>CM038672.1:527107782-528529975 GCA_021605145.1 Aegilops bicornis
CCCGCTCCCCGCCGGATCTCCTCCGCGCCGCCGCGAAGCGCCCGCCTCAACGCTGGCGCCGCTTTCGCCGCCCAGCGCCGCAAGCCGGCCCGCGAATCCGCCGCCTCCCGCCTTCCCCGTCGTCAGCCGGCCTACCCCCTCGCTGGAGCTCCTCCTCCGACCTCACCGGACCTCACCCGCACCCGGATCCACCTCGCCGGACCCGATCCACTCCGCCGTTGACTTTTCTGCGAGGTGAAAATTGGCCAAGTCCCCAGATCTGTAACTTTATCATGCCATGTTCATCGCATCATATCTCTTCACCCGTAGCTCCGTTTTGTGCGTGCAATATGTCAAATCGTTCACCTCAACGAGTACTTCATTTAATTTCATTGCATCATGTTTATTTGGACTCATCTTGATGCCTGAATCTTTGTTGTAAGAGTGATATGTGATGTTAATCTGCTGAAATTATTATAACTTGATGATTTGTCATTTTTGTTGCATTTGATGTGTGCATCTTATGAGCTTGAGCCCTACATGAGTTTTGAATTATGTCATTCCATACTCACAGTGGTTCCATCCATGAATTTTTGTGGGTCTTGTAGTGAGTGCATCGAGCTTGTTAAGTAGGGTACTTGCTGTTGCTGTTTTGCATGTCTGAATCTGCTATATCATGATGCTATGTGAACCTGCTTCTACAAGTCATTTTATGCATAATCTGGAGATGTTCACTAAGGATGATTTGTTATACATGTTATGCTCTATCCATTCATGCCCCTGGGTGAATTTATAACCTGTTGTAGCTTGTTGTTATCTTGCTCTCAAAACTGCTAAATAATGTTGCTGTCAGCCTGTTAACATTAAGTTCAGTTTTGCCATGAGCTTTGCTAGTGATCCATGCGCCCTATGAACTTTCTCTTGCCATTTTTAGCTTCATAAATATTCCATCTTACTATTGGCTGCCTTCCTATGCCATGTATTGCTCAGTGGTGAGTGATTCAAGCTCACCAACATGCCTACTTATTGTTGTTCCTGCCATGTATGAATCTGTCATATCATTTGCCATGTTTACATGTGTGCCATCATATTTTCTGTGCCCTTTTGGCTCATGGTCAGTAAATGACTTTTATTCTATGCATTTAGTAGATTCATACCATGGCTTTATTTGCCATGATAAGTCCTTGTAACATGTTATTTTATATCTCTAAACATTGCAACCTGATGTTATTTTCTGATAAGTCTGAAACTGTTATTATATGCAATCTTGCCATGTCGTTTTGAGCATGTTCTATTGATTTCTGGAGTTAGCACAGTGTTCATGTTTTGTCATGCTTTACCTGTACTTCATGTGCATGCCTCTTTTTCTCATGTTGAGGTGCTGTAGCATGTTGTTTTGATGCTTGCAATATGCCTAGTTGCGGTTTTGGACAGTTTGTTGTCATATCTTGTATAGAGTATGTGTTGAACTGTTGCTCCGTTTTGAGTGTGCTCTATATAAAACTTGATCGATTTTGCATGTAGTTTCATATTATCATGTTGCATCCTTGTTTTGAGGTGTTTGCTTGATGTTTGGGTGCATTTTGCATCAATGTCATGTTTAACTTGTTTTGCTCATATCTTCTAGGCCGTAGCTCCGAATTAAATGAACTTTATATGTAACTTGACTAGAATCTCGTGTAGATCATCTTGGTGCATCTTAACTTGCTGTTTAACAACTTGAACATAAGGTTTATTCAGATCTGGACTAATTTTCGAAATATGCATATGAGGACTTACCGGAATTGTTATATGTTGTTCTCGGCCTATTTAAACTTGCCTTGATGTGTTGCTCTTGTTTGCATCATATCTTGCCATGAGTAGCTTCATGTAGATTTGTCATGCATCATGCTTGTTGTGCCTTATGTCATGTTCATATGTGGTGTGTTTACCATGTTGTGTGCTTCTCTCGATAGTTCCCGTTTCGTTGCGATCGTGAGGATTCGTTAAATCTACGCTTGGTCCTTCTTCGTGGCTTCATCCGTTCGTCTTCTTCATGGACTCGTTCTTCTTCCTTGCGGGATTTCAGGCAAGATGACCTCTACCCTGGATCTCACTACTATCATTGCTATGCTAGTTGCTTCGTTCTATCGCTATGATGCGCTACCTATCACCTGTTTATCAAGCCTCCCATATTGCCATGAACCTCTAACCTTTGACACCCTTCCTAGCAAACCATTGCTTGGCTATGTTACCGCTTTGCTCAGCCCCTCTTATAGCGTTGCTAGTTGCCGGTGAAATTGAAGATTGCTCCATGACGGACAGGATTATGTTGGGATATCACAATATCTCTTATTTAATTAATGCATCTATATATTTGGTAAAGGGTGCAAGGCTCGGCCTTATGCCTGGTGTTTTGTTCCACTCTTGCCACCCTAGTTTCCGTCATACCGGTGTTATGTTCCCGGATTTTGCGTTCCTTACGCGGTTGGGTGATTTATGGGACCCCCTTGACAGTTTGCTTTGAATAAAACTCCTCCAGCAAGGCCCAACCTTGGTTTTACCATTTGCCTCACCATCACCTACACTTCCCTTGGGAGTAATTAACCCGAGGGTCATCTTTATTTTAGCCCCCCCCCCCCGCCAGGCCAATGCTTGTCTAAGTGTTGGTCCAAACCGAGCGCGGTCCGGCGCCCCACAGGCAACTGTGGTCTATGCCAACCCGTCGTCTTGCTCATCCGGTGTGCCCTGAGAACGAGATATGTGCAGCTCCTATCGGGATTTGTCGGCACAGCGGGCGGTCTTGCTGGTCTTGTTTTACCATTGTCGAAATGTCTTGTAAACCGGGATTCCGAGTCTGATTGGGTCTTCCTGGGAGAAGGTATATCCTTCGTTGATCGCGAGAGCTTATCATGGGCTAAGTTGGGACACCCCTGCAGGGTATAATCTTTCGAAAGCCGTGCCCGATGTTATGCAGCAGATGGGAATTTGTTAATGTCCGGTTGTAGATAACTTGACACCAGATCCGAATTAAAACACATCAACCGTGTGTGTAGCCGTGATGGTCTCTTTTCGGCGGAGTCCGGGAAGTGAACACGGTTTTTGGGTTATGTTTGACGTAAGTAGGAGTTCAGGATCACTTCTTGATCATTGCTAGCTTCACGACCGTTCCATTTGCTCTCTTCTCGCTCTTATTTGCGTATGTTAGCCACCATATCATGCTTAGTCGCTGCTGCAACCTCACCACTTTACCCCTTCCTTTCCCTTTAAGCTTTGCTAGTCTTGATACCCATGGTAATGGGATTGCTGAGTCCTCGTGGCTCACAGATTACTACAACACCAGTTGCAGGTACAGGTTATGCGATGATCATGACGCGAGAGTGATGCTTGCTTGCGTTGAGTTCTTCTTCTGCTTCTTCGATCAGGGGATAGGTTCCAGGTCGGCAGCCTGGGCTAGCAGGGTGGATGTCGTTTGAGTTTCTGTTTGTGTTTCATCCATAGTCAGATGTTGGTCTTATGTAATGTGATGTTGTATTCATGTGGCATTGTATGCCTCTTGTATGTATCCCATCTATTATGTATTGTTGATGTAATGATATCCACCTTGCAAAAGCGTCTTCAAGATGCGCTTCTATCCTTGGTGGGACCTTTGAGTTCCTTTAGGATAGGGTCGCATCTTGGGCGTGACACCACAACACCAGCGACTGCCAAGAGCTCAGGGCCATACGAGAAGGACGCTATGGTCGACGCCTCGAGCGCAACGGCCGGGGCTACGGCCGTGGAGGAGGACGTGGAGGCGGACACTAGGACGACCGCAACCCGCGCCAGGAGTGGTTCGACCGGCCTCGTGGGGACCGCTGGCAGGACCACCCCCGCGAGGGCGCCTGGAGAGACCCGCCTCGTGAGGATCATCCCCAGGGCAACACCGGTCTTCCCCCGCTGCCGCCACCAAGAAGGAACGACGACCACCACCAGGACGAGGGGGCTGGGGGCTTCCAGGAACCGCGTGCGATCGCTTGCATCTTGGGCGGTGCACAAGCCCAGCCTCTCAGTGCATCTTCAAACAGTTCGCTCGCGAGGTGAACGCGGTTCTCCCCGAGCTCGAGGCCACACTGCCACTCAGGTGGTCCCAATGTGCCATCACCTTCAACTCGGCAGACTAGCTCAAGTGCGCGGCCACCGCAGGCGCACTCCCTATGCTATGCTCCCCAGTCATCAGCAATGTGCAAGTTACCAAGACCCTCATCGACGGCGGCGCAGGGCTCAACTTCCTATCCGTCGACACGTTCGACAACCTTCAAGTGCCCTATGAGCAGCTCCAGCCAACCAAGCCTTTCTCAGGAGTGACTGATGGTTCCACCACACCGATAGGGCAAGTCCGCCTGCCCGTCACCTTCGGCAAGCGCGACAACTACCGCACCGAGCTCATCGACTTCGATGTCGCGCACATCCGCCTGCCATACAACGCCATCCTCGGGTATCCAGCCCTGGCCAAGTTCATGGCAGCCATTCATCACGGCTACAACGTTCTCAAGATGCCAGGAAGCAGAGGAATCATCACAGTCCCGTGTGAAGAAAGGGATGCGGTGTGCTCTCTTGAGCGTGCCTTTCAAGCCGCAACAATCGACGACCCCGACAGTAGAAGTGAAGGCCCTCAAGAGACCATCCCCAAGAAGAAGTTGTCGTGTCGCGCAGGACCTCAAGGAGATGGCGCCGCGTCAGGAGCCTTGTCAGGATCAGCGCCTATTCCAGGGGCGCCTCCCTCCATCGCATAGGAAGGCGCGCCCGGGGCCCTCCTCGGGCAGGGCTCAGGGGCTCTCTTTTGGAGGGCTTCAGACCTTGCCAACCTCATGAGGGAGGCGCTTGGGCACCACTTGGAAGCGTGCTTCACGGCATGCCTTCCTCAGGAGAGCACGGGGCAAGGAGTGCCCAACACCCAGGAGTTCATCACCAAGACCACCCAAGAATTGCAAGAAGCAAGAGCCATGCGCGGCCACAGCTGCAGACAGGGCGCAGCACCCCATCCGGGCGAGGATGCCAGTCTGCGTCTCTGCATCGATGTCCCAAGGCTCAATAGGGCCGCATCTCAGGAACGCTTCTTGCCGTCACGTGCAGGCCGCTGTGAGAGCCCACCACAAAGCTACGTTCGCATGCCCTTCGGCTTTCCGAGCGTGGCGTCGGCCATCAGCGCAACTTGCGGCAGGTCCTGGCGTCTCAGGAGGCTAGGATACACGCCGTTCAGGAGGAGATGGAGATGCTCTTCAGGGAACCTCCTGAGCCCCCAGAGCCTCCCGAGGCTCAGGGTCCCGGTGGCTCATGAGGAGTCATTCCTTCAACGCGTGGCTTCAGCTACATCAACTCTACTTCGTCTATAAAACCAGGTGACACCTTCCAAGTTCGTTTAAGCTGGGAGCGCCCCTCGGGCTGCATTATTCCCAGGCCGCATGGGTCCGTCCATGCGGCATGTATCCCTTTTGCTTAAGTCTTTAGCTTACCTTGCTGGGGGTGCCCCTCGGGCTGCATTATCCCCAAGCCGCTCGGGCCAGACCCAGTGGCATGTATCTTCCTGCATTTATCCAAGTCGACCTGCTCTTTATGCTTAACCCGCCAACGGCCATTGCCTGCTCGATTGCCGCCCGTTGCGGGCCTGTTCACCCTATGCAATCTGCTTGCGCGTTAAAAGGGGGGCTCCTAAGCATCGCGACTCAGGAGCTCTTACTGGCTCTGCAGCCCTCACCCCTTGGCCTTGACCATGGCATCACGACCTGGCATACCAGCGGCCGAGCTTCGCCGAGGGCGGGACACGAGGGACGTGAGTGCTTGCATCTAACCGCTCTACAGAACGTCTGATCACCAAGACTCAAGACTAGGCGCAACCCGCCTTGAGGTAGGGCCTCGTGAGTCCGGCGCTGGCTCACGAGTGCCCAGATACACCTCGCAGCCCTGTCGTGCAAGCCATGTGTCAGGGTGGGGCTGTACACGCCCTGGGGGCTCCTCCCGGAGGGGGGCCCCATCCCACGCCCAAGTGGAAGCACCATGCTCCGCGTTGGCTGACGACACTGCCGAGGAGCAGCTATGCCCGTGCACAAGCGGAAGCACTATGCTCCGCACTGGTGATAAACAACTGAGGGTGACCCCACGACGTGCCAACCCCAGGGAGCACAGAGCTCAACGCCCAGCCTTACTGCAACGCCTCCCCTCGGGAAAGACGCGCATGGGGGCTGGGCACGGGGGCTGCGCACGGGTCACGTCCAAGCGCACGCCACCTAACCAGGTCCCCCGGACGTGGGTATCGCGCGCCCCTCCCGAGGCCCCGGCGAGGGCAGGTACGAGATTGTTTGCACGTCAAGGGGGACTCCTGAGCATCGCGACTCAGGAGCCTAACTAGTCACGTAGCCCCTCACTCCTTGGTCCGTCCTGGTCTCCGGTCGGCCCAATGGAGGTTGAGGTATGCGCGGTGCCGGGCTCTACCGACGTAGAACAATAATCTATCCCAGCGAACTCTGCCTATATGTTGTTGCGCGTCAAGGGGGACTCCTGAGCATCGTGACTCAGGAGCCTAACTGGTCACGTAGCCCCTCACTCCTTGGTTCGTCCTGGTCTCCGGTCGGCCCAATGGCGGTTTAGGTATGCGCGGGGCCGGGCTCTGCCGATGCAGAATGCAAAGCAAATAGGAAGGAAATCGCGAAATCTCGAAGCAAATATTACAAGCATGTTGTCCTCACAATACCAAATAAAAGTATAAATGCCTCCACGAGGCCGGTTACATGTCGCAGGAACGGAACGGGAGATATGGCCGCGGGTCACCTCCAGGCGTCGTCAACGCCTGCGGAAGGTGCTCACTCGTGATCGGCTTTGTCTTCACCACCAGCCGCAAGGTCGACGACGTCGTACAGAGGAGCGGAGATAAAGTCACGGAACCTCCTCAGCAAGGCCCCCACTTGATCCCGCACAGCCGCGGCAGCTGCCTCGTATTGATCTTCAGCCACCGGCTCTAGCTACTCGTCAAGACGAGCATTGGTGTCGCGGAGGTGCAGATGGCTGAAGACCCGAGTCAGTGCAGCTGAAGACAGGACGCGAGCTTCTGCCTCTTCCATGGGAGCGAGGCCGTCGACGACCTCCTCAAGCGCCTTCACCACAACAGGAAGAAGCTGGGCGGGGCCGTCCTCGTTGGTGTCCAGAGGCTTCTCCAGGCCGCGCTCATAGAGCGTCTCCAGCGCTTCGCGTGACCTCCTCTCGAGATCGGCGAAGGCCACACGATCTTCCGCCAGGACTCGCGCCTTGGCGTCAATATTGGCCTCCCTCGTCCTCATCTTATGCTCCAGCTCCTCCAACCGGTTGCGCTCGGCAGCTTGCTTCTTCCCCAGCTCCACCAGTTCAGCATCTCGGTTCTTGACGGCTTCCTCCCGGGCCTTCATCTCATCCTCCTTCTCCTGGCGGCAACGCACCTCTCCAGCATGCTTGTCGCGCAGGCTCTGCAACTCGCCCTCCAGCTCTTGGCAGCGGTCACGGGCGGCCTTGGCGTCCTTCAGCGCTGCCTCACGATCGGCTGCAGCGCTGGCGGCGCCTTGCTTGTCCTTCTCGGAAGCCGCAGCAGCTTGGCCCAGCGCCGCGGAGCCAGAGGCTAGTTCCAGACGCCCGGCCACCAGACGCGGGTATGCGCTCAGATCCGCCTGCAGCTGGGTCATCTCCGCAAGGGCACGCTCCAGGACGGCGACGGGAGCAGAAGGACCAGGGAGTGGAGATGCAGCGGAAGGAGCAAGCGACGTCGTTACCAGGGATTGGGAGACCGCGGGTTCCGAAGCGGCTGGGACCTTGTCAGCCACGCCAAGCACCGGCACCACCGGAGCCAGGGGGCCATGGGGGCTAACTCCACGCGGCGAGGCTCCTCTTGGCCTCGCGAGGACGACCGAGATGGGGAGACACGGGCGCTGTTGCCTCCTTTCCCTGCGGAGGGAGGCGCGGTCGCCGAATCCTCCTTCCTCTTCTTCGCCGAAGGTGTCGGCCTAATCAACGAAGGGCAAGCATCAGGAAGCGACGAGTACAAGCAAGGACAAAGCAAAGCTCAAGACACTTACTGATCCAATGCGACATATTCCACTGACCGCTTGAGAAGCTTGAGGCCTGACAGCTGCGGGACCTGAGGGGCAGGCGTTCTGACATCGGCGGCGCCGGGAGCAGAGGAAGCACCTCGGGCCACCAACGATGACCTACTCTTCGTCAGGATGGGAGGTTGCTCCCTCTCCCTTTGGCGGGCATCGGCATCGGCGTCATCAGGAAAGGCACGGAGGATCTCGACCTTGCTTAGAGGGGGAGTCTCCCCCACCTCTTCCAGGGTCTTCTCCGAGTCCTCCTCCTCTTCTCCCTCTCCGTGGGACTCACCAGAAGAAACCTCCACCAGGTCCTGCGCCATGGGGGCTTCTGCAAGCGCTGGCGGCACCAGCCCGCGCGCATCAAAAGTTGGCCTGGAGGCGACAAACTCTTCCCAGTCTCTGCGCTTGAACAAGGGAAGGAAGGCGCTGGCAGGGTAGTCTTGGTTGTCCCCGACTATGAGGTGCAAGACGGCGTCCAATTCGTCATCAGGCAAGTCCCCCAGCCTCAGGCGGGTCTTGTTTCCCCTCTCGTCGAGCTCCCAGAGGGGGCGCGAGCGCGCCTGGAGCGGGTCAACAAGCAGCATCAAGAACTCCCTCAGGAGCATCGCCCCCGTCACCTTGGTCGTCCTCGCATTGCCCGGCCTCAGGTCAGTCATCATCTGCCCCAGCACCAGCGATGCCCGCTCGTCGACAAGCTCCGCCTTGGGCCACCCCCCGTTGGGAGGAGGCGCCGCTGTGGGCAACTCCAGACGCGGGTCGGCGCGCTGAGCATCCATCATGACCCATTTGGATCGGATGTTGTCGGCCCTTTTCTCGGTGCTTGAGATCGAGTTGGCCTTGCTGTAGGCGATGAAATTAGCGCATCCAGTGATATGCTCGCCGGTGACACGGAGGAAGAAGAAATGGCACAAGAGCACCACGGACGGCACGACGCCCAGATACGCCTCACAGTAGTAGGCGAAGATAGACAGGAGGAGGACAGAGTTGGGATGGAGAGGCAGCGCCTGCAGCCCGTAGTGGTCGAGGACTTCATAGAAAAAATCAGAGAAAGGAGGGACCAACCCGACGGGGACGCTTCTCGAGAAGAAGGGGAAGAAGGTGCTTCCCTCAGGCTCCGGCTTGTCGGAGGCGAGCCGAAGCTCCGTCTTCCCCCACTCGCTGCCTTCGCCTGCTGTCAGTAGGCGCACGGAGGCAAGGCTCTTCTCTGTGATGGTGGGCATCTCGAGGGCCGGCTCGTACCAAGCCGGTGTTGAAGAAGACTTGGCCTTGCGCGGCGCCATGGGCGGCAGAAGCAGAGCAAGGGTGGAGCAGATCTGGAGGAAGCAGGCGGCGAAGGGCGAGAAAGGGGATCTGGAGCAAGGCAAGGAAGAAGCAATGAAGGAAAGAACTGTCCGCGCTAGCCTTTGTCAGGGCGAGCAGTTGCCGAGGCAGCGTGGGGAAGCGGATACACCCACGTCCAATCAGCTGCCACGCGGCCGACCGAGGTCAAGAAGCTTTGGGGCCCCCGCGCTCGAACTTGACCCTTGGCTTCGCCCGCTGGCCAAGCCCGATCGCACCTTGGGCCCGGGGGCTACTGTCGGTGTTCTGGGAACGGGGTCCCCTGACTTCCCTGCCTGCGGCCCACAGCGTGGCCAGGCAGCGGGCCGTACGGCCCATCTTCATCAACAAGGCATCCAAGGCCTTCGCGAGGGTCCAAGCCTCGCGAGGCGGACGATGCAAGACCTCCTCTGGAGTGGCCTAGCCAGGCGGGCTCACGAGGAGCGGAGATATCAAGGCGGGGCAAACCTCATGAGGCACTCGTGACGTAAGCCATGACGAACGGTGCCAGGCGGGCGCCAGTGCGCACAGCGTCCCCATTTCCTCTTTGGTGCTAAGGAGGCAAGCGCAGACGAAGAGTACCAAGGCATTAGGCAAAGGTTGCCTTATTGGTGCAACAAGACCATGACCAGGAGGACGGCAAGGCGGAGGTCATCGTGGAGCCCAAGACGACATCACCCCAGGGCTTTTCGCAGACGAAGACCGCTTTTGTCAGGATATCTTGTACTAGCTATCCCCCTTCAAATTTGCTCGCCGTTGTTGGCTCCCTTCCCGCTCAACATTTGGGAAGAGGACCAGGGCCTATATAAGTAGAGCTAGCCACCACAGGGAGGGATCGAGCAATTCATCGGCTCCTCGCACCACAAGTTCATACACACAAGAACACCTCAACCTCAGGAGGCTGTTCTTCCCTTGTACTGTTCATCATCAGCCCAAGAGGCAATCCACCACCACCACACTGGAGTAGGGTATTACACCACAACGGTGGCCCGAACCAGTATAAACCCGTGTCTCTTTACGTGTTGTGAGTTAAATCGAGTTCGTCACAAGATCTTAGCGAGCTAGAGCATACATCGGTAGGAGGGAAAGACGCGCGCACCCTAGTGTTCGAACCTTAAGGGTTTGCTGGAACCCCACATCCGACACCGGATACTTAATAAAACACACACACATAAGTTCTAGATACAACCCGGTGATCGCTCTCTCATAGGGTGACGAGGAGAGGATCAGGTTTATGATATAAGATGTTACTTGGTTAACTTACCAGATACTCTCTTCTATATGCTTCACGATGGAGGATACCAGAAGCATAGTCTTTGATAGGACTAGCTTCTCCCCTTCTTATTCTGGCATTCTGTAGTTCAGTCCACAGATACTACCACTTCATTGATACCGATGCATATGTAGTGTAGATCCTTGCTTGCGAGTACTTTGGATGAGTACTCGCAGTTGCTTTGCTCCCTCTTTTCCCCCTTTTCCATTCTTCTCGGATGTCGCAACTAGATGTTGGATCCCAAGAGCCAGACGCCACCGACGATGACTTCTACTACACTGAGGGTGCCTACTACTACGTGGAGGCCGTTGATAACCAGGAGTAGTTTAGGAGGATCCCAGGCAGGAGGCATGCGCCTCTTCGATCTGTATCCCTGTTTGTGCTAGCCATCTTATGGCACCTTGTTTAACTTTATGTATGTACTCAGATATTGTTGCTTCCGTTGACTCATGTTTGAGCTTATGTATTCGAGCCCTCGAGGCCCCTGGCTTGTAATATGAAGCTTGTATGACTTAATTGGTGTTTAGAGTTGTATTGTGATATCTTCCGGTGAGTCCCTGATCTTGATCGTACACATTTGTGTGTATGATTAGTGTATGATTGAATTGGGGGCGTCACAAGTTGGTATCAGAGTTGACTGCCTGTAGGAATCCCCCTTTCAAACTCCTTGGCCGAAGTTGAGTCTAGTCATTTCAAAACTTTTACTAACATGGATGTGCGGCATACGGGCCCACGTTGCCATTGGGTGGTATTAGGATCTTTTATTCCTCATCTATACTCCGGGACTCTGATCTCTCTTCTATTCGTGTTGAAATGAATTTACTAACTCTAACATTAGGATCTCGTGATCACATCCACCCGGAGAGCCCCTTATTACAGATGATCGCCTGCTGCACCAGAAGATTCTGAAGATACTATACGATGTTCTCTTGTGACTTTGTGCCATCGCTTTTGCAATTCCCTTCCATTGATAAACCCCCTATGGATAACCACGTACACTTGCCATTCTTATAATTATTCCCCGTTGATCTTGTTATTACAAGATACCCCGAAATTCTCTCTATTGTTTCGAGAATACTTTGTGCCTACTGCCTCGCATTTCTTTGCCACCTAAATACCCCTACGGATAATTTCGCACACTTAACGAGTATCTGCTCATCCCCAGTTGATTCGTATATTTCACAAAAGTCTTCAAAATGCCATTCGATCTTCCGAAAATCCTCAACATCCTATTGCTCTTGAAATTCTTGCTTGCATTATGATTAATCTCGTAAGTCTGGTAATCTTATTGGCTTCCTTTGTCATTATCATTTTGAGTCCGTTGATTCAATATGTTGCGAATGCTCGCCATCCTCAATCAAATCCTGGATTTCATCCTTCCGGCTCAGATGTCATTTTAAACATGGGCTGGATCTCGAGTAATCAAATTGTCATCGATTGTACCCCTAAGCCTACTGAACTTATCCATCCTTAATCAGAGTGTTTGCTTCTGATCCCTTGATTTGGAAATCATAATTCTTTTGCAATTGAGCTTCGAATTAGTCAGTTATTTCTATTATCTGATCTCCTTGCATTCTTTCTTCCTCTGGTTGAGTATCGATGCTCACATCAGATCCCTTGAGGACCACCGGATCCTTGTTGGATTTTATCCGACAACGTCCTTGATATTCAATCACTTTGGAAGTTCTTTCCTTGATACATAATGCTATTGGTAAATCATATTCTCTGATTTGGCCAACCATGCTCTGCTTTCGAGCTGGTGATATTTACTCTTGAAGCTTGAGGTATATGTTTCTAAGATGCCCGATGGGTTGAACCTATACCTTCCCCAAAACCGTATGAACCTGAAAGTTTTCACAAGTCATACCCTTCTGGTGTTTTACCTACCATACAACCTCTTCGAAGGTGAGGAGTGAATGAAAGGTTAGACATTGAAGAAGTGGGAGTCAACCTTGAACTTTGTGTTCATGCCAATGGACCCGATGTGGAACTTATCATGGAAGCATCTTGTAATAATAATGATCCCCTTGTTATAAGTTCATCTTGTATCTATGTTTGGTCCTTTGCAGTCGTGGTTCCGGTCATATTGATATTCCTTGATTCCTTTTCTCGGGCAAGTTAAAGTGCTTGTCTTCTATAGATCATTACACTAGTCTAACCTCTATTCTGATCTACCCTCGAGTTTTACCCTTTGGTATCTCAAGAATATCATGAAACCATACAACTTCTTATGAGCTCTTCATAACCTATGATAATTCAACGATTCCAATTTTCCTTGGGTTTTTAGTTGCCGGATACTCAAGGACACCGATAACTGAATCACGTCTGCTCTGCGATTCAACAATTCTTAGCAATCTTCTTTACTTACGAGTTAGTACTCGATCATGTCATTCCCAGCTGATTGTCTACATCATCATCGTCATGCTAAAGCTTGACCATGCTACCTATGTGCTTCACCCCCCGGGACACAATCCCGACAGTGTGCTAAGATTGCATCAAACTTTCATCATCATATTGTTTGTCTTGAGAGGCAACTCTGATTCTGAGGTTGCATCTTATCTATGGTTATAATAACCTTTTGCTTCATCATTCCCTTGGCTTGATGTAGTTGCTAATCAGTTACACCTTCTTGAAACCTCTCCACAAATGTGTCGTGATCATCATCAACATTTTGACTTCATCCAAAATACGTATTGAATTCATGATGGGAAACATCGTCCTTGCCCCTCGATGATGTTGGCTTACCATCGACAACATCCTTACCTTCCTTTCATCACAAAATTGTTCATGCTATGGATGCAACTTGCTATCCAGCTTGTATTAGGTTCTACCTTGAAGTATTATTGTCTTTTATGTCTAGAATGTTGTGAGAATTTCACCACCTCTTATGGATTCTTGATACAGTGATGCTTCTTGCCATCACCCTTATTTTCTTGGTCCCCATTTGCTTCTAACCGGAATACCAATAAATGAACTCTATTGTGAGACTTCAGTATTTCTAGCAACCCTATAGCTTCGAAGTTAATGGACAATAATTCCAATTTATCGTGTTGGCTGCTGAATCGCCATTCTGACCCTAGCCCATATTTCAGGTGCACCTTTCAACCAATGTTTAATTGGGTGTGTTTCCCTCAAGCATACATCATTAATGTATCATATTGATCTGACAAATGTTATCTCCTTGTTCACATAAGTGTGGAAATCCATCTTTTTGGAAATCTTGATGAATTGTCGCTGAGTCCATCAGCCACATCCTCATCCTCTCCTTGGTTTAATGATGAACCCTTGTTTTGGAACTTGCTTCCATACTTAATTTCCCGAAATCTTACAATGTCATCTCGCCAATTTGTGTTGCACCTTTTCTTCTCAGGCATCCTGAGTCTGAGGTATGCTGATACCCTGCCTGCGGCCCGCGGTGTGGCTAAGCCAGTAGGTCGTACGGCCCATCTTCATCAACAAGGCATCCAAGACCCCCGCGAGGGGCCAAGCCTCGCGAGGTGGATGACGCAAGACCTCCTCAGGAGTGGCCTAGTCAGGAAGGCTCACGAGGAGCGGAGATATCAAGGCGGGGCAAACCTCACGAGGCTCCCGTGATGTGGCCATGACGATCGACGCCAGGCGGGCGCCAGGCAGGCACGAGAGCGCGCAGCGTCCTTGTTTCCTCTTTGGTGCTAAGGAAGCCAGCGCAGGCAAGGAGTACCGAGGCATCAGGCAAAGGTTGCTATATCGGTGCAATGAGACCAAGACCAGGAGGACGGCAAGACGGAGGTCATCGTGGAGCCCAAGACGGCGTCACCACCAGAGCCTTTTGCAGGCGAAGACCACTTTTGTCAGGATAGCTTGTACTAGCTGTCCCCCTTCAAATTTGCCCGCCGTTGTTGGCTCCCTTCCCGCTCAATATTTGGGAAAAGGACCAGGGCCTATATAAGTAGAGCTATCCACCACAGTAGGGGCATCGAGCAGTTCATCCAGCTCTCACCCACTAAGATACCAAGCACAAGAACACCTCAACCTCAGGAGGCTGTTCTTCCCTCTGTACTGTTCATCATCAGCCCAAGAGGCAATCCACCACCACCACACTAGAGTAGGGTATTACACCACAACGGTGGCCCGAACCAGTATAAATCTCATGTCTTTCTGTGCCGTGAGTTCATCGAGTTCGTCCACGAGATCTTAGCAAGCTGTGGCGTAGATCGGTAGGAGGGAAAGACTTCGCGCACACCCCAGTGTTCGAACCTTAAGGGTTTGCCGGAACCCCACCTCCTACATTTGGCGCGCCAGGTAGGGGGGCGCCGGAGCTCCTCTCCACCAACCTGCGCCCCGCGCCGCCGCACTTCGCCCCCATGGCAGGTGCCCCGCCATCCACCTCTGCGGCCGACATCGACAGCGGGGTGTCTGGGTACCAAGCCCTGGCCCCCTCCCTACGGCGAGTGCGGTGGCCAACCAAGTTCAAGCCAGAGATGCCGCCGCGTTACGACGGTGCGGCAGACCCGACGTTGTTCCTGCTGGCGTACGAGGAGGCTGTCCTCGAAGCCGGAGGCAACGACAAGATCTTGGCCAACTGGTTCCCCATGGCCCTTGCCGGCAAGCCGCGCGCCTGGCTGCTCAACCTCCCGGGATCCATGGTGGCCTCCTGGGGGGAACTTCGTGACCTCTTCACTGCTCGCTATGCGGTGCTGGCACACCATGCAGTCGCGGCCCTGCTGGGCGGCTCTCAAGCACCGCCTTCAGGCCGCCATGTCAAGCCGTTCCTCCGCCAGATCAGGGCCACCTCCAAGCACCCGGGGGCTCCGTCGGGTTGGGCTGCGCCAGAGGCCGACCTCACCCTCGGCTCAGAAGACCACCCCGACTCCATCGCCGGCTTTGGCATGCTCCCAATGCTCTGCACACCCACCATCTGCAAAGTGGCCGTTACCAAGACCCTCATCGACGGCGGTGCCGGCCTCATCTTGCTCTCCGTAGAAGCCTTCAGCCTTCTTCACGTGCCGCTCGAGCGGCTCAGCCTCAGCAGCCCTTCTCGGGAGTGGGTGGTGCTGCCCACTCTCTGGGGAAGATCCGCCTCCCTGTCACCTTCAGCACGCGTGACAACTACCGCACCGAGCTGGTAGACTTCGACATCGCCCGCATCGGTCTCCCGTACAATTCCATCCTCGGGTACCCGGCTCTCGCTCAGTTCATGGTGGTGACTCACCTGGCCTACAGCCTCGTGAAGATGCCAGGGAGCAAGGGCATCCTCACCATCTAGGGGGCTGCGCTCGCTGACTTTATGGCAGAATGGACGGATGCCCCGACACTTGAGGAAGGAGAAGACCGGTCCACCTCCCCAGGGAGCGAGGATCCAGACGGCTGGGTCATGTATTTCGATGGCGCCTTCGCGCACTAGGGCGCGAGGGCTGGAGCAGTGCTCATCTCGCCCACTCAGGACAAGCTCTACTACGCTGTGCAACTCTGCTTTCAACACGGCGAGAATGTCTCCAACAATATCGCAGAATACGAAGGCCTCATAGCTGGCCTGAAGGCTGTGGTAGCTCTAGAGGTGAAGCGCCTTACCGTCAGAGGTGACTCACAACTCCTCGTCAACTTCTCCAACAAGGTGTACGAGCCGAAGGATGAGCATATGGAGGCCTACCTCGCGGAGGTGCGCAAGATGGAAAAACTGTTCTCGGGCCTGGAGCTGCAGCACGTGCCCTGGGGCACCACCAAGGAAGCCGACGACATCGCCAGGAGAGCATCCAAGCGGCAACCGCAAGAGCCCGGCGTCTTTGAGGAGCGGCTCTTCAAGCCATCAGCTACACCACCTCTTTCAAGCGCGACTCAGCCTCGGGAGGAGCTCCCACAGCCTTCAACACGGAGCTCAAACAGGGTTCGACCTCGAGAGCTCGGCTACTCTTGGCGCTCGAGCCCCAGGAGGAATGCTGGACCAAGGAATTCAAGGAGTACCTGACGCACGGGACGCTGCCAGAGAAGGAAGAGGAAGCGGAGCGCGTGGCCCGGCAAGCCACGGCATACTGTATCCAAGACGGCGAGTTATACAGGAAATGGCCGAACGATGTCACGCTGTGCTGCATCTCAAGTGATCAAGGAAGGGAGTTGTTGATTGACATACACGGCGGGGACTGCGGACACCACTCGTCGTCATGGACCCTCGTCGGCAAGGTGTTCCGCAGTGGATTCTACTGGCCTACAGCACTCAACGACGCAGCCGAGCTGGTGAAGTCCTGCGAAGCTTGCCAATTCCACGCCAAGCAAATCCATCAGCCTGCTCAGGGCCTCCAAACCATCCCGCTCACATGGTCGTTCGCGGTCTGGGGGCTAGACATCTTAGGCCCGTTCCCTCGGGCGCCAGGGGGCTATCGCTATCTCTACGTCGCCATCGACAAGTTCACCAAGTGGGCGGAAGTGGAAGCCGTCTGTACCATCCCAGCCAGCTCTGCTGTCAAGTTCATCAAGGGCCTCGTGAGCTGCTTCAGGGTCCCCAACCGCATCATCATAGATAACGGTTCGCAGTTTACTAGCAACCTCTCCAAAACCTACTGTGCTAACCTTGGAACGTAGATCTGCTACGCTTCGGTGGCCCACCCCAGAAGTAATGGTCAGGCCGAACGCGCTAACGCGGAGGTCCTGAGGGGCCTCAAGACCAGGACCTTCAAGAATAAGCTGGAGGCCTGCGGCAGGGGCTGGCACGACGAGCTCCAGTCCGTGCTGTGGTCCATCCGCACCACCGCCACCAAGCCAACGGGCGAGACTCCATTCTTCCTCGTCTACGGAGCTGAAGCAGTCCTTCCTCGCGAGGTCAAGCATCGCTCCGCACGGGTCCTGGCGTTCGACGAAACGCAGCAGGACGCCGTGCGGGGGATCGATCTTGTGCTCGGGGAGGAACATCATCGCGAAGCTGCACTGAGGGCGGCAAGGTACCAGCAAGCGCTGCGGCGATACCACTGCCGCAACATCCGCTCCAGGACACTCGAGACAGGTGACCTTCTCCTGAGGCGGGTCCTCTCGAGGGAAGGGTTGCATAAGCTTTCACCAATGTGGGAGGGCCCGTTCAGGGTCGCCACATCTCAAGGCCTGGCGCCGTGCGCCTGGAGACACAAGACGGGGTACCTATCCAAAACGCCTGGAACATCCAGCACCTCCGAAAGTTCTACCCATGAAGCAAGGCCCAGAGCCTGTGAAGAAAGGCCCAGAGCCTGTGAAGAAGGCCCGGTGCCTGTGAAGAATCGCCGCCCGTGACACTCTCACGTAATAATGAGTTGGGGCTGTACACGCCCCGGAGTCTCAGGAGCGCCGGCCTCAGGCCCTGGGGCTCCCGCCCATGCCTAGTGGCAGCACTTAGCTCCGCGCTGGTGAGAAGACTTGAAGACTAGATTAGGTGCCGGACGCGGCTTTTCATTTGCTTTCCGTAGTTGGCTCGCTTTTCCTTAATCGAAGTTTGCTTTTAGCGTTCCTTGCTGATTTGGTTCCCTCGCCTCTCACCGCATTTTTCTGGCTCGGGTTTGCTCATGTTCTCTCTCTCGCATACCTCACGAGGGGGCTAGGAAGGTGCCCTCGCGAGCATTTTTCTCCTCTCTGCCTTCTCGCGAGCCACCCTCGTTCGAGCCCAAAAGTTGGCGCACCTCTCCTAGTCCGTGCCCCTCGGGTACCACGATACAAAGCGCCAGGTCAGGGCCTGGGTGAATGGCAAATCTTTTAACGCACTTCCTAACGAATTTTCGCAGTCCCTGAGCAAATGCAGGACGCCAAGGCAAGATGGACACAAGGAAACAGACACCTCGTGAGGAAGGGGGCGTCTTGAATATACCAGGTTAAGTTATCTTTGCGCAAAATAACGACATGGCACGGGAATAACACGCATAGTGCAAAAACTAGGAACCATAGTTCGGTACACGCCCCCCTGGGCCCATACTGGTTTCATTCTTGATGCAGGAAAAGGAGTAAAACAAAAGTATCGTTGCAGCAATCCGCGGAGGCTGGCCCCTAGCGGCACCCCGAGCCTAGCCGGATCCTTTCTCGCGCTTCACGGAGGCGCGGCGACGAGATGACCCGCTGCCGCCTTCAAAGCAGGCACAGCGGCACGGCGGCTGGTCGTAGCCGCCACTGCTGGAGCTGTCGCCGGAGGAAGAGCCGCCGTAGCTGGACGAGACACGGTTGCCGCCGAGGGCAGGCTCGCCCTCATCCTCGTCGCGACCGTCACCAAGGCCGAGCACCTCCTCACCGTCGTTCGCCTCGGGGCAGCACCCGGCGCGGCGACCATCTTCCCCAAACACCCTCACATAGAGGGTCGATCCACCATCGTACTTGAAGTGGAGGGTGCACCGCCTGCCCAGGCCGCGCGCGCGGGCGAACGTCTGCCAGCCGCGGGCCAGGGCTATGTTGCCCGTGGCGGAAGTCTCGACCGCAACCCAAGAGGCCTTGCTACAGCAACCATCCGCCTGCAACCAGAGTCCGCCTGGACCAGAGGCCGGCAGTTCACCGGCGAAGAAGCGCGGGAGTTGGAGCCAGTTGCCGGCCGGTTCTCCGACCAGACGACAAACTCCGGCGACAGCCCCGCCATGTGGAAGCACGGACGTGGAGGCCGCGCCACCATAGCACGCCTCCCCTCGTCAACTGTTCCGCCATGGCTGGGACGACCCCCTCCGCATGTCGCGGCGCCGCTACGACAGTGGGCAACGACGGGGGTTGCGGCGTGCTTGCGCGAACGGCCGCTTCCGTTCTTGGGCGCTGGGGAGGCGGGTCCCTCGCGAGGGGCCTTTCCCTTCTCGGCGGCAGAGAACTTCCTTCGTGGCGCCATTGGTGGCACAGCAAGCAATGGAGCGAGGAGGAAGAAGCAAGCGAGCAAGGAAGAGATGGGCAATGGGGGTGATACGTCCATTTTGCATCATGCTTTTATATCGTTATTTATTGCATTATGGGCTGTTATTTCACGTTATGTCACAATACTTATGGCTATTCTCTCTTATTTTACAAGGTTTACATGAAGAGGGAGAATGCCGGCAGCTGGAATTCTGGGCTAGAAAAGGAGCAAATAAGTAGATGATGGGTTGCTAGAGTGACAGAAGCTTAAACCCTAGTTTATGTGTTGCTTCGTAAGGGGCTGATTTGGATCCATATGTTTCATGCTATGGTTAGGTTTACCTTAATACTTTTGTTGTAGTTGCGGATGCTTGCAATAGAGGTTAATCATAAGTGGGATGTTTGTTCAAGTAAGAACAGCACCCAAGCACCGGTCCACCCACATATCAAATTATCAAAGTACCGAACGCGAATCATATGAACGTGATGAAAACTAGCTTGATGATATTCCCATGTGTCCTCGAGAGAGCTTTTCCTATTATAAGAGTTTGTCCAGGCTTGTCCTTTGCTACAAAAAGGATTGGGCCACCTTGCTGCACTTTATTTACTCTTGTTACTTGTTGCTCGTTACAATTTATCTTATCACCAAACTATCTGTTACCACTTATTTCAGTACTTAAAGAGAATACCTTGCAGAAAACCGCTTATCATTTCCTTCTGCTCCTCGTTGGGTTCGACACTCTTACTTATCGAAAGGACTACGATAGATTCCCTATACTTGTGGGTCATCAAGACTCTTTTCTGGCGCCGTTGCCGGGGAGTGTAGCGTCTTTGGTAAGTGGAATTTGGTAAGGAAAAGTTTATATAGTCTGCTGAAATTTTCTGTCACTTGTTACTATGGAAAGTAATTCTCTGAGGGGCTTTTTCAGGGTATCTTCACCCCGTCCAGTAGAGAAAAGAGTTGCTCCTCAACCTACTGAACCTATTGAAAATGAAACTCCTTTTGAAGTTCCTTCGGGTATGATGGAAAAACTGCTGGCTAATACTTTTACAGGAGATGGGACAAAGCATCCTGATGAACATCTACTCTATGTGGATGAAGTTTGTGGATTATTTAAGCTTATGTATACCCGATGATGTTGTTAAGAAGAAGGTCTTCCCTTTATCTTTGAAGGAAGACGCATTGACATGGTATAGGCTATGTGATGATACGAGGTCATGGAACTATAAAAGATTGAAATTGGAATTTCATCAAAAGTATTACCCTATGCATCTTGTTCATCGTGATCGCAATTATATATATAATTTTTGGCCTCGCGAAGGAGAAAGCATCGCTCAAGCTTGGGGAGGCTTAAATTAATGTTATATTCATGCCCCAATCATGAGCTCCCAAGAGTGACAATTCTTCAGAATTTTTATGCTCGGCTTCGATAACAATCGCACCATGCTCGATACTTCTTGTCGGCTCTTTTATGATGAAGACTATTGAATTTAAATGGAATTTATTGGATAGAATTAAACGCAACTCTGAAGATTGGGACCTCGATGAAGGTAAGGAGTCGTATGACACCTAAGTTTGATTGTGTTAAATCTTTTATGGATACCGATATTTTCCATAAGTTTAGCACTAAATATGGACTTGACTCTGAGATAGTAGCTTCTTTCTGTGAATCTTTTGCTACTTATATTGATCTCCCTAAGGAGAAGTGGTTTAAATATCATCCTCCCACAGAAGTAAAAGTAGTTGCACCTATTAAAGTTGAAGAAAAGACTGTCACTTATAATGATCCTATTGTTCCTACCTCTTATGTTGAGAAACCACCTTTCCTCGTTAGAGTAAAGGATCATGCTAAAGCTTCAATCGTTGTTCGTAAAAGAAATATTAGAACTTATACACCTCCTGAGCAAGTAAAAGTAGAACCTAATATTGCTATTGTTAAAGATCTCTTGTCTGATAATATTGATGGGCATGTTATTCAATTCTGTGGTGAAACTGCTAGAATTGCTAAACCTTGTGCTAAGGATAAACACCCGTGGTAGGCGTGCCTGTTATTTCTGTTAAAATAGGAGATCATTGTTATCATGGCTTATGTGATATGGGTGCTAGTGCTAGTGTTATACCCATTGACTTATATAAAGAAATTATGCATGATATTGCACCTGCTGAGTTAGAAGATATTGATGTTACAATTAAACTTGCCAATAGAGATACTATATCTGCGATGGGAATTGTTAGAGATGTTGAAGTCTTGTGTGGAAAAACCAAATATCCCGCTGATTTTCTTGTTCTTGGTTCTCCACAAGATAGCTTTTGTCCCATAATATTTGGTAGACCCTTCTTGAATATTGTTAATGCTAGGATAGATTGCAAAAAGAATGTTGTTACTATTGGCTTGGATGATATGGTTCATGAGTTTAATTTCTCTAAATTTAGTAAACAACATCGTGAGGAAGAATTGCCTAGTAAGGATGAAATTATTGGTCTTGCTTCTATTACCGCATTCTCCTAGTGATCCTTTAGAACACTAATTGCTAGACCATGAAAATGATGTGTTCATGAATGAAAGAAGGGAAATAGATGAAGTATTCTTTAAATAGGAACCTATTCTGCAACACAATCTGCCTGTTGAAATCCTAGGGAATCCTCCTCCACCCAAGGGTGATCCCGTGTTTGAGCTTAAACCGTTGCCTGATAATCTTAAATATGCTTATCTTGATGAAAATAAAATATATCCTGTTATTATTAGTGCTAACCTTTCAGAGCATGAAGGAGAAAGATTATTGGTAACTCTGAAGAAGCGTCGTGCCTCTATTGGATATACTCTTGATGATCTTAAGGGCATTAGTCCCACTCTATGTCAGCATAAAATAAATTTGGATGCGGATGCCAAACCAGTTTGTGATCCTCAACGACGTTTGAATCCTAAAATGAAAGAAGTGGTAAGAAAAGAAATACTCAAGCTTACGGAGGCAGGTATAATTTATCCCGTTCTTGATAGTCGATTGGGTAAGTCCTATCCATTGTGTCCCTAAGAAGGGAGGTATTACTGTTGTCCCTAATGATAAAGATGAATTGATTCTGCAAAGAATTATCACAGGTTATAGGACGGTAATTGATTTCCGCAAATTAAATAAAGCTACTAATAAAGATCATTACCCCTTACCTTTTATTGATCAAATGCTAGAAAGATTATGCAAACATACACATTATTGCTTTCTAGATGGTTATTCTGGTTTCTCTCAAATACCGTGGTCGGCTAAAGATCAATCAAAGACTACTTTTACATGCCCTTTTGGTACTTTTGCTTATAGACGTATGCCTTTTGGTTTATGTAATGCACCTGCTACCTTTCAAAGATGCATGATGGCTACATTCTCTGATTTTTGTGAAAAGATTTGTGAGGTTTTCATGGACGACTTTTCCGTCTATGGTTCCTCTTTTGATGATTTCTTGAGCAATCTTGATTGAGTTTTGCAGAGATGTGAAGAAACTAATCTTGTCTTGTACTGGGAAAAGTGCCACTTTATGGTTAATGAAGGTATTGTCTTGGGGCACAAAGTTTCTGAAAGAGGTATTCAAGTTGATAAAGGAAAAGTTGATGCTATTGAAAAGATGCCATGTCCCAAGGACATCAAAGGTATAAGAAGTTTCCTTGGTCACGCCGGATTTTATAGGAGGTTCATTAAGGACTTCTCAAAATTTTATCGGCCTCTGACTAATTTATTACAAAAAGATGTACCATTTGTCTTTGATGATGATTGTGTAGAAGCATTTGAAATACTTGAGAAAGCATTAGTCTCTGCACCCATTGTTCAGCCACCTGATTGGAATTTACCCTTTGAAATTATGTGTGATGCTAGTGATTATGCGGTAGGTGCTGTTCTAGGTCAAAGAGTTGATAAGAAATTAAATGTTATCCATTATGCTAGTAAGACTCTAGACAATGCTCAAAGAAATTATGCTACTACGGAAAAGGAACTTTTAGCAGTTGTATTTGCTTGTGATAAATTCAAACCCTATATTGTTGATTCTAAAGTAACTATTCACACTGATCATGCTGCTATTAAATATCTTATGGAAAAGAAAGATGCTAAACCTAGACTTATTAGATGGGTTCTCTTGCTGCAAGAATTTGATTTGCATATTGTTGATAGAAAAGGAGCTGAGAACCCCGTTGCGCATAACTTATCTAGGTTAGAGAATATTCTTGATGACCCACTACCTATTGATGATAGCTTTCCTGATGAACAATTAAATGTCATAAGCACTTCTCGTAGCACTCCATGGTATGTTGATTATGCTAATTATATTGTCGCTAAATTTATACCACCTAGATTCACATACCAACAAAAGAAAAAGTTCCTTATATATTCTCCCGAAGGTTTTGACTCTCGTATTTTGGTCGGTAAAAATTCATTATATATTCTCCCGAAGGTTTTGACTCTCGTATCACGCAAATATCTCCTATTCTTGTTTCGAGCTGTTTTCTGTCAGAGTTGTCAAAGCCAGGCATCATGTCGTCCCCCTCCTCCGACAATGGTGACAAAGATGCTTGGCTAATGAAGATAGATCTGGAGAGGGAAGAACCCATGGAGATCAACAAGGATGAAAGGATCAAGAAGGCCACGGAGGACCAAGCTCCAGCAGCGGAAGACACTCTCCAACTTGATCACAACTTTCTCACCCCAATTGAAATTGAAGCTTTCAAGATGATTGAGTTAGCTCGTATTCAAAACAAGTATCTCAAAAGTGAAAATATTTTGTTGAAGGAGCATATTGTTGCACTCAAGGGAATTATCCGCAAGCTGGAGGACCTCTTACGCTCGATGTGCGACTATCCATCGCCTCCACCTTCACCGACCAAGAAGGAGATATAATCACATGGGTATGGGCACTCCCCTTGGCAACTGCCAAGCTTGGGGGAGGCGCCCCGGTATCATATCACCATCACAACTCCTATCTTTACCGTTTTTCTCAGTTCGTTCATATTAGTAGTATCTTGATTTAGTAGAATAAAGTCATGGCATGATCTAGTTTTGAAATTTTGCTTTATGATCCCTCTATGTAATCGAGTCCGTGAGCTATATAATAAAGATTAGTGTTGAGTCAAGGGCTTGATTATTTTTCCATGATCTTGGGTGAATAAAAGAAAAAGAATAAAAAGAAACAAAGAGTTCATATTGATCTTATTGAAAGTAATGACTTCACATAGAAAGAGTATGATGATTAAAAGTTGTTGGGAGTTGGCAAATATAGCTTTGGTCACCGTTGCAATTAATAGGAAGTAATAAGGAAAGAGAGGTTTCACATATAGATATATTATCATTGACATCTTTTATGATTGGGAGCACTCATTAAAATATAACATGCTAAAGAGTTGATGTTGGACAAGGAAGACAACGTGATGAGTTATGTTTTCTTATATCTGAGATAAAGTGTGTAGTCATGGATCCTCTAACATGTAGAGCTTGCCTTTCCCCCTCATGCTAGCCAAATTCTCTGCACCAAGTAGAGATACTACTTGTGCTTCCAAATACCCCTAAACCAGTTCAGCCATGAGAGTCCACCATATCTACCTATGGATTGAGTAAGATCCTTCAAGTAAGTTGTCATCGGTGCAAGCAATAAAAATTGCTCTCTAAATATGCATGACTTATTAGTGCAGAGAAAATAAGCTTTGTACGAACTTTTTGTGGAAGTAATAAAAGCGACGGACTGCATAATAAAGTTCCACATACAAGGGGCAATATAAAGTGACGTTCTTTTGCATTAAGATTTTGTGCATCCAACCATAAAAGCACATGGCAACCTCTGCTTCCCTCTGTGAAGGGCCTATCTTTTATTATTATCTTCTACCTTATGCAAGAGTCACGGTGATCTTCACCTTTCCTTTTTCATTTTATCCTTTGGCAAGCCCAGTATGTTGGAAAGAACATGATATACATATCTAATTGGATGTAGGGGAGCATGAATTATTATTGTTGACATTACCCTTGAGGTAAAAAGTTGTGGGGCAAAACTATAAGCCCCTGTCTTTCTCTATGTCTGATTAAAACTCCATAACCACTAGTATTGCGTGAGTGCTAGCAATTATGAAGGACTAATTGATAGTTGAGTATGTGGACTTGCTTTTAAGCTCTGACATAGACTCTTTCCGATGTTATGATAAATTGCAATTGCTTCAATGACTGAGGTTACAATTTGTTGGTGCCCAATAAGGTTTCTGATTCATACTTTTGCATTGTGAAAAGATCATCACTTGAACATAAGTAATCATATGACAAAATTTATATATGTTGTTGTTATGAGAATAATCATGATGCCTTCATGTCCGTATTTTATTTTTTTTATCGACGCCTCTACCTCTAAACATCAGGACATATTTATTGTTATCGGCTTTTCGCTTGAGGACAAGCGAGGTCTAAGCTTGGGGGAGTTGATATGCCCATTTTGCATCATGCTTTTATATCGTTATTTATCGCATTATGGGCTGTTATTTCACATTATGTCACAATACTTATGGCTATTCTCTCTTATTTTACAAGGTTTACATGAAGAGGGAGTATGCCTAATTGGAATTCTCGGGTGGAAAAGGAGCAAATATTGAGACCTATTTTGTGCAACTCCAAAAGTTCTGAAACTCCATGGAATATCTTAAAATAAATAAAGAAAAATCTTCGCCAAAGATGAAGGCCAGGGCCCATTGACCTGCTCACGAGGGTGGGGCGCCCCCTCCCCAGGCGCGCCCCCTACCTCGTGGGCCCCCCGTGTCTCTCCGATGCCCATATTCTCCTATATGAAGTCTTTCGATGAGAAAAAAACATTAAGCAACCTTTCGACGAGACTCACGCCATGAGGCGAAACCTTGGCGGAACCAATCTAGGGCTCCATGAGCTGTCCCGCTGGGACACTTCTCCTGAGGGGGAAATCATCGCCATCATCATCACCAATTCTTGTCTCCAAGTCCGGGATTGATGCTAGTAGGTTGCTAGTAGTGTTGATTACTCCTTGTAGTTGATGCTAGTTGGTTTATTTGGTGGAAGATCATATGTTCAGATCCTTTATGCATATTATTACTCCTCTGATTATGAACATGAATATGCTTTGTGAGTAGTTATGTTTGTTCCTTAGGACACGGGAGAAGTCTTGCTATTAGTAGTCATGTGAATTTGGTATCCGTTTGATATTTTGATGAGATGTATGTTGTCTAGCCTCTAGTGGTGTTATGTGAACGTCGACTACATAACACTTCACCATTATTTGGGCCTAGAGGAAGGCATTGGGAAGTAATAAGTAGATGATGGGTTGCTAGAGTGATGTGCTTAAACCCTAGTTTATGCGTTGCTTCGTAAAGGGGCTGATTTGGATCCATATGTTTCATGCTATGGTTAGGTTTACCTTAATACTTTTGTTGTAGTTGCGGATGCTTGCAATAGAGGTTAATCATAAGTGGGATGTTTGTTCAAGTAAGAACAGCACCCAAGCACCGGTCCACCCACATATCAAATTATCAAAGTACCGAACATGAATCATATGAACGTGATCAAAACTAGCTTGATGGTATTCCCATGTGTCCTCGGGAGCGCTTTTCCTATTATAAGAGTTTGTCCAGGCTTGTCCTTTGCTACAAAAAGGATTGGGCCACCTTGCTGCACTTTATTTACTGTTGTTACTTGTTGCTCGTTACAATTTATCTTATCACAAAACTATCTGTTACCACTTATTTCAGTACTTGCAGAGAATACCTTGCTGAAAACCGCTTATCATTTCCGTCTGCTCCTCGTTGGGTTCGACACTCTTACTTATAAAAAGGACTACAATAGATTCCCTATACTTGTGGGTCATCAGGGGGCTCCACCCCCTCCCCATTTATAGCAAGAGAAGGCCAACCGGCGCCTCCCACGATCACAGGTAATGATGGTTTTCCTTGCATGTCGCAGGGACTTGTCAAGTCGAGCAGTTGCCGAGGCAGCGTGGGGAAGCGGAGACGCCCACGTCCAATCAACCGCCACACGTCAACCGAGGCCGCAGGCTTTTGGGGCCCGCCGTGCTCCATACTTGACCCTTGGCTTCACTTCGAAGCAAAGCCCGAGCGCACCTTGGGCCCGGGGCTATCATATGCTTCGGGAACGGGGTCCCCAGACTTGCTCGCTCATGCCCGCAGCGTGGTTATTTCAAAGAGAGGCCGTCTGGCCCATCTTCATCAACAAGGCATCCAAGACCATCGCGAGGGGCCAAGCCTCACGAGGCAGACGACGCAAGACCTCCTCAGGAGTGGCCTAGTCAGGCAGGCTCACGAGGAGCAGAGATATCAAGGCGGGGCAAACCTCATGAGGCTCTCGTGACGTGAGTCGTGACGATCGATGCCAGGCGGACACCTGAGCATGCGGCGTCCTTGTTTCCTCTTTGGTGCTAAGGAAGCCAGCGCAGGCAAGGAGTACCGAGGCATCAGTCAAAGGTTGCTATATCGGTGCAACGAGACCAAGACCAGGAGGATGGCAAGATGGAGGTCATCATGGAGCCCAAGACGGCGTCACTACTAGAGCCTTTTGCAGGCGAAGACCACTTTTGTCAGGATAGCTTGTACTAGTTGTCCCCCTTCAAATTTGCCCGTCATTGTTGGCTCCCTTCCTGCTCAATATTTGGGAAGAGGACCAGGACCTATATAAGTAGAGCTAGCCACCACAGTAGGGGCATCGATCAGTTCATCCAGCTCTCACCCGCTAAGATACCAAGCACAAGAACACCTCAACCTCAGGAGGCTATTCTTCCCTCTGTACTGTTCATCATCAGCCCAAGAGGCAATCCACCACCACCACACTGGAGTAGGGTATTACACCACAACGGTGGTCCGAACCAGTATAAATCTCATGTCTTTCTGTGCCGTGAGTTCGTCGAGTTCGTCCGCGAGATCTTAGAGAGCTAGGGCGTAGATCGGTAGGAGGGGAAGACTTCGCGCGCACCCCAGTGTTCGAACCTTAAGGGTTTGCCGGAACCCCACCTCCGACAATACCCTATCATGGATATCAAGCTCTGCTTGTCCTTGTGAACGATATACCCCTGAAATATGTGTTTAAACACATTTTCCTTTCCATTGTTTTGTTTAACATTTCTTGTAATCCGACTTAACGAGTAGTGATAATTCCCTGCCTATGTAAGCACCTCAGTGTGCAACGTTGTCAGTAAGACCATGTTACTACTGTTGATGACATTCCGGTAACCACCGATGGGCGAGAACTTTGCCTATTGGTCCACTTCATGTCAATGAGCAGAAAAATGGTTCTCTTCGTCCCCCGCCCTTGGTACCAACGTTGTTGCCAACATAAATGACCAATTATCCTCTGATGTGCCTTGCTATCATGACCATGCAAGATGTCACTGCTGAGGGAGTCCTGGATTAGGGGGTCCCCGGGCGTCTGGGCTATGTGACGAGGGATGGACTCGTGGGTCGTGAAGATACAAGATAGAAGGCCTTCCCCCGTGTCCGAATGGGACTCTCCTTTGTGTGGATTGATCTGACAAATGTTATCTCCTTGTTCACATAAGTGTGGAAATCCATCTTTTTGGAAATCTCGATGAATTGTTGCTGAGTCCATCAGCCACATCCTCATCCTCTCCTTGGTTTAATGATGAACTCTTGTTTTGGAACTTGCTTCCATAGTTCATTTCCCGAGAATCTTACAATGTCATCTCGCCAATTTGTTTTGCACCTTTTCTTCTCAAGCATCCTGAGTCTGAGGTTTCCTGATACCAATCAGATCTGAATCTCAGCCAGATATGATGGTTGGAACATATTTCCAAGAGTTATAATATTGCTATTTATATGACCCGGTATGGTGATGCCATGCCTTGCACACCTGGCCGGAGGACCTATTGTTATAGTTTCCATATTAGCAAGGTTAGCCATTCTTCCATGAGGAAATTGTAAGACTTATTCTATGAGTTGTTCCTGATGGATCCTTTGTGTATCCAAAGTATGACCTTTGCTTGAAGACCATGTCAATGCTATCTCAAAGCATGTCTGTGGTACTCCGATTTTCAATGAAAACATTTAAAGCACAATGCTAACTTTTATTTATCAATTATCCAAACACCGTTGTATGGGTAATGTCATGAAATTTCCCTCCCCTTACCTAAAGGGTTTTCTACTTTATACCCTGTCATAGATATCATGCTCTACTTGTCCTTGGGAACGATATACCCCTGAAATATGTGTTTAAACACATTTTCCTTTCCGTTGTTTTGTTTAACCTTTCTTGTAATCCGACTTAACAAGCAGTGATAATTCCCTGCCTATGTAAGCACCTCAGTGTGCAACGCTGTGACTAAGACCATGTTACTACTGTTGATGACATTCCGGTAACTGCAGATGGGCGAGAACTTTGCCTATTGGTCCACTTCATTTCAACGAGCAGAAAAATGGTTCTCTTCATCCCCCGCCCTTGGTACCAATGTTGTTGCCAACATAAATGACCAGTTATCCTATGATGTGCCTTGCTATCATGACCATGCAAGATGTCACCGCTGAGGGAGTCCTGGATTAGGGGGTCCCCGGGCGTCCGGGCTATGTGACGAGGGCCGGATTGATGGGCCGTGAAGATACAAGATAGAAGGCCTTCCCCCGTGTCCGGATGGGACTCTCCTTTGCATGGATGGCAAGCTTGGCGTTCGGATATGAAGATTCCTTTCTCTGTAAACCGACTATGTACAACCCTAGGCCCCTCCTCTTTCTATATAAACCAGAGGGTTTAGTCCGTAGAGGCAATGACAATCATACAGGCTAGACATCCAGGGTTTAGCCATTACGATCTCGAGGTAGATCAACTCTTGTAACCCCTATACTCATCAAAGTCAATCAAGCAGGAAGTAGGGTATTACCTCCATTAAGAGGGCCTGAACCTACCATGCCTCCTGTTACCATCGACCTCAGACACACAGCTCGGGACCCCCTACCCGAGATCGGCCGATTTTGACACCGACAAGCGCCCTTCCTACTTATAACCCACATGGTGGGCCCATAACCCACAGTTCCACAGGATCGAAACCTGAATCTCTTGTACATCCCTATTTCCAAGGTTATCCCTTGCGCTTGGCTCCTATGTAATTCACGAGCCACCTTCCTGGTGACCTATACTGGTATCAGACGCAATACCTAATCCCGTTGCTCTGAACACCTTTCACATCTGTTTTAGACATCGAGCGGTTGTCTATCCGCTTGGAACTTCTTATTGTGCCTTCTTACTTTGCTCTCGATGTGTTTCATTTGTTCAACTCGAGAGATACTCATGTGTTCATTCATGGGATAACCCCACATGATCACCCCTTATAGCATTCTATCATTGTCGAACTGCCCCCTTATCTTTTCTGTAAGTACGATGGGATTCCCGAAGAAAGGATGCCGACTTCATCATGATGACTTGAAGCAGAGAAATGAAGACATCAATGTAGTGGATCGACCTCTTTGAGAAGATCAACCAAGGATGAGAAGATCCGTTAGACTTTCGTAACCAGGACTTTCCCCTTACTCCACCTCTTAAAATCTCGGGACGAGATTTCTTGTAGTGGAGGAGAATTGTAACGCCCGGATAATTGAACTACAGTAACCCTCTACTAATGGTGTCACGTCACCACAATTAGAGTTGTTAATCTCGTGTTGCTTCAAGACCAATTCAAAATTCAAATTTATAATAAAGTCAAACATTAAAAGTTTTCGAATGTCAAAACTAAAATGTGTCAAATAATTCATAAGTAGTAATGGTATAGAAACCACATTTTTATAAAATGTTTAAATGCACTAAATAATTGAAACAATGGCTTAGACGGTTAATTAAATGCCTTTTATAAATTATAAAATAATAAAGTATTTTATTTGGGAATAAGAATTAATGTGGCAGTAGTGTATATATAAATACTAATTTAGGTGCTAGTGGTAATTTTTATAAAACTAAAATAATAATAAAAGAAACAAGAAAATAAAACAGAAAACAAAATAAACAAAAGATATAAAAAAGACCCCCTAGGACAACCGGCCAAACAGGCTGGCCCAGTCGGCCACTCCCTCAGCCAGCCGGCCCAGCCTCCCTGGCCTATAAGGCCTACCTCTCCACCCTGAACCATAAATCCCCACCTCGATCCCCTCCTCCTTCCCCCATCAATCTGGATCGGCCCCTTCCTCGTGCCCCTGACGCCGCTCGTCGCCCCGCCACCACACCGGACCTAGCTCCGCCCCGCCGTCGACCTCGAGCCTCGCCGCCCCGGTCCCCTACAACGGGGGTGAGCCGTGCCCCTTCCTCCTATCCTCACTCCCCTGCGATCACCACGCCTTGCCTAGCCCGATGGTCGCGCTCGCCGGAACGCGCCCACCCCCGCGCCGCTGGCCGTCGCTTCCCTGCATCACGCTCGCTCCCGCATGCGGCGTCGCCATGCCCTGCTGCATTGGCCATCGCGCTCCCCTGCGGCCGCCCCTGCCTGCTACCCTGCTCCGCTCACCAGCCAACACTCGGACGCGTCGGCTCCATCGCACCGCGCCTGCCACCGCCCAGTCCTGCATCTGCCGCTCCCCGGCCCGTCCCGACCCCTCTCACGCGCTTCCTCGCCTCCACCTCCTCACACCTCTGGCCTCACTGCTGTCGGCGGCGCTCGCCCACCATCATTGCTGCTCGGCCAACCCTATAACACCTCTGCCGCCAGCTGAGGGAGTCCTGGACTAAGGGGTCCTCGGGCGTCCGGCCTATTGGACATGGGCTGGACTGATGGGCTATGAAGATACAAGACCGTAGACTCTCACCCGTGTCCGGATGGGACTCTCCTTGGCACGGAAGGCAAGCTTGGCGTACGGATATGAAGATTCCTTTCTTTGTAACCGACTTTGTACAACCCTAGTCCCCTCCGGTGTCTATATAAACCAGAGTGTTTAGTCCATAAGGACAATCATAATCATACAGGCTAGACTTCTAGGGTTTTAGCCATTACGATCTCATGGTAGATCAACTCTTGTAATACTCATATTCATCAAGATCAATCAAACAGGAAGTAGGGTATTACCTCCATAGAGAGGGCCTGAACCTAGGTAAACATCGTGTCCCCTGTCTCCTGTTACCATCGACCTAAGACGCACAGTTCGGGACCCCCTACCCGAGATCTGCCGGTTTTGACACCGACATTGGTGCTTTCATTGAGAGTTCCACTGCGTTGTCTTTAAGAGGTTCGATGGCCCCGTCAATCATCTACAACAATGTTGTCCAGGGGGAGGTTTTCCTCCCCGGACAGATCTTCGTATTCGGTGGCTTCACACTGCGGGCCAACTCACTTGGCCATCTAGAGCAGTTCGACAGCTACGCCCCTGGCCATCAAGTCAGGTTTGGAAGCTTGAACTACGTTGCTGATATCCATAGAGACTTGATCTTCGATGGGTTTGAGCCCACGGCAGCCGCTCCCTGCCACCGTGATGAGCATGACCTAAATCTGTCATCAGACCAAACCCAGGAGATAGCACTTGTAAGTGCTCCGACCCTAGACCCGGAGCTGATTGCGCTATCCGAGGACGGGAAACTCAACCCCGCTATGGGAGCCGCAGACTCAGCGGTGCTGGAGCCACACACAGACCCAACCTCGAGCATGATCTATGTCACCGGAACCTCGGATTCGTCTCCGGCCCCAGGTTCCAAACCACGCGCGTCCACACCCGTCGAGACCGATCAGGCCCCGGTCGTCGAATTCAGCACCGCGGACATCTTCCGACGCTCACCTTTAGGCGATGTGCAGAACTCATTAAAAACCCTCTCCTTAGTAGGGGATTCACAGCCGAATTATATCCGGTTTGAACTGGGGGTTGATGACGGGGAATTTCGCTTCCCACCCACCTCCCAGTTCATAGCCACTGTTGAGGACTTAACCGATATGCTTGATTACGGCTCCGAAGACATCGACGGTATGGACGACAATGCAGGAGACGAGTAGGCCCAAAACCCGCCGTTTACCAGACGCTGGTCGGCCACCTCTTTGTACGATGTGTATATGGTGGATACACCCAAAGAGAATAATGGCAATGACAAAGAAGACCCAATCGAGGACAAACCTCCTGAGATACAGCCAAAGTACTGGCGTTACCGGCGCCGTTATAAATCACGCCGTAGAAAAAAGAGCAATACTGGCACAGGAGAAAATAATACTCTGGACGATGTCGAAGACAATGAAGACCCCATTGAGCCAACTTCCGAACAGGATGAACGGGAAGATGGGCGAGTTAGCCCTAATGAAAAGGCCGTAAACAAAGACTTGGAGGACAGTAATTATATTCCGCTCTCCGAGGATGAGGTGAGCTTCGGCAACGAGGATTTCATCGTGCCTGAGGAACCTCTCGAGCAGGAGCGCTTTAAGCGCCGGCTAATAGCCACTACAAGGAGCCTGAAAAAGAAACAGCAGCAGCTTCAAGCTGATCAAGATCTGCTCAATGATAGATGGACTAATGTCCTGGCAGCCGAGGAGTATGGCCTCAAGTGCCCAGCCAAAAGTTATTCGAAGCGCAAATTGCTACCTCAGTTCGATGACGAGGGCTGGACCCCATACCATCATCGCGCAATGCGGCTGACCGACCACCACGTGGCCGGGCCAAAGCGGCAACTCAAGCCGAACACCAGCCCGTACTACCTCACAGTAAAGGCAGAGATAAAACAGCTCGGGGACATACATATGACCTGCGGCAGGACTTGGACAGTAGAGCAGGTCAGAACAGATCGATCTATGGATCGCGGGGGCGTGCCCCGACACGCGACAACGGCTACCTAGCCGGATGCAACAATCTTAATCACGCCCGGGCCGAGAACCGCAGACGGACTCCATCCGAGCTACGTCGCGACGTGGCCTGATATAGAGGTGCCGCACACCCCCTTTGCTTCATTGACGAGGTAATGGAGCACGATTTCCCAAAAGGGTTTAAACTCGTAAACATCGAATCATATGATGGGACAACAAACCTTGATACTTCTCCATCGTATCTACTATTCCAAACACTTTTTCCCTTGTTTTGGACTCTAACTTGCATGATTTGAATGGAACTAACCCGGACTGACGTTCTTTTCAGCAGAATTGCCATGGTGTTATTTTTGTGCAGAAATAAAAGTTCTCGGAATGACCTGAAACTTCACGGAGAATATGTTTGGAATTAATAAAAATATTGGCGAAGAATCAACGCCAGGGGCCCACCCTGTCCACGAGGGTGGGGGCGCGCCTACCCCCCTAGGCGCGCCCCCTGCCTCGTGGGCCCCCTGGTGATCCACCAACCTCAACTCCAACTCTATATATTCACGTTCGGGGAGAAAAAATCAGAGAGAAGGACTCATCGCGTTTTACGATATGGAGCCGCCGCCAAGCCCTAATCTCTCTCGGGAGGGCTGATCTGGAGTCCGTTCGGGGCTCCGGAGAGGGGAATCCATCGCCACATCATCATCAACCTTCCTCCATCACCAATTTCCTGATGCTCACCGCCGTGCGTGAGTAATTCCATCGTAGGCTTGCTGGACGGTGATGGGTTGGATGAGATTTACCATGTAAACGAGTTAGTTTTGTTAGGGTTTGATCCCTATTATCCATTATGTTCTGAGATTGATGTTGCTATGACTTTGCTATGCTTAATGCTTGTCACTAGGGCCCGAGTGCCATGATTTCAGATCTGGACATATTATGTTTTCATGAATATATGTGAGTTCTTGATCCTATCTTGCAAGTCTATAGTCACCTATTATGTGTTATGATCCGTTAACCTCAAGTGACAATAATCGGGATACTTACCGGTGATGACCGTAGTTTGAGGAGTTCATGTATTCACTAAGTGTTAATGCTTTGGTCTAGTACTCTATTAAAAGGAGGCCTTAATATCCCTTAGTTTCCAATAGGACCCCAATGCCACGGGAGGGTAGGATAAAAGATGTCATGCAAGTTCTTTTCCATAAGCACGTATGACTATATTCGGAATATGTGCCTACATTACATTGATGAACTGGAGCTAGTTCTGTGTCCCCCTAGGTTATAACTATTGCATGAGGAATCGCATCTGACATAATTATCCATCACTGATCCAATGCCTGCGAGCTTTTTACATATTGCTCTTTGCTTAGTTACTTTACTGCTACATCAAGTATAATTACTACAAAGTTGCTACTGATACTCTTGCCACCGTTATCAAGCATTTCCATACTACTTTGCTACTAAATACTTTGCTACAGATATTACGTTATCCAAGTGTGGTTGAATTGACAACTCAACTGCTAATACTTGAGAATATTCTTTGGCTCCCCTTGTGTCGAATCAATAAATTTGGGTTGAATACTCTACCCTAAAAAACTGTTGCGATCCGCTATACTTGTGGGTTATCAAGACTATTTTCTGGCGCTGTTGCCGGGGAGCATAGCTCTATTCTTTGAGTCACTTGGGATTTATATCTGTTGATCACTATGAGGAAATTGAAAGACGAGAAAACTAAAATTTATCCCTCCACTACGAGGGGAGGTAAGGAACTGCCATCTAGCTCTGCACTTGATTCACTTTCTGTTTTGAGTAAACCTGCGACACCTAAACCTGCTTCTGCTATTAATTATGATATGTTGCATGTTATTAATGATGCCACTTCTGCTATGCATGATACTTATGATGAAACTACTTCTATGCTTGATACTACTGTGCCACTAGGTGAATTTCTTGATGAACAACTTACTAGGGCTAGAGAGAATGAAATTATTGAAACTAATAATACTGATGAAAGTGATGATGAAGATTCTCCCCCTAGATATGAATTGCCTGTTATGCCTGAGGGTTATGTTATGGATGAAGAAACTGCTAGAGATTTTCTTGCTTCCAATGATAGGTATGATCTTAAGAAATTATTAGCTAAGCTGAAAGAAAAATCTTTGAATGCTAGAATGAAATATGACCCTGCTTTTGCTACTTCACCTATCTGTATTTCCGATAAGGATTATGATTTCTCTGTCGATCCTGAGATAATTACTTTGGTTGTATCTGATCCTTTTTATGGCTATGAATCTGAAATTGTTGTGGCACATCTTACTAAATTAAATAATATAGCCACCCTATTCACTAATGATGAGAAAACTCGTTACTACTATATCCTTAAATTATTTCCGTTCTCATTAAAGGGTGATGCTAAAACATGGTTTAATTCTCTTGATCCTGGTTGTGTGCGTAGTCCCCAGGATATGATTTATTACTTCTCTGCTAAATATTTCCCCGCTCATAAGAAACAAGCTACTTTAAGGGAAATATATAATTTTGTGCAAATTGAAGAAGAGAGTCTCCAACAAGCTTGGGGGAGGCTTCTCCAATTACTTAATGCTTTGCCTGATCATCCTCTCAAGAAAAATGAAATACTTGTTATCTTTTATAATGGACTAACCGATGCTTCCAGAGACCACTTGGATAGTTGTGATGGTTGTGTTTTCAGGGAAAGAACGGTTGATCAAGCTGAATTGCTATTGAATAATATGTTGAGTAATGAAAATAATTGGACACTTCTTGAACCAAATCCCAAGCCAACTCCGAAGAAAAGTGGTATTCTATTTCTCAGTCCTGAAGATATGCAAGAGGCAAAGAAATCTATGAAATAAAATGGTATTAAAGCTGAAGATGTTAAGAATTTACCACCTATTGAAGAGATACATGGTCTTGATAACCCGACACAGGTAGTAAAGGTAAATTTTCTCTATAGAATTGATGAAGGTGATATTCCTCGTTATAAATCTGCTAGCAAATGCTTAGATGAGTTTGATAATTTTATTGTTAAACAAGAAAACTTCAATGCTTATGTTGGTAGACAATTGAAACGCAATGCTTATATGATTGAACACTTGAGTGATTATATGTATAGAGTTAAAGGTGAACTTAAACTCATTAGTAAACATGCTTCTATGGTCACCACTCAAGTAGAACAAGTGCTTAAAGCTCAAAATGATTTTCTCAATGAATTAAATAATAAGAAAAATGATAATGTTGTTAGAGTTATGACTAGAGGGGGTAAAATGACTCAGGAACCTTTGTATCCTGAGGGCCACCCTAAGAGAATTGAGCAGGATTCTCAGAGAACTAATGTTGATGCACCTAGTCCTTCTAAAAAGAAGAAAAAGAAAAATGATAGGACGTTGCATGCTTCTAGTGAATCTGTTTGTTGACACACCTGAGAATCCCAATGATATCTCTATTTCTGATGCTGAAACACAATTTGGTGATGAACGTGAACCTAGTGATAATGTTAATGATGATGTTCATGTTGATGGTCAACCTAGCAATAATAATGATGTAGAGGTTGAACCTGCTGTTGATCTTGATAACCCACAATCAAAGAATCAACGTTATGATAAGAGAGACTTCGTTGCTAGGAAGCACGGTAAGGAAAGAGAACCATGGGTTCAGAAACCCATGCCTTTTCCTCCTAAACCATCCAAGAAAAAGGATGATGCGGTTTTTGAGCGCTTTGCTGAAATGATTAGACCTATCTTTTTGCGTATGCGTTTGACTGATATGATTAAAATGAATCCTTATGCTAAATACATGAAAGATATTGTTACAAATAAAAGAAAGATACCGGAAGCTGAAATTTCCACCATGCTTGCTAATTATACTTGTAAAGGTGGAATACCTAAGAAACTAGGAGATCTAGGAGTACCAACTATACCATGCTCCATTAAAAGAAACTATGTTAAAACTGCTTTATGTGATCTTGGAGCCGGTGTTAGTGTTATGCCTCTCTCTTTATATCGTAGATTTGATTTGAATAAGTTGACACCTACTGGAATATCTTTGCAAATGGCCAATAAATCAACCGCTATACCTGTCGGTATTTGTGAGGATGTGCCTGTTGTGGTTGCAAACTTTACTATCTTAACGGACTTTGTTATTCTTGATATTCCCGAGGACGATAGTATGTCGATTATCCTTGGTAGACCCTTTTTGAATACTGCAGGGGCTGTTCTTGATTGCAACAAAGGCAATGTCACTTTTCATGTTAATGGTAATGAGCATACGGTACACCTTCCGAGGAAACAACCTCAAGTCCACAATATCAATTCTATTGGAAAAATTCCATTAATTACTATTGGAGGTTTTGAATTTCCCCTTCCTACTGTCAAGAAGAAATATGATAGTCTTATTATTGGGGACATGCATATCCCCGTTGAGGTAACCTAGTGCTATTCGAAAATTCTCCAGTTTCATGCGATTCGGAATGAGTTTGTTAACAAGACTTGATCAACCTTGTTAATGGATTCCTTTTGATGAGCATGAGATGGATGAAGTTAGAAAGCACAACTCTCTGTACCCTCCTTCTACTTTCTGTTATTTAGATTAAATAAAGCAATAGTATTTGCTGTCTGTTTTCTGATTTATCCTTGCAATAAAAAATACACCAAAAATAAAAGTTCTCCAAATGTCCCGAAATTGAAATATGATCTTTTCTAGAATATTTAAGAATATCTGGCACTGAGAACACGTCAGGGGGAGCCAGCACCTGGCCACGAGGGTCCAGGGCGCGTCCCCCTGCCTCGTGGGCCCCACGTGGCCCCCCTCCACTTATTCCAGCACCCACACACTCCTTCTTCCTCCTGAAAAAATCACCACCTAGATCAAACCCTTGTTCTAGCTCATCTTGCTACGATTTTTGATCTCCTTGCTCAAAGCTCCACTCACAAAACTGCTTTGGGGGATCGTTCTTCGATATGTGACTCCTCCAATGGTCCAATTAGTTTTTGTTCTAGTGCTTTATTTATTGCAAATTTTTGCTGCTGAGGTCTTGAGCTTGCATGTCAAATTTATATGGTCCCAAGTAGTTCTAATGCATGATATAGTCTCTAGGCACTTGTAGGAGTAGTTGCTATCAATTTTGTTGAGTTTGGTTCACTTTTATTTTGAGTTACTAAATTTTCAGAAATTTTCAAAAAATGATTAAGAGCTTTTTGGGGGGCTCTTCGAGCCGAAGCTCGAAGGATAAGAAAAGTGAAGAGGATAAGAAGCCCAAATATAATCTCCCTCGGACCGCAGAGGTTCGGCCGTGTGAATGGCCTTGTGATGAGGTCTTGAGAGCAGCCGGGATTCATGATGAATTTTATTATTTGGCTGAGAATGCAGGCCTCACCGACTTCCTCCACGACCAGCTCGATCAGTATGTCCTACTCACTAATATTTTTGTGCAAAATTTTCATTTCCATGCTAGGAGATCACCACCTTCAGTGGATTTTTATTTATATGATGAGTATAAGGAGATGCCACTTTATGACTTTTGTGGGGTTTGCAAGTTGCCCTTTGAGGGCACCATAGAGGAACCACATCGTAACGATGTGGAAGGGTTTATTGATATGATCGTTGTAGGGGAGACGAGGAAGGTTTCAGATGCAAGAATTACTAGCATACACTTTCCTGTTCTACGTTACTTTGCAATATTTGCTAGTAGATGCTTAATTGGTCGCGGGAACTGTGGAAATCTTAGTGCCCTGATATTGTTATTCTGCGCCATGCTTTGTTTCGTGATACTACTTTTAGTTTAGGCGCTATTGTTGGTAAGGGGTTAAATCTGAACTGTACGAAGGGTCCCATCTTTGGAGGTATCTTTTCTTCGCGTCTTGCTAAATATTTTGAGATACCTATTAGACACTTTGAGAAAGAGGAAAAGTTGATGCCTCCTATTTTTCTAGACTATAAGAGTATGGTAGCACATGATTTTATTGTTAAGAATCAGAAAAAGATGCTTAACTATAGACTGATATTTGATAAAAATTACTTCGAGACTATTACCTTTCCTGCTCCTTCTTTGTTCAACATATCTTCAGGCATGTACCTTGTTCTGCTGGAGGCCATTCATGCCTACCGGAGCCTAACACCAGCTCCAGAGCCCGAGCTGGACCATCACTTGATCCTCAGCGTCAGTCTTTTTATCAGTGGGATCCGGAGCAGATCGCTAACCAGGGGCACCCCGAGGATCCTCCTCAGTACACTGGAGAGGACCACTTTGATCCTTGGGCATAGACCAACTTAGGCCAAAAGCCTAAGCTTGGGGAAGTACGTATTTCCCACCGACATTACATTCATGTTCACAAACTTACTCTAGTTGTCGGTGCTCATACTTTTTCATTGTACTATCCATGCTAGTTTATTTTCTTGCTTTCTTCTTGTGTGTTTGAAAAACCATAAGAAAAACCAAAAAAAATAGTTGTAGCTTTTAGCTAGTTTACTTTCCATGCCTATAGTAGTAATAATTAAAAGAAAACCCAATAAGATTTCTTGTTCTTCTTTTGCTTGTTGGGAGCTTTGCCGTGTAAATAGTTTTATTTCTTTTCTTTTCTTTGGGGGCCGAGATGAGAAGACCATAATGAAAATGTTGAAGTGGCTCTTATATGCATTATTGTTGATTGAACTAAGAGCCCATATTACCTTGTCTTCTCCTGTGAATTAAAATGCTTGCAGATTCCAGCTTAGTCCAATGCACGTGCACTATTATTATTATCCACACCGTTCGGTCGTGCAAGTGAAAGGCAATAATGACGATATATGATGGACTGATTGAGATGAGAAAAGCTGGTATGAACTCGACCTCTCTTGTTTTTGTAAATATGATCAGTTCATCGTTCCTGATTCAGCCTATTATGAATGAAGCATGTTTGCAATGACAATTAGAGATTATAGTTGCTTATGCCATGCTTAATTGGCTAGGAGTTTATAATGGTTTACCTTGCGTGCCAATATGCTATTAAAATGGTTGTGATGTGGTATGATAGGGTGGTATCCTCCTTTGAATGATTCAAGTGGCTTGACTTGGCACATGTTCACACATGTAGTTGAAACAAAATCAACATAGCCTCCATGATATTTATGTTCATGGTGGATTATATCCTACTCATTCTTGCACTCAATGTTTATTAATTTTAATGCATGTTCATGACTATTGTCGCTCTCTAGTTGGTCGCTTCCAGCCTCTTTTCTAGCCTTCACTTGTACTAAGCGGAATACCGCTTGTGCATCCACTTCCATAAACCCCAAAGTTATTCCATATGAGTCCACTATACCTTCCTATATGCGGTATCTACCGCCGTTCCAAGTAAATTTGTATGTGCCAAACTCTAAACCTTCAAATGAAATTCTGTTTTGTATGCTCGAATAGCTCATGTATCAACTAGGGTTGTCTCAGATCTTCCATGATAGGCGGGTTATTCTCAAGAGGAGTGGACTCCGCTCCTCACTCACAAGAAAATGGCTGGTCACCGGGATGCCCAGTCCCATGCTCAAACCAAATCAAAATAATTGCAAACAAAACTCCCCGAGGACTGTTGTTAGTTGGAGGCACCCATTGTTTTGGGCAAGCCATGGATTGATGCTTGTTGGCGGAGGGGGAGTATAAACTTTACCATTCTGTTTGGGAACCGCCTATAATGTGTGTAGCATGGAAGATATCGAGATCTCTCGGTTGTTATGTTGACAATGAAAGTATGCTGCTCAAAATATTATTTATCTCTATTTCAAAATCGAGCTCTGGCACCTCTACAAATCCCTGCTTCCCTCTGCGAAGGGCCTATCTATTTACTTTTATGTTGAGTCATCATCCTCTTATTAAAAAGCACCAGTTGGAGAGCACCACTGTCATTTGCATCCATTACTATTAATTTATATTGAGTATGACTATGACTGGATCTTCTTTACCATGAATTACAATGTTTAGTCAGTCCTTGATCATCATAGGTGCTCTGCATTTATGTTTTGCGGTCTCAGAAAGGGCTAGCGAGATACCATCTTGTTATATCATATTATGATTGTTTTGAGAAAGTGTTGTCATCCGAGATTTATTATTATTGCTCGCTAGTTGATTAGGTCATTGATATGAGTAAACATGAGACCTAACTGTTATTGTGAATATGGTTAGTTCATAATCTTTGCTGAAAACTTGAATGCTGGCTTTACATATTTACAACAACAAGAGCAAACAGAGTTTGTAAAAGTTTTTCTTTATCACTTTCAGTTTATCAACTGAATTGCTTGAGGACAAGCAAAGGCTTAATGCTTGTCACTAGGGCCCGAGTGCATGATTTCGGATCTGAACCTATTATGTTTCCATGAATATATGTGAGTTCTTGATCCTATCTTTCAAGTCTATAGTCACCTATTATGTGTTATGATCCGTTAACCCCAAAGTGACAATAATCGGCATACTTACCGGTGATGACCGTAGTTTGAGGAGTTCATGTATTCAATAAGTGTTAATGCTTTGGTCCGGTACTCTATTAAAAGGAGGCCATAATATCCCTTAGTTTCCAATAGGACCCCGCTGCCACGGGTGGGTAGGACAAAAGATGTCATGCAAGTTCTTTTCCATGAGCACATATGACTATATTCGGAATACATGCCTACATTACATTGATGAACTAGAGCTAGTTTTGTGTCACCCTAGGTTATAACTGTTGCATGAGGAATCGCATCCGACATAATTATCCATCACTGATCCAATGCCTACGAGCTTTTTACATATTGCTCTTTGCTTAGTTACTTTACCGTTGCCACTGTTACAATTACTACAAATTTGCTACTGTTACTGTTGCCACCGTTACCATTACTTCCATACTATTTTGCTACTAAATACTTTATTGCAGATATTAAGTTATCCGGGTGTGGTTGAATTGACAACTCAACTGCTAATACTTGAGAATATTCTTTGGCTCCCCTTGTGTCGAATCAATAAATTTGGATTGAATACTCTACCCTCGAAAACTATTGCGATCCCCTATACTTGTGGGTTATAAGACCCCGCGGAATGGATCGAGGATTTTCTTCTCCATATTCATATGGCCCGCGGTGACGATCTCCATGCCATCAAATACCTCACACTAAAAATCAAAGGACCAGCTCGGTACTGGTTGAACAGTCTGCCCGAAAACTCCATTGGCAGCTGGGAAGACTTGGAAGAAGCTTTCCTTACAACTTCCAAGGTACATACGTTCGACCTCCGGATGCCGACGACGTAAGTCACATAATTCAACAGCCCGGAGAGTCAGCCAGGAAATTCTGGACTAGGTTCTTAACTAAAAAGAACCAGATTGTCGACTGTCCGGAAGTCGAAGCCCTAGCGGCCTTTAAACATAGCATCCAGGATGAATGGCTCGCCCGACACCTTGGACAAGAAAAGCAAAAGTCCATGGCAGCCCTCACGGCGCTTATGACCCGCTTTTGTGCGGCCGAAGATAGCTTGCTAGCCCGTAGCAGTAAAAATTCAAGCGAACCTGGCACTTCTAAAGCCAGAAATAGCAACGGCAAGCCCCGACGCAATAGACACAAGCGTCGAAGCAACAGTGATAATACCAACGACACGGCGGTTGCTACCTCTTGAGCACTGCGTTGGATTTTCTTGAAGAGGAAAGGGTGATGCAGCACAGTGATGACCCACAAGTATAGGGGATCTATCGTAGTCCTTTAGATAAGTAAGAGTGTCGAACCCAACGAGGAGCAGAAGGAAATGATAAGCGGTTTTCAGCAAGGTATTCTCTGCAAGTACTGAAATAAGTGGTAACAGATAGTTTTGTGATAGGATAAACTGTAACGAGCAACAAGTAAGAAAAGTAAATAAAGTGCGGCAAGGTGGCTCAATCCTTTTTCTAGCAAAGGATAAGCCTGGACAAACTCTTATAATAGGAAAAGCGCTCCCGAGGACACATGGGAATATCGTCAAGCTAGTTTTCATCACATTCATATGATTCGCGTTTGGTACTTTGATAATTTGATATGTGGGTGGACCGGTGCTTGGGTGCTGTTCTTACTTGAACAAGCATCCCATTTATGATTAACCTCTATTGCAAGCATCCGCAACTATAACAAAAGTATTAAGGTAAACCTAACCATAGCATGAAACATATGGATCTAAATCAGCCCCTAATGAAGCAACGCATAAACTAGGGTTTAAGCTTCTGTCACTCTAGCAACCCATCATCTACTTATTACTTCCCAATGCCTTCCTATAGGCCCAAATAATGGTGAAGTGTTATGTAGTCGACGTTCACATAACACCACTAGAGGATAGACAACATACATCTCATCAAAATATCGAATCTAATACCAAATTCACATGACTACTAATAGCAAGACTTCTCCCATGTCCTCAGAAACAAATGTAAATACTCACAAAGCATATTCATGTTCATAATCAGAGGGGTATTAATATGCATATAGAATCTGAACATATGATCTTCCACCAAATAAACCAACTAGCATCAACTACAAGGAGTAATCAACAATACTAGCAACCTACTAGTACCAATCCCGGACTTGGAGACAAGAATTGGATACAAGAGATGAACTAGGGTTTTGAGAGGAGATGGTGCTGGTGAAGATGTTGATGGAGATTGCACTCTCCCGATGAGAGGAGCGTTGGTGATGATGATGACGATGATTTCCCCCTCCCGGAGGGAAGTGGCCCCGGCAGAACAGCTCTGCCGGAGCCCTAGATTGGTTCCGCCAAGGTTCCGCCTCGTGGCGGCGGAATTTCGTCCCGAAAGATTGCTTCTTATTTTTTTTCTCGACGAAAGACCTCATATAGCAGAAAGATGGGCATCGGAGAGCCACCAGGGGGCCCACGAGGTAGGGGGCGCGCCCCCCACTCTCGTGGACAGGGTATGGGCCCCCTGGTCTTCATCTTTGGCAAGGATTTTTCATTATTTTTTATAAGATGTTCCGTGGAGTTTCAGGACTTTTGGAGTTGTGCAGAATAGGTCTATAATATTTGCTCCTTTTCCAGCCTGTAATTCCAAATTTGCATTCTCCTCCTTATGTAAACCTTGTAAAATAAGAGAGAATAGGCATAAGTATTGTGACATAACGTGTAATAACAGCCCATAATGCAATAAATATTGATAGAAAAGCATGATGCAAAATGGATGTATCAACTCCCCCAAGCTTAGACCTCGCTTGTCCTCAAGCGAAAGCCGATAACGATAAATATGTCCCCATGTTTAGAGGTAGAGGTGTCGATAAAAATAAAGTACGGACATGAAGGCATCATGATTATTCTCATAACAGCAACATATATAGATATTGTCATATGATTTCTTATGTTCAAGTAATAATCCATTCACAATGCAGTAGTACTAATCATAAACTTTATTGAGAACCAACAAACTATAATATCAGTCATTGAAGCAATTGCAATTTATCATAACATCAGAAAGAGTCTATGTCAGAGCTTAACAGCAAGTCAACATACTCAACTATCATTTAGTCTTTCATAATTGCTAACACTCACACGATACTTGTGGTTACGGAGTTTTAATCGGACACAGAGAAAGATAGGGGCTTATAGTTTCGCCTCCCAACCTTTTACCTCAAGGGTAATGTCAACAATAATAATTCATGCCCCATACATCTAATTAGATATATCAATCAGGATCTTTCCAACACACTGTGCTTGCCAAAGGATAAAAGGTAAAAAGGAAAGGTGAAGATCACCATGACTCTTGCATAAGGTAGAAGATAATAATAATAGATAGGCCCTTCGCAGAGGGAAGCAGAGGTTGCCATGCGCTTTTATGGTTGGATGCACAAAATCTTAATGCGAAAGAACGTCACTTTATATTGCCCCTTGTGATATGAACCTTTATTATGCAGTCCGTCGCTTTTATTTCTTCCACATCACAAGATCGTATAAAGCTTATTTCTCCCACACCAATCAATCATACATATTTAGAGAGCAATTTTTATTGCTTTGCACCGATGACAACTTACTTGAAGGATCTTACTCAAACCATAGGTAGATATGGTGGCCTCTCATGGCAAAACTGGTTTAAGGGTTTTTGGAAGCACAAGTAGTATCTCTACTTGGTGCTGAGAATTTGGCTAGCATGAGGGGAAAGGCAAGCTCAACATGTTGGGAGATCCATGACAACATACTTTATCTCAGATATAAGAAAACATAACTCATTACGTTGTCTTCCTTGTCCAACATGAACTCTTTAGCATGTCATGTTTTAATGAGTGCTCACAATCATAAAAGATGTCAATAATAGTGTATCTATATGTGAAACCTCTCTTTCCTTATTACTTCCTATTAATTGCAACGATGACCAAAGCTATGTTTGTCAACTCCCAACAAGTTTTAATCATCATACCCTTTCTATGTGAAGTCATCACTTTCAATAAGATCAATATGAACTCTTTGTTTCTTTTTATTCTTTTTCTTTCTTTTATTCACTCAAGATCATGGCAAAATAATCAAGCCCTTGACTCAACTCTAATCTTTATTATATAGCTCACGGACTCGATTACATAGAGAGATCATAAAGCAAAACTCAAAACTAGATCATGCCATAAACTTTATTCTACTAGATCAAGATACTACTAATAGGATCGAACTAAGAAAACGGTAAATATAGGAGATGTAGTTGTCATAGGATACCGGGGCACCTCCCCCAAGCTTGGAAGTTGCCAAGGGGAGTGCCCATACCCATGTGATTATGTCTCCCTTGTTGTTGGTGAAGAAGATGGTGGTGATGTTGACTTAGTTGATGGCATAGACTTCTCCCTTAATTTGCGCTTGAGGACGGAATTTTGGTCCCTCAAATCATCATTTTCCCACTCCAGGGTTAATATCTTTTTGCATAAGTCCTACTTATTTTCCTGCAAGAGACGAAAAGGAATAAACTCGATCTTTGGTTTCTTTACCGTATCAGGAGACTTGACTTTTTGAACTCCACGTGCATGTCCCCAGGTTGAGGTAATGGGGCTTCATCTTCATATGAGCTCGTCTCCTCCTTCCCCTTGGGTTCATAGTCCTCTTCTTCCTCCGTGGTCCAACCATCGTGCTCCACATCGGTCCAACCATCGTGCTCCACATCTCCATAGGCCTTAGGATCTGCTATGTAATCATCCACATAGCTTTCTCCTTCCGAATCCTGGGACGACATGTTGATCTAATCTGCAGTAGGACATCTCGAAACAAGAACAGAGGATAATTGCGTGATACAGGGGTCAAAACCTTCGGGAGAATATATAATGAATTTTTACCGACCAAAATACGTATCGTGCACGAAAACGGAGCCCGGAAGGCACACGAGGTGCCCACGAGGTAGGGGCGCGCCCTCCACCCTTGTGGGGCCCTCGTGTCCTTCCCGGACTGCTACTTATTTTTCTATTTTTCTAAATATTCCAAAACGGAGAAATATTGCCTTAAAAATTGTTTTGGAGTCAGTTTACTTACCGTAACACATACCTACTCCTTTTCGGAGTCTAAAACGTTCTGAAAAGTGTCCCTTATGTATTCCTCCGGGGTTACGGTTTCAATGACATTGGTTTCAACATTTATAGGATTACCTGAGATATAGTGTTTGATTCTTTGACCGTTTACCACCTTCGGATTTGTGCCTTCAAAATTGTTGATTTTTATGGCACTGGAACGATAGACCTCCTCGATGACGTAGGGGCCTTCCCATTTAGAGAGAAGTTTTCCTGCAAACAATCTTAAACGAGAGTTGTATAGCAATACATAATAACCTACATTAAACTCACGCTTTTGTATCCTTTTGTCATGCCATCTTTTAACTTTTTCTTTAAAAAACTTGGCATTTTCATAAGCTTGGGTTCTCCATTCATCAAGTGAGCTAATATCAAATAACCTCTTCTCACCTAAGCAAGTTTGAAATCATACTTGAGCTCTTCAATAGCCCAATATGCCTTATGTTCTAGTTCGAGAGGTAAGTGAATTCTTTTCCATAAACCATTTTATACGGAGACATACCCATAGGATTTTTATATGCAGTTCTATATGCCCATAATGCATCATCAAGTTTCTTGGACCAATTCTTCCTAGACCTATTGATGCCTTTTGCAAAATTAATTTGAGTTCTCTATTACTCAATTCTACTTGACCACTAGACTGAGGGTGATATGGAGATGCAATTCTATGATTAACATCATACTTAGCAAGCATCTTACGGAAAGCACCATGAATAAAATGTGAACCACCATCAATCATTAAATATCTAGGGACTCCAAACCTCAGAAAAATAACTTCTTTAAGCATTTTTAATAGAAGTGTTATGATCAGCACTACTAGCAGGAATAGCTTCTACCCACTTAGTAACGTAATCAACAGCAACTAGAATATGTGTATATCCATTAGAGGCAGGAAAAGGTCCCATATAATCAAAGCCCCAAACATCAAATGGTTCAATAACAAGTGAATAATTCATTGGCATTTCTTGACGTCTACTAATATTACCAATTCTTTGACATTCATCACAAGACAATACAAACTTACGGGCATCCTTGAAGAGAGTAGGCCAATAAAAACCGGATTGCAAAAGCTTATGTGCAGTTCTATCTCCAGCGTGGTGTCCTCCATAAGCTTCGGAGTGACACTTGCGTAGGATCTGCTCCTGTTCATGCTCAGGTACACAACGTCTAATAACACCATCTACTCCTTCTTTATAAAGATGTGGGTCATCCCAAAAGTAATGTCTCAAATCATAGAAAAACTTTTTCTTTTGCTGGTACGTGAAACTAGGTGGTATAAATTTAGCAACAATGTAATTAGCATAATCAGCATACCATGGAGTACTACGAGAAGTACTTATGACATTTAATTGTTCATTAGGAAAGCTATCATCAATAGGTAGTGGGTCATCAAGAACATTTTCTAACCTAGACAAGTTGTCTGCAACGGGGTTCTCAGCTCCCTTTCTATCGACAATATGCAAATCAAATTCTTGTAGCAAGAGAACCCACCTTATAAGTCTAGGTTTAGCATCTTTCTTCTCCATAAGATATTTAATAGCAGCATGATCAGTGTGAATAGTTACTTTAGAATCAACAATATAAGGTCTGAACTTATCACATGCAAATACAACTGCTAAAAATTATTTTTCAGTAGTAGCATAGTTTCTTTGAGCATTGTCTAGAGTCTTACTAGCATAATGGATAACATTTAATTTCTTATCAACTCTTTGCCCTAGAACAGCACCTACAGCATAATCACTAGCATCACACATAATTTTGAAGGGTAAATTCCAATCAGGTGGCTGAACAATAGGTGCGGAAACCAATGCTTTCTTAAGTATTTCAAATGCTTCTACACAATCATCGTCAAAGACAAATGGTATATCTTTTGTAATAAATTAGTCGAGGTCGAGAAATTTTTGAGAAGTCCTTAATGAACCTCCTATAAAATCCGGCATGACCAAGGAAACTTCTTATACCTTTGATGTCCTTGGGACATGGCATCATTTCAATAGCATCAACCTTGGCTTTATCAACTTCAATACCTCTTTCAGAAACCTTATGCCCCAAGTCAATACCTTCATTAACCATAAAGTGGCACTTTTTCCAATTCAAGAGAAGATTCGTTTCTTCACATTTCTGCAAAACTCGATCAAGATTGCTCAAGCAATCATCAAAAGAGGATCCATAGACGGAAAAGTCGTCCATGAAAACCTCACAAATGTTTTCACAAAAGTCAGAGAATATAGCCATCATGCATCTTTGAAAGGTAGCAGGTGCAATACATAAACCAAAAGGCATACATCTATAAGCAAAAGTACCGAAAGGGCATGTAAAAGTAGTCTTTGATTGATCTTTAGCCGACACAGGTATTTGAGAAAACCCAGAATAACCATCTAGGAAGCAATAATGTGTATGTTTGCATAGTCTTTCTAGCATTTGATCGATAAAAGGTAAGGGGTAATGATCTTTCTTAGTAGCTTTATTTAATTTGAGGAAATCAATTACCATCCTATATCCTGTAATAATTCTTTGCAGGATCAATTCATCTTTATCATTAGGAACAACAGTAACACCTCCCTTCTTAGGAACACAATGAACAGGACTTACCCACTGACTATCAGCAACGGGATAAATTATACCAGCCTCCAAAAGCTTTAGTATTTCTTTTCTTACCACTTCTTTCATCTTAGGATTCAACCTTCATTGATGATCACGAACCGGTTTGGCATCTTCTTCCAAATTTATTTTATGTTGATATAGAGTGGGACTAATGCCCTTAAGATCATCAAGAGTATATCCAATAGCAAAGACGGTGCTTCTTCGTAGTTTTCAATAATCTCTCTTCTTCATGCTCAAAGGTTAGCACTAATAATAACAGGATGTATTTTCTTTTCATCAAGATAAGCATATTTGAGATTATCAGCAACGGTTTAAGCTCAAACACGGATCACCCTTGGGTGGAGGAGGATCCCCTAGGATTTCAACAGGTAAATTGTGTTTCAGAATAGGTTCATGTTTAAAGAATACTTCATCTATTTCCCTTCTTTCATTCATGAACACATCATTTTCATGGTCTACCAAATAAAGTGCAGCAAGGTGGCCCAATCCTTTTTGTAGCAAAGGACAAGCCTGGACAAACTCTTATAATAGGAAAAGCGCTCCCGTGGACACATGGGAATATCGTCAAGCTAGTTTTCATCACATTCATATGATTCGCGTTCGGTACTTTGATAATTTGATATGTGGGTGGACCGGTGCTTGGGTGATGTTCTTACTTGAACAAGCGTCCCACTTATGATTAACCTCTATTGCAAGCATCCGCAACTACAACAAAAGTATTAAGGTAAACCTAACCATAGCATGACACATATGGATCCAAATCAGCCCCTTACGAAGCAACGCATAAACTAGGGTTTAAGCTTCATCACTCTAGCAACCCATCATCTACTTATTACTTCCCAATGCCTTCCTCTAGGCCCAAATAATGGTGAAGTGTTATGTAGTCGACGTTCACATAACACCACTAGAGGATAGACAACATACATCTCATCAAAATATCAAACGAATACCAAATTCACATGACTACTAATAACAAGACTTCTCCCATGTCCTCAGGAACAATCTTAACTACTCACAAATCATATTCATGTTCATAATCAGAGTGGTATTAATATGCATATAGGATCTAAACATATGATCTTCCACCAAATAAACCAACTAGCATCAACTACAAGGAGTAATCAACACTACTAGCAACCTACTAGTACCAATCCCGGACTTGGAGACAAGAATTGGATACAAGAGATGAACTAGGGTTTTGAGAGGAGATGGTGTTGGTGAAGATGTTGATGGAGATTGCCCTCTCCCGATGAGGAGGCGTTGGTGATGATGATGACGATGATTTCCCCCTCCCGGAGGGAAGTGTCCCCGACAGAACAGCTTTGCCGGAGCCCTAGATTGGTTCCGCCAAGGTTCCGCCTCGTGGCGGCGGAGTTTCGTCCGAAAGGTTGCTTCTTATTTTTTTTCTCGATGAAAGACCTCATATAGCAGAAGATGGGCATAGGAGAGCCACCAGGGGGCCCATGAGATAGGGGGGCACGCCCTAGGAGGGGGGGTGCACCCCCCACCCTTGTGGACAGGGTGTGGGCCCCCTGGTCTTCATCTTTGGCAAGGATTTTTCATTATTTTTTATAAGATGTTCCGTGGAGTTTCAGGACTTTTGGAGTTGTGCAGAATAGGTCTCTAATATTTGCTCCTTTTCCAGCCCGTAATTCCAAATTTGCCGCATTCTCGCTCCGTATGTAAACCTTCTAAAATATGAGAGAATAGGAATAAGTATTGTGACATAACGTGTAATAACAGCCCGTAATGCAATAAATATCGATATAAAAGCATGATGCAAAATGGACGTATCACAAAGTAGCGTAAGTATTTCCCTCAGTTTTGGAGAACCAAGGTATCAATCCAGTAGGAGGCTACGCGCGAGTCCCTCGTACCTAGACAAAGCAAATAACTCCTCGCAACCAACGCGATAAGGGGTTGTCAATCCCTTCACGGTCACTTACGAGTGTGAGATCTGATAGAGATGATATGATAATATTTTGGTACTTTTGTGATAAAGATGCAAAGTAAAATGAAAGCAAAATAAAAAACCAAAGTAAATAACTAAGTATTGGAAGATTGGTATGATGAAGATAGACCCGGGGGCCATAGGTTTCACTAGTGGCTTCTCTCAAGAGCATAAGTATTTTACGGTGGGTGAACGAATTCATCGTTGAGCAATTAATGTAATTGAGCATAGTTATGAGAGTATCTAGGTATGATCATGTATACAGGCATCATGTCCGAGACAAGTAGACCGACTCCTGCCTGCATCTACTACTATTACTCCACTCATCGACCGCTATCTAGCATGCATCTAGAGTATTAAGTTCATGAAAACAGAGTAACGCCTTAAGCAAGATGACATGATGTAGAGGGATAAATTCATGCAATATGATAAAAAACCCATCTTGTTATCCTCGATGGCAACAATACAATACGTGCTTGCTGCCCCTACTGTCACTGGGAAAGGACACCGCAAGATTGAACCCAAAGCTAAGCACTTCTCCCATTGCAAGAAAGATCAGTCTAGTAGGCCAAACCAAACTGATAATTCGAAGAGACTTGCAAAGATAACCAATCATACATAAAATAATTCAGAGAAGATTCAAATATTGTTCATAGATAATCTTGATCATAAACCCACAATTCATCGATCTCAACAAACACACCGCAAAAATAAGATTACATTGAATAGATCTCCATGAGAGAGGGGGAGAACATTGTATTAAGATCCAAAAAGAGAGATTAATCCATCTAGCTAATAACTATGGACCCAAGGTCCAAGTAAACTACTCACACTTCATCGGAGAGGCTATGGTGTTGATGTAGAAGCCCTCCGTGATGGATGCCTCCCATGGAGCTCCTAACAAGCCCCAAGATGGGATCTCGTGGCATGTAAGGTTGCGGCGGTGGAATTAGGTTTTTGGCCCAGATCTCGATCGCTTGGGGGTACGAGGTATGTATAGGAGGAAGGAGTACGTCGGTGGAGCAACAGGGGCCCACGAGGGTGGAGGGCGCGCCTGGGAGGGCACGCCCCTACCTCGTGGCCTCCCGGAAGCTTCCTTGGCGAGGGTCCAAGTCTCCCGGATCATGTTCGTGAGAAAATCACGTTCCCGAAGGTTTCATTCCGCTTGGACTCCGTTTGATATTCCTTTTTTTCTAAAATCTAAAATAGGCAAAAAAACAGCAATTCTGGGTTGGGCCTCCGGTTAATAGGTTAGTCCCAAAAATAATATAAAAGTGAATAATAAATCCCATTAATGTCCAAAACAGTAGATAATATAGCATGGAGCAATCAAAAATTATAGATACGTTGGAGAAGTATCAAGCATCCCCAAGCTTAATTCCTGCTCGTCCTCGAGTAGGTAAATGATAAAAAGATAGTTTTTGATGTGGAGTTCTTGTCGGTGTCAAAACCGGCGGATCTCGGGTAGGGGATCCCGAACTGTGCGTCTAGGCGGATGGTAATAGGAGACAAGGGACACGATGTTTTTACCCAGGTTCGGGCCCTCTCGATGGAGGTAAAACCCTACTCCTGCTTGATTAATATTGATGATATGGGTAGTACAAGAGTAGATCTACCACGAGATCAGAGAGGCTAAACCCTAGAAGCTAGCCTATGGTACGGTTGTTGTTCGTCCTACGGACTGAAACCCTCCGGTTTATATAGACATCGGAGAGGGTTAGGGTTACATAGAGTCGGTTACAATGGGAGGAGATCTACATATCCGTATCGCCAAGCTTGCCTTCCACGCCAAGGAAAGTCCCATCCGGACACGGGACGAAGTCTTCAATCTTGTATCTTCATAGTCCAGAGTCCGCCAAAGGTCATAGTCCGCCATCCGGACACCCCCTAATCCAGACTCCTCAAGAGTCTCCCCGAACCAGGCTTCAATGACGCATTTAGTCCGGCCAGGCAGATTGTCTTCGGCATTGCAAGGCGGGTTCCTCCTCCGAATACTTCATAGAAGATTTTGAACACAAGGATAGTGTCCGGCTCTGCAAAATAATTTCCACATACCACCATAGAGAGAATAATATTTACACAAATTCAACATGCTGACGTATTCCGCAGCGTGGGATCACACCACGGCCAAGCCTTTATTCAATCGCTTTTACCGTCTCCACCTCAACAAGACTTAGCGAGGCGGTTTCCTTGGCACGCCTTGTTGAAGCAGAGACCGTGTCCCCTTATTCCGGATTCTCATCAATACGGGTGTGGGTAACCTAACCGTGCCATTAATTTACTTGCTTGGGAAATAAGCGAGTTTTACTGTGCTGGTGGGGGCACATAGTTTTGTCCGCCCATATAAGGGATAAGGATCCACCTTTTCCATCTACGCCTTCTTCCTCCTTTGCTTATCCATTTTCACAAGACTCGAGCTCCAGCGCCTAAGTCCGCACATCCCGCCTCAACCTTCTCCACCATGTCCGGAGCGGGAGGCAGTGGATGGCCTCCTCCGCCACGGAGGGGCACATCAAAAGCTGAGGAAGGCCGGATACTTGTCCAATGACATCGCAAGACCGACTCTCGACAAGGGGCAGCTCATCGCCACCCCTGTGCCCCATGAGAGGGTGGTGTTCCTCACCCACTTCCTCCGTGGACTAGGTTTTCCACTTCACCCATTTGTCCGGGGCTCATGTTCTACTACGGCCTGGATTTCCACGATCCGCCCTCAACTTCATCCTCAACATCTCGGCGCTCATCGTGGTGTGCGAGGCCTTCCTCTGCATCCAGCCCCACTTCGTCTTATGGTGAAGACCTTCAATGTCAAGCCGAAGGTAGTGGGCGGCCGCCAAGCGGAGTGCGGAGGCGCCATGGTGGGCAAGATGCCCAACGTTACATGGCTCGAGGGCTCCTTCGTGGAGACCATAAAGGGGTGGCAATCGGGGTGGTTCTACATCACCGAGCCACGTGACCCTAAATGCTGCCCCCGAATTCCGATCTGGCTTCCCTACACGGCTCACCTCCTGGAAAGAGACGGGCCTGTCGTGGGGTAATTCGAAAGAGCTGAACGGACTCCAAACCTGTGTCCAAAACCTGGTGAACAAGAAGCTCAAGCTCGTCAACGTAGTCCAGGTCATGCTCATCCGCCGGATCCTCCCGTACAACAACGGGCTTTCAGCTTGTGGAGTTTGATCCCAAGACAAAGACTAAACCCCGAAAGCAGTGCTCTTCGACACTATGTACACAGATGCCTAGAAGGTGCTGTTCAAGGGCGCCGAGGCTCCCGCATCCGCTACCGAGGATCGCGGATTCAGCGCGCAACATCAAGCCAACGCGGTAAGCTATTTTGCCCTTTATGGGACACTTGTTTTTCATACTTTGACTCTATGCGGGATCTAAACTCCCTTACCTTTGAATGGATTGGCAGAGGACGTCCGGGCAGATTGGCTGTCCGGCTCCCTTGCCGAAGACTCAATGGACGCCCGCTGACGGGCTGCTGGTTCCGGCACCTTACGTGGTGCCGGAGAAGAAGGCCAAGAAGAAGTCAACGGGAACTCGAAAGAGCTCTCGGCGCCAGGTGGTGTCGGACTCATCGTCCGATGACTCCGAGGCGGACTCCTCCAGTGAAGATGAGGAGGAGGAAAGAGAGGTCTCTCCCCCTACGGGGGGAGAGAAGAAAAGGAAGGCCGCCCCAACTGGGGGGGCGGAGGGTCCAAGAAGGGAAGGACCCTCCCTCCGGACTACTCCACCAACACCAACGACGACGAGGAAGAGTGGCCACCCAGGGCCAAGCCCCTGGCGAAATCGTAAGTGTCCGGATACCAGAGTAACTCATGGCGCTTCTTCATTGCACATTACCTTCTGACGCCGAATATAATCATGCAGTCCGCCCAAGGCCGTGCTCGACGCTTAGTCGATCGGTTCCCTCGGTTCGCCGGATGTGAACAACACTTCACTTCCGCCGCCTCCTCTCCTCACGCTATGGATGATGCCGAGGTGGCGCCCCAAAAGGGGCCAGGCCAGGAGGAGGTGGTCCCGGAGGCGCCGCAAGGCAACCTCCCGACTCCAAAGAAGGGGATAAAACCCCAAAGGGCTCTAAGTCCGGCCCTGGGCCGGACTCCACACCAGAACCTTCAGTGGTTCCGGAGTCCGGCAGGCGGCCCCTACGTAAGAAGGGCAAGCCTACAACGCTGGTGACCTCCGTCCAACCGGAGGCACCGGATAATTTGCTGGAGGTGCTTAACAGCGCCTCCATCGACGAGGAGCACCACACTATTATGAGTGTGGTGATCCAGAAGGTTCAGGCCGCCAAGAGCGGGCTAACCGAAGCTCGTGGCCAGCCTTCTAACAAAGCTTTGAGGTATGTATTTAAGATATGTAAAATATTACCGCATAGACAGTAGCCCCTGATGCTCAGTTTGGTGTTCGGAAAGAAAAGCCGAACTGAGGATCTAAAAGATATACGCAGGAGTCTAACATAAGTATGTCAATATGGGAGTGCAGGCTGCGCTGCTGACCTCTGCCGCACTGACTGCGGAGGTCGATGCATTGAAGCAGAGCCTCGAGCGGTCCAAGAACGAGCTCGGCCTTGCCAAAAAGCAGCTCGAGGACAAGGAAGGTAAGGAATACCTTATGTAAGTATATAAAAAATATGTGGTTGCAAAAAATGGCAGGACCGACGTGAGTATTGCAGGGGCCACGAACGAGGTGGTGAACCTGAAGGAAGCGCTGTCGAAGGACGAAGAAAATGCGGCCGTGGAGCGTATCCAGCGAGAAAAGCAGGAGGCGCGGGTGGCGGAGGTGCAGCAAGAGCTCCAGGCTCTCATGGAAAAACACGAGAGTTTGGAGTTTGACTCAAAGACTCGAGAGTCCGAGCTCGCCTCGGTGCTTGAGAGCGCCAAATCTGCCAAGGCCGAAGCCCAAAAAGCCCTCCAGGAAATTGAGGCGATGAAGAAGATAGCGGCGGCTAAGGCATTCTTTATGCAAAGCAAGCACGTGAAAGTGAATTACTTGTTACTTACCCGAGTCCGAGCTCTCCAGAGCATTCGCAGATCTTCCCTGAGTGTGTCCGACGCTGTCAGATTCTACCGAGCCAAGAGGGGAGCTCGACGGAGAAGGTGTTCTCGTCTCAAGATGTCGAGGCCGGACACCAGTGCCCTTGAGCGACCAAATTAAGCAGTTGGTCAAGCTCCATAAGGTGGCCCAACAGGTCGTGAAGGGTCTCAGAGGTCTGGCCGTGGCCTGGGAAGCCATGCACAGGAGCTACTTCGGGCTGGTAAGGCGGCTGGTGGATGCCTGTCCAAGGCTTGAAGTCATCAAGCGCTCCATATGCATCGAAGATGCTTGTAGGGCCCTTGCCCGTGCTAAAGTGCACTGGGGCAAGATGGACGCTGAGAAGCTTGTGACGGACGGACCACCGCTGGGCAAGGAGCATCGCAAGCCCGAGATGTATTATGGGGGCGTCCTGAAAGGTGCCCGCCGTATAGCGGATGAGTGCTCCAAAGATGTAATTTTTGAATAAACTCGCATTTGTGATCCTGTACACTGAAAACTTGTTCATATGCGCTAAGAAACGCTTTTGAATTTAATATATTACCTTCAGGCGGCCGCTTAAAAATTTGAGAGATGGCGAAGTCATCGGCTTCGCCCCCATGCCACGAGTCTTTGGGGTGTTCGGATAAACTTGAGCGCTTTTTTCCCATTATTGGGTCCTTCGAGGGAGGTGCTCAACACAACGAACAAGGCAATCGGACTATAATGCTTGAACACTCTCACTTAGCCATAGAATTCTATAATTTTAAATTTCGCGAAGCCCCTAGTATTCGAAGACCGAGTTCGGGCGCTATCCACGCCTAGGCCGGACAAAGCCGACTCCTCGCCTAAGCGGCATAAGTCTTTAGGGACTCGAAAACCTCTCGAACAGCGACCAGCTCTCGCCCTATCATGACGGTCAGTTTTAGCTTTCTCCATCGAGGTGCTTAGCCCAGCTCAACCGGGCACAATCGCAGTTGGTTCTCCCAAAGGCTACCTTAGCCGATATAACGGAACGTAAGGTACCAAGACATGGGAGCCGGGCAAACCCAACTATTGACCCAGGACATGATTCGGAGCCGATGCATATAATGCTATAAGTTCGGGGTGCCGCACTCATGAGAGTGTTCGGACTTCTAACACCATATTATGGGGTACGTAAGCCCCTGGTGTATTGGCTGTACCAAAGTGTACGGTTGCATAATGTCATAACTGAACATATTTTTATAAAAAAGGAATGGAATAATAGACAAAATCTATGGATTGTTTATTCAAAAAGTCTGCGGTAAAAGCAGAACGATACAAATAGCGCGATAAGCAAGAGATGGGACTATTTGACATGTCCCCCTCTAGGGGCGAGCTGCGGGATAATATGTGAAACAAGTATACTGCTCGTTATAGAGACCACCTGGACACTCGACATAGCTTTCTGCCTCCCTGGCTGTTGCATCGTGTGTTTGGCGATTGTACTGCCGGACAGGCCTTCCGTAGAGTGGAGTCCTGAAAGTAAGAAAAAGAATGACAAAATCAGGAGCCCCTTGTGTGGTTGAGCCGCATTTTGGGCATGACGTGGTCGTGCCCCTCCCCCTATGCCCATGGTATTTCCAGAGCGTAGTTATGTATGCGTAGTACTGGTTTCGCAATTTCACGAGGGCTGGGGTTGGGGCCGCATTGCTACTCGTGCTCGGAACATGCCAGGCGGTCTTGTTGTAGGTTACTCCGGGTGCGCTTGACGGTGTCCGGACGTTTAATGGCCGGACTAGAGAATTGCCTTGAGAGGCTGCTTTGTACTTCCGCCGCGAGGGTCAGCCAGATGCTCCTCCGCTCGGAGAGAGCGCTTTGGTGTTTCCATTGACCGTAATGACTCCTCGAGGGCCCGCATCTTGAGCTTGAGGTATGCACATTGCGGCACCGCATTGAACTTTGCAAATGTGGTTCGTCCGAGCAAAGGCGTGATAGCCATCATGAACGGGACTATGTCAAGATTAACTCCTCGCTTCAAAATTATCCGGGATCCGAAGACCACCTCAAGTGTAACCGAGCCTGCATAGCTTGGCCTCTACACCTGGTATGACGCCTTTAAAGGTCGCCTTTGTGGGTTTAATCCTTGAGGGATCTATGCCCATTTTTCGTGACCGTATCCCGATAAAGCAGGTTCAGTCACGCCGCCGTCCATAAGGACTCTAGTGAGGTGAAATCCGTCATAGCGAATCCGCCATGGCGGATGCTAGTGGGTGGTCCTTCGATCAAAAGTGATCGGGCAGGAGGACCATGGGTTGAACTTTGGGGCGACTGGCTCCAACGCATATACGCCCCTCGAGTGCACGCTTCCGCCTCCTTTTGGGTATGTGGGTTATGATATCATGTTCACCGTCTGCACTTGTGGGGGAAGCCCTTCGTCCCCTATTGTTCGGCGGTCGGGCTCCTCCTCGCCATCGCTATGCAGCCCCTTGTCATTGTTTTCGGCGCTTAACTTGCTCGTCATTGAACACCCAACAATCCATGTTGGTGTGGTTGGCTGGTTTTTCGGGGTGCCGTGTATCCGCATGAGCGATCGAGTATTCGGGTCCAAATTGGACGGGCCCGAGTATTTCTTTTGAATGGCTTTTTCACGACCGGGTTTAGAGCCTCAATCCGGCATTAATCGTCAGATCCTCGCGCATTGTCGCGCACGCGGCGCTTTTGCTTGTTGCGACGCGACCGCCAATGTTGTCCTTGGTATCCGAATTACCGTGGCTCTTGGTCATGTTATTACTACGAAGCTAGCTACCTGTCTTCTCCGCCGCAAAAGCCGGTCATGAGTGTTGTGAGGGCTGCCATGGATTTCGCTTTTCCTGTCCTAGGTGCCGGTAAGCCACTCGTCACGGATGTTATGCTTGAAGGCTGCAAGGGCCTCTCGCGTCGGACAATGACGATTTATTTGATTTTTCTTGGTTAGGAACCGTGTCCGTAATTGTTCCGCCGATTCCTCCGGCTGCCGGATTATGTGGCTTAGGTCATCGGGCGTCTGGTGGTCGCACATAGGTGCCCCGAAGTTGTCAAGGAATGCGCTTCCTGGTCCTCCCAACAACCAATTGATTCTGGCCGCAAGCTGTTAAGCCAATGCCGAGCTGGTCCTTTAAGCTTGAGTGGGAGGTATTTGATGGCGTAGATCATCGCCGCGGGCCATGTGGATATGAAGGAGATAATCCTCGATCCATACCGCCGATCTATTGTGCCATCGTGATGATTCGATGTTTACGGTTTGAAACCCTCGATTTGATGATCCATTACTTCATCCGTGAAGCATAGTGGGTGTGCGGCGCCTCAGATTGGGCTATATCACGACGTAGCTCAAATGAGCTTTGTCTCATCAGAATCGCCCAAATTGGATTTACCATATCCGCATGACGGTTATCGCCACGTGTCGTGGGCGCCCACGCCGATCCATAGATTGATCTTGTTTGCCTTGCCCTGTCCTCCAATATATCTCGCAGGTCCGGGCGATTTCGCGTGCCTTGGTATTCTTTTGAGCGACGCCGGTGCGGCTTGAGTGGAGGGCCGAGAGGCCTCTCTGCCGTGGCTACGAGGTGGCCGGTCGGGCCGTGATCATGCGCTGGTGATGTAGGTCTAGGTGCTTCCTCCTCTAATCGGGGTAGCAACCTGCGTTTTGGGTAGCTCTTGGAGGGGCGTTCGAGTTCATACTCTTCAGCCACAAGGACATCAGTCCATCTGTCGGCTAGCAAATCTTGGTCAGCTCTAAGTTGTTGTTGTTTTTTCTTGAGGCTGCTCACCGTGGCCATAAGCCTGTGTTTGAAATGCTCTTGTTCGACGGGATCCTCAGGCACGACAAATTCGTCGTCATCGAGGCTTGCCTCGTCTTCAGAGGGAGGCATGTAATTATCGTCCTCTACCTCTCTCGCTCGCCGCTCTCTCATGAGGGCTGGCTTCTCCATCCTCCCGCGCTGAATCCTGCCGAGGGGATTGTCTTCGCACCTTTATGCAGGGTGTTATTATCTCCCGCTTCGAATCGCCGCTTTTGCTGTGGCGGTATTTAGAGCGGCGCCACGATGCCGGGCGCTTAGGCTGTTTCTTGAGGGGTCATCCTCCGTTGTTCCATCGCTGCCTCTTCTTTTGGGGTGTCCACCATGTATATGTCATACAACGAGGTGGCCTTCCAAAGGCCCTGTAGGCGCTGGTTCTTGGTCGCCTCCTGCATCGGGCGCCCATACCGCCGATGTCTTCGAGTCGAAGTCGAGCATGTCGGTTAAATCATCGGCGGCTACGAAGTGGGTGGTGGGTGGGCTTTGAATTTCTTCGTCGTCTGCATCCCAACCTTGCCGACCGTAGTCCAGCCAGGGCTCTCCTGATAAAGAGAGAGACTTTAGTGAATTCAGAATGTCGCCGAAAGGAGAGTGCTGAAAGATGTCCGCGGCGGTGAACTCCATGATCGGCGCCCAATCGGATTCGATTGGCAGGGGCGCGGAAGGTTCGGAGTCCGGAGAGGAGTCCGGCACCTTGGAGTCACGAAGCCAGAAGCGACAGGTATGGTGTTCGCTCGACGCCGTAGAGATTGCAGCCTCGAGGCGGTGTCCAGCCACCCGCCCTCGATTGCAGCCGCCGAGCTAAGGGTCGGAGCGGACACCGGTGCGGCCTCCGTGGCACCGCCGCGGCAGAGCTAGATCATGCCCATCGTGACAAAGGCGGCGCGCTTGGTCAGGCTCGAACCCGTCAAGATCAAGTCTCCGCGGACGTCGGTCGTAGTTCAAGCTTCCAAATCTGACCTGATGGCGGGCGTAGCTTTCGATCTGCTTCCAGATGGCCGAGCGAATTGGCCCGTAGTGCAAAGCCGCCGAATCTTAAGATCTGTCCGGGAGAAAAGTTTCATATCTGGACCGCATCGTTGTTGATGATAGGAGGAGCCATCGGGCCTAAAGATGACGCATACGTAAGAACTCTCAATGAAAGCACCAATGTCGGTGTCAAAACCAGCGGATCTAGGTAGGGGGTCCCGAACTGTGCGTCTAGGCGGATGGTAACAGGAGACAAGGGACACGATGTTTTTACCCAGGTTCGGGCCCTCTCGATGGAGGTAAAACCCTACTCCTGCTTGATTAATATTGATGATATGGGTAGTACAAGAGTATATCTACCACGAGACCAGAGAGGCTAAAACCTAGAAGCTAGCCTATGGTACGATTGTTGTTCGTCCTACGGACTAAAACCCTCCGGTTTATATAGACACCAGAGAGGGTTAGGGTTACATAGAGTCGGTTACAATGGGAGGAGATCTACATATCCAGACGCCAAGCTTGCCTTCCATGCCAAGGAAATTCCCATCCGGACACGGGACGAAGTCTTCAATCTTGTATCTTCATAGTCCAGGAGTCCGGCCAAAGGTCATAGTCCGGCCATCCGGACACCCCCTAATCCAGGACTCCCTCAGTGCTACTTGGCATAATTTCAATGTAACTCTTCTTAATTGTCGTATGAATATTCAGAAAGATTCAAAACAAAAGTTTAGTATTGACATGAAAATAATAATACTTCAAGCATACTAACAAAGCAATCATGTCTTCTCAAAATAACATGGCCAAAGAAAGTTATCCCTACAAAATCATATAGTCTGGCTATGCTCTATCTTCACCACACAAAGTATTTAAATCATGCACAACCTCGATGACAAGCCAAGCAATTGTTTCATACTTTTGACATTTTCAAACTTTTTCAATCTTCACGCAATATATGAGCGTGAGCCATAGATATAGCACTATATGTGGAATAGAATGGTGGTTGTGGAGAAGACAAAAAGGGAGAAGATAGTCTCACATCAACTAGGCATATCAACGGGCTATGGAGATGCCCATCAATAGATATCAATGTGAGTGAGTAGGGATTTCCATGCAACGTATGCAGTAGAGTTGTAAGCATATGAAAGCTCAATGAAAGAAACTAAGTGGGTGTGCATCCAACTCGCTTGCCCACGAAGACCTAGGGCATTGTGAGGAAGCCCATCATTGGAATATACAAGCCAAGTTCTATAAATAAAAAATTCCCACTAGTATATGAAAGTGACAAAATGGGAGACTCTCTATCATGAATATCATGGTGCTACTTTGAAGCACAAGTGTAGTAAAAGGATAGTAACATTGTCCCGTCTCTCTTTTTCTCTCATTTTTTTATTTGGGCCTTTTCTCTTTTTTTATGGCCTCTTTTCTCTTTTTTTCGTCCGGAGTCTCATCCCGACTTGTGGGGGAATCATAGTCTCCATCATGCTTTTCCTCACTTAGGACAATGCTCTAAAAATGAACATCATCACACTTTTATTTTCTTACAACTCAACAATTACAACTCGATACTTAGAACAAAATATGACTCTATATGAATGCCTCCGGCGGTGTATCGGGATATGCAATGAATCAAGAGTGACATGTATGAAAGAATTATGAATGGTGGCTTTGCCACAAATACGATGTCAACTACATGATCTTGCTAAGAAATATGACAATAATGGAGCGTGTCATAATAAACGGAATGGTGGAAACTTGCATGGCAATATATCTCGGAATGGCTATGGAAATGCCATGATAGGTAGGTATGGTGGCTGTTTTGAGGAAGGTATGTGGTGGGTGTATGATACCGGCGAAAAGTGTGCGGTATTAGAGAGGCTAGCAATGGTGGAAGGAAGAAAAGTGCATATAATCCATGGACTCAACATTAGTCATAAAGAACTCATATACTTATATCAAAAAACTACAAGTTATCAAAGCAAAGTATTACGCGCATGATCTGAGGGGGATAGATTGGTAGGAAAAGACCATCGCTCGTCCCCGACCGCCACTCATAAGGAAGACAATCAATAAATAAATCATGCTCCGACTTCATCACATAACGGTTCACCATATGTGCATGCTACGGGAATCACAAACTTTAACACAAGTATTTCTCAAATTCACAACTACTCAACTAGCATGACTCTAATATCACCATCTTTATATCTCAAAACAATTATCAAGCATCAAACTTCTCATGGTATTCAACACACTCATAAGAATTTTTACAAATCATTTATGCTTAGCATATTAGGATTATTTAAGCAAATTACCATGTTATTTAAGACTCTCAAAATAATCTAAGTGAAGCATGAGAGATCAATAGTTTCTATAAAACAAATCCACCACCGTGCCCTAAAAGATATAAGTGAAGCACTAGAGCAAAACTATATAACTCAAAAGATATAAGTGAAGCACATAGAGTATTCTAACAAATTCCAAGTCATGTATGGCTCTCTCAAAAGGTGTGTACAGCAAGGATGATTGTGGTAAACTAAAAAACAAAGACTCAAATCACACAAGACGCTCCAAGCAAAACACATATCATGTGGTGAATAAAAATATAGCTCCAAGTAAAGTTACTGATGGAAGTAGACGAAAGAGGGGATGCCTTCCGGGGCATCCCCAAGCTTTGGTTTTTTGGTGTCCTTAGATTATCTTTGGGGTTCCATGGGCATCCCCAAGCTTAGGCTCTTGCCACTCCTTGTTCCATAATCCATCAAAAATCTTTCACCCAAAACTTGAAAACTTCACAACACAAAACTCAGCAAAAATCTCGTGAGCTCCATTAGCGAAAGAAAAAAAAAGACCACTTCAAGGTACTGCAATGAACTCATTCTTTATTTATATTGGTGTTAAACCCACTGTATTCCAACCTCTCTATGGTTTATTAACTATTTTACTACCCATAGATTCATCAAAATAAGCAAACAACACGCGAAAAACAGAATCTGTCAAAAACAGAACAGTCTGTAGTAATCTGTAACTAACTCAAACTTATGGAACTCTGGAATCACTATTTTATCACGTTCTGGTGATTTTTAACAATTGTTTTCGTGAACAGAAAGTTTCTGGAAATTTCTGCAAGATCAAATAACTATCATCCAAGAAGATCCTATAGGTTTAACTTGGCACAAACACTAATTAAAACATAAAAACACATCTAACTAGAGGCTAGAACAAATATTTATTCCTAAATAGAACAAAAGCAAAAAAACTAAAATAAAATTGGGTTGCCTCCCAACAAGCGCTATCATTTAATGCCCCTAGCTAGGCATAAGAGCAAGGATAGATCTAGGTATTGCCATCTTTGGTAGGCAATCCATAAGTGGCTCTCATGATAGATTCATATGGTAATTTTATTTTCTTCCTAGGGAAGTGTTCCATGCATTTCTTTAATGGAAATTGGAATCTAATATTCCCTTCCTTCATATCAATAATTGCACCAATCGTTCTAAGGAAAGGTCTACCAAGAATAATAGGACATGAAGGATTGCAATCTATATCAAGAACGATAAAATCTACGGGCACATAGTTCCTATTTGCAACAATAAGAACATCATTAATTCTTCCCATAGGTTTCTTAATAGTGGAATTCGCAAGGTGCAAGTTTAGAGAGCAATCATCAAAATCATGGAAATCTAGCAAATCACACAAAGTTTTGGGAATAGTGGAGACACTAGCACCCAAATCACATAAAGCATAAAACTCATGATCCTTAATCTTAATTTTAATAGTTGGTTCCCACTAATCATAAAGTTTTCTAGGAATAGAAACTTCCAACTCAAGCTTTTCTTCATAAAATTGCATCAAGGCATCAACGATATGTTTAGTAAACACTTTATTTTGACTATAAGCATGAGGAGAATTTAGCACGGATTGCAACAAGGAAATACAATCAATCAAAGAACAATTTTCATATTTAAATTCCTTGAAATCCAAAATAGTGGGTTTATTAGCATCTAGGGTTTTGATTTCTTCAATCCCACTTTTATCAATTTTAGCATCAAGATCTAAAAACTCCGAATTTTTGGAACGCCTTCTAGGTAAAGGTGGATCATATTCAGTCCCATCATTCATATTGCAAAACAGTGATTTAATAGGGGACACATCAATAACTTTTAGATCTTCATCTTTATTTTCATAGAAATCCGGTTTAGCGGCCATCTTATTAACTAAGGTAGCCTGCTTATCCGATATTTCAATAGTCAACTTCTCAAGACAAGCAATTTGGGATCTTAAACCATCAATTCTTTAGACATATCATCGAGCTCTTTATTCATATAATTCATAAAACTTTTTTGTTCCTTAAGCTCGTTTCTGAAGAAATTATTATGCTCAAATTGCATAACCATAAAACTCCTGACGTTGCTTTCGATCTCTTCTAATCTTTTAAGGTGAAGATAACCAAATCTAGGTAGAGCCATCGAGACAAGCAAGCAATCCAACACACGAGCAAACAAAAAGCAAACGGAAAAGAGGCGAATGGGAAAACGGAGGGCGAATAAAACGGCAAGGGTGAAGTGGGGGAGAGGAAAACGAGAGGCAAATGCCAAATAATGTAGTGCGGGAGATAAGGGATTGTGATGGGTACTTGGTATGTTGATTTTTGCGTAGACTCCCTGGCAACAAATACCATAAATCTTCTCTGCTACCTCTTGAGCATCGCGTTGGATTTCCTTGAAGAGGAAAGGGTGATGCGGCACAAGAGCGTAAGTATTTCCCTCAGTTTTTAGAACCAAGGTATCAATCCAAAGAGGAGGCTACGCCATGAGTCCCTCGTACCTACACAAAGCAAATAACTCCTTGCAACCAACGCGATAAGGGGTTGTCAATCCCTTCACGGTCACTTACGAGAGTGAGATCTGATAGAGATGATATGATAATATTTTTGGTATTTATGTGATAAACATGCAAAGTAAAACAAAAGAAAAAAAAGCAAAGGAAATAACTAAGTATTGGAAGATTGATATGATGAAGATAGACCGGGGGGGCATAGGTTTCACTAGTGGCTTCTCTCAAGAGCATAAGTATTTTATGGTAGGTGAACGAATTACTATTGAGCAATTGACAGAATTGAGCATAGTTATGAGAGTATCTAGGTATGATCATGTATATAGGCATCACGTCCGAGACAAGTAGACCGACTCACCTGCATCTACTACTATTACTCCACTCATCGACCGCTATCCAGCTTGCATCTAGAATATTAAGTTCATGAAAACAGAGTAACGCCTTAAGCAAGATGACATGATGTAGAGGGATAAATTCATGCAATATGATAAAAACCCCATCCTGTTATCCTCGATGGCAACAATACAATACGTGCCTTGCTGCCCCTACTGTCACTGGGAAAGGACACCACAAGATTGAACCCAAAGCTAAGCACTTCTCCCATTGCAAGAAAGATCAATCTAGTAGGCCAAACCAAACTGATAATTCGAAGAGACTTGCAAAGATAACCAATCATACATAAAAGAATTCAGAGAAGATTCAGATATTGTTGATAGATAATCTTGATCATAAACCCACAATTCATCGATCTCAACAAACACAACGCAAAAAGAAGATTACATCGAATATGTGACGCCCGGGTAATTAAGCTACAGTGATCCTCTGCTAGTGATGCCACGTCACCTCGATTATAGTTGTTAATCTCGAGTTAGTTCGAAACCGATTCAAATTCAAATTCAAAATTTGGTAAATAATAAAAGTTTTCAAACATTAAAATAAAATTGTTCGGTTTGTACTAGATATTACATAGGTAATTATGGTGTAGAAGACACGGTTTTATAAAATGCATAAATATTTTAAATTGAATTAAAACAGAGGAGAAAATAAATAAAAGAAAACAAACAAAACAAACAAAAAAAGAAAGAGAAACCCCCCACCCGATGGGCCAACTGCCCGGCCCGCCCACCGCCCACCCAGCCCCACTCCTCTCCTTGCCCCCGCAACCCTAGCCGCCACTCCACTCTCCCCACTCCCCCACTCCCTCTCCCCTCGTCCCGATCCAGATCGGATCGGGGAACAAACCCCATAGCCCGGCCTCGACGCCTACGCCCGCCCGAAGCCGCCCGTCTTGGACCGTCCTCGTCCTCCTCCCCCTTGGCGCCGCCCCCCCCTCTCTGTCCTCCTCCCGACGCTTCCATCGACCCAGCGCCGCCACGAACCGCCGTCGCCCCGGCGCCATTCGCCGGAGCTCCTCCGTCGTCGGAACGTCGTCCCCGTCCTCCTCCTCGCCGGTCCTCCCCGACCGCCATCACGCCCATCGCCGTCCCTCGCAAGCCCCCCCACCCGTGAGCTCCCCTTCGCCCCTCTCCCCTAGGTCACCGCGGTCGCCGCCCTCCCGCATGATCGGCCTTCCGGCGCCAACCGTTCTGTGCGACCACGCGACTCCGCCCACCGGCCACGAGGCCGCGGCGCCCCCATCGGCGGATCGACGCCGCTCCTCCGTTCGGCCAACGCCGCGACCACCACGTCGTCCCGCCCTCGCGTCCCCGACTCCTCTCCGGCCGGCCTCCCAAGCCGCCCCCTCCCCTGTCTCTGCCTTCACCGCGCCCGTGACCGCCCCTGACGTGCGGCGCCGCGCTCGTCGCCCATCCCCTCGCCTCCGTCCCCCTGCTTCCCCGCCGGCGCTCACCCCCTGCGCCCCCGCATCCTCTGCACACGGCCGCGGCCACGGCCGATGGCGCCGGCCCCCAGCGCTCCCTCCAGGCCGCCTCTCCACAGCCACGGCAGCGCCCGCTCCGACCATGGCCTCACCGTAGCCACCGCCCCTGCTCGGCGCCTTGCAAGTCCGCCACTTACAGGCGTCGCCCACTTCGCCGCGTCCTGCGCCCGCGCCCGCTAAGCGGCGCCCAATAGGCCCATGTGCCTATGGCACGTGGGGCCCGCCCTGGAACGTTTTAGAAAAAAGAAAAAAAATAAGAAAATATATAATTAGAAAAATAAATAAATAAATAAATTACTTAACTTAATTAATCCTGTTTACCTGAACTAATTAAACTTGATTAACATAAATATCTAATTAACCTAACTAATCTATTAGTTAGGGTGATGTGCCAATGACAGACGGGACCCACTGGTCAGGTTGACCACCAACCATCAAGGATCACGACGTCAAAGATGACATCATGCTGACGTCATAAACCCATTTTTCGAATTAAATTAAATAATTAATTAAATTCCAGAAATTAATAAAAGCTTTAGAAAATCAAATATTTTAAACCGTAACTCGAATTAAATTATTTACAACATGAAAGTTGCTCAGAACGACGATACGATACCGGATACACAACCCGTTCGTCATCCACACCACCCTAACCTATCGAACTCGCAACTTTCCCCCCTCGGCTCCTCGCCCAAAACGCTAAACGTCGTCGGGGATACTTTCCCGGATGTTTCCCCCCTTCACCGGTATCACCACATACCGTGTTAGGGCACGCCTAGCATCACGCTTTGCTTTGTCATGCATCGTCATGCATCTGTTTGCTTAAATATTCATTGTTTCTTCCCCCTCTTCTTCCGCTAGACACCGAGACCGACGCTGCTGCTGCCCAGTACGACTACGGAGTTGACGACCTCTCTCTCTTGCCAGAGAAACCAGGCAAGCCCCCCCCCCCCCCTTGATCACCAGATATCGCCTATTCTACTCTATACTGCTTGCATTAGAGTAGTGTAGCATTTTACTGCTTTTTGTTATACCTATCCTGATGCATAGCCTGTCCTTGCTACTATTGTTGTTACCTTTACCTGCTATCCTACTTGCTTAGTATAGGATCCTAGTATTTTCATCTGTGGCCCTACATTCTTGTCCGTCTGCTGTGCTATACTATCGGGCCGTGATCACTCGGGAGGTGATCACGGGCATATACTATATACTTTATACATGATACATGTGGAGACTAAAGTCGGGTCGGCTGGTGGAGCACCCATGATTGGATCTTTGTGGCGGAGCGACAGGGCAGGTTGAGACCGCCTAGGAGAGAGGTGGGCCTGGCCCTGTTCGGCGTTCGCGGATACTTAACACGCTTAACGAGATCTTGGTATTTGATCTGAGTCTAGCTACGGGCCTATACGCACTAACCAACTATGTGGGAGAGATATGGGCACTCGGCGTCATTGTATCAGCCGAAGCACTTCGTGACGTCAGCCGGGCCAAGACGCACGCCGGATTGGACCGAACGCCACTAGGCTAGGTCTGCTTCCGTCACAGACGCAACATGCAGTGTGTGCTCAGGCGATGGGCCTGCACTTCGTGGCGCTTAGGTTTAGACCGGCGTCTTGACCTCTCTGTTGAGCCTAGGTGGGGCTGCGACGTGTTAATCTTTCCGCGCCGGGCATGACCGTGAAAGGTGTGTCCGACCAAATGGGATCAAGCGTGTTGGGTTATGTGGTGCACCCCTGCAGGGAAGTTAATCTATTCGAATAGCCGTGATCTTCGGTAACAGGACGACTTGGAGTTGTACCTTGACCTTATGACAACTAGAACCGGATACTTAACAAAACACACCCTTCCAAGTGCCAGATACAACCGGTGGTCGCTCTCTCTCAGGGATACGAGGAGGGGATCGCCGGGTAGGATTATTGCTATGTGATGTTACTTGGAGGACTTCAGACTGCTCTCTTCTACCTGTTGCAAGATTTACAGACCGAAGCATAGTCTTCGATAAGACTAGCTATCCCCTCTTATTCTCGCATTCTGCAGCTCAGTCCCACCGATATGGCCCTTTACACATATATCCATGCATATGTAGTGTAGCTCCTTGCTTTAAGTAGTACTTTGGATGAGTACTCACGGTTGCATTGTTTCCCCTTTCCCCTATCTCTACTCGATTGCTGCAACTGCACGATGGAGCCCAGAGCGACGCCACCGTCGATGACGACTACTACATCGAGGTGCCTACTACTACGTGCAGCCCACGACCGACCAGAGTAGTTAGGAGGATCCTGTGCAGGAGGCCTGCGCCTCTTCGATATGTATCCCGGTTTGTGCTAGCCATCTTATGGCAAACTTGTTTAACTTATGTCTCAGACTCAGATATTGTTGCTTCCACTGACTTCGTCTATGATCGAGCACTTGTATTCGAGCCCTCGAGGCCCCCGGCTTGTATTATGATGCTTGTATGACTTATTTATGTTTTAGAGTTGTGTTGTGATATCTTCCTATGAGTCCCTGATCTTGATCATACACATTTGCGTGCATGATTAGTGTACGATTGAATCGGGGGCGTCACAAGTTGGTATCAGAGCCGACTGCCTGTAGGAATCCCCTTTCCACACTCCTTGGCCGAAGTCGAGTCTAGACATTGCAAAACTTTTACTAACTTGGCTGTGTGCCTTACGGGCCCATGTCGCCATTGGGTGGTACTAGGATCTTTTACTCCTCGACCTTTACTCTGGGACTCTGAACTCTCTTCTATTCGGGTTAAATGATTTTGCTAAAAACAAAACTAACTTTAGGTTCTCGAAAATACTTTCTCCCGGAGAGCCCTCACTTGATGATCGTCAGCGCTAGAAGATTCCAAAGTTACTCTACGATGTTCTCTCGAGTCCTTGTGTCATCGCATTTGCGATTTCCATCCACCGTCAACCCCTATGAAAACAGCATACACTTGCCATTCATACAATCATTCCCCGTTGATCTTGTTATTACAAGATACCCCCGAAATTCTTTCTATTTGTTTTGGGAATACTTTGTGCCTACTGCCCTGCAGTTCTTTGCCACCTGAATACCCCTACGGATAATTTCTTCCACTTATAGGGTATCCGTTCTTTCCCAGTTGATTCATGTATGTCACCAATCCTCGAAAAACCATTCGATCTTCCGAAAATCCTAAGCATCCTATTGCTCTCGAAATTCTTGATTACTTGCATTATGGTTAATCCCATAAGTCTAGTAATCTTGTTGGCATCCATTGTCACTATCATTTTGAGTTCATTGATTCGATTTGTTGCGAATGCTCGCAATCCTCAAACAGATCCTAGAATTCATCCTTCCGCCTCGCACGTCATTTTAAACATGAGTCGCTATCGACCAATCAATGTGCCGTCGATTGTACCCGTAAGTCTATTCAGCTTATCCATCCTTGATCAGAGCGTTGCTTCTGATCCCCTGATTTGGAAATCATAATTCTTTTGCCTTTGAACTTTGAATTGGTCAGATGTTTCTATAATCAGATCTCCTTGCATTCTCCTTCCTCTGGTTGAGTATCGATGCTCACATCAGATCCCTTGTGGACCATCGGTTCCTTTGTTGGATTTTATCCGACAGTGTCCTTCATATTGAATAACCTTGAGAGCCTTTCCATGAGTATATAATGCCATTGGTAAATTGTATCAGCTGCTTTTGAACAATGCTCTACTTTCGAGCTTGTATTAATTACCCCGAAGTTTGTGGTATATGTTCGTAAGATGCCCGGATGGGTTGAACCTATGCCTTCCTTAATATGTGTGAACTCGGAAGTTTCCACGAGTCATACTCGTCTGTATTTCACCAGTAAAACTTTCAACACTAATGCCTTTATCAAAGCGAGAAGTGAATGGAAGGTTATAAATTGAAGAAGTGGGAGTCGACCTTGAACTTTGTGTTCATGCGCATGGACTCGATGTAGATCCTATCATGGAAGCTTCGTAATAATAACTTTTTCCTTGTTATAGTATCATCTAGTATCCGTGAATTGATCTTTTGCAATCGTGGTTCCGCCATGTCCTCCTTTTAAATACCATTTCTTGGACAAGTTGAGGTACTTGTCTTCGCAGATCATTGCACCTGTCCAACCTTTACTTGCTCTACCATTGAGTATTAAACTCGGTATCTCAAGAATATCATGGGACTGCATAACTTATTATGGGTTCTTCATCAACTATTATTTCTCACCGATTCCAAATTTCTCGGTTCTGGTTGTCGCCAATCGAGTACAACGATTCCACATTTTGGTTCGATAACCCTAAGTAATTTTCGTTGCTTACGAGTTTATTAATCCTTTAAGTCTTTCCTAGCCCGATCGGCTAAATTTTAACTGGTATACCTGGTCCTCCTTTTCGAGCACAATTTTTGATGATGAGCTAAACTTACGTCGATCTTCCTCGTCATATCAGTTCGCCTTGAACAACAAGCTTGATTTCAAGTTTGTGTCCTACCCGTGGTTCCAATAACCTTCCACTTCATTATTCCTTTGACTTGATGTCGTCAATGATTGATTACATCTTCATGAAATCTCTCGACAAATGTGTCGTGATCATCATCAACCTTATGAGCTCTTCCAGGTTATCAATTGAGTTCATGATGAGAAATACCATCCTTGCCCCTGATGATTTGTGTTACCTTTGACCACTTATTTGCCTTTCATTCAATGCAAACTTGTTCGTGTTTTGAGTTATACCTTGAGATCCCTACTATCCAGCATTTGTTCTTCCTTACCTTGGAGTATTACCATCTTTTAATATCAAGGATGTGGTGAGGATTGCTCCACCTCTTAAGAAATTCCTGGTATAGTGATACTTCTCACCATCACCATTCTTTCTTGGTCCTCGGTTGATTCCAACCGGGGTACCAACAAGTGAACTATGTTGTTTGGATTCTGCCCTTCTAGCAACCCTATTGCTTTGAAGTTAATGGTCGGCCGTTCATTCTTGGACTATTGATTATTGAATCACCATTCTGACATTGGTCGTGCAGCCCAACCCATATTTCGGGCGCACCTTTCAACCAATGTTTAATTGTGTATGTTTTCCTCGAGCATACAACATTATATCATTTCTATCAACAAGTGTCATCTTCTTGTTCTCATTATTGTGGAAATCCATCCGTTTGGAATTCTCGATGAATTGTCGCTGAGCCCATCAGCCACCTCCTCATCCTCACCTTGGTTTAATGATGAACTATTGCTTCAGGAACCCGCGCCCATAGTTCATTTCCCGAGAGTCTTGCAATGTCATTTCGTCGATTTGTGTTGCACCTTTTCTGCTCGGACATCCTGAGTCTGAGGTATCATGACTCCAATTGGATCTGAATCTCGGTCAGATATGATGGTTGGGACAACTTTCCAGAGTTATGTTGTTGGTCCATTGATGACCCAAGAATATGATGTCATGCCTAGCACCCCCCGGCCGGAGGACCTATCATTATAATTTCTTTTGCAAGGATAACCATTCCTCCCGGAGGAAATTGTAGGACTTATTTTATAAGTTACTCCTGATGGATCATTGGTGTATCCAAAGTCCGCCCTTGATTGAAACACCATATCATTGCTACACGAAGCATGTTTGTGGTACTCCGGTTTTCAACAAGAACATTTGAAGCCCAATGCTAAATGTTACTTGCTCTATTATCCAGGCACCGTTGTATGGGCAGTGTCATGAGAATTCTCTCCCCTTATCGAAAGGGGTTCTTATGTTATATCCTGGCACGAATATCATGATTTAATCTACGCTTGTCCTTGGGAAGGATATACCCACAAATATGTGTTTAAACACATTTGCCTTTCCATTGTTCTCGCTTAATCTGATGATCATCTTTTCATTTCTATTGTTTTGATTAATCTTGTTGTGATCTATATGATCTAAGCAGTATTAATCCACTGCTTATGTAGACACCTCGGTGTACAACCCTAACAGTAAGACCCTGTTACTTTTGTTGATGACATTCCGGTAACCACCGATGGACGAGAACTTTGCCTATTGGTCCGCCTCGTTTCAACGAGCAGGAAAATGGTTCTCTTCGTCCCTTGCCCTAGGTACCAACATTGTTGCCAACAAAACTGACAGGCTATCCTCTGACATACCTTGTTATCTTGACCGTGCAAATATTATCGCCTTCCTGATTTTAACCCACATGGTGGGCCCATAACCCACGCCCACAGGATCGAACCTGACTCTCCTATACCCCCCTGTTTCCAAAGTTATTCCTCGCTTGGCTTCAGATTTAATTCACGGGCCATATTCCTAGTGCTCTATTCTCGTATCGACGCAATACTTACTCTCGCTGCTGAACCCCTTTCTCACTTTGGTTCAGACTTCGAGCAGCTATCTATCCGCTTGGAACCTCTTATTGTACCTTCGTACCTTACTCTCGATGTATTTTATATGTTCAACTCGAGAGATAATCTTATGCTCATTCATGGGTTAACCCCAGATTGTTCCCCTCATAAGCATTCTGTCATAGCCGGGTTGTCCCTTACCTATTCGTAAGTACGTTGGAGTTCCCAAAGAAAAGGTCGACTTAACCATGATGACCTGAAGCTGAGAAATGAAGACGTCAATGTAAGGGATCGACCTCTTCGGGAAGAGCAACCAAGGCCGAGAAGATCCGTTAGAATTTCAGAACTGCACCTTCCCCTTAGTCCCCTCTTAAATCTCGGGACGAGATTTCTTGTAGTGGAGGAGAATTGTGACTCCCGGGTAATTAAGCTACAGTGATCCTCTGCTAGTGATGCCACGTCACCTCGATTATAGTTGCTAATCTCGAGTTAGTTCGAAACCGATTCAAATTCAAATTCAAAATTTGGTAAATAATAAAAGTTTTCAAACATTAAAATAAAATTGTTCGGTTTGTACTAGATATTACATAGGTAATTATGGTGTAGAAGACACAGTTTTATAAAATGCATAAATATTTTAAATTGAATTAAAACAGAGGAGAAAATAAATAAAAGAAAACAAACAAAACAAAACAAAAAAGAAAGAGAAACCCCCCACCCGATGGGCAACTGCCCACCCGGCCGCCCACCGCCCACCCAAGCCCCCACCTCCCCTTGTCCCCCCGCAACCCTAGCCGCCACTCCACTCTCCCCACTCGCCCCACTCGCTCTCCTCCTCCCGATCCAGATCGGATCGGGGAACGAACTCATAGCCCACGCCCGCGCCTACGCCGCCCGTAACCGCCCGTCGCCGGACCGTCCTCGTCCTCCTCCCGCTTGGCGCCACCCCGCCCCCTCCCCTCTCGGTCCTCCTCCCAGCCAAGGCTCCATCGACCCGCCGCCACGAACCGCGTCGCCCGAAGCGCCATTCGCCGAGCTCCTCCGTCGTCAGGAACGCTCCCGTCCTCCTCCTCGCCGGTCCTCCCCGACCGCCACGTCCATCGCTTGCCCGTCCCTCGCAACCCCCGTGAGCTCCCCTTCGCCCCTCTCCCCTAGGTCGCCGCGGTCACCGCCCTCCCGCCCATGATCGGTCGGCTTCGGCGCCAACCGTTGCAGCGACCACCGCGACTCCGCCCACCGGCCACGAGGCTGGCGCCCCATCGACGGATCGACGCCGCTCCTCCGTTCGGCCAACGCCCGCGACAACCGCTGCCCCGCCCTCGCGTCCCCGACTCCTCTCCGGCCGGCCTCCCAAGCCGCCCCCTCCCCTGTCTCTGCCTTCACCGTGCCCGTGACCGCCCACGGCGTGCGGCGCGCGCTGCCGCCCATCCCTCTCCTCCGTCCCTCGCTTCCCTCGGCGCTCACCCTGCGCTTCCCCATCCCTCTTCACACGGCGGCCACGCCGATGGCGCCTGCCCCAGCGCTCCTCAGCGGCCGCCTCTCCACAAAGCCACGGCCGGCGCGCCCCTCGGCCATGGCTCGCCGTGGCCACCGCTTCTGGCGCCTTGTCGGGTCCGCCCGCACACAGGCGTCGCGCTTCGGGCTGCGTCTGCGCCGCGCCCGCTAAGCGGCGCCCGATAGGCCCATCTGCCTATGGCAAGTGGGGCCCGCCCTGGAACGTTTTAGAAAAAAGAAAAAAAATAAGAAAATATATAATTAGAAAAATAAATAAATAAATAAATTACTTAACTTAATTAATCCTGTTTACCTGAACTAATTAAACTTGATTAACCTAAATATCTAATTAACCTAACTAATCTGTTAGTTAGGGTGATGTGCCAATGACAGACGGGACCCACTGGTCAGGTTGACCAGTCAACCACTGTTGACTGCTGACGTCAGCATGACATCATGCTGACGTCATAAACCCATTTTTCGAATTAAATTAAATAATTAATTAAATTCCAGAAATTAATAAAAGCTTTAGAAAATCATATCTTTTAAACCGTAACTCGAATTAAATTATTTTCAACATGAAAGTTGCTCAGAACGACGAGACGATTCCGGATACACAACCCGTTCGTCCGCCACACCTCCCTAACCTATCGAACTCGCAACTTTCCCCCTCCGGCTCCTTCGCCCGAAAACGCGAAACGCCGGGGATACTTTCCCGGATGTTTCCCCCCTTCACCGGTATCACCACATACCGTGTTAGGGCACACCTAGCATCACGCTTTGATTTGTCATGCATCGTCATGCATCTGTTTGCTTAAATATTCATTGTTTCTTCCCCTCTTCTTCCGCTTAGACACCGAGACCGGACTGCCGCTTGCAACGACTACGGAGTTGACGACCGCACTCTATTGCCAGAGAAACCAGGCAAGCCCCCCCATTGATCACAAGATAACGCCTATCCTACACTATACTGCTTGCATTAGAGTAGTGTAGCATTTACCGCATTCTCGTTATACCTATCCCGATGCATAGCCTGTCCTTGCTACTATCATTGTTACCTTTACCGCTATCCTACTTGCTTAGTATAGGATGCTAGTATTTTCATCTGTGGCCCTACATTCTTGTCCGTCTCATGCTATACTATCGGGCCGTGATCACTCGGGAGGTGATCACGGGTATATACTATATACTTTATACATGATACATGTGGAGACTAAAGTCGGGTCGGCCGGTGGAGCACCCATGAGTGGATCTTTGTATGGAGCGACAGTGGCAGGTTGAGACCGCCTAGGAGAGAGGTGGACCTGGCCTGCTCGGGCGTCATGGATACTTAACACGCTTAACGAGATCTTGGTATTTGATCCGAGTCTGCTCACGGGCCTATACGCACTAACCAACTACGTGGGAGAGATATGGGCACTCGAGTCGTTGTATCACCGGCACTTCGTGACGCCGGCCGATCGAGTAGCGCTACCGGATTGGACCGAACGCCACTAGGCTAGGTCTGCTTCCGCCCGCGTCATAACGTCTTGAGGTGTCGAGGCGATGGGCCCCAGACCCACTGTGCGCTTAGGTTTAGAACGGCGTCTTTGACCTCTCTGTTGAGCCTAGGTGGGGCTGCGGCGTGTTAATCTTCCGCGGTCGGGCATGACCGTGAAAGTGTGTCCGCCAAATGGGATCAAGCGTGTTGGGTTATGTGGTGCACCTGCAGTGGAAGTTAATCTATTCGAATAGCCGTGATCTTCGGTAATGTGACGACTTGTAGTTGTACCTTGACCTTATGACAACTAGAACCGGATACTTAATAAAACACACCCTTCCAAGTGCCAGATACAACCGGTGGTCGCTCTCTCTCAGGGATACGAGGAGGGGATCGTCGGGTAGGATTATTGCTATGTGATGTTACTTGGAGGACTTCAGACTGCTCTCTTCTACCTGTTGCAAGACGAAGGTGACCAGAAGCATAGTCTTCGATAAGACTAGCTATCCCCCTCTTATTCTGGCATTCTGCAGTTCAGTCCACTGATATGGCCCTTTACACATATATCCATGCATATGTAGTGTAGCTCCTTGCTTGCAGTACTTTGGATGAGTACTCACGGTTGCATTCTTTCCCCTTTCCCCTATCTCTACTCGATTGCTGCAACTGCACGATGGAGCCCAGAGCCGATGCCACCATCGATGGCGACTACTACACCTGAGGTAGCTACTACTACGTGCAGCCCGGCGGCGACCGGGGAGTAGTTAGGAGGATCCTGTGCAGGAGGCCTGCGCCTCTTTCGATCTGTATCCCAGTTTGTGCTAGCCTTCTTAAGGCAAACTTGTTTAACTTATGTCTATACTGAGATATTGTTGCTTCCGCTGACTCGTCTATGATCGAGCACTTGTATTCGAGCCCTCGAGGCCCCTGGCGTGTATTAAGATGCTTGTATGACATATTTATGTTTTAGAGTTGTGTTGTGATATCTTCCGTGAGTCCTCGATCTTGATCGCATACATTTATGCGTGCATGATTAGTGTACGATTGAATCGGGGCGCCATGGTAATAGATCTCCACGAGAGAGGGGAGAACATTGTATTGAGATCAAAAAAGATGTAAGAAGCCATCTAGCTAATAACTATGGACCCGAAGGTCTGAAGTAAACTACTCACACTTCATCGGAGAGGCTATGGTGTTGATGTAGAAGCCCTCCGTGATGGATGCCCCCTCCGGCGGAGCTCCGGAACAAGCCCCAAGATGGGATCTCGTGGGTACAGAAGGTTGCGGCGGTGGAATTAGGTTTTTGGCTCCGTATCTGATCGTTTGGGGGTACGTAGGTATATATAGGAGGAAGGAGTACGACGGTGGAGCAATAGGGGGCCAATGAGGGTGGAGGGCGCGCCCTGGGGAGGGCGCGCCTACCTCGTGGCCTCCTGGAAGCTTCCTTGACGTAGGGTCCAAGTCTCCTGGATCATGTTTTGTGAGAAAATCACGTTCCCGAAGGTTTCATTCCGTTTGGACTCCGTTTGATATTCCCTTTTTGCGAAACTCTGAAATAGGCAAAAAACAGCAATTCTGGGTTGGGCCTCCGGTTAATAGGTTAGTCCCAAAAAATTATATAAAAGTGAATAATAAAGCCCATTAATGTCCAAAATAGTAGATAATATAGCATGGAGCAATCAAAAATTATAGATACGTTGGAGACGTATCAGCGGTCAACGCCGGATTCAGTGGCTCCATGTCCAGCCAGCGGAAGAAGCCGTTCAAAAGGAACAATTCGGGCTCATCCAGCTTGGACCGCATACTCGATCGCCCATGCCAGATACACGGCACCCCGGATAAACTAGCCAATCACACCAACAGAAGTTGTTGGGTTTTTAAACAGGCCAGCAAGATCAATGTCGAGAACAAGGAGAAGGGGTCGCAAAGCAAGGACGATGATGAGGAGCCCCGTCCACCGAACATAGGGGGACCGAATAAGTTTCCTCTTCAGGTCAAAACGGTGAACATGATATACGCTACCCATATCCCCAAGAGGGAGCGCAAGCGCGCGCTCAGGGACGTCTATGCGATAGAGCCAGTTGCCCCAAAATTTTATCCATGGTCGTCATGCCCGATCACCTTCGATCGCAGGGATCATCCGACCAGTATCCGTCATGGCGGTTCAGCCGCACTTGGCCTTGACCCAATAATCGATGGATTCCACCTGACACGAGTCCTCATGGACGGTGGCTGCAGCCTCAACCTGCTCTATCAGGATACAGTGCGCAAAATGGGCATCAATCCATCAAGGATCAAGCCCACCAAAACTACCTTTAAAGGAGTTATACCAGGTGTAGAGGCGCGTTGCACGGGCTCAATCACACTGGAAGTTGTCTTCGGGTCCCTGGACAACTTCAGAAGCGAAGAGTTGATCTTCGATATCGTCCCCTTCCGTGGTGGCTATCACGCACTGCTCGGACGAACCGCATTCGCTCGATTTAATGCGGTGCCACACTATGCTTATCTCAAGCTCAAGATGCCTGGACCACGCAGGGTCATAACAGTCAATGGAAACACGAAGCGTTCCCTCCATACTGAAGAACACACCGCCACCCTGGCAGCGGAAGTACAAAGCGGCCTTTTAAGGCAGAATTTTAATTCAGCGGCCAAGCTCCCGAACACTGTCAAACGAGTTCGGAAAACTCCGCGGCTTAACAATTTGGCTTGTCAGGAGTCAGACTAGCAATTCGGCCTCCATCTCAGTCCTGACCAAATGGCGGCATACGTACCGCGTGCACATACTTTCACTTTTCCTTTTTATCTTTTTCAGGTTTCTTTTCCACAAATCCCTAGCGGTGGCCTGATCGTCGGTCCTTTCGAGGGACGGATACACCAAGGTGGCAGACGGCACAGATGGGTGGGGGAATCTTTAGACATTCTCTTCGATGATCGTCCTACCTGTTTCCAGGAGCCGCACGCAGCTCCCCCTTGGTATTGGCATGTTAAATAGCTAGGTTGCTTATCGCACTACTCGTACAAATACGTTTTGACGTATCAATTAAATTATAATGAGAACTATTGGCGGCCCTACTCATGTGGCATTAGCTTACAATCTTAACTTATCTTGTTATTCTTATCGATTGCGCACGTACACTTTGGTATGCTTTCATTGGCCAGGGGCTTCTTTACGCTCAATACTATGGCAACAAAGTCCGAACACTTTTACAGTACAGTTCGGCGCCCCGAATTTTTACATTATATGCATTGGCTCCGAATCATGTCCTTGGTCAATAGTTGGGTTGCCCAGCTCCTGTGCTTACTACCTTACGTTCCTCTCTATTGGCTAGGGTAGTAAAAGGAGAACTACTGCGATTGTGTCTTGATTTATCCAGATGAGCACCTCAGTAGAGAAAGCCGAAAACTGACTATCATGATGCGGCGTGAGCCGGTCAGCTGTTCGGAGGTTACAAAATCTTTTGCGATTTTTTCCGCATTATGCGACGGATAGGCCTCAGTCTGATCAGGTGTTTATAGCACCCTAGTCCGGATTAAATGCTAACTAGGGGCTTCGCCTAGATTTTTATTGTCAAACTCCTATGGCTAAGTGAGGGTGATAAAGCCACATAGTCTGATTGCCTGGTTCGTTGCGCTAAACACCTCCTTCAAGGACCAAATTTTTGGATCGAGAGTGTTTAGATTCCATCCCGAACACCCCCGTACTACCTATGTGGGGGCTGAAGCCGACGGCTGGCCAACCCTTAGATTTAATAAAAACGGCCGCACAGGAGGTAAAATTTTAATAATAACAAGCGTTATATTACATAACTGCTTTGTTCCACCATACAGGACAAAGATAACATGAATGTATTCATTCAAAGATAATGTCTTTTGAACATTGGCCCTCTACAATGTGGGGTCCTTTGAGGGCATCATCAAAATACCGCTCCGGCGTGCGGTGCTCCTTGCCAGCGGGCGGTCCCTCGATCGCGAGCTTGATGGCGTCCATCTTCGCCCACTGTATCTTGATGCGGGCGAAAGCCATCCGTGCACCTTCAATGCAGACCGACCGCTTAATGGCATCAAGCCGAGGGCAGGCACTAACCAGCCGCTTCACGAGGCTGAAGTAGCTGCTGGGTATAGCTTCAGCAGGCCACAACCGGATTATCAAATCCTTCATGGCTAGTTCGGCCACCCTATGCAGTTCGACCAGCTGTTTTAGCTGATCGCTAAAGGGCACCGGATGTTCTGGCGCAAGGTATTGCAACCAGAACAGCTTCTCCGTTGAGCTCCCCTCTTTGGCTTGGAAGAATTCCACGGCGTCAGAAACACTGTGCGGCAGATCCGCAAACGCCCATGGAGAACTCCAAATCCGTGTTAGTAAGATATCTCTTCTTCACATACTTGCTTTGCATAATAAAAGCCTTACCCGCCGCGATTTTGCGGGCCTCTTGGATTTCTTGGAGGGCACCCTAGGCTTCAACCCGGGCATCTTGTGCGCTTTGGCGAGCCTTGGCGAGTTCGGCCTCTTGATCCGCAATATTGCGCTCCAAGGACTCGCATTTCTTAACGGCATTCTGGAGCTCTTGCTGGACCTCCTCAACCCTGGCCTTGTGTTTTTCACAGGCGGCTTGCTCCTTCGCCGCTTTCTTTTTGGCCTCAGCTAGTGCCTTTTTAAGGGCCTCCACCTCGGTCGCCACTCCTACAAATATCACGGCACTACGGTCAATACAAAACATCTATCCTTTCTGATATACAGAAGGTCATGGCATACCTCGCTTGTCCTCTAGCTGCTTTTTCACACGACCGAGCTCTTCCTCGGCCCGCTCCAGACTTTGCTTCAGTCCAGAGACTTCAGCAGCGTGGGAGGTCGCAGTCAGCAACGACGCCTGCTTATTCACATAGATATGTATGGTTAGTGCCTTGCGAAACTCATTTGATCCTCTGTCCGGCCTTTCTTTACGAACACCGGACAGAGTCTCAGGGGCTACTGTCTATACTGTGACATTATTTTCACATAATCGCATTGCTTACCTCAAAGCCTGTTAGAAGGTTGGTGCAGGCTTCGGTCAGTCCGCTCTTGGCGGACTGAATCTTCTCAATCACCGTACCCATGAGGGACTGTCAGGACCCCAATCCTAAGTCACACCGATCTAGCATGTAACACATCATATCACTTTGCAGCCTCACGCACGGTATTCCCACGGGTGCCACCTTACCTGGCCCGGGACCGTTTGCGCCTTTTGGCTCACGTATATGATAGTGTCGCTAGCATCCATATAACAGAGAACCCGGGCTAACATGACTAGTCGTGAACCCAAAATGGCACTAACTTACAGGGACATGCATACATGACCCAGCAACGAACGTGTCGGTCATCAGCGAGTGAATCCGGGCTGTAGCAACTGGGCTAGCAGGACTCCTAGAATCCGGGCTGTAGCAGGCTAACAGGACTCCGAAGACACCGCGTGACATTTCCCCGAAGGGACAGACACAGGATCGAAGAAGGACACATGCCGGCCAGTCTAATTGTTCCGGAGTAGTAGCAAATGGGCTAACAGGACTCCGGTAAACCGGGCTGTAGCAGACTACCATGGCTCAGTGGAAGCACTAGACTACATTTCCCCATAAGAGAGGCTACCAAGGATAGACAACTAGGTTGTCGGATCCCACACATACTAAGCATTTCAATCATACACACAATATGCTCGATATGTGTAAATACAACATGGCATCACAACAAAACTCTACGACTCAAAGTATTTATTCATAAGACTCCGAAGAGTCAGATATTACAAACATGGGTCTGATGACCCAGCATTCAAGTCATACAAGCAACAAGCACAAGCGGAAGCTTAACTTGTCTGAGTACAGACAACTACAAATGAAAAGGCTGGGAAGCCTGACTATCTACAAGACCCTGCCGAGGGCACAAGATCATAGCTAAGGTAACAAGCTAAACGTCGAAGTCCATGCGAAACTACTAGCGAAACTGAAGTCTCTCTGCAAAAACATAAATTAAGAAAACATGAGTACAAATATACCCAGCAAGACTTACATCAGAACTATCTACATATGCATCAGTATCAACAAGGGGGTGGTGGAGTTTAACTGCCGCAAGCCAGCTTTGACTCAGTGGCTATCCTATACTATGACTGCAAGTAACTCTTTTGGGGGGCACACACGAGTCCACATATTCACCAATCAATACACCACTATGGATCTGCTCCCGTCTCCCTACGAGAAGGCCATCCATAGCACTCATGCTTATCTTGCGAGTTTTAGAGTATCCACTTCAAGTTATCTATGAACTGTACAGGCAACCCAAAGGTCCTTTACCGCGGACGCGGCTATTCGAATAGATGATGTTAACCCTGTAGGGGTGTACTTCTTAACACACGCTCTCACCACTTATCGCCGTTTACACGACATGTACTCAGCAACCTTCAAGCGGAAGCCCAGCGAGGGTGTCGGCCATGACCTGACTAACCACACAAGTCCCTAGTCCAGGTTTATCGCCTATTCAGGTTCCATCCACAGGGAGTCCGGCCGAGGTTTCAAAATACGGCCCCGAATGATGTGTACAGGGTTCCGCAACACCAAACGGCCGCCCGGCATACCCGGCCACGTGCCTGCATCACAGCCCATCCCTCGGGTCAGCGCTGCGCACGGCCTCCAGCATACTACAAACACCAGAAACAACTTGCAACTCCTGGACAGAGGACAGGGGCGGTTAATAAGTCGAGAGAGTCAATTAAGGATCCGAATGTGTGTGGTAGTAGCTGATCATGGATCACAAACACAGAACTCAGTTCCTAAGGACGGCTTCAATGAAACAACCGACCATGTACTCCTACATGGTCTCTCATTGATACCTTTACCAAATCGAGTTCAAACAAATAGCTCTCAACAGTAGGACAAGTTCACACACCTCCAATTCATCCCCGATGAATCGGACTGACTCAACTCTAAGCAAGAGCGGGCATGACAACAATCATGAATGAGTAGGCACATCAGGCTCAAACAACTCCTACTCATGCTAGTGGGTTTCATCTATTTATTGTGGCAATGACAGGTCATGCAGAGGAAAAGGGGTTCAACTACCACAGCATGTAACAGTTGAATCGTTGTTGTCCTAATGCAGTAAAAGAGAGCAGGAGCGAGAGAGTGGGATTGTATCAGAATGAACAAGGGGGTTTTGCTTGCCTGACAGAGTGGTCGAGGGGTACTGCCCTTCAACTAGATACTCGTGAATATCCTCGGGAGCAGAACCTACCACGAAGATCACACCGGTAACACAATCAAAACATGGTGATATGCAACAATATGATGCATGCACATGACATGGCAAAATGAGTGTGTTGGGCTAATGCAACTACAACCAGATGGGTTCGAGCCATTTTGAACCAAAGGTTCAACCCTAAACTCAAATTATGAATTCATAATGTGCATTATCATGTTTTGATCTATCCAGCAAGGTTAAGTTGTTTAATCATGCATGAAACTAGTACAGATTGATAGATTGGATTTTTCTGATCATTTTTCATATATAACTCTTTTCATTCTGAGCTATAGATTAATTTATGTGATTTTTTCAAGTTTGTAACAATTTCTGGAATTTTCTGAATAAGTTTAAATCCAGAAAATTCTTTACTGCGTCGGCATTGCATCACTCTGACATCACCAGGTTAATGGGGCCGGTCCAGGTCAAACTGACCAGTGGGTCCTGCGTGTGAGTGGTTAACTAACTAACTCAATTTAGTTAGCCCTAACCTAGGTTAATTAGCAGGGCGGGGCCCCACCTATCATTGACCCAGGGGAGGTTAAACCCCCTATTCAAACCGGGGCTAACCACTGGCGTTTAGCCGCTGGCGGCAGCAGACGCGGTGGAGGGTGCGGGTTTCACACTCCGGCGACCAAATGGGTGGCGGAGGGCTCCTACGCGTAGTTGGGAGCGAGCCGCGTCAAGTGGTGGTAGTGGTTGAGCTCGGGGTCGCCAGAAATGACACCGGCGACGAGTTTGGCGGCTGCCGGAGCTCGGACGAGCTCGGACTCGACACTAGGAGGCATGGCAAGGGGCGTGGAGCCATGCTACGGGCTGCTGGGGATGCGGCGAACACGGTGATGCGCTTGGTTTCAAGCCAGCGTGGCTGTGGCCACGACGGTGACGTGCAGAGGCGGCGGCGCATGCGGGCAAGCTCGGTGGGGTCGCTGTGGTGCACGGCAGAGCAAACAAAGAGGGGGATGAGAGGCAGGGGCTCACAGCGGTCACGGCGGTGCTGACGGCAAGGTCGGGGAGGAACCGAAGCGGTCAGGGCGTCGAGGGGGATCTCCGGCGGCGAGAGGTCGAAGACGGCTCGGTGGGGGCGGTGCAGAGCGTGCGAGCGCTCGGGGCTCGGCCTGCTCGATGAAGCGGACGGCAGGGGAGCTCATGGACACAGCGGGGCGACGAGGGGGCGATGGTGGCTGCGAGTTTCACGTCGGCACGAGCGCGGCAGCGTCGGCCATGGCGAGGAGAGACGAGGGGGAGAGCAGGGGGAAAGTGAGGTGTCCAGGGGCTCAGAGCGGCGCCGAGGAGGCCCTTCGAGGTGCTTCGCTGGCGCGAGCGAGGGCAGGCAGGCAGGGAGGTGGCGTGGCGAGCTCGGCGGCATCGCGGTGTCCCTCCTCTGCCTACTGGCAGAGGTGGGTGGTGACTGGCACGGGCAGGTGGGCCGGCCCAGCCAGGTAAGTGGCCTCTGGCCTTTCTCTCTCTCTCTCTCCTTTTATTTCACTTTATGTTTTCTATTTTCTGTATTTGTGTTAGCTTTAAATAAAATGCTAAATCATTTCCAAAAACCCTGAAGATATTTGTGGGCTCTGTTTGGAATATTTCCAACAGCCCTCACTTATATTCAGAATTATTTGGACATTTAAAATATTTTATAGCATTTAAATGTCCAAATGCAAATAGCTAATGATCTAATCTAGTGACCTTAGGTGTCCTAGAAAAATGTGAACCAATTTTGGCCGAGGTTCTAGACCAAGACAAAAGTGATGAACATTTTTGAAGGGCATTTCAGGTTCATTGGGAAAATATTTTAGTAACCCTAGTTGGTTTAAGTGGTGCTGGGGGTTTGGTTCATCCCCATTTCAAGTTTCTAGAAATTTTAAACATGATGCATCACTCTATTGCAAGCACTGACTAGGGTTGTGACAGGTACGGTGTTCCTCAACAATGGAAGCATCACAGCGCTTCCAGTAGAGTGTCACCGGCAGAATGGGCATAGCTGCTTCTTTCAGAGGAGGCTGCTTGCCGGTTTCTGGAGCCGTATAGGTCTCCGGGTCCGTATTCGGCTGGGGGCCGAATTGGATATGGCCCCCATCACCAGTCTCCATGGGGATTCGCTCCCCCAGGTGTCCGGCGGTCGAGGTTTCGCCCTCTGGCGCCGCCCTGATGGCCTCCCGCACCTCTCCCTGGCCTGGGATCCTTCGGGAAAACAACTCGGTGTCATCCATGGCCATGGGAGAAGAGGCCGACAAAAGGGACCCACTGTCCATCACCTTCGGGTCCAGCGAATTCCCCGACGATAAGGACCGCTCGAGGTCGGAGCGAGCCGGACTGCAAGTGCATGATTCAACACGTTATAAAGAGGCGGATATATGAATGCGTCAGGATCTTTGAGTACTCATGATTTGGCCAGGGGCTTATCTCGGGGGCACTGCTCTGGGCTGCTATCAATGTCCCACGCGGAGTTATCCATGAGGGAGACCTTCCCCTTCTTTGATGCCTCTGCCTCCAGCTTTGTGGAGGCCGCCCTCTTCTTCCTTCCCCCCTCAGAGGGAGAATTGCTTTCCTCCCCCTCCTCGTCCTCGGCGGCGGAGGAGTGAGTCTTGGCGTCTTCGGACGTCATGTCCGAAGCACCCTTGCGATGGAGACCGCTTCTGGTCTCCTTGGCCTTCTTCTTCGGTGCCTGATAGGGTGTCGAAACCAGCATCTTCGTCAGACGCGGGATAGCTGGATCCTCGGGCAGCGGAGCCGGACACTGGATCCGCTTCGCCTTCTTTGTCCAGCCCTAAAAAGTTAGATAGGGAAGCTTAGACATCTTCCTCGAACATACAGGAGGAGGATGTACCTCGTAATATGGAGAACTTACCGGACTGGCTGGATGAGCCAGGGCATGACCGCGGTCCTCGGTCATCTCTGGCCACGTCTGGTTTCCCTTGAATAGCACCTTCCAGATATCTTCGTGCGTAGTGCCGAAGAACCGTTGCAAGGTCTGGTGCTTAGCCGCATCAAACTCCCATAGATGGCAAGTTCGGCGCTGGCATGGGAGGATCCGGTGAACAAGCATCACCTGGATCACGTTGACGAGCTTAATGTTCTTGTCCAACATGTTGTTGATACATGTCTGCAGTGGCGTCGGCTCATCTGACGATGCCCAGTCTAGACCCTTCTCTAGCCAGGAGGTGAGCCGCATTGGGGCCCCGGACTTAAATTCGGGAGCCGCGGCCCAGGTGGAGTCACGGGGTTCTGTGACATAGAACCATAGCTGCTGCCACCCTTTTACGGTCTCTACGAAGGTACCTTCGGGTCATGTGACGTTGGGCATCTTGCTCACCATGGTGCCTCCGCACTCTGCGTGTTGACCATCCACCACCTTCGGCTTCACATTGAAAATCTTGAGTCACAGCCCGAAGTGGGATGGGATGCGGAGGAAGGCCTCGCACACGACGATAAACGCCGAGATGTTGAGGAAAGAATTGGGGGCCAGGTCGTGGAAATCCACCCCGTAGTAGAACATGAGTCCGCGGACAAATGGGTGAAGAGGGAATCCCAGTCCACGGATGAAGTGAGAGATGAATACGACCCTCTCATGGGGCTCCGGGGTAGGGATGATCTGCCCTGGGGCTGGAAGCCGGTGAGCGATCTCCGGGGCTAAGTACCCGGCCTCCCGGAGCTCGGTGATGTCCTTCTCCTTGATGGAGGAAACCATCCACTTGTCGTGCGCTCCAGAGCCGGACATGGCTGGAGAGCTTTTTTGAGGTGGAAAGGATGGAAGCTTGGGTGCTGGAGCTCGAGAATGGATGGGCAAGGAGGAAGAAGGCGTGGGTGAAAAAGTGACATCCTTGTCCCTTTATAAAGGCTCCGAATGTCAAGCGCCTCCCCACTTGCCTTAAAACTCGCCTGTTCCCAAGGGTCGCGCAGGCGGCATGGTTGGATTACCCACGCCCGTATTGATGAGGATCCTGCAATAAGGGGATACGATCTCTGCTTTGACAAGACCTGCCAATGAAACCGCATCTAAAAACGTGGAGCGGCAGGCCGAAAAACGGTTCGAAATAATGACCGGGTGGTGACGTGGCGTCATGCTACAAAAAGTTGTTAGTAGATTGGACTCGTGAAATATTATACTCTCTACGGTTGTGTGTGGTACTTGTTTTGCAGAGCCGAACACATTCTTTGTGTTTGAAGGCTATTTTGGAGTATTTGGAGGAGGAACCCGCCTTGGAATGCCGAAGACAATCTGCGCGCCGGATACCTCGTCATTGACTGGTTCAGGGGCTACTGAGGGAGTCCTGGACTAAGGGGTCCTCGGGCGTCCGGCCCATTGGACATGAGCCGGACTGATGGGTCGTGAAGATACAAGACCGAAGACTCTCACCCATGTCCGGATGGGACTCTCCTTGGCACGGAAGGCAAGCTTGGCGTCCGGATATGAAGATTCCTTTCTCTGTAACCGATTTTGTACAACCCTAGTCCCCTCCGGTATCTATATAAACTGGAGGGTTTAGTCCATGAGGGACAATCATAATCATACCGGCTAGACTTCTAGGGTTTAGCCATTATGATCTCGTGGTAGATCAACTATTATAATACTCATATTCATCAAGATCAATCAAGCGGGAAGTAGGGTATTACCTCCATAGAGAGGGCCCGAACCTGGGTAAACATCGTGTCCCCTGTCTCCTGTTACCATCGACCTTAGACGCATAGTTTGGGACCCCCTACCCGAGATCCGCCGGTTTTGACACCGACACTAGCCTCCGCTCGTTGGTGCCCCGCCACCGAGAACCTCCTCTCGGCTCCACCGGTACCCGTCGGTGCTCCTTCGTGCGCGAACATGTGTGCAGCTCAACCCCCCCCCCCTTTTTTTTATTATGTTAATTAGCCACTAACCCCTACTTAGGTTAACCCTAGGGACACTAACACATGGGCCCTACATGGTAACAATTAAGTTAACCTAATTAACTTTGTTAATTAACTGACCCACTGACCATTGGGCCTGGCTCGACTAATTATCCTAATTATTTTAAATAAGCCCCTGTTAGACTGCCCAGTCAATGACACGTGGGTCCCCCCTGGACCATTTGACCAGTCAATGGTTGACCACTCAACTGCTGAGTCAGCAGTTGACTGGCCCACCTGTCAGCCAGTGTGTGCATTGAGGTGTACACTAGTTGGGTGCACGTAGCAATTTTCTTTTAATTATCAAATTAATATTAATTCCAGAATTCCAGAAAATCGTCTAAAACTATGAAAATTAATATAAAATAAACCGTAACTCGGATGAAAATACTTTATACATGAAAGTTTCTTAGAAAAACGTGACAAATCCGTATACGCACTCTGTTTATCTGCCACACGTCCCTAGAATAGAGAACATGCAACCCTCCCCCTCCATTTCATCTGTCTGAAAATGCCAAACACCAGGAATACTTTCCCGGGTGTTTTCCCCCTTCGCTAGTAGCACCTAGTACCACGTTAGGGCATACCTAGCACCGCCTATTGCTATGTCATGCATCTGTTTGCGTTGTATTATGAAGGAAATATGCCCTAGAGGCAATAATAAAGTTGTTATTTTAAATTTCCTTATTCGAGATAAATGTTTATTATTCATGCTAGAATTGTATTAATCGGAAACCCAAATACATGTGTGAATACATAGACAAACATTGTGTCCCTAGTGAGCCTCTACTTGACTAGCTCATTGATCAAAGATGGTTAAGGTTTCCTAATCATGGACATGAGTTCTCATTTGATAATGGGACCACATCATTAGGAGAATGATGTGATGGACAAGACCCATCTGTTAGCTTAGCATATTGATCGTTCAGTTTTATTACTATTGCTTTCTTCATGCCAAATACATATTCCTTCGATTATGAGATTATGCAACTCCCGGATACCGGAGGAATACTTTGTGTGCTATCAAACATCACAACGTAATTGGGTGATTATAAAGATGCTCTACAGGTATCTCCGATGGTGTTTGTTGGGTTGGCATAGATTGATATTAGGATTTGTCACTCCGAGTATCGGAGAGGTATTTTTGGGCCCTCTCAGTAGTGCACATCATAAGAAGCCTTGCAAGCAAAGTGATTAATGAGTTAGTTGCAGGATGATGTATTAGGGAACGAGTAAACAGACTTGCCGGTGATGAGATTGAACTAGGTATGTAGATACCGATGATTGAATCTCGGGCAAGTAACATGCCGATGGACAAAGGGAATAACATATGTTGCCATGATGGTTCGACCGATAAAGATCTTCATAGAATATGTAGGAGCCAATATGAGCATCCAAGTTCCGCTATTGGTTATTGACCGGAGAGGTGTCTCAGTCATGTCTACATAGTTCTCAAACCCGTAGGGTCCGCACGCTTAACATTCGATGATGATATTATATTATATGAGTTATGTGATTTGGTGACCGAATGTTGTCAGAGTCCCGGATGAGATCACGGACATAACGAGGATTCTTGAAATGGTCGAGAGGTAAATATTGATATCTAGGATGATAGTATTCGGACACCGGAAGTGTTTTGGAGTGTATCGGGTATTTATCGGAGTACCGGAGGGGTTACTGGAACCCCCGGGGGAGGTATATGGGCTATGGGCCATAAGATGGGAGCACACCAGCCCACAAGGGGTGGCGCTCCCCCCTTGGCATGTGGCGGGGTTCGCCCCCCTTCCTTTCTCTCTTCCCCCCTTCCTTTCTTCTCCGGTGGAAAAAGGAATGGGGGCGCCACTTGGGGAAACCCCAAGTAGGATTCGGATCCTACTTGGGGCGCCCCTTGGCTGCCTCTCATCCCCTCCCACCTATATATATGTGGGGAGGGGGGCGCCTACAACACACAACATCAATTGTTAGCCGTATGCGGAGCCCCCTCCACAGTTTACACCCCGATCATATTCTCGCGGTGCTAGACGAAGCCCAGCACGGATCACTTCACCATCACCGTCACCACGTCGTCGTGCTGATGGAACTCATCTACTACCTCGATATCTTGATAGATCAAGAAGACAAGGGACGTCACCGAGCTGAATGTGTGCAGAACTCGGAGGTGCCGTACGTTCGGTACTCGATCGATGGAGCGCGAAGAAAGTTGGACTACATCAACTGTGTTGTGAAACGCTTCCGCTTACGGTCTACGAGGGTACGTAGACACACTCTCCCCCTCGTTGCCATGCATCTCCATGGATAGATCATTGCGTGTGCGTAGATTATTGTTTTGTTTTCCACGCAACGATTCACGAGTAGTACACAAAGAATTGTGGGCGGTGATAGTCATACTGCTTACCACCAACATCTTATTTTGATTCGGTGGTATTGTGGGATGAAGCGGCCCGAACCAACCTTACATGTCCACGCACATGAGACCGGTTCCACCGACAGACATGCAGCTAGTTTTGCATAAAGGTGGCTGGCGGGTGTCTGTTTCTCCTACTTTAGTTGAAGCGAATTTGACTGCGGCCAATCCTTGAAGAAGGTTAAAACGGCAAACTTGATGAAACACCATTGTGGTTTGATGTGTAGGTAAGAACGGTTCTTGCTAGAAGCCTGTAGCAGCCACGTAAAACTTGCAACACAAAGTAGAGGACATCTAACTTGTTTTTGCAGGGCATGTTGTGATGTGATATGGTCAAGACATGATGTGATAAACATTATTGTATGAGATGATCATGTTTTGTAAGATATATTACAACTGGCAGGAGCCTTATGGTTGTCTCTTTATTGTATGAAATACAAACGCCATGTAATTGCTTTACTTTATCACTATGCATTAGCGATAGTTGTAGAAGCAATAGTTGGCAAGACGACCATGACACTACGATGGAGATCAAGGTGTCGAGCCGGTGACGATGGAGATCATGACGATGCTTTGGAGATGGAGATCAAAAGCACAAGATGATGATGGCCATATTATGTCACATATTTGATTGCATGTGATGTTTATCTTTTAGGGATTTTTACATCTGTGCCCCTGGTTCCTTAGCCATACTCATTCATCCCCACGTTCTTAACTTTTGCTCACTTTTCCCCACTCCCTTGCCCGAAATCCTCAGAATTGGTCACAAACGGTGGATGCCATCAGGTCAGTGCTTTGACCGTTAACTCTAACGAGTGGGGCCACGCTGACTGTGTCGCCCGTTGGGACGGTGCCGCTGTTCGCCCGTTGGGCCGTTGTTAGACTGTTGGGCCGTGCACGGGCCGCAACGCCAGAAGTCCGTTATGCATGCATGACATGTCTAGCTAGCGTGCTATGCATGCACGTAACTAGCCTACCTGCATGCGTCGCTGCCCGCCGCCACGATGCGCTGACCGGCCTCTTTTTCATGGGAGCTGTTGCAGCTGGTTCGTCTCAACTCCCACGCGTGTCTCCTTGATGTAGATCAGTTTCACACTTTTCGATCCACCTGCATCTATTCAACGTGGCAATTAAAACCTGTTGGCAATTAAAGTGGCATATCGATCGATCGACGCGGCTCGTTTGAGCGTAAGCGGCGGCGGTGCCACTCCCTTCCCTTCCCTTTCCCTATTTAAACCACCACCCCTCCACCTATTCTCCACACATCCATTTGCGTCGCCCCCTTCTCTTCTTCACCCAAACCCAGAGCACTCTCAAAGCGAGGCGAGGATGCAGTACAACGGCCCCACCTTCCAGCTCCCACCAACCGTGCCGGAGAGACGGTATCCGGCCGGCGTCCTCGTGGAGAGGATGCTCCGCGTGTGGGCGTTCTCACACTGCAGGGGTGCAAGGGGGTTTGCTCAGTGGTTCCTCGGTGCGGGCTTCGCCCACCTCCCGGCGGGCTCGCCGGTGATGTTCCGACTGGAGGAAGTGCGCCCAAACTCCAGGACTCCGCCGATAGGGCTCACCGTCACCTTCACCAACAGATTTGATGCGTGCTACCTCCTTGGCAAGGTGTTTTGGTGTAGATGCGAATTCATCTCATTCACAAACCACAACATCTTCACAAACTCCGACTGCATCTTCCCCACCCACGACAGTATGCACAGCCTCCCCTACTACATCGGCAAGGACAGCATGGAGAGGAGGAGAAGTGAAGAGGAGGCGCAGTGAAGATGGTAGTGAATGCCTGGTCTCGTGAGCTTGTCGTGCCCTAGTGTGTTAGGGATTTTTATCTTTTATATATTTGTATATTAATTATGTCGTTGGTTGTACCATGAACTTGTTATCTCTGTCGTGTTATCCCGTAAGAACTATGTTATGCTTGCTACCCTTATTTGATATGCCGTTGATTATCTGTGTTTTGCTTGCTATTTCTATCTTATTTTACGTGAGATATCACTAGATGGATTTGGTGCCATACGCGAGTCCTTATGCTAAATCAATCAATGTAAGGGTATCGCTCAATGAAAACCAGCAAGTTTTGGGGTTAGCCTTGTAAAAATGGTTGGAGGGTAGCCCATTTCTCTTGTTATATTCATGGTGTGTACTTGTGTAGGTCAAGTTTAAATGGCCTATTTAGAGTAGGGTCAAGTTTTTGCATGTGCGGATAATGGACTAGTTGAAGTGTCAAAAAGGAAACTAAAGCTAGAAAAATGAGCCATGTTGATGTTCAAAAGAAGAAGAAGAAAAACCAATTTTCTTTTTGAATTTTTGGTGGCCCTATTCCGTATATTGTATGAACAAAAACAAGCTAATTTTTGAATAGTTTGTGACCTATGATATGGTTTAGGGCACCCTCTGTTTTATGTAAGAAGTATGCTATGGTTGCTACCTATTTTCTATGTTATGGATGTATGCTTGCTACGTGAGATATCGGTGCCGTAGCCGAGCCCTAGACATGCTCTCTAGATGGATATGGTGGCTAATGGTGCCACCGGACTTTTATTTTAGGGGATTATTTTAGACGTGGTTTCAGATGCATATCATGATCTACATAATTAAGTCTGGCATGCTATTAATAACAAAAACAAAAAAAATTGTGTATACAATATTTGTATTTTTATTGCAACAAAAACATGTTTATAATACCCGCATGTCAAAAAATCAGTGTTGTGTCGTAGGCTATATATAGAAGGAAAATTCCACGAACTATACAAATAAATTTGACATGGGCAAGTCCAACAATAAAAGGGGATTTACCATGGCAATAATCAAGGAAAAAAACAGAGCCAACACGTGCACTATTTTCTAGGCCTCTTTTATCTTTGTGGGCCTTCGGCACTCACCGCAATGATATGGCCCAACGCAATTTGGGCCCTAGAACTACGGGTTTTTTCTGCGGTCTGTGTTGTCTGACAAAACTGAAGAAACTGAAAGTGTACAAAACTGAAGAAATTGACATGATCCACAAATTAAGAAACACAGAGCATAGAGCACATGATCCACAAATTAAGCAACACAGAGCATAGAGCACATGATCCACAAATTAAGCAACACAGCGCACAGAGCACATGATCCACAAATTTAACCAAATCCTAGAGCACATGACACCACACTAATAACATCTCTAATGAGTGATGACCAGCAAGTAAGCAAATCCTAGAGAAACTACACAAAAATAAAAGGGATAAAATCCTAAAGCTATCAGATTCGCCTGCTTGTTCAATTGAATCATCTGCTTCAAGTTCTTGTTCATCTTCTTTAATTCCCCCTTCAGATCTGCATCCCCAACTGTCAGAGCAGCACTTTCAGAGACCAAATTCGTTGGTGCTGACGGCAGATTGAGCTCCCGGGTTGGGGCCCCATTGAATTGAATCCGCTTAACGTAGTCATCCAGTCATTCAAAATGTGTGCATTTCTTCACGGTCTGAAACAAAAACATGAACCCTAAATCCCAGATCAAACAAATTAAAAGCAAATAGAAAAAGAAATCAAAGAAAAATCATGAGATCTAACCTGCCCCTTTAGCTTGCTCCCGCATTTCACGAACTCGCGCCCATAGTTGCCATTCTTGACCTCCTTCGAAGTCAACCGTATCAGTGGCGCGCTACGTGGGCAGGCAGGACATCGCTCCATGGGAAGTGGACCATACTGGGTCCACGAGGGGCGGGAGGCTGAAGTGGAGCTCGACATATCGCCCAAATTCGCCGGAGAAGAAGAAGCAGAGGAGTGGCTCCTCTTGTCGCGGGAGAAGAAGAAGCAGAGGAGGAGTGGGTCCTCTCATCGATGTAGAATAAGCACCAGAAGAAAGGGGAGGCACAACCAACAAGTCTCACGGATCGCCTCTCGTGGATCACCCCACGATCCAACGATGCGGAGCCGTCTATGTGATCCAATGGCGCGGAGCCTGCACGCAGCCTGTCCTCAGAATTCCTTCTAGAAAACCACATCCGAGGGATGTTGCTTGGCGCTAGAGTATTATCGGACGGCTGACGTTCTGAGCTAGGGTTAGGCGAAACCCCGTGGGGTTTAGAGGGGTTTTGAGCTGGTCAACGTGGTTTCCAAGGCTTTGACTGAGCATAACTAATTTTAAAAAAATCAAAAAAATATGAAACCTTCGTCGTTCGTTGTTTTATAAGACACACTAATGAGGAGAAATACTAAACTTGGTATACGAACATTTTGAAAAAAAACCTAGCTAGCACGATCGAGGTTAAATGAGCACCATTAATTTAAAAAATCAAAAAAAATATAAAACTTGTGCACAATGTTGTCTTGTGTGACATGTTACCCACTAAAAATCATAAACTTTGTCTATGGACATTTTCATGAAAAAACCTTCACACATATGAGCTATCACGTACAACGTTTCATAGAGACCAAGGAGAGGAGGTAGGGCCTTCGGTTTTTGAAAATTAAAAAAAAATAAAAAAACACCAAAGCTTGATTTCGAAGTGAATAAGAAGGATCTAAACTTAGTTTCCATTTTCATATTTTAAACGTGTTTTTTTCATGGTTTTCTATTAAAGTATATTTGTTTCAAAAAATGTAAAAATAGAAATATTAATTCAATAAATAGTTATTCTTCGAATCTACACTATATAGATTGAATAGGTGTTAATAAAAAATATTCGGCTCATTTGGAGTAGGTCCATAAAAAACTTGATTACAAATGGGACTATGTACCCTAGCTTGGGAGCTCATTTGGAGCACATTCTCATGACTAAAAGTTTTACCATGCAAAAGAGATCGAATTGATCACCTAACGTTTATAATAGTTCAACTAACTTTGCAGCTCACGCCACGGGGGAATGGACTTCAAGTGTTGGTTCAAATTCAAAGTTCGCCTAAAATTCAAATTCTACCTCAAATTTCACATCAAAATACAAATAGAATTATTACACCTTAGAAGTTTTCGCCCTTATTACAAATCCTTAAAGTTCAAAGTTTATGACTTCCATTCAAGTTCAAACTCAAATCTTTGCCTTGCTCCTTGTGTTCCGGGACGGGTTAACCGTCTTGCTTCTGGTTTCCCTGGCTGGGATATTTTTTGCTTTTGAAATCTTTGTCTTGTTTCTTCTGATCTTCACTTCTGGTGGTGGCGGTTTTGCTGAGCTTTGACTGACCGAGCAAGTGATGACCAATTGACGGTCATCTGTGGGTTCACTCATCCTTAAAGGAACTTCAGACAAAATAACTTCCTCCTCTCTTATAGCTTCAAAACCTTCATAAGCCATGGTTTCAAATTCTGCATCAGATGATGGTTCAACCGATGAAGTTTCTTCCTCTCTTGGTCTTTTCTGTCTTGTGCCTCTAATTAACCTAGACCTAGGTCAAATTGAGCTTATTCATCGATAAAAAGGAGAACAAATGCAAAAAAAGGAAATGTTGCACACGTACCTCGCTGCTACTTCAGTTGCTCTATTCTCCTCTGCTGCTGCATTCTCCTCTATACTTGCTGCATTCTCCTCTGCTGTTGCATTCTCCTCTATACTTGTTGCATTCTCCTCTGCATTTGTTGCTGCTGATGTCTACTACACAACCTTCTTCTTGTAGACGTTGTTGGGCCTCCAAGTGCAGAGGTTTGTAGGACAGTAGCAAATTTCCCTCAAGTGGATGACCTAAGGTTTATCAATGCATGGTAGGCGTAGGATGAAGATGGTCTCTCTCAAGCAACCCTGCAACCAAATAACAAAGAGCCTCTTGTGTCCCCAACACACCCAATACAATGGTCAATTGTATAGGTGCACTAGTTCGGCGAAGAGATGTTGATACAAGTGCAATATGGATGGTAGATATAGGTTTTTGTAATTTGAAAATATAAAAACAGCAAGGTAAATAATGATAAAAGTGAGCACAAACGGTATTGTAATGCTAGGAAACGAGGCCTAAGGTTCATACTTTCACTAGTGCAAGTTCTCTCAACAATAATAACATAATTGGATCATATAACTATCCCTCAACATGCAACAAAGAGTCACTCCAAAGTAACTAATAGCGGAGAATGTACGAAGAGATTATTGTAGGGTACGAAACCACCTCAAAGTTATTCTTTCAGATCGATCTATTCAAGAGTTCGTACTAGAATAACACCTTAAGACACATATCAACCAAAACCCTAATGTCACCTAGATACTCCAATGTCACCTCAAGTATCCGTGGGTATGATTATACGATATGCATCACACAATCTCAGATTCATCTATCCAAACCAACACAAAGTACTTCAAAGAGTGCCCCAAAGTTTCTATCGGAGAGTCAAGATGAAAACGTGTGCCAACCCCTATGCATAAGTTCACAAGGTCACGGAACTCGCAAGTTGATCACCAAAACATACATCAAGTGGATCACGTGAATATCCCATTGTCACAACAGATAAGCACATGCAAGACATACATCAAGTGTTCTCAAATCCTTAAAGACTCAATCCGATAAGATAACTTCAAAGGGAAAACTAAATCCATTACAAGAGAGTAGAGGGGGAGAAACTCATAAGATCCAACTATAATAGCAAAGCTCGTAATACATCAAGATCGTACCACCTCAAGAACACGAGAGAGAGAGAGAGAGAGAGAGATCAAACACATAGCTAGTGGTACATACCCTCGGCCCTGAGGTTGAACTACTCCCTCCTCGTCATGGAGAGCGCCGGGATGATGAAGATGGCCATCGGTGAGGATCCCCCTCCGTGAGTCTTGGAACAGGGTCCCGATTGGTTTTGGTGGCTACTGAGGAGGCTTGCGGCGGCGGAACTCCCGATCTATAGTGTTCACGGATGTTTTTAGGGTATATGGATATATATATATATATATATATATATATATATATATATATATATATATATGAGAAAGAAGTCGCTCAGGGGAGACAAGAGGGGCCCGCGAGGGCGGGCGCGCCTCACGCCTCGTGGCCACCTCGTTGCTTCCTGACGACACTCCAAGTCTTCTGGATTGCTTCCGTTCCAAAAATAACTCTCCCGAAGGTTTCATTCCGTTTGTACTCTGTTTGGTATTCCTTTTCAGCGAAACACTGAAATAGGCAAAAAAAACAGAAACTGGCACTGGGCTCTAAGTTAATAGGTTAATCCCAAAAATCGTATAAAAGTTCTTAGTAAAGCCCATTAAACAATCAAAAATTATAGATACGTTGGAGACGTATCAACATCCCCAAGCTTAATTCCTGCTCATCCCTGAGTAGGTAAATGATAAAAACAGAATTTTTTATGTGGAATGCTATGTAACATATTTATCAATGTAATCTTCTTTATTGTGGCAAGAATATTCAGATCCATAAGATTCAAGACAAAAGTTTAATATTGACATGAAAACAATAATACTTCAAGCATACTAACAAAGCAATCATGTCTTCTCAAAATAACATGGCCAAAGAAAGCTATCCCCACAAAATCATATAGTCTGGCTATGCTCTATCTTCATCATACTTTTGGTGTTCTCAAACTTTTTCAATCTTCATGCAATACATGAGCGTAAGCCATGGACATAGCACTATAGGTGGAATAGAATGGTGTTTGTGGAGAAGACAAAAAGGAGAAGATAGTCTCACATCAACTAGGCGTATCAACGGGCTATGGAGAGGCCCATCAATAGATATCAATGTGAGTGAGTAGGGATTGCCATGCAACGGATGCACTAGAGCTATAAGTATATGAAAGCTCAACAAAAGAAACTAAGTGGGTGGGCATCCAACTCGCTTGCTCACGAAGACCTAGGGCATTTTGAGGAAGCCCATCATTGGAATATACAAGCAAAGTTCTATAATGAAAATTCCCACTAGTATATGAAAGTGACAACATAGGAGACTCTCTATCATGAATCACAAGTGTGGTAAAAGGATAGTAGCATTGTCCCTTCTCTCATTTTCTCTCATTTTTTATTTTTTTTATTTGGGCCTTTTCTCTTTTTTATGGCCTCTTTTTTTTATTTTTTATTTTTTTTGTCCGGAGTCTCATCCCGAATTGTGGGGGAATCATAGTCTCCATCATCCTTTCCTCACTCGGACAATGCTCTAATAATGATGATCATCACACTTTTATTTACTTACAACTCAAGAATTACAACTCAATACTTAGAACAAAATATGACTCTATATGAATGCCTCCGGTGATGTGCGGGATGTGCAATGAATCAAGAGTGACATGTATAAAAATTATGAAAGGTGGCTTTGCCACAAATACGATGTCAACTACATGATCATGCAAAGCAATATGACAATGATGAAGCGTGTCATAATAAACGGAACGGTGGTAAGTTGCATGGCAATATATCTCGGAATGGCTATGGAAATGCCATGATAGGTAGGTATGGTGGCTGTTTTGAGGAAGGTATATGGTGGGTGTATGATACCGGCAAAAGGTGCACGGTATTAGAGAGGCTAGCAATGATGGAAGGATGAGAGTGCGTATAATCCATGGACTCAACATTAGTCATAAAGAACTCATATACTTGTTGCAAAAATCTATTAGTTATCAAACAAAGTACTAAGCGCATGCTCCTAGGGGGATAGATTGGTAGGAAAAGACCATCGCTCGTCCCCGACCGCCACTCATAAGGAAGACAATCAATAAATAAATCATGCTTCGACTTCATCACATAACGGTTCACCATACATGCATGCTACGGGAATCATAAACTTTAACACAATTATCTCTCAAATTCATAACTACTAAACTAGCATGACTCTAATATCACCATCTTCATATCTCAAAACAATCATAAGGAATCAAACTTCTCATAGTATTCAATGCACTTTATATGAAAGTTTTTATTATATCCCTCTTGGATGCCCATCATATTAGGACTAAATTCATAACCAAAGCAAATTACCATGCTGTTCTAAAGACTCTCAAAATAATATAAGTGAAGAATGAGAGTTCATATATTTCTACAAAATAAAGCCACCGCCGTGCTCTAAAAAGATATAAGTGAAGCACTAGAGCAAACAACAAACTACTCCGAAAGACATAAGTGAAGATCAACGAGTAGTCGAATAATTATGCAACTATGTGAAGACTCTATAACATTTTAAGAATTTAAGATCTTGATACTTTATTCAAAAAGCAAGCAAAGCTAAAGAAAATAAAATGACGCTCCAAGCAAAACACATATCATGTGGTGAATAAAAATATAGCTCCAAGTAAATTTACCGATGGATGAGGACGAAAGAGGGGATGCCTTCCGGGGCATCCCCAAGCTTTGGCTTTTTGGTATCCTTGAATTTACCTTGAGGTGCCTTGGGCATCCCCAATCTTAGTCTCTTGCCACTTCTTATTCCATAGTCCATCGAATCTTTACCCAAAACTTGAAAACTTCACAACACAAAACTTAACAGAAAATCTCGTGAGCTCCGTTAGCGAAAGAAAACAAAACACCACTTCATGGTACTGTAATGAACTCATTATTTATTTATATTGGTGTTAAAATTACTGTATTACAACTTCTCTATGGTTTATAAACTCTTTTACTAGCCATAGATTCATCAAAATAAGCAAACAACACACTAAAAACAGAATCTGTCAAAAACAGAACAGTCTGTATTAATCTGTAACTAACGCAAACTTCCGGAACTCCAAAAATTCTAGAAAAATAGGAAGACCTAGATAATTTGTTTATTGATCTAATTCAATTGGAATCAGTATTTCCTCATGTTCTGGTGATTTTTAACAATTGTTTTCGTGAACAGAAAGTTTCTGGAATTTTCAGCAAGATCAAATAACTATCATCCAAGAAGATCCTATAGGTTTAACTTGGCACAAACACTAATTAAAACATTAAAGCACATCTATACATAATCTAGATGAATTATTTATTCCTAAACATAACCAAAAATCAAGAAACTAAAATAAATTTGGGTTGCCTCCCAACAAGCGCTAACGTTCAACGCCCCTAGCTAGGCATGATGATTTCAATGGTGCTCGCATAAAAGATAAGAATTAAAACATAAAGAGAGCATCATGAAGAATATGACTAGCACATTTAAATCTAACTCACTTCCTATGCATAGGGATTTTGTGAGCAAACAACTTATGGGAAAAATAATCAACTAGCTTAGGAAGGCTAAACAAGCATAACTTCAAAACTTTAAGCACATAGAGAGAAAAGTTGATATTATTGCAATTCCTACAAGCATATATTCCTCCCTCATAATAATTTTCAGTAGAATAATGAATGAATTTAACAATATAACCAGCACCTAAAGCATTCGTTTCATGATCTACAAGCATAGAAATTTTATTACTCTCCACATAAGCAAATTTATTCTCATTCGGGATAGTGGGGGTATCATAAGAGACTCGAATACTATAAATTGTTTCCACATTAAAAGAGTACTGTTCAGAAAAGGGGTAATCATGATCATGATAAGTTTTATAAATATAATTATCACTACTTTTTATAGCATAAGTATCATCACAATAATCATCATAAGTAGCAACTTTGTTCTCATCATAATCAATTGAAACCTCTTCCAAGATAGTGGAATCATTACTAAATAAAGTCATGACCTCTCCAAATCCACTTTCATAATTATCATAATAAGATTCAACATCCTCCAAAATAGTGGGATCATTACTTCCTAAAGTTGACACTCTTCCAAACCCACTTTCATCAATATAATCATCAAGTAGGAGGCATGCTATCATCATTATAAATTTGCATACCAAAACTTGGGAGACTAAAATATCATCTTCATTAAACATAGCATCCCCAAGCTTGGGACAAACATTAATTGCAGCAAATATATTCTCAAAAACATCATCTTCATCAAACATAGCATCCCCAAGCTTGGGCCTTTTCATATCATAAGCATAATCACTCTCATCATTAATAGTACGGATAGCACCAATAGTATAGCAATTATTATCATCACAATGAGTAATAGGAGCAACATCATTTGGGAGGGATACCTTTCTACCTTTGTTCCTCTGTCTTTTCTTTTTCTTCTTCACATCATGTGTGGGTTCAATCCTCTTTTTGGAGCTCCTTGTTAATGAGATTGGTTGAATAGAAAGCGCCTCGTCGTTACCTGATTCATCATAAGAAATAATAGGAGAATATTGGGAAGTCTCTTCCCTTTCGTTAGTATTCTCTTCATCTTATATTTGTTTTCTTTTCTTTATGTAATTGGCAATATAAGGATTTTCAATGCAATTCACCGCACAATACATATAAATTTCCTCTAGATCAAAATCAAGAAATTTATCAAGATTAAATTTTGGAATACCCTCAGTTATACGTTTCATTTCTTCATACCCAAAAGAAGACTAAGCTCTTTATGATGCTCAAGGGTAATCAAGTTATCACAATTTTTGGAAACGGTTTGATCATGAAACAAATAGCATTGGAGCTTTAAATGACCATGTTCATTGCAAAGTTCACAAGGATGGGGAAAAATATTGAATCTTTCAGCACAATCATCTAGCCTTTCTTGCAACCATTTAGTTTCTAAGTGCTTGTGCCTCTTACAAAATCTATCTTCCCTTTTTGGTATGTATTTGCAAACTCTATGCACTCCACAGAAATCGACATGCTTATAGGAAACATTTTCATCATGAATAGTGCAATCATCATTAGTACCATGGATATTCAAAGAGTTCACACTAACAACATTGCAATCATGCTCATCATTCAAAGATTTAGTGCCAAACAATTTAATGCATTCTTCTTCTAACACTTTGGCACAATTTTCCTTTCCATCATACTCACGAAAGATATAAAAGAGACGAAGCGTATGAGGCAAACTCAATTCCATTTTTGTAGTTTTCTTTTATAGACTAAACTAGTGATAAAACAAGAAATAGAAAGATTCGATTGCAAGATCTAAAGATATACCTTCAAGCACTAACCTCCCCGGCAACGGCGCCAGAAAAGAGCTTGATATATACTACACAACCTTCTTCTTGTAGACGTTGTTGGGCCTCCAAGTGCAGAGGTTTGTAGGACAGTAGCAAATTTCCCTCAAGTGGATGACCTAAGGTTTATCAATCTGTGGGAGGCCTAGGATGAAGATGGTCTCTCTCAAGCAACCCTGCAACCAAATAACAAAGAGCCTCTTGTGTCCCCAACACACCCAATACAATAGTAAATTGTATAGGTGCACTAGTTCATGAAGAGATGGTGATACAAGTGCAATATGGATGGTAGATATAGGTTTTTGTAATCTGAAAATGTAAAAACAGCAAGGTAACTAATGATAAAAGTGAGCACAAACGGTATTGCAATGCTAGGAAACACGGCCTAAGGTTCATACTTTCACTAGTGCAAGTTCTCTCAACAATAATAACATAATTGGATCATATAACTATCCCTCAACATGCAACAAAGAGTCACTCCAAAGTCACTAATAGCGGAGAACAAACGAAGAGATTATTGTAGGGTACGAAACCACCTCAAAGTTATTCTTTCGGATCGATCTATTCAAGAGTTCGTACTAGAATAACACCTTAAGACACATATCAACCAAAACCCTAATGTCATCTAGATACTCCAATGTCACCTCAAGTATCTGTGGGTATGATTATACGATATGCATCACACAATCTCAGATTCATCTATTCAAACCAACACAAAGTACTTCAAAGAGTGCCCCAAAGTTTCTACCGGAGAGTCAAGACGAAAACGTGTGCCAACCCCTGTGCATAAGTTCACAAGGTCACGGAACTCGCAAGTTGATCACTAAAATATACATCAAGTGGATCACGTGAATATCCCATTGTCACCACAGATAAGCACATGCAAGACATACATCAAGTGTTCTCAAATCCTTAAAGACTCAATCCGATAAGATAACTTCAAAGGGAAAACTCAATCCATTACAAGAGAGTAGAGGGGGAGAAACATCATAAGATCCAACTATAATAGCAAAGCTCGTGATACATCAAGATCGTACCACCTCAAGAACACGAGAGAGAGAGAGAGAGAGAGATCAAACACATAGCTATTGGTACATACCCTCAGCCCCGAGGGTGAACTACTCCCTCCTCGTCATGGAGAGCGTCGGGATGATGAAGATGGCCACCGGTGAGGGATCCCCCCTCCGGCAGGGTGCCGGAATAGGGTCCCGATTGGTTTTTGGTGGCTACAAAGGCTTGCGGCGGCGGAACTCCTGATCTATGTTTTTTGCGTATATGGATATATATATATATGCGAAAGAAGTTGGTCAGGGGAGCCACGAGGGGCCCACGAGGGTGGGCGGCGTGCCCAGGGGGCAGGCACGCCTCCCTGCCTCGTGGCCTCCTCATTGCTTCCCTGACGTACACTCCGAGTCTCCTGGATTGCTTCCTTTCCAAAAATAACTCTCTTGAAGGATTCATTCCGTTTGGACTCCGTTTGATAGTCCTTTTCTGTGAAACACTGAAATAGGCAAAAAAACAGAAACTAGCACTGGGCACCGGTATCGAAAAGAACTAGTGCAGTAAATGACTTAACCAAAAACTTACCGATTACTGCATCGGGCTGATCTTCAACCTCCTCCACATCAATGTGGTTCACCTGTCCCCTATTGAAAGGGTTGGGCTTCTTTCGAGCTTCCATTGCCATTTCCATTCGCCTTCGGGCGATCATTGGCATAATGCCCGCCTTGCGGCACTTAAAGCAAGTAATATGACTCAGGTCTACTTTGGATGGTGTTGACGGGTTGGTGCGATTCTGTCCGTTGCTTCCTCCATTCCCTGCTCCCATTCTTGGTGCTATTATGGTTATGCGAATTACCTCCTCCATGGGTATGCTCAAACTGAATTCTGATTTAGGGGTATAACGAGGTTTCTGCTGAGCTCCAGAGTTATACTTCCCTTGCCCATACTTCCGCTTACGGTTCTCAATTTCTTTGCTTTCCTTCAATCATGAGGGCTCGGTCTACTAACTCCTGGTAGTTATTGAAACTGGCTACCATCAACGGCATGCTAAACTCATCATTCAGTCCTTCCGTGAACTTCTCTGTTTAGCTGCATCAGTAGCAACGTCATCTGGGGCATAACGTGCTAGTTTACTAAATTCATCCACGTACTAGCCAACAGTCCTTCCTCCTTGGCGTAAATTGCGAAACTCACGCTTCTTCATGGCCATAGCTCCTGCTGAAACATGGGCAAAGGCGAAAAGCTTGTCAAATTGATCCCATGTGACAGTGTCTCAGGGGTAAGTGGTCGTGAAATTCTCCCACCATGTCAGCTGCGGGTCCTTCAAGCTGATGTGCCGCAAACTTCACTCTTTCTCCATCCGTGCATCCTGCAGTGGTCAGCTCCTTCCTATCTTGCGGAGCCGGTCATACTGCTACAATTGGCTCGGTGCTCTTTGGAATACACCGGCGGGTTTAGTCTAAGGAAACGAGTCGGATGATCCGCATGTGGTGGTGGTGGTGGGTTGTTGTTGTTGTTGTTGCCACAGTTACGCACCAATGTTTGAATCGGGGTATTCATTCTTTGGATCGGTTGGGTGATCTCTGGCGGAAACGAATCCGGGTCGGCGTCTCGGAGGCATCTGATGGGTTTAGAAAAGAAGAGAAATGTAGAATAGAATGAGGTCTAAGGGGAATCACTACCCAAATGCACATGAGCAAATACACACAAAATCACTTCATTCAATCAAACAAGGGCTTACAACGATCTAACTATCGCAAAAGTGCGTGTACTATAATGTTTACATGGGGGAATACTACAAATATGTGGGGACTTCTACTAATTTGAACCGGTGGAAGACTCCATAATGTCCGCTCGACCGTCTTCAAAGTCGGGTTCACTTGGATCCGAATCGGTGTCGTCGATGTTGATGTAGTCGCTTGGGCAATCGACATCTTGGTCTTCATTCCCGAGCGCCAACTTCTTCTTGAGTTCTTCAATCTCGTACTTAAGATCGTTATTGTGTCTTGCTAGAGCTACGATCTCGTCCATATAGTCCTTGCGAGTTGTCTTTAGTTCTTCTTCAAGTTCGATGATCCTTCCCTTTGCATTACGCAACTCCAACATATCATTGCACATCTGGTTCTCTGGCGTCGAATGTGCTGGTTTAACTCTGGATGAATGCTGCAATGGATCTATCCTTCTTGGTCCGACGACGTCCCATTTGTCATCTCGGCGTCCGCAAATCTGGTAGATAGTGTCCTTGAGGTCTTCTTGATAAACTTCTCCAATGCGTCCCATGGTGATGTGAGCTGCCATGCTCTTTCCGGACTCCAAGTTGGTGCATCAAAACACTATCTATAGGCTTGGTGATTGGGGCGAATGTCCTTCCCGAACGTGAGCTTGAATCTTCCAGCGCTCCTCTTCAGCAAGAGTGGCGTTGAAAGTCCGGTGAAGCTTGGTAGTCCAATGTTCGTGTACTTGGTAACTTCCTTCAAGTGAAATCCAAAAGGTGTGCATTCATCCGGTTGGGTGTACTTGATCTTCGCGTCCTTCATCCTAAAGAGAGTAGAAAAGATGAGGAGTTAGAAAAATGGGAAGAGAATAGTGATCTATGGCTTTATCTTAGTGGTCGTGTCTCACAGTCGTGTGCTCGATACCATTCTTCTGTGGCGACCAGACCGAATGGATCTAGTGCTCTGTGCTCGATGTCATCCCTGGATCGATGTCGACACCACACAAGATGCCGAAGGATTTATAGCGAGTAGCAATCACACACTTATTACATCGATGTCCACAAGGGAACTCAATACAATAATATGGCTTAAGGCCATCTAATAATAACAATGGAAGACTTGGAAGACAAGTGAGTCCATCAACTCCATCGGCATCATCGAGTATAGAACCACGACCTAACACCTTACTGCGTCAAAAAGTCTGCATAGCGTGAAAAGTTGCAGCCCAAAACGGTCAAGACATGGAATATGCCGGCAATGTAACACATAGAGAACAATGAAGCAACAAGCCTATACTACATGCATATATGGCTGGTGGTAAGGCTCTCTGATTTACATTTTTGCATAAAGCTGGTTTTTCCCTACATCAAAGGAATAATTTTATTTAACTATCATGGTGGTTGTTAAACATTGAGAATGGTTGACAAGCATCCTCAATCCCAATTAAAAAGTACTCATTAAAACCCAATAACATTTATTATTAGAAGTAACATGTTGAGATTCACATGATATTCAAGTACTAGATACTCAAGATGTCCATAACCGGGACACGGCTAATCATGATTAGTTTATACACTCTGCAGAGGTTTAGCACTTTTCCCCACAAGACTCGATCGCCTCCGCTTGGTTCTCGCACTACATGGTGTTTGAGAGACGGATGACCGAGACACAGTCTTTCGTAAGCGCTTAGCACCTTACTTGTGGGTAGACCGGTACACCTACTTTCCCCTACATCTGCTAGTCTACCCGTAAGAGTTCGCACAACTTAGTCAACTATGCGAGCCCATAATTGGCTTGTGGCTGCACACGGAAGTTTCTAGTTTGAATAATCTTATGATCCCTTAGAGCACAGGTGGCGGTCCAAGAAATACAGGCAAGTCCTCGATAGAAACCAGTGCCTCAATCCACCCGGATGTGTGTTTAAGTTGCCACCTTAGATAAACCATTAAATTAACAATCTCACATCTGTCATGGATATTCACTCACCCAATCCACGCCTACTAGCATAGCACTTTGGCGTAATAAGCAAACGAGAAGTAACTCCCAAGGTTTCATAAGTAAAACAGTAATAGGTACTACCTCAATCTACTTCCCATCCCACAATTTAATTAGATCCTAAACATGCAAGTGTTTGAGGGCTGATCTAATGCATAAAACTGGGTAGTAGAAAAGGTATGATCAAAGTGTTACTTGCCTTGCTGATGATCCGCGAGACCTAGAGATTCGAAGTAACAAGCGGCGCACTCCGGGTGATCTAACGCAGACAAACAACACTCATACAATAAGTACTCATCTAATGCACGGGTAAATCTCGAATAAAAGATCTAACCAGATAGTTCAACTTAAGAACCCTGGTTGCAAAAGAATCGAATCAAATAAAGCATCGAAAGTCGGAACTCGAGAGAGAACGACTCGGTTTAGCAAATCTGAAACTAAGTCAAAATTTTACAGTAGCAAAACTCTGTGTAAGTAGGTTAGTTGAACGGCGGTTTCAGAATTGAAACTCCAGCGCTTGAATCACCTGATTCCGATAAACGAGCGAGAAATAAAACAGGTTTGAAAATCGGATCGTAAATCGAATCGAAAAATAACGGATTAAATCCGATTAAAAGAAAACGACGAACGAATTAAATAACGGACGTTCGTTAATGTAACTAATCCAACGAACGCATTCATTGAAACGAACGGTCGGTGAACGTTCACTAAATAAGAAAACCGAGAAAATAAAAACCATCTAGGGTTTTTTTTAAAAACCGAACATCTCAAAAACTGGATCGGGTCTTTTTAAAAAACAAAAAAACGGATCGGGGTGGGTTGTGGCGGCTACCTCCGGCGGCTCACAAGGGCTCCGGTGCGGGGGGTCCGTGGGGCCTGGAGGGCGGCGAGGGGCGACGAGGGCGGTGGGTGGCTCGGCGACGGGCCTTTGGGCGGCGCGGCTGGTGGAGGGCGGCGGGCGGGGCGGTTGAGGGGAGAGGAGGGGGCGGGTATAAATAGAAGGGGGCCGGGTGGCTTGGGAGGGCAGCGGGGCCGGGCGGAGGCGGACTCCGGGCGGCGTGGGCGGCGTCTTGTGGAGATCATGTGAGGAGAGAGAGGAGGTGGGCCGGGTGTCTTTGGGTCGGTGGCTGGGCAGTGGGCCTTGGCCCAGTAGCGCGTTTTTTAAACAAAACAAAACGGATTAAAAAAATACCAAACGAACTCCGATTTTAATAAAAAAAAATTTCCCCGACTCCTAAAAATGAGTCGAGCAAAATGAACTTTAAAAACGGCAAACATGCATAACTTTTTAAAATGCTCATTTTTTGCCTAAGCAAAATAAATCTTCCAAAACCAAATTTGATTTATTTATAATATCTCCATTTTTCCTAAATATTGGGAAAGTCATATTATTCCCTCTCTTAATTTTTTTATAGGAAAAACTTTATGAAGATAATTAAATAAATACAATGATCCTATTTTCAAAATTATAGAAATCCCAAATATGAAAATAAAGAAACTTCCAACTCTCTCGAGGGTCCTTGAGTTGCGTGAAATTTTCTAGGATCAGAAAATGCGAGAAATATATGATATGCATGATGACCTAATGTATAACATTCCAAATTGAAAATTTGGGATGTTACAAACCTACCCCCTTAAGATGAATCTCGCCCTCGAGATTCGGGTTGGCTAGAAAATAGGTGAGGGTGGTCCTTGAGCAAAACTTCCTCTCTTTCCCGTGTGGCTTCATCCTCGGTGTGGTGGCTCCAATCGAACTTTGCAAAACTTGATAACTTTGTCATGCGGGTAACTCTGCTGGCATAATCTAGAATCTTAACCGGTTTCTCCTCATATGTCAAGTCATCCTTCAACTGAATTGCTTCCGGTGCACCGTGTCTCTTAACGGTACCTCTGCTATCTCGGGGTGACATTTCTTCAATCGAGAAACATGGAATACGTCATGAACTCCTCGACAGTCCTTCCGTAATTCCAACTTATAAGCAACTTCTCCCATGCGTTGCAAAATCTTATACGGTCCAACGAAACGGGTGCTAACTTTCCTTTAACTCCAAAACGCTTAACTCCTCGAAGTGGGGATACTCGAGATATACTCTGTCTCCAACTTCATACTCAATCGCTGGCGCTTTGAATCGGCATAGCTCTTTTGTCCGGACTGGGCTACCTTGAGCCTGTCTCAAATCAACTTAACTCTCTGTTGAGACTCCTTAATCAAATCTGGTCCAAACAATCGACGATCTCCGGTTTAGTCCCATAACAACGGTGTCCTGCACCTTCTTCCATACAAAGCCTCGAAGGTGCCATCTTCAAGCTGGTTTGGTAACTGTTGTTGTAGGAAAATTCTGCATCTGGCAAATTATCATCCCAGCTAGATCCATAATCTAGGGCACAAGCTCTCAAAGATGTCCTCCAAAATCTGATTGACTCTCTCGGTCTGGCCCATCGGTCTGTGGGTGGAAAGCTGTCTTTGAATTCCAATCGGGTTCCCAATGTTTCGTGCAACCGGTTCCAAAATTTTGAGGTAAATTGGGTTCCTCTATCTCGATACGATGCTCCTCGGAACTCCGTGTAAGCACACAATTCTGGTCATGTATATCTTTGCCAACTTAGCAGCTATAGGTAGTCTTATTTGGAATGAAATGAGCTACCTTTGTCAAACGGTCGACTATGACCCAAATCGAGTCATATCCTGAATGAGTCTTTGGCAATCCTGTGATAAAATCCATGCCTAGTTTATCCCACTTCCATTCGGGTATCGGCAATGGTTGTAACAATCCTGCTGGCTTCGATGTTACGCCTTTACTTTCGACATACATCGCAAATCGCTACATACTCCGCAATATCCTTCTTCATTCCGGTCCACCGTAAAGTATTCTTCAAATCCAAGTACATCTTGGTATTTCGGTGAATCGAATAGGGTGAATCATGAGCTTCTTGTAAAATCAACTTCCCGATCTACGGGTCATTGGGCACATAAACACGGTCTTCAAACCATAGGGTATCGTGCTCATCCTCACGAAATCCTTTAGCTTTTCCTTTGCTCATTTTCTCCTTTATAGAGGCAACTTCCTTATCTCGCCTTTTGGGCTTCTCCGATTTTGTCCATCAGCGTTGATCAATCTCCAATGCTGCTACATAGCCTCTCGGAACTATTTCCAAACATAGCTCTCAAGGTCCTCGGCTAACTCATTGGGTATTCCTCCCATCTTTAGGGTATTGACGTGGCTCTTACGGCTCAATGCGCCCGCTATGACATTAGCCTTTCCGGGTGATAGTGCAATCTCATGTCATAATCCTTGATAAGCTCTAACCATCTCCTTTGTCTCGAGATTCAATTCATACGTGTGAAAATGTACTTCAAACTCTTGTGATCCGTATATACTTCACAATGATTTCCAATGAGAAAATGTCTCCACGTCTTCGTGGCATGCACAACGGCTGCTAACTCCAAATCATGGGTGGCATAATTAGACTCATGGGGCTTAAGTTGCCGTGAAGCATAAAACAACTCTTCCTTCCTGCATAAGCATCGCTCCAAGTCCTCGGCGTGAAGCGCCGCAATACACCTCATAATCCTTAGTCCGATCCGCAATATCAAAACCGTGAGGTAACCAATCTTTTCTTCAACTCCTGAAAACTTGCCTCACAGTCCTCACCCATACAAATTTGTTTTCCTTTTTCAACAATTCAGTCATAGGCTTAGCAATCCTTGAGAAATTCTCAATGAATCTTCGGTAGTATCCTGCGAGTCCAAGGAAACTCTGAATCTCTCCAACTGTCGTTGGTGCTTCCCATTTGGTTACAGTCTCAACTTTTGTGGGGTCAACTGCTATTCCTTCTCCGGATATAACATGTCCGAGAAATCCAACTTCTTTTAGCCAAAACTCACATTTGCTGAACTTGGCATACAACTGGTGTTCCCTCGTTTCTCCAAAACCAATCGCAATGTTCCTTATGTTCCTCTTCATTCTTCGAGAAAATCAAAATGTCATCAATGAACACCACGACGAACTTATCCAAAAACTCCATAAACACTTTGTTCATCGTGTTCATGAAATAGGCTGGTGCGTTAGTCAGTCAAATGACATAACGGTATACTCGTGCAGTCCATATCTCGTGGTAAATGCTGTCTTGGGTATGTCCTGCTCCCGAATCTTCAATCGATGGTACCACGATCGCAAGTCGATCTTGGAAAACACCTTGGCTCCTTGCAAGCGATCAAACAGATCATTTATCATAGGTAGTGGGTACTTGTTCTTGATTGTTACTTCATTCAATCCACGATAATCAACAACCATTCTTAACGATCCATCCTTCTTCTCCACTAGCAAAACGGGTGATCCCCAAGGTGAAGAACTTGGGCGTATAAAACCTTTATCCAAAAGCTCTTTAATCTGCTTCTTGATTTCAGCCAAACTCGTGCGGGCATCCTATATGGTCGCTTCGATATTGGGCCTGTTCACGGCAAAAGTTCTATCAAAAACTCAATGTCTCTATCCGGTGGCATTCACGGCAACTCTTCCTAAATACATCAGAAAATCCTTCACCACCGTACTTCTTCCCGCACCACTCACGATAAGCAATTAACTTGCGCTCTTCTACCGATGCCGTGATACATACTTAATCCTTCTTCCTCCGGGTGGTGAGCAAAATCGTCTTACTTGCGCAATCGATGTTTCCTCCATACATCGACAGCCAATCCATACCGAGAATTACATCAAATCCTTGCGATTCCGTAATGATCAAATCCGTCGGGAATACATGCCTTCCTATACTTAATGGCACTTGAAAACATCCTTGTTCCGGCCATATACTCCGCTCTGGTGAGCTTACTAGCAAAGGGTTTTAAGAATCCGTGTGGGTAGGCTATACTTCTCTACAAATCCCTTGATATGTATGAATGCGATGCACCGTATCGAAAAGAACTAGTGCAGTAAATGACTTAACCAAAAACTTACTGACATCGCATCGGGCTGATCTTCAACCTCCTCCACATCAATGTGGTTCACCCGTCCCCTATTGAAAGGGTTGGGCTTCTTTCGAGCTTCCATTGCCATTTCCATTCTGGCCTTCGGGCGATCATTGGCATAATGCCCAGTCTTGCGGCACTTAAAGCAAGTAATATGACTCAGGTCTACTTTGGATGGTGTTGACGGGTTGGTGCGATTACGTCTGTTGCTTCCTCCATTCCCGTTCCCATTCTTGGTGCTATTATGGTTATGCGAATTACCTCCTCCATGGGTATGCTGAAACTGAATTCCTGATTTAGGGGTATAACAAGGTTTCTTGAGCTCCAGAGTTATACTTCCCTTGCCCATACTTCCGCCACGGTTCTCAATTTGTCTTTGCTTTCCTTCAATCATGAGGGCTCGGTCTACTAACTCCTGGTAGTTATTGAAACTGGCTACCATCAACGGCATGCTAAACTCATCATTCAGTCCTTCCAGGAACTTCTCCTGTTTAGCTGCATCGGTAGCAACGTCATCTGGGGCATAACGTGCTAGTTTACTAAATTCATCCACGCATCGCCAATGATCCTTCCTCCTTGGCGTAAATTGCGAAACTCACGCTTCTTCATGGCCATAGCTCCTGCCAAACATGGGCAAAGGCGAAAAGCTTGCTGAAATTGATCCCATGTGACAAAGGTTCTCTGTGGTAAGTGGTCGTGAAATTCTCCCACCATGCTGCTGCGGGTCCTTCAAGCTGATGTGCTGCAAACTTCACTATTTCTCCATCCGTGCATCCTGCAGCGGGTCAGCTCCTTCCTATCTTGCGGAGCCACCATCTGCTACAATTGGCTCGGTGCTCTTTGGAATACACCGCGGGTTTAGTCTAAGGAAACGAGTCGGATGATCCGCAGTGGTGGTGGTGGTGGGTTGTTGTTGTTGTTGTTGCCTCAGTTCTCGCACCAATGTTTGAATCAGGGTGATACATTCTTGGATCAGTTGGGTGATCTCTGGCGGGAAAAGCGAATCGAGGTCGCGTCTCGGAGGCATCCGATGGGTTTAGAAAGGAAGAGAAATGTAGAATAGAATGAGGTCTAAGGGGAATCACTACCCAAATGCACATGAGCAAATACACACAAAATCACTTCATTCAATCAAACAAGGGCTTACAACGATCTAACTATCGCAAAAGTGCGTGTACTATAATGTTTACATGGGGGGAATACTACAAATATGTGGGGGACTTCTACTAATTTGAACCGGTGGAAGACTCCATAATGTCTGCTCCAAACCGTCTTCAAAGTCGGGTTCACTTGGATCCGAATCGGTGTCGTCGATGTTGATGTAGTCGCTTGGGCAATCGACATACTGGTCTTCATTCCTGGCGCCAACTTCTTCTTGAGTTCTTCAATCTCGTACTTAAGATCGTTATTGTGTCTTGCTAGAGCTACGATCTCGCCCATATAGTCCTTGCGAGTTGTCTTTAGTTCTTCTTCAAGTTCGATGATCCTTCCCTTTGCATTCTCGCAACTCCAACATATCATTGCACATCTGGTTCTCCTGGCGTCGAATCTGCTGGTTTAACTCCTGGATGAATGCTGCAATGGATCTATCCTTCTTGGTGCAGACGACGTCCCATTTGTCATCTCGGCGTCCGCAAATCTGGTAGATAGTGTCCTTGAGGTCTTCTTGATAAACTTCTCCAATGCGTCCCATGGTGATGTGAGCTGCCATGCTCTTTCCTGCACTCCAAGTTGGTGCAATCAAAACACTATCTATAGGCTTGGTGATTGGGGCGAATGTCCTTCCCGAACGTGAGCTTGAATCTTCCAGTAGCTCCTCTTCAGCAGTGGCGTTGAAAGTCCCGGTGAAGCTTGGTAGTCCAATGTTCAGGTACTTGGTAACTTCCTTCAAGTGAAATCCAAAAGGTGTGCATTCATCCGGTTGGGTGTACTTGATCTTCGCGTCCTTCATCCTAAAGAGAGTAGAAAAGATGAGGAGTTAGAAAAATGGGAAGAGAATAGTGATCTATGGCTTTATCTTAGTGGTCGTGTCCTACAGTCAGCGTGTGCTCTGATACCATTCTCTCAGAGCGACTGCATCGAATGGATCTAGTGCTCTGTGCTCGATGTCATCCCTGGATCGATGTCGACACCACACAAGATTTGAAGGATTTATAGCAGAGTAGCAATCACACACTTATTACATCGATGTCCACAAGGGAACTCAATACAATAATATGGCTTAAGGCCATCTAATAATAACAGCGAAGACTTGGAAGACAAGTGAGTCCATCAACTCCATCGGCATCATCGAGTATAGAACCACGACCTAACACCTTACTCGTCATTCTAAAAGTCTCGCAACGTGAAAAGTTGCAGCCAAAAACGGTCAAGACATGGAATATGCTGGCAATGTAACACATAGAGAACAATGAAGCAACAAGCCTATACTACATGCATATATGGCTGGTGGTAAGGCTCTCTGATTTACATTTTTGCATAAAGCTGGTTTTTCCCTACATCAAAGGAATAATTTTATTTAACTATCATGGTGGTTGTTAAACATTGAGAATGGTTGACATCCTCAATCCCAATTAAAAAGTACTCATTAAAACCCAATAACATTTATTATTAGAAGTAACATGTTGAGATTCACATGATATTCAAGTACTAGATACTCAAGATGTCCATAACCGGGGACACGGCTAATCATGATTAGTTTATACACTCTGCAGAGGTTTAGCACTTTTCCCCACAAGACTCGATCGCCTCCGCTTGGTTCTCGCACTACATGGTGTTTGAGAGACGGATGACCGAGACACAGTCTTTCGTAAGCGCTAGCACCTTACTTGTGGGTAGACCGGTACACCTACTTTCCCCTACATCTCGCTAGTCTACCCGTAAGAGTTCGCACAACTTAGTCAACTATGCCAGAGCCCATAATTGGCTTGTGGCTGCACACGGAAGTTTCTAGTTTGAATAATCTTATGATCCCTTAGAGCACAGGTGGCGGTCCAAGAAATACAGCAAGTCCTGATAGAAACCAGGTGCCTCAATCCACCCAGATGTGTGTTTAAGTTGCCACCTTAGATAAACCATTAAATTAACAATCTCACATCTGTCATGGATATTCACTCACCCAATCCACGTCTACTAGCATAGCCTGGCGTAATAAGCAAACGTAGAAGTAACTCCCAAGGTTTCATAAGTAAAACAGGTAATAGGTACTACCTCAATCTACTTCCCATCCCACAATTTAATTAGATCCTAAACATGCAAGTGTTTGAGGGCTGATCTAATGCATAAAGCGGGTAGTAGAAAAGGTATGATCAAAGTGTTACTTGCCTTGTCGATGATCCATGAGACCTAGAGATTCAAGTAACAAGCGGCGCACCGGTGATCTAACGCAGACAAACAACAAGCATACAATAAGTACTCATCTAATGCACGGGAAATCTCGAATAAAAGATCTAACCAGATAGTTCAACTTAAGAACCACTGGTTGCAAAAGAATCGAATCAAATAAAGCATCGAAAGTCGGAACTCGAGAGAGAACGACTTTGTTTAGCAAATCTGAAACTAAGTCAAAATTTTACAGTAGCAAAACTCTGTGTAAGTAGGTTAGTCGAACGGCGGTTTCAGAACGAAACTCCAGCGCTTGAATCACCCGATTCCGATAAACGGCGAGAAATAAAACAGGTTTGAAAATCGGATCGTAAATCGAATCAAAAATAACGGATTAAATCCGATTAAAAGAAAACAACGAACGGATTAAATAACGGACGTTCATAATGTAACTAATCCAACGAACGCATTCATTGAAACGAACGGGTCGGTGAACGTTCACTAAATAAGAAAACCGAGAAAATAAAAAACCATCTAGGGTTTTTTTTTAAAAACCGAACATCTCAAAAAAACCGGATCGGGTCTTTTTTAAAAAAACAAAAAAAAACCGGATCGGGGGTTGTGGCGGCTACCTCGCGGCTCGCTGGGCTCAATGGGCTCCGGCAAGGGGGGGTCCCATGGGGTCGGAGGGCGGCGAGGGGGCGAGGGCTGGTGGCTCCGGCGACCAAGGGTTTTCAAGGCGGCGGCTTGGGTGGAGGGCGGCAAGGGGCGGGTTGAGGGGAGAGGAGGGGGGCGGCCGGGTATAAATAGAAGGCGCCGGGTGGCTTGGGGGAGGGGGGCAGGCGGAGGCGGACTCCCGGCGGCGAGGCGGCGGCGGGCGGAGATCACATGTGAGGGAGAGGGAGGTGGGCCGGGGTCTTTGGGCGCGCTGGTTGGGCCAGTGGGCCTTGGCCCAGTATGTGATTTTTTTAAACAAAACAAAACGGATTAAAAAATATCAAAGCGAACTCCGATTTTAATAAAATAATTTTCCCGACTCCTAAAAATGAGTCGAACAAAATGAACTTTAAAAAGCGGCAAACATGCATAACTTTTTAAAATGCTCATTTTTGCCTAAGCAAAATAAATCTTCCAAAACCAAATTTGATTTATTTATAATATCTCCATTTTTCCTAAATGTTGGGAAAGTCATATTATTCCCTCTCTTAAGTTTTTTTATAGGAAAAACTTTATGAAGATAATTAAATAAATCCAATGATCCTATTTTCAAAATTTGAGAAATCCCAAATATGAAAATAATGAAACTTCCAACTCTCTCCGAGGGTCCTTGAGTTCCGTGAAATTTTCTAGGATCGGAAAATGCGAGAAATATATGATATGCATGATGACCTAATGTATAACATTCCAAATTGAAAATTTGGGATGTTACAAAAAGTGCTTAGTAAAGCCCATTAAACATCCAAAAGAGATAATATAATAGCATGGAACAATCAAAAATTATAGATACGTTGGAGACGTATCAGCTGCCCATTGTTCCTCTTCTCCAAATGATGCATCAACTGGATTGGTACAACGCCTAGCAATATGCCCTAGGATACCACATCTTTTGCACTTACGTTGTTTTTTTACGTGGCCCTCTTCACCAGCTATTATCCTGTTTTTCCTTGGTCTTCCTGGTGGTCTAGTCAGTACAGGAGAACAGTGTTTGAACCCTGGGTCTACTATATTCCATTGGTCTTTTCCCAAGAGTGCAGGCACATTTTTGGCGTAAGCAGCCCTAAATTTGGCAACAGAGAAATATTCAAAGAAATACTGATCAACTTCACCATCTTCACCTCCAATAACAGTCATGAGATGTAGGGCATGTATGCACGGCTTCCCGCAGATCTGCCATTGCCTACAACTGCATTCATTAGTTACAAGGTTCACTGGATATCTCCATTAAATATTTTTACTTTATTTTTATGTCAACTCAGACTCGTATGTCGACGGTCGAATGCATTTCATCCTTAATCCTCTTGCCTTGGCATGCAATGCCTTAATCAGAGATGGGAGCATAAGATGGCCAACATATTGTGTTTATGCAATTCTTTTATGAAGAGCCATTTTTATCATGATCATCTGCCTGATCTTATCAAATGCTTGCCACAACAAAAGCCCTTTCACTGACTTGAACTTTGCATTGAAACACTCAGCGAGGTTATTGGTCACATAGTCTACTTTGCAGATTTCATTGAATTTGCTTCTTGACCACAACTTTCCATGATGTTCATCCATGTAGTCCTTCACCAAAGGATTGTGAGCATACAACACTCTCAAATGGTGCTCATGCTTCCTCAAGCTGCATGTGTATGATGCTGACCATAGGTTCTCATCATAAACTTTGCCTCTGGATTTCTTTTTAAAATTCTGCGCTAGGTGTCGTATACATTCCCTATGTTCCACTCCAGGGAATAAAATTTCTACTGCAATGTCTAAACCCTTGCAAGCATCTGTGTGTATAACTAAACCTGAGGGTGTACCTATAATGTTGCGCAATTGCTGCAAAAACCAGACCCAAATCTCCTCGAACTCTACCTCCAACACACCAAATGCAACTGGGAATAGCCAGTTGTGTCCATCAACTGCAGAAGCTGCTGCTAGCTGGCCTCTCCATCTTCCATTCAAAGCAGTTGCATGAACAGCCAAATAGGGCCTACAACCATTCAGAAACCCCTGCCTGCAAGCCTTGAAACAAACAAAAGCCCTCCTGAAGCACTCCTTCTCTAGTGCCTTCCCTTTTAATTTGTAATTAACTGTATGCTTGTCAATCTCTACAACACTCCCTGGACTAGCCGTCTCCACTTCAGCTTTGAAGGTGTAAAGCAACTGAAAACTCTCATTCCATGGACCATTAATCCTATCCAGAGCCCTTTCCTTAGCATAGAAAATCCTCATGTAAGGTATATTAATCTTGTACTTCTCAAATAGCTTCCCATGGAGTGATGTTGGACCAATTGTTGGTGTTTCCCTCACCCAATCCAAGATTGCATCTGCCATCCACCTAGTATTTGCAAGCTTAGATTTGTCCTTTCCCCCTCCACCTCCAGGTGGGCAAGTGTGCCCGTGTGGGTTGCTTTTTATCTGAAACAAGTCAAATACAATTAAGAAACAGTACACATGATCTGAATATAGAATGGATAAATAATCTAATAAAAAGATTCTATTGTAATACCTGAATCAATTTGCTCTTTAGCATAGTGGATGCATGCAACCTCCACCTACACCTATCATAAGGGCAATGAACAGTGAATCTTCTTGGCTCACTCCTATCAACCTCATAGGAGTTTTCAGTGAGAATGCAATATGTAGTCACTGCATTCTGACGATCCACCATCGATTCGAATACGGTTCCTGGAGTAAGCTCAGGATTCTCTCTGTTCCACTCAATTGTTGGCATGTCCTCACCATCATATTCTTGTAAAACTAAGGAGTCGATGTTCTCCTCCCTCTCTTCATCGTCAGTGTCATCAAATCTAGCACGGCTGCTAGGCTCCTCTACATATTCATCTTCCACTGCATGTTGACTAACTCTATCTACCAGTTCAGGGAATAGAATCTCATCCTCATCATCATGTTGAGGCACTTCCTCGTCATGCTCTGCATCTACTTCTACATCAGGTGCAGAAGGGAGAGTAGAAGTGGTAGAATTAGCGGCAGCCGACATGTTGTGGCTTTCAGAACCACTAGGTTTACTTGGTCTCGACCTACAAGGAGTGCGAGGACGCTCGCTATTAGCAGAGACAGATGATGTCTGAACACCCTTCCCCTTCGGGATACGTTGTTTGTGTGCTTGAAGCACACCAATATGGATTTTACGAAACGGCTGTCAGCATTCAAACTAAATAGCAATCCCAGATGCTCATCACAAGTTAATGGGACAAATCTCTGCTCGGTACTGTCGAAATATCTTAGTTCAACAGCATCAGCAGGGCTCCACGGATACTCACAATGGAGTGCCTCCCGGAAATCTGTGAACAAAACACTGGTTTCTACCACTTTAGGATAGAAAAACCCAGAGATCAGACACAGTTTAGTTCCACGCAGCTCGCTAGTTTCCATTCTAACCGCCAGCCAAAAAGCAAGTGCAGGATCAACCCTATTCGATTGAGATAAGATAAAGGGCGTAGTTAGGCTAGAAATTTTCAAATAAATTGCACTGATTCATGCTAACGGTGGTCAAATACAACCTCATTTACGGATCTCCTAATCAATTTGAGTGTAAAACGATGCTTACCCAGGTGGAATCCATGAATTATCCGCCTCTAATTCGACCCAATCATCTCCACGGTGGATGGGTCGGACGGGGTGCTCCCCCGACATCGCTTCCTAATCCTAGATGGGGAGAGAGGGTAGATGCGGCGGAGGCGGCACGACTATGGCAGAGGCGGCACGACAGTGGCGGAGGCGGCATGATGGTGGCAGAGGCGGCACGACGGTGGTAGAGGCGGCACGACGGCGGCGAAGGGGGCGACGCGAAGTTTAATTAACTGATTCAAAGTTATGAGGGGAACCTACGGTGAGTGTCGGGCCAGCGCCCCAATCGGGTTAGCACGTAACAAGAAAAATGTGGACTCGGCCCTCGCGGCCCCACTCGTCGAGCTAACGGTCAAGCCATTGACTGACGACAAACGGCGTCAGTAACCAGTTCTGAGGGTTTCAGCCAAGGGAGTGGGGAAAAGTGAGCAAAAGTTAAGATCGTGGGGATGAATGAGTAGAACTAAGGAACCAGGGGCACAGAAATAAAAAACCCTATCTTTTATGCATCTTATTTTGCTTAGTACGGCGGTAGAATTATAAGATGATCCCTTAGCTAGATTTCAAGATATAAGTGTTCTCCCTGAGTATGCACCATTGCGATAGTTCGTCGTGTTGAAAAACCACATGATGATCGGGTGTGATAGACTCTACGTTCACATACAATGGGTGCAAGACAGTTTTGCACATGTGGAATACTCGGGTTAAACTTGACGAGCCTGGCATGTACAGACATGGCCTCGGAACACTGGAGACCGAAAGGTCAAACGTGAATCATATAGTAGATATGATCAACATAGAGATTTTCACCGTTGATGACTACTCCATCTCACGTGATGATCGGACATGGTTTAGTTGATTTGGATCACGTATCATTTAGATGACTTGAGGGATGTCTATCTAAGTGGGAGTTCTTAAGTAATTTGATTAATTGAACTTAATTTATCATGAACTTAGTCCTGATAGTTTTTGCATATCTATGTTGTAGATCAATGGCCCATGCTACCGTTCCCTTGAATTTTAATGCGTTCCTAGAGAAAGCTAAGTTGAAAGATGATGGTAGCAACTACACGGACTGGGTCCATAACTTGAGGATTATCCTCATTGCTACACAGAAGAATTATGTCCTTGATGCACCGCTAGGTGAAAGTCCTGCTGCAGGAGCAGATGCTGATGTTATGAACGTCTGGCAAGCTCGATCTGATGACTACTCGATAGTTCAGTGTGCCATGCATTACGGCTTAGAATCGGGAATTCAAAAATTTTTTGAACGTCATGGGCCATATGAGATGTTCCATGAGGTGAAGTTAATATTTCAAGCAAATGCCCGAGTTGAGAGATATGAAGTCTTCAACAAGTTCTATAGCTGCAAGATGGAGGAGAACAGTTCTGTCTGTGAACACATACTCAAAATGTCTGGGTATCATAATCACTTGACTCAGCTGGGAGTTAATCTTCCAGATGATAGTGTTATTGATGAGAGTTCTTCAATCAACGCCACCAAGCTACAAAGGCTTGGGATGAACTATAATATGCAAGGGATGGACAAGACAATTCCCGAGCTCTTCGCAATGCTCAAAGCTGCGGAGGTAGAAATCAAGAAGGTGCATCAAGTGTTGATGGTTAAAAAGACCACTAGTTTCAAGAAAAAGGGCAAGGGAAAGAAGGGGAACTTCAAGAAGAATGGCAAGCAAGTTGCCACTCCCGAGAAGAAGCCCAAAGATGGACCCACGCCTGAAACTGAGTGCTTCTACTACAAAGGGACTGGTCACTAGAAGCGGAACTGCCCCAAGTATTTGGCTGATAAGAAGGATGGATAAGTGAACAAAGGTATGTTTGATATACATGTTATTGATGTGTACCTTACTAATGCTCGTAGTAGTGCCTGGGTACTTGATGCTGGTTCGGTTGCTCATATTTGTAACTCGAAACAGGGGCTACGGATTAAATGAAGATTGGCTAAGGACGAGGTGACGATGCGAGTCGGGAATGGTTCCAAGGTCAATGTGATCGTCGTTGACACGCTACCTCTACATCTACCTTCGGTATTAGTTTTAGACCTGAATAATTGTTATTTGGTGCCAGCGTTGAGCATGAACATTATATCTGGATCTTGTTTAGTGCGAGACGGTTATTCATTTAAATCAGAGAATAATGGTTGTTCTATTTATATGAGTAATATCTTTTATGGTCATGCATCCTTGAAGAGTGGTCTATTTTTATTGAATCTCGATTGTGGTGATACACATATTCATAATATTGATGCCAAAAGATGCAAAGTTGATAATGATAGTGCAACATAATTGTGCACTGCCGTTTAGGTCATATTGGTGTAAAGCCATGAAGAAACTCCATGCAGATGGGCTTTTGGAATCACTTGATTATGAATCCTTTGATACTTGCGAACCATGCATCATGGGAAGATGACTAAAACTCCGTTCTCCAGAACAATGGAGCGAGCTAATGACTTATTGGAAACAATACATACCGATGTATGCGGTCCCATGAGTGTTGAAGCTCACGGCGGGTATCATTATTTTCTGACCTTCACATATGATTTGAGCATATATGGGTATATCTACTTAATGAAACACAAGTTTGAAACATTTGAAAAGGTTAAGGAATTTCAGAGTGAAGTGGAGAATCATCCTAACAAGAAAATAAAGTTTCTATGATCTGATCGCGGAGGCGAATATTTGAGTTATGAGTTTGGCCTTCATTTAAAACAATGTGGAATAGTTTCACAACTCACGCCACCTGGAACACCACATCGTAATGGTGTGTCCGAACGTCGTAACCGTACTTTATTAGAATGGTGCGATCTATGATGTCTCTTACCGATTTACCACTATCGTTTTGGGGTTATGCATTAGAGACAGTTGCATTCACGTTAAATAGGGCACTGCCTAAATCCGTTGAGACGACACTGTATGAACTGTGGTTTGGCAAGAAACCTAAGTTGTAGTTTCTTAAAGTTTGGAGTTGCGACACTTATGTCAAAAGGCTTCAGCTGATAAGCTCAAACCCAAATCGGAGAAGTGCGTCTTCATAGGATACCCTAAGGAAATAATTGGGTACACCTTCTACCACAAATCCGAAGGCAAGATATTTGTTGCCAGGAATGGAAACTTTCTAGAGGTAAGTAGAACTTGATGAGGTAATGGTATCTTCTCTCGTTGGAAAGTAGCTCACCAGAGAAATCCATTCCCGTGATGCCTACACCAACTAGAGAGGAAGTTAATGATGATGATCATGAATCTTCAGATCAAGTTACTACTAGACCTCATAGGTCGAACAGAGCACGTTTCGCACCAGAGTGGTACGGTAACCCTATTTTGGAAGTCATGTTACTAGACCATGATGAACCTACGAACTATGAAGAAGCTATGATGAGCCCAGATTCCGATAAATGGCTTGAGGCCATGAAATCTAAGATAGGATCCATATATGAGAACAAAGTTTGGACTTCGGTGGACTTGCCTGATGATCGGCAAGCCATAGATAATAAATGGATCTTCAAGAAGAAGACTGACATTGATGGTAATGTTACTGCCTACAAAGCTCGACTTGTCGCAAAAGGTTTTCGACAAGTTCAAGGAGTTGACTACGATGAGACTTTCTCACCCGTAGCGATGCTTAAGTCTGTCCGAATCATGTTAGCAATTGCCGCATTTTATGATTATGAAATCGGCAAATGGACGCCAAACTGCATTCCTTAATGGATTTCTTAAAGAAGAGTTGTATATGATGCAACCGTAAAGTTTTGTCAATCCTAAAGGTGCTAACAAAGTGTGCAAGCTCCGGTGATCCATTTATGGACTGGTGCAAGCATCTCGAGTTGGAATATACGCTTTGATGAGGTGATCAAAGCATATGGTTTTATCTGAGACTTTCGGAGAAGCCTATATTTACAAGAAAGTGAGTGGGAGTTCTGTAGCATTTCTAATATTATATGTGGATGACATATTGTTGATTGGAAATGATGTAAAATTTCTAGATAGCATAAAAGGACACTTGAATAAGAGTTTTTCAATGAAAGACCTCGGCGAAGCTGCTTATATATTGGGCATCAAGATCTATAGAGATAGATCAAGACGCTTAATAGGACTTTCACAAAGCACATACCTTGATGAAGTTTTGAAGAAGTTCAAAATGGATCAGTCAAAGAAAGGGTTCTTGCCTATGTTACAAGGTGTGAAGTTGAGTCAGACTCAATGCCCGACCAATGCAGAAGATAGAGATAAAATGAAAGTCATTCCCTATGCATCAGCCGTAGGTTCTAATTCTATCATGTATACTATGTTGTGTACCAGACCTGATGTGTGCCTTGCTATAAGTTTAGCAGGGAGGTACAAAAGTAATCCAGGAGTGGATCACTAGACAGCGGTCAAGAACATCCTAAAGTACCTGAAAAGGACTAAGGATATGTTTCTCGTTTATGGAGGTGATAAAGAACTCGTCGTAAATGGTAACATCGATGCTACCTTTGACACTGATTCAGGTGACTCTAAGTCACAAACTAGATACGTATTTATATTGAATGGTGGAGATGTCAGTTGGTGCAGTTCCAAGCAGAGCGTCATGGCGGGATCTACATGTGAAGCGGAGTACATAGCTGTTTCAGAAGCAGCAAATGAAGGAGTCTGGATGAAGGAGTTCATATCCGATCTAGGTGTAATACCTAGTGCATCGAGCCAATGAAAAATCTTTTGTGACAATAATGGAGCAATTGCCTTGGCGAAGGAATCCAGATTTCACAAAAGAACCAAACACATCAAGAGACGCTTCAACTCCATCTGTGATCAAGTCAAGGAGGGAGACATAGAGATTTGCAAAATACATACGGATCTGAATGTGGCAGACCCATTGACTAAGCCTCTTTCACGAGCAAAACATGATCAGCACCAAGACTCCATGGGTGTTAGAATCATTACAATGTAATCTAGATTATTGACTCTAGTGCAAGTGGGAGACTAAAGGAAATATGCCCTAGAGGCAATAATAAAGTTTTTATTTTATATTTCCTTATTCATGATAAATGTTTATTATTCATGCTAGAATTGTATTAATCGGAAACCCAAATACATGTGTGAATACATAGACAAACACTGTGTCCCTAGTGAGCCTCTACTTGACTAGCTTGTTGATCAAATATGGTTAAGGTTTCCTAACCATGACCATGAGTTGTCATTCGATAACGGGATCACATCATTAGGAGAATGATGTGATGGACAAGACCCATCCGTTAGCTTAGCATATTGATCGTTCAGTTTTATTGCTATTGTTTTCTTCATGTCAAATACATATTCCTTCGACTATGAGATTATGCAACTCCCAGATACCGGAGGAATACCTTGTGTGCTATCAAACGTCACAACGTAACTGGGTGATTATAAAGATGCTCGATAGGTATCTCCGAAGGTGTTTGTTGGGTTGGCATAGATCGATATTAGGATTTGTCACTCTGAGTATCAGAGAGGTGTCTCTGGGCCCTCTCGGTAATGCACATCATAAGAAGGCTTGCAAGCAAAGTGACTAATGAGTTAGTTGCAGGATGATATATTATGGAACGAGTAAAGAGACTTGTCGGTAACAAGATTGAACTAGGTATGTAGATACTGGCGATCGAATCTCGGGCAAGTAACATACCGATGGACAAAGGGGATAACGTATGTTGCCATGATGGTTCGACCGATAAAGATCTTCGTAGAATATGTAGGAGCCAATATGAGCATCCAGGTTCCGCTATTGGTTATTAACCGGAGAGGTGTCTCAGTCATGTCTACATAGTTCTCGAACCCGTAGGGTCCGCACACTTAACGTTCGATGACGATATTGTATTATATGAGTTATGTGATTTGGTGACCGAATGTTGTTCGGAGTCCCGCATGAGATCACGGACATAACGAGGAGTCTCAAAATGGTCGAGAGGTAAAGATTGATATATAGGACGATAGTATTCGGATAGTGGAAGTGTTCCGCAGTGTATCGGGTATTTATCGAAGTACCGGAGGGGTTACTGGAACCCCGAGGGAGGTATATGGGCCATAAGAGGGGAGAACACCAGCCCACAAGGGGTGCCCCTTGGCATGTGGCCGAATTGGAGAACGAACAAGGGGGGTTCGCCCCCCCCCCCCTTCCTTTCTCTCTTCCCCCTTCCTTTCTTCTCCGGTTGAAAAAGGAAAGGGGGCGCCACTTGGGGAAACCCCAAGTACGATTCGGATCCTACTTGGGGCGCCCCGTGGCTGCCTCCCCTCCCCTCCCACCTATATATATGTGGGGAGGGGACGCCTAGAACACACAACATCAATTGTTAGCCGTGTGCGGCGCCCCCCTCCACAGTTTACACCCCCGATCATATTCTCTCGATGCTTAGGCGAAGCCCTGCACGGATCACTTCACCATCACCATCACCACGCCGTCGTGCTGACAGAACTCATCTACTACCTCGACGCCTTGCTGGATCAAGAAGGCGAGGAACGTCACCGAGCTGAACGTGTGCAGAACTCGGAGGTGTCGTACGTTCGGTACTCGATCGGTAGAGCACGAAGAAAGTTCGACTACATCAACCGTGTTGTGAAATGCTTCTGCTTACGGTCTACGAGGGTACGTAGACACACTCTCCCCCTCCTTGCTATGCATCTCCATGGATAGATCATTGCGTGTGTGTAGATTTTTTTTTCCATGCAACGATTCCCAACAATTTATTGTTTCTTCCCCCTCTTCTCTCCGGTAGACCCCAAGACTGCCGGCGACCCCCTGTACGACTACAGTGTCAACGACCCCTCCTTTTCTGCAGAGCTTGCAGGCAAGCAAACCCCCTTGATCATCCCGATATCGCCTACTCTTTCCCTCTACTCCTTGCATTAGAGTAGTGTTACTGTTTCATCGGTTTGATCCTATACTATTGCATAGCCTGTCTTTGCTACTACCATTGATACCTTTACATGCAATCCTAAATGCTTAGCATAGGATGCTAGTTTTCCATCAGTGGCCCTACATTCTTGTCCGTCTGCCATGCTATACCATCGGGTCGTGATCACTCGGGAGGTGATCACGGGTATATAAATACATACATACTATACTTGATACATGTTGTGACTAAAGTCAGGTCGGCTCGTAGAGTACCTGTGAGTGATTCACGGACGAAGGGCTGAAAGGACATGTTTCCCAACGGCCCTCTGAGTGGATCTTTGTGGCGGAGTGATAGTGCGGGTTGGGACCACCCAGGAGAGAGGTGGGCCTGGTCCCTGGTCGTTGTCTGCGGTTTCTTCTAAATAACATGCTTAACGAGTTTGGATATTTGATCTGAGTTGGTCGTTGGACATATACGCACTAACCGCCATGTGGGACAAGATATGGGCAACTGGCGTCGTAGTATCAGCCGAAGCTCCTCAGACTTCAGCAACTGAGCGGCGCACAGCGGATTGGACTAGAACGCATGCGCTTGTATTAGGGGGTTTGGATCTGCTTCTCGCCGCCCATGCAACGTGCAGGAGTGCAAAGGGCGATGGGCCCAAGACCTCTGCGCGCTTAGGGTTTAGACCGGCGTGCTGACCTCTTTGTTGGGCCTAGGTAGGGCTGCTATGTGTTGATCTTCCGAGGCCGGACATGACCCAGGAAAGTGTGCCCGGCAGAGGGATCGAGCGTGTCGGGTAATGTGGTGCTCCCCTGCAGGGAAGATTGATCTATTCGAATAGCAGTGTCCACGGTAATAGGATGACTTGGAGTTGTATTCTGACCTCTGACAACTAGAACCGTATACTTAATAAAACACACCCAGATAAGTTCCAGATACAACCTGGTGATCGCTCTCTCACAAGGTGACGAGGAGAAGATCGTCGGGCGGGTTTATACTATACAATGTTACTTGGTTAACTCACCAGCTAATCTCTTCTATATGCTTCAAGATGGAGGATGCCAGAAGCGTAGTCTTCGATAGGACTAGCTTCTCCCCCTCTTATTCTGGCATTTTGCAGTTCGGTCCACAGATACTACCCACTTCATTGATACTGATGCATATGTAGTGTAGATCCTTGCTTGCGAGTACTTTGGATGAGTACTCACGGTTGCTTTGCTCCCTCTTTTTCCCCTTTTCCATTCTTCTCAGATGTCGCAACTAGATGTTGGATCCCAGGAGCCAGACGCCACCTACGATGACTTCTACTACATTGAGGGTTCCTACTACTACGTGCAGGCCGCTGATGACTAGGAGTAGTTTAGGAGGATCCCAGGAAGGAGGTCTGCGCCTCTTCGATATGTATCCCTATTTGTGCTAGCCATCTTATGGCACCTTGTTTAACTTTAAGTCTGTACTCAGGTATTGTTGCTTCCGCTGACTCATTTATGTTCGAGCTCTCGAGGCCCCTAGCTTGTAATATGAAGCTTGTATGACTTAATTGGTGTTTAGAGTTGTGTTATGATATCTTCCCGTGAGTCCCTGACCTTGATCGCATTACGCCATGCCAGTATGATTAGTGTGCAATTGAATCGGATGTGTCACATGCGGCAAAGTGGAGCCCTCGGGTCTGACCCGACGAGGCCAGTAGGCCCGAGTCTGTGGAGATGGAGTGTTAGGAGGAGATACATCGGCAAGATAAGTCCACCATGGAGCTGTTAGCGCGGCGAGGCCCGAGTCCACTGAGAGACTATTGGGAAACGTAGTAGAAAACAAAAAATTCAAGATCGTGAAGGTTTTAATATCCTCCCTCTAATTCTCCGACGTCGATTAGCTCTAGACGGCGAAGCACTGCCGAATCGTGAGGGTTGCACGCTTGCAACCAAGTAGAGAGGCCGTGCTTTCGGTCTTCTGTTCGAGGGACTATTCGTGGGCGGTTTGCGGGATCATTCATCGACGGTTCAAGGGACTCCAAGTACGATCTACGCCGACACGTTCTTCTTCCGCTGCAACTCGGTGACGATAATGATTATGATCCCAACCCGTTATGCATCTTCATATTGATCTTGGGTGTGCCTAGGCGTGAATTTATTTGTTTTCTACTACGTTTCCCAACACCTACGGGTCCATAGCAGTATCTAGATGGATCTCTCTCTCTATTATGATCTTCAATACCATGTTCTCGTCTGATATGAATTCAATGTAATCTTTAGCGAAAAAGAGATCCCCACCCCCCCACCCCCCGCTTTGTATTACAAAGCAACCAACACCGATCACATAGCAGTTGCTGGGGCAGGTAGCACAACAAGCCTAAAAGAAAAGAGAAAGAACAATCAAGAAGAAACAAATGCCAACAATGGCAGCTCGACAAAGCACGGATGACCGGACACCGCTGCGCCTTCCGGTATCGACCCACCACAGACCAAGGCTCGCTCCACCGCGTACCAAGCAGCACCTCCAAGAAGGGATGCAACACCGACGACGCTGCTGCTCGGACGTGTCCTAGAGTTTCCCCCGACACGCGGAAGGGGGTAGGGGATGGATACCTCCGATACCCTCCAGGAAGGGATGGCGGCACCCGAAGGTGTAACCGCATCGAAGCCGGAAGAACCGGCAAGGATTTCTCCCGCACTCCAAAACCCACTGCCCAACCGGGTCGGAGCCAATCCAACCGCCTCGCCACCCACCAGCATGCGCCAGCGCAGTCTTGATGCCACCCATGCTGCCTCGCTGAGATCACCACCACGAGGCCAAGAGGACGGAGAGAGATGCACTAGGCGACGGGAGTAGCAGCACCGGAGCCGCGCGAGAGGGAACTACCTCAACCGACGTCGTGCGGGAGGCCCGTGTCTCCGGCACCGCCACGGTCGCGTTCGGACGTGGCAGCAGGGCATACCAGGGCACCCCTGGCCTAGCCAAGCCAAAATCGGGCTCGCAAAGCCCCGCCGGCCACGCTGCAGCAGGGCGGCACCAGCTCCACCAGCATCCACTAGCCCATCGCCGCTGCCCACCTCCCGGAAGCCACACCGCCGGCCCGCCCAGACCCAAACTGGGCCCGAAGGGCCCAGACCTGAGTTGAGCGGGCGCCGCCAGATCGCACCGCCGCATCACCCCGACACCAACGACAAGGCCGGGCCAGCCAGACGCCTCATGAGCATGACAGAGAAACCACAGCTGGGACCGCGCCACGCTTAGGATCACCCTACGGCACCGCATTGGCCCGCTTCGTCATGACCCGAGAGGGGAATGGCCAGCGGCCGCCGCTGCCAGTGCCGCCCGGGCCATGTCCGGCGCCGGACACCAGCTACAGAGGTAGGTAGGGAGAGATGGGGAGGGCTCGAGGAGTAGGCGCCGAAGGCGTGGCCGGTCACCTGCGGGGGCAATGCGAGCGTGAGAGGGGCATGCCTGAGTGAGCTATGTTCCTGTTCGTGCACTTCCTCGCCCCTCATTCGATGTAATCTTTGCGGTGCGTTTGTTGGGATCCAATTAATTATGGGTTTATGATCAGATTATTCATTTAAAGTAATTGACTCTTTTCTGAACTTTATTATGTGTGATTTTTGTAGCTTTATATTTCTCTTCGATCTATCTATCTATTCTGGCCACTTAAATCGATTTATCTTCAGTCGGAGAGGTGCTTGGTAGTAGGTTCAATCTTGCGATGTCCTCACTCTGTGACCAGAGGAGTAGCGAGACACATATTTGTATTGTTGTTACTAACGGTAAAACGTTGGGGCTCGAGCATATTATTTGGTCTTGCTTTGTTTACATCATGTCGTCATGTTTCAAGCATTACTCTGTTCGTTATGAACTTAATACCCCAAAATGCATGCTAGATACCGGGCGAGGGGTGGAGTAATAGTAGTAGATGCAGATGAATGTCGGTCTACTTGTTTCAGGCGTAATGCGTGTATATTGATCATGTCATGAATAACATCATAATTACGCGTTTTTCTATCAATTGTGCAACAGTAATTTGTTTACCCAGCGTTCCTATGCTCATGAGAGAGATCCTCAGTGAACGCTATGGCCCCACATCCATTCACTTTATATTTACTAAAACCATAAAAAATTGTTGCAATTTATGTTCTTTTGCAACCCGTGTTGGATGAGTATTTGGTGTGTGTGTGTGTAGGTACCGTTAACGTTTGTTCGCATGAGTCTCCTACTAATTCAATAGCATTGATTATTAACTAAGAGAAATACCATCTGCTATTATATTACATCATCATTTCTTTTTAGAGAAATCCCAACACCTATCACAAGCAGTAAGCCTTGAGATGGAAAGGTTAGTTATGCTTTACGGCAACTTGATTTGAACTAAATCACTCCTCGATGCTAAATTTACTTACCGTAAACAATGCTTACATCTTATATCTATGTGTATAAATGCATGATCAGCTAGTAAATACAAACTTTTTTAACCTTTTCATCCTTTAAAGATGGTTTTTGCTAATTGACTTAAAGATGTTATTCATGATCATTTGCCCACCAGTTCATCAGGCAACGAGTGGCAAGCCACGTTTTACTTGGGGGACCGCGCGTAATGTTATCTCGTGCTCGCGGTAGGAAGAGATCAATGGTTTCTTCAAAGGGGAGTTACTATTGGACACTCATTGCGTCCAACAGCGGTAGGACACGAATGCGCAACCCAGCTGCGCCGCCGGCCCATTGCACGTGCGGCTTGCGTTGTACCGATTCGGGATATTGCCCCGAACAAAAAACACTGTAATATGCGAATTTGGTCAGTTTAAAAAATTACTTTGTAAAATTCTAACCATTTTTCGAAAACATGAATATTTTCTGAAATATAATTTAGTTTGGAGATAGTGAACATTTTTTTAAATAATTTTGTTCATGAAAGTCTAAAGATTTTTTGAAAATATTAACATTAATAAAGTTTGCTATTTTCTTTTGAAAAGGCGAAAAATAATTTTTTAAAAATTAAAAAATTCATTAAAACCCAAAATAAAATAAAATTTGCGGACAAGTTTTGAAAATACAAATATTTTTTAGAAAGACGGACATATTTCAAAAATTTCTAACAATTTTTGAAAAACACAAATATTTACCACAATTTCTATTTTTCTGATTTGAAACTGAAAATCAAAAACCAAAATAAACCGGCAAATAAAAAAATTAAAAAGTCATTCATGAACCTTCTAGAAGATTCCAAGAAACGAAACCAGAATCTCATCTATCGAACGTTGATGGATAGTCCCATCTCTCGGTCTCGGTCGACCAGTCACTCAACTGTGTGAACAGTTGAGAGTTTGACACCCGGTTCATTGTAGGGACTCGTACCGGTTTGCTGCAACGCTCCACCCCGGTTCATTGTATCGCAATTACTCTAACCTTGATTTTTGAAAATTTGCCCGATTTTCTTTTAAAATGACAAGTTTTTGAAAACATGAATATAAACACATTTTGAAAATGTAATAATGTTTGAAAATGCAAACATTTTTTTAAAATTCCAAACAACTTAAACAAATATGAACAATCTTGATAATTTCAAACATCTTTTGGATTTGAGAACATAATTTGAAAATAGGGAACATTTTTGTATAGTCTAAATAATTTTAAAAACATGTACTCTTTTCTTATAAGGTGGCCATTTTTAAAATACATACTGAACATTTTTAATATACGATGAACATTTTTCTTATATACATTGGACAAATTTAAAAATGTGATGAACTTTTTTGTTATATGATGATAATTTTTAATTACACTGATTTTTTATATGATTTTTAGAAAAGACACATGACTTTTTAAAAATTTCAAACACTTTAAATCCAAATATAATAATAATAATAAAGAAACCGAGAAAAGAAAAAGTTCATCGATTTTGTAAAAAAGTGCATCGATTTTGTGAAAAGTTCATTCAATTTTTAATAAGTTTCATCCATTTTCAAAACAGTTCATCGATTTTGGAAAAGATATCGACTTTGAAAAAAGTTTAACGATTATGAAAAAATGTTGATTTTGGAAAAGAGTTCATTTGATAAAAGTTCTTTAATTTTGAACAAAATCTTCATCTGTGTTTTAGAAAAAATCCATAGATTTGGATTTTTTACACATTTAGCAAAATAAATAAAAATAAAACGAACAAAACCTTTCCAATAAAAAATAAAAAAGGAACAAGAAAAATGAAAAAAGAAAAAATATGAAAGAAAAGAAGAAGGAAAAGGATGTAACTGAACGCATCGGTGAGGATGGTGGGGTGGTTAGCGCAACAAGGAGGTCGCCGGTTTGAAACACACTAGGCGCACACAGTTTGTTAGGCGTTAAAAATAGGAAAAGGAAAATGGGCCGGCCTAACGTGTAACAGGTGCTTTAGACCCCGAATAGGATTCGGGTTATTTGACGCGCACGGCCGTCCTAAGGCTTGCTAAAAGCTCCTATGCAACCTGCGGGATGAAACTATATCAACCGAACACGTCCTCCCGAGCGGCAGCACTAGTGGGTCGGCTCAGTAAAAAATGTGCATGTAGCTCTCCGCTGCTCCCTAGTGTTTGCTTTGTTTTTTTTTCCGGGTGATTTTGAAGTAGAATTTAATTATCTCCCCAGTTTCCTACCAAAATATTTACAAAAATTCAAGATTTTGCTTTTGAATTTAAAATGTTGGATTTTTTAAAAAATGTTTGACAATTTCATAAATGTTCACAAAATCAGAAAATGTTTGCTATTTTGAACAACTGTTCAAGGTTTAAAAAATGTTTGGGAATTGAAAAAAGTTATGATTTCGAAAAATATACATGAAGTCAAAAACTGTTTACGAACTTGAAAAATGACAATGAATTTGATTGTTTTGCAAATTCAACATAGCTCCACAATTCCAAAAAATGTACGTGAATTGGAAAATGGTTGCAAATTAGAAATATGTTCATTAACTCAAATAATATTACTGATTTTGACAAATGTTCTTGATTTAAAAAATGTTCACGAATTTAAAAAGTATTCAAATTATAAAATATTCATGAATCTAAAAAGCTTTATGAATTTGTTAAAATGTTTGCAATTTCATAAAATATTCATTAGATAAAAAGTTGTTCACAAATTCAATTTCTTACCAATTTAAATAAAATTCACTATTTGGAAATTTGTTCATGAATCATTCCCAAATTTAATCAATATTTGTGATTTCCAAAAATGTCTAAGAATTGAAAATATATTGGTGAATTAAAAAATGATAACCAATTCAAAAAAATGCTTACCAATGTAAAGGAAGATAATAGGAAAAGAAAATTTTAATTGTAAAGCCAAAAGAAAACATAAAATAATAAACACAAAAAGAACTCAATCAGAATAGTTCTAGAACCTTTTCAAACCCGATGGGGAACACACACAAAAATAGCCAAACTGGGCCTGCCCAGTATGGTGTGTTCGATTGCGGGTGGGTCCTTCTTTGGCGGATATATTCTCGATTGAGTGGGCCTCATCTATTAAACCCATTATGTTTGGTAGAATTGTTTTGTCGTTGATCGCGGAGTTCAACTAGTCGCTCCTCACTTGATAGTTTGACAAGTTGACTTTGACTGCTAACCACTCATAGGGTGGACTGGTTGACTGCCAGGACCCTTGACCAATGATTGCCGACTTTTTCAAAAAGAAAACATAAAATATGGAATAAAATCCAGAAATTTGAAAAAGAATTCACATTTTTTTTTAATAACAAATTTGGAAACAATCCATGAATTCAAAAAAATCACAAAAATTGGAAAGGAGTTCACTTAAATGAAAATTTCAAGAATTCAAAAAAAAATCAAGAATTTTAATAAAGTCAACAAATTTGAAAAAATAAGTCCATGAAATTTGAAGCAAAAAGTTCAAGAAAATTGAAAAGTACATGAATTTTATAAAACTTGATGAATTTACTAGGTGTGAGGAGGAGGAGGTTAGCCTTGATGGGCGGGTGGTGCCTCAAAATGACACATTTCTATGTTTGGGCTCAAAGATGAAGGAGGATGGGGATATTGATGAAGATGCGAACCATCGAATCAAAGCCGGATAGATGAAGTGGCGCCAAAATTCTGGCATTTTCTATGACAAGAGAGTGCCACAAAAGCTAAAAGGCAAGTTCCGCAGGACGGCGGTTTGACCGGCAACGTTGTATGGCGCCGAGTGTTGGCCGACTCAAAGGCGACATGTTCAACAGTTAGGTGTGGCGGAGATGCGTATGTTGAGATGGATATGTGGCCAAACCCGAAAGGATCGAGTCTGGAATGATTACATACGAGATAGAGTTGGGGTAACACCAATTGAAGAGAAGCTTGTCCAACATCGTCTGAGATGGTTCGGGCACATTCAACGCAGGCCTCCAGAAGCTCCGGTGCATAGTGGATGGCTCAAGCGTGCGAAGAATGTTAAGAGAGGTCGGAGTAGACTTTTGACATGGAAGAAGTCCGTTAAGAAAGACCTGAAGGATTGGCACCAAAGAACTAGCTATGAACAGGGTGCGTGGAAGATTGCTATCCATGTGCCGGAGGCATGAGTTAGTCACGAGATCTTATGTGTTTACCTCTAGCCTATCCCAACTTGTAACTTCTAAAAAAGTTATGAATTTTAAAAAGTACATGAAATGAGAAATGTTCACATTTTCTTTAAAAAAGTTCACAAAAATTAGAAAAAAGTTCTCGAATTTGATAAGTTCATGAATTTAAAAACAAGTTTGCAAAATTGGATCAAAGTTCAGAAATTTTGAAAATGTTATCTATTTGAAAATAGTTTGTTGATTAAGAAAGAAATAAAAAGAAGAAGAAAAAGAGTAGAGAAATGGCCAAACAAAAAAAAACACAGACAGGGAACAATATGATTTTTGTTTGTGTTACATTGTCGACAAGAGGGGAAAATGAAGTAAGTGGGCACAACAAAGTAAGTTGTCCCCGTGGTTAGCGCCACAAGGACTAAATGTCTATCGGTGGAGTTCTAGTCTCACACAATGCACTCAATTTTTGTGAGGGTTAAAAAAGAAAAAAAAAGTATCAGGCCGAGCCCAGGACGAAAGGGAGGGGGGTGCATCAAGTTGCAAATAACAGTGTAACGGGCATTGAAGGTGCTAAATAGGAGTTGGGACCTATGCGGGGATAGGAAATGTCGGGTTTGCCAGAGATGTACACATAGTTTAAAAAACCGAATCGGAAATCGAACAGGAAAGGGAGTCGGTTCAGGTTTTTACCGGTCGGACCGTCGGTTCAACGGTTCGATTGCCCTTTTTTAAGCAATAAAATAACATATGATAAGTAATATATGTGCTAATGTAGTGTGAAATAATGGTCAAATAAAATTATTTCTATGTAGTGGACAACAAAGGAGCACAACCAAGTTGGTTATCGGGCCATGGGTAGGCCCCGCGTATTGCTCACATGACCTGGGATCGAATCCTAATTTCTATTAAAACATTTTCCTGTTTTTTTCCGGCTCAATGGTCCACTTTTTCTCGCCGGTTTTCCAAAAAACGTCCGGTTCTACCGGTTTTCTCCGGTCTGATTGCAGAACGGTCTTATTAGCTTAAGAAATCGCTGAGGTCGGCAATTCCGGTTTTTTTCTAGTTCGACCGCCGGTCTGGTACAGACACTTGCAACTGATTTTTGCATCATCCTACTAATCCAACCGTGAATGTGTGGGACAAACTGGAGGCCGGCCGCTAAATAAAGCACTGTCCAATGTTCGGCTACTGAGTAGTTCTGGCGAGTGATTAGAGCAACTCGATCCATTTCATGCGCCCATATCCGTTTGGGTCTGCGCGGACAAAAACGATGGTCCAATGCAAAGACCCATTTTCATTTTACGTCCATGTCCGCGCGGACCCATTTTCATCCCAAATTTGAGTCACATTTGGGTTCAAGGCGGACACAAAACGGACGCCCGAGCTCTCTTTTCTGTCCGTCTGCGTCTGCCGCTAGCCCACATGGCAGCCAAATAAATATCACATCTCTCTCCCGTACGCTCCAGCTCGCCGCCGCCCATCGCACAGCATCCACACCGCCGTCCACCACGCTTCCTCGCTGGAGCACACGCGCCGCCGTCCATCCGCGCCTACTCGTCGGAGCCGCACCCGTGCTAGCTAGCTAGCTGCAAGCCGACGTCGCCGCTACCGCACAGGACGACACCACGACTGCCTAGAGACGACGCCGGCCTTGCCTCCCCCCCGCACTGGCCATCGGCCTCGCCTCCCTGCGCCGCCGCTCCCCTGCCCCGTGCTCGTCCCGGCCTCGCCTGGTCCGCGCCGCCTCCCCCCGCGCCTTGCCTTCCCCATGCTTGTCCTACAGTGGCCGGTCTTGTCGAGCTCCTGGCCGTTCTCTGCCAAGGCCGCGATCCCTCACTTCCCGTGCACTCCCCGCGCTCCGCCCGCTCCTCCTGGTCACACGCTGCGCCCGGGCGAGCCCGCTAAACCCGGCAGCGCCAGCCTCGCCAGCCACCTCAGCGGCGCTGGCACAGCCTCACCCCGCCGCACCCTCGCGCTCGCCGCGCCATGCTCATGGCGCTCGCCATGCCACCCCCGCTGTGGGGTTCGAGCTCGCCCATCGGCCTCCCCGCGCACTACGAGCTCCCCTGCCCTGCCTGCTACGTGTTTGAGATAATGTCAGGGCGGACATGTCGAAAATGGGCCTGGCTACCATTGGGCGCACTCGCAGACCCAAATAAAAAAGCGGACACGGACGCGTAGACAGACGACCCAAACAAACAAAAAATGGACAAAATCGGTGTCCGTTGGGGTCGCCAGTTGCTCTTAGGCCAACTCCCCCGCGCGACCCCAAACGATGTCCATTTTGCCCGGATTCTTTCCGTTTGGGTAGGGCGATGGGGTCCTGTCCGAGCCTGTCCTGGGATGCGGTGGTCATGCGCCCAGCGCGCGGCCGCATCTTTTGGCCCCATCTTGTCCGCCTCCATTTTAAAAACAACAACGTTCGAAATACCACACCCTAGTTCTGGCTGGCGGCCCTAGTTCACGCCGGCAACAGAGCCAGCAGCCTACACGTCCTCGTCGGCAACACAGCCAGCGGCCGGCAACACAGCCAGCCTCCAAAATAAATAGTTTTGTTCGCCGGCAACACAGCCTGTTGGGGAATGCAATATTTCAAAAAAATTCCTACGATCATGCAAGATCTATCTAGGAGATGCATAGCAACGAGAGGGGAGAGTATGTCTACATACCCTCTTAGACCAAAAGTGAAAGCGTTTATCAACGCGGTTGATGTAGTCGTACACCTTCACGATCCGTCCCGATCAAGTACTGAACGTACGGCACCTCCGCGTTCAGCACACGTTCAGCTCGATGACGTCCTCGCCTTCTTGATCCAGCAAGAGGGGCGAAGTAGTAAATGAGTTCCGGCAGCACGACGGCATGGTGATGGTGTTGGTGAAGAACAATCTCCGCAGGGCTTCGCCTAGAAAACTATGACGGAGGATAAACTAGAGGGGACGGGGTTGCCGGCACACGGCTTGGTGTTTCTTGATGTGTCTTGGGTGCTAGCCCTGCCCCTCTATTTATATGTTGAGCCTTGGGGTCGAAACTTGGAGTAAAATCCTACACAAAGTCAGTTTCACCCGAAAGGCAGGAGTCCTTCTCGGATTCCAGGGCCAGACGTCAGGGTTCCTCGGGTCTGGACCCAGACGCCAAGGACCCTACCGTCTGGCCCCTGGACTCCGCAAAACTTCCTTTTACGCTTTCCAAACACCTTATGGGCTTTCCCCTTTGGCCCAAATAAAGTGCTCTCGTATCCAAACATTTTGGGAAACATCCGGAACCCCTTCCAGTGAATTCCGGAACCCTTCTGGAGACCAAACACTATTATCCAGTATATCAATCTTTATCTCCGGGCCATTTCGGAGTTACTCGTCATGTCCGTGATCACATCCGGGACTCCGAATAACATTCGGTCACCAACATACATAACTCATATAATACTATATCGTCAACGAAAGTTAAGCGTGCGGACCCTACGGGTTCGAGAACTATGTAGACATGGCCGAGACACCTCTCTGTTCAATAACCAATAGCGGAACCTGGATGCCCATATTGGATCCTACATATTCTATGAAGATCTTTATCGGTCGAACCGTAATGACAACATACGTTATTCCCTTTGTCATCGATATCTTACTTGCCCGAGATTCGATCGTCGGTATCCTTATACCTAGTTCAATCTCGTTACCGGCAAGTCTCTTTACTCGTTCCATAATGCATCATCCCGTAACTAACTCACTGGTCACATTGCTTGCAAGAGTTATTATGATGTGCATTACCAAGAGGGCCCAGAGATACCTCTCCGATACTCAGAGTGACAAATCCTAATCTTGATCTATGCCAACCCAACAAAACACCTTCGGAGATACCTGTAGAGCATCTTTATAATCACCCTCTTACGTTGTGACATTTTATAGCACACAAGGTATTCCTCCGGTATTCGGGAGTTGCATAATCTCATAGTCAAAGGAACATGTATAAGTCATGAAGAAAGCAACATCAATAAAACTTAACGGTCATTATGCTAAGCTAACGGATAGGTCTTGTCCATCATATCATTCTCCTAATGATGTGATCTCGTTTATCAAATGAAAACACATGTCTATGGTTCGAAAACTTAGCCATCTTTGATTAACGAGCTAGTCTAGTAGAGGCTTTACTAGGGACACTGTTTTGTCTATGTATCCACCCATGTATCAAGTTTCCGGTTAATACAATTCTAGCATTAATAGTAGATATTTATCATGATATAAGGAAATATAAATAACAACTTTATTATTGCCTCTAGGGCATATTTCCTTCAGTCTTCCACTTGCACTAGAGTCAATAATCTAGTTCACATCGTCATGTGAATTAACACCAATAGTTCACATCTTTATGTGATTAGTTCACATCGCCATGTGACTAATACCCAAAGGGTTTACTAGAGTCAATAATCTAGTTCACATCGCTATGTGATTAGCACCCAAAGAGTACTAAGGTGTGATCATGTTTTTCTTGTGAGAGAAATTTAGTCAATGGGTCTGCCACATTCAGAGCCGTATGTATTTTGCAAACTTTCTATGTCTAAAATGCTCTGCATGGAGCTACTCTAGCTAATTGCTCTCACTTTCAGTATGTATCTAGATTGAGACTCAGAGTCATCCGGATATGTGTAAAATCTTGCATCGACGTAACTCTTTACGACGAACTCTTTATCACCTCCATAACCGAGAAATATTTCCTTAGTCCTCTTAGGTAACTAAGGATAACTTTGACCGCTGTCCAGTGATCCACTCCTGGATCACTATCATACCCCCTTGCCAAACTCATGGCAAGGTACACAATAGGTTTGTTACACAGCATGGCATACTCTATAGAACCTATGGCTGAGGCATAGGGAATGACTTTCATTCTCTTTCTATTTTCTGCCGTGGTCGGGTTTTGAGTCTTACTCAACTTTACACCTTGCAATACAGGCAAGAACTCCTTCTTTGACTGTTCCATTGATGCCCAATATGTAAGCAGCTTTACTGAGGTCTTTATTTGAAAAACTCCTTTCAAACACTCCTTTATGCTTTTTTCCAGAAAATTCTACATCATTTTCGATCAACAATATGTCATTCACATATACTTATCAGAAAGGCTGTAGTGCTCCCACTCACTTTCTTGTAAACACAGGCTTCACCGCCAGTCTGTATAAAACTATATGGTTTGATCAACTCATCAAAGCTTATATTCCAACTCTGAGATGCTTGCACCAGTCCATAGATGGGTCGCTAGAGCTTGCACATTTTTAGCACCTTTAGGATTGACAAAACCTTCTGGTTGTATCATATACAACTCTTCTTTAAGAAATCCATTAAGGAATATAGTTTTTACATCCATTTGCCAGATTTCATAAAATGCGGCAATTGCTAACATGATTCGGACAGACTTAAGCATCGCTACGAGTGAGAAAATCTCATCGTAGTCAACACCTTGAACTTGTCGAAAACCTTTTGCGACAAGTCGAGCTTTGTAGATAGTAACACTACCATCAGCGTCCGTCTTCCTCTTGAAGATCCATTTACTCTCTATGGCTTGTCGATCATGGGGCAAGTCCACACTTTGTTCTCATACATGGATCCTGTTGGGAACGCAGTAATTTCAAAAAAAAATCCTACGATCACGCAAGATCTATCTAGGAAAAGCATAGCAACGAGCGGGGAGAGTGTGTCCACGTACCCTAATATACTGAAAGCGGAAGCGTTTAGTAACGTGGTTGATGTAGTCGAACGTCTTCGCGATCCAACCGATCCAAGTACCGAACGTACGGCACCTCCGCGTTCAGCACACGTTCAGCTCGATGACGTCCCTCAAACTCTTGATCCAGTTGAGGCCGAGGGAGAGTTCCGTCAGCACGACAGCGTGGAGACGGTGATGATGAAGTTACCGGCGCAGGGCTTCGCCTAAGCACTATGACGATATGACCGAGGTGTGTAACTATGGAAGGGGGCACCGCATAGGGCTAAGACAAATCTTGGAGTGCCTTTGGGTGCCCCCTGCCCACGTACATAAAGGAGGGAGGAAGAGGAGGCCGGCCCTAGAGGGGGCGCACCAAGGGGCGGAGTCCTACTTGGACTCCCGGTCCAAGTAGGATTCGGCCCCCCTTTCCTATTCCAACTAGGAGAAGGAAGGGAAGGAGGAAGAGGGGAGAAGGAAGGAGGGGGGCGCCGCCCCCTCCTAGTCCAATTCGGACCAGCCCATGGGGGCGTGCAGCCAACCCTTGAGGCCCTTCTCTCCTTTCCCGTATGGCTCATTAAGGCCCACTACTTCCCTCGACGAATTCCCGTAACTCTCCGGTACTCCAAAAAATACCCGAATCACTCGGAACCTTTCCGATGTCCGAATATAGCCTTCCAATATATCGATCTTTACCTCTCGACCATTTAGAGACTCCCCGTCATGTCTGTGATCTCATCTGGGACTCTGAACAAACTTCGGTCATCAAATCACATAACTCATAATACAAATCGTCATCGAACGTTAAGCGTGCGGACCCTACGGGTTCGAGAACTATGTAGACATGACCGAGACACATCTCCGATCAATAACCAATAGCGGAACCTGGATGCTCATATTGGCTCCTACATATTCTACGAAGATCTTTATCGGTCAAACCGCATAAAAACATATTGTGACACTCCAAAAAAATTTCTTTGGTTTTCTTCAAAACTTTGTTGGATTTGAAGGAGGTCACCAAAACCCTTCCAAAAAAAAACTCTATCAAAAGCTTTTTCCCTCTGGCAAAATATTTTACTTTTGCATCTCCTTCAACTCTGGTGTTTAGTTTTTAAATTTTTCCTCTAATTGCGCCCTTCTCAAGGATTCAAGAAAAATCTTTGAAGTTTATTTTTTCTTTCAAAAAGAAACTCTAGGAGTTTTTCATTTTCTCCCATATTTGAAATCATTCATGATTTGGCCATACACCACATGGTAAAATCTTCCCAAATATATCTCCTTCCACTTTGGGCAATCCAAACACTCTATCTCTACTAGTTCAACCCTCTTCTGAATTTTTATTTCAATTAATTCTCTCCCAAATCTTTTCTGTCTATTATTTTGAGCCTAGGTAATTTGCAAAGCAAGTACCTTAATGCATTTGAATTTTGACCTCAAACCAACTCCCTTGGATAGTCCTTGGTACCCACAACCTAGAACTATCAAGATCCACTCCTCTTTTGTTAAAAAATTTCAAGTTATAGTCCCTGCAAGTTTGGACCAGATTTGCCAAATTTGGTGAAATTCATATCTACATTACTCCAAAAATTCCACAAATATTCAGGCAGCCTCGAGATGCAATGAGAGGCCCCTCCACCAAAAACCAGCTCAAGGAAAAATCCCTACATGCCTAGATCATTCTGTCGAACACCTTGCATGCACTGTTTCTATTCATTTTCAGTTAAGTTCGTAGTTTCAAAGGTCAATCTTCGTCGATAAATTCAGTCACATGATCACGATGCACTTGGCACGTTGCTCACGGCCTAGCTTGCTTGTCCGGAGCCTCACAGCGATGCTTAGCGCGTTCTGGCGTCGGTGGCGCCCACAGCGCGGCGTGTCTCATGGCGGCCGAACCACCGTAGCGGCCGGCCAAGGGAGTAGAACGGCGGCATAACGCCGCTTACGCCGCCCAAACCCTCGGTGGCTCCAGCGTGGCCATTTCCTCGCCAACAAGACGCATGCAGCACCGTCGCCGTGGCGCTGCACGCACTGAAGCACGCTCCTGCCGCCCGACGGGCCGCCCGTTCCGTCGAGCTCCCCCTAAGCAACCAAATCCCGACGCAGTTAGCACCTAAACGGAACGAGGGAACACCCACGACGACGCTCAACCTCTGAACCCTCCCGTGCAACCACAGCACCGCCGTAATCACCTCGCCGGAGAACCCCGTTCTCGGCAACCGCCTCGGGGCGGCTATATATAGCACCGCAAGCTTGCTCTCGCCCCGCACACCTCCTCTACCCTCCAGACCCGCCAAGTCCTGGAAGGGCCACGGGAGCTCTCCTTCCCGAATCCGGCCACTTCGTTCCGCCTCGGCCTCCACCTTGATTCATCATGCGGTGATGCCATCTCCGGCGCCCAAACCTCGTCCGTAGCCTTCTCTTACACCTAGTGCTCTAACCCCCACCTCAATTCGATCCTTGCATCCCTCCTCGGCGAGATCCATCAACGCCCGAACCACCGTCCGCCGGAGTTGAGACCACCGTCAACGTGGTGCTCATCAGTGACCAACTCCACCACCCACCGGTGCGGAAGGACACGGTGAGCACGTTGGTAACCTCCGATCCTCTGCCTCATTGTAGATCGCCACGGCGATCACCGCGACCCTCGAGCGCCAAATATCTGCTGCTTTCAAACCCGACGGGTGGGTCCTCCCGTCGACTTTTTCCTCTTTTTGAATCGTTTTCTCGAACGCCTTGGAAAAATACGTCTTCCCAACTGGGTGACGATTTGAGGAGCGTTTTCTGTTTTTATAAAGAAAACCCTGGGAAGTTTCTGTTTCATTACAGAAAGGTCCGTTGACTAAAACGATAATAACTTTTAAAAATAAAAGTATTTTTTATTGATTCTTTTTATGTCATATTTAAAATTTTGTCTAGTTTTTTATCAGATTTATTTGAAAAATATTTGGAGTAATTTTTGTTCACCTCACGGTATTTACGTTAAGCGCCAGATGTTTTCTTTATACCGTAGATACCGAAGGAGGTGACGGGACCGCAAACTTCACCGAGCTAGGCTCAGGACTACTCTGAACCAGGCAAGCATGTTTGAACTTTTGATATGATGAGTGTTCCGCAGGTTTGCATTAAGTAGTTTCATGGCATGTTTGTGAGCATACCGATGAATGTTATTTTCATGCAAAGTTGAGGCAAGTGAGTTCGATAATCCATACGTGTTGGATGTGAATGTGCACGGCCATGTGTTGGCATGAGGATGGGTAAGATGGCAGTGTTGTAGCATGCCAGTCTTATGCCATACTATTTGACTTTAGTGTCAACCTGTATCAGTTCGGTTCCCATCCATTTCCCTTCCCGTACTACCACATGTTTTCCGCAAGGGATATGGCTTAGTAAGTAGAAAACCGCTTTCCTGGTACACACCAAATGGAGAGGCTGTGATGATGGTTCCATGGCCCTGGATTAAAGCCAGTCATCCGGTCAGGGGGCATGGGTGTTTCCGGTTGGGACCGAGGGGGGGGGACCCCTTAGAGCACGCGAATATAACTTTAATCCCATGCTATTCGAGATTGTGATCTCCCCATCTTAAAAGTTTTTCTTGGACGATGTCTAGGGTGATTCCTGGCATCGTGAGGTAGGATGGGTGTGTACCGGTTAGCTGTGTTTCTTCCGAAATACCATAAACGGAACTAGTCCTTCAGGACTACGGAAATCCGTTGGCTGTGGGTAATTTTAGTACAAACTCTGCAGAGTCATAAATCCTCGAATCATCTTATCCATGTCCAAGTTCTCAGATATCTTATCCTCGACAAGTGTCGGTTTTGGTGACAGATACTCCGTGAATCACATGAGTACTAAGTCCGGTTAAATGTTTATTCCTCGTGGATGGACTTACCAGTTTATATTCATGTGTTGAATATTTATTATGAGTGCTATATCTTTGTGATGAAAGCCCTTTCTGTGATGTCGCTCAGACGTCCGACTGCGGCATTGTTGTTACTTATTTTTATTATAAGCCCTTTCTGTGATGTCGCTCAGACGTCCGATCATGACATTGCCTTTACTTATTTTTATTATAAGCCCTTTACGTGATGTCGCTCGGACATCCGATCATGACATTGATGTTACTTATTTTTATTATAAGCCCTTTCGTGATGTCGCCAGACGTCCGATCGTCCATTGCACGCATGCATTTTTATTTCAATATAAGCCCTTTATGAGGTGTCGCCGACGCTCGATCGTGGCAATATTTTGCTTATTTATTCACCTTTCGAGGCGCCGCTCGCATAACCCGATCGGTTTTAAGTTTGCCTCCTTGGGTTTCGAAGCGGACTACCGTCGACTCCCATTTTAATTTTTTTTCTATTATGATTTAATTGAGCATTGTTAAGATTAACTTTGTCTCATTCATGCTTCCATTTGTTATTTCTTTTGTCCGAATTGTCTTTCTAGTACTTTCATAGTACTCACCTGGTTTGTTGATTTGGCGAGATCTTGTGAAAGCGATCTCATGGATGAAGAGTGCGATAGCGAGTTCGACGCCTAGAGGAATCCCAGTCGATCTCGTGCGACCCTCGGATTAGTCCTTGTAAAATATCCGCTTCCGCTACCCAAATAAATTCATCGAGCCTCACCTCGGCCTTTCGATGAGCCGCCAATCTTGATAGACTTATTAACCAATTCTAATCGTGTTATTCCACCAACCACGCATACTCCAAGGCGTTAGTATTTCCACCCTACACCTTGTGCCATATCCGCCATCATGTATAATTATTGGCGTGTTGTAATAATTGGTTGGGCATCTTTAGTCCGACCCTTGTAATATTGTAATGCTACCGGCTTCTTGTATCAAAGTTTTGTCTACCGATATGGAGGATTTATCCTCATATTGGATTTCATGGGTCGGTTGTTCAATAAATATTTTTATTGAAAATCCGGTCGTGACAAGCTTGGTACCGAGCCGACTGTAGGAAGCCACTAGGTGCGATCGCTAATCGGTTATTAGCATAATAGATCTATTTATTATTTTTACAAATGTAGTCAATTTACGGCGATCGGCATAAATTTATGATTTGACTACTCAGGATTTTTGCCTACTTTTGTAGATGGCGACAACGATCATGCGAGTCGCAGATGTTCGCCAACATGCCCGATGGGTTTGTCAAGCTTCTCTCCTTCATCATCCAAGTCGCGATGGGGCCAGATGCGCCCCCAGTCTTCTCTCTCTCAGCACAAGGTCAATGACCGTCTAACCATGCACCAATCCGCGGTGGAATTCAAGAGAGGACGAGTTGAGCGTTACCGGTTCGTGGGGAGAGCCATGCCCACAGAGAAGCACACGCTACAGATGGCAGCCCATGAGGCGATAGCCCGTCTTAGGGATATCCTGCCTTCAATGAAGACTCGTCGCTACTGCTACGACATGTCACGTGCCATACACCTGCCACTCTGGCGTTCTCTTGCCCCAGAGGAGAACGGGACGAAGCTTCTGAGATGCTCATCGAGTATCTCCGGGCTTTGGAGGCAGCCTTCGACAACCTGGTGGACGACTTTGTAGCTGCCCGCATGGACTCAGTCCATGGCTGTGCCGCCAACAGGAGGGAGCTCCTGCGTGCTGCACCGCCACTGACTTTCGTCTCGTCATCAACATCGTTCGCTCCTACTGCTCGCACCGCTACTCGTCGCCTGCCTACCACGGAGGAATTCAACCATGTCATTGCACCTACTCCGGTTCGTTACGCACCACCCCTCGTGCCCGCCAGATTCGAGTTGTCCCACACACAGGCACCTGCTCCACCAACTCCGTGCAGCACCTCTCGTCTGGAGCCTATCTCCGAAGAGGAGGTTGAGTCCCCAACCTCTCTCGCCTCACCCTTGGCAGGCCAAGGGAAATCCTTACCATCTCCGACTAAGTACGCTTAGCCGCCATGCGATGTACCGACTTGTACGATATGTTTATATGCAAATAGGCTGTGAGAAGTAGTTTGTTTTGCGCATCATGTAGGATCTGGAGGAGTGCACTAGACTAAATAACATGTCAGGATTTATGTACGCATATCCTGAGTGATGTATTGTATAATTACTGCTTGCGTGTAAGATATGTAATGATCAGTCCTTCTCCGTGCACAATCGACTTGTTTTCTTGGAAAAAAAATCTTGGGCTTTTAATTTATTTGCCATCCTTATGCATTTATGGACTTAATTTTTGCGACTTCTTCCACTTTCTTATGAGTGTTTCAAAATATATCCCCGGAGTAAATTATGTCTCGTCCTTGGACGCGCTCCATGCCAACTCCAACAGAGGAAAATTATGGCACACCCCCAGGCAACAATTTCACACAGGGACAGACAAGTCAACAGGACAGTGAAACGACACTTTCCCAGATGTGCCGTCTTTACGAACAAAGTCAGCAGCAACATCAGGAAATACTGAACCAAGTCATCAATATGGGGAATCACCGCGGACAGTATCAACAGCAATCCAAGTTATCCGAGATACAGAAGACGCGTCCCCAAACATTTTCTCACACTGACAAACCTCTGGAAGCCGAGGACTGGCTTCGAGACATGGAGAGAAAATTAATTATCGCCCAGTGTTCAGACCTTGAGAAAGTGCTTTATGCTCCGCACTATCTCACTGGAGAAGCCGCATCGTGGTGGGAAAATTTCCTACACATGCACCCCAACGAAAATAATATATCATGGGAGGAATTTAAGGAAGGTTTTCGTGGGGCACATATTCCTAGGAGTCTGATGAAGATCAAAAAGAGAGAATTTGATGACCTCAAGCAAAGAACAATGACAGTGTCCGAATATAACAGTCAGTTTACCCTCTGTCTCGCTTCACGCCAACGAGGAACGGATGTCAGAAAACAAAAAGATGGAGAAGTTTCTAGACGGACTGACACCCGCGCTTAAATGTCAGTTGGTCGTACACACATTTCCAGATTTTAAGACGCTGGTGGATAAGGCCATTACCTTGGAAAATGAGAGACGCAACTTAGAAGATTTCCGCAAGCGGAAGAGGGACCAGTCTAAACACACCCGCAACCACCGCAGCAAAGGCAGACGTTGAGAAAAACTGGACACCCAAACCCACGACAAACGTCTCACGCCCAAGCAAGAATTTCCACGCAAGGGACAAGGAGTTCACATACCGCCCGAGCGTTACTGTTACGCTTGTGGAGAAGAAGGGCACTATGCCAAGCGGTGCCCCAAGCCAAGGAACTTCGGCCCCAAAGCCGAACAACGGAGGCAATAATTGGCACCAAAGCGCAACAATTTCAACCCAAATAACAACCACGGGAAGGGTCATCTGAACCACGTGACCAAAGAGGAAGCACAAAATGCCCCGGATATCGTACTCGCATGCGCTTCACATCAACAAAATACCTGCCATGGTTTTGTTTGATTCGAGCTTCTCACTTTCGTTCGTTCGAAAAGTTTTGCTTTGCAAAATAATTTTTCGATGCTTCCCTTGGGAAAATCTATGATCGTCAAGTCCCCTGGAATCAAGCAAGTTACCCAGAATTATTGCCAGGATGTGGTTATCGAGTTTGATGGGTTGAAGTTCCACGCAAATCTTATCGTATTGGAAAATAAAGGGCTGGATGTCATCTTAGGGATGGATTGGTTAACCACCAACAAAGGTTTTATTGATCGCTTCAACAGACCGTAATTCTCACCCATCACCACGGGAAGACCATAAAGGTTTCAGCCAAGGAAAGAAAAATATGCCGCAACCGAGATTGAACAAGGTAGATATTTCTGAATTGAGCAAAGTGCCGATGGTGTGTGAATTTCCGGATGTATTCCCGAAGAACTACCGGGCATGCCACCGGATAGAGAGATTGAATTCAGCATAGAGCTAGCACCGGAACCGCCTCCCATATACAAGAAACCATACAGAATGGCACCATCCGAATTGGTGGAACTAAAGAAGCAAATAAAGGAACTGTTGGAAAAAGGGTACATCTGAGCCAGGTTCCTCACCTTGGGGTTCACCAATTTTATTCGCCAAAAGAAGGATGGAACACCGAGATTGTGCATAGACTATCGAGCGCTAAACATGGTCACAATCAAGAACAAATATCCGATGCCGCGAATAAATGATTTATTCGATCAACTCGCTAAGGCCAAGGTGTTCTCAAAGATTGACTTGAGATCGGGATATCACCAACTGAAAGTACGAACCGAGGATATTCCCAAGACTGCTTTCACCTCCAGAAACGGATTGTACGAGTTCACCGTGATGCCATTCGGACTAACAAACGCCCCCGCATATTTTGTTCACCTCATGAACAAAGTATTCATGAAGTTTATGGATAAGTTTGTTGTGGTATTTATCGATGATATTCTGGTATACTCCAAAACACCAGAAGAACACGTTGAACATCTCCGGATTGTACTAGGAGAACTCAGAAACATCGGTTATGCGCTAAATTTAGCAAGTGTGAATTTTGGCTAAGGCAAGTAGGTTTTTACGGGCTACGTCTTGACTCAAGAAGGTATCGCCGTAGACCGGAAAAAGTCAAGGCCGTGCCAGGCTGGAAGCCGCCAAATTGTGACGGATGATGTACGAAGTTTCTTGGGTATGGCAGGATACTACCGAAGATTTATTGAAGGATTCTCCACCATAGAAAAGCCAATGACACAACTACTCAAGAAAGACAGGAAGTTTGAATGGACGGAAGCTTGCGAGAAAAGTTTCCAAGAACTGAAGAGGAACTGACGACAGCACCAGTACTAATTATGCCAGATATACACAAAAATTTTGAGGTATTTTGTGACGCATCTCTAAAGGGCCTCGGGTGCGTATTGATGCAAGAGGGGAAGGTTGTCGCATATGTTTCCAGACAACTTCGCAAGCATGAGGAAAATTACCCTACTCATGACCTGGAATTAGCAGCAGTTATTCATGCACTCAAGGAATGGAGACACTTTTTACTTGGTAATTGTTGTGAAATATACACGGACCACAAAAGCCTCAAGTATATTTTCACACAACCAGAACTAAATTTACGGCAGCGACGCTGGTTGGAATTAGTAAAGGATTATGATGTTGGGATCCACTACCACCCGGGCAAATGTTGTAGCAGATGCTCCGAGTGGAACCCCGGTCCGGACAACGACGGCATGCCGGACTTAAGACCTGAATTCAGCGAGGAATTGCAAAGCTCAACCAGATGGTGGTCACCGAAGGCAGTGTGTCAAACTTAGAAGTATAGCCTACCCTGATAGAGAAGGTTAAAGAGGCTCAACGTGAACACCCCATTGAAGGCATAAAACGGAAGATCAAGTTGGGCAAGGCCTCGGAATTCATTATTGATGAGCAAGGAATATTGTGGTACGGGAATAGGCTTTGCGTACCAAATATCCATGACCTTAAACAGCAAATCCTGGCTGAAGGCCACACCGCTCCATATTCAATCCATACCGGGAGGAACAAAATGTACAAAGATCTTCGTGAGACATTTTGGTGGCATGGTATAAAAAGAGACATAGCCACGTTTATTGCATGTTGTGACTCTTGTCGACGCATCAAGGCCGAGCACCGTAAACCGTCCTGCTATTGCAACCAAATAAGATACCCGAGTGGAAATGGGACGAGATTGGAATGGATTTTATTGTTGGACTACCTCGGTCGCGACACGGACATGATGCCATATGGGTAATCACCGATAGATCGACTAAAGTAGCTCACTTCATCCCGTGAAGACAACACACACCACTCGTAAGCTTGCTAGGCTCTACCTCTCCCGTGTCGTTTGCCTACATGGAGTCCCAAAGAAAATAATCTCGGACGGAGGCACTCAATTCGTCTCCGGTTTTGGGATCACTTACAACAAGCTCTGGGAACTCACCGGCATTCAAGATCGCATACCATCCCCTGCATGTATGGGCAGACCGAGCGAGTAAACCAGATTCTAGAAGATATGCTTTGAGAGCATGTGTCCTCACCTATGGGACCAGCTTGGGAGGAGAGCTTACCATACGCAGAATTCGCATATAACAACAGCTATCACCCAGCCTGCAAATGGCACCATTTGAAGCTCTGTCAGACGAAGATGTCGTACCCGCTAAATTGGTCGGAAACCGGAGATAGTCATATCTTCGCCCAGACCTGCTCAAAGAGGTCAAGATAAAGTCAAGGTAATTAAGGACCGACTCAAGACAGCCCAAAGTCGACAAAAGAGTTATTACGATCAAGCATCGTGGAGTCCATTTTGAACCCGGTGAATTTGTGTACCTACGAGTATCACCCATGAGAGGCCTGCACCGATTCAAGATTAAAGGGAAGCTAGCACCAAGATTCATCGGACCTTTACGCATAGTAGCACGAAGAGGCACGGTGGCCTACCAAATTGGACTTACTCAAGAGTTATCCGACATCCACGACGTGTTCCATGTCTCCCAATTGAGGAAGTGCGTAAGCAACCCGGAGAAACAAGTACCCCATAAAAACATTGACGTGCAACCAGACCTTACGTGTCGGGAGCATCCGATAAAAATCTTGGAAGAGTCGGAAAGGAGAACCCGACGTAAAACCATCAAGTTCTTCAAAGTTCGATTGGAGCAACCACACCGAGAGTGAAGCCACTTGGGAAAGAGAGGATTTCCTTCGAGCGGAGCACCCACAATTATTTGAGGATCAACTGGAATCTCGGGGACGAGATTTTTCCTAAGGGGGTAGGTGTTGTGACACTCCAAAATTTTTTCTTTGGTTTTCTTCAAAACTTTGTTGGATTTGAAGGAGGTCACCAAAACCCTTCCAAAAAGAATCTCTATCAAAAGCTTTTTCCCTCTGGCAAAATATTTTACTTTTGCATCTCCTTCAACTCTGGTGTTTAGTTTTTAAACTTTTCCTCTAATTGCTCCCTTCTCAAGGATTCAAGAAAAATCTTTGAAGTTTATTTTTTCTTTCAAAAAGAAACTCTAGGAGTTTTTCATTCTCTCCCATACTTGAAATCATTCATGATTTGGCCATACACCACATGGTAAAATCTTCCCAAATATATCTCCTTCCACTTTGGGCAATCCAAACACTCTATCTCTACTAGTTCAACCCTCTTCTGAATTTTTTTTTCAATTAATTCTCTCCCAAATCTTTTCTGTCTATTATTTTGAGCCTAGGTAATTTGCAAGGCAAGTACCTTAATGCATTTGAATTTTGACCTCAAACCAACTCCCTTGGATAGTCCTTGGTACCCACAACCTAGAACTATCAAGATCCACCTCTTCCTGCTCAAAATTTAAAATTATAGTCCCTGCAAGTTTGGACCAGATTTGCCAAATTTGGTGAAATTCATATCTACATTACTCCAAAAATTCCACAAATATTCAGGCAGCCTCTAGATGCAATGAGAGGCCCCTCCACCAAAAACCAGCTCAAGGAAAAAATCCCTACATGCCTAGATCATTCTGTCGAACACCTTGCATGCACTGTTTCTGTTCATTTTCAGTTAAGTTCAGAGTTTCAGTGTCGATCTTCGTCAGTAAATTCAGTCACATGATCACAGTGCACTTGGCACGTTGCTCACGGCCTAGCTTGCTTGTCCGGAGCCTCACACGTGTGCTTGGCGCGTTCCTGGCGTCGGTGGCGCCCTGGCAGCTTCTTGTGGCGTGTCTCGGCGGCGAACCACCGTAGCGGCCGACAGGGAGCAGAACGGCGGCATAACGCCGTTCGGCGCCGCCCAAACCCCCTGGTGGCTCCGCGTGGCCATTTCCTCGCCAGCGCACGCATGCAGCACCGTCGTCGTGGCGCGGCACGCACAGAGCACGCTCCCTGCCGCCGACGGGCCCCCACCGCCCCGTTCCGTCGAGCTCCCCCTAAGCAACCAAATCCCGACGCAGTTAGCACCTAAATGGAACTAGGGAACACCCACGTCGACGCTCAACCTCTGAACCCTCCCGTGCAACCACAGCGCCGCCGTAGTCACCTCGCCGGAGAACCCCGTTCTCGGCAACCGCCTCGCGGCTATATATAGCACCCCAAGCTTGCTCTCGCCCCCGCACACCTCCTCTACCCCTCCAGACCCCGCCAAGTCCCTGGAAGGGCCACGGGGAGCTCTCCTTCCCCGAATCCGGCCACTTCGTTCCGCCTCGGCCTCCACCTTGATTCATCATGCGGTGATGCCATCTCCGGCGCCCAAACCTCGTCCGTAGCCTTCTCTTACACCTAGTGCTCTAACCCCCACCTCAATTCGATCCTTGCAGCCTCCTCGGCGAGATCCATCAATGTCCGAACCACCGTCCACCGGAGTTGAGACCACCGTCAACGTGGTGCTCATCGGCGACCAACTCCACCACCCACCGGTGCGGAAGGACACGGTGAGCACGTTGGTAACCTCCGATCCTCCTGCCTCGCCGTAGATCGCCGCCGGCGATCACCGCTGACCCTCGGTGCCAAATCTACGCTTTCGTTTTCAAACCCGACGGTGGGTCCTCCCCGTCGACTTTTTCCTCTTTTGAATCGTTTTCTCGAAACGCCTTGAACAAAATACGTCTTCCCCCTTTGGATCGACGTATTCGAGATCAAGCGTTTTACATTTTATAAAGAAAACCCTTGGAAGTTTCTGTTTCATTACAGAAAGGTCCCTAGACTAAAATGCTAATAACTTTTAAACAGAAGAGTTATTCTGATTGATTCTTTTTCTGTCCTCTTTAAAATTTTGTCTAGGTTTTTATCAGATTTATTTTAAAAATATTTGGAGTAATTTTTGTGCACCTCACGGTATTTACGTTAGCGCGTATGTTTTCTTTATACCGTAGATACCGAAGGAGGTGACGGGACCGCAAACTTCACCGAGCTAGGCTACGACTACTCTGAACCAGGCAAGCATGTTTGAACTTTTGATATGATGAGTGTTCTGGCAGGTTTGCATTAAGTATATTCATGGCATGTTTGTGAGCATACCAATGAATGTTATTTTTCATGCAAAGTTGAGGCAAGTGAGTTCGATAATCCATACGTGTTGGATGTGAATGTACTGCGGCCATGTGTTGGCATGAGGATGGGTAAGATGGCGGTGTTGTAGCATGCCGCCTTATGCCATACTATTTGACTTCTGTCAACCCGTATCAGTTCGGTTCCCATCCATTTCCCTTCCCGTACTACCACATGTTTTCCACAAGGGATATGGCTTAGTAAGTAGCAAACCGCTTTCCTGGTACACACCAAATGGAGAGGCCGTGATGATGGTTCCATGGCCCTGGATTAAGGCTAGTCATCCGGTCAAGGGGCATGGGTGTTTCCGGTTGGGACCGAGAGGGGGGCACCCCTTAGAGCGCGCGAATATAAATTTGATCCCATGCTATTCGAGATTGTGATCTCCCTGTCTCAAAAGTTTTTCTTGGACGATGTCTAGGGTGATTCCTGGCATCGTGAGGTAGGATGGGTGTGTACCGGTTAGTTGTGTTTCTTCCGAAATACCATAAACGGAACTAGTCCTTCAGGACTAAGGAAATCCGTTATTGTGGGTAATTTTAGTACAAACTCTGCAGAGTCATAAATCCTCGAATCATCTTATCCATGTCCAAGTTCTCAGATATCTTATCCTCGACAAGTGTCAGTTTTGGTGATAGATACTCCGGTGAATCACATGAGTACTAAGTCTGGTTAAATGTTTATTCCTGTGGATGGACTAACCCGTTTATATTCATGTGTTGAATATTTATTATGAGTGCTATATATTTGTGATGAAAGCCCTTTACGTGATGTCGCCAGACGTCCGATCGCTGACATTGCTGTTACTTATTTTTATTATAAGCCCTTTACGTGATGTCGCCGACGTCCGATCATGACATTGCTGCTACTTATTTTTATTATAATCCCTTTCTGTGATGTCGCTCAGACGTCCGACTGCGGCATTGATGTTACTTATTTTTATTATAAGCCCTTTCTGTGATGTCGCTCAAACGTCCGACTGCGGCACGCATGCATTTTTATTTCAATATAAGCCCTTTATGAGGTGTCGCTCAGACGCCCGATCGCGGGCAATATTTTGCTTATTTATTCACCTTTCGAGGCGCCGCTTGCATAATCTCGATCGGTTTTAAGTGTGCCTCCTTGGTTTTCGAGCGGACTACCGCCGACTCCCATTTTAATTATTTTCTATACCGCTTTAATTGAGCATTGTTAAGATTAACTATGTCGCATTCATGCTTCCATTTGTTATATCTTTTGTCCGAACTATCTTAAGTAGTACTTTCATAGTACTCACCGGCTTGTTGATTTGGCCAGATGTCGACGAAGGCGATCTCATGGATGAAGAGTTCGATAGCGTAGTCCGACGCCTAGAGGAATCCTACTACCTCGTCGACCCTGGATTAGTCCTTGTAAAATATCCGCTCGCTACCCAAATAAATTCATCGAGCCTCACCTCGGCGCCGATGAGCCGCCAAAGGCATGAGACTTATTAACCACCCCATCGTGTTATTCCACCAACGACGCATACTCCAAGTCAAGAGTATTTCCACCCTACACCTTGTGCCATATCCGCCATCATGTATAATTATTGACGTGTTGTAATAATTGGTTGGGCATCTTTAGTCCGACCCTTGTAATATTGTAATGCTACTGGCTTCTTGTATCAAAATTTTGTCTACCGATATGTAGGATTTATCCTCATATTGGATTTCATGGGTCGGTTGTTCAATAAATATTTTTATTGAAAATCCGGTCGTGACACATACGTTGTTCCCTTTGTCATCGGTATGTTACTTGCCCGAGATTCGATCGTCGGTATCATCATACCTAGTTCAATCTCGTTACCGTCAAGTCTCTTTACTTGTTCCGTAATACTTCATCCCGCAACTAACTCATTAGTCACATTTCTTGCAAGGCTTATAGTTATGAGCATTACCGAGAGGGCCCAGAGATACCTCTCCTAAACACGGAGTGACAAATGCTAATCTCGATCTATGCCAACCCAAAAAATACCTTCGGAGACACCTGTAGATCATCTTTATAATCACCCATTTATGTTGTGACGTTTGATAGCACACAAAGTGTTCCTCCAGTATTCGGGAGTTGCATAATCTCATAGTCTGAGGAACATGTATAAGTCATGAAGAAAGCATTAGCAATGAAACTGTAACGATCATAATGCTAAGCTAACGAATGGGTCTTGTCCATCACATCATTCTCCTAATGATGTGATCCCATTCATCAAATGATAAAACATGTCTATGGTTAGGAAACATAACCATCTTTGATAAACGAGCTAGTCAAGTAGAGGCATACTAGGGACACTCTATTTTTGTCTATGTATTCACACATGTACTAAGTTTCCGGTTAATACAATTCTAGCATGAATCATAAGCATTTATCATGATATAAGGAAATAAATAATAACTTTAGTATTGCCTCTAGGGCATATTTCCTTCAGATCCCATCTCAGATTTCATGGCCTCGAGCCAATTTGCGGAATCTGGCCTCATCATCGCTTCCTCATAGTTCGTAGGTTAGTCATGGTCTAGTAACATGATTTCCAGAACAGGATTACCCTACCACTCTGGTGCGGAACGTGCTCTGGTTGTCCTACGAAGTTCGGTAGTAACTTGATCTGAAGTTTCATGATCATTATCATTAGCTTCATCACTAGTTGGTGTAGGCATCACAGGAACAGTTTCTGTGATGAGCTACTTTCCAATTCAGGAGCAGGTACAATTACCTCATCAAGTTCTACTTTCCTCCCACTCACTTCTTTCGAGAAAAACTCCTTCTCGAGAAAGGATCCACTCTTAGCAACAAATATCTTACCTTCAGATCTATGATAGAAGGTGTACCCAATAGTTTCTTTTGGGTATCCTATGAAGATGCACTTCTCCGATTTGGGTTTGAGCTTATTAGGTTGAAACTTTTTCACATAAGCATCGCAACCCCAAACTTTAAGAAATGACAACATATGTTTCTTGCTAAACCACAGTTCATACGGTGTCGTCTCAACGGATTTTTAGACGGTGCCCTATTTAACGTGAATGCAACTGTCTCTAATGCATAACCCCAAAACGATAGTGGTAAATCGGTAAGAGACATCATAGATCGCATCGTATCCAATAAAGTACGGTTATGACATTCGGACACACCATTACGCCTTGGTATTCCAGGTGGCGTGAGTTGCGAAACTATTCCACATTGTTTCAAATGAATACCAAACTCATAACTCAAATATTCACCTCCATGATCAGATCGTAGGAACTTTATTTTCTTGTTACGATGATTTTCCACTTCACTCTAAAATTCTTTGAACTATTCAAATGTTTCAGACTTTATGTTTCATTAAGTAGATATACCCATATCTGCTCAAATCATCTGTGAAGGTCAGAAAATAAAGATACTCGCCGCGAGCCTCAACACTCATCGGACCGCATACATGAGTATATATTATTTCCAATCAGTTAGTTGCTCGCTCCATTGTTCCGGAGAACGGAGTCTTAGTCATCTTGCCCATGAGGCATGGTTTGCAAGTATCAAGTGATTCATAATCAAGTGATCCAAAAGTCCATCAGCATGGAGTTTCTTCATGCGCTTTACACCAATATGACCTAAACGGAAGTGCCACAATAAGTTGCACTATCATTATTAACTTTGCATCTTTTGGCATCAATATTATGAATATGTGTATCACATGATCGAGATTCAATAAACCATTCACATTGGGTGTATGACCATTGAAGGTTTTATTCATGTAAATAGAATAACAATTATTCTTTGACTTAAATGAAGAACCGTATTGCAATAAACATGATCTAACCATATTCATGCTCAACGCAAACACCAAATAACATTTATTTAGGTTCAACGCTAATCCCGAAGGTAGAGGGAGTGTGCTATGGTGATCGTATCAACCTTGGAACCACTTCCAACACACATCGCCACTTCGCCCATAACTAGTCTATGTTCATCATGTAACTCTTGTTTTTAGTTACTAATATTAGCAACTGAACCGGTATCAAATACCCAGGGGTTACTATGAATACTAGTAAAATACACATCAATAACATGTATATCATATATACCTTTGTTCACTTTGCCATCTTTCTTATCTGCCAAGTTTTTGGGATAGTTCCTCTTCCAGTGACCATTTCCATTGTAGTAGAAGCACTCAGTTTCAGGCTTGGGTTCAGTTTTTGGGTTTCTTCACGGGAGTGACAACTTGCTTGTCATTCTTCTTGATGTTCCCTTTCTTTTCATTTGCCCTTTTCTTGAAACTAGTGGTTTAACTAACCATCAACAATTGATGCTCTTTCTTGATTTCTACCTTCGTTGATTTCAGCATCACAAAGATCTCGGGAATTATTTTCATCATCCCTTGCGTATTATAGTTCATCACGAAGTTCGAGTAACTTGGTGATAGTGATTAGAGAATTTTGTCAATCACTATCTTATCCGGAAGATTAACTCCCACTTGATTCAAGCGATTTGTGATGCCCAGATAATTAAGCTACAATAAGCCCTTGTTAATGGTGCCATGTCATCACATTACTGTTACTAATCCGTGGTTGATCAAAATCACAATCCAAATTCAAATCTAAAATAAAATTCCAAAATTCAAATTTGTCAAACATGCAAACTAAAAAGTTCATCTTTTGGCAAATATTTCATAACTAATTATGGTGGTGAACCAAATTTTTACAAAGTGGATTAATGCCATATAATAATAAAAACAATGGCCAAATCCATGACTTATATGCCTTTATGATTAAAAAAAGGAAAACCTCACCTGATCACCTTGGCCTCTTGTGCATAAGAGAGGCCCAGCCCACCTAACCCCCACATCCCCTTCCTCCTGTTCACGGGAGGGGGTGGTGGCCTTCATCCACGCCGCCATGGCCTCGGCTGTCGCCGTGGCGATCATCCGCCGGTACCCCGAGGGAGATAAAGACCCCCCCCCCCTCGACGCCCCAAACCCTAGACCTCGCTCACTCTTCCCCTCTCGCCTCCCAGATCCGTTTCTTTCCCCCTCATCCGAGCTCCGCCCGCCTTGACCTCCTCCGTCGCGTGGTCACCGTCGTCCCCGTCGATCGTGAGGATGTCCAGCTGTAGGACCTTGAGAAGAGGTGTCTAGAGGGGGGGTGATTAGACACTAAGTATCAAAGTTGCAGTTTTTAAGTTCTTTAGGTTTAAGTGGAGTTTAGGCACAAGTTTAACATTCACAATACATAACAAGCAAGCATGCAAAAAGTATATGAGAAGCAGAAAGTAAAGCATGCAACTTGCAAGAATGTAAAGGGAAGGGTTTTGGAGGATTCAAACGCAATTGGAGACACGGATGTTTTTGTCGTGGTTCCGATAGGTGGTGCTATCGTACATCCACATTGATGGAGACTTCAAACCACGAAGGGTAGCAGTTCTTGTGAGTCCACGGAGGGCTCCACCCACGAAGGGTCCACGAAGAAGCAACCTTGTCTATCCCACCATGGCCGTCGCCCACGAAGGACTTGCCTCACTAGCGGTAGATCTTCATGAAGTAGGCGATCTCCTTGCCCTTACAAACTCCTTGGTTCAACTCCACAATCTTGTCAGAGGCTCCCAAGTGACACCTAGCCAATCTAGGAGACTCCACTCTCCAAGAAGTAACAAATGGTGTGTTGATGATGAACTCCTTGCTCTTGTGCTTCAAATGATAGTCTCCCCAACACTCAACTCTCTGTCATAGCATTTGGATCTGGTGGAAAGAAGATTTGAGTGGAAAGCAACTTGGGGAAGGCTAGAGATCAAGATTCATATGGTAGGAATGGAATATCTTGGCCTCAACACATGAGTAGGTAGTTCTCTCTCAGAAGTGGTAAGTTGGAAGTGTAGGTTTGTTCTGATGGCTCTCTCCACGAATGAAGAGGAGGTGGAGGGGTATATATAGCCTCCACACAAAATCTAACAGTTACACACAATTTACCAAACTCGGTAGGACCGAATCAACAAACTCGGTCGGACCGATTCAGTAAACCTAGTGACCGTTAGTGATTTCGGTGGGACCGACATGCAACTCGGTAGGACCGATATGGTTAGGGTTAGGGCATAACGTAATCTCGGTGAGACCGATTACACAAACTCAGTGAGACCGATTTTGGTAATAAGCTAACCAGAGAGTTGGTCAGGAAAACTCGGTGGGACCGATTACTCAAACTCGGTGGGACCGATTTTGGTAATAAGTTAACCAGAGAGTTTGCATTGTAATCTCGGTAGTACCGATTGCCCAAACTCGGTGAGACCGATTTTGGTAATGGACATACACAGAGAGATTACAATCCCATCTCGGTGAGACCGAGATCCCTATCGGTGAGACCGATTTGCCTAGGGTTTGTGGCAGTGGCTATGACATTTGAACTCAGTGGCGTCGGATAGAAAGAATCGGTGGGGCCGAGTTTGACTTTAGGTTTAGGTCATATGTGTGGAAGTGGGAAAGTAGTTGAGGGTTTTGGAGCATATCACTAAGCACTGTGGAGCAAGAAACTCATTAAGCAAAACCTCATCCCTTCTTGATAGTATTGGCTTTTCCTATAGACTCAATGTGATCTTGGATCACTAAAATATAAAATGAAGAGTCTTGAGCTTGAAGCTTGAGCGAATCCTTTGTCCTTAGCATCTTGAAGGAGTTCCCACATCCTTTAGTCCATGCCACTCCATTGTTGAACTTATCTGAAACATACTAGATAAAAGTGTTAGTCCAACAAGAATATGTTGACATTAATTACCAAAACCACCTAGGGAGCACTTGTGCTTTGAATCTCCCCCTTTTTGGTAATTTGTGACAACACACATCAAAGCTTTAGATAAAGATATAAAGAATAGCAAGTAAAGCTTCGGAAAGACATGTAACAAGCATAGGCTCCCCCAACATGTACGCAATCATGTGAATATGGAATATAGAAGCATATGAGAGCATAACCATGATAGAGTAGGCAATGTGTTACATGTATCTTGGCCATATGCATCAGAGCAAAGAATATTAAAGAAAATACCTTTATGATCATGAGTCCTTCTTGCAAACAGTATGTACATCAGCAAGAATTCCTCATACACATGATTGTGATGCATATACTTACCTTGTAGTCTTGAGTTGGCTTAGGATGGAATGATCCTGCGTAAACAATGTTAGATAACACATGTACATCTACTAGCCAGAGCAAAATGTAAGAAACCACAAGAATACCAAGACTGGATGACATGTAGAGAGTGAGTACTAAGTACCAGTTGGATTAGACATGTCCCCAAGGGTAAAGATATGCAATGAATTTAAATGATTTCTTTCCCTTAGATGTCTTGCTCCCTGAATCTAGCATGGGATCTTTGGGAGAAGATAGGGAAATGTAAAAATCAGAGCTGAAAGATATAAATGAACAGAGCTAATGCAAATAAGCACATATGAACATGTCTTTCCCTCAAGAAGACATGTGCCATCTCTCCTCTTGAACACCAAGCATCTGGGATCCTTGAGAAATACTTTCTACTTGAGTATTCTCTCCCCCTGGAGATCTCTTTCTCCCCCTATGGAAGTAATACTCTCTCCCTTTTGGAAGTGATAAGCTTTGATGTGATCTCTCTCTCCCCCTTTGACATCAATTTCCAAGAAGGGTTTGATCCTTGAGTCACATCACAAAGCATTTATATAAATGTGATGCTTGTAGAGGACAAGATTCATTGAGTGGAGCTGGATCAGAAGAAACACAGAACAAATGGCAAACTGTTTTTCCTGTTGTGAAATCGGTGGCACCGAGTGGTATGCTTCGATTGTACCGAAAGGATTCGGTTGGACCGAAAACAACAAATCGGTGAAACCGAGTTCATCGCAGAGAAAACACTTGTCACCTCAGCTCACTAGACTAGTAAGATCTCACAAAGATTTGCAAGGAATTTACTGAATGATATGCAATGAATTGGATGCAGGAAATGCGAGCAAACAGAAAGAAATCTAGATGAAGTTTTTTGAAAGGGGAAACAAATATGCATGAGACAAATGCAAAAGCACGTAAAAGAGCACGAGAGAACTTCATCTAGAGATGGTCGGCGACAAAGTCACCTATGTTAGAGTATATTGACTTAGGAGTCAAGTGAGATCACTTGATCATAGGTCATACTCATCGTTTAAGCTCAAAATGGGGTTACCATTTTTCGTTTAAGCATCTTGATGTATTCACATCTTGTCGAGTTGCTTTAGCTCGTGACTCGGAGTAAAGCTTCTCTAAGATGGAATAACATACCTTGGTTGGTGGTGTTGACCATGTAGTTGAACTTGTGTGGGTTGCTCAAGGTTGATGTAGCTCATCAAGAGTTGGGAGCACCACTTGGAATTTGAGTCCATCTACCTACATGGGTTAGTTCTTGCAAGGAAGAGCACTTGTGTATCCAAAATGACAATCATGAAGCTCAACATAGACTTTGTCAAAGGATATGTTTGAATGGTTCCGTGCTTCCTTGTCTTCAACCACCATACTGTAGAGACTTGGTGATGTAGAGATTGCTCAAGATGTGAGTAGATTACAATCTCATGGAATTTGATTCAACCAAGTACCTACATGGGTTATATAACGCAAGATGCAAATATATCCAAGACATAAGATTTTCATCATAAGAGAAATATCAAGGATTAGTCATAAGCTCATGTCTTGCATGTATCCAATGGAGTTTCTACTCCAAGTTTGAAGCATCTATGATGTTCAATTCTCCTCTCAACCTGCAAAACACTTTCTCATCAAGAGGTTTAGTGAATATATCCGCTAATTGCTTTTTGGTGCGAACATGCTTAAGATTAATGTCACCCTTAGCAACATGATCTCGAATGAAATGATGACGAACTTCAATATTCTTAGTTCGAGAATGTTGTACGGGATTATGACCAATTTTGATAGCACTTTCATTGTCACAAAGCAATGGAACATGTTTCACATATATCCCATAATATTTAAGAGTTTGGGTCATCCAAAGTAATTGAGCACAACATGAACCAAATGACAATGTACTCCGCTTGGCGGTAGATAAGGATACCGAGTTTTGTTTCTTGGAGGACCAAGAAACAAGAGATCTACCAAGAAATTGACAAGTACCGAAGTGGACTTTCTATCAACCTTGTCTGGCATAGTCCGAGTCGGAGTAGCCAACAAGATCGAAAGAGGCCCTCTTAGGATACCAAATGCCAAAATTTGGTGTATGAATTAAGTATCTCACTATCCTTTTTACGGCCTTAAGATGACATTCTTTAGGAGAAGCTTGATATCTTGCACACATGCACACACTTAGCATAATATCGGGACGTGAAGCACATAGATATAACAATGAACCAATCATAGAGCGATAAACCTTTTGATCAACCGGTTCACCATCTTTGGTCAAATCAAGATGTCCACTAGTAGGCATGGGTGTAGACATACCTTTGCACTCTTGCATATTGAACTTCTTGAATAATTCCTTAGTGTACTTCGTTTGAGAAACAAAGTACCTTCCTTAGTTTGCTTGATTTACAACCCAAGAAAGAATTTGAGTTCACTCATCATTGACATCTCAAACTTCTCCGACATTAGCTTTCCAAACTTCTCACTAAAATGAGGGTTAGTTGATCCAAATATGATATCATCAACATAAATTTGGCATACAAATAATTCTCCATTAGCCCTTTTAGTAAAAGTGTGGAATCAATTTTCCCAATTTCAAATCCCTTTTCAAGAAGAAACTTGGTCAAGCATTTATACCAAGCTCTAGGAGCTTGTTTAAGACCATAAAGAGCTTTGTGAAGTTTGTAAACATGATTGGGTTTCTTAGGATTGATAAAGCGAGGAGGTTGTTTAACATAAACTTCCTCCTCTATTTCGCCATTTAGAAAGGCACTTTTAATGTCCATTTGGTATAAGGTGATATCATGGTGATTAGCATAGGCAAGTAAGATGCGAATGGATTCAAGTCTAGCAACGGGAGCATAAGTCTCACCCATAGTCCATACCTTAGACTTGTGTGTAGCCTTGGGCGACGAGACATGCTTTGTTGCAAACTACTTGTCCATCTTCATCTTGCTTGTCGCGAAACACCCATTTGGTACCGATGATGTTGTGGTTGTTGTCGGGCTTCTCAACCAATGTCCAAACTTGGTTTCTCTCAAAGTTGTGTAGCTCTTCATGCATAGCATTTATCCAATCCGGATCTTCCAATGCTTCTTCGACCTTCATAGGTTCAATGCTAGAGATGAAAGAATAGTTTTCACAAAAGTTAGCTAAATGAGTTTTAGAGCGAGTGATTCTCCCGGTTTGAATATCATTGTAGATTTGCTCTACGGGATGGTCTTTAGCAATTCTTGCTCGAACTCGTGAAAGCTTTTGCTTGGGTCTTGGTTGAACATCTTCTTCATCTTGTTGTTCTTCTTCTTATCGATCTTCTTCATTGTTGGCATTGTCGTTTTCTTGTCGTGGTGTAGAAGGAGGTTGTTGACGTTCTTGATGTACTTCCTCGTTTTATTCATCTTGGTGTGTTCCACTTGTGGATGCTTCCGTATCAACTCTTGGTTCACCTTGTCGTGAAGTAGAAGCTTCCACTTGGACGGACGAGGTACTCTCCTTCACCTCCGTTGGACGGACCTTGCCAATAGACAAGTCTTGGATTGCTTCCGAAGGATCTTTGTCTCATACATCAATTGGCAATTGCTCTACTTGCGATCTACCGTATCTTCAACCTTTCGGGTGAAATTGTTGTAGACACGGTAAGTGTGAGAGTTTGAGCCATAACCTAGTAGGAAACCTTCATGAGACTTAGGAGCAAATTTAGAACGACGATGCTTATCAAGAATGTAGCACTTTGAGCCGAATACTCGAAAGTATCCAACTTGGGGTTTGTTACCGTTGAGGAGCTCGTATGTCGTCTTTCCAAGTAGCTTGTGAAGATACAAGCGATTTGTTGCATGACAAGCTGTCTCAACCGCTTCTGCCCAAAAGTGCTTCGGCGTCTTGTACTCATCAAGCATCGTTCTCGCCATTTCGATGAGTGTCCGGTTCTTCCTCTCAACAACTCCATTTTGTTGAGGTGTGTACGTAGTCGAGAACTCGTGTGAAATCCCTTCTTCGTCAAGAAAGGTGTCCACGCTATGCGTTCTTGAACTCCGTTCCGTTGTCGCTACGAACCTTCTTGATCTTCACTTCAAACTGATTTTGAGCCTTCCTGGCGAAGTTTTTGAAGATCTTTTGGACCTGCAATTTATCATCGAGAAAGAACACCCACGTAAATCTTGAAAAATCATCAACTATAACTAGACCAAAAGAATTTCCACCGAGACTCTTGTAAGCGTTGGGACCAAAAAGATCCATGTGAAGTAGCTCAAGTGGCCTCCTTGTGGTCATGATGTTCTTCACGGGATGCCTTCCTCCAACCTGTTTACCTGCTTCACAAGCACTGCAAAGTCTATCCTTATCAAATATGACATCGTTAACACCAAGGATATGATTCCCTTTAATAAGCTTGTCAAGGTTTCTCATGCCAACGTGACCTAGTCGTCTATGCCATAACCAACCTTTTGAGGATTTAGCAATGAAGCAAGTTTTAGGTTGAGCCTTTTAGAGAAATCAACAATGTAAAGATCATCTCTCACGATACCGGTAAAGACCATTTTATGATTGTCTCGACGGAACACTTGGCAATCTACTTCAAGAATAGGACATTGAAACCGAAATCAAGAAGTCTAGATAATCGAAAAGTAAGTTGTAGCCAAGAGATTCAACGAGCATAACATTCTGAATGGAGCTATCATGTGAGATGGCCACCTTACCGAGGCCAACCACCTTACCCTTTGAGTTTTCACCGAAAGTGACATACTTTCGAGGACTATCATTTTCAGCAAGCTCACGAAACATGTCTTTATCTCCGGTCATGTGATCAAGACATCCACCGTCAAGAACCCATTCCTTTCCTCCCGACATATATCCTCAAGATTTGCCATAAGACCAAAATGTCTCATTGCATCGTCAAGATCGAAGTCACTATCATCATCCTCATCATAGTATCCATGTTCAACATCGTCATGTGGTGGATCAAGTCCTAGAGAGGGTAATTCGTTAGAGTGAGTTTGACAATGATCTTGCTTATGAATTCTTATAGCTTGAAATAATATCACCAATAATTCCAACATCTCCTTTGGCACGCATAAGGTTTGTAAGTTCAAATAGACGATCACCAAACATAGGATCACTAGTATTCATCTTACTCAAGGCAATAGACTTATGGAGAATTTCATCTAGATTTTTGAAGGAATGATTTGGAAAGCGTTCCTCAAGAAATTTCCATATAGTGTAGGCACACTCAAGAGTACGTAAGTTTCTAATTAAGTTTCTAGGCAAGCCTCTAGTGATAAGATTAACAGTTCTAAGATTCCTAGTCATGCCAATTGATTCATCAAGGGTAGGATGCATAGGATCAACATGAGGTGCACAAGGGCTAGCAATGTACTTGTTCAAATTATATTGATTGAAAATTACAAGCATCTCATTTTTCCACTCATGAAAATACTCTCCATCAAGAATAGGCACTCTATGTCTAAGACTCCCCAAAGTAGACTCATCCATCTTCCTCCAATGGTGATTAAACCAAGGCAATGGAGACCAATGCTCTGATACTACTTGTAGGACCTTGAGAAGAGGTGTCTAGAGGGGGGGATTAGACACTAAGTACCAAAGTTGCAGTTTTTAACTTCTTTAGGTTTAAGTGGACTTTAGGCACAAGTTTAACATTCACAATACATAACAAGCAAGCATGCAAAAAGTATATGAGCAGCGGAAAGTAAAGCATGCAACTTGCAAGAATGTAAAGGGAAGGGTTTTGGAGGATTCAAACGCAATTGGAGACACGGATGTTTTTGTCGTGGTTCCATAGGTGGTGCTATCGTACATCCACGTTGATGGAGACTTCAACCCATGAAGGGTAACGGTTGCGCGAGTCCACGAAGGGCTCCACCCACGAAGGGTCCACGAAGAAGCAACCTTGTCTATCCCACCATGGTCGTCGCCCACGAAGGAATTGCCTCACTAGCGGTAGATCTTCACGAAGTAGGCGATCTCCTTGCCCTTACAAACTCCTTGGTTCAACTCCACAATCTTGTCGGAGGCTCCAAAGTGACACCTAGCCAATCTAGGAGACACCACTCTCCAAGAAGTAACAAATGGTGTGTTGATGATGAACTCCTTGCTCTTGTGCTTCAAATGATAGTCTCCCCAACACTCAACTCTCTCTCATAGGATTTGGATCTGATGGAAAGAAGATTTGAGTGGAAAGCAACTTGGGGAAGGCTAGAGATCAAGATTCATATGGTAGGAATGGAATATCTTGGCCTCAACACATGAGTAGGTAGTTCTCTCTCATAACTGGTAAGTTGGAAGTGTAGGTTTGTTCTGATGGCTCTCTCCACGAATGAAGAGGAGGTGGAGGGGTATATATAGCCTCCACACAAAATCTAACTGCTACACACAATTTACCAAACTCGGTGGGACCGAATCAACAAACTCGGTCTGACCGATTCAGTAAACCTAGTGACCGTTAGTGATTTCGATGGGACCGACATGCAACTCGGTAGGACCGATATGGTTAGGGTTAGGGCATAACGTAATCTCGGTGAGACCGATTACACAAACTCGGTGAGACCGATTTTGGTAATAAGCTAACCAGAGAGTTGGTCAGGCAAACTCGGTGGGACCGATTACTCAAACTCGATGGGACCGATTTTTGTAATAAGTTAACGGAGAGTTTGCATTGTAATCTCGGTAGTACCGATTGCGAAACTTCGGTGAGACCGATTTTGGTAATGGACATACACGGAGAGATTACAATCCCATCAATCGGTGAGACCAAGATCCCTATCGGTGAGACCCGATTTTCCTAGGGTTTGTGGCGGTGGCTATGACATCTGAACTTCGGTGGCGCGGATAGAAAAAATCGGTGGGGCCGAGTTTGACTTTAGGTTTAGGTCATATGTGTGGAAGTGGGAAAGTAGTTGAGGGTTTTGGAGCATATCACTAAGCACTATGGAGCAAGAAACTCATTAAGCAACACCTCATCCCTTCTTGATAGTATTGGCTTTTCCTATAGACTCAATGTGATCTTGGATCACTAAAATATAAAATGAAGAGTCTTGAGCTTGAAGCTTGAGCCAATCCTTTGTCCTTAGCATCTTGAAGGAGTTCCCACATCCTTTAGGCCATGCCACTCCATTGTTGAACTTATCTGAAACATACTAGATAAAAGTGTTAGTCCAACAAGAGATATGTTGACATTAATTACCAAAACCACCTAGGGAGCACTTGTGCTTTCACCAGCGGAAGCGCCTTCGTCGACTACATCATCTTGGAGGAGCCGTTTGAGCTGGAGAAGCCTCCCCTCGTCGTCATCGCCTTGTGTTCCCCGACTACGGTCGCCGCCTACCGAGGACGACTCCGTCACCGGCACCGCATCCCCGACCACCCCGTGCGGCTCCTCATCACAGCTGTGAGCAGACGCTCGTTTCCCCTATCCCCCCTTCTAATCCGTTCTGTAGCGGCTGCCACCGTTGTACCCGAGCTCAAGTGTACGTGTACGTACGTGCGTGCTGCTCCTACTCCTTGCGCTACTTCTGCTGCTGACTGCTGCTTTGCTAGCTACTGCTTTGCTTGTTCCTGATGCTCGCGTGCTGTTGCTGCCCCGCACACACGGCTCCGCCCTGCGCCTGCTTCCTCTGCCTCCCTCGCCTGTAAGCCGCTGCCTCCGCCCGCCGCTCCTCGTGCATGAGCTTCGCCCCTGCCGCACCCCGCGTTTGCCGAACCCCTCACCTGCCTCGCCTTGGGCTGCATTTGGCCGCGCCTGCCCGCCACATGCTGCTCCCCGCCGCGCCCGGCGCTGGCCGCCGCTCGCCTTGGCCGCGTCAACGCCGCGCCCCTCTGATCGCCCGCGGCCCCGTGCTCTGCTTTCTGCTGCTGAATCATTGTTGCGCTTCTGTTGCTACCTAGTGCTCTGCCTCCCCTTGCCTTGCTCGCTCCATGCTCGGCTCGCGCACCCGCCAGCGATCCCTGCCGCCCGCGGCCACCTCCTCGGTCGCCCCGCACATCCGGCTCCTGCCGCTGCCTAGCACACGCCGCCTCGCAGTCCCGCGTGCGCGTCGAGCCCCGTCTAGACTGCTAACCACCCGTGCATCCTCCTGATGCCGATATGCTGTTGCTACGGCTGGTGCCCGACGGTGCCCCGCGAGCCGCCACTGCCCCTCGCCGCCCGCTCCAGCCACAACGGCCCATCCAGATCCGACCCGCCTCCTCTGGCGCGCCACCGCGCCGTCCCACGCTCGATGTTGCCCTTGGCCGGCCAGCCACGCCCACTGCATCACCAGACCGCTGCTCGCCCTCTTGACTCGGCTAGACGCGCCGGCGCCGCCCCTTGCCGCAGCCTCGCCTGAGTTTGCCCCGACGGGCGCCCCCGCCCGCACCTGCTAACGCCCGCCCCGCTAGCCCCCTGTGCCACTGCCAACGGGGCCCCACACGCCCCTGTTATTGTTTAAAAAAGAAATGTTAAAAATATTAATAAAAATAATTAATTAGTTAGTTAAACACTTAATTAGCTTAATTAATTAATCTTAATTAACCTAATGAAGTATATTAGTTAGTTAAATCTGTAGTTTAGAACAGTCAATGACATGTGGACCCACTCCTACTATTCACTAGTTGACTAGTCTCTGTTGACTTGGTCAACTGGCCCCCCTGGCCCCATCTGTCGGCCACATGTGCTTAATGCTGGGTACACTTCTGTGTACCCATAGCATTTATTATTTAAATGTTTTTCGAATTAAATTAAATCCAGTAATTTGGAAATTCAATAAAACTTTGAAAAATCGTAGAAAAATAACCGTAGCTCGGATGAAAAGGTTTTATACATGAAAGTTGCTCAGTACGACGGGACGAATCCGAATACACGGTCCGTTCGTCTATCACATGCCCCTAGCATAGCGAACATGCAACCTTTCCCCTCCGTTTCGTCTGTCCCAAAAATGCAAACTTCGGGAAAACATTCCCGGATGTTATTTCCCCTTCGCCGGTATCACGTAGTACTGCGTTAGAACACGCCTAGTGCTGCTTATTGTCATGTCATGCATCTGTGTGCCTTATATTTACTGTTTCTTCCCCCTCTTCTTCTCCGGTAGACCCCGAGACTGCTGTTGATGCCCCTGTGATCGACTAAATACGCCGACGCATTTAATTCTTCTTCCCTTTCAATTTGAGCTTCGGGCAAGCCCCTTTGATCATCCCGATATCGCCCATTCCATTATCTCATGCTTGCATTAGATTTTGCTACTGTATTTGATTGCTCCTATTCTGATGCATAGCCTGCTTTTGTAACCTCCTCATTGTTACCTACCTGCTTATCCTAAACTGCATAGTGATCCATTAGTGACCCCCACCTTGTCCTTGTTGCCCCTGCTTCATCATAGATGACTCGATCAACGTGATCGACAACCAGAGCCCGACACCTCACATCACATCATGCCTCTTTTGTTGCTCGACTCTACAAAGCTACTATCGAGTGCCGAGGGTGATCCCTCATAACGCACTCCTGATGATAATTCTGTAGTGTAGTTATTCGATCATGGTCATCGAGGGTGATTTCCTCTTTCACCATTCCCGATACGGCTCGTTGCTCAACACCTCAAGTGTGAACCTCGAGGGTGGTCCCTCTTACGTTCACCTTGATGATTACATCGAGTGGAATCTTCCGAGGGTGATTCCTTGGATTTTCCCCTTGATGTTTGGACACACGGTTACCTTGACTTTACTTGAGACCCTTGGGAAAGTCGGGCAGGCCCGGAGAGCACCCGCAAGATGGTTATGAGGCACGGCCGGGCAGGCAGGCCGCCCCCGAGTGAGCTGGGCTAGCCCTTGCCGTATTTCCTCGAGATGGGGTGACGGGGTCACATTATCGTGAGTCTCTTCTTGTCTCCGCAAGCTAATAATACACTATGGTTTGGGTATTTGTTCTGAATTGGCCTTTGGCCTTTACGCACTAACCACCACACGAGAATAGTTATGGGCCTCGACGTCGTGGTATCAGCCGAAGCTTTGTCGACGTCCGATTCGGCATTGCGGCACGGCACAGTCGACGCCCTAGTGGAGGTGGCACAGACGCTCGCTGCGGCATAGCGATTCGGAGTGCAGCGGGCGATGGGCCTGCACCGGAGTGCTTAGGATGTAGACCGGTGAGGACCTCTCTTGCTGAGCCTAGGTAGGGCTGCGACGTGTTGATCTTCCGAGGCGGGCATTGACCCCGAAGGTGTGTCCGGCCAGAGTGATCGAGCGTGTTGGAAAACGTGGTGCACCCCTGCAGGGAAGATTATCTATTAATAGTCGTGTCCACGGTAACAGATGTTCAGACTTGTATCCTCATCTTTTACAACTAGAAATTGATACTTCATATATGTGGCTCCGGGATTGCTTTCTCGCGGGAGTCGAGGAAGGATCTCTGGGCTTTAATGCTACAACATGTTTGTTAATTATAAACTACTATTCTTTACTCTTCCACATGCTGCAAGATGCTTGGAGCTGCTTGAAGATGCTAGTCTTCGATAGTCTAGGCCTTCCCCTCTATTCTGGCATTCTGCAGTTCAGTCCATAGTTACAGCCCTTCCATTTGATACCAATGCATACTTAGTATAGATCTGATGCTTGCGAGTACTTCGGATGAGTACTCACGGTTGCTTTGCTACCCCTTTTCCCCCTTCTTCTTCTTTTCTGGTTGATGCAACGGATGGTGGATCCTCGAGCTAGATGCCACCGCTGATGGATACTGCTACTTGGAGACCGCCGGCGACCACTGTGAGTAGTTAGGAGGTCGAGCGGGGAGGCCTTGCCTCTTCGATCGTTGTTGCTTTTGTGTTTGCCTTCTTAAGGCAGTCTTGTCTAACTTATGTCTGTACTCAGATATTGTTGCTTCCGCTGACTCTTGTGTATCGGGCTATGTATTTGAGCCCTCTAGGCCCTTTGCTTGTAATATAAAGCTTGTTTTATTTTAATTTGTGTCTAGAGTTGTGTTGTGATATCTTCCCGTGAGTCTCTGATCTTGGTCGTACACATTTGCGTGTATGATTAGTGTACGGTCGAATCGGGGGCGTCACAGTTTGGTATCAGAGCCGACTGCCTGTAGGAACCCCTTTCCAACTCCTTGGCCGAAGTTGAGTCTAGTCTTTGAAAAACTGATTTACTAACATGGCTGTGTGGCTTACGGGCCCACGTCACCAATTGGGTTGTATTAGGATCTTTTATTCCTCGTCCGTACTCTGGGACTCTGATCTCTCCTCTATTCGGGTTAAATGATTTTGCTAACTCTATCCTAGGTTCTCGTGATCACATCCACCCGGAGATTTGTATTACGCCTTTCTTGAATTAAGGGCCAAGCTCCGCTTCACAATGTTCACTGACTGCAGGATCCTCTTATCGAGGGCACCCTGCATCGTCACTTGCAAATCCCTCACTCTAGAGGTTTTCCCCGACGTTGATGTAGCCTTCGCTATGTCTCATTGATATATCCCTCCATCGCGTGCATGCGTGCCGCCTAGTATGTTGTCCGAACTCATACGAACAACATGTGTTTGGCTCTAAATATGTAACAGTATGTCTTCATTGACTACTGCCTTGTACATACCACGCCTTTGCTCATTGTTCAAGTTACATCATGAATGACTCCATACACTTGCTCCAACCCTTGCTAAAAATACCGCGTGTTGCTTTTAAGCAGGATGGTTCGACCCACTGGTTGTGGTTGTGGTGGCGACAATCCACCACCTCCCGAATACATGGCCGGAATGATATAATAGTTTGATGTTGAATCGCCAATTCATGGTACAAGTCGTGGCTCAGTTTTCGCGTCCCAATATTAATCAACAACCAGCCCCAGTGACACTGCAATACTTTGCGCGCCTCAAGCCTGACATCTACCGTAGCTCAACTAAGCCCCTTGATGTTGGTGATTGGCTCCGTGACATCACTTTCAAGTTGGAGTTTGCTGAGGTATCCCCTGCCAACTATGTCGCCTTCGCGACTTACTACCCAAAAGGTCCCGCTTCTCAATGGTGGGACGGCCACCTGCGTTTTGTACCTGTTGGAACCGTCATCACTTGGCGGAATCCCAAGCTGCATTCCGCGGGCCAATGTCAAACCACCATGGTTAGTCGCAACGTCCCCGTTGAAATTGAATGGTGGTAAACACACGCCACTGCTATCATTTGCGCTGCTAAAATCGTCCATCTACAACATCCTTCGAGTGAGATAGTATGCTACCATGCTCATCTTGTTCGAAATGCCAAAGCACGGATTCCTTGAACACGTAAACGCTTCTCCTCTTGTGAGAATTGAAAACGCTCCAATCGTTTGTGAATTCCAGGAAGTCTTTCCAAAAGAACTACCCAGTCCATGACCTTGAACTTACTGCAGTTAAATTTGCACTAAAGTTGTGGCAACATTTCCATTCTGGTAATCGTTGCGAGATCTCCACCGATCATCAAAGTCTAAAGTAATTGTTTACTCGGCTAGATATGAATCTCCAAAAGCAGTGATGCATGGAAACAAATACAAACTATGACTATGTTATTTCTTCTACCCCTGACAAGGCTAATGACATGGCCGATGCCCTGAGTCACTAGTCTTGTTGCAACAACCCCATGGCTTATAAAGCCCAACCCCTGCAAGATGATCTCGTCTTACAGAGAGCATCCAATCCGCGTTCTCGTTCAAGCTGAACGTCGTACCCGTCTGAGGGCTATCAAAATTCTAAAATTTCAGTGGTCAAATCATTCTGAAGATGAAGCCACTTGGGAACTTGAGGATCGTCTTCGAGATGAATACCCCGTTTTGTTTCCTTCTACCTCCTAAATATCGGGACGAGATTTCTTGTAGTGGAGGAGAATTGTGACGCCCGGATAATTAAGCTACAGTAAGCCCTTGTTAATGGTGCCATGTCATCACATTCTTTATTACTAATCCATGATTGATCAAAATCACAATCCAAATTCAAATCTAGAATAAAAGTCCAAAATTCAAATTTGTCAAACATGCAAACTAAAATGTTCATCTTTTGGAAAATATTTCATGACTAATTATGGTGGTGAACCAAATTTTTACAAAGTGGACTAATGCCATATAATAATGAAAACAATGGCCAAATCCATGACTTATATGCCTTTAAGATTACAAATTTTGCAAATTATTTTATTTATGTGCCAACCATTTTACGGCAGTGCCTAAATATGCATTGTAAATTATGGGCCAAGTCTCTTATTTTGCAAACCCCCCCCCCCCTTTTTTTGTTTAAACTAAGTACTAAGCAGAACTAAAAAAGAAACGGAATTTGATTAAAAAAAGGAAAAACTCACCTGATCACCTGGGCCTCTTGCGCACAAGAGAGGCCCAGCCCACCTAACCCCCACATCCCCTTTCTCCTGTTCACGGGAGGGGGTCGTGGCCTTCATCCACGCCGCCACGGCCTCGGCTGTCGTCGTGGCGATCATCCGCTGGAATCCCGAGGGAGATAAAGACCCCCCCCCCTCGACGCCCCAAACCCTAGACCTCGCTCACTCTTCCCTCTCGCCTACCAGATCCGTTTCTTTCCCCCTCATCCGAGCTCCCCCCGCCTTGACCTCCTCCATCGCGTGGTCACCATCGTCCCCGTCGATCGTGAGGCTGTCCAGCGGAAGCGCCGTCATCGACTACATCATCATGGAGGAGCCGTTTGAGCCGGAGAAGCCTCCCCTCGTCGCCATCGCCTCGTCTTCCCCGACTACGGTCGCCGCCTCCTGAGGACGACTCTGTCACTGGCACCGCATCCCCGACCACCCTGTGCAGCTCCTCGTCACCGCTGTGAGCATACGCTTGTTTCCCCTATCCCCCCTTCTAATCCGTTCCGTAGCGGCCGCCACCGTCGTACCCGAGCTCAAGCGTACGTGTAAGTACGTGCGTGCTGCTCCTACTCCTTGCGCTACTTCTGCTGTTGATTGCTGCTTTGCTAGCTACTGCTTTGCTTGCAGCTGATGCTCGCGTGTTGTTGCTGCCGCGCACACATGGCTCTGCCCCGCGCCTGCTTCCTCTGCCTCCCGTGCCTGTAAGCCGCTGCCTCCACCTGCCGCTCCTCGTGCATGAGCTCCGCCCCTGCTGCACGCCTCGCGTTTGCTAAACCCCTCACCTGCCTCGCCTTGGGCTGCGTTTGGCCGTGCCTGCCCGCCCCGTGCTGCTCCCCACCGCGCCCGGCGCTGGCCGCCGCTCGCCATGGCCACGTCCAACGCGCTCTCCTGCAGCCGCCCGTGGCCCCTGCATCTGCTCTCCTGCTGAACTGCTGCTGTTGCGCTACGCTGCTACCTAGTGCTTCGCCTCCCCTCGCCTTGCTTGCTCCGTGCTCGGCTCGCACACCCGCCAGCAGTCACTGCCGCCCGCGGCCACCTCCTCGTTCGCCCGGCACCTCCGGCTCCAGCCGCTGCCTAGCGCACGCCACCTCGCAGTCCCGCGTGCGCGCCGAGCCCCGCTCGACTCTCTCGCTTCCGCCCAGACTGCTAGCCGCCCGTGCATCCTCCCGATGTTGATATGCTACTGCTATGGCCGGTGCCCAACGGCGCCCTACGAGCCGCGGCTGCCCCTCGCCCCTTGCTCCAGCCACAAAGGCCCCTCCAGCTCCGGCCCGCTTCCTCTGGCGCGCCACCGTGCCGTCCACGCTTCGCCGTTGCCCATGACAATGGCCCGCAGCCCGACAGGCGCCCCGCCTCACACTTTAACACCCGCCGCTAGCCCCTGTACATCGCCAACGGGGGCCCACACGCCCCTGTTATTGTTTTAAAAAAGGAAATGTTAAAAATATTAATAAAATTAATTAATTAGGTACTTAAACACTTAATTAACTTAATTAATTAATCTTAATTAACCTAATGAACTATATTAGTTAGTTAAATCTGTAGTTAGTTAGAACAGTCAATGACATGTGGACCCACTCCTATTATTCACTAGTTGACTAGTCTCTGTTGACTTGGTCAATCGCCCCCCAGCCCCATCTCGGCCACATGTGCTTAATGCTGGGTACACTTCTGTGTACCTACAGCATTTATTATTTAAATGTTTTTCGAATTAAATTAAATCCAGTAATTTGGAAATTCAATAAAACTTTGGAAAATTGTAGAAAAATAACCGTAGCTCGGATGAAAAGGTTTTATTCATGAAAGTTGCTCAGAACAACGAGACGAATCCGAATACGCGGTCCGTTCGTCTGTCACATGCCCCTAGCATAGCAAACATGCAGCCTTTCCCCTCCGTTTCGTCTGTCCGAAAAATGCAAACTTTGGGAAAGCATTCCCGAATGTTATTTCCCCTTCGCCGGTATCACATAGTACCGCGTTAGAACACGCCTAGTGCTACTTATTGTCATGTCATGCATCTGTGTGCCTTATATTTACTGTTTCTTCCCCGTCTTCTTCTCCGATAGACCCCGGGATCGCTGCTGATGCCCTTGTGATCGACTACATCGACGACGACCCTTCTTCCCTTTCAGCGGAGCTTCCAGGCAAGCCCCCCCATTGATCATCTTGATATCGCCCATTCCATTCTCTCATGCTTGCATTAGATTTTGCTACTGTATTTGATTGCTCCTATTCTGATGCATAGCCTGCTTTTGTAACATGCTTATTGTTACCTACCTGCTTATCCTAAACTGCTTATTATAGGTTGGATAGTGATCCATCAGTGACCCCCACCTTGTCCTTGTTGCCCCTACTTCATCGTTGACGACTCGATCAACGTGATCGACGACCAGAGCCAGACACCTCACATCACATCACATCACCCCCCTTTTGTTGCTCGACTCTACAGAGCTATTATCGAGTGCCGAGGGTGATCCCTCATAACGCACTCCTGATGATAATTCTGTAGTGTAGATATTCGGTCGTGGTCATTGAGGGTGGTTTCCTCTTTCACCATTCCCGATACGGCTCTGGCGTTCAACACCTCAAGTGTGAACCTCGAGGGTGGTCCCTCTTACGTTCACCTTGATGATTACATTGAGTGGAATCCTCCGAGGGTGATTCCTTGGGTTTTCCCCTTGATGTTTGGATACACGGTTACCTTGACTTTACTTGAGACCCTTGGGAAAGTCTGGCAGGCCCGGAGAGCACCCGCAAGATGGTTACGAGGCACGGCCGGGCAGGCAGGCCGCCCCCGAGTGGGCTAGGCTAGCCCTTGCTGTATTTCCTCGAGACGGGGCGATGGGGTCACATTATCGTGAGTCTCTTCTCGTCTCCGCAAGCTAATAATACACTATGGTTTGGGTATTTGTTCTGAATTGGCCTTTGGCCTTTACGCACTATCCAACACGCGAGAATAGTTATGGGCCTCGACCTCGTGGTATCAGCCGAAGCTTTGTCAGACGTCCAGTTCAGCATTGCGGCACGGCCTGGTCGGCGCCCCAGTGGAGGTGGCATGTATCGCCCTGCGCACAACGATCCTGAGTGCAAAGGGCGGTGGGCCCAGACCCCGGAGTGCTTAGGATGTAGACCGGCGGGGACCTCTCTACTGAGCCTAGGTAGGGCTGCGACGTGTTGATCTTCCGAGGCCGGGCATTGACCCCAGAAAGGCGTGTCCGACCAGAGTGATCGAGCATGTTGGGAAACGTGGTCCACCCCTGCAGGGAAGATTATCTATTAATAGTCGTGTCCACGATAATGGACGTTCAGACTTGTATCCTGATCTTAGACAACTAGAAATTGATACTTGATATATGTGGCTCCGGGATTGCTTTCTCGCGGGGAGTCGAGGAAGGATCTCTGGGCTTTAATGCTACAACATGTTTGTTAATTATAAACTGCTATTCTTTACTCTTACACATGCTGCAAGATGCTTGGAGCTGCTTGAAGATGCTAGTCTTTGATAGGCTAGGCCTTCCCTCTATTACGGCATTCTGCAGCTTCAGTCCTGATTCTGACCCTTCCATTTGATACCAATGCATACTTAGTATAGATCTGATGCTTGCGAGTACTTCGGATGAGTACTCACGGTTGCTTTGCTACCCCTTTTCCCCCTTCCTTCTTCTTTCCGGTTGATGCAACCAGATGGTGGATCCCTGGAGCTAGATGCCACCTGTTGGGGATATAACTACTAGTGTAACCCGCCCAGGAGGGGCCGGGTTACGCTATGATGATTTATCATATGAAGCCCAATATCAAGCTTAAAGATGGCAGTTCAGTTAAGGGCCCAAAGCTCTCAGGCGACTTAAGGCCCGTAGTGATAAACCGCCATAATGGCATGACTTGTATTGTAAGGCAAGATTAACTAGTCACCGAGCGGACCTTTGTTTATGAGCTGGTAGGGACTACGTAAAGCTGCGGGGCGTCAACCCGTGTATATAAGGGGACGACCCGCTGGCGGCTTAGGGCAAGTAACATCAGATCGAGAGCCGGGCATAGCGGATTTGCTCCCTGGTCATTGAAACCCTAGTAATTCCACCTCAACTGGATTAGGCTTTTACCTTCACCGCAAGGGGCTGAACTAGTATAAACCCTCGTGTCCTTTGTCCCGTTTTAACCCCTTTAAGTTTCCTAGTTGCGATGGCTCCACGACTAAGTCCTTTCACAAGGACATCTGCCGTGACAATTCCACGATAGTTGGCGCCCACCATGGGGCCAGCGCACGGTGGATTTGAGTTCTTGAAGGGCAGCTTTGAAGGGCTCAAGGGATACGCTATGGGCTGGATGACCAAGAGTCCTCGTGGCAAGCTCTACATCGACGACGCCGGCTGGGGTCCCGACGCCGGCTCAATTGAGTACGGGTACCGGGTTCCCTTCGGTGGAATCAACTTCTTCATTGGCCGGATTGGCGAGCCGGGCCCTGAGCCGGACATCTGCACCGACATCATCGAGACGGCTCAGCGTGCGAGACCCGCCCGGGCCCAACCCGCTATGAAGCGTGCCTTCGTGGGTTGCATCCATGGAGGAGAACTTTCTGAAGGATCCGTGGACGGCGGTGAGACGGCCGTCTACGCTGATGGTGAGTCGTCCACTGGTGAGACGGATTCGCTATACCAATTGCAAGATGGCGGGCTCGGGGGCTGTTCCGATGGCAGCAGTATTTCGGACCCCTTTGAGTCGCCGAGCAGAGTAGGGATCTTCATGCTAGCACTCAACCCGGTCAAAACTCTACGGTTGCGGCAGCAATAACTTCCGGGTCAGGAGCGGCCGGGGCAGGAGGCCATGTGCGTCCGCCGGCTCAGGTGTTGATTGTTCTCATGGACAAATTGACGGCCCTGTTAACCGCCACAGTTATTCCGGCGAGTCAAGCTGAGCATGATGCAGAGGTAGCACAGGTATGTGAGCAGATAGCCTGCGCCAAAGAAGCCCTAGCAGCTGAGGACACCAGATTGGTCGCGGAACGGGCAGCTTTGGATGCTCGGGCTCAACAGATCCAGTCAGAGGCTTTCCAGCTTATGATGAGTCTGAACGCATCTAATGAGGTGATGAGGAGGAGGAACCAGAAGGCTCAATCCCATTTGCCTCCGGTTTATGATCCTCGAAATCTCTTCTGCACGCCCGGAGCCGGCCCTAGTAACCCGCCGAAGGCAAACCGGTTTATAACATCCGGAGGGGGGGCACCGGTTCAGCCCCGGGTGATGGAACCTCCTCACGTGAATACGGCCCCGCCTCGCTACGTACCAACACCACCGGGTCATTTTTTCAACCCCTTGGAGAACCTGATCGCCGCATCGGTGTGTTTGGCGGCTCTCTCGGTGGATGGCAACTCTCCAACAGCAGTTGAGACGCGAAGGGTCAGATAACTTCTTCAGACGGCTCTGGCTCAGCAGGAGGCTTATTCCTATAGTCGAGACAGGATTCATTCGACTCCTCGCCCAAGCCGGAGCCCAAGTTACAGCAGACATATGGATTTTGAGGCCTTGTCAAGCAACACCCAGCGCCGTAACCAGCCAGGTGGGCATAATCCGGTATAGGACAGGATACGTTGAGAGGATGAGCGGGCGGCTCACCAGGCGGCTCACCAAACCGTCCCGGATTATCCAACGACCTCTATTGAGGCAGGTATGGCCACAAGAACCAGCGGCGGTCCTTGTTTGGTGCCGGCTTTGCGTAATGGGTGTTTGCCCAAGGATTTCAAGGGACCCTGAAAGGTGCCAAATTACACAGTTGATTCACAGCCCGGGGCGTGGATTGAAAGCTATGAGATGGCCATGGAGCTGCTGGAGGTCAGTGATGCGGTGATGGCCAAGTACTTCACCATGATGCTGGACGGAACGGCCCGCACTTGGCTGAAGGGGCTGCCGCCTAATTCCATTGGTTCATGGGCGGAGTTAAAAGCGTGGTTTATCAAGAACTTCAAAGACACCTGCAAGCAGCCCATGTCAATTGTGGACTTGACTAATTGCAAGCAAGAGGAAGGTGAGTCCACCACTCATTGGGTGCGCCGGGTCAAGGAGATAATACATTTGTCTGACAAGATGGACGCCGGCTCTGCGGTCTTAATGTTGGATAAAAATTGCCGATTTGAGCCTTTGAAACAGAAGCTGGCGCGGCTCAAGCATGATTGTAATGATATGGGCCAGCTGATGGCGTCTCTAGTCAAATACGTCGATTCTGTTAGTACCAAGGATCCCGCGTCTGATGAAGAGAAGACAGGGAAGGGAAAGAAGAACGGCAATGGAAAGGGTCAGCAACATAACCTGGCGAGTCAAGGAGGCAATAAACGTAAGGCCGACGATAACCCGGAGTTTGTGGCTAACACCAATTCACAGGGTAACAATCAACGGTGCAAGGGGAGGCCACTCCCTCGGTCCGGCGGGTCAGGTCCTACTATTCAAAGAATCGCTCAATGAACCTCGGTCCGAGACACGGCTTTTCGGGAAAGGCCAGCCACTCACCTATGGAAAGATTGCACGATCATGAAGGCTTTCAAAAATTCTAACATGTTCGACGGCAACCATGGGACTGGTGGCGGCTCAGGTGGAGGCGGTTTTCATGGCTCGAGCGGCTGCTCAAGTTCCGGCTTTCAAGGAAATCAAGGTGGTTATAATCAACAGCCTGGTCAGGGAGGTCAGCAGCAGCAATCGGGTTATCAGAGCAATCCAAAGCAGCTGAATAGTGGACAGTACCATGTGTTCACCACTAGCTTGTGCAAACGAGACCAGAAGCTTCATAAAAGGGCGGTGAACGCTGTTGAGCCGGCGGTTCCCCGTTATTTAAGGTGGTCAGAGCAGCCTATTGTGTGGAGCGGGGAGGATCACCCTCCCCGGGTTGACAATCTGGGTCAGTTAGCCTTGGTGGTAGCACCTCAGGTTGGTGGATATAAATTCACTAAAGTACTCATGGATGGGGGTAGCAGCATCAACATCCTCTATGGGGTTGACTGACAAAAATCTAACACTGTTTTCCATGGAGTGGTGCCTGGTAAGTTGGCATACCCAGTTGGTAAGATTGAGCTAGAGGTAGCCTTCGGAGATGAGCATGATTCTAGGGCTGAGAAATTAACCTTTGAAGTGGTCAAGATCAAGAGCCCATATCACGCTCTGTTTGGACGACCGGCTTATGCCAAGTTCATGGTGCGGCCGTGTTATGTTTACTTACAGCTCAAGATGCCAGGTCACAAGGGCACTATTATAGTACATGGGAGTCGGAAGATAGCCCTGGAATGTGAGGAGGGTGACGCTGCTTATGCCGAATCTGTTTGTGCGGCAGAGGAGCTGAAGTTTTACAAGGACAACGTTGACCCGGCGGACATGACGTCTCTGAAGAAGCCAACTACAGAGCATGACCCGGTGATGAAATTTAAGTTGGCCGATGACACCAAGCTTGTTGATTTTGTTCCAGGCGACTCATCTAAGCAATTCAGTATCAGTGCTAATCTGGATCCTAAATAGGAAAGCGCGCTCATCGAGTTCATCCGTGAGAACCGGGACATCTTTGCATGGAAACCTTCTGACATGCCGGGTGTACCGAGAGAACTCGCTGAGCACACTATTAATATTGATCCAAAGTTTAAGTCGGTCAGGCAGTTTCTTCGGCGGTTTAATGAGGAGAGACGTAAAGCTATCGGTGAGGAGGTGGCCTGACTCTTGGCGGCTGGGTTTATTGTTGAAGTTTTTCACCCAGAGTGGTTGGCTAATCTGGTGCTTGTACTTAAAAAAGAACGGCACCTGGCGGATGTGTGTGGATTACACGGACTTAAATAAGGCTTTTCCGGCGGATCCTTTCGCTCTTCCCCGTATTGATCAAATTATTGATGCTACGGCGGGTTGTGAGCGTTTGAGCTTCTTGGATGCTTACTCTGGTTATCATCAGATCAAAATGGTAGTTAAGGACAAGGAGAAGACGGCCTTCATCACTCTGTTTGGAGCCTTCTGTTATGTATCTATGCCATTTGGGCTCAAGAGTGCCGAGGCGACTTATCGTGATGTGTCTGTAATCGTCTCCACGATCGATTAGGCATAGCGTTCATGCTTATGTGGATGATATTGTGGTGAAATCCAGAGAGAAGGAGACCTTGATAGATGATCTGAAGGAAACCTTTGATAATATCCGGGTCTACAAAATGATGCTTAACCTGGCCAAATGTGTGTTTGGCGTACCAGGCAGGCAAGCTTTTGGGGTTTCTGGTCTCTAATAGAGGCATTGAAGCTAACCCGGAGAAGATCAAGGCAATCAGCTCTTTGGCTAAGCCGGCGTGCGTCAATGATGTTCAGCGACTGGCGGGTCGTATCGCTGCTTTAAGCCGATTCATAAGCCGGTTAGTTGAGAAGGCCATACCGTTGTATCGGATGATGAAGAAAATGCATAATTTTGTTCGGAGGATGCCGCTAACGCTGCCTTTGAAGATTTAAAGAGACAGTTATCTGAGCCGCCGGTCTTTGCGGCTCCCATTGATAAGGAGCCATTATTGTTGTATGTGGCTGCTAACTCATGTGCTGTCAGTGTGGCAATTGTGGTGGAGCGCAAGGAGGTTGGCAAGGAGCATCTGGTTCAACGGCAGGTTTACTACGTCAGTGAGGTGCTTATTGAGTCTAAGCAAAGATATCCACATTGGCAGAAGCTCATTTATGGGGTGTTCATGGCGAGCCGGAAGCTTAAGCAATACTTCCAGGGTCACCCCATCACTGTAGTAAGTTCTGCTCCTTTGGGAGACATCATTCAGAATAGAGAGGCTACAGGACGAGTCGCCAAGTGGGCCACTGAGCTTGGACCGCATGGCTTGAAGTATGTGCCACGCACTGCTATTAAGTCTCAAGCACTGGTGGACTTCATCAACGATTGGATAGAGCTACATACGCCTTAGGAAAAGCCGGACAACACATATTGGACTATTCACTTTGATGGATCCAGGCAATTGGAGCGCTCGGGGCTGGAGTTGTTTTAGCTTCCCCTCGAGGTGACAAATTTTGTTATGTGCTCCGGTTGTTGTTTCCCTGTACCAACAATGCAGCTGAGTATGAGGCCTTGCTCCATGGTCTTTGGATGGTGTCGGATTTCGGGTTCCGGCAGACCCTCTAGGTTCGAACTCTGGATTGCACGCGGAGATCGCACCTCCAACCTACCTACGTCTCGTCGCCTCGCAAGGATCTAAACTACACAAAGAACAACACAAGAGACACGAGGTTTATACTGGTTCAGGCCACCATTGTGGTGTAATACCCTACTCAAGTGTGTGGTGTGGTGGATTGCCTCTGGGGCTGATGATGAACAGTACAAGGGAAGAACAGCCTCGCGAGGGTCTGTTCTTGGCTGGTGCGATGAACTGCCAGGGGAGTGTTCAGTTGCCTCTCTTTCTATCTCTCTAGATGTTGATCCAGATGCAGCTAGATCTCCTCTCTGCTTGATCAAGTCTCTCTCTTCTTCCTCTCCTTGCCTTGGTGGTGGCTAGTCCTATTTATAGGCGGAGGCCCTGGGCCTCTTCCCAAATATTGAGCGGGAAGGTCGCCAACAATTGGCCATTTTGAAGGGGAACATCTAGTACACTTATCATGACTAAAGTTGGTCCTCGCCTGCCAAAGACTCTGACGGTGACGCCGGCTTGGGCTCCACGATGACCTCCTTCCTGCAGTTCTGCTGGTCTTGGTCTTGTTGCACGAAATGGTTGCCTTTGCACGATGCCTTGGCTCGCGCTTGCCTCCTTTGCACCAAAGGGAAATGAGGACGGCTGGCTGGCGCCCGCTGGCGCCCTCGGTGCGTCATGGCTTGCGTCATGGGCACCTCGTGAGGTACCCGCCTTGATCTCTCCGCCTCCTCGCGAGCCAGCCCTAACGAGGCCGTGCTCGAGGAAGCTTCACTGTCAGTCTCGCCCGAGGCTTGGCCCTCGCGAGGGTCTTGAGCTTGTGTTGATGAAGATGGGCCAGTATGGGCCACCCCTTGAGCCACGCCCGCAGCCGCAGTGAAAGTCTCGAAAACCCCGTCCCTGCATGCCCACAGAGCCCCGGGTCCAAGGCGCGCCTGGACTTGGCTTAGCAGAGAAGCGAAGGGGCAAGTGCGAAGCACCGCGGGCCCCAACAGCCTGCGGCCTTGGGCGCCGCGTGGTGGTTGATTGTACGTGGGCGTCCTTGCTTCCCCGCGACGCCTTGGCAACCGCACGAATTGACAAGAGAGCGGTACCCGTCTAGGTTTGCCTTCTTTGCCTTCTCCAGTCATTGCCCAGATCGCCTTTCTCGCTCCTATCCTTCCTGCTTCCGAAATCCCCAGATCTACTCCAGCCCTGCATCCTAGCGAGGTATGGCGCCTCCCCAGACCCCGGCCGGAGCATGGTACTCGCCCGCTCTGGATCCTCTGAACATTTCGGAGAAGGACCTTGCTCGGGCGCGCCAAATGATGACGGCGCAAGGCAACGACGGGGCGGCGGTGCTCAAGGTTGGCTCCGCCCTTCCCGAGGACCAAGGAAGCACCTCCTACCCGCTCTTCATGAGCGCCATTGCCGCCGGTCTGGTGCCTCCCTTTTCCGAGTTCTTCTTTTCTGTCCTCCGCCATTACAACCTGCTAGCTCTGCACCTCCACCCCAACTCTGTTCTTCTCCTGGCGATCTTTGCCTACTACTGCGAGGCTCATGTCGGGGTGCAGCCCTCAGTGGCCTTGCTGCGCCATTATTTCTACCTCCGGGTCTCTCGCGGCTCCATCACCGCGTGCGCGAGCTTTGTTGCGTATGGCAGTTCCAACGCCATCTCGAAGCCCGGGAAGAGGATTGAAGGCTTCAGGAGCAAGTGGGTTATGGTGGACGCTAGGCGCATCCACCCCCGGCTGATCCTGCCCACGAGGCAGCCCAAGTCTGTTGACGCTTGATCTCGCGCGGAGCTCGTGGATCCCCGCATGAAGCCAGTGCTGGAGAGGATGGACGCGGACCTGTGGCCGGGCAACGTGGCGACGGCGAAGCTGACCGGGGCGTCGCTCCTGAGGGAGTTTCTGGAGCACCGGGTGGCCCCGCTTCGGCAATACTCGCTCCCGCTGTGGAGGCTTCGCCCGAGCCCCGTAGTCTTGGCCATCAAGATCATGCCACGGTCCTCCAATCCTTGGTCGGGGAGACGTGGCGAGGCTGGAGGGTGCTCTGCACTCTGTTCGCTTCGGGAGGATTGGGAGCAGGTGGTGAACTCCATGCCTGCTTTCAACAGGGACGGGCCTGTGCCCGCGGAGGTTCTCGAGGACCTGGCGGCCCTGGCGATGGTGAACGTATCCTCCGTGACTCCAAATAAGAGGAGGAAGAAGAGGAGCGGGAAGAGGAGCCCGATTCGAGGCGGCCAAGCCGAGTCGAGGCACCCCTCCTCGGCGCAGGTCCCGCGCCCTTCGCCTCTTGCCGGATGACGACGAGGACGGCGACGAGCGAGGTGGCGAGAGCTCGCCCCTGATCCCGAAGAAGGACGGGACGGGGCTGGTTCCCCGTTGGTCTGCTCCGGCTCCGAGGCGATCTGCAGATGTGCCTCCTGCTCCTGAGCCTCTTGAGGTTGATCCCAGCAGCCGGCTCTCGGGCTTCAAGTTTGGCCGGAGGTTGCTTGAGCCCGCGAGTGATGACCAGTAAGTGCTTGATTCTCGTTTGCTTCTCACTTCGTTGTTGAGGCTTGATGTCTGTGTTCCTTGGCTAGGCCAGTGCCTGCGGCGAAAAAGCTGAAAGGGGCTCCTGAGGCTTCGCCCGGGGCAGCACCTCCATCCGCGGGAGAAGGGGGCGGCAAGACGCGGGCCTCTCCTGCCCGGTCATCCTCGCAAGGTCTGGCGGGGCTAGCTGGGGCGAGCTCAGCCCCCATGGCCCAAGCGACTCCCGAGGTGTCCTTGCCTGCTGCCACTGACGCGGTCGCCGGGGCGCGGAAGGTCCCAACTCATGGTGTTGTGATTACGCTGACGTCTTCTCCTTCTACTCCGCCAACTGCCATTTCTCTGACTCTTCATCATCCCGGATCGTCTTGTTCTTTGAATGGACCGCTGCAAGGAGATCTCTGTAGCGCCGACCTCGCCGGTGGCCGAGCGCCAATGGGCTGGCCTCCTACTGGGTCCGGCCTCCGATGCTTCAATTCAGCGGCGCTTGGTTCAGCCGACGGCTATGACGAGGAGAAGCAGGCCATCCTCGAGGCCAAGGCCGCTCGCGACGCCGCCTTGGGTGAGGCAGCAGATGCCCGAGGTCGCTGTGGGGTGCTGGAGAGTGAGCTGCAAGGCCTGCGCGACCAGCTTGCCAAGGAGGCCCGTGTCCGCCAAGAGAAGGAGGAAGACATGAAGGCTCGCGAGGCTGCCGCCAAGGACCGGGATGCCAAACTTGATGAACGCCATGGCCGCTTGGGTGCGCTAGAGCAGGCGTTGGAGGCGAAGAGGATCGAGCTGGACGGCAAGGCGCGGGTCCTGGCCGAGAACCGTGTGGCCTTCACGAAGCTGGAGTTGAAGGCTCGCACCTTGCTGAAGTCGCTTTATGACAGCGGCACAGAAAGCCGGCCGGGCGCCAAGGACGGCCCCGCCAAGCTGCTTCCCTTCTGGTCCGCCTCAAGATGTCGCCCTTGGCCTTGGCCCCACGGGCCGAGGCCGAGGCGCGTGTCCTTTTTCTGCAGCCTGACGCTGCCAGATTCACCCATGTCTACCTCCGCGACCCGGCGTTGACCTTGACAACTGGCCGAGCCCGTGAGTGGCGAGCTTGCCCGCTGCTGCCGAGGTCGTGAAGGGTCGAGCAGAGGCTCACGGGCGAAGTTCCGGCCTTCAGCACTGCCAAGCGAAGCGCGCTGCCGATCCCGAGGCTCGCGAGGCGAAAGTCGCCAGGCAGCTCCGTCACCAGCGATGGCACCGCCAGAAGTGACCGCCATGGCTCCGTCCTGCTTTTAGCTCACCGCAACATGCATCATGCCTCGTGAGGCGTTTAAACTTGTGTTTGGCGTTGTCAAAGCACTCTCACGGACTGTAATATTTGCTTTTGAATTCCTTGAGATTTATGCTTTTCCTTCCTACTTGCTTGTGTTCTCGTCGGCAGAGCCCGCCCCGCACATACCTCGGCCAAGTTAGCCCCGGACCGAAACCGGGATTTGACCAAGGAGTGAGGGGCTACGTGACAAGTTAGGCTCCCGAGTCGCGATGCTCGTGGAGTCCCCTTGACGCATTTAACAGCAAGTAGGGAGGTGAGGTGTATGGGTGAATTTACCGTCCTACGTCGGTAGGGCCCGGCCCCGCGCATACCTCAACCGCCGTTAGCCTTTCGGAACTAAGGGGTGAGGGGCTATGTGACCAGTTAGGCTCCTGAGTCGCGATGCTCAGGAGTCCCCTCGACGCTCAAACGGCCGCACCTTGGCTCCGCTTGGGAGAGACGCAGTGACGAACCAGGCCCGAGGGCTGGCTGGGTGGCGTCTTGCTGGGCGTGACTCCAAGCATAGCCCCGCGGCCCAGCCCCTCGCGCGACATTCCCGAGGGGAGGCGTTGCGATGAGGCCGACATTGAGCTCTGGGCTCCACGAGGTTGATGCGGCGGAGGCCATCCTCGCTTGTTTATCACCGGCGTGGAGCATAGCGCTTCCGTATGTGTCGGGCATAGCCGCTCCTCGGCGATGTCGTCGCCGGTAGCGAGCATGGTGCTTCCACTGTGCGTGAGGGGCTCCCCTCGGGAGGAACCCCAGGCGATGTCTGACCCATACCGACACGTGGCTGGCACGGTAGGGCCTGACGAGGTGTATCTGGGCACCCATGAGCCAGCGTGGGACTCACAGGGCCCTACCTCAAGGCGGGTTGCGCCTGGCTCTGGGCCCTTACTTGTAATGTGTTCCTGCAAAATTGGTTAGATGTCGGCGCTCTACGTCCTCGGGTCCCGGCCTTGGCCGGGCTCACCGTCAGCCGGTATGCTGTGTCGCGATGCCGTGGACAAGGCCAGAGGGTGAGGGATGGAGAGCGGTAGGAGCCCATGAGTCGCGATGCTCGGTACCCCTTTAACGTGCAAGCGGCCGACATGAAGGAAGAGGGGTGCGTGGACAGGCATCAAATAACGACCATGATGGGTCAAACGCACGACCCGAATAAACGCAAGAGGGATACACGCCACTGGGTCTGGCCCGGGTGGCTTGGGGATAATGCAGCCCGAGGGGTGCCCCCAATAAAGTAAACTAGAAACATGAATCAAAAGGGATACATGCTGCAGGAACGGACCCACGCGGCCTGGGAATGATGCAGCCCTGGGGGGCGCTCCCAGACGAAAATGAAACTCGAAAGATGTCACCTGGTGATGTTGGGGACGAAGGGATGCTGAAGTAGCGGACGACGTGCGCTGCAGAAGCTGATCTTCACGAGCCCTCAGGCCCAGGAGCCTCGGGAGGCTCCGGAGGCGCTGGTGGCTCCTCGCGGACCATATCCATCTCCGCCAGATCATGCGAACGCCTGGCCACTTGAGCCTCCAGGATGCTCCTCATGAGGCGCCGGGCGCGCGGCAGCCGCGTTGACAAGCCGTAAGGCATGCGAACATAGTTGTGGGTGGACCTTCACAGCTGGCCCCACGCATGAGGGCCCAGAGGCGCCTCGAGAAGCGGCTCGGTTGAGCCACTCGTATGTCGATGCGCACGCTGCAGCCCACCATCTTTGCTCGGATGGGGAGCTACGGCGGAGTGGCGGCGGTCGCCACTCATGACTCTTGACTCCTGCAGCTCCCGAGTGATCTTGGCGGACGAACTCCCGAGGGTTTGGCCCTCCTTGCCTTGCTCCTTCCTCGAGGGAAACGTGCTTTGAAACACGCCTCAAGTGGTGCCCGAGCGCCTCCTCGTGACCTTAGCAAAGTCGGTGGCCCTCCAGGAGAGAGCCCCCGAGCCTTGCTCGAGGAGGGCGCCGGGCGCGCCTTCCTATGCGACAGAAGGAGGCGCCCCTGGAATGGGCGCGGACTCTAAGGGGCCTGCCTCCCGAGGGCTATGACCAGGTGATGTCTTCTTCTTCTTAGGGACCACCTCGGGAGGCCCTCCGCTCCTGCGATCTGGATCTTCAATTGACGCGGCTTGAAAAGCACGCTCCAGGGAACACACTGCGTCTCTCTCTTCACAAGGCACCGTGATGACTCCACCGCTTCCTGGCATCTTGAGGACATTGCAGCCGTGATGAGTCACGACCATGAACTTGGCCAGGGCTGGGTACCCGAGGATGGCATTGTACGGCAGGCGAATGTGAGCGACGTCGAAGTCGATGAGCTCGGTGCGGTAGTTGTCGCGCATCCCGAAGGTGACAGGAAGGCGGACCTGCCCTATCGGAACCGTGGAACCATCACTGACTCCGGAGAAAGTCTTGGTTGACTGGAGCTGATTGTATGGCACTTGGAGACTGTTGAATGTCTTGACGGACAGGACATTGAGCCCTGCTCCGCCATCGATGAGGGTCCTAGTGACTTGCACATTGCTGATGATTGGGGAACAAAGCATCGGGAGGACTCCAGCTATGGCTGCAAGACTTGAGCTGATCCACGAAACAACATGATGGCGCACGCTGACCACCGAGGGGGCGTGTGGCTTCGAGCCCGGGAGGACTGCATTCACTTCATGGCGAACTACTTGAAGATGCGCCGAGAGGCCGGGCTTGAGCTCCGCCCAGATGCAAGCGATTGCGCGCGGCTCCTGGAAGCCCCCAGCCCCCTCGTCCTGATGATGGTCTTCATTTCTCCTTGGCTGCGGTGGCAGAGGAGGGAGGCATGCGTTGCCTTGTGGGCGATCCTCGCGAGGCTGTTGCCTCCAGCCTCCCTCGCGAGGCGGGTCCCTCCAACCTCCCTCGCGAGGCTGATCTCGCCAGCCGTCCTCGCGAGGTCGGTCACGCCACCCTTGGCGAGGGCCACGGTCTTCCCATCATCCTCCACCTCTTCCTCCTCCTCGGCCATAGCCCCGCCGTCATGCAGGCCGGGCCGCACGCATGTCTCGCACGGCCCTGAGCTCTTGGCATTCGTTGGTGTTGTGGGTGTGAAGGTCATGGTACATGCAGTACCGACTACCCTTGGATGACTCAGGCTGATCCCTTCCTCGCTTGGTGTCCGGCTCTACTGCAAGCACGGCAGCCCCCTTGTGCTTCGCGTCCTTGACCTTGGGCTTCTTCTCTTCTGGGTCGGCAGCCGGCAGCTCGAGAAGGGAAAGGCGTCCTTCCTCACCATGGCGCACTTGGTCGCCAAGTTGAATACCTCGAGGATGTGCACATGTCTTCATGGATCGCGAGCTCTTCCTTCATCTTGACGTCACGCACACCGTCGGAGAAGGCGGAGATGATGGCCTCCTCAGACACCCTGGGGATCTTAAGGCGAGCGTTGTTGAAACGTTGGATGAACTTTGCGAGGTCTCCACCGCTGCGCTTGATGCGGCGCAAGTCACTCATGGCCGGGGGCCGATCGCGGGTGCCTTGGAAGTTGGCGATGAATCGGGTGCGCATCTCGTTCCAGGAGGAAATCGTGCCAGGAGCCAGGTGCGGGCACCGTCCTTGAGCGCCATGGGAAACCAGTTCGCCATGACCTTCTCGTCCCTGTTGGCGGCTTTGATGCCCAGCTCATAGAGCTGGAGGAACTCCGCAGGGTCGCCCGTGCCATCATAGCGTGGGGGCAGGTCTGGCTTGAACTTGCCCAGCCAGGCCACGCTGCGTAGCTCGGCGATGAAGGCACGGCAGCCTGAAGTGGCCACGGGAGGCCTTTGGTGACGGAGGGCTTGATCTTGGAGGTCTCCGTGCGCCGCCAGAGCAGCGCTGGGTCTTGTGCGCCGAGCAGAGTCTTCGTCTGCCGGGCCGATGCGGGGAGCACACGGGCGGCTTCTTGGGGACGAGGGATCTCTTGGTAGCTCTTCTCTTGCTGCGCTGGTGCCGGACGGAGTGGGTTCCGCTCGGGGGCCACGCGCCTTTGAGCCAAGGCGCCTTCTTGTGGGGGAGGCGGCTGAGGCGCCCCCCGAGCTTCATCACCCGCGCAAGGCGGGGCACGGTGCAGCGAGAGTGATGGCGCAGGGGAGCCCCCAGCGGCGCTGACGAGCTCGGTGATGCGGGCGAGCCACTCGTCGTAGAGGTCATCGACGGGACGGTAGAGCAGGAGTTCCCGTGCCAGGAGCAACGCGGCGTGCGCGTCCGCAGGAGCGCGACGGGCATGGGACGAAGAACCGGCTGCAGCCAGCAACGGGGTGGCAGGCGGCCTTCCCGCAGTACCGAAGGATGCAGAGACGACGCATGCTGCTCATTCCCCACTGGGCCGGTGGCGGCGTTGATGGCAGGTGACGGGGAACGGCGGGGGCGGCCGTCGACGGGGGCCGTCTGAGCGATGCGAGTAGGGAGAGCGGCCCGGCGCTTGGCGCGGACTCGACGAGCGTCTGACATGGATGCGAGGGGCGGCGAAGAGCAGGGCCGCGGAAGGCGGATTCCGGTGCACCCCTACCTAGCGCGCCAAATGTCGGATTTCGGGTTCCGGCAGACCCTCTAGGTTCGAACTCTGGGGTGCACGCGGAGATCGCACCTCCAACCTACCTACGTCTCGTCGCCTGCAAGGATCTAAACTACACAAAGAACAACACAAGAGACACGAGGTTTATACTGGTTCAGGCCACCATTGTGGTGTAATACCCTACTCCAGTGTGTGGTGTGGTGGATTGTCTCTGGGGTTAATGATGAATAGTACAAGGGAAGAATAGCCTCGCGAGGGTCTGTTCTTGGCTGGTGCGATGAACTGCCAGGGGAGAGTTCAGTCGCCTCTCTTTCTCTTGTTGGGGAACGTAGTAATTTCAAAAAAATTCCTACGCACACGCAAGATCATGGTGATGCATAGCAACGAGAGGGGAGAGTATTGTCTACGTACCCTCGTAGACCAAAGCGGAAGCGATCACAACGTAGAGGAAGTAGTCGACGTTCTCCTCGCGATCTAGCCGATCCCAGCGCCGTTACTCCGGCGCCTCGAGTCGATCTGGCGTAGAGGAAGTAGTCAGACGTTCTCCTCGCGATCCAGCCGATCCCAGCCGTTACTCGGCGCCTCCGAGTTCTTGGCACACGTTCACTCGATGACGCTCCTCGGGCTCCGATCCAGCAAAGCTCCGGGGAGAGGGAGTTCCTTCAGCATGACGGCGTGGTGACGATCTTGATGTTCTACCGACGCAGGGCTTCGCCTAAGCACTGCTATGATATGACCGAGGTGGAATATGGTGGAGGGGGGCACCGCACACGGCTAAGGAACGATCTCAAGGATCAACTTGTGTGTACTAGGGTGCCCCCTCACCCCCGTATATAAAGGAGGGAGGGAGGAGGTGGCCGGCCTCAAGGGGGCGCGCCATAGGGAGGGGGAAACCTACTCCAAGTAGGTTTCCCTCTCTTTTTTCCTTATCTTATTTGGAGGGGAAAGAAAGGAGTACTAGTATTAGGAAGTAGTACTAGTAGTAGGAATAGGAAGAGGGGGAAGGAGAAAGGAAGGGGCGGCCCCCTCCCCAATTCAGATTGGGCTTGAGGCGCGCCTCCCTTGTTCCTTCTCCCTTCCTCCTACATGGGCCCAATAAGGCCCATATACCTCCCGGGGTTCCAGAACCTCCGGAGCTCCAAACTTCTCCTAACCTTTCCGGTATCCAAATATATCCGTCCAATATATTAATCTTTATGTCTCGACCATTTTGAGACTCCTCGTCATGTCCGTGATCATATCCGGACTCGAACAACCTTCGGTACATCAAAATACATAAACTCATAATATAACCGCCATCGAAACCTTAAGCGTGCGGACCCTACGGTTCGAGAACAATGTAGACATGACCGAGACACATCTTCGTCAATAACCAATAGCGGGACCTCGATGCCCATATTGGTTCCTACATTTTCTCTGAAGATCTTTATCGGCCGATCAAGATAACAACATACGTTGTTCCCTTTGTCATCGGTATGTTACTTACCCGAGATTCGATCGTCGGTATCCAATACCTAGTTCAATCTAGATTCTTGGTAAGTCTCTTTACTCGTTAGTAATACATCATCTCACAACTAACTCATTAGTTGTAATGCTTGCAAGGCTTATGTGATGTGTATTACCGAGAAGGCCCAGAGATACCTCTCCGAGCAATCGGAGTGACAAAACCTAATCTCGAAATACGCCAACCCAACAAGTACCTTTGGAGACACCTGTAGTACTCCTTTATAATCACCCGATTCGTTGTGACGCTTGGTAGTACCCAAAGTGATCCTCCCAGAACGGAGTTGCATAATCTCATAGTTATAGGAACATGTATAAGTCATGAAGAAAGCAATAGCAATATACTAAACGATCAAGTGCTAAGCTAACGGAATGGGTCATGTCAATCACATCATTCTTCTAATGAGGTGATCCCATTAATCAAATGACAACACATGTCTATGGTTAGGAAACATAACCATCTTTGATTAATGAGCTAGTCTAGTAGAGGCTTACTAGTGACTATCTGCTTGTCTATATATTCACACATGTATTATGTTTCCGGTTAATACAATTCTAGCATGAATAATAAACATTTATCATGATATAAGGAAATAAATAATAACTTTATTATTGCCTCTAGGGCATATTTCCTTCAGTCTCCCACTTGCACTAGAGTCAATAATCTAGATTACACAAAGAATGATTCTAACACCCATGGAGTCTTGGTGCCGATCATGTTTTGTTCGTGGAAGAGGCTTAGTCAATGGGTCTCGCAACATTCAGATCCGTATGTATTTTGCAAATCTCTATGTCTCCCACTTGGACTTGGTCCCGAATGGAGTTGAAGCGTCTTTTGATATGCTTGGTCCTCTTGTGAAATCTGGATTCCTTTGCCAAGGCAATTGCACCAAAGATTGTCACGAAGATCTTCATTGGTCCCGATGCACTAGGTATGACACCTAGATCGGAAATGAACTCTTTCATCCGAGACTCCTTCATTTCTTTGCTTCAAGCAGCTATGTACTCCGCTTCACATGTAGATCCCGCCACGACGCTTTGTTTAGAACTGCACTAACCGACAGCTCCACCGCTTAATGTAAAACACGTATCCGGTTTGCGATTTAGAATCGTCCGGGATCGGTGTCAAAGCTTGCATCGGCGTAACCATTTACGACTAGCTCTTTGTCACCTCCATATACGAGAAACATATCCTTAGTCCTTTTCGTGTATTTCAGGATGTTCTTGACCGCTGTCGATGATCCACTCTGGATTACTTTGGTACCTTCTGCCAAGCTTACAACTAAGCATACGTCAGTCCGGTACCGTACACATTGCATACATGATAGAGCCTATGGTCGGAAGCATAGGGAACATCTTTCATTTTCTCTCTATCTTCTGCGTGGTCGGCATTGAGTCCGACTCAATCTTATACCTTATGTCTGGTAAAAAACCTTTCTTTGCTCGATCCATTTTGAATTTCTTCAAAACTTTATCAAGGTATGTGCTTTGTGAAAGTCCAATTAAGCGTCTTGATCTATCTCTATAGATCTTGATGCCCAATATGTAAGCAGCTTCACCGAGGTCTTTCATTGAAAAACTTTTATTCAAGTATCCTTTTATGCTATCCAGAAATTCTATATCATTTCCAATCAATAATATGTCGTCCACATATAATATCGTAAATGCTACAGTAGCTCCCACTCACTTTCTTGTAAATACAGTGCTTCTCCAAAGGTCTCAGATAAAACCGTATGCTTTGATCACACTATCAAAACGTTTATTCCAACTCCGAGAGGCTTGCACAGACCATAAATTGATCATTTGGAGCTTGCACACTTTGTTAGCACCTTTTGGATCAGCAAAACCTTCTGGTTGCATCATATACAACTCTTCTTCTAGAAATCCATTCAAGAATGCAGTTTACATCCATTTGCCAAATTTCATAATCATAAAATGCGGCAATTGCTAACATGATTCAGACAGACTTAAGCATCGCTTCTGGTGAGAAAGTCTCATCATAGTCAACCCCTTGAACTTGTCGAAAACCTTTTGCAACAAGTCGAGCTTTGTAGACAGTTATATTACCATCAGCGTCGGTCTTCTTCTTAAAGATCCATTTATTCTCAATGGCTTGCCGATCATTGGGCAAGTCAACCAAAGTCCATACTTTGTTCTCATACATGGATCCCATCTCAGATTTCATGGCTTCCGGCCATTTCGCAGAATCTGGGCTCACCATCGCTTCTTCATAGTTTGTAGGTTCGCCATGGTCAAGTAACATGACTTCCGTAATAGGATTACCGTACCACTTTCGGGTGCGTATTTTATTCTCGCTTGACCCTCTGAAGTTCGGTAACAACTTGATCTGAAGTTTCATGATCAACATCATTAGTTTCCTCACCAATTGGTGTAGTTGTCACAGAACCGCTTTCTTGCGATGAACTACTTTCCAACAAGGGAGCGAATCTGATTATCTCATCAAGTTCTACTTTCCTCCCACTCACTTCTTTCGAGAGAAACTCCTTCTCTAGAAAGGATCCGACTTAGCAACGAAAATCTTGCCTTCAGATCTGTGATAGAAGGTGTACCTATGATCTCCTTTGGGTATCCTATGAAGACACATTTCTCCGATTTGGGTTCGAGCTTATCTGGTTGAAGTTTCTTTACATAAGCATCGCAGCCCCAAATTTTAAGAAACGACAACTTTGGTTTCTTGCCAAACCACAGCTCATATGGTGTCGCCTCAACGGATTTAGATGGTGTCCTATTTAACGTGAATGCGGCCGTCTCTAAAGCATATCCCCAAAACGATAGCGGTAAATCAAGAAGAGACATCATAGATCGCACCATATCAAGTAAAGTGCGACACGACGTTCGGACACACCATTTCTCCGTGGTGTTCGGGTGGCGTGAGTTGCTTGAAACTATTCCACATTGTTTCAAATGTAAACCAAACTCGTAACTCAAATATTCTCCTCCACGATCAGATTGTAGAAACTTTATTTTCTTGTTACGATGATTTTCCACTTCACTCTGAAATTCTTTGAACTTTTCAAATGTTTCAGATTTGTGTTTCATTAAGTAGATATACCCATATCCGCTCAAATCATCTGTGAAGGTGAGAAAATAACGATACCGCCGCGTGCCTCAACATTCATTGGACCACAAACATCAAGATGTATGATTTCCAACAAATCAGCTTGCTCGCTCCATAGTTCCGGAGAACGGCGTTTTAGTCATCTTGCCCATGAGGCATGGTTCGCAAGTACCAAATGATTCATAATCAAGTGTTTCCGTAAGCCCATCAAGATGGAGTTTCTTCATGCGCTTTTACAATCGATATGACCCAAACGGCAAGGCCACAAATAAGTTGCATTATCATTATCAACTCAGTATCTTTTGGTTTCAACACTATGAATATGTGTATTACTACTATCGAGATTTAATAAAATAGACCACTCTTCAAGGGTGCATGACCATAAAAGATATTATTCATATAAATAGAACAACCATTATTCTCTGTCTTAAATGAATAACCGTCTCGCATTAAACAAGATCCAGATATAATGTTCATGCTCAACGCCGCACCAAATAACAATTATTTAGGTCTAAAACTAATCCCGATGGTAGATGTAGAGGTAGCGTGCCGACCGCGATCACATCGACTTTGGAACCATTTCCCAGCGCATCGTCACCTCGCCCTTAGCCAATCTTCGCTTAATCCGTAGTTCCTGCTTCGAGTTGCAAATATTAGCAATGTAACCGAGATCAAATACCGGTACTATCATGCGGTATTAGTAAGGTACACATCAATAACATGTATATCACATATACCTTTGATCACCTTGCCATCCTTCTTATCCGCCAAATACTTGGGGCAGTTCCGCTTCCAAAGGTCCAACTTGTTTTGCAAGAAAACACTCGGTTTCGTGCTTAGGCCTGCACTTGGGTTTCTTCTCTTGAGCAGCAACTTTCTTGCTGTTCCTTTTGAAGTTCCCTTCTTCTTTCCTTTGCCCTTTTCTTGAAACTAGTGGTCTTGTTGACCATCAACACTTGATGCTCTTTCTTGATTTCTACCTCTGCGGCTTTTAGCATTGCGAAGAGCTCGGAATTGTTTTGGTCATCCCTTGCATATTATAGTTCATCACGAAGCTCTTGTAGCTTGGTGGCGATGATTGGAGAATTCTGTCAATGACACTATCATCCGGAAGAGTAACCCCCAGTTGAATCAAGTGGTTATTATACCCGGACATTTTGAGTATATGTTCACCGACGTAACTATTCTCCTCCATTTTGCAGCTATAGAACTTATTGGAGACTTCATATCTCTCAATCCGCATTTGCTTGAAATATTAACTTCAACTCCTGGAACATCTCATATGCTCCATGACGCTCAAAACATCGTTGAAGACCCGGTTCTAAGCCGTAAGCATGGCACACCTGAACTATCGAGTAGTCATCACTTTGCTCGCCAGACGTTCACAACTTCCGGCGTTGCTCTCTGCAGCAGGCACGCACCCAGCGGTGCTTCCAGATTTAATTCTTCCGTGCAGCAATGAGGATAATCCTCAAATTACGGACCCAGTCCGTGTAATTGCTACCATCATCTTTCAACTTTGCTTTCTCAAGGAACGCATTAAAATTCAACGGAACAACAAAGACGAGCCATCTATCTACAAAGAAACATAGACAAGCAAAATACTATCGGTACTAAGTTCATGATAAATTTAAGTTTTAATTAATCATATTAAAACTCCCACTTAGACAGACATCTCTCTAGTCATCTAAGTGATTACGTGATCCAAATTAACTAAACCATGTCCGATCATCACGTGAGATGGAGTAGTTTCAATGGTGAACATCACTATGTTGATCATATCTACTATATGATTCACGTTCGACCTTCGGGTCTCCGTGTTCCGAGGCCATATCTGTTACATGCTAGGCTCGTCAAGTTTAACTCGAGTATTCTGCGTATGCGCAACTGTTTTACACCCGTTGTATTTGAACGTAGAGCCTATCACACCCGATCATCACGTGGTGTCTCAAAGACGAAGAACTTTCGCATAGCGGTGCATACTCGGGGAGAACACTTCTTGATAATTTTAGTGAGAGATCATCTTATAATGCTACCGTCAATCAAAGCAAAATAAGATGCATAAAGGATAAACATCACATGCAATCAATATAAGTGATATGATATGGCCATCATCATCTCGTGCTTGTGATCTCCATCTCCGAGCACCGTCGTGATCACCATATCGCCACCGTGGCGACACCTTGATCTCCATCGTAGCATCGTTGTCGCTTACGCCATCTATTGCTTCTACGACTATCGCTACCGCTTAGAGATAAAGTAAAGCAATTACAGGCGTTTGCATTTCATACAATAAAGCGACAACCATATGGCTCCAGCCGATTGCCGATAACTTCGGTTACAAAACATGATCATCTCATACAATAAAATATAGCATCACGTCTTGACCATATCACATCACAACATGCCCTGCAAAAACAAGTTAGACGCCCTCTACTTTGTTGTTGCAAATTTTACGTGGCTGCTACGGATTAAGCAAGAACCAATCTCACCCACGCATCAAGACCACAACGATACTTTCACAAATAGACTCCGTTTAACCTTCTCAAGGACCGGGCGTAGCCACACTCAGTTCAACTAAAGTGAGAGAGACAGACACCCGCCAGCCACCTTTAAGCACGAGTGCTCGTAACGGTGAAACCGGTCTCGCGTAAGCATACGCGTAATGTCGGTCCGGCCGCTTCATCTCACAATACCGCTGAACCAAAGTATGACATGTCGGTAGGCAAGATGACTTGTATCGCCCACAACTCACTTGTGTTCTACTCGTGCAAATAACATCAACGCATAAAACCAGGCTCGGATGCCATCGTTGGGGAACGTAGTAATTTCAAAAAATTCCTACGCACACGCAAGATCATGGTGATGCATAGCAACGAGAGGGAGAGTATTGTCTACGCCCTCGTGAGACCAAAGCGGAAGCGATCACAACGTAGAGGAAGTAGTCTACGTTCTCCTCGCGATCTAGCCGATCCCAGCGCCGTTACTCCGGCCTCGAGTCGATCACAACGTAGAGGAAGTAGTCGACGCTCTCCTCGCGATCCAGCCGATCCCACGTTACTCCGGCGCCTCCGAAGTTCTTGGCACACGCTCAGCTCGATGACGCTCCTCGGGCTCCGATCCAGAAAGCTCCGGGAGAGGGAGTTCCACAAGACGACGCAAGGCAGGACGATCTTGATGTTCTACTGACGCAGGCTTCGCCTAAGCAATCGCTATGATATGACCGAGGTGGAATATGGTGGAGGGGGCACCGCACATGGCTAAGGAACGATCTAAAGGATCAACTTGTGTGTACTAGGGTGCCCCCCTCCCCCCGTATATAACGGAGGGAGGGATGAGGTGGCCGTCCTCAAGGGGTGCGTGCAAGAGGGAGGGGGAAACCTACTCAACGTAGGTTTCCCTCTCATTTCCGTATCTTATTTGGAGGGGGAAGGACGGAGTACTACTATTAGGAAGTATTACTCGTAGTAGGAATAGGAAGAGGGGAAGGAGAAAGGAAAGGGGGGCCGCCCTCCCCAATTCGGATTGGGCTTGGGGCGCGCCTCCCTTGTTCCTTCTCCTTCCTCCTACATGGGCCCAATAAGGCCCATATACCTCCCGGGGTTCCAGAACCTCCTGAGCTCCAAACTTCTCCTAACCTTTCCGGTATCCAAATATATCCGTCCAATATATTAATCTTTATGTCTCGACCATTTCGAGACTCCTCGTCATGTCCGTGATCATATCCGGACTCGAACAACCTTCTTACATCAAAATACATAAACTCATAATATAACCGGCCATCGAAACCTTAAGCGTGCGGACCCTACGGTTCGAGAACAATGTAGACATGACCGAGACACATCTCTGGTCAATAACCAATAGCGGGACACGGATGCCCATATTGGTTCCTACATTTTCTACGAAGATCTTTATCGGTCGCATCGCATAACAACATACGTTGTTCCCTTTGTCATCGGTATGTTACTTACCCGAGATACGATCGCCGGTATCCAATACCTAGTTCAATCTCAAGCATCGTAAGTCTCTTTACTCGTCCGTAATACATCATCTCACAACTAACTCATTAGTTGTAATGCTAGCAAGGCTTATGTGATGTGTATTACCGAGAAGGCCCAGAGATACCTCTCCGACAATCGGAGTGACAAAACCTAATCTCGAAATACGCCAACCCAAAAAGTACCATTGGAGACACTGTAGTACTCCTTTATAATCACCCAGTTACATTGTGACGCTTGGTAGTACCCAAAGTGATCCTCCCAGAACGGGAGTTGCATAATCTCATAGTTATAGGAACATGTATAAGTCATGAAGAAAGCAATAGCAATATACTAAACGCATCAAGTGCTAAGCTAACGGAATGGGTCATGTCAATCACATCATTCTTCTAATGAGGTGATCCCATTAATCAAATGACAACACATGTCTATGGTTAGGAAACATAACCATCTTTGATTAATGAGCTAGTCTAGTAGAGGCTTACTAGTGACTATTTGTTTGTCTATATATTCACACATGTATTATGTTTCCGGTTAATACAATTCTAGCATGAATAATAAACATTTATCATGATATAAGGAAATAAATAATAACTTTATTGTTGCCTCTAGGGCATATTTCCTTCATCTCTCTCTCTAGATGCCGATCCAGATGCAGCTAGATCTCCTCTCCACTCGATCAAGTCTCTCTCTTCTTCCTCTCCTTGCCTTGGTGGTGGCTAGTCCTATTTATAGGCGGAGGCCCTGGGCCTCTGCCCAAATATTGAGCGGGAAGGTCGCCAACAATTGGTCATTTTGAAGGGGAACATCTAATACACTTATCCTGACTAAAGTCGGTCCTCTCCTGCCAAAAACTCTGACGGTGATGCCGACTTGGGCTCCACGATGACCTCCTTCCCCGCTGCTCACTGGTCTTGGTCTTGTTGCACCGAAATGGTTGCCTTTGCTTGATGCCTTGGCCTGTGCTTGCCTCCTTTGCACCAAAGGGGAAATGAGGACGCTGCGCGGGCTGGCGCCCGCCTGGCGCCCTCGGTCGTCATGGCTTGCGTCATGGGCACCTCGTGAGGTACCCCGCCATGATCTCTCCGCCTCCTCGTGAGCTGACCCGACGAGGCTGCGGCTCGAGGAAGCTTCCGTCAGTCCGCCTCATGAGGCTTGGCCCCTCGTGAGGGTCTTGAGCTTGTGTTGATGAAGATGGGCCGTATTGGGCCACCCCTTGAGCCACGCCGCAGGCTGCAGGCAGGCAAGTCTGGGTACCCCTGCCCGGAACGCCGACAAGAGCCCCCGCCCAAAGGCGCCACTGACTTGGCTTAGCGAGAAGCGAAGGGGCAAGTGTGAAGCGCCATGAGCTAACAAAAGCCTTGGCGCCCAGATGGCGGTTGATTGGACGTATGCCCCTCGGCTTCCCCATGACGCCTTGGCAACCGCACAAATTGACAAGAGAGCAGTACCCGTCTAGGTTTTGCCTTCTTTGCCTTCTCCAGTCATTGCCCAGATCGCCTTTCTCGCTCCTATCCTTCCTGCTTCCGAAATCCCCAGATCTACTCCAGCCCTGCATCCTAGCGAGGTATGGCGCCTCGCCAATCCCCGGCCGGAGCATGGTACTCGCCCGCTCTGGATCCTCCAACGTTTCCGAGAAGAACCTTGCTTGGGCGCGCCAAATGATGACGGCGCAAGGCAACGACGGGGCGGCGGTGCTCAAGGTTGGCTCCGCCCTTCCCGAGGACCAAGGAAGCACCTTCTACCCGCTCTTCATGAGCGCCATTGCCGTCGGTCTAGTGCCTCCCTTTTCCGAGTTCTTCTTTTCTGTCCTCCGCCATTACAACCTGCTAGCTCTGCACCTCCACCCCAACTATGTTCTTCTCCTGGCGATCTTTGCCTACTACTGCGAGGCTCATGTCGGGGTGCAGCCCTCAGTGGCCTTGCTGCGCCATTATTTCTACCTCCGGGTCTCTCGTGGCTCCATCACCGCGTGCGCGAGCTTTGTTGCGTATGGCAGTTCCAACACCATCTCGAAGCCCGGGAAGAGGATTGAAGGCTTCAGGAGCAAGTGGGTTATGGTGGACGCTAGGCGCATCCACCCCTACCGATCCTGCCCACGAGGCAGCCCAAGTCTGTTGACGCTTGGTCTCGCGCGGAGCTCGCGGATCCCCGCACGAAGCCAGTGCTGGAGAGGATGGACGCGGACCTGTGGCCGGGTAACACGGCGACGGTGAAGCTGACCGGGGCGTCGCTCCTGAAGGAGTTTCTGGAGCACCGGGTGGCCCCGCTTCGGCAATACTCGCTCCCGCTGTGGAGGCTTCGCCCGAGCCCCGTAGTCTTGGCCGACGAAGATCTGGCCGCGGTCCTCCAATCCTTGGTCAGGGGAGACGTGGCGAGGCTGGAGGGTGCTCCTGTACCCCTGTTCCTTCGGGAGGATTGGGAGCAGGTGGTGAACTCCATGCCTGCTTTCAATGGGGACGGGCCTGTGCCCGCGGAGGTTCCCGAGGACCTGGCGGCCCTGGCGATGGTGAACGTATCCTCCGGTGACTCCAGCGAAGAGGAGGAGCGGGAAGAGGAGCCCGATTTCGAGGCGACCGACGAGGAGTCGAGGGCACCCCTCCCTCGGCGTAGGTCCCGCGCCCTTCGCCTCTTGCCGGATGACGACGAGGAGTTGATGCTATAGCTGGGCACTTCAAAGGTTATCAAGTGGAGCACATTGATCGAAGGAAGAATGAGGTGGCTGATGCTTTAAGCCGGCTGGGATCTCAACATAAGCCGGTGCCACCTAACACTTTTTTAGATATTTTGCATAACCCTTCTGTGAGGTTGCCCATAGAGGAAGACTTAGTTGTTCCAGACCCAGAAGCACAATTGGTGGCGGCTCTTCACGTCATCCCAGATTGGACAGTGCCATATTTGGCTTACATGACCCGGGGCGAGTTGCCTGAGGACGAGACCTTGGCTAGGCAAATCGTCCGGCGGTCTAAGTCCATGACAATTGTTCATGGTGAGTTGCATCATCGCAGTTGTTATCATGCGTTTCAACGTTGTGTGTCGCTCAAGAATGTCAAGAAATACTTCGTGAGATCCATGAAGGATTGTGGTCATCATGTTGGCTCAAAATCTCTTGTGGCTAAAGCTTTCCGTCATGGTTTTTATTGGCTGACGGCTCATGCTGATGCGGAGGATCTGGTCAGTAAATGTGACGGTTGTCAAAAATTCTCATGACGAGCTCATGTGCCAGCTCAAGAATTAAGGATGATTCCAATCACTTGGCCGTTTGCAGTCTGGGGGCTTGACATGGTTGGGCCTTTCAAAAGGTCCAAGGATAAAAAGACACACCTCCTGGTGGCGGTTGATAAATTCACGAAGTGGGTTGAGGCAGAGCCGGTCAGTAAGTGTGATGCAGCCACGGCGGTTCAGTTCATGAAAAAGGTGATCTTTCGTTTTGGTTTTCCACACAACATCATAGCTGACAATGGTACTAATCTGTCCAAAGGTGCTATGGAAGAGTTATGTCAACGTGACCATATCCGGCTCGATGTTTCATCAGTAGCTCATCCTCAATCCAATGGTCAAGCTGAAAGAGCCAATCAAGAGATCTTGAAAGGTATAAAGCCCCGGCTCATGGTCCGTTTACAACGGACGCCGGGTTGTTGGGTGAAGCATCAATACTACACCTAACAGATCTATGGGTTATACGCCTTTCTTCATGGTTTACGGAGCAGAGGCGGTCCTACCGAGTGACATCCGTCATGAATCGCCCCGAGTGGTGGCTTATGTTGAAGCTAATAATTAACAAGCTCGTTAGGAGGCACTTGATTTGTTGGATGAGAAGCGTGACTTAGCGATAGCCCGCTCGGCGAATTACCAGCAGGACCTGCATCATTATCACAGCCGTCGGGTTAAGTCCAGAACCTTTCAAGAGGGTGACTTAGTGCTCCGGCTCATCTAGGATCAATCCGATATGCACAAGCTATCCCCACCTTGGGAAGGACCCTTTGTGGTCAGCAAGAACCTGAATAACGGGTCGTATTACCTCATCGATGTTAGAGAGTACAAAGACTCACGTAAGTGGGAGCAGGAGACCCGCCGGCCGTGGAATATCGCTCGTCTTCGGCCTTACTACACTTAAGCCACCGGCTCTCATGATGTACATATTTTGACGATGTATATATTATGAAAAGTAATAAAGCAGGACCTCTGTCCTTTTATCCTCAAAAGTTTGTATGTCTTCATTATTATATCTTTAAAATGACTGAGGGAGTCCCGAACTAGGGGGTGTCCGGATAGTCGGACTATCGTCACGGCCGGACTCCAAGACTATGAAGATACAAGATTGAAGACTTCGTCCCGTGTCCGGATGGGACTTTCCTTGGCGTGGAAGGCAAGCTTGGCGATACGGATATGTAGATCTTCTACCATTGTAACCGACTCATGTAACCCTAACCTATCCTCGGTGTCTATATAAACCGGAGGGTTTTAGTCCGTGGATCTAACAACAATCATACCATAGGCTAGCTTCTAGGGTTTAGCCTCCTTGATCTCGTGGTAGATCTACTCTTGTACTACCCATATCATCAATATTAATCAAGCAGGAGTAGGGTATTACCTCCATCGAGAGGGCCCAACCTGGGTAAAACATCGTGTCCCTTGTCTCCCGTTACCATCCGCCTAGACGCATTACCGGGACCCCTTACTCGAGATCCGCGGTTTTGACACCGACATTGGTGCTTTCATTGAGAGTTCCTCCTGTCGTCACCGATAGGCCCGATGGCTCCTTCGATCATCAATAACGACGCGTGGTCCAGGTGAGACTTTTCTCCCCGGACAGATCTTCAGATTCGGCGGCTTTGGCCTTGCGGCCAATTCGCTTGGCCATCTGGAGCAGATCGAAAGCTACGCCCCTGGCCATCAGTCGATTTGGAAGTTTAAACTATATGGCCGATATCCGCGGAGACTTGATCTTCGGACGGATTCGAGCTGCAGCTAAGCTGCGGCCGCACTGTCTCGATGGGCATGATCTAGCTCTGCAAATTAACAAAGGTGCTCGAGGCCGTGACCAGATCCGGCCCGACCCTTAATCCGAGCCGGATTCCCTGATCGAGGACAAGTGGTTGGACACCGCCTCGGGGCTACAATCTCTCTGGCGATTGAGCCGGACTCCATCCTCGTCCTTGCGAAGACCTCGACCTGTGGTGCCGGACTCCTCTCCGGACTTTCGAACCCTCCGCGCCCCTACCAATCGAATCCAATTGGGCGCCGTCATGGAGTTCACATCGCCACAGACATCTTTTCAAAGACTCGCCTTTGGCGACATCCTGAATTCACTAAAGTCTCTCTCTTTATCCGGAGAACCCTGGCCGGACTACGGACAGGAAGGTTGGGATGCGGACGACGAAGAAATTCAACGCCCACCCACCACCCACTTTGTAGCCACTGTCGATGATCTAACCGACACGCTAGACTACGACTCCGAAGACATCGACGGTATGGACGACGACTCCGGAGACGACCAAGACCCACTTACAGGTGGCAATCGAAGGCCACCTCACATATGACATATATATGGTGGACATCCCAAAAGATGGGAACGGCGATGGAACAACGGAGGATGAACCCTCCAAGAAACAGCCAAGCGCCGACGCCAAGAAGCCGCTCTAAATCCCGCCACAATAAAAACGATGATTCCAAAGACAGAGATAATAACACCCGGACAATGTCGAAGAGAACCCCTCCAAAGCAGGACTCAGCGCAGGAGGAGGAGAGAAGCAAGCCCGCATTTACGGTCTTGGCGGAAAAGAGAGGTTGAGGACGATAATTATGCGCCTCCTCCGAAGATGAGGCAAGCCTCGACGATTTACGATTTAGTTTGTCGTGCTTGAGGATCCCGGCCAACAGAGCTGCTTTCAAACGCAGGCTTATAGCCACGGCAAGCAGCCTCAAGAGAAAGCAGCAACAACTTAGAGCTGATCAAGACCTGCTAGTGACAGATGGACTGAAGTCCTTGCACCGAAGAGTATGAACTCGAATGCCCCTCCAAAGCTACCCAAACGCAAGCCGCTGCCTCGACAAGAGGAGGAAGCACCCAAGTCACCAAATAAGACGACATGGCAGACCGGCCACCCCGTGGCCGCGATGGAGAGGCCTCTAGACCCTCCGTTCAAGCCACACCCCGGCGCCATTCAAAAAGTACCAAGGCACGGGAAAACGCGCCGGACTTGCGAGATGTATTGGAGGATAAGGCAAAACATACAAGATCGATCTACGGATCGCGTGGGCGCCCAGCAATGCGGGATGATTACCGTCGCGCGGATACAAAGAAAACCGCCGGGCGAACACAGAGACAAAGCTCATATGAGCTACGCCGTGATATAGCCCAATACAGGTGCCAAGACACCCACTATGCTTCATGATGAAGTAATGGATCATCAAATCCCAGAGTGCTTCAAGGTCGTAAACATCGAATCATACGATGGTACCACCGATCCTCAAGGGTCTGGATCGAGGATTATCTCCTCCATATCCACATGGCCCGCGGTGATGATCTACATGCCATCAAAAACCTCCCACTCAAGCTTAAAGGACCAGCTCGACATTAGCTCTATAGCTTGCCAGCAGAATCAATTGGTTGTTGGGAGGACCTGGAAGCCGCATTCCTTGATAACTTCCAGGGCACATATGTGCGACCACCAGACGCCGATGACCTTAGCCACATAATTCAGCAGCCAGAAGAATCGGCCGACAATTACGGACTCGGTTCCTAACAAAGAAAAATCAAATCGTTGATCGTCCTGGATGCAGAGGCCCTTGCAGCCTTCAAACATAACATCCATGACGAGTGGCTTGCCCGGCACCTAGGACAGAAAAGCCGAAATCTATGGCAGCCCTCACAACCCTCATGACTCGCTTTTGTGCGGGAGAGGACAGCTGGCTAGCTCAAGCAACAACTTGGCCAAACATCCCGATAGTCCGGATACCAAGGACAAGAATGGCGTGTCGCGTCGCAACAAAAACAAGCGCCGCATCAACAGCGATATCATCAAGATACGGCCGCCAATGCCGGATTCGTGAGGCTCTAAACCCGTCGCCAAGAAGCCATTCAAAAGAAATACCCAGGCCCGTCTAACTTGGACCGTGATACTCGATCGCTTGTGCCAAATACATGGCACCCCCGAAAACTAGCCAATCACACCAACAGGATTGTTGGGTGTTCAAGCAAGCGTGCAAGTTAAGTGCCGAACTCAATGACAAGGGGCTGCATAGCGATGACGAGGAAGAGCCCGGCCACGAACAATAGAGGATGAAAGGTTTTCCCACACAAGTGCGGACGGTGAACATGATATACGCAACCCACATACCCAAAAGGGAGCGAAGCGTGCACCACGGGGCGTATATGCGATGGAGCCAGTCGCCCCAAAGTTCAACCCATGGTCTTCCTGCCCGATCACCTTCGATCAAGGGACCACCCCACTAGCATCCGTCACACGGCGGTTTACCGCATTGGTTCTTGACCCAATTATTGACGGATTTCACCTCACCGTAGTCCCGATGGACGGCGGTAGCAACCTAAACCTGCTTTATCGTGATACAAAGGCGCAAAATGGGCATAGACCCTCAAGAATTAAACCTACAAAGACGACCTTTAAAGGCGCTATACCGGTGTAGAGGCCAATTGTACAGTGCTCACCACTCAAGTGGTCTTCGGATCTCCGGATAACTTCAAGCAAAGAGTTAATCTTCGACATCGCCCCATTCCGCAGCCGCTATCATGCATCGCTTGGACGAATCGCATTCGGCGAAGTTCAATGCGGTGCCGCACTACACATACCTCAAGCTCAAGATGCCAGGCCCTCGAGGAGTAATCACGGTCAATGGAAACACCAAACGCCTTCTCCGAACGGAGGAGCATACGGCGGCTCGCGGGCGGAGGTGCAAAGCAGCCTCTCACGACAATTCTCGAGTCCGGCCACTAAGCGTCCGGACACCGCCAAGCGCGCCCGGAGTAACTTGCAACAAGACCACCTGGCACGATTCAAGCACGAGTAGCAATCCGTCCCCAACCCCAGCCCTCGCGAAATTACGAAGGTAGTATTACGCTGCATATAATTACGCCCGAGATACCATGGGCATATGGGGAGGGGCAAGACAACGACACGCCAAGAATGCGGCTCGACCGCACGAGGGGCTCCTGCTTGTGTCATTTCTTTTTCTTTTCCCTTTTCTTCCTTTTTTACTTTCAGGACTCCGTCTTTGAGAAGTCCCGTCCGCACTTCAATCGCCGAACTCACGATGCAACAGCTAGGGAAGCGGAAAGCCACGCCGAGTGTTCAGGTGGTCTCTATTACGAGCATTATACTTGTTTTACATATCATCCAAAGAAATTTTCTCGGAGGGGGACATGTTAGATAGTCCCATCCCTTGCTTATCGCACTATTTATATCATTCTACTTCCATCGCAGTACCTTTTTGAATAAACAATACATAGCTTTCGCTTATTATTGCTCTACTTCCTTTATATATACATATGTTCATTTCACGACATGTTGCAACCGTACACTTTGGTACGGCCAATACACCAGGGGCTTAAGTATCCCACAATTATGGTGTGATAAGTCCGAACACTTTCACAAGTGTGGCACCCCGAACTTATAGCATTATATGAATTGGCTCCGAATCATGTCTTGGGTCAATAGTTGGGTTTGCCTGCTCCGTGTTTTGGTACCTTACGCCCGCTTATATCGGCTAAGGTAGCACTGGAGAACCATCGCGATTGTGCCCCGCTTATGCCGGGGTCGAGCACCTCAAAGGAGAAAGCTAAACTGACCGTCATGATAAGGCGAGAGCCATCGCTGTTCGAGAGGTTTTTTCGTCCCTAAAGACTTATGCCGCTTAGAGCGAGGAACCGAATTGTCCGCCAAGGCGTGGATAGCCCCCGAACTCGGTCTTCCGAATACTAGGGGCTTCGCCAAAATTTAAAATTATAGAATTCTATGGCTAAGTGAGAGTGTTCAAGCATTATAAGTCCGGTTGCCTTGTTCGTTGTGTTGAGCGCCTCCCTAGATGGACCCAAGAATGGGAACAAGAGTGCTCAAGTTTATCCCGAACACCCCAAAGACTGTGGCATGGGGGCTGAAGCCAACGACTTGCCATCTCTCAATTTTGATAAACGGCCGCATAGAAGGTAATATTTTAAATTAATAAGCGTTGCTTTAGCGATATGAACAAGTTTTCAAGCCGCATGTGATAACAAATGCGAAGTTTATTCAAAAATTACATCTTTGGAGCACTCATCCGCTATTCTACGGGCACCCTTCAGAGGCCCTCATAGTACATTTCGGCGCAAGCGATGCTCATGGCCCTTCGGTGGCCCGTCTGTCACAAGCCTCTCCAGATCCAAATTTTGCCCAAGCAGACTTTTCAGACGGGCAAGGGCCCGACGGACACCTTCAATGCAGACGGAGCGCTTGATGACTTCAAGCCGCGGACAGCATCCACCACCGCTGCACCAAGCCAAAGTAGCTCCGGGCATGGCCTCCAATGGCCACAACAAGGCTTATAAGGCCCTTCATGGCCTGTTTGGCAACCTTATGGAGCTCGACCAGCCGCTTCACCGGTCGTCAGGGCACTGATGGTCGGCCTCAAAGATACCGAGACCGTAACACCTTTTCCGTCGAGCTCCCCTCCTTGGCGCCGGTAGAATGCGGCAAGATCAGACGCACTACGGGCAAATCTGCGAATGCTCCCGGAGAGCTCAATCCGCAAGTAATAGGTAATTCACTTTCACATGCTTGCTTTGCATAAAGAATGCCTTACCCGCCGCTATCTTCTTTAAAGACTCAATTTCTTGAGGGCTTTTTGGGCCACGGCCTTAGCAGCTTTGGCACTCTCAAGAGCCGAGGCGAGCCTCGGACTCTCGAAGTCTCGAAGTCACGCTCAAAACTCGTGTTTTTCCACGAGAGCTTGGAGCTCTTGCCGTACTGTGGCCAGCTGCGCCTCCCCCTTCTCTCGCTCGGTGCATTCCGCAGCCGCTTTGTTTTCGGCCACGGACACCGCTTCCTTCAGGGTCGCCACCTCGTTCGTGGCCCCTGTAGTACCCAAGTTATTCCTGTTATTTTTTGCAACCAAAACCTTTTCTATAAGGTATTTCTTTAATAAGGTATTACTTACCTTCCTTGACCTCGAGCTGCTTCTTGGCTTGTCCGAGCTCGTTCTCGGACCGCTCGAGGTTCTGCCTTAATGCATTGACCTCCGCAGTCAGTGCGGCAGAGGTCGCCAAGCAGTACTGCATTCCCATATTGACATACTTATGTTAGACTCCTGCAGATATCTTTTTAGATCCTTAGTCCGCTTTTCTTTCCAACACCGAACTAAGCATCGTGGGCTATTGTCTATGCGGTAACATTTTTACATATTCTAAAACTTACCTCAAAGCCCGTTAGAAGGCTTGCAGATAAGCTGGCCACCCGCTCTTGGCGGATCGAATCGTCCGGATCACCACACTCATAGCAAGGCGGTGCTCCTCCTCGATGGAAGCGCCTGCTAAGCGCCTCCAAGAGCTATCCGGTGCCTCCGGTTGGACGGAGGACACGGCGCCTTACCCTTCTTCCGAAGGGTCCGCTTGTCGGACTCCTAACCATCAAGGTTCCGCATGGAGACCGGACAAGGGTCGGGCCTAGAGCCCCTGGGGGTCTTGCCCCCCACGCGCCTGGAGTCCTGGAGGTTGCCTTGTGGCACCTCCTGCGCTACCTCCTCTTGACCAAGCCCCTCTTGGGGCCCCGCCGCGGTGTCATCCGTAGCGTGAGGCGAGGAGGCGGTCGGAAGCGCGGTACTCTCCATTTCCGACGAGCCTGTGGACCCGCCGATGAATCGGCGAACTCGCCTTGGGCGGGCTACACGGTTGTTTGACATTAGAGAACACTGCAATAATAAAGGCCATGGGTGTCCGGACACTTACGATCTCGCCAGGGCTTGGCCCTTGTAGGCCAATCCGCCTCGTCGCCGCCGATGTTGGTGGAGAAGTCCGGAGGAAGGGTTCTTCCCTTCTTGGATTCCACCGGCCTCCCTGGGCTAGGCGGCCTTCCTTTTCTCCTCTTCACTGGGAGGAGCTTCTTCTTCTTCCTCCTCATCATCAGGAGAAGATTCTGCTTCGGAATCTGACAGCACCTGGCGTCGGGGGCTCCTTCGAGTTCCCGTGGCCTCCTTCTTGGCCTTCTTCTCCGGCACCACGTACGGCGCCGGAGCCAGCAGCCCTGGCCAATTCCAAGGCGTCCTCCAGATCTTCCGTGAAGGAGCCGGACAGCTTAATCTGTCCGAACGCCTTCAACCAGTCTGTCAAAGATTAGGGAGTTTTAGATCCCACGTAGAGTCAATCTATGAAAAAAGAGTCCCGTAAAGGGTAAAGTAACTTACCTCGCCGGCTTGACGCTGCGAGTTGTATCCGCGATCTTTGGTAGCGGATGTTGGGGCTTCGGCGCCCTTGAACAACACCTTCTAGACGTCTTCGTACGTAGTGTCGAAGAGCCGCCTCAAGGTTTGGTGATGTGCCGGATCAAACTCCCACAAATTAAAGGCCCGTTGTTGGCATGGGAGAATCCGGCGGATGAGCATCACCTGGATTACTTCGACAAGCCTAAGATTTTTGGCCGCCAGGTTTCGGACGCATGTTTGGAGTCCGGATGTCTCATCCAAATTCCCCCACGTCAGGCCCGTCTCTTTCCATGACGAGAGCCGTATGGGGAAGCCAGATCTGAATTCGGGGGCCACCGCCCATTTGGTGTCGCGGGGCTCGGTGATGTAGAACCACCCCGATTGCCACCCCTTTATTGTCTCCACGAAGGCGCCTTCGAGCCATGGGACTTTGGCCATCTTGCCAACCATGGCGCCTCAAGACTGCTTGGCGGCCGCCCACTACCTTCGGCCGAACGTTGAAGATCTTCAGCCATAAACCGAAGTGGGGCTGGATGCAGAGGAAAGCCTCGCACACGACGATAAACGCCGAGATGTTGAGGATGAAATTCGGGCCCAGGTCGTGGAAGTCTAGGCCGTAGTAGAACATGAGCCCCCGGACAAATGGGTGAAGTGGAAAACCTAGTCCACGGAGGAAGTGGAGGAGAAACACTACCCTCTCATGGGGCCCGGGGGTTGGAATAAGCTGCCCCGCCGGGCAGCTCAGGCGCGATGTCGCCGGACAAGTATCCGCCTCCCGCAGCTTCTTTTGATGTGCCCTCCGTGATGGAGGAGGCCATCCACCGCCTCCCGCCTCCTGACATGGTTGGAGAAGGTTGAGGTGGGATGTGCGGACTTGGGCGCTGGAGCTCGAGTGCGCGGAAATGGATAAGCAAAGGAGGAAGAAGGCGTAGGTGAAAAGGTGGATCCTTATCCCCTTATATAGACGGACGAAGCTATGCGCCCCCACCAGCACCGTAAAACTCGCTTATTTCCCAAGCTACCGTAATCAATGGCGCGGATGGGTTACCCACGTCCGTATTGATGAGAACCCCGGAATAAGGGGGCACGATCTATGCTTTGATAAGACGTGCCAAGGAAACCGCTGTCGCTAAACACGCCGAGGTGGAACAAGAAAAACGATTCATATAAAGGCTGGCCGTGGTGTGATGTCACGCCGCCGGAATGCGCCGCCAGATTTGTGCAAAAGTTATTCTCTCTACGGTGTTATGTGGAACTTGTTTTGCAGAGCCGACACTATCCTTGTGTTCAAAACCTTCTATGTATTCGGAGGAGGAACCCGCCTTTGCAATGTCAAGACAATGTGCTTGCCGCGGACTGGCGTCGTCATTGAAGCCTGGTTCTGGGCTACCGAGGAGTCCCGGACTAGGGGTGTCCGGATAAGCCGGACTATCATCACGGCCGGACTCCAAGACTATGAAGATACAAGATTGAAGACTTCGTCCGTGTCCGGATGGGACTTTCCTTGGCGTGGAAGGCAAGCTTGGCGATACGGATATGTAGATCTTCTACCATTGTAACCGACTGTGTAACCCTAACCTATCCGGTGTCTATATAAACCGGAGGGATTTAGTCCGTAGGGACGAACAACAATCATACCATAGGCTAGCTTCTAGGGTTTAGCCTCCTTGATCTCGTGGTAGATCTACTCTTGTACTACCCATATCATCAATATTAATCAAGCAGGAGTAGGGTATTACCTCCATCGAGAGGGCCCGAACCTGGGTAAAAACATCGTGTCCCTTGTATCCTGTTACCATCCGCCTAGACGCACAGTTCGGGGCCCCTTACCCGAGATCCGCCAGTTTTGACACCGACAATGACCAACAGGGAACTGATGATATTTGAATCCAGCTCTCCCTTCGGGCCGACTTATGATCGTATTTGAATCTGGCCGTTAAATATCATGATCACCAGGGGGCTTCCTGTTCAAACATAGGTCATATTCGAACCAAAGAGAACATAGCTGTCGATACCCTCTTGATTGGTACACTGCCAAAACCTACTAGGGGGGCTTCTTGATCGTATCCGAATCATTGCTCAACCCCTTTTGGGTCTGACGTGGATCGTATTCGAATCAGTGTCATTAAACAACTCTCAAGGTCATTTGGGGGCTTCCTGTTCAAACATAGGTCGTATTCGAACAAAAGAGAACATAGTTGTCGATACCCTCTTGATCGGCAACGCCAAAGCCACTGGGGGCTATATGATCGTATTCGAATCTTAGCTTAACCCCTTTGGAACAGTTCTCTGATCGTATTCAAATCAGAAGCCTCTGAATCTTGTTTATAAAGTTCTTTACAATCACAATTTTTTGACTTTTTTATTATATTTGGAAGCATCTAATAAGTGGCTTCTATTTCGCCCGGTTTGGGCCTTGGTCAATAAATCGCCAGCATATGACGATCATTATACATTTGGAATTTTTTGGCTTCTAAAGATCGGGTTGTCACCCTTACTGTTCAGGTCACATAAATCGGTAGCGTAAATCAAAGGATCACAGGTATGATGTTACGATTATATTTCAAAGATGTGGTTGCTAGCCGGCTTATCTATGATTTTTGATCATATTCCGGGTTATCTGTAAGATATATAACCCGACATGCGGTAAACCACCAAGGGACTTGTGATTTGTTTCTCTATGCGGGACAGCTAAAGAGCCCTTTTTAAACATAAGGCAAACAGATGATCAGCACAATATGGAGGAATATAAGATGGCGGCTTAAATGTTGTTGAGCACCGTGACATCGCGTGCGCGATGGCACGACAAAACCAAGTGTTTTTTCTACCCTATTACATGACTCCCCGAGTCCAAATGATGAAACATTGTTTTTTCAGCAAAGGCGTAAATATGAGCCGCCTGATGGATCAATTGCGTTGTTGGCCTGATGCTTCTGGATCATCCCTTTCCGCTCCTCCATCTTGTTCCCTGTCCTAGAAGGTTGATGATGACCAGTCAATGACATTCAAAGCTTCAAATTCAGCTTCATCCTCAATTAATCCGGCCGGGTCAACTTCAGGGGCGAAGGTATGCTTAATAATTGAGGGATCAGGTGACCACTTCATAATGTGGCATTGGAATCCTCCGGTTTTCAAAGATCATAACCCGGATGATATTTGGTAAGATCTGTGTCATTAGCAATCAGGGTGGCCACAGGGCGTATTTCCTTGACGCAAGTGGTGAAGTCCTCCTGTCCAAAAGGGGTGCCATCCTCTTTTAGGCTGGGATACCCGATGGCGATGTCGGCCGGGTCTAGCTCCGGTCGCCATGCTTTGGCCTGGCTTAATGTAGTGATGGCTCCGGCTCTCGCAGAAGATCGCCCTAGTTCATTGAACCGCTGAGGTAGCATGGCAAGCCGCTTCAATACATCTGCCAAGAGGGTGGGGACTTCATTTGACAAAGCCACTGCAGCTAAGGCACGCTATGACCCGATGTAGAGTTGTTCTACCAGTGTGTAAACCGCTTTCAATTTTACCAAAATGCTTTGATCAAGATTGGAACTCCTGGGGCCTGCATTACAAAGTCGGGTGAGTCAATGACAATTGATATACTTTTTAGAAAAGATTCAAATATCTAACACTTGCAGAGTAACTTACCAAAGATTGTTGAGACCATCTGAGATACATGGCGTTTTAAGCCGGATAACTCGGCGGTTGTTTCTGCAAGAGCCGCCTCAGTTTTCTCAGCCTGGTTGATCAAGGCAATCTTTTCATCAGCCCGGGCTTTCTTCTCTGCTTCAAAGTCCTTTTTCAGTTTCTCTTGTTCAGATACACTGATTCAAACTTGGAATTGGCTTTTTGGGTTTCAATCTCCTGTGCTTCCAGGCGATTCTTCAAGTCAGAAATCTCCGATTCAAATTGACTAATGGTGGCCTGTACAAATGCCGGGTTACAATCAGGATTGTCATAGTGCAACATTAAGTCCCAAGCACTTTACAAGTAAAGATACTTGGCACTTGGGGGCTAATGTATGCTGAAGAATTCTGTTTGCAGTGGTGGGTTATTACAGTAAGTCCCAACCACTTTGCAAGCAAAGGTACTTGGCACTTGGGGGCTAATGCATATTGCTATTCAAGTACTTCTTGATTAAAACATGATAAGGACCGGTTTAAACATGCTGTTAAGCCGACCCTTGGGCGCTACAGGATAAGTCAAAGTTCTTGTATATATTATCAAGCTGATTTTAAAGTCTACAACGTATTTTGTTATAAGCAGTAGACTTGGGGGCTGATATGGCAAGAATAAATAAAATACAGGGTGAAAGATCGAGGATGTCGCCTAGAGGGGGGGTGAATAGGCGTTTTAAAATAATTACGGTTTAGGCTTGAACAAATGCGGAATAAACCTAGCGGTTAATTTGTCAAGCACAAAACCTAAAACAACTAGGCTCACCTATGTGCACCAACAACTTATGCTAAGCAATATAAGCAACTATGTGATAGCAAGACGTATGACAAAGAACAATATGGCTATCACAAAGTAAAGTGCATAAGTAAAGGGGCTCGGGTAAGAGATAACCGAGGCACGCCGAGACGACGATGTATCCCGAAGTTCACACCCTTGCGGATGCTAATCTCCGCTTGGAGCGGTGTGGAGGCACAATGCTACCCAAGAAGCCACTAGGGCCATCAGTAATCTCCTCACGCCCTCGCACAATGCAAGATGCCGTGAATCCACTAAGGGACCCTTGAGGGCGGTCACCGAACCCGCATAAATGGCGATCCTTGGGGGCAGTCACCGAACTCAGACACTTTGGCAACCCTTGGGGCGGTCACTGCACCGCCAAATTGCTCGGGCAATCTCCGCAACCTAATTGGAGACTCGACGCTGTCTGGAGCTTTACACCACAATGATTGAGCTCAACACCACCAACCGACTAGGGCGCCCAAGCACCCAAGAGGAACAAGCTCAAGGGCACCAAGAACCCAAGAGTAATAAGCTTCTCAACTTGTAACTTCCACGTATCACCGTGGAGAACTCAAACCGATGCACAAATGCAATGGCAAGGGCACACAGAGTACCCAAGTCCTTCTCTCTCAAATCCCACCAAAGCAACTAATGCTAGGGAGGAAAGTAAGAGGAAGAACAAGAAGGAGAACACAAAGAACTCCAAGATCTAGATCCAAGGGGTTCCCCTCACATAGAGGAGAAAGTGATTGGTGGAAGTGTGGATCTAGATCTCCTCTCTCTTTCCCTCAAAAACTAGCAAGAATCCATGGAGGGATTGAGAGTTAGCAAGCTCAAAGAAGGTCAACAACGGGGCAAAACGAAGCTCAAGAGATGGGGACCATTGGGGGAGAAGACCCCTTAAATAGGTCCCCACGAATCTGCCCGTTATGTGCAGAAAACTGTAGGACCGGTACAACTGGTGCACGAACCGTACAACCGCCAAAGCAGAGGAAAACCATCACTCGAAAAGCTCTAAGCGGTACAACAGCACAGGGAACTGTAGTACCTTAAACCGTCAACAACCGCCCAAGAACAGCTCCAAAACAGAAACTAGTCCGGTGGTAGAGCGGCACATAGCCGGTACAACCTCCGGACCAATTCTGGAGCGATACAACCGCTCCAAACACCGGTTGTACCGGTCAACCGGTACAACCTCTCTACGGGGCGGTACAACCTCTCTATGTAAAACAGCAATATCAAAACAGCCACAACTTTCGTGACACGAGCTCGAATTCGATGCAACCAGGTTTGATGGAAAGCTATCAACAAGTGATAACACCACCTTGAGACCAATATCAATAAGAAGCAAATGAGAAAAGGCCCATAAGAAAATGGTGAGAACCCTTCCTAGGATAAGACCGGTAAAACCTCCAACACCGAAAACATCATAGAAGACGCATGCGAACTCCGTTTTTGATGAAATCAAGCTTGTCATCAAGATGACCATAAGCTCTAAGACTCACAAAGAGAACCAAACAAGAACAATGAAACATGATGCAAGTATGCAATGGTTTGAGCTCTCTACCAACGATACGATCAAGCTACTCACTTGAGAGCCCCCCTTGATAGTACGGCTATCGATCCTATAACCCGGTCTCCCAACTACCACCATGAGACAGGTAAAATAGAAAACCTATCAAGGGCAAACCTTTGCCTTGCACATGATCCACTTGAGCTAGATGATGACGATATTGTCCTCCTCAAGATGGACCACCTTTCTTGATTGCGTTGGGTCGAAGGAGACTAGATGATTGCTCCCCCATACTCCACTATAGGTGAGCCACTCTTCGACACATCTTCACAAGTCCATTGACACCACAATGGATGGCAAGCTTCAAGCACTTGATCTCTTCGTGATGCTCCACTTGAACTTGCACACGGCAATCTTGATGACGATCACCACTTGATGTCATCCTTTCCATGGGTTGTATGATATCTTCCTCTTGACGCAAGCCCATGTACACGCATTCTAACCCCGTATAGACTCTCGCATAGACCATGGGTTAGTACACAAAGTGCAATGGATAATGCTTACCATACCATGGGATCACTTGATCCCTCTCGGTACATCTTCTACGCTTTGTGAGTTGATCAACTTGATTCACTCTTGACTTAGTCTTGATCAACCTTGAATCTTTCCAACTCTCTTCGCTTTGGATGATGTCTTGAAGGTAAACATGAATGATCACACAATCTTCTTTTTCAAGACATGCTTGCAATAAGCTCAACACTCACATGACCAATATTTGGATAATTCCTTAATAGCACCTTGGTCAACACATAAACTCCTTGAAACCAACACATGGACTTTCTTTTTTCTATTAGCCTTTGTTTGGCATGCTGTCGTAAGTTTTCGATGAAATCTTTAGTACTCTGTATGCCAAATTGAATGATGTGTTCATTCCAAAAAAAATGGGTAAAAGCCGAGAAGTTATATATTTTTATATTATGAACCAAGAAATGCCTATGGACAAATCCTTCAAATATAACTCAATGCAACCATTAGTCCATAGAGAATGTCATCAATTACCAAAACCACACATGGGGGCACCGCATGTCCTTTCAATCTCCCCCATTTTGGTAATTGATGACAATCACTTTCAAGAGAGTTTATATAAGGAATTATGCATCACCATGCAATGCAACAACCAATAATGCATGCGTGTGATGCAAATGCTTAGGAACAAAACCAAAGCAAGGAGAGAACTCTGAAGACTTCTCCACAAAACTCTCTAAAACTTCTCCCCCATTGGCATCGATTGCCAAAATGGGCGAAAAGCTAAGAAGACCAATATAAAAGGTGTTCCTCCAAAAGTTGTGTATTTCTCAACAAGAGAGTGGAATGCCATACCCATATCCAAAGGTAATACTTGGAGGAAGACCAACTATATTGAGGCACCAAGATTGCAAAAGAATGATATGCCACAAAGACATAACAAAGAGAGAAACAAGCAATCAAGCAATCAAAAGATACCAATTGAAGCAAGCTATCAAAAGATATCAACTGAACCAATTAGACCAAAGATCCTACGAGCCACATGAAAAAGATATTATGATATGAGCATAGGATTGTTCTAAAGAAACTAGAGAAGCTCCCCATGATTTGTGCACATCAAGAATTTTTGTATTTGGATACAAAGTGCACAAAATAGGATCATAGCTCCCCAGTCAATGAGAAACTAACAACAAGTGCAAGAGAGCATATAGGAAACTAAGCCTAGCGCTTGCAACAAGCACATGGTTGAGCAACATTGTAAAAGAGGCAACTTAAGAATAGGCTCAACCAAAATGATGTGTGTGAGTCATGGCAAAGCACATGAGAAGACTAATATACGGATGAGCATAAGCATCAACATAGTCTCGAATGAATAAGATACACTCAAAGCCTTTCATTCTCACACACAACTAGCAAATGGGTTCACAAGCTTACTAATAAGAAAATAGAGAACCTATGCTTGTGACAACCCGTGGTGAAGATAGATTTATGAGAGGCTCATCAAGACGAGGGGTACCAATTAAGATGGAAAAAGCCTCGTAAAGATAAGCAAGAGGAAAATAATCTTCACCACACAAGAGTGCAACAAGATGCAACGACAGAGGACACGCACTCAAGGCAAAAGCTTTCATGGAGCCACCAAAGAAATAACAAAAGAGAGACAAGGTGGACGTGGAAGAAAGGATATCATCTAGAGATGTAATTTCTCTCAAGTGTATAATGTTCTAGGTAGACGAAATCATGATGATATATATCTACAAAGAAGGATGTACACCCGAAATAGTTACGACAAGAAGGAATAAGATATCCAAAAGGAAGTCATACATATACCAATAAGATATTTGCTTGAAAGCATGGCACTTGGCTAGATATGGTCTTATTGTATATAAATGAAGTCCAAACACACATCCATCAAAGGCATCACAACTAGCAACAAGAGATCATCGTTGGGATGCTTTGAGAAAGGAAACAAGTATCACAAGATATGAAATGAATATCATGCCAAGATGCAACCTACACAAGGTTGAATGCAAGAGGAGAAAGCATGAATAGATACTTGTTACCGAGATATCATCGGAAGGATGTAGTAGATACCAATTGAAGGTAGATAGTAGTTCATTGATCATCCTTGCTTGACTCCAATATGCACATGGTGACAACACCTTCCTTGTGAGTGAGCCGAGCATCCAATGCATCTCCAAATGTTCCTAGAAGAACAACACAAACTAAACGGTACCCAAACTCATCGGGACCAAATAGTTAGAAACACCAATACATAGGACAAACTCCACATAAATATGTGCATATAGATATGAAAATGAATTTCATGCACATCTCATCCAAATTGAGACTAGGTGGAGTTTCCCTATATATTGAGTCAACGAAAGAAAGCAAGCCAAATAGAATACATGAAGTAAATATGCATGCTCAAAACTTTCAAGAACCGATACCAAAATACAAAGAAATGCCAAGTGAAAAGGATACCAAATGGAGAAATCATCACTTGGAATATATCATTAAAGATACATTAAGGAATGAGATGTCCATTGATACACATTAAACTAAAGATGTCAAACTCCCAAAGAGAGGATGGTTCCAAACAAACCAAGCTCTCAACAAAGTTTCATGATGGCACAAAGTACCAAAAAGAAATGGCTTGCCTTCCACCAAAACACACTTGATAAGGATCACAAGAAGAGTGTTCTAAAGAAAATAGGATAGCTCCCCACGAGTTGTGCATTATATAGGATTTGCATTTGAATACAAAATGCACAAGGTGGGATCACTACTTTCACTATATCTAGAAAACACTAGACAAGAACAAGAAATAAATAAGATCCACAAGTGGTAGGGAAGACATGTGGAGTTGACACAAACCTTGGCAAGAGAAAAGGCAAATAAAAACAAAAACCAAAGTAAAGATGATCAACAAATTCTACCACACATAAGTGACTACCAATTGTCAAAAGACAAGAAGTATTTGGAAATAATTCCGTGGTAGATAACAAGGACATCCAACATCATCTTCACAACAAACACAAGCAAATTGCAACTTGTAGAGCTAACATGCCACCTAGGAACAAGATAATTTACAATATCAATTCTAGGTGACAATATCTCAAATGTACACATTTTCTAGGCTTGTAATATGCACTTAGCATATTACTCCCCCATAATGTGATACCAATAAGAACTTAACAAGAGGCAATAAGAGGATCCAACACGAGATAATCAATGGAATTTTTAGAATTTGAATTTCTCATGAGAGATATACCACCTAGCGACTAGATAATCTTGTAATATCAATACTAGATGGTATTCCTCATGCACACACATTTATAGGATTGTGAGGTGCACAAAGCACATCACTCCCCCAAAATGGGATGTTCCATTGATCTCTCACACGAGCCAACTAGGATACAAACAGGAAGCAAAAAGGTTCAACGCACGATGCACACGTACATGATGTGCAAACCAACACACACATACTTGATTGCTCAAGATAAGCAAGTTGGAAGCGCAACATATACAAACACATGCAAGGAACAAAACCAAAACATGCAAGGGGGCAAGTAACTTTCAAGGTAAACAATTTAAGTACAAGTTACCGCAAGGAGGCACATTGGATATAAGATATAAACTTGATGATTCAATTGACTTGGGTTGAGACAATCAGAGTGATGAAGTCCCCTTAATTCTTCATAAAGTATCCAAGTCTCCAAAGCCCTCCAACAACACCTATTGATCAAGTTTGAGCTAGTTGGTCCCCAACCAAGTTGGGTCCTAAGAGGTTAGTCACAATAGGCTTGGCTACCCAAATGGTTCTTTGCTTCAAACCACTTTGAGTACCAACAAACTTGGCAACCACATTGCCAACCTTATCCTTCCCAAGAGAATAGACATCATCAATAATAATTTGGTTGGATAAGATACCACTAGTGCATGAAGAAGCGAGGTGACCTTTCTCACGGCATAGGTAGCAATGTCTACTCTTCACTTTCTTCTCACTTGATTTCTCAACTTGAGAAGCATTAACTTGAGTCTTCTTGGGAAGAGGCCTTTCTTCAACTTGAGGTTGACCATGTGATTGAACTTGTGCCCTCTTCCCTTGTTGCTTGACACTAATGGCCTTCTTCTTCAATGTGCAAGATCTAACATGATGCCCTTCTACTTTGCACTTGAAGCAAACAATCTTGGCCGAATTCTTGACTTGTTCTTGGCCCTTCCTTCTGTTCATCTTGGACTTCTTCTTCTTATTGGAGTTGAATCCAAGTCCACCTTTGTCATTGGGGGATTTTTGCACACTCAAGATATTGTTGAGTGTGGATTTCCCTTCATGACACTTTTCCAAGTCTTTCTTCAAAGAAGTGACTTGGGCCTTGAGCTCTTTGATTTCCTCTACACGGTTAGTCTCAACACAAGTACTAGAGGAAGTATAAGCTTCATCGTTAGAGCAACAAGGCAAGGAAAGCAATTCATCACAAGATGTACCAACATTGTGAGTAGATGAATTACAAGGACTAGCACATGGCAATATACTATTTTGACTAGAAGTAGTGCTAGTACCCACATGAGGCTCACTAGATGTTACCTTAGCAATCATGGCCTCATGAGCTATCTTTAGCACACTATGGGATACTAGAAGATCATCATGATAGCTTGAGAGCTTTTCATGACTTTCTTCCAATTTCCCATAATTGCTAGATAGCACCTCAAGTTGAGCCCATAGCTCAACATTCTCCTTCAAGATGGATGCTTCACAAGTAATATAATTAGTAGCACAAGCATCATCATTAACAACAAGAGGAGAAGGAAACTTGGCAAGCTCTTTTAAATAAGAAGCTTCAAGTTGGGCATGAGACTCGGTGAGTTTGATGAGCTCACCCTTGATGACCCTTGAGCCATTTTCGAGGTGCTCAAAATCCTCAAGGAGTCTAGCATGAGAAACTTCAATCTTAGCATTTTTAGTTTTGAAATCGTTGGCCACCTCAAGAGCTCTATCATGAGATTCCCTCACTCTAGATAATTCTAGAGCAAAAGTCTCCTCAAGAGATTCGGAGGTGGTTTGTTCATGTTCAAGAGCTTGAGATAGCTCCGCGATCTCATCTACGTAATCACGCCCATGAGCTTCCATTTTCTCAATGGTGGCCTCATGCTCCTCTAGATGAGATTCCAACTCCTCAATGTATTTCTTGCCATCAATCGCAATGGACATTATTTCCATGAAGTTGGAACGAGCAATTTTATTTTTATGAAGAGCTTTAAAAATCATTTCCCCTTAGTTTTTAAGGAGGCAACATTATCATTCTCTTCATCATTATCCTCATCATCATTAGTATCAACATCATCATCAAGAGACATATTGGGGTACAAAGTAGGAGATACCTTTGATGCCTTAGCCATAAGGCAAAAAGCAATAGATGATGGTGTAGGATCCCTTGAGGCACCATTAAACACCACATCTTGTTCCATGGAGTGTTGGGTTTCTCTACATTGTTAGCACAACAATTCGAGGAAATAGATGCATTTTATCATGGCAACAAGACATAGCAAGCATATCATCATGAGATTTAGTCAAGCAATTTCTACATGATATGCAAGGACTATCAACACAAGCATGTGAAACATTTGGAGTGCTCAAAGTGTTAAACCCCAAAGAAGGAGCATTGCAATAATATAGTGATGAAGGATCATCCACTATAAGCATACTACCATCATTGCAATGACCAACACTACTCACCATAGCATTACCTTGTGGCAAACCACATGTAGGTGAAGTAGAAGAAGTTGAGAAGACTATACGACCGGAGGTGGAGGGAGAACAATCATCCCCACAAATCTTGGACACACCATATTTATCTTTAAGCTTCGTCCACAACTCATGAGCATCTCGGAACGGCATGAGTTGAAATACAACTACATTGCTCAAAGCATCAAAAAGCACATTAGAAGCTTGAGCATTGAGATAAGAGTTTTTCTCATCCTCTAAAGATAATATTTGGGGATCCTTTGGAGGGGAAAAACCCATATCTACAATCCGCTCTAAATTTGGGTCCAAGACCCTAAAGAGATTAAGCATGCGAATTACCCAAACACCAAAATTTGTGCCATCGAAACTAAGAGTGTCAGAGAAACCTAATCCTCTAGTCGACATCTTTACTCTCTAGGCGGTAAAGCCTAATAAAGAGAGACGAGGCTCGATACCAATTGAAAGATCGAGGATGTCGCCTAGAGGGGGTGAATAGGCGTTTTAAAATAATTACGGTTTAGGCTTGAACAAATGCGGAATAAACCTAGCGGTTAATTTGTCAAGCACAAAACCTAAAACAACTAGGCTCACCTATGTGCACCAACAACTTATGCTAAGCAATATAAGCAACTATGTGATAGCAAGACATATGACAAAGAACAATATGGCTATCACAAAGTAAAGTGCATAAGTAAAGGGGCTCGGGTAAGAGATAACCGAGGCACGCAGAGACGACGATGTATCCCGGTTCACACCCTTGCGGATGCTAATCTCCGCTTGGAGCGGTGTGGAGGCACAATGCTCCCCAAGAAGCCACTAGGGCCACTGTGATCTCCTCACGCCTCGCACAATGCAAGATGCCGTGAATCCACTAAGGGACCCTTGAGGGCGGTCACCGAACCTGCATAAATGGCGACCCTTGGGGCCGGTCACCGAACCCGTACACTTTGGCAACCCTTGGGGCGGTCACGTGCATTCACAAATTGCTTTCAAGGCGATCTCCACAACCTAATTGGAGACCTCGACGCTGTCTTGAGCTTTACACCACAATGATTGAGCTCAACACCACTAACCGACTAGGGCGCCCAAGCACCCAAGAGGAACAAGCTCAAGGGCACCAAGCACCCAAGAGTAATAAGCTTCTCAACTTGTAACTTCCACGTATCACCGTGGAGAACTCAAACCGATGCACAAATGCAATGGCAAGGGCACACAGAGTACCCAAGTCCTTCTCTCTCAAATCCCACCAAAGCAACTAATGCTAGGGAGGAAAGTAAGAGGAAGAACAAGAAGGAGAACACAAAGAACTCCAAGATCTAGATCCAAGGGGTTCCCCTCACATAGAGGAGAAAGTGATTGGTGGAAGTGTGGATCTAGATCTCCTCTCTTTTCCCTCAAAAACTAGCAATAATCCATGGAGGGATTGAGAGTTAGCAAGCTCAAAGAAGGTCAACAATGGGGGCAAAAACGAGCTCAAGAGATGGGGGACCATTGGGGGAGAAGACCCCCTTAAATAGGTCCCCACGAATCTGCCCGTTATGTGCAGAAAACTGTAGGATCGGTACAACCGGTGCACGAACCGGTACAACCGGCCAAAGTAGAGGAAAAACCAACCTGGGAAAAGCTCTAAGCGGTACAACAGCCTGGGGAACCGGTAGTACCAGTTAAACCGGTCAACAACCGCCCAAGAACCGATCCAAAACAGAAACTAGTCTGGTGGTAGAGCGGTACATGGCCGGTACAACCTCCGGACCAATTAATTCGAGCGGTACAACCGCTCAAACACCGGTTGTACCGGTCAACCGGTACAACCTCTCTACGGGGCGGTACAACCTCTCTATGTAAAACAGGCAATATCAAAACAGCCACAACTTTCGCATACGAGCTCCGAATTTGATGAAACCAGGTTTGTTGGAAAGCTAGCAACAAGGGATAACACAATCTTGATAGAAATATCAATAAGAAGCAAATGAGAAAAGGCCCATAAGAAAATGGTGAGAACCCTTCCTAGGATAAGACCGGTAAAACCTCCAACACCGAAAACATCATAGAAGACGCATGCGAACTCCGCTGATGAACTCAAGCTTGTCATCAAGATGACCATAAGCTCTAAGACTCACAAAGAGAACCAAACAAGAACAATGAAACATGATGCAAGGATGCAATGGTTTGAGCTCTCTACTAACGATACGATCAAGCTACTCACTTGAGAGCCCCCCTTGATAGTACGGCTATCGATCCTATAACCCGGTCTCCCAACTACCACCATGAGACCGGTAAAATAGAAAACCTATCAAGGGCAAACCTTTGCCTTGCACATGATCCACTTGAGCTAGATGATGACGATCTTGTCCTCCTCAAGATGGACCACCTTTCTTGATTGCGTTGGGTCAAAGGAGACTAGATGATTGCTCCCCCATACTCCACTATAGGTGAGCCACTCTTCAACACATCTTCACAAGTCCATTGACACCACAATGGATGGCAAGCTTCAAGCACTTGATCTCTTCGTGATGCTCCACTTGAACTTGCACACGGCAATCTTGATGACGATCACCACTTGATGTCATCCTTTCCATGGGTTGTATGATATATTCCTCTTGACGCAAGCCCATGGACACGCATCTAACCCCACATAGACTCTCACATAGACCATCGGTTAGTACACAAAGTGCAATGGATAATGCTTACCATACCATGGGATCACTTGATCCCTCTCGGTACATCTTCTACGCTTTGTGAGTTGATCAACTTGATTCACTCTTGACTTAGTCTTGATCAACCTTGAATCTTTCCAACTCTCTTCGTTTGGATGATGTCTTGAAGGTAAACATGAATGATCACACAATCTTCTTCTTCAAGACATGCTTGCAATAAGCTCAACACTCACATGACCAATCTTTGGATAATTCCTTAATAGCACCTTGCTCAACACATAAACTCCTTGAAACCAACACATGGACTTCAAGAAATGCCTATGGACAAATCCTTCAAATATAACTCAATGCAACCATTAGTCCATAGAGAATGTCATCATTTACCAAAACCACACATGGGGGCACCGCATGTCCTTTCACAGGGCAAGAGTTATACCTCAGATTTTTGGTGTATCTGCTTTACCATGTCAATTTCCATGTCACGGCTGTTGTGCACTTGGTTTATATAGCCAGAGATGATTTCTCCAATACTCCGATGAGTATAATCAGTGACATCCGGCTTAGCCCTGCGGCGTCCCAGAAGTTCTTTTTGGCGGAGCACTTGGCTAGCACGGTGGGTCTCCCCGGCTCAACAAAGGCAGTCTTGATAATTCAATATCCGGGTCATATGCCTTGGCCGGGCTAGGGACCTCTGGGTTCTCAGAACCATCAATGGCTTGCTCGACAGGCGGGTCAGCAGTAGGCGTTGGAATATCGTGGGTTGGTTCACGTGGCGGCTGATGAACGGAGGTGTCAGGAGCAGCTGTTCTGAGCTCTGGTTCATTTAAGATCGCTTCTTCGGTCGTCTTGTTCTTCTTCGCCCTTTTGCTGGGCTTTGCTTGACCACTGCATAAAATCAAAAGGTCAGTAAAAATACAACAAGTTGAATTAAGCACAGATTAAGCAGGTTATCATTACCCTGGAGCGGTCTTAAAAGTCGGCAAATTGGACTGCATTGATTCGCCAGAGGAAGGTGAAGTTCCCTGATAGTTTGAGTCAGAAGAATTGAGCGGTTGACGAGTGAAATCTGCCAAAGGATAAAAAGAATGTAAATCGGAGATGACCTCAGTCCGGCGTTTTCTTATTACATCGGGTAAGCCGGAGGAGAGTTCCACATCTTTACTGGTCCGGGTCTACCTCCGTCTCTCATGAATCTGTCGCTTCAAAAGAAATTGAGGATCTTGGTAAACTAAAGGATGTGAAAATCTTACTTTTCGGGTTACTCTTCGGACTTTCTATCTTGGCAAAGGCTCGGAGTCGGAGGAAATTATAGTTACCTCTTCAACCGCTGCATGACTCGCTCCTGTATCCTCTTGATGATAATTGGTGTCAATAAGATGGTTAAAAAAGGAGCCTAAAGAGTCAAGAGCTACCTCTGACTCGGAGGTATCTTCCAAATGAAGCATATCTGAGGCGCTAGGCTTGTTCCCCTTCTTCCGGGCAGCGGCTTTCCTTGCGGCTTTCTTGGTTTTTATGGCTTTCTTTGTAGCTTCATGGTCATACTTGACCTTCCAAAATTCGTCATCAGCCTGTGAATTACAACAAAGGTTTTTTGAGTAAAGACGAAATTGTCAAGGTTGAAGGTAAAAATGCTCAAATCAATGACTTACGCTGGAGCCGGGTTAGCTTTGCAGAAAGGACTTAAACCTACTTTCCCACAATCTGCCAGGCTCTCATTCAGAAGAGACTTGGTCATATCATCAACAACGTCTTCAGGTAAGTCATCAGGGCTGTGCCGCAGAGGATCATTCTTTTGGCCTGTGTAATCGCACGTCAAGCCGGGGCGGCGGCTCAAAGGAATAACCCGCCAGGCAAGCCAAACGCGGACCAGATCAATGCCATTTAAGCCATTCCGCAGAAGAGCCTTGACCTTACTCATGGTGGGGGCAAGTGTTTGACGTTCAACCAGAGACAGTTTATCTGGCAAAGGGTGAGTGGACTCGAGGCGCAGGGCGCGAAAGCCGGGCAGAGGGTTCTCATTAGCCAGAGAAGTATCTTGGCAATAGAACCACGTCTGGTTCCAATCTTTAGGGTGACTCAGCGGTTCGGCATACGGAAAGAGATAGTCTCTCCGTCGTTGGATTGAGATTCCGCCAAGTTCCAAGCTGGGCCCATTGGCACGTTCATTCTGACGATTCAGATAAAATAACTCTCCAAAGAGTAGCAAGTTGGGTTCTTCTCCAAGGTACACCTCACAGAACACTTGAAAATTGCAAATATTTGACACGGAATTGGGTCCGATGTCTTGAGGTCGCAGGTCAAAAAAGTGCAAGACGTCTCTGAAAAACTTTGAGTCGGGTGGAGAAAAGCCCCGATTCATGTGATCAGTAAAGACGATAACTTCCCCTTCCTTGGGTTGAGGTTTTTATTCTGTCGGATTAGGAGCACGATAGGACATGACTTCCTTCTTCGGCAGATAACCAGTCTTCACAAACTCATTAAAGGTGTTATCTGTGACGATGGATCTAACCCAGTTGCATGTAACGGGTGCTTTGGGAGCCTTGGGCGGCATTATGGAGATGGAAGCCTATGACAAAATGAAAATTTTCCGACTCAGATTTAAGCCGGAGAAAAATATTTCAATTCATATTCAAGATGGCGGCTTACGAAGGGGCCTAATGACATATGGCTAATTATATCAGATTATTCAAGCCACCATGGGCATCATAAGAAGTTAAGTTATTTAAACCACCATGAGTGGTCGGGATTATTGATTGAGCATTGCCTTTTTAAGTCAGCGATAAGAGTCGCCATGGCTGAGTGGATCTAATAGATACAGTTTTTGCCTAAGTGTCGCACAAACAAGTTTCGCAGGTTGCAGCTGTTATTTTGGATCAAACGGGCGTTCAGAAAAGAAAATATTCTAGACCTAAAAGCTGGTACATACGAGTTCGTGAGTTCTAATGAGGCCTCTGTACAAAGAAAAGGGATCTGCTAGTGTCAAAAATGGACATAAAACGATTACCACAGGAGTATATGTTGCCTTTTAAATAAGAAGAGGCCGCGGTGGAGGAACTCTGAAGAAACTGTGATGAACAGCAAAAAACGCAGAGGAACTTGCAAACCCTAAATGCGGATCTGGGGTGTGGGACGACAAGAACTTACAGATGCAGATCTACTGTGGAGGGTCGCCGCCATTCTCTGATCGATTCAGGTTGATGCAGCAGCCAAGATCGACGAAAACGAGGTGCTCTGCGGCGGCGGCGGAGCTCGAGTGGTAGTGGAGTAGCGAGAGGAAGAAGACGACGAAAGGGGGAGAATGAAGAAAGACCGAAGGTCATGCCTATTTATAAAGGAAGACTGATAAAGCGGGCGCGAAAAATGAGGAGGCTAAACATGGTTATCCAGCTACTCAGACGCCTCGATTTTCGAGATGGTCATTAAGATAAAGATCCGTTGGGATATGATGGAATAAAATATGAATTTAATAGAAGATGACGTCATGGCGGGTTATCATGAATCCAGAAGATGATGTCATGACGGGTTATAACTTCTGCACAGACAGAAGACAGAAGACTTTTTCTTAAGGTATTGAAGATTGACATGAACCGGTTCAAATCAATGTGGGGCCTAATGTTGGGGATATACCTACTAGTGTAACCCGCCCAGGAGGGGCCGGGTTACGCTATGACAATTTATCATATGAAGCCCAATATCAAGCTTGAAGATGGCGGTTCAGTTAAGGGCCCAAAGCTCGCAGGCGACTTAAGGCCCGTAGTGATAAACCGCCATAATGGCATGACTTGTATTGTAAGGCAAGATTAACTAGTCACCGAGCCGACATCGCTTTTATGAGCCAGCCGGGACTCAGAGGTCATGGGCATCAACCCGTGTATATAAAGGGACGACCCGCCGGCGGCTTAGGGCAAGTAACATCAGATCGAGAGCCGGGCATAGCTGATTCGCTCCCTGGTCATCAAAACCCTAGTAATTCCACCTCAACTGGATTAGGCTTTTACCTTCACCGCAAGGGGCCGAACCAGTATAAACCCTCGTGTCCTTTGTCCCGTTTTAACCCCTTTAAGTTTCCTAGTTGCGATGGCTCCACGACTAAGTCCTTTCACGAGGACATCTGCCGTGACAATTCCACGACACCATCGCTGATGGATACTTCTACTTGGAGACCACCGACGACCAGGAGTAGTTAGGAGGTCCCAGGAAGGAGGCCTTGCCTCTTCGATCATTGTTGCTTTTGTGTTTGCCTTCTTAAGGCAGTCTTGTCTAACTTATGTCTGTACTCAGATATTGTTGCTTCCGCTGACTCTTGTGTATCGAGCTATGTATTCGAGCCCTCGAGGCCCCTGGCTTGTAATATAAAGCTTGTTTTATTTTAATTTGTGTCTAGAGTTGTGTTGTGATATCTTCCCGTGAGTCCCTGATCTTGGTCGTACACATTTGCGTGTATGATTAGTGTACAATCGAATCGGGGGCGTCACACGATTGTAGTACTTAGACATTCTGAGCAGATGCTCACTGGTTGAGCTATTCTCCTCCATCTTGTAGGCAAAGTACTTGTCAGAGGTCTCATACCTCTTGACTCGGGCATGAGTCTGAAATACCAATTTTAGCTCTTGGAACATCTCATATGCTCTGTGGCGTTTCAAAACATTTTTGAAGTCCCGGTTCTAAGCTGTAAAGCATGCTGCACTAAACTATCAAGTAGTCATCATACCGAGCTTTTGAAACGTTCATAACGTTTGCATCTGCTCTTGCAATAGTTCTGTCACCTAGCGGTGCATCAAGGACATAATTCGTGTGTGCAGCAATGAGGATAATCCTCAGATCATGGACCTAGTCTGCATCATTGCTACTATCATATTTCAACTTATTTTCTCTAGGAACATATCAAAAATAAACAGTGGAAGCTACACGCGAGCTATTGATCTACAACATAGATATGCAAATACTATCGTGACTAAGTTCATGATAAATTAAGTTCAATTAATCATATTACTTAAGAACTCCCACTTAGATAGACATCCCTCGAGTCATCTAAATGATCACGTGATCCATATCAACTAAACAATGTCCGATCATCACGTGAGATGGAGTAGTTTTCAATGGTGAACATCACTATGTTGATCATATCTACTATATGATTCACGTTCGATCTTTCGATCTCAGTGTTCCGAGGCCATATCTCGCATATGCTAGGCTCACAAGTTTAACCCGAGTATTCTGCGTGTGTAAAACTGGCTTGCACCGTTGTATGTGAACGTAGAGCTTATCACACCCGATCATCATGTGGTGTCTCTAAGCACGATGAACTGTAGCAACGGTGCATACTCAGGGAGAACACTTATACCTTGAAATTTAGTGAGGGATCATCTTATAGTGCTACTGCCGTACTAAGCAAAATAAGATGCATAAAAGATAAACATCACATGCAATCAAAAAAAGTGATATGATATGGCCATTATCATCTTGTGCCTTTGATCTCCATCTCCAAAACACCGTCATGATCACCATCGTCGCCGGCTTGACACCTTGATCTCCATCGAAGCATCGTTGTCGTCTCACCAACTATTTGCATTTCATACAATAAAGTGACAACCATAAGGCTCCTTCCAGTTGCCGATAACTTTTACAAAACATGATCATCTCATAAAACAATTTATATCTCATCACGTCTTGACCATATCACATCACAGCAAGCCCTTCAAAAACAAGTTAGACGTCCTCTACTTTGTTGTTGCAAGTTTTACGTGGCTACTACGGGCTTCTAGCAAGAACCGTTCTTACCTACGCATCAAAACCACAACGATTTTTCGTCAAGTGTGTTGTTTTAACCTTCAACAAGGACCGGGCGTAGTCAAACTCGATTCAACTAAAGTTGGAGAAACAGACACCCGCTAGCCACCGTGGTGCGAAGCACGCCAAGAGAACCAGTCTCATGAACGCGGTATGTAATGTCGGTCCGGGCCGCTTCATCCAACAATACCGCCGAATCAAAGTAAGACGTTGCTGGTAAGCAGTATGACTATTATCGCCCACAACTCATTGTGTTCTACTCGTGCATATAACATCTACACATAGACCTGGCTATGATGCCACTGTTGGGGAATGCAATATTTCAAAAAAATTCCTACGATCACGCAAGATCTATCTAGGAGATCCATATCAACGAGAGGGGAGAGTGTGTCTACGTACCCTCGTAGACCAAAAGCGGAAGCGTTTATCAACACGGTTGATGTAGTCGTACACCTTCACGATCCTTCCCGATCAAGTACAGAACGTACGGCACCTCTGCGTTCAGCACACGTTCAGCTCGATGACGTCCTCGCCTTCTTGATCCAACAAGAGGGGCGAAGCAGTAAATGAGTTCCGGCAGCACGACGGGGTGGTGATGGTGTTGGTGAAGAACAATCTCCGCAGGGCTTCACCTAAGCACTAAGAAAACTATGACGGAGGATAAACTAGAGGGGACGGGGTTGTCGGCACATGACTTGGTGTTTCTTGATGTGTCTTGGGTGCTAGCCTTGCCCCTCTATTTATATGTTGAGCCTTGGGGTCAAAACTTGGAGTAAAAGCCTACACAAAGTCGTTTTCACCCGAAAGGCAAGAGTCCTTCTCGGACTCCAGGGCCAGACGCCAGGGTTCCCAGCGTCTGGCCCCTGGACTCTGCAAAACTTCCTTTTGCTCTTTCCAAAAACCTTGTGGGCTTTCCCCTTTGGCCCAAATAAAGTGTCCCCGTACCCAAACATTTCGGGAAACATCCGGAACCCCTTCTGGAGACCAAACACTATTATCCCATATATCAATCTTTATCTCCGGACCATTCCGGAGTTCCTCGTCATGTCCGTGATCACATTCGGGACTCCGAATAACATTCGGTCACCAACATACATAACTTATATAATACTATATCGTCAACAAACGTTAAGCGTGCGGACCCTACGGGTTCGAGAACTATGTAGACATGACCGAGACACCTCTCTGGTCAATAACCAATAGCGGAACCTGGATGCCCATATTGGCCCCTACATATTCTACTAAGATCTTTATCGGTCGAACCGTAATGACAACATACGTTATTTCCTTTGTCATCGATGTGTTACTTGCCCGAGATTCGATCGTCGGTATCCTCATACCTAGTTCAATATCGTTACCGGCAAGTCTCTTTACTCGTTCTGTAATGCATCATCCTGTAACTAACTCACTAGTCACATTGCTTGCAAGACTTATTATGATGTGCATTACCGAGAGGGCCCAGAGATACCTCTCCGATACTCGGAGTGACAAATCCTAATCTTGATATATGTCAACCCAACGAAACACCTTCGGAGATACCTGTAGAGCATCTTTATAATCACCCTTTTACGCCAGGACGCTTGATAACACACAAGGTATTCCTCCGGTATTCGGGAGTTGCATAATCTCATAGTCAAAGGAACATGTATAAGTCATGAAGAAAGCAACAACAATAAAACTTAACGATCCTTATGCTAAGCTAACGGATGGGTCTTGTCCATCATATCATTCTCCTAATGATGTGATCCCGTTTATCAAATGACAACACATGTCTATGGTTAGGAAACTTAACCATCTTTGATTAACGAGCTAGTCTAGTAGAGGCTTTACTAGGGACACTATTTTGTCTATGTATCCACACATGTACCAAGTTTCCGATTAATACAATTCTAGCATGAATAATAGATATTTATCATGATATAAGGAAATATAAATAACAACTTTATTATTGCCTCTTGGGAATATTTCCTTCACAGCCAAACTCCAAAATGAATGCGTTTCTCGCCGGCACACAGCCAGCGGCCCAGCGGGCGGAACCCACGCCAGCCTCCAAAAAAGAATGGCCACGGCCGATCGGGCAACCTAGTTCAGGCCGTCGGCGTCGAACATCTCCTTCTACCTGCCTTCGAACCAGCTCCTCGTCTTCTCGCTCATCTTGGTCAATTCCACGTTCATGATCGCAAGGGCCACCTCCTTTGCTTTGGTTGTAGCATTGGTGGCCTCGATGTCGAGCTGCCTCTGCTTGGCCTTGACATTGGCGGCCTCGATGTCGAGCTGCCTTTGCCGGGACACCTCCTCCATGTCAATCTTCCTCTTCTTGGTCGCCTCCTCCATCTCAAGCTTCTTCCTTTGAAGCTCTAGGTATTGCTTCATTTGCTCGTCCTTGCTTTGCCGCTTCTTCTCGTTCCTGACATCCTTTTGAGACATCATACCATGCAAAGTATCATGCAAGGCCATGGATGAGGCATCACGTATGTCGTCAACCTTGGAGTTGGTCTTGCCCCTCGGCCTCTTCACCGCCTCGCCATATCCACCTCCAGTGAACTTGGCCATCTTCTTGCCTCTCTTCCTTTGAAGTTCATGGTATTGATCCTTGAACTTAGGGCAATTGTTGATGATCGTCCAACAATGCGTAAGAGTGAATGGCTTGTCATTGTTCCGGGCCTTGAATGCTTCCAAAGATTGAAATGCCTACACCACATGATCAACAACAAATGAACATGCAAACATATACAAGGCCGAAGTCTCATGGCCGTAGCAACGAAAGAACTAGGATGAGGAGAGCATACCATGTCCCCAACGCCAAGACCACTCACGGGTCGTGCTTCAATGCTCTCAAATGCGGCACAATACTTGTTGCACTCTTGTTGGATGAACAACCACCTCTTCTGAATCGAGGTGATGCCACAGTTGCTTGTAATTTGGTAGGGCTCAAACATCTTCCTTTCATGGAATATTTTGTGGACTCTCGTCCAAAAAACAAGGGCCTTTTGTTGCGCGCCGGTCCTCGGATCTTGGCTAATCTCCATCCAACATTGGCAAATCAACTTGTCCTCCTCTTGTGTATATGAATCCGTGCGAATGCTCTTCCTCCTCTTTTGTGCTTCCGCTCTTTGGGTGAGCTCGTCGATGAACAATGGCTCGCCACCAATATCAATGTCATTGCCTTCTTCTTCATCACCATCACCTTCTCAATAGATGTCATCGTCTTCATGCCACGAGTCACCATGGTCGTAGTCAGCACGGTCGTCGGCCTCTTCATCGGCAACGTACTGGGCGCGGCCATCCTGACTTTGGGTTTCGTCAGGATCATAGGCACGGCCATGCCCACCCTCAAAGATCATATCCTCCATGAACTGGTTGTAGAAGGGGTCGTCGACCGGTGGCGTTGGTGTTGGCATTTTGTCGAACAAGACGCGGGGGGGCATGGTGCCCGTAAACGGTGGTCCTGCTTGCTTCCTTTGCATCTCGACGGACGGCCGACCGCCGCTGTTGGACCCCGGCGTGACGTTGAGGTCGATGACGGCCGAGGGGCGCGGGGTGGACGACGCGGTCACGCCAACGTCCGGCGACCCCGAGAAACGGGTCTGACCGTCGTGCCTTGACGGGGGAAAGCCGGGCGACATAAGGTGTGGTCCGGGACGTCGGCGACTGGCAGTGCGGAGGCCTGGCGACCGACGAGCCTATGCTCGCCGGGCCGACGACCGCTGTAGAGAAACCCGCCGGACGACACATGCCAAGCATGAGGAGGGTGTGCGCTTTGTTGACGATGGCCTCCTTCTCCTCGACCTCGGCCTTGTGTCGCACGACCTCCATCCCATCGCGCTCGGCGGCGAACTTTGCCGCGGTGGCATTGCCCATGACGATCGCCCTCCGGTTCCTCCTCTTTGCCGATTTCGCGTCCAACTTGGCTAGCTCCTCCGGCGTGCACTCCGACCGCGGCTTCCTTGGCGCCTTGGCCGGCTTCTTCTTGACCTGTGCAGGCGGGTCGACGACCAGGTTTCGGATGGGAGTCGGCCATGGACGAGGGAGGGAGGGGCGGCGGGATGTGGGAGGGTTTGGGTTTGGGGGGTGGTGCTAAATGGGGTGCGGGGGGGTTTTGCTTTGTGCCACCGACAGGCGGGCCAGGGAAGGACAAGCGCGCGCGTCCCGCCTATCCGCGCGCTGTCCGTTTCACCCCAAAATCTGCGCAATTTTGGGCCTAGGATGGGTCGAAAGCGGACAGAAAACGGACAAAAGTCTGTTTGCTCCGTTTTACCCCAAACGGACGCACCCGGATAGGATGTGGTCGCGCGGTAGAGTTGGCCTTGCCTCTTCAAAGCTGACCAACATCACAAATATATATATATATATATATATATATATATATATACATATATCTGTGGATAGCATACACAACCCAGCAGCGGCCTATTTTCGTGTTTTGACCCTTTTGCGATACAAATTCAGGATCTGACCCCAGTTCAGAAATTTTTCGACATCTGACCCTTTCGCTACCGCCACGGGTTCTGGCGGTAGGGTTAGACAGGCAACCGCCAGGCTCCATGGCGGTAGGGTGTGACGGAGGGCGACGGTCGCCGTTTACCCGAGCTGACGTGGACAAGTAGCCTACCGCCAGGGTCCCTGGCGGTAGCCTGTCTAAGCCTACCGCCACAGACCCTGGCAATAAGGTGTGGCTGGGGTTTTGCCTCGTAAAGTTTTTGTAACGAGATATCGAGGTGCCCTGGCGGTAGGTTCGTCCTACCGCTAGGGTGCTTGGTGGTAGGGTCCTGTGTTTTATGGTTTCCAAGTTTAATTTTTGCTTCTTTTCAAAAACAATATCACAACAATGATATAGACCCTAAAATATGAGCTCGCATATTGTTTTAGTGATTGTTTATTTTGTAAATTTTTATCACATAGTTTCACAAAGAAAGCAAAATATGAGCTCACAAAGAAAGCCAACAAACGGTACAACAAGTTCTTAAGACAAGTTTATAGGGTGGTCCTGTGGGTTTAGGTTTTTACAAATTTTATTGATTGTTTGTTTCGTCACAAGTTTCACATAGTTTCACAAATAGCAAAATATAAGCTCACATATTAATAAAGGTTCAACATAGCAAATATCAAACAGTTTACACATCGACTCATAAGTAGGAAATAGCAAATAGCAAACTTGTCCACATAGTTTGACAACCCCTACTAAAACATAGTTGCATATGCAATAGACATGTTTATAGGGCGGGTAAACCTCCCCCCTCGTATGTTAGGCTTGGCCGTGGAGACAGATACGACAGCGGATCCACCGGTTCAGGCGGAGGCGGAACGCTGGTCGGCATCCGACCGTTCAAGCACTCCCACCTTGCCTTGCCAGCTGGAGTTTTCGCCTCCGCCCTTCCTCAGATGATGATATCAAACGCCGATGCACTTGAGGGCGACATCCTGGCTCTCTCCTCCGCATTGCTCTCGAAGTAGATCCTCCGGCCCAAATTGCGCAGCTCCGGTTGAGTGCCGCTTGGCAGCTCAATGGTTCCTTCCGGCGTTCACGGGAGATAGTTGGATCTCCCTCCATCTCTGCAGTCACTCTCTTCCACTCCTTCACACTCTGCGACCAACACTTCACATCATCAGCGACCCGTTCTGCCCTCTCGTGCGACCACACTGCCTTCGTCACCTGTAGGAACTCGTCTGAAAAAGCGGTCATCGTACCGCAGGCTTCGGGAAGGACTCGTACACGCATTTTAAGTGGCAAGCCGGACGGGTCGTGTTGGAGATGAATGGGCGATGGTTGCACCACTGTTGCAGACCTAAACATATGGATCAAATAAATAAAATGCGTGTATAAAGATGTTGAAAGGACATGCGGTGCCCCCATGTGTGGTTTTGGTAATTGATGACATTCTCTATGGACTAATGGTTGCATTGAGTTATATTTGAAGGATTTGTCCATAGGCATTTCTTGAAGTCCATGTGTTGGTTTCAAGGAGTTTATGTGTTGACCAAGGTGCTATTAAGGAATTATCCAAAGATTGGTCATGTGAGTGTTGAGCTTATTGCAAGCATGTCTTGAATAAGAAGATTGTGTGATCATTCATGTTTACCTTCAAGACATCATCCAAACGAAGAGAGTTAGAAAGATTCAAGGTTGATCAAGACTAAGTCAAGAGTGAATCAAGTTGATCAACTCACAAAGCGTAGAAGATGTACCGAGAGGGATCAAGTGATCCCATGGTATGGTAAGCATTATCCATTGCACTTTTTGTACTAACCCATGGTCTATGTGAGAGTCTATGTGGGGTTAGGTACGTGTCCATGGGCTTGTGTCAAGAGGAAGATATCATACAACCCATGGAAAGGATGACATCAAGTGGTGATCATCATCAAGATTGCCGTGTGCAAGTTCAAGTGGAGCATCACGAAGAGATCAAGTGCTTGAAGCTTGCCATCCATTGTGGTGTCAATGGACTTGTGAAGATGTGTCAAGAGTGGCTCACCCATAGTGGAGTATGGGGAGCAATCATCTAGTCTCCATCGACCCAACGCAATCAAGAAAGGTGGTCCATCTTGAGGAGGACAAGATCGTCATCATCTAGCTCAAGTGGATCATGTGCAAGGCAAAGGTTTGCCCTTGATAGGTTTTCTATTTTACCGGTCTCATGGTGGTAGTTGGGAGACCGGGTTATAGGATCGATAGTCGTACTATCAAGGGGCTCTCAAGTGAGTAGCTTGATCGTATCGTTCGTCGAGAGCTCAAACCATTGCATCCTTGCATCATGTTTCTTGGTTCTTGTTTGGTTCTCTTTGTGAGTCTTAGAGCTTATGGTCATCTTTATGACAAGCTTGAGTTCATCGAAACGGAGTTTGCATGCGTCTTCTATGATGTTTTCGGTGTTGGAGGTTTTACCGGTCTTTTCCGAGGAAGGGTTCTCACCATTTTCTTTTGGGCCTTTTCTCATTTGCTTATTATTGGTATTTCTCTCAAGATTGTGTTAGCCCTTGTTTCTAGCTTTCCAACAAACTTGGTTTAGTTGAATTCGGAGTCCGTTTGCAAAAGTTATGGCTGTTTTGGTAAAGGTCATGCGGTACTACCGCGACTAGAGCGGATGTAATTTTTACTACCGCTCCAGAAAGCGATCTACCGGATCTGAGTGGTAGTACCGCCCAGGCAGTACTACCGCGGCTCCTAAGCGGTAGTACCGCTCGGACCAAAATCTCGTGTTTTGCTCATGAAGTAGGCATGTATATTTTTTAGTACCGTCATAAGCGATAGTACCGCTACCATTCTTGGTAGTACTGCGGAGGTCGAGCGGTAGTACCGTGAGGACGAGCGGTACTACCGCCTCAAGGTTCTTTGGCCTTTTGCCTCCTCATTGTTGTGTTTGAAGGGGTTCTACCGCCCTAAGCGGTAGTAATCAGCTCCTTGAGCCCAGTAATCTGCTCTGTCTTGTGTGAACATAACGGTTGGATTCGGGAGCTCCTATAAAAGGGGTCTTCTTCCCATTCAACCTTATCCTTTGAGCTCGTGTTCTTCCCCCATTGTTGACCTTCTTCGAGCTTGCTAACTCTCAATCCCTCCATGGATTCTTGCTAGTTTTTGAGGGAAAAGAGAGAGAGATCTAGATCCACGTTTCCACCAATCACTTTCTCCTCTAAGTGAGGGGAACCCCTTGGATCTAGATCTTGGAGTTCTTCGTGTTCTTCTTTCGTTCTTCCTCTCATTTTCCTCCCTAGCATTAGTTGCTTTGGTGGGATTTAGGAGAGAAGGACTTGGGCACTCCGTGTGCCCTTGCCATTGCATTTGGTGCATCGGTTTGAGTTCTCCACGGTGATACGTGGAAGTTACAAGTTAAGAAGCTTATTACTCTTGGGTGCTTGGTGCCCTTGAGCTTGTTCCTCTTGGGTGCTTGGGCGCCCTAGACGGTTGGTGGTGTTCGGAGCTCAATCATTGTGGTGTAAAGCTCCGCAAGCGTCGAGGTCTCCAATTAGGTTGTGGAGGTCGCCTGAGCAATTTGACGGCACGGTGACCGCCCCAAGGGTTGCCAAAGTGTACGGGTTCGGTGACCGCCCCAAGGGTTGCCATTTGTACGGGTTCGGTGACCGCCTCAAGGGTCCCTTAGTGGAATCACGGCATCTTGCATTGTGCGAGGGCGTGAGGAGATTACTGATGGCCCTAGTGGCTTCTTGGGGAGCATTGTGCCTCCACACCGCCTCCAAACGGAGACTAGCATCCGCAAGGGTGTGAACTTCGGGATACATCGTCGCCTCCGCGTGCCTCGGTTATCTCTTACTCGAGCCCTTTACTTATGCACTTTACTTTGTGATAGCCATATTGTTCTTGTCATATATCTTGCTATCACATAGTTGCTTATCTTGCTTAGCATAAGTTGTTGGTGCACATAGGTGAGCCTAGTTGTTGTAGGTTTTGTGCTTGACAAATTAACCGCTAGGTTTATTCCGCATTTGTTCAAGCCTCAACCGTAATTATTTTAAAGCGCCTATTCACCCCCTCTAGGCGACATCCACGATCTTTCAATTGGTATCAGAGCCTTGTCTCTCTTTGTTGGGCTTAACCGCCTAGAGAGTAAATATGTCGACTAGGGGATTAGGATTCTCTGACACACTTAGTTTCGATGGCACAAATTTTGATGTTTGGGTAATTCGCATGCTTAATTTCTTTAGTGTCATGGACCCAAATTTGGAGCGAATTGTAGATATGGGTTTTTCTCCTCCAAAGGATCCCCAAAGATTATCTTTAGAGGAAGAGAAAAACTCTTATCTCAATGCTCAAGCTTCTAATGTGCTTTTCGATGCTTTGAGCAATGTAGTTATATTTCAACTCATGTCGTTCCGGGATGCTCATGAGTTGTGGATGAAGCTTCAAGATAAATATGGTGTGTCCAAGATTTGTAGGGATGATTGTTCTCCCTCCACCTCCGCCGTATAGTCTTCTCAACTTCCTCTACTTCACCTACATGTGGTTTGCCACAAGGTAATGATATGGTGAGTAGTGTCAGGTCATTGCAATGATGATAGTGTGCTTTTTGTGGATGATTCTTCATCACTATATTATTGCAATGCTCTGCCTTTGGGCCTTAGCACTTGAGCACTCCAAATGTTTCACTTGCTTGTGTTGATAGTCCTTGCATATCATGTAGAAATTGCTTGACTAAATCTCATGATGATATGCTTGCTATATCTTGTTGCCATGATAAAATGCATGTATTTCCTCGAGTTGTTGTGCTAACAATGTAGATGAAACCCAACACTCCATGGAACAAGATGTGGTCTTGAATGGTGCTTCAAGGGATCCTATATCATCATCTACTGCATTTTGCCTTATGGCCAAGGCTTCAAAGGTATCTCCCACTTTGAATCCCAATATATCTTGTGATGATATTGATGATGGCAAGAGTGATGATGATGTTGATTATGATGAAGAGAGTGATGATGTTGCCTCCTTAAAAATTAAGGGGGAAATGATTTTTAAAGCTCTTCTTAAGAATAAAATTGCTCGCTCCAACTTCATGGAAATCATGTCTATTGCTATTGAGGGCAAGAAATATATTGATGAGTTGGAATCTCATCTTGAGGAGCATGAGGTCACCATTGATAAAATGGAAGGTCATGAGCGTGATTACGCTAATGAGATTATGGACCTCTCTCAAGCTCTTGAACTTGAACAAACCACCAAGGAATCTCTTGAGGAGACTTTTGCTCTAGAATTATCTAAAGTGAGGGAATCTCGTGATAGAGCTCTTGAGGTGGCCAATGATTTTGAAACTAAAATGAGGAGCTTGAAGTTGTGCATGCTAAACTCCTTGAGGACTTTGAGCACCTCGAAAATGGCTCAAGGGTCATTAAGAGTGAGCTCATCAAAATCACCGAGTCTCATGCTCAACTTAAAGCTTCATATTCAAAAGAGCTTGCCAAGTTGTCTTCTCCTCTTGTTCTTGATGATGATGCTTGTGCTACTAACTCTATCTCTTGTGAAGCATCCATTTTGAAGGAGAATGTTGAGCTACGGGCTCAACTTGAGTTGCTATCTAGCAATTATGGGAAATTGGAAGAAAGCCATGAAAATCTCTCAAACTCTCATGACTATCTTATAGTATCCCATAATGTGCTAATGATAGCTCATGAGGCCATGCTTGCTAAGGTAACATCTAGTGATCCTCATGTGGATACTAGCACTACTTCTAGTCAAAATGCTATATTAATATGTGCTAGTCCTTGTAATTCATCTACTCACAATGTTGGTACATCTTGTGATGAATTGCTTTCCTTGCCTTGTTGCTCTAACAATGAAGCTTATACTTCCTCTAGTACTTGTATTGAGACTAACCATGTAGAGGAAATCAAAGAGCTCAAGGCCCAAGTCACTTCTTTGAAGAAAGACTTGGAAAAGAGTCATGAAGGAAATCCACACTCAACAATATCTTGAGTGTGCAAAAATCCCCAATGACAAAGGTGGACTTGGATTCAACTCCAATAAGAAGAAGAAGTCCAAGATGAACAAAAGAAGGGCCAATAACAAGTCAAGAAATCGGCCAAGATTGTTTGCTTCAAGTGCAAAGTAGAAGGGCATCATGTTAGATCTTGCCCATTGAAGAAGAAGGCCATTATTGTCAAGCAAGGGAAGAGGGCACAAGTTCAATCTCATGCTCAACCTCAAGTTGAAGAGAGGCCACTTCCCAAGAAGACTCAAGTTAATGCTTCTCTTATTGAGAAATCAAGTGAGAAGAAAGTGAAGAGTAGACGTTGCTACTTATGTCGTGAGAAAGGCCACGTCGCTTCTTCATGCACTAGTGGTAACTTATCCAACCCAATTATTAGTGATGATGTCTATTCTCTTGGGAAGGATAAGGTTGGCAATGTGTTTGCCAAGTTTGTTGGTACTCAAAGTGGTGTCAAGAAAAGAACCATTTGGGTGGCCAAGCCTATTGTGACTAACCTCTTAGGACCCAACTTGGTTGGGGACCAACTAGCTCAAACTTGATCAATAGGTGTTGTTGGAGGTCATTGGAGACTTGGCTACATTATGAAGATTTAAGGGTCCTCATCATTCATATTGTGTCAAGCCAAGTCATTCGGATTATCTTTCTATCATATATCCAATGTTCCTCCTTATGTAACTCGTGCTTAAATTGCTTACATTAAAAGTTACTTCTCCCTTAGCATGTTGTGGTTTTGTATCTTGCATGTGCTTGTATATGTTGTGCTTCAAAATTGCTTATCTTGAGAAATCAAGTATGTGCATGTTGGTTTGCACATCATGTACATGTGTGTTGTGTGTTGAGCCTTTTGCATCTTGTTTATTTCTTAGTTGGCTCTTGTGAGAGATTAATGGAATATCCCATTATGGGGGAGTGATGTGCTTTATGCACCTCACAATCCTATAAATGTGTGTACATGAGTAATACCATCTAGTATTGATATTTCGAGATTATCTAGTCTCTAGGTGGTATATCTCTCATGAGAAATTCAAATTCTAAATTTTCCATTAATTATCTCTTGTTGGATCCTTTTAATTGCCTCTTGTGTATCTTTATTTGGTATCACATTATGCGGGAGTAATATGCTATGTGTGTATTACTAGCCTAGAAAATGTGTACATTTGAGATATTGTCACCTAGAATTGATATTGTAAATTATCTTGTTCCTAGGTGGCATGATAGCTCTACAAGTTGCAATTTGCTTGTGTTTGTTGTGAAGATGATGTTGGATATCTTTGGTATCTACCACCGGGAATTATTTCCATACACTTTTTGTCTTTTGACAATTGGTAGTCACTTATGTGTGGTAGAATTTATTGATCATCTTTACATTGGCTTTTGTTTTTATTTGCCTTTCCTCTTGCCAAGTTTGTGTCAACTCCTTTGTCTTACCTACCACTTGTGAATCTTGTTTATTTCTTGTTCTTGTCTAGTGTTTTCTAGATATAGTGAAAGTGGTGATCCCACCTTGTGCATTTTGTATTCAAATGCAAATCCTATGTAATGCACAACTCGTCGGGAGCTATCCTATTTTCTCTAAAACGCTCATCTTGTGATCCTTATCAAGTGTGTGTTTGTGGAAGGCAAGCCGTTTCTTTTTGGTACTTTGTGCCATCATGAAACTTTGTAGAGGGCTTGGTTTGTTTGGAACCATTCTCTCTTTTGGGAGTTTGACATCCTTCATTTCGTGTGTATCAATGGATATCTCATTCCTTGATGTATCTTTAATGATATCTTCCAAGTGATAATTTATCTATTTGGTATCCTTTTTCTTTGCATCTCGTTTCCATTTGGTTTCGGTTCTTGAAAGTTTTGAGCATGCATGTTTACTTCATGTATTTTATTTGGCATGCTTTCTTTCTTTGACCCAATATATAGGGGAAACTCCACCAAGTCTCAAATTGGATGAGAGGTGCATGAAATTCATTTTCATATCTATATGCACCTATTTATGTGGAGTTTGTCCTATGTATCGGTGTTTCTAACTATTTGGTCCCGATGAGTTTGGGTACCGTTTAGTTTGTGTTGTTCTTCTAGGAACATTTGGAGATGCATTGGATGCTCGGCTCACTCACAAGGAAGGTGTTGTCACCATGTGCATATTGGAGTCAAGCTAGGATGATCAATGAACTACTATATACCTTCAATTGGTATCTACTACAACCTTCCAATGATATCTCGGTAACAAGTATCTATTCATGCTTTCTCCTCTTGCATTCAACCTTGTGTAGGTTGCATCTTGGCATGATTTTCATTTCATATCTTGTGATACTTGTTTCCTTTCTCAAAGCATCCCAACGATGATCTCTTGTTGCTAGTTGTGATGCCCTTGATGGATGTGTGTTTGGACTTCATTTATATACAATAAGACCATATCTAGCCAAGTTCTATGCTTTCAAGCAAATATCTTATTGGTATATTTATGACTTCCTTGTGGATATCTTGTTCCTTCGTGTTGTAACTATTTGGTGTACATTCTTCTTTGTAGATATATATATCATCATGATTTCGTCTACATAGAACCTTATACACTTGAGAGAAATTACATCTCTAGTTGATATCCTTTCTTTCACGTCCACCTTGTCTTTCTTATGTTATTTCTTTGGTGGCTCCGTGAAAGCTTTTGCCTTGAGTGCGTGTCCTCTATCGTTGCATCTTGATGCACTCTTGTGTGGTGAAGATTATTTTCCTCATGCTTATCGTTCTGAGGCTTTTGCCATCTTAATTGGCATCCCTCGTCTTGATGAGGCTTTCATCTTCTATCTTCACCACGGGTTGTCACAAGCATAAGTTCTTTATATGCTTATTAGTAAGCTTGTGAACCCATTTGCTAGTTGTGTGTGGAATGACAGGCCTTGCACGTGTGCCTCATTCTTTCAAGACTATGTTGATGCTTAATGCTCATCCTAATTTTAGTCTTCTCGAGTGCTTCGCCATGACTCACACACATCATTTTGGTTGAGCCCATTCTTAAGTTGCCTCTTTTACTTGTTTCTCAACCATGTGTTTGTTGCAAGTACTAGGCTTTGTTTCCTATATGCTCACTTGCACTTGTTGTAAGTTTCTATTGATTTTGGGGGAGCTATGATCCTATTTTGTGCACTTTGTATCCAATTACAAAACATTATTTTTGTGCACAAATCATGGGGAGCTTCTCTAGTTTCTTTAGAACACTCCTCATCTCATATCATAATATCCTTCATTCATGTGGCTCATAGGATCTTTGGTCTAGTTGGTTCAATTGATATCCTTTGATTGCTTGCTTCAATTGGTATCTTTTGATTGCTTGATTGCTTGTTTCTCTCTTTGTTATGTCTTTGTGGCATATCATTCTTTTTCAATCTTTGGGCCTCATATAGTTTGTGTTCCTCCAAGTATTAACCGTTGGATATGTGTATTGCATTCCACTCTCTTGTTGAGAAATACACAATTTATGGAGGACCACAATTTATATTGGTCTTCTTAGCTTTTCGCCCATTTTGGCAATCGATGCCAATGGGGGAGAAGTTTCAGAGAGTTTTGTGGAGAAGTTTAGAGAGTTATCTCCTCTTGCTTTGGTTTTGTTCCTTAGCTTTGGTTGTTGAATTGCATGGTGATGCATAATTCCTTATATAAACTCTCTTGAAAGTGATTGTCATCAATTACCAAAGTGGGGGAGATTGAAAGGACATGCGGTGCCCCCATGTGTGGTTTTGGTAATTGATGACATTCTCTATGGACTAATGGTTGCATTGAGTTATATTTGAAGGATTTGTCCATATGCATTTCTTGAATTCCATGTGTTGGTTTCAAGGAGTTTATGTGTTGACCAAGGTGCTATTAAGGAATTATCCAAAGATTGGTCATGTGAGTGTTGAGCTTATTGCAAGCATGTCTTGAATAAGAAGATTGTGTGATCATTCATGTTTACCTTCAAGACATCATCCAAACGAAGAGAGTTAGAAAGATTCAAGGTTGATCAAGACTAAGTCAAGAGTGAATCAAGTTGATCAACTCACAAAGCGTAGAAGATGTACCGAGAGGGATCAAGTGATCCCATGGTATGGTAAGCATTATCCATTGCACTTTGTGTACTAACCCATGGTCTATGTGAGAGTCCATGTGGGGTTAGGTACGTGTCCATGGGCTTGCGTCAAGAGGAAGATATCATACAACCCATGGAAAGGATGACATCAAGTGGTGATCATCATCAAGATTGCCATGTGCAAGTTCAAGTGGAGCATCACGAAGAGATCAAGTGCTTGAAGCTTGCCATCCATTGTGGTGTCAATGGACTTGTGAAGATGTGTCAAGAGTGGCTCACCCATAGTGGAGTATGGGGAGCAATCATCTAGTCTCCATCGACCCAACGCAATCAAGAAAGGTGGTCCATCTTGAGGAGGACAAGATCGTCATCATCTAGCTCAAGTGGATCATGTGCAAGGCAAAGGTTTGCCCTTGATAGGTTTTCTATTTTACCGGTCTCATGGTGGTAGTTGGGAGACCGGGTTATAGGATCGATAGTCGTACTATCAAGGGGGCTCTCAAGTGAGTAGCTTGATCGTATATCGTTAAATCGAGAGCTCAAACCATTGCATCCTTGCATCATGTTTCTTGGTTCTTGTTTGGTTCTCTTTGTGAGTCTTAGAGCTTATGGTCATCTTTATGACAAGCTTGAGTTCATCGAAAACGGAGTTTGCATGCGTCTTCTATGATGTTTTCGGTGTTGGAGGTTTTACCGGTCTTTTCCGAGGAAGGGTTCTCACCATTTTCTTTTGGTCCTTTTCTCATTTGCTTATTATTGGTATTTCCCTCAAGATTGTGTTAGCCCTTGTTTCTAGCTTTTCCAACAAACTTGGTTTCGTTGAATTCGGAGTCCGTTTGCAAAAGTTATGGCTGTTTTGGTAAAGGTCAGCGGTACTACCGCGATTAGAGCGGATGTAATTTTTTACTACCGCTCGAGCAAGATTACTGCATGACTCTGAGCGGTAGTACCGCCAGCGATACTCATGGCTCCTAAGCGGTAATACCGCTCGGACCAAAATCTCGTGTTTTGCTTTCAATGAGTAGGCATGTATATTTTTTAGTACCGCATAGCGATAGTACCGCTACCATTTGCGGTAGTACTGCTGAGGTCGAGCGGTAGTCTGCGTGAGGACGAGCGGTACTACCGCTCAAGGTTCTTTGGCCTTTTGCCTCCTCATTTGTTGTGTTTGAAGGGGTTCTACCGCCCTAGCGGTAGTACCGCTCCTTGGAGCGGTAGTACCGCTCTGTGCGGGCTGTGAACATAACGGTTGGATTCGGGAGCTCCTATAAAAGGGGGTCTTCTTCCCCATTCAATTTGTTGACCTTCTTCGAGCTTGCTAACTCTTAATCCCTCCATGGATTCTTACTAGTTTTTTAGGGAAAAGAGAGAGGAGATCTAGATCCACGTTTCCACCAATCACTTTCTCCTCTAAGTGAGGGGAACCCCTTGGATCTAGATCTTGGAGTTCTTCGTGTTCTTCTTTCGTTTTTCCTCTCATTTTCCTCCCTAGCATTAGTTGCTTTGGTGGGATTTGGGAGAGAAGGACTTGGGCACTCCGTATTTGGTGCATCGGTTTGAGTTCTCCACGGTGATACGTGGAAGTTACAAGTTGAGAAGCTTATTACTCTTGGGTGCTTGGTGCCCTTGAGCTTGTTCCTCTTGGGTGCTTGGGCGCCCTAGACGGTTGATGGTGTTCGGAGCTCAATCATTGTGGTGCAAAGCTCCGCAAGCTGCGTCAGGGTCTCCAATTAGGTTGTGGAGGTCGCCCGAGCAATTTGACGGTACCGTGACCGCCCCAAGGGTTGCCAAAGTGTACGGGTTCGGTGACCGCCCAAGGGTTGCCATTTGTACGGGTTCGGTGACCGCCCTCAAGGGTCCCTTAGTGGAATCACGGCATCTTGCATTGTCGAGGGCGTGAGGAGATTACGGTGGCCCTAGTGGCTTCTTGGGGAGCATTGTGCCTCCACACCGCCTCCAAACGGAGACTAGCATCCGCAAGGGTGTGAACTTCGATACATCGTCTCCGCTGCGTGCCTCGGTTATCTCTTACTCGAGCCTTTTACTTATGCACTTTACTTTGTGATAGCCATATTGTTCTTGTCATATATCTTGCTATCACATAGTTGCTTATCTTGCTTAGCATAAGTTGTTGGTGCACATAGGTGAGCCTAGTTGTTGTAGGTTTTGTGCTTGACAAATTAACCGCTAGGTTTATTCCGCATTTGTTCAAGCCTCAACCGTAATTATTTTAAAGCGCCTATTCACCCCCCCCCTCTAGGCGACATCCACGATCTTTCAGATGTGTCAAATGCAAAATCATACCATATCATATTTACTCCAACCAAATCCACTACTTGCATCATATATATTTTGTTTACTCCAATATGCATCATATCAACATGCATCATATCATTAAAAAAATCCTCCAACATTCATCTTGAATGTATTATCTCCAAACAACATCTTCATATCATCATATCAACATGCATCATAAAACTACTATCAAGTCCTCCCACATGCATTACATCATAATTTTTTAACAAAAAATTTATGAACTAGGGTTCATCTTCACACTAACATATGAATTATTGATTAGAGTTCATATTCAATACCACTACTTACTAAAGAACTAAGAACTACAACTACAATCAAGCTAAAACAATCTTAGGTACAAAAAAAATCCAATATAAGTTCAAAAATATGAGGGATTTGAAGCAAATAATGCGTCGAATCGGAAGCAAGTTTGCAAAAACTAATTGGAGGGATCGGAGGAGCTTACGTTTTCTCTTCGGGGCCATCCCGATCCGCAAAAACGGTGAAGATCCGAGGGGGAGAGTGGAGGAGATGAGAGAGGGAGAGAGGGGCGAGTTGGGGAAGAAAAGATGAAACTGCGTGCGGGGAGGGAGGGTGGGGAGGTGGGCGGGCGTGGGGTTTCAGCGAAATAAGCTGCCGAACCCTCTTGCCAGTCCGGGGTTAGGCAGGCTGCTTGGTCTGCTGGCCAGTAGGGTGGGACGGAGGAGGACGGCCGGCGTCTCCGCGTGCTGACGTGGATTACTACCCTACCGCCAGAGCACCTGACGGTAGCCTGTCTAACCCTACCGTCAGGGATCCTCGCGATAAGAAAAAGGTCAAATCCTGAATTTTTTCCCAACTGGGATCAGATCCTGAATTTATATATCGCAAAGGGAAACGTTTTCCGCCGGCAGACCGGCTGAGCGCTCGGCCGGTCACTCGCGAGCCGCAGGATGGATTGTAATCGTACGATACACAACGCGCCGCTCTACCCAGGAAATATCTCACCCAACTAGTATTATCCTTATCCGTTTCCTTGGGCGTTCCTTCCCCACCACTCACTTCCAATCTCTCACAGAGGCATGGCTGCCACAAATCTATTGCGTTACTTCCACCGGCCTCCTCCTCTACCCAGCTCCTCGCGGTGACCCAGCGTGGCTTCATTGCGGTAGCGTTGCTTCCGTTAGGGCCTCTCCTCTACCAGCTCCTCCTTGACCAGCGGCAAAATTTGGATCTGGTTGCCAGTGCTTAGTCTTTGGTCGTTTAGGTGGTGCCTGGCGAGGCGGGGAGACTATGTCTTCTTGTGGCCGGGATAAGCTGTACGCATGCATGCAGAATCGCGAGCGACGGGGAGCGCTAAGATAGGTTGTTGGAACCACTTCATTTTTTGCTGGAACTTTTTTTTTATTTTGCTGCAATTGATAGGTTGATGGTGCCGTCGCTGCCGTGACTTCTTTTGCTACATCAATTTTGTTGCTAGAACCACATCCGATTTTTGCTGGAACCAGCTCCTGACTTTGCTGCATTAGGCGAAAATGGTGGTGGGCTGCGATGGCGGTGCCCGCCATGTTTTATTTTTGCTGGAACCACTTAAGATTTTTGCTGGAATCCTTTTTCCTTTTTGCTACAAATCGAGAGGATGTTGCCGTCGCTGACATGATTTTTTGCTACAATTTTGTTTTTTTGCTGGAACCGTATTTGATATTTGCTGGAACCGTATTTGATATTTGTTGGAACCAGCATTTGATTTTGCTGTAGTAGGCGAAGATGATGCTCGGTTGGCAATGAACGGTGGCGCCATGTGTTTATTGCTGGAACCACTTTAGATCTTTGCTGGAACCCCTTCTCTATTTTGCTACAAATCAAGAAGATGTTGCCATCGCTTTTCACTATATTTTTGTTTTTTGCTGGAACCATATTTGAATTTTGCTGGAAGTAGCAATCGTTTTTGCTACAACCAGCCGAAACAGAGCTGGAACTGTTATGGTGAGGGCTGCTTTGGCACGACAGCGTCGGCAGCGGAGTGTTCCACCGAGTCGCAAGCAGGCGGAGCGAGGTAGACGGAGGCGGAGGAGAACGCAGAGGCGGGAGGGCTCACCGGGAGGCGGAGTCAGGACGGAGTTAATCCCGTGGGTGGACGAAACGAAAACGCCAGATCGAAGGAGTATAATCGCTAAAATCGGACGGCTGCGCGTCGACCGGCCCAAATTGAGCCGGTCGACCGGCGCCTAGTACTCGCCTATCGTAAAAGGGTCAAAACATGAAATTTTGCCCCGAGCAGCATTAAGTAGTACGGCCGCAGCCAATCAGCGTCCACGGGCACGCTGCCCACAAACCTGATCCGGCTGTCTGCGTCCACAGAGGATCCGGTGCGCATATGACGCAGGCAGTGACGTCAAATGCGCGCAAGTTGCGGTATGCCGGTGCGATCCAGCTGTCACAACCAACCACCGTACGCCACGCTTGGCGCATCTGGCCCGTCCAAGGCCAACCACTCCATCTCGACCGTCCACTTCTGCTTATCAGACAATAAATACCTCTCCACCGCATATCCTCCTACCAAACCAAGAGGAAACCTAGCCGCGTTCTTCTCTGCGGCACGCAACCTTTGTCCCCTCTAGATATAGAACAACACGCCTCGTCCACCCATACCTCTAGAAGTCAGATCCAGGCCTGACCTGTAGTTTCCTGACCGTGCTCGCCTCGATCTCGGGGTAAGCTGAGTTCGGCGTCCATGATTTGTTCCTATCACCCGTTTGTTATCTGATTCCCAGGTTTCTCCTTCTGATCGGCGAGTTGGGGCTTGCGGCGATCTTGGAGAAAAGACGGGAGGCAAGCTGGATCTGCCCACGGAAGCTTCCGATCTGCCTTGCTGGCGTCTCAGATATGTTGCTGGTGAGGAACTTATCCCGTCCAGATCGTCTCTACAGCATGCTTTGAGCTAAAAATTTGCTGTTGTGCGTGCCGATCCTTGTATTCTGACCTTCTGTGCCGATTTGACCTGTAGATCTGATGCTTCACGGCGGATCTGGTTTTTCCCGGCGGTCTCAAGTCGGCGCAGCGCCTGGCGGCGAGTTTTCCGGCAAGCACGTGGGATCCCGTCTGCTCCTCTAGCTCGTGCGACGACGGCCGACGGCTCTTTGTGTTGATAATTATTCGATGATATGTCGGTAATTATTAGATCCAAGAGATCGGAGGTGATGAAAGGTAAGAAGATGTAACAAGCGAGGTGCTTGTGGAGAGGGCGGAGAAGAGCGGAAAAAAAGAGATGTGAACATCTAGAGGCCTTTGCCATGTTGGGTGCGCTCGCATGGCAGGCCGCCACCATAATAAAGATGTTTTTTTGTCTCGGGGGGGTGATCGCACGGGGGTTATCTTGTTTTAGCCCCGGGTTCTCCCCCCTGTGTGCTGGTGTGCTCCTTTTGTCTGCACCTCTCGTCCGATCCGACTACATGGCACAACAATTCTACCGTCGCGAATCGATCATGGAGCTACAGACGAAAGACCAAAGGTACAATAGATAATTTACATACAGCAGAACCATATATAATCATTGGCACATCACAAATTTCAATACATACAAGGATTATCTTAAATTCATACAAGTAACTCTGGTAAATATAGAGATTGTATTGACACATCACCACAAATCTGCAACCAACTACCGCAGTCCAGCCTAAACAAATTGTTTGCATGGCGGATTTACATATTGTTGTAACAATTCGAGTATATTTGGATTCTTCACTCAGAAGTTGTGTTTATTTGTATGATATTCTGTACTAAAGTTAAGTTCAATTCTCCCTATATAAGGATTTTTTTAGTAAGAAATTCATATTAGACCCCCTTCTGTGGGCTCCTGCTTCATATTGTAAGCTGTCTTATGTAAAATACAATTTATATAAGCCCCCTTCTCGTTGGTGCCTAAACTACAGCTGTATTTGCTTCTTTGTATTACCCAATGAAGCCTACAGCTATACGCTGGTGGACACATCTTTTGACGTGAGAGCTCTATGATTCTGGAGAAATCTGCTGAACACATCCAGGGAATACCCGCTGGGAGGCTGGTTACTAATCCGGATAATCATTTATTAGAGCGCTATTTTAACCAGTTTTGCTTTACATATTATGGTGAACATTGCATCCATTTGTATCAGTTGGTTATATTTATTATTTTTGTGGATATTCTCCAATTTGTATGATCGGGACAATATAGTACAAGAACTCTTAAATTGTTTTATGTTTCAATACTGTTTTAGATGATTCTCGTTTTAGATTCGATTCTAGGTTAATTCAGGATGCGGCTGATGAAATTATTGCATACTGTTTTATTTATGATTACGGTTATAGATTTAGGTAACAATTTATGAGGCGTCTGCATTTTTCTCTGGGCGTTAGATCTGGCTTATTTAGTAGGATGCGGCTGATGAAATTATTGCATACTGTTTTATTTATGATTACGGTTATAGATTTAGGTAACAATTTATGAGGCGTCTGCATTTTTCTCTGGGCGTTAGATCTGGCTTATTTAGTTAATAATATGATACTTATGAACTTGGTCATTGATAAAAATTATGCACTCTCTATTTTCTGATAATAATATGATATTACTCTTTGTAAAAGAATTATGCATTCCTCCGTTCCTAGCATAAAGCATAATGAGTGAATTTACACCCTAAAATATGTATGTGTACGTCTGCATGTTGTCTAATCTCTAAAATGACTTACATTGAGGGAAGGTGGGTGTAGTTTGGTTATTTTTTTGGATCTATACACACCAAATCTCTAAAATTGACTTACATTGAGGGAAGGTGGGTGTAGTTTTGTTATTTTTTGGATTTATACTTGTCGCCTAAAATGGATGTATTTAGGGACAAAGGGAGTTGTTTGGTTAATTTTTTTAGTGTAAATGGACATGTTTTGGTGTGTTTGTGTGAAGTCTATCATTTCAATCCAGAATATTATAGAGTAAATATGTTAGAAATGTCTATTTGTGCTGATAGCTGTTGTGGATCTTATCTCTGGCTGGAGAGATTCTCTGTGGATACTGTTATGTTCAGATCCCGGATGAAAGGTGGTTCAATTTTACCAAGGTTCTTTAGCGGTCTAATATTTGAGCACTTCAATCTGATTGTTTGGTGTTCAATTTCACCAAGGTTCTTTAGCGGTCTAATATTTGAGCACTTTAATCTGATTGTTTGGTTTACTTTATATGATGGTTGTAAAAATATTATTGGTAGTTTCTGAATCTTTTGTTTTTGTGTTGCAGGTTATTGGACTTCACAAATGACACGGTATTGGGGGGAGTAGGGCGAAAAAAAGCCCTCAACCAGCTAGTATAATCTTTTGGGGGATTCCAATGGAACATCCCAATTCTCCCACATACTATGGAAATACGACCGGACTGCAAATGCTATGGCCCACAAACTGAATCATCAACTTGTCTCTAATCGTAAGTGTTGGACGGGGAATTCATCAAGGTTCCTTTAAATATGATTACGAAGTCCATTGTGCCGTTGCCAACCATTGGTGGAGAGAGAACATCACATGGCAAATGGGACATGTAGTTCCATAGTATTGTCACATTGACAAATGGGACATGTTGGTTATGTCAACAAATGGGACATGTAGGTCAGATTGAGTACTGTGAAAGAAATCTTTCTCCCTTCAGTCCTTTTTAGCCAACATGTCCAAAGTCAAACTCTATTTTGATTTCATGGTATATATATTCAGTATTGTTGATATTAATATTTTTTAATATAATTTTTTTGAACTTTATCTTAATACGTGGAGTAAAAAGGACGGAAGAGAGAGCCCAGTAACCCACTTAGAGGGTTTTATTGTTGAACTTACCTCTTAGACATATGGCCTGTGGGGAAGAAATCCCCAAGAAGAAGGTTCTGAAGAAAAAGGCTCTTTGAGCAGCCGGGTTAATAAAAGAGGTTTAGGCACCTCCTTGCGGAGCTTTCCGCCTCAAGGAGATCCCGGTTGTGGGAAACAACATCTCTAAAGAAAACAGATCCCCCCTCATTCTCCCGCAGATCACGCTTGGAGAACAGTGAAAAATCAGTTACGTGAATATGATCTAGATAGGAACGAAGTGCTTCATCGACCAAGCAGGGCTCGATCGGTAGATAAGGCCCTACTCTTTGATAAAGCGCCACAAATTCCTGAATGGCATCTTGTTGCATACTAGACATCTTTTCTTCCATTAGGAAGAGCTTAAGCTGTCCAGGTATGTCGTCCAAAGGGATATTGTGATTAAGCTCGTTCTGAATGAACGTAACCCATCCAGGATCTTGCTTGTAAAGGCTCAGATAGAAGTTTAGCCCTGCTAAATGAGCTAGAGCTTGGGGATCTTGAGAGCTTGGGGATCCTGAATCTGTAATAATGAAGGAGGCTCCGAAAAGATTGCAAATTGCGAAACTTAATACACAAGTAATAAAAAATACATAGAAAATAATAAAAAATCATATATATAAGGAAACTTAATACAAAAGTGCAAAGTGCAAATTTGAAGCAGTAAACGTGCTAATGGAGAAGAGCCATCGAACCATATTTGTCATTTTTTATTTGAGAAATGAAAACTTTCCTTATCAAAGAGGGGCCGGGGGGCTGGAAGAGAAAAGAAAGAGGGGCCCACCCGGGGGCTGGAAGAGAAAAGATTCAGAATTACTGAGCTACCCCGCTCTTTTTTTTTTCTAATTCCCTTCTAAGATCCTCCGACTTAAACAAGTCGAGAGCATGCTCGTGCTCAACTCTTTCGAGACTTGCCTTGCTCTTGAGGATTTCTTTCCATCGGATCCTCTGTTCCACTTCTAGCCCCCGGCCCCTCTTTGAGCAGCCGGGACATACAACCCCCAGCCCCTCTTAGACTTGGTGGGTGGGGATGAGACGCTAAAGAGTTTCATCCAGACCGAACCCTACCTTAGCGTCTCATCCTCATCCACCAAGTCTTTATCCGCGGTGGAAGGAGTGGTTTAATTTGATGCAAGGTGCAAACGAGCTTTTTCAAAGATGGAGTCCTTTCAGAAATACATGTGCCAGAAGAAAGCAGATTCTTTTTCTACATAAAATGAATCTGCTTTCTGATGGCCATTTCGGTCCATTGTGGGACCATGGCTTGCAAAGAAGGTATTTAGCGCAAAGAACTTCTTCCGCTTTTGGGGATTCCACTAATTGATAGAAGGAAGTGGATACGGCAGGATTGGCCCCAATTGAATCACTAGTAGAAGAGATCCACGTGCAGAGACTGTTAGGGAGATGCAGATGGAGGGACGTTTGGATTGCTGCTAGAAGGGCTTACAACGAATAGATTGTTGGAATGGGATGTAAATTGGTATTATTGAAGCGGATGGTTCTATTGAAGAAGAAATCAGTATCCAAATTGGAAGAGAAAAGGTTCTGTAACCTACATATACCATATGAGAACACATTACACCACAAGGAAAATGCCACTTGAGGTACATGTATGCATCCACTTCATCGGATGATCCAACGCAAAAAGTATGATATTTCTATTCTCTAGCGCTGGTCATATAGAAAAGGTATCTAGCTCGTCCCTCTAGCGCTCGTAAAAGGAAATCCTTGTTGTCCGAGAAGGCAACAACCATTTCATTTCTTTAACCCGGATTGCGTTATTTAATTGATTTACTATGTCGTGTACTACGTATTGGTTCGCGAATGCGTTGCTTGAAGGAAGGAAGCAACTTTAGAGGAGGGATGCCGTCAAAGGGGTATGCCGGATTTTTTATATGCTAAAGATACCGGTTCAATATGTCATTTCCGAAATCGAGGACCACACCGCTGGGAGGACAACTCAAGCACCGAAGACAAAGGTATCACTCGTAAAAGTGATTTTCATCGTAGTACTCGCTCTTGCGTTAGGTGAAATCCAGCGTTAGGTAGGATAGGCGTGTATTCGAGGATATGCTCATCCGCTGCCCGCGTAAGGTTCATTTCTGTCCAAGGACAATGGTATAAGGTTCACATCTTCCCAAAGCCAAATAACTTCTTTGAACTACAGCCAAGGCAAATCTCTAGTGTTGGTATCGGGGGCCGGTGTCTAGGGATAGGAGCCGTCAAAAGGAAAGGCGAGAAGCCCTGGCTTTGATGACATCCCGACCTGTAGAAAAAGGATCAAGGAAGGAAGATCTCATAAAGATTTTGATGCCTCGATCCTTGCAAAACAGAGTCCTCAAAAAGGAAGTGGGTTGGGCTCTTATCTTAAGTGGGACGTTCGCCATTGGTTTCAAAGACCTTGACCGTAAGTCTGAATCGATGAAACTTAAGTGCCTTTTACTTTGGTTCGAAGATGACCGTCCCATTAGCCACCCTCATCCACGCCTTCGCTTAGATTTCTTTGATCTCGTGCATTTGCAACGCCGGTGCTCGTAATTTCCCCAAGAGGTTGCTATGGCTTGGAGGCTCATCAGTGTAACGGACTTTCGCCCTTCGACTTATAGGCGGCTTCGCTATCGCTCCTGACTTAGTATAGAAAGCGGTATAAAAGACAAGTGCTCACCCTCAACTCCAAGGAATGGGAGTTAAATTCATTCCATTCTGTATAAGTAAGTTGATATGATAGGCTTTTCGGCACATCCTATGAAAGGCTCTCACCTAGCAGGCCTCTTTGACCCAGTGCTGGTACATTCTATAGTGGGAACCACCAGCCCCAATTGCTTATCCATTCAGTATTAGGTGCCATACTAGGAGTTATTATCATATAGTGAAGCGAGAAAATGACATATGCGACCGGTTTTGCTTTTAAGAAGAGTGTCATCCCAGTGTTGAAGTAAACCACGAATCAAAGCCTAGGCTAGCCTATTAGTAAAGAGCTTCCTTCTAGGAAAGGTTTCATGAGATGTTGATGTGCTACCTTCTAGCCTACACCAATGTCTTAAGTTTCCTCATAATAATGACATCGTTGTTGTTTTGGCCGAACCGGAAACGGTGGTACCACCATAAGTAGGTTCTTTTGGTATTGACCAACAAGTCCCTCTCATTGAGATTAATACCAGCTTGGTGAAACCGGAATTTCCTAATCAATCAAATCTTCTTGTAAATTCATTGTGTAAAATAACTCGTAAATTCATTGTGCCAGAATTGATCACTGACCAGGTGTGACTAGTCTCATCCGTGTAATATTTTGGAATTCCTCTTCCAACTCGTCCCAGAATGGGCGTTATGGCAAAGAACAAGAAGAAAAAGACAGAAGAAATTTGTCCAATAGTAACAAATGGTGCCTCCACAGGTTGACATCCGATCCAACCTAGTAGTAAGCAATCCGCCAAAAGCAACCAAAATATTCCTTGGTGAATCGGTCGAAAACTTGAACTACACACATACATTTCTTAAAAAAAAAGGTAAAGCCAAGAGAGATATAAAAACTGGTGCTATTGCGGCTACACCTCCCGCTTTGTCAGGTATACTACGAAGAATGGCATGGATCGGTAGGAAATACCATTCCGGCACAATATGAGGCGGGGTGGGCATCGGATTAGCAGGTATATAATTGTTGGGATGCCCCAAAACATTAGGAGCAAAAAAAATCCAAATGGAAAAAAGATAGCAGAAGCTACCCGACCTACAAGATCCTTTACATAAAAATAAGGGTAAGAAGCAATTTTATCCATCTCAGAATGTACACCCAATGGATTATTTGATCCATATTGATGCAATGCGGCCAGATGAAGAAGATTGTCGCCTACTAAAATAAGGGGGAGTAAATGATGGAGACTAAAAAAACGATTTAAGGTGGCGTTGTCCACGGAGAAACCACCCCAAAGCCAAGTCACTATGGTATCTCCTATTACTGGTATGGCGCTAGCTAAGCTTGTAATTACTGTTGCTCCCCAAAAGCTCATCTGACCCCAAGGTGGTAATGATCCTATAAAAGCTGTCACAATCATTAATAGGAATATGAAAACTCCGAGACACCGAACAAATTCCCTAGGACTGCTATAACTCGCATGATATAGACCATGAAAAATATGAAGGTGAACCACAATGAGAAACATACTTGCCCCATTAGCATGCATATAACGGAGCAACCAGCCCCCTTCAACATCTCTCATAATGTGTTCTACGCTGTTGAAAGCTAGATCCACACGAGGTGTGTGATGCATAGCTAAAAAACGCCAAATACTATCTGAATGACTAAACAAATACCGCAAATCTAACCAAACCCCCACCAATAACTAAGATTGCTCGGGGTTGGATAATCTATCAAATGCTGGTTAAGTGTGGAGTATATAGGTTGTTTAAGAAGAGAGAATCGTTGGTTCCTTATAGTCATTTCTCTTTTCTATCATTACAACTCCTCTTCCCCCTTATTTACCCCCTTGCCTTGATGGAAATTGGCTTCGCTACTGAATAATCAAAAAGCTGCATGAGAAGATTCATCCCATTTTGGCGAGAGGGAGGCAGCGAATCACCTGGGCTATGGATTTGTCGGTTAGTTGATTCTCGAAATAAGGTCATTCGAAAAAAACTGTCGCTTTCTCTTCCGGTTTCTTAAGGCTTCAAACGAACGACTAGTCATTAAGAAACCCATGAAATCCAAGTCTATTTTTGACCTTTCATGAAGAAGTTTTGCTCACAAGCAAACTACCCAAATTTTTCAAAAGAACGTCGATTTCCATCTCAAAAAAGAAAGAACTCAAAATAAATGAAAGCAATATTGTTGTCATATTACTCTTTTTTCCTTGTGGAGCTTTGGAAAGGAGAGAATTTGAATAAAGTAACTCTCGGAAACTCTTATTGGACGAGAGAGAGTCAATATGATATTGGCGTGGGTTCTACCAACTAAACAAAGAAGTTTTTGATTGGATAAACATCGTATAATGATAGACGCTTCTTCGGCACACATGGAGACATACCTCCCGTAGCTGACCCCTGAATTCAAGGATACTGCCGGCTTTGTTACTAACTGATAGAAACCCCTTAATACAACGTTTGTTTTTCATAAATGTCATAAGGTAGGTAGACCCGGTCTTGCGCTTGTCCGGTTAAGTGGCACATTGTGCTAAGTGCTCGAACCGTTGGCTGATCTCAGCTGTATTGCCTCATACAAATTAGTTAAGCGAGAAAACAAACGGCTACATAGGAGCTCTATGGTGGACCACCAGCAGGAAGATTGAATGGCTTAGTGCATCCTGCGCCTACTGGACCTGACTTTGTAGGATACTCTGATAGACTAGTCGAATGGCAATGGCCTAGTGGTTGTATCTGCTTGCCAATTCCTATTAAGAATACGAGAGTGACAAATGAGATGGAGATCTTGGCTATCACCAAACCATCCTCCCTCCGCTTATCTCTTTCCTTTCTATATGATAAGTCTACTCGGGCCTCAAGGGCCGGTCATTTACGCTCTCCACTGCATGAACAACATTCCCAACTAGATCTCAGACGGCTTCCGTTGTCTCCTTTTCGATTCCCAACTCTAGCTCACAGGTATCCATAAGAGCGACCAGCCCTGAATGCTTAAACCTATCAATCCTCTCCTAAATTTCTTTCTTTTTGTCGTTGGGCAAGGAGCAATCCATTCAGCACTTTCCGATAGGGACCAAAAGCCACTGGGCTACCAAGAAGTCGGATTCAGTCCAGTCCCGTTTTCAAGATCCAGTTCAGTGTTTGGGGATGGCTTGGTCCAAGCCCACATCCATAGTAGATGGACTTGAGCAGGCAAGTATGCCACCCATCGATATGATTGATTATGACAATTATGATATGGACTGGACGGTTGTGCAACCGATTGTACCGACTCGCTTACCCCCGAGAACACCTAAGACATGGGGGTTATTTACGCGAGTAAGCCTAGCAAGGACCAAGATCTCGATCTAGCCTAGTTGTGGCTTTAGAGTCACATGACACAGTACCAAGAACGGGAGAACCAGTAACAATTGATACGGATTTCCAACCAACGGATCTTCTTACCTTTGGACCGGAACCTTTAGCTGTTTCCTACTCGGTCTACAGCTTGGTTTGAAATGAGGGAGCCATACCGTGTGGTTGAAGCAGAGTACCGTTTTGCAGTGGATAGGGCACTATCTCTATTCGTAGCAAGATTATGTATTGCTCTCACTAGGAAAGGGGGACATAACCCCTACTATAGAGCAGGAATGGAAGGGAATGAGCTCGGCTGCTTCTCCCCCACACTTCTTTATTTCTCCGTGCCCCTATTTAGTTTGTACTTTCGAGTTAAGAGCGAGAAAACAAACTATTTCAATTTAATAAGTGCTTGTGCAATGGCTTGAAAGTTACAGACCGAGTCAAGTGACCTGTTTTTGTCACATGATCCAGAATTGCACGAGAACCTACAAGTCCTGTTATCGTTCTTAATTCGATAGCCACGGGACATCCATTTTCTCGTCTCTCAGCCTTTCTTATACCTGCACTGACCTCAACAGTATCCAACCTGCTAAAAATATCTATACCCATTAGCTCATCACGCCAACAGTTCTCTTGGGTTGACTGAACCTACCTATCCGAAATCCTCGCTACAACTTCTTACCGCATGTAAGCAATGGAACAAGATTACAAAGTGAAGTGAAGCAAACAAACCACTCCTTTGGAATTGATGGACTTGACACACAGCCGATGACTGAGATGTGCCATTGTCATCGTCAAGATCGTCCATCATGAGTACCTTCTTTTCTGCACCCGTCAGTTCAAGTTTTCCCAACATGTTTTATTACTTGCCTCGATCGATACCATCCACTTATTTCTCTTTCTCACGGGACACATAAAGATACCAGCGCTTGTGCGAACAGTTGATGCTTGTTAAGCCATATCTATCACTTCTCGCGCCAAAGCGCTCCCACCAACTACAAAATACCTTATAGGAGAGGCCCTTGTCTTCAGCTAAAAAGAAGTAGATATTGCCGTAAGCAGGAGATGGAAAAGCCCACGATCCATAACTTACTCACTCAGATATTTACTAGAGCTTGGCAGTGAATGAAGGCAGTACAGGAGACTCTGAATCCTATTCAGATTGCCAATGATCCATCAAGCATGAACTAACCAAGCATATTGGTTTCGATCACATCTATCCGAAGTCAATAGAGCAATTTAGAGCGTAGCGGTATCTTTTGCTAATGAAATGAGATTGGATATGAATGTGGAATTCATTGAGTGGAGAGATGAACTAATCTACACTCTGCCTGTCTTCCATTTCTCTGAAGATTTCGTTTACAACACAACATCAAACTCCAATTTCATGAATTGATAGGTAAGGATCGCTCTCGAACAGCTCTTCTTCATTTCTTCTGGAATTCTTTCTTCTAAGGTAGTAGGTATCGGGTTTCCCCGTTCATACTCCGAACATGAGTTAATATACTCTTGTAGAGCAGATCACTTAGGGCTTTATACTGGTTCGACGACTGGGTTCTTGTTCCTTTCTCTTCTTTGTCATCCACTCCCTTTGTTTTCAACAGCCTTTTGAGCTTCGGTACCACCGGTGTGATCTCATTCTTGAATGCTAACACTGGTGTCTCCTAACACTACGGTTTCTAAGCAACCCGAGTGTTCTCTGAACTAGGTGAACAATCCAGGCGATAGCGTGAAAGGGCCTCGTCATTGCTCATCCGGTTTCACTACATTAGCCTCCTCGTGTTCCTAAGGGATACCACCAACTAATGCTTTTCGACTTACGGCTAGAGCTACTAACCTACCTCAAACAAGAGCTGCATCCCTGGCGCTTTGAATCATCATTTTACTATTCCTAGGTTCGATTCCTGCTGTCTTTACTTTCTGTCTTGCCTCTATGCCTTCCTGGTGGGTGACCGTGACTGGAGATGGTTCGATGGTTGGTGACTCTAAGCCAGAGTGATGCTTTCTTAGTTTCATAAATGCCTTTCTAAGCCCTTTCCAATCAATGGAGAATGGTTACTAGAGCTAGCGCCTGTCCCACTTTAGAACACTAAGAACGTAATAAGCATAGCCGAGACAAATGCACTCAATGTTAGTCCGATCACCTCGGCTAAAATCATCTTCCCTTTATTAATGACCAAGGGTATCCATATCATGATATGTAGATACAAGAGGGCAGAGGCATTGATGCGGGTAGGATGCGTGTCTGCTTTCCTGTTGTTTGAAGGAGTAGATACATTCATTTCCTTTTGCCAGAGTGAGAGTGAGAGTTGTGTGGGATGTTGACAATCACTATCTCGTGAAGTCACGAGCGTAAACCTTACATAGTTCCAGCAAAGCGCAAAGACGATGATGAAGACCTTTGTTCTTGTCCGGCCGATGTTGTTCAAAGAAAACCTGGACAATGAGGGGCAGGTTATTTTCCCTTTCTTCTGATCGATTGAGCTCAAAGGCAAAAGGCACTAAAGATGTTTAAGATGTTTCATCAGAATTGCTATTGACATTGAATCGTCCGAGAGATTAGCAAGCACCTCAGGGTTGTGAGAAATCCATCCCCAAAACCAAGAATTGGATCTATTGTTTTCACTTTCTTTCCCAAAAATGTATCTATTGATACCTGAATTGCTTATATTGCTCGCCCTAAGATGGAAAATGCGATAGAACCCACTTTACATACCTCCATAGGAGGAGATCCCTTAGAAGAGAGTGAAACAGCAAAGACAGCAATTCACAAGCCATAGAGAACAAAACTGGAAGAAGATCTAGTTTCAAGTCGACTAGGAAGACCTCTTTCTTAAATTAAAGGAAGGGGTCCACATAAGCCCCAATTATTCCCTAGCTTGTTAATCCAACATATCGGTTAGGCGTGTTTGAATAAGAAAGAGTTGGGCGATGGTTTTAGAAAACCGAAACTAGCCATTCCCTAAAGAAAGTGAATTCCAATCTCGTGAATCACGAAAGAAGCAAAGCCGGTCAAAGAATCGATTATATGCCTTCTCTTTCCATAAGACCGATGGCCTTAGTAACGTAACGCATGTATGAATAGAAGACAGAGCGAGGATATGTCACGAGCAAAAGGGATGAACAACTACCCTTGTATACGTAGCTTTGTGTAACAGGGGAACGATCGTTGAGTCAAAAAGCTGAGTGAGAAGGAAGCAAAGGATCGGTTGTGGCGGGATACGAAGTGCTCTGCTAAGCCAATACGAACGTTTACATACGAACCCACGCCAATACATACGAGTAGTAGGGGTATTGAAATTCTCATCAATTAAAGGTTAGGGCTCGGTTTTCGATTGACTTTTCGAATCCTATCCTCTGTTTCTGGTTAAACCAATTAAATAGGAGCATCCACCCAACTTTCATATGCTGTTGTTCCTATACGCTAACAGGTTCATCTTTATAGGCAATGATTTCATTTGTATTCCAATTCGTACTTATACCCCATCGCTTTGTTTACCATCCCTATCGTCTCGAATAAGGTTTCCTAGCCTAGCCCATCTCGGCGTCAGCTACCGAAAGAGAAAATTGGTCTAAGGGCAGCATCTACTCGTTCATTGCTTGCCTCACATCGAAAGAGGCATGGCTTCTCTCTTCACTCACTCCTGAAAGGGCTAGTTATCGACTAGAGGGGGGGGGGTGAATACGCGATTTTTATGAAAGTCTTCAAAACATGGGAGTTTCAAAGACAGACAATATAAACAACACTATTCTAATGCAGCGGAAGGTAGACTACACTAGACAAGCCATAGTCAAGTATTCAATGAAGTGAAAGCATGAAGACTAATAGCAGCTAGGTAGTAAAGATTAGGATGGAAGATAGTATGAAGCCAATCAGAACAGATAGTCACACAGTGAATTCAAACAGATAATACAAGCAGGCAATGACTTCACGAAGACAAACTATAAGTACAGAGGAGTAAGAGATAGAACCAGTGGCTTCAAAAGGACACATGATTTGTTGGACCAGTTCCAGTTGCTGTGACAACTGTACGTCTGGTTAGGGAGGCTGAGATTCAACTCGAAGACCGCGTCTTCACCTTATTCCCTTGAGCTAAGCACACAGTCCTCGCCCAATTACTCTGGTAAGTCTTCAAGGTAGACTTCTGAACCTTCACAGACTTTGTTCACCGGCAATCCACAATGGCTCTTGGATGCTCAGAACGCGACGCCTAACCGGCTGAAGGATTCACAGTCCTCAAGTGTAACAAGTCTTCATATCACGCGGACATAAAGACTTCAGTGATGCCAAACACTCTTTGGGCTCTGGGTGGTTTGGGCTTTGTCCTCGCAAGGATTCTCTCTCAAAAGCTTCGGCAGTGGGTTGCTCTCAAACGACAAAAGCCATGTACTAACTCTGAGCAGCCACCAATTTATGGTGCAGGGGGTGGGCTATTTATAGCCACTGGGCAACCCGACCGGATTTGTCCGAAATGACCCTGGGTCACTAAGGAACTGACACGTGTCGCAACGGTCAGATTTCAAACACACGCGATAGCTTGACTTTGGCTACAAGTAAAGCTGACTTATCCGACACAGGATAAGATTTTCTCTCATTGTCTTCGCTCGAAGACATAGGATTTGGTTTGAGCATCACTTGATCACTCGACTTTGTTCACTTGGACCCCATTTAACGGTCACGGTGGTTCCTATGACTCAACAAAGAAGAAAAGGAAACAACGAAACAACTAAGTCTTCGTGCTCCATAGTCTTCACTCAATGTCTTCTCGTGTCATAGTCTTCAATGTGAATATCTTCACAGACCACCATTGTCTTCATTGTCTTCACACATTTTTAGGGGTCATCTCCGGTAGGTAAACCGAATCAAGGAGGGACTAGTACCTGTGTTATCCTGCAATTCTCACAAACACATTAGTCCCTCAACCAGGTTTGTCGTCAATACTCCAAAACCAACTAGGGGTGGCACTAGATGCACTTACAATCTCCCCTTTTGGTGATTGATGGCAAACCGTTGAAGTTTTCAACGGGATAAAAGTATGTGAAATTGTAAGGATTAAGATATTGTCTTCATAGATGATAAAAAGGCTCCCCCTGAAGATGTGCATATAATTGTTTTGCGTTGGAATGCAAATGCACATGGCAGGTTGTACTTGTGGAGATCTTCTTCACCATATGAAGACAATACATCATGGATGAACAGATACACAGGAATAATGATATGCATAATGAAAAATGGACGTCATGGAATGAGTTCATGCGGGATTTATCATCTCATATGCGGAATTTATCATCGCATCACACAGAATAGCAGAAAAAGTAGCAGACGACCATCAAGTTCAAGTGTTACAACTCAAAGAACCAAATGTAGCAAAACGAGAGTTGTAAACACTAGGCCAAAATTATATCAACCACCCATCAGGACCCGCTTGAAGACTATCAACCTAATGCTTCTCCCCCTTTTGTCAGTAATGGCCAAAAAGGTTTGAAGACATAGGCTCTACTCGTTCCCATGAGGAGTAGGTGAAGCAGCAGGGTCGTCGTTGAGGTTTGGTGGTGCAGAAGAACTTGGTGCAGTGTTGACACGCGTGGAGGTGGTGAGGTAGCATCATCTACGTCATCCAAGACTCTGGCATTCACAGTTGCTGCGGAGGAGGAGTACTCTTAGTCTTCAAGAGACGGGGTTCGACGTAAGACAACATTCCTTGGAGGAGTGGAGTTGAACTTGAATCTCTCAGTGAAGCCATCGTCTTGAAGACCAGCTTCAGCACTCAGCAATGTCAGACTCTTCCACGACCTCTGCTACCTCTTGAGCACTGCGTTGGATTTCCCCGAAGAGGAGAGGATGATGCAGCAAAGTAGCATAAGTATTTCCCTCAGTTTTTGAGAACCAAGGTATCAATCCAGTAGGAGGCCACGCACAAGTCCCTCGCACCGCATTAAAAGAATAGCTCATCGCAACCAACGCGATTAGGGGTTGTCAATCCCTTCACGGTCACTTACGAGAGTGAGATCTGATAGAGATGATAAATAATATTTTTGGTATTTTTTGGTATAGAGATGCAAAGTAAAAAGTAAAAGGCAAAGTAAAAACAAAGCAAGTATTAAAGTGATGGAGATTGATATGATGAGAATAGACCCGGGGCCATAGGTTTCACTAGTGGCTTCTCTCAAGAGCATAAGTATTCTACAAAGGTGAACAAATTACTGTTGAGCAATTGACGAATTGAGCATAGTTATGAGTATATCTAGGTATGATCATGTATATAGGCATCACGTCCGGGACAAGTAGACCGAAACGATTACGCATCTACTACTATTACTCCACTCATCGACCGCTATCCAAAGATGCATCTAGAGTATTAAGTTAAAAACAGAGTAACGCCTTAAGCAAGATGACATGAGGTAGAGGAATAAATTCATGCAATATGATAAATACCCCATCTTGTTATCCTCGATGGCAACAATACAATACGTGCCTTGCAACCCTTTACATCCTTTGGGTAAGGACACCGCAAGACTGAACCCAAAGCTAAGCACTTCTCCCATTGCAAGAACTACCAATCTAGTTGGCCAAACCAAACGGATAATTCGAAGAGACTTGCAAAATAACTCAATCATACATAAAAGAATTCAGAAAAGATTCAAATATTATTCATAGATAATCTGGATCATAAACCCACAATTCATCGGTCTCAACAAACACACCGCAAAAAGAAGATTACATCGAATAGATCTCCACGAGAGAGGGGGAGAACATTGTATTGAGAAGCCATCTAGCTACTAGCTATGGACCCGAAGGTCTGAAATAAACTACTCACACTTCATCGGAGGGGCTATGGTGATGATGTAGAAGCCCTCCGTGGTGGATGCCCCTCCGGCGAAGCTCCGGAATAGGCCCCAAGATGGGATCTCATGGATACAGGAAGTTGCGGCGGTGGAATTAGGTTTTGGCTCCTGTTCTGATCGCTTGGGGGTACGTAGGTATATATAGGAGGAAGGAGTACGTCGGTGGAGCAACAGGGGCCCACGAGGCAGGGGGCGCGCCCTAGGGGAGGTGCCCCCCACCCTTGTGACCACCTCTGTTGTTCCTTGGCGTAGGGTCCAAGTCTCCTGGATCACGTTCGGTGAGAAAATCACGTTTCCGAAGGTTTTATTCCGTTTGGAATCCGTTTGATATTCCGTTTCTTCGAAACACTGAAATAGGCAAAAAAAACAGCAATTACAGGCTGGGCCTCCGTCAATAGGTTAGTCCCAAAAATAATATAAAAGTGGAAAATAAAGCCCAATATAGTCCAAAACAGTAGATAAAGTAGCATGGAGCACTCAAAAATTATATATACATTGTAGACGTACGCATCCCCAAGCTTAATTCCTGCTCGTCCTCGAGTAGGTAAATGATAAAAAGAGAATTTTTGATGCGGAGTGATACTTTGGCATAATTTCAATGTAATTCTTCTTAATTGTGGTATGAATATTCAGATCCGAAAGATTCAAGACAAAAGTTCATATTGACATAAAAATAATAATACTTCAAGCATACTAACTAAGCAATTATGTCTTCTCAAAATAACATGGCCAAAGAAAGTTATCCCTACAAAATCATATAGTCCGGCTATGCTCCATCTTCCCCACACAAAATATTTAAATCATGCACAACCCCGATGACAAGCCAAGCAATTGTTTCATACTTTAACATTTTCAAAACTTTTTCAATCTTCACGCAATACATGAGCGTGAGCCATGGATATAGCACTATATGTGGAATAGAATGGTGGTTGTGGAGAAGACAAAAAGAGGGAAGATAGTCTCACATCAACTAGGCGTATCAACGCCTATGGAGATGCCCATCAATAGATATCAATGTGAGTGAGTAGGGATTGCCATGCAACGGATGCACTAGAGCTATAAGTATATGAAAGCTCAACAAAAGAAACTAAGTGGGTGTGCATCCAACTTGCTTGCTCACGAAGACCTAGGGCATTTGAGGAAACTCATCATTGGAATATACAAGCCAAGTTCTATAATGAAAAATTCCCACTAGTATATGAAAGTGACAAAATGAGAGACTCTCTATTATGAAGATCTTGGTGCTACTTTGAAGCACAAGTGTGGTAAAAGGATAGTAACATTGTCCCTTCTCTCTTTTTCTCTCATTTTTTTATTTTGGCCTTTTCTCTCTTTTTTTAGGCCTCTTTTTTTTCTTTTTTTTATTTTTCGTCCGGAGTCTCATCCCGACTTGTGGGGGAATCATAGTCTGCATCATCCTTTCCTCACTGGGACAATGCTCTAAAAATGATGATCATCACACTTTTATTTACTTACAACTCAAGAATTACAACTCGATACTTAGAACAAAATATGACTCTATGTGTATGCCTCCGGCGGTGTACCGGGATATGCAATGAATCAAGAGTGGCATGTATGAAAGAATTATGAATGGTGGCCTTGCCACAAATAAAACGTCAACTACATGATCATGCTAGCAATATGACAATGATGGAGCGTGTCATAATAAACAGAACGGTGGAAAGTTGCATGGCAATTTCTCGGAATGGCTATGGAAATGCCATGATAGGTAGGTATGGTGGCTGTTTTGAGGAAGATATATGGTGGGTGTATGATACCGGCGAAAAGTGCGCGGTATTAGAGCGGCTAGCAATGGTGGAAGGATGGGAAAAAGTGCGTATAATCCATGGTCTCAACATTAGTCATAAAGAACTCATATACTTATTGCAAAAATCTAGAAGTTATCAAAGCAAAGTATTACGTGCATGCCCCTAGGGGATAGATTGGTAGGAAAAGACCATCGCCGTCCCCGACCGCCACTCATAAGGAAGACAATCAATAAATAAATCATGCTCCGAAGTTCATCACATAACGGTTCACCATACGTGCATGCTACGGGAATCACAAACTTCAACACAAGTATTCTTTAAATTCACAACTAATCAACTAGCATGACTCTAATATCACCATCTTCATATCTCAAAACAATTATCAAGCATCAAACTTTTCTTAGTATTCAACGCATTCAAAAGAAAGTTTCACATATCTTGAATACCAAGTATATTAACATTAAGCAAATTACCATGCTATCAACGACTCTCAAAATAATCTAAGTGAAGCATGAGAGATCAATAGTTTCTTTAAAACAAATCCACCACCGTGCTCTAAAAGATCTAAGTGAAGCACTAGAGCAAAAATTATCACGCTCAAAAGATATAAGTGAAGCACTATGAGCAAAACTATCAAGCTTAAAAGATATAAGTGAAGCACTATGAGCAAAACTATCAAGCTCAAAAGATATAAGTAAAGCACATAGAGTATTCTATCAAATTCCAATTCATGTATGGCTCTCTCAAAAGGTGTGTACAGCAAGAATGATTGTGGTAAACTAACAAGCAAAGACGCAAATAATAAAAGACGCTCCAAGCAAAACACATATCATGTGGTGAATAAAAATATAGCTCCAAGTAAATTACCGATGGAAGTAGATTTAAAGAGGGATGCCTTCCGGGCATCCCCAAGCTTTGACTTTTGGTGTCCTTGGATTATCTTGGGGGTTCCATGGGCATCCCCAATCTTAGGCTCTTGCCACTCCTTGTTCCATAATCCATCAAAAGAATTTACCCAAAACTTGAAAACTTCACAACACAAAACTCAATAGAAATCTCGTGAGCTCTGTTAGAGAAAGAAAACAAAAGACTACTTTAAGGTACTGTAATGAACTCATTCTTTATTTATATTGGTGTTAAACCTACTGTATTCCAACTTCTCTATGGATTATAAACTATTTTACTAGCCATAGATTCATCAAAATAAGCAAACAACACACGAAAAACAGAATCTGTCAAAAACAGAACAGTCTGTAGTAATCTGTAACTAACGCAAACTTATGGAACTCCAAAACATCTACAAAAATTAGACGACCTAGAAAATTTGTTTATTGATCAGCAGCAATTGGAATCAGTATTTTATCACGTTCTGGTGATTTTTAATAATTCGGTCACTGAGCGCAAAGTTTCTGGAAATTACAGCAAGATCAAATAACTATCATCCAAGAAGATCCAATAGGTCTAGCTTGGCACAAACACTAATTAAAACAAAAAACCACATCTAAACAGAGGCTAGATGGATTATTTATTCCTAAACAGAAACAAAAACTAAAACTAAAAATAAAATTGGGTTGCCTCCCAACAAGCGCTATCGTTTAACGCCCCTAGCTAGGCATAAAAGCAAGGATAGATCTAAGTGGTGCCGTAGTAATAAGATAGATCGGTGAAACTCATTTCATATTCTCTACGTTCAGCAGCAAGTTTTCTTTGAGGCAAGCAAAAGTAATCAAAAGGGCTAAATTTAATAGGACAAAAGTCCCCAAGATCAATTTTAGGAGGTATAGGTTCCTCTTTCGCCCTTCAGATTGCACAACCAATTCATCATTATAAGCGTTCTTTTGACAGAACTTGGTGAGCCTATACTCAAGAGAGCATCCTAGCTCATTATTTCGAATAGCCAAATCATCATTAAGCTCAGAGATTCTATCAATTAATATATTGGTAGGCACCTTTTTTCTAAGATTTTCATTGAAAGCAACATAGTCGATAGATTGAAAACGCATTATTTCTTCTTGATCAAAAATGATAGATTCTATGGGAGGACGGCCAGCGTCCACCCTATAATGCGCAAAGATTTCTTTGGCTTCTTTATTATAAATCCGATTTATGAGCCAAAAAGATAGTAGCGGCACGCTTAACAGAGGAGTGTTCAATATTACAAAATTCTAGGAAAATTCTTTGTATAGAAGGGTGCATATGCATAAATTGCCTTTCAAGTTCAACGATAAGCATGGCAATATCGTCCGCAAGGCTACTAGTTCTATGGAGAATAGAACCACCCATAGAGGGTAAAGCACCAACACAAGTAAATAAATCTTGAATAACTCCTTTTCCAATAATATTACCACTACTGATTCGAAATCTTTTTGTATGATAGGTAGGGGATTCTTCAAATAGGAGCTTGAGAATTTTCCATGATATTATTATCGCCCATATCGGCAATAATTTCCCCAATTTCAGACATAACGACAAGCAAGCAAACTAACACACGAGCAAACAAGCGGACGAGGAAAAGGCAATGGGAAAGAGAGGAGGAGATCGGGAAAGAGAGGGCGAACAAAACGGCAAAGGTGAAATGCGGGAGAGGAAAACGAGAGGCAAATGGCAAATAATGTAATGCGGGAGATAGGGATTGCGATGGGTACTTGGTATGGTGCTTGACTTGCTCTTGCGTGAGCCTCCCCGGCAACGGCGCCAGAAATTCTTCTTGTTACCTCTTGAGCACTGCGTTGGATTTCCCTGAAGAGGAGATGATGATGCAGCAAAGTAGCGTAAGTATTTCCCTCAGTTTTTGAGAACCAAGGTATCAATCCAGTAGGAGGCCACGCACAAGTCCCTCGTACCTGCACAAAACAATAGCTCCTCGCAACCAATGCGATCAGGGGTTGTCAATCCCTTCACGGTCACTTACGAGAGTGAGATCTGATAGAGATGATAAATAATATTTTTGGTATTTTTTTGGTATAGAGATGCAAAGTAAAAAGTAAAAGGAAAAGTAAAAACAAAGCAAGTATTAAAGTGATGGAGATTGATCTGATGAGAATAGACCCGGGGGCCATAGGTTTCACTGGTGGCTTCTCTCAAGAGCATAAGTATTCTACGATGGGTGAACAAATTACTGTTGAGCAATTGATGTAATTGAGCATAGTTATGAGTATATCTAGGTATGATCATGTATATAGGCATCACGTCCGAGACAAGTAGACCAAACGATTCTGCATATACTACTATTACTCAAATCATCGACCGATATTAAACATGCATATTGAGTATTAAGTTAAAAACAGTTTAATGCCTTAAGCAAGATGACATGATGTAGAGGAATAAATTCATGCAATATGATAAATACCCCATCTTGTTATCCTCGATGGCAACAATACAATGCGTGCCTTGCAACCCTTTCTATCACTGGGTAAGGACACCACAATATTGAACCCAAAGCTAAGCACTTCTCCCATTGCAAGAACTACCAATCGGCCAAACCAAACGTATAATTCGAATAGACTTGCAAAGATAACTCAATCATACATAAAAGAATTCAGAAAAGGTTCAAATATTATTCATAGATAATCTGGATCATAAACCCACAATTCATCGGTCTCAACAAACACACCGCAAAAAGAAGATTACATTGAATAGATCTCCATGAGAGAGGGGGAGAACATTGTATTGAGATCCAAAAAGAGAGAAGAAGCCATCTAGCTACTAGCTATGGACCTGAAGGTCTGAAATAAACTACTCACACTTCATCGGAGGGGCTATGGTGATGATGTAGAAGCCCTCCGTGGTGGATGCCCCTCCGTGAAGCTCCTAACAGGCCCCAAGATGGGATCTCGTGGATACAGGAAGTTGCGGCTGTGGAGTTATGTTTTTGGCTCCTGTTCTGATCGTTTGGGGGTACGTAGGTATATATAGGAGGAAGGAGTACGTCCGTGGAGCAACAGGGGGCCCACGAGGCAGGGGGTGCGCCCTAGGGGGGAGGGCGCCCCCACCCTCGTGACCGCCTCTGTTGTTCCTTGGCATAGGGTCCAAGTCTCATGGATCACGTTCGGTGAGAAAATCACGTTTCCGAAGGTTTTATTCCGTTTGGACTCCGTTTGATATTCCGTTTCTTCAAAACACTGAAATAGGCAAAAAAGCACAATTAAATTTGGGCCTCCGGTTAATAGGTTAGTCCCAAAAATAATATAAAAGTGGAAAATAAAGCCCAATATAGTCCAAAACAGTAGATAAAGTAGCATGGAGCAATCAAAAATTATAGATACGTTGGAGATGTATCAACCTCCGACAGGTTTCATGGTGACAAAGGCATTCTTGGTGGCAAGATTGCGAATGCGATTGACATCCGCCAAGAGGCTTTGCATTTGACGCTTCATCCAGTAGTGATGTTTGTCATGCTTTTGATGCAAGGCCACGAGAAGCTCTCGGTCATTGAGCACACGAGAGCGCTTCCGAGGCCTTGGAGCAATGGTGCTTTCAGTGGCTTCAGTGCGTGCACGGCGAGTGTTGCCGGCTAGTGGATAAACACGAGAGGCAACCTGAACACTTTCAACATGGTGGGAAAAACTCTGACGATCTATATTGTGAAGATATAGTGCTTCCTTGGCAGGCTATGGGTAAATGGCTTCAATGGACATATCAACCTCTGGTAAAAATATGAGATGGTTACGAGCAGAGGGCTGATAGTCAATGGCAGAGTGGAGCTTGATTAGACGCATAACCCAAGGAGCATAGAATTTCAGACCGAAAATGTCAGACCCAGATGCAGCAAACTGGCGAATGAAGAAATCTTGAGTATTGAAGCTTTTGCTATTTAGAATGTAGAAGACCAATGTCTTCATTGCACCTTCAAGCTTTGCTGAGGATAGTGCGAGGCATATACTCTAGGTCCATAGAGTTCGCATAATGATATGATAGATAGTGCGAGGCATATACTCTAGGTCTTCAACAAGGAATTCCTTGGGATACTCAGCATCCTGGGGCAGTGGCTTCATCATACTAAGCATCTGGCTCATGTTGGGCTCTGGCTTTTGGAAGAGGCTCTCCAATGCATCGCGATGAAGCTGCAACCAGGTTCATACAGTTCGCCTGGAGTGGGGAGGCCGGTAAGCTCAATGAGATCAAGGGCTTTGGCTTCATGATGAACGTTGCCCGTCATCCACTCAAGGACCCATGTCGTTGTATCCCTGTTGTAGCCGCGAATGTGGAGGGTTGCATAGAATTGCAGGAGAAGCTCTTCATTCCAATGTTCCTTGTCGGTGACAAACTGCAGAAGGCCAGCATCACGAAAGCAGTCTAGGGCTTCTTCTAGGCAGGGCAGACCAGCAATGGCTTCAGTGTCCAGACGCATATGAGGAAATATGCGCTCCTGATTGTATAGAATACATGAGTAGTAGCTGCGCTGCTGATAGCTCCAGAACCGATCTGATGATATTCTTGGCTTGGAATATGGGTTCTTGCCAGTATTGAAGAAGGTGTTGTGTGCAATGAAGCCGTTGACATTGAATGAGCCTGGTGCCGATGCAGTTCCTGGGAACCTTGGCAGCCTTGGTTTTGGCTTCTGAATCTAAGGCCTATGCTCCACATGATAGTCAAATTGTGGTCCAGGAGCAGGCGGAGGAACCAGAATAGGCCATCTGACAGGAACAAGATCACCTTGGTAGATTGCATGCTCAATGGTGTGGGGCCTTGGTGGCGGAACAGAGCAAAGGCATCAGCAGAGGCGTCGAGTCGCACATTCGTTGTAGGAGCAACAGTGGCTTCAAGCACAATGTTCATTGTAGGCGCCACATTGTCTTCACCATGACAACGTCATTGGCTTCGTGAGGTGTTGTTGGTGGCCTCAGATTCTCAACCTCCACTTGAGGAGCCGGAGGGTTGGGCACATATCGTTCTCCTCGAGAACAACTTCTTGGGTGGTAGGGGAGTAGCAGATGCTCTTCTTCTTGTCTTTCTTGGTGATGTAGCCGGATTGTCTTCAAGAACATTTGCTTCAGACAAGGGAACCGTCCATGAAGGATTATCTTGTGGAACACTTGACGTGCCACCGAGTTAGTCTGGTTTGAGTCTCCTTCTGTGATGGTGGTCATGGAGACAGAGGGCTTGAGACCTTTTGCGAGTCAGAGAAACACGCAACGCCTTTGGCGAAGGTGTTGTCTCCATGTAATTATCATCATTCACCAACGGACTGGTGGCTTCTTATTTGGTGGAGGACGGGGAGTGCTTGGTGAATCTTGACTTGGAGTTGCTGGTTGGGGACGATCAGCCCACGAGGCATCTTGAGAGATTGGCGTCAAAGGACGACCAATGCTAATGAGCTCGCTATTCGTGAGAACAGGCGATGATACCGTTGGGCGCTCAATTTGAGGAAGGACTTCATCATCTTCTACATTGTCGTGAGGACCAATGTCTTCAGTCGCGATGGGGTCAAGGACTGGAACTTCTTGAGCCTCAGGAGCCTCTGTGGAAGCAGACTCATGGACTATCAACCGACGCTCTTGATTGTTAGGGTCAGGGTGAGCGAAAGCAATGGGTTCAACTATAAGGGGCTCTGTGGGAGCAGCCCGATCTCTCTTCTTGGTTTTTCTCTTCTTGGGGGGTGGTGCATCATCAGTAGTGCACTTGATTTTGCGCTTTCTAGCTTCAGCTTAAGCTTCCTTGGTTTTCTGCTGATCTGAAGCCACTGTGGAGACCTTAGGCTTCGAGCCTGTCATGCTGGTTGGGAAGACAATGTGAGGTTCTTCCCGCCGTGGAGCTTCAGTCTGGGCCACAATATGCTTCTTCTTCTACTTGGCAGCCATCTCGGGGTCAATGTTAGGACGCTCAAGAGCCTTGCGCTTTTCAGCTTCGTTGTAAGCCTGAACACACTTTGCAGCTAGAGTTTTCATGCGCTCTCTTGAGTCTTTGGCTTCCTCTCGTTTCTTGCGAAACGCCTCCTTGAGTTCATTGAGCATCACCTTGAATTTCTGGACATCAGCCACACTCAGCTTGGCCACATGCTTCTTGAACTGTTCCTTCTCAAAATCAATCTTGTGCTTCAGTTCAACAATTCGGTGAGCCAGAGCGAGCTGAGGAGCAATGGCGCCTTGAAAGGAGATGCTGATGCCAATGGGGAGTTGAAGATTATCAAAGCTGATATCTTGATTGTCGAACCATTCATCAATGAAATTGTGCAAGATGTTCACATCAAAGAGGGGCAGATCATTGAAGATCTCCGCCTCTTGCTTGCTCTTGATCAACTGCTCGAGAGCATCATTGCCAAATTCTTCATCTGAAGACAAATCAATGGCTTCTGATTAGTTCCTCACAACGGCAGCAGGTGTCAGTTCTTGACTGTGTCGTTGAACAGGTTTCTTATGTGTCTTCTCACGCTTTTTGGAGATGCGAGAGAGATCTTCAGAGTTGTTACTGGGAGCAGGAGGATCAGTTGCCAATGGCTTCACTCGTGAAGCTTTTGGAGCAGCAGATGACTTTGAAGCTTTAGCCTTCTTTTGCTTATGCGGCTTTGGAGTAGGAGCTGGAGCTTCATCAGTGTCAGCACCATCATCAGAATGATTCACTTTGGCACCTTGGACAGCAATGTGAGTGATGAGGCAAGCAAGGTTGTAGAAGAGGCCGATCCTGTTCTCATTGGCTTCACGGGTGCCATCGTCCCGAGGTGAGGAAGGACAAGGTTGAAGTCAAGCCCTAGAGCCTTCTTGTTCTTCGCAGCTGAGTCTTTGGCGAACTGGTAGTTGCTCTTGAACAGATGGTCCTCACGGCACCATAGCAGAGAAGAAGGATCAACGTTCTCTGGCTGCGGTCCGCGAATCATGCATGGATAGAATTCTCGTTGGATGGCTTCAGGAAGGGACTGGGGTTGAAGATTTTTGTACACAATATCTCCCTGTGGTCCCTTGATAGCATTCTTCTCTGCATATTCTTCAGTGACGAAGCGGTATTTGAACCATTCTTCTGCCCAATATCTTCGAATCCACTGGATTCGACTCTTGCGTTCGGTATAGGTTTCCTCAGGGTCTGTTTTGTACAGCTCGTGCAAATCTGGAGGCAAATCCTTGGAAGTGATACCACGGTGCTGTCTACCTCCCTTTCGTGCTGACTTCTCAGTTGTCATGAAGTTTAAACTAAAGGGCTTCACTACGTGCAATGGCTTCAGACGGCTGGTCAAACAAGAACTGGCTTCAGGTGAATTGATGTGACTCTGCAAGAATTCTGCAAACGAATGCAGACTATGAGAACCAAGGGATTCTCCCACGGACATGTACCTGTGACAGCATTAGAGGTGCGAGGGAAGGGGAAGAGGTCATATGCATTCTCAGAAGATTTTGAAGATAAATCAGTTTGAAGACATTGACCTCATAATGCGAAGACATTCACTTATTTGATGAGAGTTGGTTCTAGAGTTGTACAAATCCAGGAATAAGTACAAGTGAGGAATCTAACTTGTAAAGAAGCATAAGTGAATAGACTAGGCAGAATATGAGATGCAGAATGAGATACATTCAAGTTTGGAGATCTAGAAACCACTTTTGGTAAAGACGGATGAATCTATCAGATCAAAAAGACGGTAAAAAGTAAAATTTAATTACCACATGAAGAACTGCTAGACGGAGCGAAGGAAGAGGCCGAGCAGTTCAATCTCCCGTGCCCTAACTTGGCGACGGAAGACACCTACGGCAACGACAGAGAGGACAAGGTCCGCGGCCGGCGTGAGGATGGCGTCGAAGAAGTCACTGCAGCTAAGCGCTTCGTCGTCGGTGTCGTCGAGAGCTAGCGGAGGCGCTAGGGTTTGCGAGAGGTGGCGAGGAGGAAGAAGAATTTTTGACTGGACGTGACGGGTATTTATAAGGACAGAGACGACACAGCGCAATTACGTAGGTGCCCCTGGCGGTTCACATCTGACGGACACGTGGCAAACATGCAACACCTTGGGAGTTGTTCCATGTTCCCACGCACGCCTGGATTGTCGGGATGGTCGTTCCGAATTCTCCGGGTTTCAGGCAAATAGGATAAAGCATCAAAAACAGATATAAATGTTTGTCAGATTGACTTTAGCTGACAAGGTCTCAGTGAAGACAATCGACAGTTTTGGATAGAATGCATATGACTTGGACAGATAGAGTTGAGGTAGAAGCATAGATAGGTTAGGGTCCGATCACATTCACTTAGTTCAAAAGATTCAACACGAAGTCATAGCTATAAGTGAATTCTATAGAGGACAGAACAAATATAAATATATATAGTACTAGTCCAATTCAACCAATTGAAGATAAACTTGAATATAAGCCAAGGATGAACTATGCAAACATAACGCCAATAGAAACACTTCAAACAAAAGTTTGGTGGTGGCGTTACCCACCGTATAGGAAGTATTAGATCCAGACACGGCGCACAATTATCGTGGCCCTCCGAAGTCAAATTCCGCATTAATGTATTCACACTTAAAGTGTATGTCTTCATTGATTGAAGATATACATTACTTTGTGTGTTGCACAGCTAAGTCATTAAAATGCATAAGTGTTAGGATGTGTGTCCATTCACAGGACATTTGGGGATTCCAAGATATTTAGCTCACACCGCAACTTGCAAAACCTTTTCTCATCCAAGGGCTTTGTGAAGATACCAGCCAACTGTTCTTCTGTCTTGACGTGAATGATATCAATATCTTCCTTCGTAACATGATCTTTGAGAAAGTGATGACGAATTTCAATGTGCTTTGTCTTCGAGTGCTGAACTGGGTTGTTGGCAATATTGATGGCACTCTCGTTGTCGCAATAGAGAGGCACATTCTTCAGATGGATACCATAGTCTTTGAGAGTTTGCTTCATCCAGAGAAGCTGAGCACAAGAGGATCCAACAGCGGTGTATTCAGATTCAGCGATGAGAGAGATACAGTTACGCTTCTTTGAAGATCAACAGACAAGAGATCATCCCGTAAAGTGACATGTGCCTGATGTGGACTTGCGATCAACCTTGTCACCAAGATAATCAGCATCGAGAATCCAACTAGATCAAGCTCGAGCCCTTTGGATACCATAATCCTAGTGTTGGGGTGTAACCCAAATATCGAAGAATTCGCTTCACAGCTAGGTGATGCGATTCCTTTGGTGCCGCTTGGAATCGAGCACACATGCAAACAATAAGCATTATATCTGGACTAGATGCACATAAGTAAAGCAAAGAACCAATCATGGAATGATATACCTTTTGATCAAACTCTTTACCATTGTCGTCGGGACCCAGATGACTTTTGGTTGGCATTGGCGTCGTGTATCCTTTGCAGTCTTGCATTCCAAACTTCTTCAGGCAATCTTTGAGGTATTTTTCGTGAGATATGAAGATGCCGTTGCGTTGTTGACGGATTTGGAGACCCAGCAAGAACTTCAGCTCGCCCATCATGGACATTTGATATTGCTCTTGCATCATGTGACCAAATTCATCACTGTATTTCTTGATGGTGCAGCCGAAGATAGTGTCATCCACATAGATTTGGCACACAAATAGTTCACCATCATATGTCTTCGTGAAGAGTGTAGGATCTAGTGAACCAGGTTTGAAGCCTTTGCTCTTCAGGAAGTCTTTGAGTGTGTCATACCAAGCACGAGGGGCTTGTTTGAGGCCATACAAAGGCCTAGTTGAGCTTGTATACCATATCAGGATGTTTTGGGTCTTCAAAGCATGGAGGTTGTGCGAAATATACTACTTCTTCTATCTTTCCATTGAGAAAAGCACTTTTCACATACAAATGATACATAAGAATATTGTGATGATTTGCATAGGCTAGCAAGATGCGAATGGCTTCAAGTCTTGCCACCGGAGCAAATGTTTCATCAAAGTCAATTCCTTCCACTTGAGTGTAACCTTGCGCAACGAGACGAGCCTTGTTTCTGACAACTTGACCATGCTCATCTTGCTTGTTGCGATATATCCATTTGGTGCCAATGATATTGTGCTTCCGAGGATCAGGACGCTTAACCAATTCCCACACATTATTCAGCTCGAACTGTTGAAGCTCTTCTTGCATAGCTTGAATCCATTCAGTTCCATGAAGGCTTCATCAACTTCCTTGGGTTCGTAGATTGAGACAAATGCAAAATGCCCACGAAGTTGGTTAGCTGTGTTGCTCTTTAAGTTGCTTTTGAACGAGTGAGTGGACCAGGTGCATTCAAGCTGTCAATTATCTTCTCAATCTGAACTTCATTTGCAACACGAGGATGAGCAGGACGAAGATTCTGCTCTTGCTGATCAATGTCATCATTTGGGGAATTGTCTTGATCGAGCATTGTCTTCAAAGTTGATTAGGTACAGAAATGACAAGCTCCTCTTCAGATTGATTTTCAGAGGGTATGATATCTCCAATTCCCATCTGCTTGATAGATTCACTTGGAGGTACTTCATCTAGCACATTTGGCAGGTGCTCTCTTTGCGAGTTGTTAGTTTTATCGAATCAAGACATCCACAGTTTCAACCACTTTATAGTGAAAGAGGTTGAAGACTCAGAGGAGTGCGAATCCTTTCCATAACCAAGCATAAAACCTTCATGTGCTTTCAAAGCAAATTTTGAAGTGTGATGTGGATCCTTGATCCGACCAGACCAAATACTCAAGTAGCTTACATTTGGCTTCTTACCAGTTAGGAGCTCATAGGATGTTTTCTTCAGAAGCTTGTGAAGATAAACGCGGTTGATGATGTGGCAAGCAGTGTCAATGGCTTCAGGCCAGAACTTCCGTGGAGTCTTGTACTCATCAAGCATCGTTCAAGCCATCTCAATGAGAGTTCTATTCTTGCGCTCGGCGATGCCATTCTGCTGAGCTGTATAAGGAGCAGAGAACTCATGTGTGATGCCAAGTGTATCCAGATAGAGGTCGAGGCCAGTGTTCTTGAACTTCAAAGGTCGTTGTCGCTTCTGATTTGCTTGATCTTGACGCCATAGTTCGTCATGGCACGATTGGCAAAGCGTCCAAAGACATCCTGCACTTCAGTCTTGTAGAGGATTATATGTACCCAAGTATATCTAGAGTAATCATCAACAATTACGAAGCCATAGAGGCAAGCAGTAGCATTGAGAGTAGAGTAGTGAGTAGGGACAAATAGATCCATGTGAAGCAGCTCGAAGGGTTGAGATGTAGTCATGATTGTCTTCGAGGGATGCTTGGCCCTAGTCATCTTTCCAGCTTCGTAGGTGCCACACAGATGGTCCTTCTTGAACTTGACGCCTTCGATGCCCACGACATGCTTCTTCTTCGCGAGAGTGTGCAAGTTCTTCATGACAGCATGCCCTAGCCTTCGATGCCAAAGCCAAGATTCTCAAGCCTTTGCTAGAAGACATACGACCATCTGTGGTCCTTTGAGAAATCTACCATATATAGATCGTCTTTTCGATACCCTTCAAAGATCGGAGACTTGTCGATTCCATTAGTACAAGGCATCAATATTTTCCAAATAGCACAATCATGTTTAAGTCACAAAGCATTGAGATGTACATTAAGTTGAAACCAAGGGATTCAACAAGCATCACTTTATCCATGTGTTGATCCTTTGAGATTGCAACTCTACCTAGACCCAATACCTTGCTTTTACCAAAGGTCAAGAAATGTGATGTGACTTTTGTCCGATGGACGTAAGGTTGAGTCCATGAGAAGACTTCGATCACCAAATATATGATTAGTGCATACGCTATCCGTAATCCATTACGAAGCACGAGGTGTCGTAGCCTACAATGCGATTAGGGGATAGGCTTCACCAAGAGTATTGTGAAGCATAAACATTTGACGAGCAAGAGGATTATCAAAGCTCAGATCAAGATTAGGACTGATAGGATGTTTGGCAAATGATTCAGGAACAAAATACATAGTAAGACCATTTGGGCAATTTATCTTGCGTTGTTTTAGGTCCCCAGGAATAGCATCAGACGCCTTTGATTTCCGGCTGGAGACCTTTCCCTGCAAAAGAAAGTTAATTCTTCTTAACCACCCACATCTTCAGGGGTGGCTTAGAAGCAATGAGTCTAAGTGCAGCATCTGAGAACTTCAGCTTTGGAGCCCTAGCAAATAGCCTTGCAGGAGAAGAACGATACTCATATGAATAAGCAGAAAAGTTCTTAGTTCTATGAACATAGCGGTTTGAAGACACACACTCATATTCACAAGTCTGAGTATGGTTTCCCTGCAAAACATTGGCGTTAGGGTGACTCAGGTGAGTCCTCTGTCTGTATGAAGCCTTTGGGTCATATGAAGCCTTTGGTCTGGGATTTGTCTTCTTCCCAGGTGGTGTCATGATGACATTCACAGGAAGATTCTCAAGACAACTTTTGGGAACCCAGATCTTCTTCATAGGTGGCCCGTTCCTGCAGTTAGTACCAATATACCTGGCAAACACTTCACCATTCTGATTCTTAAACAGTTTATAGTTTGCATCAAAGGATTCATCAATGACAATTGGGTTAGCACAGGTGAAGCCAGATAAGGTGGATGGATCCACTGAAGGTCCCTTTGGAGCAACCCATGTGGTTTTGGGGTACTTTCGGGCTTCCGGTAGGAGCCATCAACATTCATTTTCCTCTCGAACCCAACACCCTCTTTCCTAGGGTTTCGGTTCGTAATATGCTTTTGAGGACATCGCACGTTGTCTGATGCCCTTTGAGACTTTTGTACATCCCTGTTTTAAGCAATGTCTTCAACCTAGCATTTTCATCAGCAATAGTAGTGATATCCTCTGCAGAGGGGTTAGTTACCACATCAGCAGTTGAAGATATTGCAATAGTAGCAGCAGTAGAACATTCAGCAACAAAAGTAGCGTTATCACGCTCAAGGCATTTTAGACAAGGTGGTTCAAACCCTTCCTGAGCGGAACTGATCTGTTGAGCGTGAAGTGACTCGTTCTCTTTTTGAAGATCTTCATGAGCCACTCTCAATTTCTCAAGCTCTTGATTCCTTTGAAGATAATCACAGGAGAGCTTTTCATGAGTGGTTGTGAGCGTTTCATGACAACTTTCAAGTTCCTGGTACTTAGCATGAAGATTTTAATGTCTTCAACTAAGGACTGAGAATGGGTCATTTCCGCGTTCAACAGGTCATCGCTTTTGTCTAACAGTTTTTGAGTATGTTCCATAGCTTTCTGTTGTTCAATTGCAATTTTAGCAAGTGTTTTGTAGCTGGGTTTGGATTCACAATCAGAGTCATCTTCACTTGATGTTTGAAAGTAAGCGTCGCGTGATTTTACCTTGGCACCACGTGCCATGAAGAAGTAGGTGGGAGGCAAGTCGTCCTCGTCATTATCATCAGTGTTGGTGACATAGCCATTGTCTTCAGTGTTGAAGATGGACTTGGCAACGTAGTTAGTAGCTAGGGCCAAACTCGCAACACCCGAGTCAGACTCCCCCTCAGACTCCACCTCCGCCTCCTATGAAGAAGACTCCTCTTCTGAATCCATCTCCTTGCCAACAAAAGCACGGGCCTTGCCAGATGAGCTCTTCTTGTGTGATGAAGATATGGAAGAAGACTTGGAAGAAGACTTTGATGATTTCTTCTTCTTCTTTTCATCAGAATCATATTCTTTGCTCTTTTTCTTCTTCTTCTCATTGTCCCACTTTGGACACTCAGAGATGTAGTGACCAGGTTTCTTGCACTTGTGACAGGTTCTCTTCTTGTGATCATAGGCAGAAGCTTCATCATTTCTTGAGCTGGATCGTGAAGACTTTCAAGCCTTTCTTCTTGGTGAATTTCGAACTTCTTCACAAGCATAGCAAGCTCCTTTCCAATGTCTTCGGGATCACCAGAATCGAGTCGATTCTTCTTCAGATGAGGAAGCAGCAGCCTTTGCCTTCAAAGCTCGAGTTCGGCCATAGTCGGGGCCATAGATATCTCGTTTCTCGGATAGCTGGTACTCATGTGTGTTGAGCCTCGAACTATGTCGATGGATCGTGAGTCTTGAAATCGTATGCGTTCTTGTATCATCGTGGCTAAGGTGTCAAATGAGCTGTCAAGAGATCTCATTAGTGTCTTCACTATCTCATGCTTCATTGATCTCGGTGGCGCCGAGTGCTTGGAGCTCATTTGTGATATCGGTGAGCCGATCAAATGTGAGCTGGACATTCTCGTTGTCATGTCTCTTGAAGCGGTTGAAGAGGTTGCGAGAGTAATCTGACACGTTGATCTCGCTGGGTTGAGACGCCTTCATTGACCTTGGATAGCCAGTCCCAGACTAGCTTTGACGTTTCCAGAGCACTCACACGGCCATACTGTCGTTTTGTAAGGTGACCACATATGATGTTCTTGGCAGTAGAGTCCAGTTGAATGAACTTCTTGACATCAGCAGGGGTGACACCTTCACCAGTCTTGGGAACGCCGTTCTTGACGACATACCATAGATCCACATCAATGGCTTCAAGATGCATGTGCATCCTATTCTTCCAGTAGGGATATTCAGTGCCATCGAAGATGGGGCACGCATCGGAGACTTTGATTATCCCTGTAGTCGACATAGCTAAAACTCCAGGTGGTTAAACTGAATCACACAGAACAAGGGAGTACCTTGCTCTGATACCAATTGAAAGGGCTAGTTATCGACTAGAGGGGGGGTGAATAGGTGATTTTTATGAAAGTCTTCAAAACATGGGAGTTTCGAAGACAGACAATATGAACAACACTATTCTAATGCAGCGGAAGGTAGACTACACTAGACAAGCCATAGTCAAGTATTCAATGAAGTGAAAGCATGAAGACTAATAGCAGCTAGGTAGTAAAGACCAGGATGGAAGATAGTATGAAGCCAATCAGAACAGATATTCACACAGTGAAGTCAAACAGATAATACAAGCAGGCAATGACTTCACGAAGACAAACTATAAGTACAGAGGAGTAAAGATAGAACCAGTGGCTTCAGAAGGACACATGATTTGTTGGACCAGTTCGATTCTTTGTGACAAGCTATACGTCTGGTTAGGGAGGATGAGATTCAACTCAGAAGACCGCGTCTTCACCTTATTCCCCTTGAGCTAAGGACACACAGTCCTCGCCCAATTACTCTGGTAAGTCTTCAAGGTAGACTTCCGAACCTTCACAGACTTTGTTCACCGGTAATCCACAATGGCTCTTGGATGCTCAGAACGCGACGCCTAAATGGTTGGAGGATTCATAGTCCTCAAGTGTAACAAGTCTTCAGATCACACGGACATAAAGACTTCAGTGATGCCAAACACTCTTTGGGCTCTGGGTGGTTTGGGCTTTGTCCTCACAAGGATTCTCTCTCAAAAGCTTCGGCGGTGGGTTTCTCTCAAACGACAAAAGCCGTGTACTAACTCTGAGCAGCCACCAATTTATGGTGTAGGGGGTGGGCTATTTATAGCCACTGGGCAACCCGACCGGATTTTTCCGAAATGACCCTGGGTCACTAAGGAACTGACACGTGTCGCAACGGTCAGATTTCAAACACACGCGACAGCTTGACTTGGGCTACAAGTAAAGCTGACTTATCCGACACAGGATAAGATTTGCTCTCATTGTCTTCGCTCGAATACATAGGATTTTGTTTGAGCATCACTTCAGTTACTCTGACTTTGTTCACTTGGACCCCACTTAACAGTGCGGTGGTTCCTATGACTCAACAAAGAAGAAAAGGAAACAACGAAACAACTAAGTCTTCGCGCTCCATAGTCTTCACTCAATGTCTTCTCGTGTCATAGTCTTCAATGTGAATATCTTCACACACCACCATTGTCTTCAATGTCTTCACACATTTTTAGGGGTCATCTCCGGTAGGTAAACCGAATCAAGGAGGGACTAGTACCTGTGTTATCCTGCAATTCTCACAAACACATTAGTCCCTCAACCAGGTTTGTCGTCAATACACCAAAACCAACTAGGGGTGGCACTAGATGCACTTACAACTCCCCTGTTTGCCAGCTTCAATAGCATGGAAGAAGGTGTTCAAAGAACATAGTTTCACATCTACATTTTCTCCATTTGATCTTGATCAATAATTCACTTATAGAAATAGAATAGAATAGAAATATCAAGAGAAACACTCTTCTTTCCGAAGATCCATTTCTAGTGGGACATCGTTCATAGGGAGCGCACATCCAATGCGCCCTCTACTCTTCACTCTTCACTCTTCACTCTTGTGCTCGATATCCTCTTCAACAAGGATTTGCGGCTCCAATCCCTTTATTTTTCCAAAGGTAAAAGATGGAACGGACCGAATCCAAAATGGAGGCGGGTGTCCCTTTCCTAATGCTTTCATAGCTTTTGCTCGTATCGTCGGGATCCGAGCTCTATGGGTATTCAACAAGAACCCAGCTGGGATAAATAAAAATGGGTATACTTATAATGATCATTCCCTTCATTCATCTCTTTTCAAACTAGGAATACATCATGGAATAGAATTTATCATTGTATTATAGAGGTTGTTAGCGGAATTATTGCATTCGAAGTCAAATAACTTGCTATAATGATACTAGTACCTATTGCGGCATAATGCATTTTTGAAGGTTCATCATTGAGCGCATATTCACTCATGGAAGTATATTACAAAAGGGTACTTATTTTGATATATCGATATAACTCTATCAACCAAATCATCATGTGGAATGATGTAAACTAGCCTAAAAAGTGAAAGAAGCCCTCATACCCACTCCTCTTTCCCCACCAAACCAACAAGTAGTAGGTTGGTGGGCCTCGGTATCTCTATTTGCTAAGATGGATACCTACACCACTCAATAGTTCCAAATCTTTTTTTATCCCATAGGAAAGAAAATGCTTCTAGCAATTTTTGACTTTCTTCCACTGTCATACGACGATCTTCACAACCTTCCACCGGAGGCTTGTTTCTGTTTCTTCCTCTTTAGCCATTGCTTCTTTAATCATATCTTTGATATTCTTTAGGGGCAATTTAAACATGTTCGCATCCCGCAGGAAACGAAAAGCCAGAAATAGAATTTCCTCATCGAAAGGAGTTTATCCAGATTTGGTACCAAACCCGGAAAAACCCTAAACGAGCTCTTAAAAAATCGATATAAGCAGGGTCATAGGAATCTTGAGATTCCCCTCCCTCCGCTTTGGAGGAGAAGCTTCTTCTATGGCTATGGCCAAAAGGAGAAATAGTCCTGTTCGTTATATTCCTCCTAGAATCCAAGGCATTTCATCGGAATACATCCTGTCTTTTCACCTTTGTAGTCCTATGCATAGTAAGTACTATAGCCCCAATCATAGCTACTAATAAAATCAGACTAGAAACCAAAAACCAGACGGAATAGTAGGTATAAAGCAAATTGCCCAATGTTTCCAAATTAGTCCAACTTCGTACCTTTCCGGCATAAACCGTATATCTCGTAGAGGTCGTATTTACGTGGGTTGGTAGTAATGGAATGGTTTCATTATCTAAAATGATGAAAATTTCCAACCAAAATATTAGTCCAATAATAACACTCAATGGTATATAGATCAATAATTCTTAGTGAATCTTCTATATTTGAATATTGAACATCATATCCAAGAATAGGAATGAAAGCGGCAATAGCTCCTATATGAACTCTCGGGAGATCATAGCGGAGAAGTCGAGACCTAACAAAATAAGTAAACCAAAAGTGTCGCAAAAGACTAGGATGGGAAACAAAATGGAATGTACCGGATTTTTAGCACGTACAACCATCAAACCAGAGACCAAAGCAGGGCTCAACAAAATAGAAAGTATCATGGTACGTCGTCCTCCCTTGAAATGGAACTTGAATGCTGGAGCAAGAAGATGCATTCAAGCCGATCTATTACAACTAGCGCGGTTGTTCGTATTTCATTTTCTTCTTCCAAGCCGACGCTCTTCTTATAAAAGAAAGCACTCACTGAATTACTTACTGAATCTCGTCTTTCTCTCGGCGCCGATAATTTTTGACATGTCCGGGTCGATCAGAGGTTCGGCTTGCTTCTCCCCCACCCTCGCCTATGAAATGGATAACCCTTGCTGCCATAGCAGCAGGATTTTAAGGGCTTCTGTTGAAGTGGAATAGGAGGAAGTCATGCATTCTTTCAAGAATCTCCAACCCCCCCTTTACCTTCTCTTTCTATTATATAAAAAGGCGAACATCTAATCTAGGCCCAGTCACCTTTCTATGAAGGCGAGCAGCCCAGCCCCCTTGTTGAAATTTGGATATTAAGGAAGCCGTATTTCGCAATAGGAGCTCCAAGAAGCTGGGCTTAGGGTGCGCCTCATGCGGTCGTTTCAGTGACTCAATTGGCTGGCTTCCCTCAGCTCAGACTGGTGTCGCCACCTCTCCCAGGACCGGAATGATTATCCCCGCCCGATGGGTCTACATTCATCCCTGAATGTCGTCGGGTACTCTTCACTTCCCCGCCATTCTTGTAACCGTCACCCGTAATCCATGCAGTGTGTCCGCACCCCTAGAGTGGGCGAGAAAGAAAGGATTTTTCTCGAGCAACCCCCCGGTTCCATACCCAGGAGTTCACTTTCCCATATGAGCACTCGGTACATATATAAGTCGATTGGAAGAGTCAAAGGGTCACCACTATTGAGGATCTCCCCTTATCTTAGAAGGGTCGTCGAGGGTTCGCGCCATGGTTCATTGCTGTGCTTACACACTAGGCTACCCTTCTCCGAAGCTCCATGGGACCACCTATCACTAGTCTTCGGCCGGAGGGGTTTATTGCACAAAAAGGCCGGGATGCGGGCTCCAGCAGAGGAAAGCCCAACGAATGTCAGATGCAAAGCCCCGCACCTCATTAAGATCATATTGGCATACTCTCCTAGAAAAAGAGCAGACCCCATTGAAGACGGGAGTGAGGTACAACAAGGCCATTTCCGTCCACCTTCTCACGGAGTCAGACGTGGGCGTTACCGCCCATACAAGCTCCCACCGGCCAAAGCGATTAGCTTTCCTCTAGAAGTCATGGAAGTGTGGATAAATCAACGAAGGTTTTATTTCTTAAAAATCGCCCTAACCGTCCTAAATATGGACGGAGAGCGGTCTCGAGTTTTTCGGGGTCCTCGAGATCGCATTTTAGGTCGAGTAGAGACGCTAGGAGTCTGTGGGCTTCCCCGGCATTTCAAGATGGCCTCTATCGTATTTTCGAGAGCCTCCCGTTTGCCCGTCAAGGGCATTTAACATCCAGAGACAAAAGCAGTCCCACACTAAACTGGAATTTTCCCCAATGGACGCAACCAGCTCTGCTTTCGCGGTCTCAAAAGGAGAAGCCCCGAACGCTTGCAGTTGCTTTTTTCTCTTTATTCCTTCTAAGCGAGCCTCTAAAGACTCTACTCCTACTTTAAACTTAGAGTCCGATTCTTCCAAAGTCAAAGTAGAACTTCATTTTGAGGAGTTTGCCCCCCCGTTCGCCGCCGTCCAGCCGGCGGCTACTCTGGGATGGATCGAGGTTTAGGCCAGGGGGCTTGCTCCCTTTCTTCTGGAGCTAAGGAAGGACCTGTGGGTGGCGTTTTCGGTAAATGGGGAATCTCAAGGAGGGTCTCGGACCTTGAAGTGCCCCACCACCGGGGTTGGCGTTGTGTCGACGACCCCTCTGGCTCCGGCTAGAGGTAATTTCTATGATCTCCCGGCCCTTTGTTCCTTGTCACCATCGCAATAACAATAAGGAGACGCGGTGGCGTCGTCATCCGAAGGAAAGAAAACCCCAAAGGACCGAATGGAATTCTACTTGTCGGGCTTGGATTCGTTTCGTTTATCAAAAATCGAAATAATAAACAACAACCCATAAATAAAAGAGAAATTACGATAACAAATCTAAAGTGAAGCCAATCGCTTATAAAAATAAACCAGTCTCCTTTAAAAGGAACCGCCAATTCACTTCGAAAAACTATGTTCTAACTTGAGCGAGAAAAATTGGTGGCATTTGACATCTAAAGTTTCACCACCCCTACTACTGCTCAAATCCTGCTTTGGTGAGCTTTCCCAAGGTGACACCAAAGGTCTACCTCCTTTCAGGCGCCTCACCTCCTCCATGAGGATGATCCACTGGATTCATTGCAACATCATGAACAATGGGGCATCTGCCTAAGCACCGACACCCCCACCATGCTTACGGCTCTATACCTACTAGACCTGTATTCGGTAAAGCTTTCTTTCTATATGCTAATTCTCATGCAGTTCATATTGTCGATATGAGTATAATTGCCTCGAGAAATAGATAAGAATTCCTTCCTTTACCGGTAAATGAATAGGAATCGGGTTAATAAAAGCTGGAACTGCTTCCGCCTTCCTCTCGAATCGAGCTATTTCTCCTGAAATATACAGTTTCACATCATTACAGAAATCCTATACCGTGTATTACCACCGGTATGGAGCCATCGTCGCCTTTCGGCGTAGCGTGAAGACCTTCCCACGGTCTTCGAGTCGTTAGTGACAGGCTAGCAAGCACCAGTGGAATTTAACCGCCTAGTGGTCGGGACACCGCCTTCTTCTCTAGAATCACGCAAGTGGTACCGCTCCCCACGGTAAGGATAAAGACCTTAAGGCATAAACGTAGAGCCTGAGTCCAGAAGATAGTATTTTCTCGGTGACGATAGTGGCCATTTTCCGGTTCAGTGGTTGTATCCAGAAAGATTCTAGAGTCATTTGCCGCATTCTCCCAACCAACCATCACATATGTGAAACTCATGTGAAAATAAAAAGCACACAAACTCTTATGTGTTGGCGAAACTTCGTTTTCCACGATAACGTATTTATTTGCTGTTGGAACTCGGGCAGAAATGTGTCCCGGCTCCAACGCTATTCTAGAAATGCAAAAAATAGAATAATAGATGAATTAGAAAACTCAACTGTTCTTTGTGATTCGGCACCGCTTGAACTAACCGGCCCAATTCTTGGTAGGTACTTATTAGGGGGAGGGCCAACCACCGAATGAACAATGATCTCCCGGTCCCACTTGATTCCTGGGGAATTTAGGGAACCTCATGGACTTGACTCTTTTAAGAGGAAGAAATTCAAAGTGAAATATCTATAATATGCTTTACACTCCATTTTCACAGGTATGCCCCTACCTTTCTCAGAGATTGATGCACTAATAAGACTTCAAATCCTTGGTTTGAGCATCCCTTTCTTTTGTAACCTCTCTTAGGAACTTCAAACGGAACAAGGCTAGGATCCTAATCTCTATTCCTTCCTCCTTGGCGCCGATAACTCCAATAAAGCATGACCAAGTAGATATAAACGTGTCAAGAGCAATAGACTCTTTTTTTTATAGAGCTTATCATTGTCATTGATTGACCAGCATGACTTACGGATTGCATTTTATACTGTGCTATTTGAATAGCAAGATTCTTGAAAGGCGGAGGAAATAGACTTTCTTGCTCCTGCACATTCTTTCTAAGGGCATCTAAGGAACTAATCAAAGGTTACGAAAGAGAAGGCTTGAAAAGGAGCTTACTTTTCCCGCTAATGCTACTTCCGCTATCTCGTAAGGAGGATACGACTCATAAACCTCCCTTGGTATTTGGGTAGGGAGAAAGATAATTAATTAGGCTGAGTGAGGAATGTATACAACTACCGCTCAAAAGGCAATAAGAAGCACGCACTCCTACTAGACATGGAAGGAGTAAACCTAAAATATGCTTTCTTCCCTTATGTTGAATCAACTTCCTTGTCTCTTTCTAGAAAGTCAGGAGCTGGCCCAAGGTGACTTCTTTGGGAAATGAAAAACAATTGGTTCAATCGAGTACTTATAAGCGAACGAAGTTCTCTCTCATATTGTTATGTTTACCTGGAATGCCATAAGCCTGCTCTCAAGGAACAACTCGAATCATCACGACGCTGGACTTGCTTTCGCACGGGGAGTTGGAAAAATTACCCTCTTGTCGGTATGGCGATAGATAGCAATAGCAACGGATTGATTATGATTATGATTAAGTAGACTGACTGTTGGATGAGCTCCAAAAGGTGGTGAGCCTGATGAGTCAACCAAAGGGAGTGGGCCCTTTAAACCCCTAGGGCGTAAGCATTTCTGTCTATCCAAAATAAGAGGTCAAGTCAATCTTGAATGCGATTAGTACCTATTAGTATTAGATACGTAATCCTATTTGCTTTGAGCGCCCTATCCTATATTCTCTCTATCTATAGATGGAGAAAGACATGCTCGATATGAATTGGGACAAAGAAGAAACTCAAAAGCAGGAGGTAGGTCCGTGGTTTCAAGTTGAGTAGTGAGTGGTTCCTTGAGGGGAGTCGGCAGAAACCTTTACTCATTTGATTTCCTCCCAAAAGAAGGAGGGGTTTTCCTGTGGTAGGCGCCAGGAAAGATACCATGAAATTAGGCACCAGGTACTATCCATCATGTTGGAGATATGCCCTAGAGGCAATCATGTATGATGATATTTCCTATGTGTTTATGAATAAAGATAGTCCTTGGACATTATCAATGATGTGTATCAGCAAGTATGTGACTTGTTTGTGGGACTATGCATTGTATGATGACTGTCCTAAAAGGTCCCTAGTCGAAAGGGCTGTGTGGACGCCAGCCGACTAGATCGGGCATATGACACGGTCGATGGCTTGGTCTCATTATCCATGGAGCATTGGATGCTAACCGGATAATATGGACTTGGAAAGGTCTGGTCGGATTCGACGTAGTCGAATCCGAGTCGAGATAAGGCCCGAGTCGGACAGACCCAACTATGAGACGCAGCGATATGTCATCTGTGAGTCTCTAGTACAACATACGTTCTATGTCCTAAGACCTGAGCTGACGCATGTACTCGGGATGGTGACAGACTTGCTTTGGGCCGACCAAACGCTACTCCATGACTGGGTAGTTACGAAGGTAGGTTTCGGGTTTGTCGGTCCCATGTCATGCGAGACATGGTCGAGCAAGATGGGATTTGCCCTCCGATCGTGAGAGATATACTCTGGGACCCTCGTGTGATCCGACCAGATAAGCATGGCCATGCGACAAGGATTATGAGATAATCCAGATTGTGGTCGGTATCACCGAACGAGAAAGAGGTCGGGCTAGCACAAGGATGACAATCTCGCCTTGAGCCCGACAACATATATCGCTTGGCAAAGGGAATGTAGTGTGACACGCTGTCTGTGTTCGCCTAACCAGCTTCATAGTCTGCTTGGTGGTCGGCACGCCTTGCTAGAGGCTGCTACCAACCATGCAGGTCGGAGGTGATCCGAACTGTGACCAAGCCGACTTGAACCTAAGGGGTCGCGCGCTTAAGGGAAGGAACCTACGAGGTTGGTTCGTAGGACACTGGTCGGATGTGATCCGAAGTGGACTAGGAACGTGACCGAGTAGACTTTGGGCTTTAGGGTCCGTGCGAGGCCCAAGTGTTGAGCCCGCGACGGATGCCTATATAAAGTGGAAGTGCGGAACACTCATGTGGTTGATCGCTTCGGCGCTGCGACTAGGGTTTGCATGTGTTGCGAATAGCCACCTCCACTCGCTGCCGACTGTGTGATCGGACCTAGCAGTCCGCCGCACGGTGTTCCTCCTACATGTGCGGATACCGTTAGAGGCGGTGCACTTGCGCCGCTCCGGCGAACTCGTACGTGGGATCGGACGACTGGCTGTTCGAGGGAGATCGAACGAGGAGGAGACGATCCACGCGGACGCACTGCCCCAACTCTTCTTCCGCTGCACGGCACTGCACGTCTAGTGGTAACGAACTGTGATCCATCTCCTGTAGCATGTTCCTGGATGTTCTGCGCGTAGGAAAATTTTAATTTGCAGTCGACGCACCCTACCGTAGAACCCGACACATCACACTTAGAGTTGGTATTTATTGTTTGATTCGAATCCCTGCTTACCAAACAGTTGTCATAACAGATTTGAATGACGATATCCAATTATGAAATGGCTAGAGGAGGCACAGAGATAAGACAGAACCGATGGTAAGGTAAATCAAAGGTTTTCATTTACCTTATCTTCGTCGTAACTTTCTTATCTATTTGTGTATGCTATTAGAAAGGGAAATTCGATACAACCAACGCCAAGAAACCTTCCGCCTTTCCTACGAAAACAACTTCCGCGGATAGAATAGTTAGCCAACATGAATTCCTGCTTATTGTCCTTCCTACATAAGTGAGAGCAAGGCCAAGTAGAGCATGGAGCTTACAAGTAGGATCTGGTAATTGGTTCTCGCCACAGATGCAAAAAAGAGGTGTTTTGGGGTGAGTCCCCGCCAAGCGGCTTTTGATGACGGCGTCGTCAACGTGACACTTCTGCATTACGACCCAACCGAGACCCGAGGATGAGGCTCATTAGGCGCTTAAATGTGGCACCGACATTTATCAAACCAAAGGGCATCCGCTTGTAGCGAAGGAAGGCGATAAAACTAGTTTTTCTTTGTCTTCCTCACCATATAGACTTGTCGATACCCGTAGCAAAGGCCGAGGAAGCTCAACATCTCGCACCTGCGGTGGAGTCAACCAGTTTAGTCCTTGTACTTCGTGGAACCAAATTCCAGATATGGATTGCAAACCTTTTCGCTTTGGGTCTTAAGTGAATGAAAGGGTGGGTTAAAACCATGGCCAGCCCCTCAAGAAATCTACCAGAGGTTACCGATGGGATGCTAGCTGCGGTATATAGGAAAACGTGGTGTAGAGCACGAACAAGATGTTCTAACACATATCCCTTTATATTTATTGGTTCAACAGAAGATGTATGATAAAGAGTCGGCATTAAGTCATGCAACGCGCTCGGGGTTTATAAGAGGAAAGACTCTCGCCAAGATAGATTGAACGTCTGACGCTTGCTTACAAGACTGCATCTTGAAAAAGGCTACCTCTTCAAACTGCTGAATGCCCTATTCCATCTATCTTTCCCGAAAAAGCGTATACTTTTGTTCTATAAGCAAATAAAGCATACTTGTTTTATGGATCAAGCGATCTTCTACCTTGGTGGGTAGCGGAGAATCAAATCAATATCGGAGTATTGCTCTAGCTGCACTGAATTAACCTCGATTCAATCATGACTCTCTGAACTAGGTTGTACTTCGTCTTCCCTCTGGACCTTGGAAATGGAAAAAGTTACGGTGCGTAATTGAAGATTCGGTGAAAACTAGTCGACCTTTCATCACAAATTGAAGCAGAGGCTGTTAGTTGAAAATCCATTTGCAGATCCTGTTGTTGAGGTAGAACTAGCTTCACCAATAGCATAGACTCTATCACCGAAGAGATCGGCAGGTACAAGGATAATGAGACAGAGATAAAGGCTTCGTCGGAGAGACGAGAGCGGGACCCTTTGAAAATCAGAAATAAAAGGCGATCAATGAATTGACCAAGTGTAAGCGAGGGAACTGAGAAGAGCAATATGTAGCATACTTTTCCGCTCGAGACCAGTATCTAGACCCTTGTGATCGATAGCTGGACCCATGTTGACAAAGACCGAAATCCTGCCCCTCCCATGAACTAGTACCACCAATAGATAGGCCCGTCCCTTCTTGGGCAACCCTGAAAGTATCTTCTTGTACGGACTGAAACAAGACAAACTACTCATGGGACCCACTTAAGATCTCTTTCTTTAGTTTTCTGCTTTATTCCTTTCTTAGAAAAAGTAGCTTCCCTTATTAGTAGCGCTAGTATCTTTTCATAATGATGAATTTTTTAGAGCTTCCTAGATTTTGAGAAGTCGAGGCATTGTCGGCTGGGGGGAAATTTGATCGAAACTAATAACAACTAGTCACGATTAGGGACAAAGCTCAGCTAGTATACATAATGTGTTCAAGGCGCATTTCCTCCAACAACTAGACTAAAGAAAATAAGGGCGGAAGGATTTAATTAAACGTTGTTGCATGAGCGGCTTCTAAATGAGTGGTTGATGATTCACTTTCTGATTATTACCCGCTAGCTATTGAAGCGGCAGTGTGACGTCGGCCCATCGCGGAATGGGTGCCACCTAACTATGATTCGTGAAGGTTCCACCTTCCTTCCACAGATATAGTTATAGTAGTTCCACTTGATGTGGATCACGCCCATGCTTGCTCAGCTCCGTGATCGTGCTCCTAAACCTATTTTCAATAAATAAGTCATCTGGTCTATGTTGTTGGAGTTCCGCATGACGCCTTAATCCCACCTCTCGTGTCTAAGGAATAGCCTTTTCTTCTTTTCTTTATTGTTCATGGGAACATGTAAGATTAGCAATGGAAATTTAGCTACGGCCGTCCCTTCCTCAAGCAAACAACGCGAGACTTAGTTAACGAAACAGAACTCCATCCCTTGACATTAATTTCGATACGTAGTGGAATCAAAAAATGCGGGAAAAATGCACATTCAATATTGAGAAAATGTTATGCGTAATCGCCCTTGCCTCAAGGTCTTGAGAAACCAGAAACTAGTGTTCGATGGCCCAACAAATCCTATTGGTTTTCGCATGGGATGTCATTTTACAAGCTTTCGCATCTTGAGCGTGACTATGGATTTTATATAGTTATGGAATAACCTTCTTATTCGCGAGTTCTTCGCCAAAGACTCTGATATCGCTTGTTGGGCGCTTGATTCAAGTACCAAAGATCAAGGCGCACTTGAATGCATTAGGTTGGGAAGCGGCCTAGAAGGTGCTTAAAGATAGGTGACAGTTGTGAAAGTTTAGTCGACTTGTCGGCAAAGAATCGACCTTTCTTTCATCAAAAGTAGGAATGAAAGTCGGCATGCAGATAAGGAAATCTCTTTTCTTCTCTTCTACTCGACTCTGCACCTTCTAAAAGGAGAAGCAATAAATACAAAAGTGCTAGGTTTGGATTTGAGTGAGATCCGGATCGGTAGCTTAAGATATCCCCTCGGTGGAATGAGAATTTCGATAGATTTCTTTGCATTAAAGCATAGTTGCAGGTAGGTTATGCTCCTTTGCTTCATCCCTATAGTCTTAAGGATTGCCAATCAAACAAAGAGTGTGAGACTAGCCATATTCATCTTCTACATCCTCCTATTTCCCCTATTTAAAATGGTCACCACAAGCAGAAAAAAATGCGCTCTAATCATACTCGAGCCCTTAATCCCCCAATAGGGCTAACTTACCCGAGTCAATTCTTTCCTTCCTGTGCGAAAGCAAGGACTCTTCTCGACTTTACTTGAGTGCCAGTTACTGAGCTATCTTCTTTTTCTTCTTCCGGAGAAAGCACATTTTATTATTTTACGGAAGCAAGACGAAAGGTCATTTCGCCAACTGGGAATAACGGTGAAAGCAATCGATCGGAGAAGCCCCCTAGTATTGAGAATGAAAAAGTGGATTCATTCCCGAGCGTGTGTGTGTGTGCTTTCCACGGGCCTGATCTCGATTTCTTCTTAAGATGTTATGTCCTCCGAAGTGAAGTGGATTGGTCGGAAGCTAGACTCCAACAACATCGATACTCAAATAACCGGCTCTGATACATGGCTTAGAACCTTCAATCTTTAGCCATTATTCCAGTTCAGGTGGTTAGGTACCAAAAGTTATAAATAGGCCCAATTTGACCTTTTATACTAGATTTCCTTAACAAGGGCATCCAATTCTTGAAACAAATCACGCTCCCTTCTCTTTCCACTTTCACTTTCATGCCTATTTGTTTTTCGACTTGGCAATCGTAGCAATTTATGTAAAGCCTCCTGATCCGGATAAACATGCTCGATACATTCTAGTGAACTACAAAGAGAAGCTAGAACGGTGGAAGCCTGAATCCAGTGAGTGCCCATTCTTAATAAACTTGGGAATAGTAGCTCCTATGGTTTCTAGAGCGAGTGAATGAAACGCTATCTTCTTATGAGCGGAGATAGAGAGCTATGTCACAATCAATAAGTGAGATGCTGTGGGCGAGGAATCTTCTTTCACAATAGAGGTCTTCTTTTTGAATTTAAGTGGGACTAGCTTCTTCCTCAATTGATATTACTGACAATCTAGCAATTCCATCCTTTAGAAGAAGATAAGACCATTTCTTTGAATTGTATGATTGAGTGATGGATGCGGACAATCACAAGCCTACTTTGTTTATAGAAAAGAGTGTATAACCCCGATCCCTACATTGTAGAGAATCTATTGTCTAAACTCTTACGTGCCATTTGCCGCCTAATACACTATTTCAGTATAATTTTGTTTGCTGGTGCATATCTCTTGATTGACTATTTATTGGTTATTAAGCATTAGTGAGTCGACCTATGTACAAGTTCGAGTCAACCCCAGATCTCATATCTCCTTGCCTTGTAATCTCTCATTCATCTATTTATGTGCATACTTTAGCGAAGTCTCCATTATAAATATTAGTTAATGCATGATGCGTAAATCAATAACTAAAACTAAAGTGCCGATCATCCCATGCTACCACAGGATTTTTCAACAACATGACATATTGAGAAATATCTATGTTAGAGCCGCCATTTCTTTACGGTTACATTAGTGTGGATTGTTCTTCTGATTCTTATAGGCCTGGCACCCTAGCTTCGATAGATTTATTTGATTTTTCAAGCTATGGCACATGAATGTGATATGGGTCGTATCCTGCACCTCCCTTGATTCCGTGTTAAATCCATCCTAAAAAGCACGAGCTGGATCGGCGTAAAGAACAAGACGAACGTGGTATTATCTCTATTAGGACGGTTATGAGGCTCTGCTTTTCTTTTCTTTATTCAATATCTATTCTTTGTTTCTTATATTCCGCTAATTGTTATCTTGAATGTATCTTTATGCTTAATAGATAACTGGTGATCTTTGGAGCTGTCAAGAAGGCATTGTTTGCGATATCAACCATCATCTACAAATGCCCATCAAAAGAGACCATTTCTCTTGAAACTTCATCCTCCAAGCATTGTACATCCTTTAGAGCTTCCTGTCTATCCCTGCTAGTAACTTCTACTCAGTGTCATATGCAACTATACCTTATGGAATGGACATCCAAATCTAGCTATCTTAGCAAAGGAAGTGGCATTCAAATCTACTGTGTTTTTCTTCTTTAGCCTTTTCGCCCAGCGTTGTCATTATTGACACGCTTTTTGCGATCCCTGTTTTTGAGATCCTCAATGACTACCACCAGAAAGGGAATGTGACCACCATTCTTATTTGAGAAAAGTATCTCCACTATAGCACTAACGATCCTAGACAGCAGAGAAAGCTTGATTGGAGCTAAGAACTATTTCTATAGGATCCCTTCCACTCTTGTGTGGAAAGATCTTTCTTCGTTCAGTCCAGTCTGATTTAAAACGTGTCGTCTACTATTATAGGGGCTGTAGTTAGGGTCACTCCTTCTTATGCCGGGAGATGGCAGTTATCTATATTTAGAAATAATAAAGAATATGGGTGTGATTGTCATCACAATGGAGTGATCGAGTAATCAGCCCTGTAGGTTCCTCTCTGAAAGGACATGCGGTGCCCCCATGTGTGGTTTTGGTAATTGATGACATTCTCTATGGACTAATGGTTGCCTTGAGTTTATTTGAAGGTTTTTTCCATAGGCTTTTCTTGGAGTACATGTGTTGGTTTCAAGGAGAGTTTTGTGTCGACCAAGGTGCTATTCAAGGAATTATCCAAAGATTGGTCATGTGAGTGTTGAGCTTATTGCAAGCATGTCTTGAAGAATAAGATTGTGTGATCATTCATGTCCACCTTCAAGACATCATCCAAATGAAGAGAGTTGGAAAGATTCAAGGTTGATCAAGACTAAGTCAAGAGTGAATCAAGTTGATCAACTCACAAAGCGTAGAAGATGTACCGAGAGGGATCAAGTGATCCCATGGTATGGTAAGCATTGTTCATCACGCTTTGTGTGCTAACCCATGTCTTCGTGAGAGTTCTTTGTGGGGTTAGGTTGCGGTGTGCAAGTTCAAGTGATGCATCACGAAGAGATCAAGTGCTTGAAGCTTGCCGTCCATTGTGGTGACAACGGACTTGTGAAGATGAGCGGAAGAGAGGCTCACCCACGTGTAGAGTATGGGGAGCAATCAACTAGTCTTCATCCCGCCAATGCAATCAAGAAAGGTGGTCCAACTTGAGGAGTCAAGATCGTCATCATCTAGCTCAAGTGGACCATGTGCAAGGCAAAGGTTTGCCCTTGATAGGTTTTCTATTTTACCGGTCTCATGTGGAAGACCGGGTTATAGGATCGTTTGCCGTACTATCAAGGGGGGCTCTCGATGAGTTGCTTGATCGTATCGTTCGTAGAGAGCTCAAACCATTGCATCCTTGCATCATCTTTATTGGTTCTTGTTTGGTTCTTCTCCTTGTGAGATTTGGAGCTTATGGTCATTTTTATGACAAGCTCGAGTTCATCGAAACGGAGTTCTCATGCATCTTCTATGATGTTTTCGATGTTGGAGGGTATGCCGGTTCTTCTCGGTTGGAGGTTTCACTCCTTTGTTTGCTAAGCATACCTCCCCAGCTGTTTTGATGCTACTCATTGTCTTGTTTCAAACAAGCTTGAGTTTGCTCAATTCGGAGCTCATATGAAGAAGTTATGGCAGTTCTGGTTTTCTTGGAGTATTCTTTGCTTTCGTGGTTGTGGCTTAAGGCTGGTGCCAGTGATAGTACCGTGACCCTCACGGTAGTACCGCTGAAGCTCCAGCGGTAGTACCGCTCTCGGAGCGGTAGTACCGCTCAAGCGGTAGTACCCGCTCTCCGAGCAGTAATACCGCTTGGGAGTTTCGACCATAGTACTGCATTGTCTTGTCTGGGCTACTTCCGCCTCGATTCTCGAACGAAGTTTTTCGTGTCGGGTTTTGCGGCACTAGTAGCGGCATGAGAAGCGGTAGTACCGCTCTGAGCGGTAGTATCGCTCTTCCCTAGCGGTAGTACCGCTCTGGGGCCAGGCCTTGACCTTCTCTTGGTAGCAGTAGTACCGCTGGATAGGAGCGGTAGTACCGCCCTCGGTGATAGTACCGCCCTTCCCTAGCGGTAGTACCGCTCTGTCTTGAGGATTTTCGGTGGGGTAACGGTTGGATTTTCCCCTCCTATAAAAGGGGTCTTCTTCCCCATTGAACCTTATCCTTTGAGCTCGTGTTCTTCCCCATTGTTGACCTTCTCCGAGCTTGCTATCTCTCAATCCCTCCATGGTTTCTTGCTAGTTTTGGGGAAAAGAGAGAGGAGATCTAGATCCACATTTCCACCAATCACTTTCTCCTCTATGTGAGGGGAACCCTTGGATCTAGTTCTTGGAGTTCTTGGTGTTCTCCTTCTTGTTCTTCCTCTCATTTTCCTCCCTAGCATTAGTTGCTTTGGTGGGATTTGAGAGAGAAGGACTTGGGCACTCCGTGTGCCCTTGCCATTGCATTTGGTGCATCGGTTTGAGTTCTCCACGGTGATACGTGGAAGTTACAAGTTGAGAAGCTTATTACTCTTGGGTGCTTGGTGCCCTTGAGCTTGTTCCTCTTGGGTGCTTGGGCGCCCTAGGCAGTTGGTAGTGTTCAGAGCTCAATCATTGTGGTGTAAAGCTCCGGCAAGCGTCGGGGTCTCCAATTAGGTTGTGGAGATCGCCTGAGCAATTTGACGGGTTCCGTGACCGCCCCAAGGGTTGCCAAAGTGTACGGGTTCGGTGACCGCCCCCAAGGGTTGCCATTTGTACGGGTTCGGTGACCGCCCTCAAGGGTCCCTTAGTGGAATCACGGCATCTTGCATTGTGCGAGGGAGTGAGGAGATTACGGTGGCCCTAGTGGCTTCTTGGGGAGCATTGTGCCTCCACACCGCCCCAAACGGAGATTAGCATCCGCAAGGGTGTGAACTTCGGGATACATAAATGCGTCTCCGCGTGCCTCGGTTATCTCTTACCCGAGCCCCTTTACTTATGCACTTTACTTTGTGATAGCCATATTGTTCTTTGTCATATATCTTGCTATCACATAGTTGCTTATCTTGCTTAGCATAAGTTGTTGGTGCACATAGGTGAGCCTAGTTGTTGTAGGTTTTGTGCTTGACAAATTAACCGTTAGGTTTATTCCGCATTTGTTCAAGCCTAAACCGTAATTATTTTAAAGCGCCTATTCACCCCACCCCCCCTCTAGGCGACATCCTCAATCTTTCACTCTCTATTTAGATAGACCCCATCAACATGGCCATTCCCTTCTCCTGGTAGCAAAAACCCATTAGAGGTTTGATTCTCAAAAGAAAACAGACCGTAAACTCGAAACTATTCCTACTCGCCAGTGGCTTTATCAATTTGAGTTTAAAAATAGGAAAAAGGGTGTCAAAAGTAGAAGTATCATATCTTCTTAAGGAGCCCAACTCTAGCTAGAGAATAAGAGGATTAGGTTTTGGCAGGATGCGAGGTGCCAACTTATTAAGCACGAGAGTCGTAAGATCCCGGTTATAGAAGAAGAGTAGGCCAATCCCAATCTTAGGCTGCAACAAACAAGGAAATTCCTGTCATCAAATAGGCCTGATCCCCAAAAGGAAATCGCAATCCAAAATCCCTATATACGATATACGATAGATTCCGCACCTTGCTACATGACACTTGTCTCGCATTGCATTCTTGTGCTTCTTCTTCTCGATTTCTTTGCTTTGATGATGCCCTTTTCCCAAAGAGAGTTCTTCATTTGAAGAGTACATTGGCACCCAAGAACACATCTCCTCCTGGATGAAGCCAACAGGTCTCGCACAAGAGTAGTATCTGTGGCTTCATCGAAAACTATCAGCCAAAATCCAAATAAAATGCATCATAGACCCGGATCATCCTTCAGGGAACAACAAAAGCAACATCCAACTTCAACTGGCGGCCTCTGCACACAAAACCTCCGATATATCGTAAAAGAAAACCTTTTTACAAGATGGGAATTTGGCCCAATAGTCCCTCCAATTTGAAGTGATCAAGCCACCACCGGTACCGATGGGAACAAGTACTACCACCTCCTCCAGCTCTAGCTGAGTTCTCCATTCTTCTCCATCGGTGAGTTGCAATGGGAGCATCTCAACATCCTCTGGTAGAATCTGTGCAATCCAAGCCTTCGGGACATCATCCACCAAGAATCGCTTTCTCTCTTGCAGCTCTTTCATAGCAATGGCCTTTATGTTTGGAGGCTAATCCAGGCATCCAAAACTCTCCTCCCAAAGAAAAAAGATGCCAACACCATCGAGGATTTCAGGCCAATCAGTATCATCTCGAGATTCATGAAAATCGTTTCAAAGAAGAGGAACAAACATTGTCTTTAACAACACTCATCCACTTATTGACATTGACACGTATCAATCGGCGTTTATCAAGGGTCGCTCACTCATAGAAACTTTCTTGGTTGTGACAGAACCACTTATCTTTCGCCACGCATATAAGATCCCTATGGTCCTACTCAAGGTAGACTATCGCAAGTCATTTGACCGAGAAAGAGAAGAGTTGTGTCTTAAAGTAAAGACGAGGATGTGGAAATCCACACACACTTGTCTTTCAGGCCCAGCCCACCAGGGATTTCCAAATCGTTAGCGGCGGGTCTTTCTTCTTCTGGGATAGCTGCGGAGCTACTTTTTCTTTCTTTCATTCCATCTGTCTCTATATGCTCGGGTTAATGCCATAAGCGGATTTATATGCCCCGATTCTCAGGGTTAGGGTATTCCCTATGTTGAGCCTACTCAGAACAGAACAAAACTTTTGGATTCTCTTTCGCCTATCGGCCGGCTTTAAACAACCTTCACATTTCCTGCTGAGATCCCAAGTCTCCAAGTGGGCCCTCTTGGCCACCTAATACCTTGGCTTTTTAGAGAATCCCGCTCCTGTGTCGTAGGACTTGTAGCTCGGTAGTCCACCGGGTAGGTTTGTTTATCCTTCCTTTTTCGAGTGTCTTCTTGGATAGTTATAGCGGCCCATAGGCGCAAGATGTACCTTGTGGAGGGCAGCGGTCCCCTAGACATAGCATAGTCCTTTCAGGCAGTGTCCGTTTAGTCCATGGTCCGTTGGATGGTCGCTGCAAGGCCAGAAATTGGAACACAATGATTCCGCTCGTTCCTGTCCTTCGCTTCAGGGCCTGTCCCTCGGTGTGGTCAGTACTCATACTGTCGGGTAGCAAAGCTTACACTTGTTCACTTATTATGACGGTTCACCAGGGCCTCTTTCCTCCTCCCTTTTCTGCTCACTCGTAGGGGTCCATACCCCCACAAAGGGGGAGAGAGTCGACTGAACATCTCAGCTATTGGCGGGAATTTCGCCTTCATCCGATCCCCAATTCTTGTTCACCCCGGATGATCGTGTTGGGTAAATTGTGACCTCGTACGATCGTATTGGGTGAGCAACAACCGCTTCATCACAAGATCTTGACTTATGGGCTAACAGGTCACACTTTGGCCAAGTATCCTACAAAGAGACTCCCGAGAGCCAAAAGCATTAAAGGAATGGCCATAGGAATGGGCGCATCATGACATCGTAATCTGTCTCGCCCGAATGAATTAGTTGGTACTAGAAATGTTAGAAATAGTAAACGAAAGGAGTAATAAGAAGTGAAAAGGACAGAGACACTTCCCAACCGTAAAGCAAAGTTCCCACTAATGGTATACTTTGTGTAAGCGAGCTCTAAGATCACATCTTTAGAATAAAATCCTGTTAGAAAAGGAAATCCAATAAGAGATAAGCTGCCCATGAGCATCATGGCATAGGTCAAAGGAAAGGAGGAGGCAAGCCCCCCATCTTCCACATATCTTGCTCATCCGACATGGCATGAATCACCGAACCCGCACTCAGGAAGAGTAATGCTTTGAAAAATGCGTGATTCATTAAGTGAAAGACGCTAACCGAATAGTTAGAGATGCCGCAAGCAAAGATCATATATAGCCTAATTGACTGCAAGTTGAATAAGCTATGACCCTCTTTAGATCGCTTACGTAATATTCCGATTGGTTGCCGCAAGGAATGATGTCATAGCTCCTGCAAAAGTAATAACAATCAAAGCCGTAGGTGAGTATTCAAATAAAGGGGAGCACCTTGCTATCATGAAAACGCCAGCAGTGACCATAGGAGCTGCATGAATCAAAGCAGATACTGGAGTGGGACCCTCCATTGCATCGGGTAACCAAGTATGCAATCCTATCTATGCAGATTTCTCAACAGCACCAATAAAAAGTAAAATACAAATCAAAGTTATGGCATTCAATTTCATATTGCAAAAAATCCATTCATTTCTAGGAGCACTAGCACAAGCAAAAATGGTTGAAAAGTCTACTATTTGAAAGAGAGTAAAACAACCAAAAATCCCAAGAGCTAATCCAAAATCACCTACTCGATTGACAAGCATAGATTTTGTAGCAGCTTTATCCGCATGAAGTCGTGTAAACCATAAATGAATTAACAAATATGAAGCAAGACCTACTCCCTCCCATCCTAGGAAAAATTGAAGAAAGTTATCTCCAGTCAGCAACATTAGCATAAAAAAAGTAAAAATGGATAAATAACACATAAATCGAGGGCTATGCGGATCCTCAGACATATATGAAATGGAATAAAGATGGACCAAGCTACTTATGAATGTAACCACAATTAACATCACTACGGTCGGGCTATCGAACACAGAGTCAGAAGTGAATTATGAGTCAGGCCAATCTGCGAATCAAGCGAGCTCCCTTGCAATGATGTGGTGGTGAACCTCTCATTCGTCTTGATTGCTCTCCGAACTGCAAGGGAAGGTTTCCCATCACATGGCTCATCAACTTGATCTTCTGCGGGAACCTTATGTAAGAACATGCCTGGCAAAAGAAGTACGGTCTCGCTTTCCTTTGCCACTCAAGTGTACAATATCTGCAATGCTTAGGCCCCTTCTTCCCTTCCCTAATCCAAAAATGAGTCCACCGCCTGCCTGGCACTATATGGGTATAGGTATGGCATGTAGGCCAGTCTCCATTGGATTTTAGGTGATTAACTACCGAAGCGAAGAAAAGGCTGGATCAAGAAAAGGGGGGGGGGGTACTATGAGCTCTCTGCCCCACGCATCTAACCAGCTCGCGTGGTTCACCGGTTCCACCGACGTCACCCTTAGATAGAGTTATTCAGTCGATACGGGGATAAGCTTAAAGTGGGGGGGGGGGGGGGTTGTGCTGTCCCTATTAGGTTGGGCCCTTCCCCATAAGGCCCCACCGTCGGGGCATAAGCGCCCTCTTGCTACCCATATGCAAGGCGTCGTCTTAGCCTTGCCTTCCCAGGATCGCTCCCACACCAGTCACGTTCATGATCGGCCTCCTCAACTGTGTATCGATCAAAAGGCAGGGCGGCAGAGCCCCCAACCGACGGGAGTAGTTACGTCCAGTATGTCGCCCCTCGATTCCCGACATGCTATGATACCCCAGGGTGGGTAGGAGCGGGTCGAGCCCGTATCACCGCGGAAAAACTGCAGCGTCTGGATCTGATCTATCTACTCGGCAATTCATCCGGTGAACACTTCACGGTCGCCAAAGAAGCCCCAAGAAGCATCAAACATTTTCGATGAGATCCATGGAGCTATTCTGAGATAGCAAGCACTAGCTCCCAGTGCGACTTCATAAAAAGCAATCAAAGATAAGATCGAAGAAAACGAAACGCACGTGGTGGTCATTATAGCGGTTCCTTCATATCCTAGAAAACGTCCGAAAAAACCAGCTACAGAACTACCGAGCAAATGCAAAAAGACAATAAGTAGATACATAAGATCGAGTCTCTTAAAAAAATCAGACAATGTTCAAGCGGCATGTCATTGAGACAAAAACGTGTTAAGCATATAAGCACTTTTGACTTGATTTACAGTGGTCAGTTACGCAAGACGGGAAGAGAGTTTCCTTCTTCAGAGTTCTTTTATCCCAATATTAAGGATAATGTGTGGGCCTTTACTGAAAGAAGATGGTTGATCCCCTTGCTGACTCATTCCATCCTCCCCCCGGCGGGTCGTCCTCTTATTCACTCTCGCGAGCAAAGAAGAAGAGAGACAACATTCAAGCCAGCAATGGACTGAGGTATGAGATGATAAAGGTAAAGAGAAGGGGCCGTCGTTGGTGCATAACAGATCTTTCCTATCTACGATCTTTCTCGGTGCATAAGCGAGGCTTCGCGGTCGAAGTACCACATAAGCAATAAAGCTAATAGACCTTGAATAGCCTGTATGAAATAACTTGTGAAGAGGATTTACTAGAGTCTAAAAATCTTGTACGCAAGTTGGCACAACACTTTCAATGAATCTCGCTCATCTGGTCTGCCCGATCAAATCAGCGATCATGCCCCCCTGATTCTAGCGGAGGAACAACTTCATCAGATTCATTCCCTTGCTAATCCGCCTTCAAGCCTTGTTCCTTCTTCCGCTTCATCTATCGTAAAATTCTATATGCCACGAATAGAAGTAGAAAGAAATCCTAGCAGTCATTGAGATTGAATCCATAGGAAGAAGCAGCTCCCCGAAGGAATCCTTCTAACTACCACCTACCTACCTCCCGCTTTTGTTCGGACAAGGCGAGTTTCCTAAGATTCACCCACCGCGGATACACTAAGCGTTCTTCCCGTTGGTAAATCTGATTCTTGCAAATCAACATCAGACTTAGAACCTTCATGGGGTCTGGTCTCGCCATTTGGCAATTTAAGCCGAACAAAATACAGTACAGAGGTTATAACCAATACACAAGCAGGCGTGAACTAGTCAGAAATTAGAATGGAGAAGTAGACACAGAAGAGGAGGTGTTGGGACAGTATCGATAGCCGCCTTTTCACTTATTGCTAGGAGAGATTGTGAGAGAATACATAACATAGGTGAAAGCCAAAAGGCATATATGACCCGCTCAGCCCAATGGAAGTGATTTGAAACTAACGTTTCTTTAGAATTCGATTGAGAATAAGAACATAGACCGGCTTATAGAAAAAGAGACGTGCCCTCTTCTCTATCTCAGAGATTCAGCAAAGCAACATGTTGGTTCCTTTTGTCATAATACCCTAACGGCTGTGGGCGTAATGAATGAAAAAGCAGATGAAAGACACTATACATACCAATAGAATGAGAAATATAGAATAAAGCTAGGTGACGTCACGACATTTGAGAACCAATTGCTTTTTTTGCTTTTCACCAACCTTCATGTACAACCTTATTTTGTATTGGAGTACATCCTATCATAGGCCCAGCAAAGGCAAGATGGAAAGCAAGCATTAAGTGAAGAAACAAGGTCCAAACAAAGTACTGAAAGATCGACATTGAAAAGCTTCTCCATGTCTATATCTGTCCGATGGACCAAGTTCAAAGGAAACGGCTTCATCTGCATCAAAAACCAATCCAAGCCTGAAAAGGAGAGTTGCGGTTAACAATTCCTATAAATTGAGAAAGAAGCATGTTCTTCATGCCCAAGGATAAAGTAGATGGAACCAGTTCTCTAACCTTCTTTTTGTAGCGAATCTGCATAAAGTTTACCTGCCTTGTAAGGCTTTTGTAGGATTAATCAAATTTTCTTTTTCTCGTTCTATCTTAGAGTATACATTCATTTGATCTTGCTATCCGCTCTCAATTGAATCCCTTCTCTGTTGTCGACAGGTGTGTCCGCATCAGGACCAGAATCACGGTCTAGTACCTCCGTACTCGAATACCTCCTACTTTATTAATTAGGAAGTGAAGTAGGGAAGTGTTTCCTATTCAAAGTACAGTGCCTTTGGTACATTGGTGCATTGGGGATTTCCAGGTAGCAAGTCGGTTGAGTGAGGGATCCATCCATAACAAATATAGCTAGCGCACATGATCTCCCTTCTGCGAACAAAAGGACAAAAGAGCGGGTCGGGCGTTGATGCGTCGTTGCTATCAGTCGGTCTACTCATGCCTGCTGCTTACTTTCTCGATCGTTTATTATTCTCGAATAGAAGATGATAAGATGCATACCCCCTCCTCATTAACTATGTTACTTATTTCCTCACAGCCTCTTGATGCAAAAAACCTATTCTTTCAAGGAAAAGACCTTTATAATTCAAAGTGTAGTTTTTCACCGACTATTCTAGTGTAGTTTGACTCAAGTATACGTTTCGATGTCTCAGATTGCATGCATTTCTTAAACAAGATTGCACACTACTAACTAAAAACTAGTACTTTCTTGACAGAAGTTAATAAGTATATAATATGCAAACAATCCCTCGCTTGGTAGTTTCCTTTGTTTCCTACCACGCAATCAATCTCTTGCTTACTTAAAACTCTAGTTTTGTCGGACAACCTTGCTTCTTTCTAATAGCAAAGTGCTGAATCCATAAGCTTTCGTCGGAGCCTGCCACCAATCAGTCTAAATTAGTTACTTAATTCCTTAACTACCTAGCTTGCAGAGAATAAAGTAGGCTTTGGCTGAGATACGTAAAGGAGGAATAGTCAACTATACTCGAATGTGCTTTGAGCAGAGATATGTAGGTTGCTAGGAAGGAGGTAAGTGCTTGTCTTTCTGATGTCAAGAAGTAAGAAGAGGTAAAACTCCTGAAAAACAACTTGATCTATGTTGAAAGTTTATGTCAGCAAGCAAAGAGATTGCCTAGGGCGAAAGAAAATAAAAAAGATAATAAGAAAATAAGTGTTTCAAGCCTAAGCAAAATATAGAATGGTGTATTGCCATAACCTATGTACTTAAGCGAACTAGCGAAGAAAGGCAAAGAATGGCTTTGTTAAAGCCCAAGCCAAAATCTATCTCTGATAAAGCATTCAATCTTTCATCTTTATATTCATTATCTGCAAGTTTCGAGTCCTTCTTTGACTTTCTCCTTCCGGCACTTTTTAGCCATAGTAAAGATGTGCTGTAAGGATCAAGAGTGTACCTTATTTGTTTTAAATTCTGCTTCGCTTTCATCAGCCTTACTATGGGTTTGCCTGAGGGCTGCCTTATATTCGATATACTCCCCTCCCTTTAATATTATTCTATTTAATGCAAGAGTAAGGATAGACGTCTTATTCTTCAGTGTTGAGATAGAATGACTGTAGACCCTCTTCTCTCTTTTAGTTAGCCTTACTTATTCCAATTCCTAATCTATACCATAAAGCAAAGCCCTTTTTACAAGGTTCTCTCCTACGTATACAATTCTCACCGATGGGAGTAATATGCCAATAACTATAGAAGACTTTATTATTATTCTAAATAGGCGGCAATAGGTCCATCGAGATAAAGTATGACTAATAAGTAGTAATATAGCTAGTTGCTATACATAGACTTGAAGTCAGGGCTTACTCATCCTAATCTTCTCTTTACTACTTAGTTAAGTTTAGTTAAGTTATAGGATCGAGCGAGATTTTCTTTGATTGCCGTTATAGGAAGTGAGCAAGCAAGCTAGACACGAAAACTCAGGATAGACGCGCTGCTCTTCTAGCTTTGGTTGGAAATAGAAAATCAAGTTATAGGGCCCATGCTGCATTCCCTCAAATAGCAGTCTTTTTTTATGTCTAAAGAAAAATTGGCTATTAATAAGCAGTCTTCCCTCTTTCATAAGGATCTAACTTGCGTAAGGAATCAAGGAGCTACAGGAGTATATCGCCGAGTACTTACTATCTTGGATAGCTTTTTGCCTTGCAAATAGGATAGATTCAACTTCAATATATGTAGCTAACTCTCTATTGCTTTATTGCAATCCGCTCCGCGCCACTTACTCGGGACTATATAGTTACATCTATAGCTAGTGCTTACTTTTCATAAGGTATAGTTATCTTGGTTAGATTCTAAGTCACATTTAGTTGTAGTGCCTAATCCAAGGCAAGGGATAAGTGCTTGCATAGGTTAGGTTGAGATAAACTCTATATTTCCAGTCTTTAACGCATCCATTCCTTGGGCTTAAGCATTGTTGAGCTTGACTTGTTCTAGCATAAGCCATCTAGTAGGCCTGTTTAGCATTCTAAGCAGCCGCCTTCCTATATGCATAAAGTGGAGTTATATTAGTACCTCACACCACAATATAAGTCTTATTCTAAGTAGGATCACCCACATTTATTTACTAAGATTTGCTTTATGAAAGTAAATGACACCAGGATGGTTTCAAAATATCTTACTGATGATAATAATCAAGAAGGTAGCGTACTCACTCTTATAGTATAAGCTTGTACAAGTATGCCGGTATTAAACTACTCTTATTAGGAAAGCTGGTAAAGACCTACTCTTAGGCATCGATAGTAGGTATTGTTAATTTCTTGTTTTTTTCAAATATCCTCAACCACATGGCCAGAGAAGGGAAGTAAGGAAGAGTATAAGTCTAAGATATAAGTAAAGGTGGGGCTAAGACCTCTAAGTCAAAGAGTGAGGGCGTTAGCGGGTAGTATTTTGGAATGCTGATGTATTTGATTGATAAACCATTGAGTCGTAAATGACCTATTTAGTTCCGGATGAAATATTGATTGTCTTTCCATTATACCCTTCTTCCAACGAAGTGCTTTAACTCTCTTACATCTACCCTCTTTTCCAATCAAGTATCTAGAGAAGGTAGCGATCCTTTTGAGGTATGGCCTGATAGCGCCTTATAGTCTTGACCCGAATGCTTGAATTTCTGACCTCACTGGTCTCAAATAAATAGACTTTCCTATCCTCTTAAGGTTCTCTATGCCCTCAGACATTGATTTCTATACAGAATTTAGCATAAAGTATTTGAATATTGATTATTATTATGAGGCTGAGAGAGCAAGTAACTTAATGAAGCAAGACTTAGAAGAAAAGGAGAGATATTCTCCACACGAACGAACGACCCGTCAGGCTCGAACTGACTTAGGTTGGACCAGGATCCACCTATCTCCACCAAGAAGGAATTGCTTTGGTTACGCAGCCAACTTGGCGATAAAAGCCAACCTAATCTGCAGGCCGGTAGGCCAGCCAACTAACTCTTCAAATGAAGAACTTATTTCCCCACACCTATCTCTATGAAACTTCCTTCATAGTTAGGAGAGGTTTTTTTAGTTTTTTGTCTCTTTTACCGCAGGAAGTTCTCCAAAAGTATGAAAGGCCAAAGGGCTTTGTACCAACCATTCTAGTGTGGTTGGATTCTGTTCAACAGCCCAAGGACTTTCCGCACATTTTTGGTTCTTTCCACTGCTTGAAGTGATTGCGACAACTACGAAGAAAGCATTTAATCCCAACTATGGATATATAAGAACCGAAACTGCTCGAGCATTCCATCCGCGTAAGCATCTGGATAATCTGGAATGCGACGTGGCATACCCGAAAAGCCCTAAGAAATGCATGGGAAAGAAGGTCAGATTAACCCCGAAAAAAGTGATCCAAAAATGGATTTGGCCTAAAGTTTCAGGATATGTCCGACCAAAGATTTTACCCACCCAATAGTAAAATCCAGCAAATAAAGCAAAAATGGCTCCCATAGAAAGTACATAATGGAAATGGGCAACCACATAATAAGTATCATGTAGAGCAATGTCTAGCCCGAGTTTGCTAGAACTATTCCAAAGGAGCCCTCCTCTGGTGAACAAAAAGATGAACCCTACAGCAAATAACATGGATGTTTTGTATTGTATCAAACCTCCCCCACATGGTAGCGATCCAACTAAAGATTTTGATTCCTGTGGGCACAGCTATGATCATGGTAGCTGCGGTGAAGTAGGCACGCGTATCAACGTCTAAGCCCACAGTAAACATATGATGAGCCCAAACTAGAAATCCAAGCACACCTATACTTATCCTGGCATAAACCATGCCTAGATACCCGAAGACCGATTTTCTTGAAAAGGTCGATACGATATGACTAATAATACCAAATCCAGGCAGAATGAGAATATACACCTCTGGATGACCGAAGAACCAAAAGAGATGCTGGTATAATATTGGGTCTCCCCCTCCTGCAGGATCAAAAAAGGTTGTATTAAAGTTTCGATCGGTTAATAACATTGTAATTGCCCCCGCTGATACGTCCATTTTGCATCATGCTTTTATATCGATATTTATCGCATTATGGGCTGTTATTTCACGTTATGTCACAATACTTATGGCTATTCTCTCTTATTTTACAAAGTTTACATGAAGAGGGAGAATGCCGCAATTTGGAATTCGGCCGAAAAGGAGCAAATATTGGAGACCTATTCTGTGCAACTCCAAAAGCCCTGAAACTCCACGAAATATCTTAAAATAAATAAAGAAAAATCGTCGCCAAAGATGAAGGCCAGGGGGCCCACACCCTGCTCACGAGGGTGGGGGCACGCCCCCCTACCTCGTGGGCCCCCTAGTGGCTCTCCAATGCCCATCTTCTCCTATATGAAGTCTTTCGATGAGAAAAAAACATTAAGCAACCTTTTGGGACGAGACTCCGCCGCCACGAGGCGGAACCTTGGCGAACCAATCTAGGGCTCCCATGGAGCTGCTCATTGGGACACTTTCTCCCGGACGGGAAACCATCGTCATCATCATCACCAACACTCCTCTCATCGGGAGAGGGCAATCTCCATCAACATCTTCACCAGGACCATCTCATCTCAAAACCCTAGTTCATCTCTTGTACCCAATTCTTGTCTCCAAGTCCGGGATTGGTGCTAGTAGGTTGCTAGTAGTGTTGATTACTCCTTGTAGTTGATGCTAGTTGGTTTACTTGATGGAAGATCATATGTTCAGATCCTTTATGCATATTCTTACCCCTCTGATTATGAACATGAATATGCTTTGTGAGTAGTTACGTTTGTTCCTGAGGACAAGGGAGAAGTCTTGCTATTAGTAGTCATGCAAATTTTGATAAGATGTATGTTGTCTAGCCTCTAGTGGTGTTATGTGAACGTCGACTACATAACACTTCACCATTATTTGGGCCTAGAGGAAGGTATTGGGAAGTAATAAGTAGATGATGGGTTGCTAGAGTGACAGAAGCTTAAACCCTAGTTTATGCATTGCTTCGTAAGGGGCTGATTTGGATCCACTTGTTTCATGCTATGGTTAGGTTTACCTTAATACTTTTGTTGTAGTTGCGGATGTTTGTTCAAGTAAGAACAGCACCCAAGCACCGGTCCACCCACATATCAAATTATCAAAGTACCGAACGCGAATCATATGAACGTGATGAAAACTAGCTTGACGATATTCCCATGTGTCCCCGGGAGCACTTTTCCTATTATAAGAGTTTCTCCAGGCTTGTCCTTTGCTACAAAAAGGATTGGGCCACCTTGCTGCACTTTATTTACTCTTGTTATTTGTTGCTTGTTACAATTTACCTTATCACAAAACTATCTGTTACCACTTATTTCAGTACTTGCAGAGAATACCTTGCTGAAAACCGCTTATCATTTCCTTCTGCTCCTCGTTGGGTTCGACACTCTTACTTATTGAAAGGACTACGATAGATCCCCTATACTTGTGGGTCATCTAGACTCTTTTCTGGCGCCGTTGCCTGGGAGTGTAGCGCCTTTGGTAAGGAAAAAATTATATAGTGTGCTGAAATTTTCTGTCACTTGTTACTATGGAAAGTAATTCTCTGAGGGGCTTGTTCGGGTATCTTCACCCCGTCAAAGAGAGCAAAGAGTTGCTCCTCAACCCATCGAACCTATTGAAAATGAAACTCCTTTTGAAGTTCCTTCGGTATGGTGGAAAAACTGGCTAATACTTTTACAGGAGATGGAACAAAGCATCCTGATGAACATCTACTCTATGTGGATGAAGTTTGTGGATTATTTAAGCTTGCGGTATACCCGATGATGTTGTTAAGAAGAAGGTCTTCCCTTTATCTTTGAAGGAAGACGCATTGACATGGTATAGGCTATGTGATGATACGAGATCATGGAACTATAAAAGATTGAAATTGGAATTTCATCAAAAGTATTACCCTATGCATCTTGTTCATCGTGATCACAATTATATATATAATTTTTGGCCTCGCTAAGGAGAAAGCATCGCTCAAGCTTGGGGGAGGCTTAAATCAATGTTATATTCATGCCCCAATCATGAGCTCTCAAGAGTGACAATTCTTCAGAATTTTTATGCTCGGCTTTCTGAACAATCGCAGCATGCTCGATACTTCTTGTGCTGGCTCTTTTATGATGAAGACTATTGAATTTAAATGGAATTTATTGGATAGAATTAAACGCAACTCTGAAGATTGGGATCTCGACGAAGGTAAGGAGTCAGGTATGACGCCTAAGTTTGATTGTGTTAAATCTTTTATGGATACTGATATTTTCCGTAATTTTAGCACTAAATATGGACTTGACTCTGAGTTAGTAGCTTCTTTCTGTGAATCTTTTGCTACTTATGTTGATCTCCCTAAGGAGAAGTGGTTTAAATATCATCCTCCCATAGAAGTAAAAGTAGCTGCACCTATTAAATTTGAAGAAAAGACTGTCACTTATAATGATCCTATTGTTCCTACCTCTTATGTTGAGAAACCACCTTTCCCTGTTAGAGTAAAGGATCATGCTAAAGCTTCAATCATTGTTAAGTAAAAGCAATATTAGAACTTATACACCTCTGAGCAAGTCAAAGTAGAACCTAATATTGCTATTGTTAAAGATCTCTTGTCGATAATATTGATGGGCATGTTATTCAATTCTGTGGTGAAACTGCTAGAATTGCTAAACCGTGTGCTAAAGATAAACATAGACCTGTGGTAGGCGTGCCTGTTATTTCTGTTAAAATAGGAGATCATTGTTATCATGGCTTATGTGATATGGGTGCTAGTGCTAGTGTTAGACCCATTGACTTATATAAAGAAATTATGCATGATATTGCACCTACCGAGTTAGAAGATATTGATGTTACAATTAAACTTGCCAATAGAGATACTATATCTGCAATGGGGATTGTTAGAGATGTTGAAGTCTTGTGTTGAAAAACCAAATATCCCGCTGATTTTCTTGTTCTTGGTTCTCCACAAGATAGCTTTTGTCCCATTATATTTGGTAGACCCTTCTTGAATACTGTTAATGCTAGGATAGATTGCAAAAAGAATGTTGTTACTATTGGCTTGGATGATATGGTTCATGAGTTTAATTTCTCTAAATTTAGTAAACAACATCGTGAGGAAGAATTTCCTAGTAAGGATGAAATTATTGGTCTTGCTTCTATTGCCGTACCTCCTAGTGATCCTTTAGAACACTATTTTCTAGACCATGAAAATGAGATGTTCATGAATGAAAGAAGGGAAATAGATGAAGTACTCTTTAAACAGGAACCTATTCTGGAACATAATTTTCCTGTTGAAATCCTAGGGGATCCTCCTCCACCCATGGGTGATCCCGTGTTTGAGCTTAAACCGTTGCCTGATAATCTTAAATATGCTTATCTTGATGAAAAGAAAATATATCCTGTTACTATTAGTGCTAACCTTTCAGAGCATGAAGAAGAAAGATTATTGTAAACTCTGAAGAAGCACCGAGCCGCTATTGGATATATTCTTGATGATCTTAAGGGCATTAGTCCCACTCTATGTCAGCACAAAATAAATTTGGAAGCGGATGCCAAACCAGTTCGTGGTCCTCAACGACGTTTGAATCTTAAATGAAAGAAGTGGTAAGAAAAGAAATACTCAAGCTTCTGGAGGCAGGTATAATTTATCCCGTTCTTTGATAGTCGGTGGGTAAGTCCTGTCCATTGTGTCCCTAAAAGGGAGGTATTATCGTTGTCCCTAATGATAAAGATGAATTGATTCCGCAAAGAATTATTACAGGTTATAGGATGGTAATTGATTTCCGCAAATTAAATAAAGCTACTAAGAAAGATCATTACCCCTTACATTTTATTGATCAAATGCTAGAAATATTATGCAAACGTACACATTATTGCTTCCTAGATGGTTATTCTGGTTTCTCTCAAATACCGTGTCGGCTAAAGATCAATCAAAGACTACTTTTACATGCCCTTTTGGTACTTTTGCTTATAGACGTATGCCTTTTGGTTTATGTAATGCACCTGCTACCTTTCAAAGATGCATGATGGCTATATTCTCTGATTTTTGTGAAAAGATTTGTGAGGTTTTCATGGACGAATTTTCCGTCTATGGTTCCTCTTTTGATGATTGCTTGAGCAATCTTGATCGAGTTTTGCGTAGATGTGAAGAAACTAATCTTGTCTTGAATTGGGAAAAGTGCCACTTTATGGTTAATGAAGGTATTGTCTTGGGGCACAAAGTTTCTGAAAGAGGTATTGAAGTTAATAAAGCCAAGGTTGATGCCATTGAAAAGATGCCATGTCCCAAGGACATCAAAGGTATAAGAAGTTTCCTTGGTCACGCCGGATTTTATAGGAGGTTCATTAAGGACTTCTCAAAAATTTCTCAGCCTCCTCGACTAATTTATTACAAAAATATGTACCATTTGTCTTTGATGATGATTGTGTAGAAGCATTTGAAATACTTAAGAAAGCATTAGTCTCTGCACCTGTTGTTCAGCCACCTGATTGGAATTTACCCTTTGAAATTATGTGCGGTGCTAGTGATTATGATGTAGGTGCTGTTCTAGGGCAAAGAGTTGATAAGATATTAAATGTTATCCATTATGTTGGGGATATAACTATTTGAGTAAGCCGCCCAGGTGGGGCCGGGTTAGGCAAAGAAGACTCATCTTAAGAGAAGCCCAAAGGCCAAGCATGAAGATGGCGGTTCAATAAAGGGTCTAAAGCCCGTAGGCGGCTTAAGGCCCATAGTAGTAAATCGCCAAGATGACATGACTTGTATCATAAGGTAGAATTAACCAGTCACCGAGCCGGACATCGTTTATGAGCCGCCGAGACTCAGAGACCATGTATGCGTCCACCCGTGTATATAAGGGGACGACCATTGGCTTAGGGCAAGAAACAACTCCTCGAGAGCCGGGCATAGCGTATCTCGCTCCCTGGTCATCGAAACATCAAGCAATACCAACCCAACTAGACGTAGGCCTTACCTTCACCGTAAGGGGCCGAACTAGTATAACTCTCTCGTGTCCTTTGTCCCGATTAACCCCTTTGAGCTTCCTAGTTGCGATGGATCCACGACTAAGTCCTTGCAAGAGGACATCTGCCGTGACAATTCCACGACAGTTGGCGCCCACCGTGGGGCCAGCGCACGTGGATTTGAGTTCTTGAAGGGCAGCTTCGAAGGGCTCAAGGGATACGTAGTTGGCCGGATGACCAAGAGTCGCCGTGGCAAGATCTACATCGACGACGAAGGCTGGGGCCCCGACGCCGGCTCAATTGAGTACGGGTACCGGGTCCCCTTCGGTGGAATCCACGTCTTCATCGGCCGGATTGGTGAGCCGGGCCCTGAGCCGGACAACTGCACCGACCTCGTCGAGACGGCTCAGCGTGCGAGACCCGCCCGAGCTCAACCCATCATGAAGCGTGCCTTCGTGGGATGCGTCCACGTAGAGGAACTTTCTGAAGGATCTGAAGATGGTGGTGAGATGACCGTCCTCTCGGATGGTGATTTGTCCGCCAGTTCAATAGATTCGTTGTATCAAGTGCAAGATGGCGTGCTTGGGGGATGTTCCGATGGCTCCAGTATTCCGGACCCCTATGAGCCGCCAAGCTGGGCAGGAGTCTTCATGGCTGGGACTCAACCCGTCCAAAACTCTACGGCTGCTGCGGCAATAACATCTAGGTCAGGAGCGACCGGGGCAGAAGGCCCTGTGCGCCTGCCGGCTCAGATACTGATGGATCTCATGGATAAGCTTACGACCTTGTTAACCGCCACGGTTATTCCTGCAAATCAAGATGAGCATAACGCGGAGGTGGCACAGGTGCGTGAAGCGATAGCTCGAGCCAAGGAGGCCTTGGAAGCTGAGGACACCAGGTTAGCCACAGAACGAGCGGCTTTGGATGCACGGGCGCAACAGCTCCAGTCAGAGGCTTTCCTGCTTAATATGAGCCTGAACGCATCTAATGAGGTAATGAGAAGGAGGCACCAGAAAACTCAATCCCGTTTGCCTCCGGTTTACGACCCTCGGAACCTTTTCGCTACACCCGGTGCCGACCCTAGCAACCCGCCCGAAGCAAATCAATTCACAACAGCCAGAGCGGGAGGACCGGCTCAGCTTCGAGAGATGGCACCTCCTCATGGGAGTATGGCCTCGCCCCGCTATGTACCAATACCACCGGGTCACTTTTCCAACCCTATGGAGAACTTAATCGCAGCATCGGCACGTTTGGCGGCTCTCCCAGTGGACGGGTGATGATCCGACAGCGGTGGATACCCGGAGGATCAGAGAACTTGTTCAGACGACCCTGGCGCAACAAGAGACTTATTCTTACAGCTGGGACATGATTCATTCAACTCCTCCGCCTTGGTTAGCACCGCCTCGTCAAAACCGGAGTCTGAGTTACATCAGGCACATGGAGTCAGAAGCTTTGTCAAGCAATGCCCAGCGTCGTAACCAGCCTGGTGGCTATAACCTGGTGCAAGACCGAATACGTCAGGAGGACGAGCGGGCGGCTCAACTAGCGGCTCAACAGGCGGCTCATCAAGATCTACCAGAGTATCCGACGACTTCTGTTGGAGCAGGAGTGGCTACTAGAACCGATGGTGTTCCTTGTTTGGTCCCGGCTCTGCGGGATGTACGTCTACCCAAGGACTTCAAGGGACCTCGAAAGGTGCCGAATTACACGGCCGACTTACAGCCCGGAGCATGGATCGAAAGTTATGAGATGGCCATGGAGCTATTGGAGGTCAGTGACGCAACAATGGCTAAGTACTTGACCATGATGTTAGATGGAACGGCCCGGTCTTGGTTAAAGGGTTTGCCGCCCAATTCCGTTAGCTCATGGGCAGAGCTAAAGGCCCGGTTTATCCAGAACTTCAAGGACACTTGCAAGCAATCTATGTCAATTGTGGACTTGACCAATTGTAAGCAGGAGGAGGGTGAATCCACAACTCATTGGGTGCGCCGGGTCAAGGAAATAATACATTCGTCCGATAAGATGGATGCCGGCTCTGCGGTCCTCATGTTGGAGAAGAATTGCCGCTTTGAGCCACCGAGGCGTAAACCGGGGCGCTTTTAAGCGTGATTGCAATGATATGGGTACGCTGATGGCGGCTTTAGTCAAATACGCCGATTCCGATAGTACCAAGGATCCCGCGTCTGATGAGGAAAAGATAGGGAAGGGAAAGAAGAACGACAATGGAAAGGGTCAGCAACATAACCCAACAAATCAAGGAGGCAAAAAGCGTAAGGCAGAGGGTAACCCGGAGTTTGTGGCCAATGCCAATGCACAGGGTAACAATCAGAGACGTAAGTTAAAACCGCCCCCTCGATCTGGCAGGCCAGGCCCATCTCTTGAGCAGCTTCTCAATGAGCCTTGCCCGAGACACGACACCCGGGAACGACCCACCACCCACTTATGGAAAGATTGCGCGATCATGAAGGCTTTCAAGAATTCCAACATGTTTGATGGCAATCATGGACCGGGCGGCGTTTCAGGGGCCGGTGGCTTTCATGGCCCGGGCGGCGGTTCAAGTTCCGGCTTTCAGGGAAGTCAAGGCGACTATAATCAATAACAGCCTGGTCAAGGGGGACAACAGCAGCAGTAGTCGGGTTATCAAAGCCATCCGAAGCAGCTGAATAGTGGGCAGTATCATGTGTTCACCACTAGCTTATGCAAGCGTGACCAGAAGGTTCGTAAAAGGGCCGTGAACTCTGTTGAGCCGGCAGTTCCCCGTTACTTAAGGTGGTCAGAGCAGCCTATTGTGTGGAGCAGGGAAGATCACCCGCCCCGGGTTGATAATCCGGGTCAATTAGCCTTGGTGGTGGCGCCTCAGGTCGGTGGATATAAATTTACCAAGGTACTCATGGACGGGGGTAGCAGTATCAACATCCTCTATTATGAGACCTTTCGACGCATGGGTTTGACTGACAAGGATTTAAGGACGTCCAACACCGTTTTCCATGGGGTGGTGCCTGGTAATTCGGCATACCCGGTCGGTAAGGTTGAATTGGAGGTGGCCTTTGGAGATGAGTATGATTCAAGGGCTGAGAAATTAACGTTTGAGGTAGTCAAAATCAAGAGCCCATATCATGCTCTGTTTGGGCGGACGGCTTATGCCAAGTTCATGGCACGACCATGTTATGTTTATCTGCAGCTCAAGATGCCGGGTCACAAAGGCACCATCACTGTGCATGGGAGTCGAAAGATAGCCTTGGAGTGTGAAGAAGGCGACGCGGCTTATGCTGAGTCTGTTTGTGCAGCAGAAGAGCTCAAGTTTTATCAAAGTAATGTTGACCCGGTGGATATGACCTCTTTGAAGAAACCAACTACAGAGCAAGACCCGGCGTTGAAGTTTAAATCGGCCGCTGGAACAAAGCTTGTTGACTTTACTCCAGGAGACTCTTCCAAGCAGTTGAGCATCAGTGCCAACTTGGATCCTAAATAGGAAAGCGCGCTCATCGAGTTCATCCGTGAGAACCGGGACATCTTTGCATGGAAACCTTCTGACATGCCGGGCGTCCCGAGAGAACTCACGAGCACACTCTTAATATTGATCCGAAGTATAAGCCGGTCGTGCAATTTCTTCAACGATTCAATGAGGAAAGACGGAAAGTCAAGAGGTCGCCGGCTCTTAGCGGCTGGGTTCATTGTTGAAGTTTTTCACCGGAGTGGTTATTAACCCGGTGCTTGTACTCAAGAAGAACAGCACCTGGCGGATGTGTGTGGATTACACGGACTTAAATAAGGCTTGTCCGGCTGATCCTTTGCCCTCCCCCGTATTCATCAAATCATCGATGCTACGGCGGGTTGCGAGCGATTGAGCTTTTTGGATGCTTACTCTGGCTATCATCAGATCAAAATGGCAGTTAAAGACCAGGAGAAGACGGCTTTAATCACTCCGTTTGGAGCCTTCTGCTATGTATCTATGCCATTTGGGCTCAAGAGTGCCCAGGTGACTTATTAGAGACCCAGGTGACTTATTAGAGATGTGTACAAAACTGACTTCATAGTCAAATTGGGCGCAATGTTCATGCTTATGTGGATGACATCGTGGTGAAATCCAGGGAGAAGGAAACTTTGATATCTGATTTAAAGGAGACCTTTGATAATCTCCGGGTTTATAAGATGATGCTTAACCCGCCAAGTGTGTGTTTGGTGTACCGCAGCAAGCTTACGGGCTTTACGGTATCAAACAGAGGCATTGAAGCTAACCCAAGAAGATCAAGTCAATCACCTCTTTGGCTAAACCGCGTGCATCAATGATGTTCAGCGATCCGGGTTGTGTTGCCGCTTTAAGCCGGTTCATAAGCCGGTTAGGTGAGAAGGCCCTACCGCTGTATCAGATGATGAAGAAAACAGACACTTTTGTCTGGAGTGATGCTGCTAACGCTGCCTTTGAAGATTTAAAGAAGCAGTTATCTGAGCCACCGGTCCTTGCTGCTCCCATTGATAGAGAGCCATTACTGTTATATGTGGTTGCTAACGCCCGAGCCGTCAGTGTTGCCATCGTGGTGGAGCACAAGGAGGCTGGCAAGGAACATCCGGTTCAACGACCGATTTACTACATCAGTGAGGTGCTCATTGAGTCTAAGCAAAGGTATCCACATTGGCAGAAACTTGTTTACGGAGTGTTTATGGCAAGCCGGAAGCTGAAGCAATACTTCCAAGGTCATCCTATTACTGTGGTAAGCTCTGCCCCCTTAGGAGACATCATACAGAATAGAGAGGCCACAGGATGAGTCGCCAAGTGGGCCATTGAGCTTGGGCCTCATGGTTTGAAATACATGCCTCGGACTGCTATCAAGTCACAGGCCCTGGTGGATTTTATCAATGATTGGACAGAATTGCAAGCACCTGAGGAGAAGCCAGATAACACATATTGGACTATTCACTTTGATGGGTCCAGGCAGTTGGAAGGCTCGGGGGCCGGAGTTGTTTTAACTTCCCCTCGAGGTGACAAATTTTGTTATGTGCTCCGGCTTATGTTTCCTTGTACTAAAAATGTAGCTGAGTACGAGGCCTTACTCCATGGTCTCCGGATGGCCAAAGAGATGAATTTGAGCCAGGTAAGGTGCTTGGGCGACTCAGATATCGTAGCTCAACAGGTGTCAGGCACGTGGGACTCTAAGGATCCCCTTATGGCGGCTTACCGTTGTGAAGTTGATGCTGTGGCTGGGCACTTCAAAGGTTATGAAGTAGAACACATTGATCGGAGGAAGAATGAGGCGGCTGATGCTTTAAGCCGGCTGGGATCTCAGCGTAAGCCAGTGCCGCCTAACACCTTTCTCGACATTTTGCATAACCCTTCTGTCAAAGTGCCTACAGAGGAAGAACTAGCAGTGCCAGACCCGGAGGCACAGCTGGTGGCAGCTCTTCACGCTATCCCGGATTGGACAATCCCATATTTGGCCTATATGACCCGGGGAGAGTTGCCTGAGGATGAGACCTTGGCGAGACAAATCATCAGACGGTCCAAATCTATGACAATTGTTCATGGCGAGTTACATCACCGCAGTGTTACTGGGGCATTTCAACGTTGTGTGTCGCCTGCGGAGGGTTAGGAGATACTTCGTGAGATCCATGAAGGAGATTGTGGTCATCATGCCGGCTCAAAATCTCTGGTGGCCAAGGCTTTCCGTCATGGTTTCTATTGGCTAACGGCTCATGCTGATGCGGAGGATCTGGTCAGCAAATGTGACGGATGTCAAAAATTCTCACGACGAGCTCATGTGCCGGCTCAAGAGTTGAGGATGATTCCAATTACTTGGCCGTTTGCAGTCCGGGGGCTTGACATGGTTGGACCTTTCAAGAGGTCTAAGGATAAAAAGACACACCTCTTGGTGGCAGTGGATAAATTCACAAAGTGGGTTGAGGTAGAGCCGGTCAGTAAGTGTGATGCAGCCACGGCGGTTCAGTTCATGAAAAAGGTGATCTTTCGTTTTGGGTTTTGCACACAACATCATAACTGATAATGGTACTAATCTCTCCAAAGGTGCCATGGAAGAGTTCTGTCAACGAGAACATATCCGGCTTGATGTTTCGGTTGTTGCTCACCCTCAATCTAATGGTCAAGCAGAGAGAGCTAATCAAGAGATCTTGAAGGGTATCAAACCCCGGCTCTTGGCCCCCTTACAGCGAACTCCGGGTTGTTGGGTGGAGGAGCTACCCTCTGCATCGTGGAGCATCAACACTACGCCTAACAGATCTATGTGTTACACACCTTTCTTTATGGTGTACGGAGCGAGGCAGTCCCCGCTAGTGACATCCGCAAGACGACTCACCCAGCGTTGCGGCCACGTTGAGGCCGATAACAAAAAGCTCGTCAGATGCACTTGACTTGTTGGATGAGGAACGAGACTTGGCAATAGCCCGCTCGGCCATTTACCAAAGAAGACTGCACCGCTATCACACCGGGTTAGAAGTAGAACCTTTCAGGAAGGCGACTTAGTGCTCTGACTCATCCAGGATCAATCTGATATGCACAAGTTATCCCCTCCTTGGGAAGGACCCTTTGTGGTCAGCAAGAATCTGAACAACGGGTCATACTACCTTATCAATGTTCGAGAGCACAAAGACTCACGTAAGTCGGAGGAGGAGACCCGCCGGCCACGGAATATCGCCCATCTTCAGCCTTACTATACTTGAGCCACCGGTTCTCAAGATATATATATATATATATATATTTTGACAATGTATATATTATATAAAGCAATAAAGCAGGACCTCTTTTCTTTTCACCCTCAAAGGTTTACATATCTCCTTTACCAGGTGGTGGAAACAACCAACATGGAGCGGATCATATCTGAATCCGGCTTTCCCTTTGGTCCGGCTTATGATCATATCTGAATCTAGCTATGGTCACTTGGGGGCTTCCTGTTCAAACATAGGTCGTATTCGAACCAAAGAGAACATAGCTGTCGATACCCACTTGATCGGCATCTTGCCAAACCCACTTGGGGCTTCTTGATCATATTTGAATCATAGCCTAACCCCTTTGGGTCCGACGTGGATCGTATTCAATCAGCGTCATTAAACAACTCTTATGGTCACTTGGGGCTTCTGTTCAAACATAGGTCGATTCGAACCAAAGAGAACATAGCTGTCGATACCCACTTGATTGGCATCGCCAAAGCGACTGGGGGCTATATGATCGTATCCGAATCTTAGCTTAACCCCTTTGGAACGGTTCACTGATCATATTCGAATCAGAGGCCTTTTAAGTTTGGTTTATTATTTATCATACTTTGTAAGTATAAATGTTTGACTATCGTGAGGCCTTCTCGAAAGCACTATGGGGTTCTCATTCCACCGGTTTAACACTGATCACTTCAGCTGTTAAAGGCCAGGTGAACATCCTATGTGCCAACTTTCAGGAGTTAAATTTACTCTCATGATTTGGGTCACATAAGCTGGCAAGACTGCCAAACGGATCACAGTATGCTATTGTGATTATGTTTAACAAATATGGTCATCAACCGGCCCTTATGTGATGTTTGGGTTTACATTCCGGTTTATCAATACTTTATGTAACCCCCGTCGCGATAAGTCGCCAAGGGAAGTCTGCTTGTTTTATATGCAGGATAAGGCAAGCAAATTTTTAACATCAAGGAAAGATCAACATAAGATGGAAGTATATAGCGATGGCGGCTTACGAAAGTATTAAGCGCCACAAGCATGCGCGAAGGCATGACAAAATTGAGAGGTTTTTCTACCCTATTACAAGACTCCCCGAGTCTGAATAATGAAGCATTGTTTTCGCAAAGTCATAAACGCAGCGGTTCACTCCTTTGGTGGGCTTGAAGATTCCGGGTTATCCTTCTCCGCCTCTCCATCTGCTGCCCTGTCCTGGAAGGTTGACGAGGCCCAGTCAATGCCGCTTAAGGCTTGAAACTCAGCTTCATCATCTATTAAACCGGCTGGGTCAACTTCAGGGGCAAAGGTGTGCTTACGAGTTGGAGGGATCAGGCTGACATCATCATAGTGAGGTGTTGAAATTCTCCGGTTCTCTCTATCATAGCCTGGCTGATACTTGGTAAGATCAGTATCATTCCCAATGATGGTAGCCACAGGACGTACGACTCTCACGCAGGCGGTAAAGTCTGTTTCATCGAATACAGAGCCGTCTTCCTTCAAGCTGGGATATCCAAGAGCAACGCCCGCGGTGTAATTTCGAAGCAACGCCTTGGCCCGGCTCAAGGCAGCTATAGCCCCGGTTCTGGCAGATGCCCATCTTAGCTCTTGGATCCGCTGGGGTAGCACGGCAAGCCGCTTTAGCACATCTTGCAGGAGATGGGGAACGTCATTTGATAAAGCCACAACGGCTAAAGGACGTTGTGACCCAGTGTACAGTTGCTCCACCAGAGTGTAAACCGCTTTCAGCTTGATCAACATGTTCTGCTTGAGGTTTGTGCTCCTGGGGCCTGCGTTCATAAACATAAGGTGAGCCGGAGATGACAAGTAAAATAGTCATCAAAGGAAGGATTGCAATATTCAAGGTTATATACAGTAACTTACCGAAGATTGCTGAGACCATTTGAGATATCTGGCGCTTTAAGCGGACAGCTCATTTGCTTATACCGCAAGTGACGTTTCTGCTGTCTCGGCCCGGGTCACCAGTGAGGCCTTCTCATCAGCCCAGATTTCCTTCTCTGCATCAAAATTCTTCTTCAACTTCTCTTGTTCAGAGACGCTGAACTCAAATTTGGAGTTGGCCTTTTGAAGTTCAAGTTCTTGAGCTGCCATGCGGTACTTCAGGTCAGCAATCTCCGACTCAAATTGACTTGTGGTGGCCTGCATTGATGTCGGGTTATAGTCAGAATCATGGTAAGATATCATTAAGTCCCAAGCACTTTGCAAGCAAAGGTACTTGACACTTGGGGGCTAATGTATGCTGAAGAAATTTAACGTACAATGCCAGTTCATGGAAATTAAGTCCCAAGCACTTTGCAAGCAAAGATACTTGACACTTGGGGGCTAATGTGTATCACGAATTCAAGGTATCATGTTAGAACCGGGTTAAATATCTTCTTTATAAGCAGGACAAACCAGTACTAGGCAGATTTCTAAGACTACAACATATTTATTCATAAGTAGTAGACTTGGGGGCTGATACAGTAAGTATGGTTAAAGAAAGTAGCATAAGTTATACCTCAGATTTTTGCTGTATTTGCTTCACTATATTAACTTCCAGGTCACGGCTGCTATGTACTTGATTGATATAGCCAGAGACTACATCTCCAATGCTCAAATGAGTATAATATGCAATGTCTAATTTAGCCTTTCGGCGCTCCAAAAGCTCTTCCTTGGCAGAGCACTTGGCAAGGACGGTGGGCTGACTTGGCTCGACAAACTGAGTCTTGGCAATTTCAACTTCCAGATCAATTGTCTTGACCGGGCTAGGAGTTTCCGGTTTATCAGAGCCGCCAAGAGTTTCTTCAGCGGGCGGATCAGAGGATGATGCTGGAATTTCATAAGCCGGTTGAGGCGGCGGTTGATGAGTGGAAGTGTCAGGGGCGGCTGTTCCAAGTTCTGGATCAGTTACTACCGGGTCTTGGGATGGATTATTCCTTTTTGCCCTCTTACTGGGCTTCACTTGCACACTGTGGACAAGGCAGAAAGGATGAGTACAAAAGCATGAGTAAGGTACATCATAAGGTAAACAAAATTACATTATCCAGGGGCGGTTTTGAAAGCCGGCATGTTAGATTGCATAGACTCGCCGGAGGAAGGAGAGGTATCCTGATAATTGGAGTCAGATGAATTGAGAGGTTGACGAATTAAACCCGCCAAAGGATAAACAGAACGTAAATCGGAGATAACCTCAGCCCGACGCTTCCTGGTTACGTCAGGTAAGCCGGAGGATAGCTCTATATCCTTGCTTGTTCTGGTGTGCCTCCGGTTTTCAAATTGCTGTTGCTTCAAAAGAAATTGAGGATCTTGGTAAGCCAAAGGATGTGAAAATCGTACTTTCCGGGTTACCCTTCGGATTTTTGGCTTTGGCAAAGGCTCTGAGTCAGAGGAGATTATAGTTACCTCTTCGTCAACCGCTTGGCTGTTCCCCGTATCCTCCTGAAAGGGCAGAATGTCAATAAAATAATGATAAAGGAGTTAGGAGAATTAAGGATTACCTCTTCTTCGTCGTCAGAAGTGTCATCCAATTTAAGTAAATCGGAAGCGCTTGGCTTCCTTTTCCTTGAAGTTCCAGTCTTGGCGGCTTTCCTCTCAGTTCTTTTTGCCGCTCTGGCTTGTTTTGCCGCCTCATGGTCGTATTTGACCTTCCAGAAGTTGTCATCGGCCTGTGAAAAATGATAAACGATTATGAGTAAAACCAAGGTGTAATATAATAAAGAGTATTCAGTGAAGTTGATGATTCACTGCAGGGGCTGGGTTCTTCTTGCAGAAGGGAAGTAAGCCAAAGGCATTACTAGTTACTGTGCCCTCTTTCAACAATGTCTGGGTCGTAGCCTCCACCACATCATGTGGTAAGTCGTCGGGTCTATGACGCAGTGGGTCATTCTTCTCACCTGAGTATGTGCACATTAAGCCGGGGCGGCGGTTTAACGGAATCACCCGCCAAGCGACCCAAACCCGGACCAGGTCAGTGCCATCTAAGCCGTTTCCCAAAAGAGCTTTGATTTTGCTAATGGTGGGAGCAAGTGGCAGACGTTCAACAACAGTCAGTTTATCCAGCAGCGGATGGTTGGAGTCAAGGCGCAAGGCGCGGAAGCCGGGCAGAGGGTTTTCTTCAGCCGGAGAAGTGTCCTGACAGTAAAACCATGTCTGATTCCAATACTTTGGGTGACTTGGCAGTTCAACATAAGGAAAAAGGCAGTCTCTCCGCCGCTGAATTGAGATACCACCAAGTTCCAGACTGGGCCCGTTGGCACGTTCATTCTGCCGATTTAAGTAAAACAATTATTTGAATAAAAGTATGTTGGGTTCTTCTCCAAGGTATACCTCGCAGAAAACTTGGAAGTTGCAGATATTTGACACGGAGTTAGGTCCAATGTCTTGAGGTCTGAGGTCAAAGAAATGTAAAACATCCCTGAAGAATTTTGAACCGGGTGGAGCGAAGCCCCGGTTCATGTGATCAGTAAACACGATCACCTCCCCCTCCTTGGGTTGAGGTTTCTCCTCTGACGGGTTAGGAGCACGATAAGACATGATCTCTCTCTTGGGCAGATGGCCGGATTTCACAAAGTCAGACAAAGTGCTTTCTGTAACAGTGGATTTGACCCAGTTGCAGGTCACAGGAGCTTTGGGAGCCTTGGGTGCCATTGTATAAATTGAAGCCTATGACAAAATAAGAAGTTCCGGTTCAAATTTAACCCGGAGGAAAACATTGTAAGTCTATTCAAAATGGCGGCTTAAGAAGGGGCCTAATGACATATGGGTAACTATGCAGTGATGTTTAAGCCGCTACAGGTATCAAAGGCAGTTAAATTTTCTTAAGCTGCAGGAAGCAAGCAAAGCTAACAATCAGTGTTGTCTTCTTAAACCGGCTACATGAGCTACCGTGTGAAGCAGATTTAATAGATACAGTTTTTTGGCTAAGTATGGAACAAACAGGTTTCACAAGTTGTAGCTATTATTTTGGATCAAACGGCTGTTCTGAAAGGAAAAATTCTAGACCTACAACTGACACAGATGCAGCTCATAGGCTCGAACGGGGCCTCTGTGCAATGGAAAGGGATCTATGTGTATTTCAAGACAGATGTGGAACAGCTGCCGCAGTAGTTTTAGCTGTTTAAAAGATCAAAAGGAGCACTGGAAAGGAAGAATATTAAGGGTCTGCAACGGGCGGCGATGAACACCGATGAACTCGGGAGGCCGCAATGCAGATCTAAAAGTAGGGAAGGAAACGGACTTACGGATGCAGCGCTGTTGTAAGGTTCCTCGTGTTTCTCTGGTCAAATCAGGTTGGTGCAGCGGCCTGAGTTGGAGAAGACGAGGAGATCTGCGGCGGCGGCGGTGGTGAAGCTCGAATAGCAGAGAGACAACGAGAGGAAGAAGATGAACGAAGGGGGAGAATGAAAAAGACCTAGGCCGTGCCTATTTATAAGGAAGGGTTGATAGAGACGGCGCGAGAAACGAGGAGGCCATCCATCATTATCCAGCGGCCCCGATGCCTCGGTTTTCGGAATGGTCAATAAAAGCAAAGATCCGTTGGAGGATACGGTGGAGTAAAATATGAATTTAAGCAAAGATGACGTCACAGCGGGTTAACGCGGATCCAGAAGATGACGTCATGGTGGGTTAAAAAACCTTTGCACAAGCAGAAGGCTGAAGGTTTATTTCTTAAGGTATTTTAAGATTGACATGAACAGGTTCAAATCAATTTGGGGCCTAATGTTGGGGATATAACTATTTGAGTAAGCCGCCCGGAGGGGCTGGGTTACGCAAAGAAGACTCATCTTAAGAGAAGCCCAGAGGCCAAGCATGAAGATGGCGGTTCAATAAAGGGTCTAAAGCCCGTAGGCGGCTTAAGGCCCATAGTAGTAAATCGCCAAGATGACATGACTTGTATCATAAGGTAGAATTAACTAGTCACCAAGCCGGACACTGTTTATGAGCCGGCCGGGACTCTATAGACCGCAGGGCGTCCACCCGTGTATATAAGGGGACGACCCGCTGGCGGCTTAGGGCAAGAAACAACTCCTCGAGAGCCGGGCATAGCGTATCTCGCTCCCTGGTCATCGAAACATCAAGCAATACCAACCCAACTAGACGTAGGCCTTACCTTCACCGTAAGGGGCCGAACTAGTATAACTCTCTCGTGTCCTTTGTCCCGATTAACCCCTTTAAGCTTCCTAGTTGCGATGGCTCCACGACTAAGTCCTTGCAAGAGGACATCTGCCGTGACAATTCCACGACACATTATGCTAGTATGACTCTAGACAATGCTCAAAGAAATTATGCTACTACCGAAAAGGAACTTTAAGCAGTTGTATTTGCTTGTGATAAATTCAGACCCTATATTGTTGATTCTAAAGTAACTATTCACACTGATCATGCTGCTATTAAATATCTTATGGAAAATAAAGATGCTAAACCTAGACTTATTAGATGGGTTCTCCTGCTGCAAGAATTTGATTTGCATATTGTTGATAGAAAAGGAGCTGAGAACCCGCTGCGTAGAACTTATCTAGGTTAGAGAATGTTCTTGATGACCCACTACCTATAGATGATAGCTTTCCTGATGAACAATTAAATGTCATAAGCACTTCTCGTAGAACTCCATGGTATGCTGATTATACTAATTATATTGTTGCTAAATTTATACCACTTAGCTTCACATACCAACAAAAGAAAAAGTTCTTTTATGATTTGCGACATTACTTTTGGGATGACCCACATCTTTATAAAGAAGGAGTAGATGGTGTTATTAGACATTGTGTGCCTGAGCATGAACAGGAACAGATCCTACGCAAGTGTCACTCCGAAGCTTATAGAGGACACCACGCTGGAGATAGAACTGCACATAAGGTATTGCGATCCGGGTTTTATTGGCCCACTCTCTTCAAAGATGCCCGTAAGTTTGTTTTGTCTTGTGATGAATGTCAAAGAATTGGTAATATTAGTAGACGTCAGGAAATGCCAATGAATTATTCACTTGTTATTGAACCATTTGATGTTTGGGGCTTTGATTATATGGGACCTTTTCCTGGCTCTAATGGATATACACATATTTTAGTTGCTGTTGATTACGTTACTAAGTGGGTAGAAGCTATTCCAACTAGTAGTGCTGATCACAATACCTCTATTAAAATGCTTAAAGAAGTTATTTTTCCGAGGTTTGGAGTCCCTAGATATTTAATGACTGATGGTGGTTCACACTTTATTCATGGTGCTTTCCGTAAAATGCTTGCTAAATATGACGTTAATCATAGAATTGCATCTCCTTATCACCCAGTCTAGTGGTCAAGTAGAATTGAGTAATAGAGAGCTCAAATTAATTTTGCAAAAGACATTAATAGATCTAGAAAGAATTGGTCCAAGAAACTTGATGATGCATTATGGGCCTATAGAACTGCATATAAGAATCCTATGGGTATGTCTCCGTATAAAATGGTTTATGGAAAAGCATGTCACTTACCTCTCGAACTAGAACACAAGGCATATTGGGCTATTAAAGAGCTCAACTATGATTTCAAACTTGCCGGTGAGAAGAGGTTATTTGATATTAGCTCACTTGATGAATGGAGAACCCAAGCTTATGAAAATGCCAAGTTATTTAAAGAAAAAGTTAAAAGATGGCATGACAAAAGGATACAAAAGCGTGAGTTTAATGTAGGTGATTATGTATTGTTATACAACTCTCGTTTAAGATTTTTTGCAGGAAAATTTCTCTCTAAATGGGAAGGTCCCTACGTTAACGAGGAGGTCTATCGTTCCGGTGCCATAAAAATCAACAACTTCGAAGGCACAAATCCGAAGGTGGTAAACGGTCAAAGGATCAAACATTATATCTTAGGTAATCCCATAAATGTTGAAACCAATATTATTGAAACCGTAACTCTAGAGGAATACATAAGGGACACTTTCTATACCGTTTCAGACTCCGAAAAGGAATAGGTATGTGGTACGGTATGTAAACCGACTCCAAAACAATTTTTAAGGCAATATTTCTCCGTTTTGGAATATTTAGAAAAATAGAAAAATAAGTGGAAGTCTGGGAAGGACACGAGGGCCCCACGAGGGTGGTGGGCGCGCCCACCTACCTCGTGAGCACCTCGTGTGCCCTCCAGACTCCGTTTTCTTGCACGATACGTATTTTGGTCGGTAAAAATTCATTATATATTCTCCCGAAGGTTTTGACTCTCGTATCACGCAAATATCCCCTGTTCTTGTCTCAAGTTGTTGCTGCTGCAGATTAGGTCAACATGTCGTCCCAGGTTTCGGAAGGAGAAAGCTATGTGGATGATTACCTAGCAAATCCTAAGGTCTATGGAGACGTGGAGCATGATGGTTGGACTACGGAGGAAGAAGAGGACTATGAACCCAAAGGGAAGGAGGAGACGAGCTCAGATGAAGATGAAGTCCAATTACCTCAACCTGGGGACATGCATGTGGAGTTCAAAAAGTCAAGTCTCCCTGATAGGGTAAAGAAACCAAAGTTCGAGTTTATCCCTTTTCGCCTCTTGCGTGAAAATAAGCAGGACCTATGCAGTAGATATTAACCACAGGTGGGAGATTGATGATCTGAGGGATCAAAATGCCATCCTCAAGCGCAAATTAAGGGAGAAGTTTATGCCATCAACTAAGTCAACAACACCTCCACCTTCACCAACAAACAAGGAGACATGATCACATGGGTATGGGCACTCCCCTTGGCAACTGCCAAGCTTGGGGGAGGTGCCCCGGTATTGTATCATCATCACAACTCCTATCTTTACCGTTTTTCTTAGTTCGATCCTATTAGTAGTATCTTGATTTAGTAGAATAAAGTCATGGCATGATCTAGTTTTGAAGTTTTGCTTTATGATCCCTCTATGTAATCGAGTCCGTGCTATATATATAATAAAGTTTAGTGTTGAGTCAAGGGCTTGATTGTTTTGCCATGATCTTGGGTGAATAAAAGAAAAAGAGTAAAAAGAAACAAAGAGTTCATATTGATCTTATTGAAAGTAATGACTTCACATAAAAAGTGTATGATGATTAAAAGTTGTTGGGAGTTGGCAAATATAGCTTTGATCATCGTTGCAATTAATAGGAAGTAATAAGGAGAGAGAGGTTTCACATATAGATATATTATCATTGACATCTTTTATGATTGGGAGCACTCATTAAAATACAACATGCTAAAGAGTTGATGTTGGACAAGGAAGACAACGTGATGAGTTATGTTTTCTTATATCTGAGATAAAGTATGTTGTTATGGATCCTCTAACATGTTGAGCTTGCCTTTCCCCTCATGTTAGCTAAATTCTCAGCAGCAAGTAGAGATACTACTTGTGCTTCCAAATACCCTTAAACCAGTTAGCCATGAGAGTCCACCATATCTACCTATGGATTGAGTAAGATCCTTTAAGTAAGTTGTCATCGGTGCAAGCAATAAAAATTGCTCTCTAAATATGCATGACTTATTAGTGCAGATAAAATAAGCTTTGTACGAACTTGTTGTGGAAGTAATAAAAGCGGTGGACTGCATAATAAAGTTCCACATACAAGGGGCAATATAAAGTGACGTTCTTTTGCATTAAGATTTTGTGCATCCAACCATAAAAGCGCATGGCAACCTCTGCTTCCCTCTGCGAAAGGCCTATCTTTTATTATTATCTTCTACCTTATGCAAGAGTCACGGTGATCTTCACCTTTCCTTTTTCATTTTATCCTTTGGCAAGCTCATTATGTTGGAAAGAACAGGATATACATATCTAATTGGATGTAGGGGAGCATGAATTATTATTGTTGACATTACCCTTGAGGTAAAAAGTTGTGGGGCAAAACTATAAGCCCCTATCTTTCTCTGTGTCCGATTAAAACTCCGTAACCACAAGTATTGCGTGAGTGTTAGCAATTATGAAGGACTAAATGATAGTTGAGTATATGGACTTGCTTTTAAGCTCTGACATAGACTCTTTCCGATGTTATGATAAATTGCAATTGCTTCAATGACTGAGGTTATAATTTGTTGGTGCCCAATAAGGTTTCTGATTCATACTTTTGCATTGTGGAAAGATCATCACTTGAACATAAGTAATCATATGACAAAATCTATATATGTTGCTGTTATGAGAATAATAATGATGCCTTCATGTCCGTATTTTTTTATCGACGCCTCTACCTCTAAACATGAGGACATATTTATTGTTATCGGCTTTTCGCTTGAGGACAAGCGAGGTCTAAGCTTGGGGGAGTTGATACGTCCATTTTGCATCATGCTTTTATATCGATATTTATCGCATTATGAGCTGTTATTTCACGTTATGTCACAATACTTATGGCTATTCTCTCTTATTTTACAAGGTTTACATGAAGAGGGAGAATGCCGGCAATTGGAATTTGGGCCGAAAAGGAGCAAATATTGGAGACCTATTCTGTGCAACTCCAAAAGCCCTGAAACTCCACGGAATATCTTAAAATAAATAAATAAAAATCATCGCCAAAGATGAAGGCCAGGGGGCCCACACCCTGCTCACGTGGGTGGGGGGCGCGCCCCCTACCTCGTGGGCCCCCTGGTGGCTCTCCGATGCCCATCTTCTCCTATATGAAGTCTTTCGATGAGAAAAAAACATTAAGCAACCTTTCAGGACGAGACTCCGCTGCCACAAGGCGGAACCTTGGCGGAACCAATCTAGGGCTCCGGCGGAGCTGTTCTGCCGGGGACACTTCCCTCTGGGACGGGGAAATCATCGCCATCATCATCACCAACGCTCCTCTCATCGGGAGAGGGCAATCTCCATCAACATCTTCACCAGCACCATCTCATCTCCAAACCCTAGTTCATCTCTTGTATCCAATTCTTGTCTCCATGTCTGGGGTTGGTGCTAGTAGGTTGCTAGTAGTGTTTATTACTCCTTGTAGTTGATGCTAGTTGGTTTACTTGGTGGAAGATCATATGTTCAGATCCTTTATGCATATTATTACCCCTCTGATTATGAACATGAATATGCTTTGTGAGTAGTTACGTTTGTTCCTGAGGACAAGGGAGAAGTCTTGCTATTAGTATTCATGTGAATTTGGTATTCGTTCAATATTTTGATAAGATGTATGTTGTCTAGCCTCTAGTGGTGTTATGTGAACGTCGACTACATAACACTTCACCATTATTTGGGCCTAGAGGAAGGCATTGGGAAGTAATAAGTAGATGATGGGTTGCTAGAGTGATGTAAGCTTAAACCCTAGTTTATGCGTTGCTTCGTAAGGGGCTGATTTGGATCCACTTGTTTCATGCTATGGTTAGGTTTACCTTAATACTTTTGTTGTAGTTGCGGATGCTTGCAATAGAGGTTAATCATAAGTGGGATGTTTGTTCAAGTAAGAACAGCACCCAAGCACCAGTCCACCCACATATCAAATTATCAAAGTACCGAACGAATCATATGAACGTGATGAAAACTTGCTTGACGATATTCCCATGTGTCCTCGGGAGCGCTTTTCCTATTATAAGAGTTTGTCCAGGCTTGTCCTTTGCTACAAAAAGGATTGGGCCACCCTGCTGCACTTTATTTACTCTTGTTATTTGTTGCTTGTTACAATTTATCTTATCACAAAACTATCTGTTACCACTTATTTCAGTACTTGCAGAGAATACCTTGCTGAAAACCGCTTATCATTTCCTTCTGCTCCTCGTTGGGTTCGACACTCTTACTTATCGAAAGGACTACGATAGATCCCCTATACTTGTGGGTCATCACCCGCCAGTACCGGAAGTGATAATAAAAGTAGGAATGCTGTCACTAGAACGGAGCACACAAAAAATGGTAATCTATGCATAGTCATTCCAGGTCCACGCGTGTTGAAGATAGTTGTTATAAAATTGATAGAACCTAAAATTGATGAAATACCTGATAGATGAAGACTAAAAATAGCTAAATCAAGTGCTCCTCCAGAATGGCTGGTAATACCACTTAAGGGCGGATAGACTGTCCACCCAAAGGTCACGCTGCCCACTTCTACTAAGGATGAGCTTAATAGGAGCAAGAGACTTGGTGGCAACAACCAGAATGATATATTATTTAATCGTGGAAATGACATGTCAGGTGCACCTATCAGAATCGGAACAAACCAATTACCAAATCCACCTATCATCGCCGACATAACCATAAAAAAGATCATTAAAAAAGCATGAGCCGTTATTAAAACATTATAAAGTTGATGATTCCCACCAAGAATTTGATCGCTGGTCGGGCTAATTCCATACGAATCAGTACGGAGAAGCATGTGCCCATCACTCCTGCAATGGCACCGAAGATGAAATAGAGAGTCCCAATATCCTTGTGGTTAGTAGAGAAGAGCCATCGAACCATATTTGCCATTTTTTATTTGCGAAATGAAAACTTTCCTTATCAAAGAGGGGCCATGGGGCTGGAAGAGAAAAGAATCAGAATTACTGAGTTACCACGCTCTTTTTTTTTCTAATTCCCTTCTAAGATCCTCCGACTTAAACAAGTCGAGAGCATGCTCGTGCTCAGCTCTTTTGAGACTTGCCTTGCTCTTGGGGATTTCTTCCCATCGGATCCTCTGTTCCACTTCCAGGAACCTCCTTGCAGAGCTTTCCGCCTCAAGGAGATCCCGGTTGTGGGAAACAACATCTCTAAAGAAAACAGATCATCCCTCATTCTCCCGCAGATCTTGATAAGACGCTTGGAGAACAGTGAAAGAATCAGTTGCGTGAATATGGTCCAGATAAATTGAGCTCTGGCCTGTGGGGAAGGAAACGGCTCTGACGAAGCTCCAGGGATTACAGGAAGGTTTAGGCCTTGTGAGCAGCTCCAAACGGTCAGAAAAGAAGATGGTCCCGCCCTTACTTCAGCTTGAGGAGTCGTTTTCTCGCTATCTTCTTCGTCTGGATTAGCCTTTTAGTAGCCTAGTAGGTTGTTTGAGTTTCAGGAAAGGAAGAGGTGCTTTCTAAAACAGTCGTTACAGCTATGTTTTTTTCAATAAGTTCTTTTAGAGCATCGTGCCCCACTGTCCGAATAAAGTGTGCGCCTAAGGTGTCATGTGTTTAAGAATATACGTATAATAGAAATACTTTCCCAATCCGTATAAGAGGAAACAAGGGTCCGGCAATAAGCAGTAGAAGAATAACCCGCAGAAGAAGTTTAATTGCTTCCAGAGATCGGAGCCAGACAAAGATAAGACTCCACGGCTGCACGATCGGGATGATCCAAACGGGTCAAAAATGAGTCAAAACTTGTAAAACCCAGGTTTTGGCCTTGCTACTAAGGAGAAATTGACATACTTAGCAAACAGAGATAGAATTATTTCGAAAAGAGATCAGGAAAGAGCCATTTCCCAACCAAATAAAATAGGAAAGCATGAGGCTCGAAGCCCTTTCTCATTTCGAATTTCATCTTAGTATCGGTAATGCCCCGCCCAAAAGTATTTCATCGCAATCACACGCTAGCTTGGTTGGAAAAGCTTGTTTGCACCCACTAACTAATACCTTCTCATCAGTATTGAATTCTCCATGCTTTCTCCTTGCTTTGTAGTCATTTTCTATGAGTAATCGGTCCGAACTCAATTTCAAGAAAAAACTCTATCTCGCCTGTGGCCAAAAGTAGTGAAAATGGTATTTAGCTTAGTCAATATACAACACAACTGCTGATTCTTCATGAGATGAAAACCCTTTGTCCTCCGTCTGCGAGGGCAATTCACGAGAAAAGTGCTACTAGCCCTTGTTTTGGTCATGTCCACAGGCCTTTCCATTCGTCTTTCTTTCGGCAATCTATGCATAATTCTACTTCTTGAACCACCGAATCCGCTTTTGAAAATGGATAACTAGCTCCATTCTGCGTCAAGTACTAAGGATGGGCCCAAAGCACACTTTTGAAAGGCATCAGTCACCTTAAAACCCCCAAAAGTAGGAAGTCTAGCGTGCTTCTTTAGTGCTGCTCTTCGATCAGATGCTTTCTCATTGAACGAGGCATATTAAAGTGCAAGAAGTTCCTGGTCGAGTCCCGAGAAGGTGATAGTTGATTTTGATCATGAAGTTGGTAATGGACTTTGGAATTGATTCTCGACCCCACCGCCAGACGCCTACCGCTCGGGACGATCCCATTACGGATTTTCTGGAGGGGGACACGCTTGACCCAGCGCAAAAACGTTAATTCAGAAATATTCTGAATTTCTTGAAGACCAAAAGCAGAACGAACCTTCAAAATGAGCGAATCGTAATAAAAAGATGTGGGGGAGGGGGGGCGAGGGTAGTAGTCACGAATCTAGGGCAATCAACCACTATCTAAAAACCCAGGTTGGACAACTGCGTGCTGGGGGATTAGTAGGGGATTTTGTCGTAAAGGAATTACGGAAATGGAAAAGGGACTTCAAAGCTCAGAAGAGACGGTCCCACTTCTATCAGGGCCTTCTCGGGGTCTTGAGCAATGTTAATTTGCATGGATTGCAAACAGGGTGCGGGATTCTCTGACGCAAACAAAAAAATGGTCCCGGAGAAAGGAATCAGTCTCTTCAGTCCGGCACATGCCTCAAATTCACTTTTCCTTTGAATTACTCATTTTTTGAATTCCGCACCGGAAACTTTTCTAGGAGAAGTTCGAATCCGTTTCGTTCGGATATTGATCGGTCTTGGTTTGACATGGTTTACGTGTTACTGGTTCCCGGAAGAGTCAATTTCTCCATTGGCTAAACCCTTTATTACCCTACCTTTGGACTCGTATTTTGTTTGTACACAATCAACGGAGCCCCCCACCCCCGACATATGTTGCATCATCTTCAATAGCATGCTCTTAATTCGTCTTTCCCTTAATAAGTCATCAAATTTGGTGCTTTTCGATCCCCAGTTGCTATGGGGAACAAAGGCAGAAATACAATAGAATCCTCCATTTAAGTGGTTCTCGCTTCTCCTTGTTCCTGCTCCCAACTCCTCCCTGAGTAGTTCCCAATGTTTGGCACTTTCCATACTTCATGGGTGCAACATCAACAAATTCGCTCATGATCAAGTTACAACCTAAGATCTATGAGTATATTATGTTAACTGTTCGTATTTTGTTCATTCCATCGGTATGATCCTGTGTACTGTAATTGTGATCTGTTTGCCGTAACCAAGGGTCTTTCTGTGGAAACCTTCACGAGCAATCGTCGTTTTTGATGGTTTTTCCGCTTTTCACGGCCGCTCTTTCCACACCCCGGATATTTGGTGCCAAACTGTCAGCCTTTCCTTATATATTCGATAATCGAGTTTGCTATCTTTGTGGCATTAATTGTACAAGTTCGTGAAGAGGGCTGGACGAGTAGAATGAGGGAAAGCGGCTCGATCGAGAAAAAGAGGAGTAGACTAGAAAACCTAGAACTTCAAAAGTCACTATCAATGAATTCCCGAGCAATTCTAAACCAACATATGCTCCGTATAGACGGAATCTCAGATAAGAACCTAACAGAAGTTTTGCTACTCTTTCATGGAATATAGGTCTTACTATATAAATAATGTCAGTTCGAACCTCACGAGTCGTTATCATCTGTTGCCCTAACTGAGTCCATTAGCTCTTGTTGCCCTTTTATGGTGGGGATCCATAGAGAGTTCGTTTTATGAAATATCTGATAAAGTAAAAAAAGAGACAAGTGGTTGCAAAAATCACAAACCATAGAAAAAATGCATATCCGTGTGTGCTCTAGTTTGGGTTCTCCTAGACCACCATTATGAACCAAAACAACCATACCTAGTGAAGGGGAGCTCTTCGCACTGTCGGTGGAAAGATGGAAATTGGTTCTAAAAGAGCCGAGCTAGGGATAAGAGATATGGTTGGTTGGCGAATGGAAGGAATGCTATTCTAACGGAACCGGAAAAGAATGGTTCCCAATACAGGCCCAAGAAGAGAGACGAAAGGAAGTAGTGAAAGAAGAAATAAAGTACGCGGATCAAAGTGAAAAATCACATAGCTACTAAGTCAAAACGTCCAATGAGAATGGAGATCAAGAGGGACATGAAATCTATTAGCATCTCTATCAGTTATTTAATTATTAGCATTCCTTAACCAATAGAAAAAGAAAGAGATCACAAGAATATCAGTCTCCAGACGCATCTATCTATAAAAAGGAGTAGGGCACCTGATACGAGATACATACTGGAGTCAAGGATTGAGACCACTAGTGAGAAGGCCAATAAATCATTTTTTTGTGGAAGGGAAAGAAGAACCATCCATTGGCAAGCACTAAAGGTAGGAATCTAGTGGCTGCTGCATCAAGCTCCATCCATGATTTTACACTCTAGAGGAGAGAACTGCTGTGAGCCAGCTTTGTAGCGACCTTTCTTATGCGGAAGCAAAACCTGTATTTCTATATGAGTTTCCTTCAGTTGCTTAGGGTGAGCAAGCCCATAATATTCTATCTCCCTTTTCTGTTGGAGTTACATAGGTGTGGTCCATAGGGGGGGGCACTAGTTACTGGTTGGGAACCATCGGTCCATAGGCGCGCGAATAGGGGTCCATCCAGTTTATTATTTTGGGGTTCTGTGTGGGACTTTCCTCTTGATGTGGAAAAATAGGCTCTTAGGGCATATGCTGCCTTTACCGGAAAAAGAAAGTCAACGGACTTCATGGACGAGGAGGTGGAGGATGAATGGTATGGCTTGCTCACTTGCTTAAAAACTTATTTAAAAAAAATAAGGAGACAGAATATAAATCTCCGAATGGAGAAAAGCATATTATAGTATTTGCCCATAAGCTTATTCAAAATAGGAGTGCTACATAAGCATATGCTAAAGGGGGAGGAATCCATTTATTATTTATTTCTTAGTCTGGGCCCAACTATGTACATAAATCTATCTATTATTGCCTGCATCGACAACAAAGTAAACTCTCGCTGATGATAGAAGAACAACTCTTAGGGCAGTTGCAAGGAAACTATGAGCTATTTATTGTTCCTTTCTTATAAAAAAGATAAAGGATGGCTTATGGTCTATTTTCTTACTTGACTATCCTGCTCGACTTGGCCAATAAAAGATACCTAGCATGACACATCAGCCACGCCATCCGAGCCTGTCCACTTGCTAGTCGTGAAAAATAACCGCCTGTTCCGTGGGCTTCTTCGCAGCTCTCTTCACGCCGCCTTTACGAAAGTGCAACCAAGTTCAATAAACTGTTCATGCTAATTCATAGACTATGCTGGTTTCTACCTAAGAGTCCTGTGAGACGCTTCCTTCTCATACACATCTGATGCAATGTTTGATCATCCGCATTAGAGAGTTTTGTAGGTCCTTGAGAGAACGTTATCCAGTCAGTTATGACTTGACCATGGTCTGAGGTGAAATTGGTCATGGTCCATAAAACGAAAGGTGCTGTGCAAGCGCAGAGAAGTCGTCTGAAGGGGAGTTCCATAGGGATGTTCAACTTCGATCAACCTTGGTTCGGTCCCATCCTAAAAAGAAAGAAGGTCAAAAGCAAAATAGGGGTGATATAACCCACTGCTCGCCTAAGAATGTACTGACGTAATCCCTCACCGTGGCTTCCCAAGGATCCAAATTGCTAAGAGGGTCTGAGCCATAATGGATTGATGTGACCGTAGCGGCGATCGAATCGATCTGAATGAGGCAGTTATGGGACTTATCTTATATAACAATATATATGGAGGAAGGATTCAAAAAAGGTGGGGGTCAAGGTGTATAATACGAGCTCCACTTTTAGGCAATGAGCTAGCTTAACCCTGATTGCTTAAGGTTTAACACAGTCATGTTGGATCTGCTACTAAGAAAGGAAGAGAAAGACTGATTACATAGCTCAACCGGATGAGACATCTCGTATTTACAGAATTATGCCAACGTGTGCCTACATTGTTTGATTTACCAGGTCCGGGTATTGGATTTTGGAATAGAAAGAATGAAACTAGTACCAGCTTATCGCTAACCGTGCTTTCTACCAACTCCGCCAACCCTGTAAGGGAATATTGATTGCGATTTAGCACTTGAGCCCGCATAGCTGCTGCCTCTACTCCGCCTACTTCTTGTGTCGACTTCGCCAGCCTCGCGGCTACCGATTTCCTCCTGCTTTGTGTGCGTCCCATTGACTCCTTTAATGGGTCAAAATCTACTTAGTTCTCATTTTTATTTCGTCTATACAAGAAAAAAAGGATTTGTGTTTAGCTAGACAGAGAATTGAATAAGTAAAAATAAAGTCGTGTGTACCCTTTACCGAAAAGCAAATATGACAGGTAGGGTATGACATATTGCTTATTCCTGATTGATCTAGTTGACGATAGTTGCCTTGTTGGACCGATTGTGGATTGGAATAGAAGTTTCTTATATACAGATATTCGTGTTTACTGATTTAGCATCGAACGGAACTTGATGTAACCCATTGGAAACTCTCTTTGAGACTCATTATCTGTTATATACGACAAGCTAATTAAGTCCTTCAATTTCAAAAAGGAGTCTTTCCTTACTTCCTTACACAAAACTGTTATGTTGTTATGCTGCTCGTGCAATCAAAACTAAGAATAGAAGAAAAGGAGTTCCCTCGGGACCCATCCTCTTCTCCTTTGCTTGTGTGACTATCATGAGAAGAATTCCATTCCAAGAAGTCAAATAACAACAAAAAGAAACGAGGTCAAGATCCTTTGTTACCAGTACCGACGAAATGGAGAAAGTGTCCTCCGGGAACGCAATCTACTACATTAGTTGGTGTAGCCAAAGAAGAGGATATCCCCTTTTTTGACCTATTGGTCTTCAGACCAGACCCATACCATAGCTACAAACACTTTTGAGTCGGAGGAGACTAGCCAGATCGCCTTCTTGAGGCTCTCTGGGCTTATCGAACGTCAATCTGTATAGCCACTGGTCCCCTTCTCCTTAGTCATTGGCATGGACGCCATTCTTCCCAATGAACTCGACGATTCCTTCCCTGCGCGTTCTGCTCGACGAAGATATGACTGATAATCAGAAGCGAGAGGCTCTGCTCTCGAAACCTGACCTCCTCGATTCGATCGATGGGAGAAAAAAAAAAGGTTCTGACGGCAGAGCACGCACAAGTCTATCAATGTCAATTCAGGCGCGCTTTGGACCGATCCTACGAATAAGAGGCATTAACAAAGCATTTATGAGACACCATACTTTCAATAGGCAAGGGCCAGCCCGAAGATCAACGAGATCTTTCTCCAAGCTAAGTTTCTACCCCGAGGGAACCGCCACGATGCGTGGGGGTATCGGTCTTGATAAACTCGTCTCCGCTCATCTTACCTCGAAATGGAAATAAATTATGGTAGATTACCTACCTCATCCGAGATGAAGGAATTTCCTACTTAAGATTCATATGCCTATTTTGTCGTTGATGTGGAGGAATTAGTACTAGCCTACTCGATATGCTCCTTGCAGGTTCGCTATAGGAAGTGCTTTCAAAGAATGAGGAGGGAATATTCATAGGTATGAATCTTCCGTCAATGGTTAAGGTTGAAGTGAAGGCAAACCTTCTTTGAATTTTGATACCTAATTATTTAGCTCGGTATTGTGAAAGAAACCATTCATACGGCCAGGTCACGGGAATGCTTCGCGACTTACAATTCCGAGTCAACAACCGTAACTCGAGCACTTAGCCCTAGCTCTTGCTCTTTCCTTCCTTGCAACGGGTTGCCTGTGTGCCTACTAATATTTACTTACCTCAATGGTGCGCTAACTTTAGAACGAGGATTTGCCGAATTCATATTAGGGTGGGATATGCAGCAATTCGACCATTTATTCTTGTACTAGATATCTCGGGCTTATCCTAAAGAAATTATGGCTTCGCTTCTCTTCTTCCTGGTGATGGATATAGTCTCGATGGCTTTGCCCAAGTATGGCATAAAAGTCAAATAGGATATCCTTCAAAAGGGAATTTCATGTGTGAGCACCTTGCCTCTTAGGAAGGCTATTTACCAAGTGAGTCTGTGCAGCATGCTATGAAACATAAGAATCATTTTGAATCCCATTTGCACCCGGATTCAGCTTCCTTTGAACTAGCAAATGCACATTCTGAGCCAACAATGGATCGGCTTGGCCCATTCCGCATCTGGGGAAGAAAGAGTACCTAGATATGCATCTACTAAGTATGCCCTGAAATTCATGTTATGATCCGGTCATTCCCAAAGCTAGGGCTTCTTTTCGCATCCCTATCCTCCGCGTCAACTTGTACCGGACCCAGAGTCAAAACTAAAAAGAGAATGAAGTCTCGAAAACTCTTAATTAATAAATATTCGTGCGCCTACTTTGCTTATCCTTCTCTGCCCCATTATAGATAGTTGGGTAGAGCGAGAGGGATAGCAAGGACTTGAAAAGGAAGGTTTTTTACGGCTAAGATGTTTCAGTTCGCTAACATGAAGCTACCACTTCTCTCCTATTGTTTCAAGCTGTTATCTCATTGCCCCCTTTTAGTAGCACCTTTGACCTCTATCGCTCAGAGCATAAATCGTTGTGCTCCTCACTGCTCAAGAGACTTCTTATTTTCTTCTTACCCTTCGAGAAATCGGGGCAGCTGAACTCTTTCTCTTTTGGTAGTGGATTACCTCTTCAACTACTTGCAAACAAAAAAGTGCAATGTTTCCGTTTTTTTTCTGGATCGCTTCCTCCAGCTTTTGTTCTTTCTGAGAAAAATCACTCTTCTCTACTGGGATTCTAGTACGCGACTATTGCTTTCACTTTCACCAGTCGTAATAATAGTGATCTTATATTTGTATTGCAAAATGGAGAGGGAACTACTCGCTAATGGTAGTAAAACCGCCCTGCTCTTCTTGGTTAGTATGGAGAGAAGTTATCCAAAAGATTGAAAGATGCCAACGTGAGCTAGAGTCTCGTTATGCTTAATAGCATTCCAATCTTTTAATAATAATCACTACTTGTATCTCTTTTGCTTTGCTTGGTTGATTAGTTTCACTACTTGAAATAAAACAATGAACCTTTTCCTGTGTGGCCAAAGGGACTACGTTCCTAAAGTTTGAATTGATCATTCAATCGATCTAGGAATCATGCATGGCACAAGGTAAAGGATGGAATGAGACATCTGGTAAAGAGCCTAGAATGACCTTTCCCGATCTTTTGAAGGGTAAGAATAAGAACTCTGTTGTATGGATGCACTGCTCTCAAAGTAGATTGAACACGAAAAAAGGTGCATCAAGGCGTGAATAAGGAAGAAGTCACCTTTGTCGGTTTTCAAATTGAGGACCAACTGCGGTTCGAAAGTGAGAGAAGAGATCTCAAAAGACCGACACCCACATCAAGAGAAAGCAGACGAAGCAGCTCAAGCAGAGCTAGAAACGGAAGCCGAAGCAGGATCTTCTTCCTTTTTCCATACAAAGAAAGGTGCCTTTGCTTAGATTTTTTTCTGTTGATCAGAATTCCTTAGAAGAAATTGGAAGAAAACCGTAGCGAAAGGTTGAACCTTAGCGAAGTATTTTGGGTTCATTACAACCTTCTCCTATTTAGAATCGGAGAATAGGAACGAAGTAGCTCGCCTAAAGAGGAACTACAATTCTTCTTTACTTCGATCAAGAAACTAGATTCTCAATAGAGTTTCTTAGTACTAAAAGAAAGATGCCACACCTTTAGTGATTAGATGGATCACTAGCCCTTACTCTCAGTCACTGATTCAAGAATGAATACCGAGACAGAAAAAACCCTTGCTGGTCTACTGCTTGATGGCTTTACATCGCTAAAGAATCCGTAATGGACAGCAAGAACTCTGAATCAAAAAAAGTACCAAATCAATTGGAAATGTATGCTCCTGTGGGAGTCGAACCCACCGCATAGGTGCCTTGTTCTACCGAGAGATGAACTAGGGAGCGGCAACCCCTACATCAGTTCTTTGTACCGCCCAGAAGGGCATGAGAGAAAAAACAAAACCAATAAAATATCAGACGAGACAGAATTGGTAACGTGAACGTATTTTCGTCTTCTTGCCTTAGTTTCATATAACTCAACCTCGCTTTCCAAAAAAGAAGTACTGATTGAGATTTCCCTTTTATGATGGCTATCCTGTTTCTATTACTTACTGAATTTCTTGTCTACTGGCTGGACACTTGAAAGGCTTACCACGGGATCGAAGGCAGAAGAACTTTTAGGATTGGCTAGAGGGGAACTACTCCCCCAATCCCATTTTTTCACGGGAACCCGATGTTATTAGATTCTATTCATTCATTCTGAATCTTTTATCATATCGCTTATTACGGCTATCTTTAGAATTTCATTGACTATATATGTTTCTTTCCATATGAGCTATTCCCTTTGCTTTCAATATGTCTTGTGCCACTCCAGCTTTCACTCAAGCCATTCTTTGCCTGTCGACCCTCACTCTTCCTCTTGCTTCCTTAGGAAAGAGCATAAAGAAGGCACCAAAAATAGGTGGGAAAGGAAAGGTATACTTTTCACAGTCGACAAGCGGCGCATTTAAACCCTAAAGAACTAGCTTCCTGGAAAAAACTAACTCGATCACCGGCTTTCAGGGGATTCCCCCACTTAAGAATAAAGGGGCATAGACTACGAAAGGGCTACATTCACTTGATGAATGGTAAAAGGTATTCTATTACATAACAAGAGCATACGAGCGGAATACGATACTATCGGGCTTTCTGAAAGTGTGAGCTGAAATTCCAGGGTAATTGCACCCTTGACTCTATCACAGGCTATTAGAATTGGCTGGAACTTTCTATACCAAAAAGGGATATATAGGGGTTTGTTTTATTGATGCAATAGAGATCTTTCATAGATGGATCCCGATATGATCTTATTGATACGATAATTAGAATCAAATAAAAGTGTTTTCTGATGCATGCACTCTTTTCTTTAGGTTAATCAGCCCTTACTTGCATTGATTTAAAGGTCCTATTTCCCATTCCTTGCGGACTTGGTAATCTAACAAACCTTCGGGAGAGGATTATAGGACACCATAGCTTATCTGCCTTGATTTCCGAAACCAGAACTACTTGGCCTTTCCTCAACTGATTGACCTAGCCGACCTATAACTTATGTTGTGTATAGATTGACAAATTGCTGGGTCTACCCTCGTATGCCCTATAACTTATGTTGGGTGCCGGGAAGAAAAGAAAGGAAAGCAGTCTTCTTCAAGCGAAGGGAGCCCGGATAATTGAATGAAGGTTGGGACAGAACTCCAAAATAACATATCGCTTCCTACTAGTTTGTTGTTCCGGTTGGGAAAGCAAGAAATGGGATAATCATTTCGATCAATTTCTCCTAGTTTTCCTTCCGAATTCCAATCGGAAAATCAATGAAATAGGATTTGGATCGAGAAAATCAGAGAAGAAAAGCAACCGAACCATAAATCCTGCTTTGGCCAACCCTCAATTACCAAGTTCTTACTATCTAACCTAGCTTTTTCCCATCTATCTAACCTTTGTCTATGAAACCTCGAATGCCTCTATACAAAGGATTTAAAATAGGGTTGTACCTGTAATAACATCTCTTGATACCAAGTATTCTAGCTTATGGTTCATGTGGGATTCCTTGCTACTTCCTATAGCTCTTCTTTTGCAGATACATTAGCAACTTTGGCCTCTATGATTTTGATTACCGAGGGACTCCGATACCAGTCTTGGTGCCATCGTCAGGGTCACCCGCCAACAGTTTTCGCCATAGAAATTTTACAAGATGAGGATGGTTATGATCCTAAAAGGTATGATGACATATAGAAATTCCTGAATAGGTAAAGTCACCACCATAAGCTGAGGTGAAAGATCGAGTTGTACTTTTCAAAACTCTGCCCCTGCTTATTATCCGTGGTGATAAGTTTTACATAAGATCATTTAACGGGATGCACCTTATCGGGATGCAGATCTAGACCACAAGTAAGCAGTGATGCGCGAGACGGCTCTATCTCTTTTCACAAGTACAGATGGCCATCAAAGATTAGCAAAGCTATACCAAAAATAGGTTCACCTAAGAAAGTGCATATTAGTTTGCGTAGGAATGCCCGTTTTAGTTTACAGAAGAGTGCACGTAGAATAACAAAAGGGGTTATTCATGTGAAAGCCAGTTTCAACAATACCGAAATCATAACATTAACATTTCTATATTCGAATTTGAGATATATATACCAGACCTGAGTAGTAAGTGTTGACTCATGCGAGTCACTCCTTCTTCGCTTTGACTTCTTGGCTGGCTTGATGCTCGGTCGGCCAATGGGATGACCCCCTTTTCTCTACTTTGTTTAGCTTTGCGAATGAGAAAGGTTCTTTTAGGCAACTTAGAACCCCATATTCATACCACTTTCCCACCTATGTATTATTTTTAAAAAGAAAACCGTAGGAATCTCTCCGAGGGTAGTACGTCGGGGGAGCACCTTCCCTTTGCCTTATGGGACCCTCGATCATACTCTTTTCTGATAGCCAGAAAGGAATGACCTAACTTACCAATGAGTAGGCGCCCTTTTTTTCCTTCTAAACTAGCTGCTCTCGCTCTGCCAACAGTCGTCTTGGACTTTCGATTTCATTTATTTCATTTATAGGCGGGCTTGATTTTTCGATTTGCATTATCCGTTGGACCCAAATCCATATCATAATCAAGTAGATAATGCGATGACTGCCTATCTCTTTCGAGAAGGAGTCCTTTTTCCGATACTTAGTATTGGGGTAGGAAAAACAGCTGGAATCTTTCCATCCGTATACGTTATGAGCTCCTGCTTAAGGTTCTGGGCTACGAATTCCTTCCTTGGTCCCTTCCTTCGCTAGAAAAGATCCTAAACCTACCATCGAGAAAGCTGGAAATCCTACCGGTGATGCGATAACATTTTGAAATGAACCATTTTGATGATACATCATTTCAGGAATTTCCTTTCACAAACGCTCTATTAATAAAGTATTCCGTTCCCATTGTTAAGGGGCTTTGAACACCTCGGGTGCACGTTTACTCTCGGATGGTTCACGGCAATTCAAGGTAGTTTCTACTAATAGCTCATTTTCCCATATCGATAAGAGATATGGCATCATGTCTTCTTCCGTAGCCTGAACTATCCAACTGGACTCCAGATATGCAGATTGCTTTCTTCATTTCAGTTGGGTAATTCGACCGTCCACCTTCCATACAACTTGAGTTGGCTTTGATCGATTGCTTGGTGTCACGTTATTTACTACTACGGTTAGCGAAATTCGTTTATGACACCGATTCAGTTCTAGTTGATCCATTTTGTAAGGTCGTTCAGAAGCAAAGGACTACTACTCTACTAGTAAAGTAAGCTGGTCAAGTCAAAAGAAGGTTCCCGACTATCTAGTAAATGAGTGCATGAAGAAAGGGAATGGCATGTTCACAAACTGGTACTTTTCTCCCGGTAGGTATGTTTTACAATAGGCATGTGCCATGAAGCAAGAAAAGGAAACATGTAGAGAATGTTCTAACGTGCCGCTATTTACGACGAGTGGATCATCCCTATACTTAACTCACCCCTATGCTATAAAAGAGAGTAGGTGGAAACATTAATGTATCTTTTCATTCCCTTCCTTTCCTTGACGTATATGAGCGCAGCGATAGCGATATCTTTTGATGGAAGCCCACATGCCCACTCTTCTATCCCACCTATCCACATGGGGTATCAGTGGCCTCATGATCTCCATGAACAGAGATCACTACACAAAAACAACTATATGAAAAACTTGCTTGCTTCTTCGAATCTCGAAATAACAGAACATATAGAAAGTGTTTCTGTGATGAGACCATTCTCTTAGGGGAACCTATAGAAAGATTATCAGACGGCTTTCATTCCCTTCGGGGGGGGGGGGTTGTTTCTTCAGAGCAGTCCATATCAGAAGATTCACTCCCTGATTCATCAGTTTCTAAATCATCAGTTAAGTCATAATCCGTGCCGAGATCCGATTCATCAGTTTCTGAATCATCACTCTCCACAGAATCATCATATACGTAGTGATCTTCGCCACCTCCCCCGTGTTGCCAAAAACCTTCATGTTCGGGGGCAGCTCATTAAGATCCCATTCATGGATAATAAAAACGTACTCTTCTCCTTTTCCCAAATAGTCGACGGTCTTACACCATTGGGATACTTCGGATAAACTGGTAATTCCAAGTATTCCATTAATTCCAAGTATTCCATCATTATTATTAAATAACAGAATATAAAAAGTAAAGAGGAGAAGACATAACCAGAAAAATTGTGAGAAATAAGTCAATTTATCAAGTTGAGGCATTTCGATTTGGATTTCAAATAAGAAAGAAAAGACTCTGAACCGTACTTTTGCTAATTTATATTTATACACGAGTCGAGAAAACCGTTTTTTTCCAATTTGATTTCCTAGATTTCTTGTTGATTCTGCTTCCCCTTAGCTTCAGCTTTTCCCTCGCCGGCCCTTTTATTTCCCGAAAAGGCATTCATTGTTCGTTCTGTGCCAAGAACCAGATTTGAACTGGTGACACGAGGATTTTCAATCCTCTGCTCTACCAACTGAGCTATCCTGACTATTTAGTGTGCATCATCCTAGTAGATTACTTGTATCTATGTCATTTAAAGGGACTAAAAAAGAAAAAAGTATTCTCAAATTGGACTTAATAAATATCAGTATAATTATATGGATTGTGAATGACTTACTTAATAATAGGGATTACTTGCCTATACTATAATATGTTCATTTGTATGAATGGGATAAGATCCAAAGAAGTCGGTTCGGATCCGTTTGTGAAAGAGTAGAATAAGAAAGATAGTGAATCTTGTTTGAACCATTAATGAAAAATAGAGGTTTGTACAATAGTTAGGAAGTAAAATGGGCTTTTCATTGGGGATAGAGGGACTTGACTTGAACCCTCACGATTTAGAAAGTCGACGGATTTTCCTCTTACTAGAAATTTCATTGTGGTCGGTAACGTTGGTGAATTAACAGAAACGGAAAGAGAGGGATTCGAACCCTCTGTAAACAAAAGCCTACATAGCAGATCCAATGCTACACCTTGAACCACTCAGCCATCTCTCCTACATAATCTTATTATTGACCAGAAACTGAGTGAATAGCGAGTTTTCGTATCACTAAAGTACATGTACAACCGATCACAGGTTCCATAGGGAGTCTGACTTCCTTTCCAATTTCATATTTCTCAACAACAACTTCTCTCATCCCCACGGATCTATTCAAAATTCTGGAATCGTCCCATATTTCTATTTCGATTGTATGGCGTGGCGTATACACGTTATGCAAAGCGAACGTATGGTTACTTTACTCTATTTTCTCATGGCTTGTTAAACCTTTCTTTTTTCTTTTGGATCATAACCAAATAAAAACTTCTCGAGTTATCATAATCCATAGTCAAATTCAGTCCTTGGTTATTCAAGTTAGATGAAATAGTAATAGTTTGGCTCACATTGGTATACTGCGAAATCCAATCTGATTCAAATGTTGAATATCTCTCCTTGTCGGGACAATTTAAGCAGAATAAAATACCTATTATCGATTTTTTAGAATAGAATTAGTCTGTTTTTTTGCTATTTTGTACTGTATAATTCCTTTGTTTATGGGATCATTTTCCCCGAGGGTTTCCAATCAACGGGGGCGTAGTATAGGTAGTTAGAGAGTGTAGGCTCCCCTAGCTTGAATTCTTTTTACCCATTCTTTGAGAGTGATAGGTTTGATTTTTCCGTACCGTAATAAAGGAGCTCAGAAGAAAGACCTAATTATATAAAAACACGGCCATTCAAGCTAAAGATCATAGGATCCGTAATAGGACTCTCATAGACTTGCCGGGAAATAGAAAATTTGGAATCGGCTTTTCTTTTGCGCTAAAAAAACTTGAGGCCTTTTCCCTTATTATATGGCATATCCATACTTTAATAACCTAGTGCCCGATCGATTGAAAGCAATATTTACCGTCGAGATAGAGAGATGCTGATAGGAAAAGGATGGTTTTACTTATTCTCAAGAATATATAGAAAGGGAAAAGCTTAATAGCCACTATTGATCCCCTGAGCAGAGCACATGATTCGGGATCGGTGCGATGTGAAGAGGTAGCCTAGCCTTTTATGAGAGTCAATTGGGAAGTGGAAAGGCAAAACCATTAGTTTAAGTTCCCGGCTTTAGTCCTCTGTGAAGTTCAGTCAACCATTTGAGTCAATTTTGAGTAAATAGTAAGACTTCGGATCGCACCATTCATAATGTTGCATATCAATACTTGGCATCTTTTTCCCACTGCTGGCTCATAATTTCGCCTTGGTTTCACCAGAATTCGTTTATTTCATTCATTAATTCGTTCTAATAGCTATGCAGAGGTCTTTCCTTATGACTCCTGTGCTTAATACGAAAAGCGGTTCTAGTGTGAAAAGTGCCAACTAACTATCTCCTTATTTTCTGATTGTTCTTCCGATAGGAATATTCCCTTGATCAGCTAACCTGGCCCAAGCATAACAATAGTGCATTTACCCTTGATGGTACGATTTACATATCTTCTACCTCTGCTACTTACATCCGGGAAGGTTAGTTTAGGCACTCCATCCCTGAGGGCTGCATCAGCTTATCTTTCTAGAAATCCCAGCTATAAGCTAGATCGGTATAAATAGGGCATTAAGCAGCAATAACAGAGATAACATCCATGAGTTTTTTAATCCATCCTTTAGCATCGCCTAACTCGGACAAGGTGTTTCCTTCCTTTGCAATACCGGCCGAGGCAATGTAGCTATCCCAATAAGATATGAAAGCTGGGCCACACACGAGCAAGGAACTTATACATAGAAGTAACAAAGAATGTGCAAGATTTGGACCACTGCCATTTCCTTAAACCATCAATCAACAAATTGAAATAGAGATATCGGTATCTTCCAATCTGCCACAGGGATCTAGTCGCCAGTATCTTTGCCTTCTTCCCAACTTATCCCAGCATTCCTTGTAAGCGTTGCTATCACTATTTCTCCCTCCGTGTAGCGACCAGACCCGAATGGATCAAGTCTCTGTGCTCTGTGTCATCCCTGGATCAGTAATGCTGACACCACACAGTACTTCGAAGGATTTATAGCAGAGTAGCGATCACACACTTATTACATCGTTGTCCACAAGGGAACTTAATACAATAATATGGCTTAAGGCCATCTAATAATAACAGCGGAAGACTTGGAAGAATAGTGAGTCCATCAACTCCATCGGCATCACTGAGTATAGAACCACGACCTAAACACCTTACTCGTCGTCTGAAAAGTCTGCAACATGAAAGTTGCAGCCCGAAAACGGGTCAGCACATGGAATATCTTTGGCAATGTAACACATAGAGAGCAAAGAAGGAATAAGCCTATACTACATGCATATATGGCTGGTGGAAAAGCTCTACGGTTACATTTTTGCATAAAGCTAGTTTTTCCCTACAACAAAGGAATAATTTTATTTAACTATCATGGTGGTTGTTAAACATTGAGAATGGTTGACAGATCCTCAATCCCAATTAAAAATACTCATTAAAACCCAACAATATTAATTAGAAGTAACATGATGAGATTCACATGATATTCAAGTACTAGATACTCAAAAGCGTCCATAACCGGGGACACAGCTAATCATGATTAGTTTGTACACTCTGCAGAGGTTTGCGCACTTTTCCCCACAAGACTCGATCGCCTCCGTTTGGTTCTCGCACTACATGGTGTTTGAGAGACGGATGACCGAGACATAGTCTTTCAGAAGCGCTAGCACCTTACGATGGATGGACCGTACACCTACATCCCCTACATCTGCTAGTCCACCACTATAAGAGTTCGCACGACTTACTCAACTATGCCAGAGCCCATAATGGCTTGTGGCTGCACACGGAAGTTTCCAGTTTGAATAATCTTATGATCCCTTAGAGCCTGGGTGGCGGTCCATAGGAAGATCACACGGGTACCTCGGGATTTTCCAAAAAAAACAGACAACACTGGGTTCCCCAGGTGCCTCAATCCACCCAGATGTGTGTTTAAGTTGCCACCTTAAATAAACCATTAATTAACAATCTCACATCTGTCATGGATATTCACTCACCCAATCCACGTCTACTAGCATAGCATGGCATAATAAGCAAACGTAGAAGTAACTCCCAAGGTTTCATAAGTAAAAGCAGTATTAGGTACTACCTCAATCTACTTCCCATCCCACAATTTAATTAGATCCTAATCATGCAAGTGTTTGAGGATTGATCTAATGCATAAAACTGGGTAGTAGAAAAGGTATGATCAAGTGTTACTTGCCTTGTTGATGATCCATGAGACCTAGAGATTCAAGTAACAAGCGGCGCACTCACCGGTGATCTAACGCAGACAAACAACAAGCATACAATAAGTACTCATCTAATGCACGGGGAAATCTCGAATAAAAGATCTAACCAGAGAATTCAACTTAAGAACCCTGGTTGCCAAAAGAATCGAATCAAATAAAGCTTCGAAAGTCGAAACTCGAGAGAACGACTCGATTTAGCAATCTGAAACTAGGTCAAAATTTTACAGTAGCAAAACTCTGTGTAAGTAGGTTAGTCGGAACGGCGGTTTCGTAACGAAACTCCAGGCGCTTGAATCACCTGATTCCGATAAACGAGCGAGAAATTAAACAGATTTGAAAATCGAATCAGAAATCAAAATCAGAAAATAACAGATTAAATCCGATTAAAAGAAAACGACGAACGGATTAAACAGCGGACGTTCGTTAACAGAACTAATCCAACGAACACGTTCATTGAAACGAACGGGTCGGTGAACGTTCACTAAATAAGAAAACCAAAAAAATAAAACCATCTAGGGTTTTGAAAAAAAAACCGAACATCTCAAAAAAAAAACCGGATCGGGTTTTCTAAAAACCGGTCGGGCGGCGAGGTGGCTACCTCCGCTAATCGCCGGCTGGGCTCGGCTCCGGTGGGCGGGTCCGGTGGGGTCCCGGGTCAGGTCGGCGGGTGGCGGGTGGCGACGAGGGCGACGGCCGGCACGGCTCGGGTGAGGGCGGCGGCTCAAAGTGAGGAGAGAGGGGCGGCGGCTTAAAAGGAGGAGGGGGCTCCGGTGCCTTGGGGAGGGGGCACGGGCCGGGCGAATGAGCCGGACTCGGCGGGCGGGCGGGACTCCTCCCACCATGCCATGAGGGGGCCGGGCCGGGCGGCGGTGGCCTGGCCCTTTAAAGGGCGCTGGAATTATTTTTTTAAAACAAAACTAAACGAATTTAAAATAAAACCAAACGAACTCCAAATTAAATAAAATTAATTTTCCCCGACTCCTAAAAATGAGTCGAACAAAATGAACTTTAAAACGGGGCAAAAATGCATATTTTTAAAATACTCATTTTTTTTGCCTAAAGCAAATAAATCGTTCAAAACCAAATTTGATTTATTTATAAAATCTTCATTTTTCCTAAATGTTGGGAAAGTCATATTATTCCCTCTCTTAATCTTTTTATCAGAAAAACTTTACGAAGATAATTAAATAAATCCAATGATCCTATTTTCAAAATTTGAGAAATCCCAAATATGAAAATAACGAAATCTCCAACTCTCTCCGAGGGTCCTTGAGTTGCGTGAAATTTTCTAGGATCGGAAAAATGCGAGAAAATATGATATGCATGATGACCTAATGTATAACATTCCAAATTGAAAATTTGGGATGTTACAAACCTACCCCTTAAGATGAATCTCGCCCTTGAGATTCGGGTTGGCTAGAAAATAGGTGAGGGTGGTCCTTGAGCAAAACTTCCTCTCTTTCCCAGGTGGCTTCATCCTCAGTGTGGTGGCTCCACTGAACTTTGCAAAACTTGATAACCTTGCTGCGGGTAACTCTACTAGCATAATCGAGAATCTTAACCGGTTTTTCCTCATATGTTAAGTCATCCTTCAACTGAATTGCTTCCAGTGGCACTGTGTCTCTTAGCGGTACCTCTGCTATCTCGGGGTGACATTTCTTCAACTGAGAAACATGGAATACATCATGAACTCCTGACAGTCCTTCTGGCAATTCCAACTTATAAGCAACTTCTCCCATGCGTCGCAAAATCTTGTACGGTCCGACGAAACGTGATGCTAACTTTCCTTTAACTCCAAAACGCTTAACTCCTCGAAGCGGGGATACTCTGAGATATACTCTGTCTCCAACCTCATACTCAATCGCTTTGCGCTTTGAATCGGCATAGCTCTTTTGTCCGGATCGGGCTACCTTGAGCCTGTCCCGAATCAACTTAACTTTCTGTTCGCACTCCTTAATCAAATCTGGTCCAAACAATGGCGATCTCGGTTTAGTCCCATGACAACGGTGTCCTGCACCTTCTTCCATACAGAGCCTCGAAGGTGCCATCTTCAAGCTGGTTTGGTAATCGTTGTTGTAGGAAAATTCCGCATACGGCAAATTATCATCCCAACTAGACCCATAATCTAGTGCACAAGCTCTCAACATGTCCTCCAAAATCTGATTGACTCTCTCGGTGCATCCATCGGTGCTGGGTGGAAAGTCATCAATTCCACCGTTCCCAATGTTTCGTGCAACCGGTTCCAAAATTTCGAGGTAAACTGGGTTCCTCTATCCGATACGATGCTCCTCGGAACTCCGTGCAAACACACAATTCTGGTCATGTATATCTTTGCCAACTTAGCACTGCTATAGGTAGTCTTGACTGGAATGAAATGAGCTACCTTTGTTAAACGGTCGACTATAACCCAAATCGAGTCATAACCTGAACGAGTCTTTGGCAAACACATGATGAAATCCATGCCTAGTTTATCCCACTTCCATTCGGTATCGGCAATGGCTGCAATAATCCTCGCCGCTTCTGATGTTCTGCCTTCACTTTCTGACATACATCACAAACCGCTACATACTCCGCAATATCCTTCTTCATTCCGGTCCACCAGAAAGTATTCTTCAAATCCAAGTACATCTTGGTATTTCCTGGGTGAATCGAATAGGGTGAATCATGGGCTTCTTGTAAAATCAGCTTCCTGATCTCTGGGTTATTGGGCACATAAACACGGTCTTCAAACCATAGGGTATCATGCTCATCCTCACGAAATCCTTTAGCTTTTCCTTTGCTCATTTTCTCTTTTGTAGAGGCAACTTCCTTATCTGCCTTTTGGGCTTCTCTGATTTTGTCCATCAGTGTTGACTGAATCTCCAATGCTGCTACATAGCCTCTCGGAACTATTTCCAAACATATCTCTCAAGGTCCTCGGCTAACTCATTGGGTATTCCTCCCATCATTAGGGTATTGACGTGGCTCTTACGGCTCAATCAATGCGTCTGCTACAACGTTAGCCTTTCCCGTGATAATGCAATCTCATATCATAGTCCTTGATAATCTCTAACCATCTCCTCATCTGAGATTTAATTCATACGTGTGAAAATGTACTTCAAACTCTTGTGATCCGTGTACACTTCACAATGATTTCCAATGAGAAAATGTCTCCATGTCTTCAAGGCATGCACAACGGCTGCTAACTCCAAATCATGAGTGGCATAATTCAACTCATGGGGCTTAAATTGTCGTGAAGCATACGAAACAACTCTTCCTTCTTGCATAAGTACAGCTCCAAGTCCTCGACGTGAAGCGTCGCAATACACCTCATAATCCTTGGTCCGATCCGCAATATCAAAACTGGTGAGGTGACCAATCTTTTCTTCAACTCCTGAAAACTTGCCTCACAGTCCTCGGTCCATATGAATTTGTTATCCTTCTTGACAATTCAGTCATAGGCTTTGCGATCCTTGAAAAATTCTCAATGAATCTTCGGTAGTATCCTGCGAGTCCAAGGAAACTCGAATCTCTCCAACTGTCGTTGGTGCTTCCCATTTGGTTCTGGTCTCAACTTTTGTGGGGTCAATCGCTATTCCTTCTCCGGATATAACATGTCCGAGAAATCCAACTTCTTTTAACCAAAACTCACATTTGCTGAACTTGGCATATAACTGGTGTTCCCTTAGTTTCTCCAAAACCAATCGCAAATGTTCCTTGTGTTCCTCTTCATTCTTCGAGAAAATCAAAATGTCATCAATGAACACCACGGCGAACTTATCCAAAAACTCCATAAACACTTTGTTCATCGTGTTCATGAAATAGGCTGGTGCGTTAGTCAGTCCAAATGACATAACGGTATACTCATATAGTCCATATCTCGTGGTAAACGCTGTCTTGGGTATGTCCTGCTCCCGAATCTTCAATCGATGGTACCACGATCGCAAATCGATCTTGGAAAACACTTTAGCTCCTTGCAAACGATCAAACAGATCATTTATCATTGGTAGTGGGTACTTATTCTTGATTGTTACTTCATTCAATCCACGATAATCTACAACCATCCTTAACGATCCATCCTTCTTCTCCACTAACAGTACTGGTGATCCCCAAGGCGAAGAACTTGGGCGTATAAAACCTTTATCCAATAGCTCCTTAATCGCTTCTTGATTTCCGCCAAATCCTGTAAGCGGGCATCCTATATGGTCGCTTCGATATTGGGCCTATTCCCGCAAAAGTTCAATCAAAAACTCAATGTCTCTATCCGTGGCATTCCCTGCAATTCCTCGTGAAATACATCAGTGGAAATCTTTTACTATCGCACCTCTTCCTGCACAACTCCTGATAGGCAATTTACATGAGCTCTCCTCGGCTCATGCCGTGATACATACTTAATCCTTCCTCCTTCTGGTGTTGTGAGAAAAATCGTCTTACTTGCGCAATCGATGTTTCCTCCATACATCGACAACCAATCCATACCGAGAATTACATCAAATCCTTGAGATTCCAAAATGATCAAATCCGTCGGGAACACATGCCTTCCTATACTTAATGGCACTTGAAAACATCCTTGTCTGGCCATATACTCCGCTCCTGGTGAGCTTACTAGCAAAGGGGTTTTAAGAATACGGTAGGTAGACTATACTTCTCTACAAATCCTTGATATGTATGAATGCGATGCACCGTGTCGAAAAGAACTAGTGCGGTAAATGACTTAACCAAAAACTTACCGACATCGCCTCGGGCTGATCTTTCAACCTCCTCCACATCAATGTGGTTGACTTGTCCCCTATTGAAAGGGTTTGGCTTCTTTCCGAGCTTCCGCTTCCACCTTGGCCTTCCGGATAGTCATTTGCATAATGCCCGGCTTGGAACATTTGAAACAGGTGACATGGCTTAAGTCTTTCTTGGTTGGGGTTGATGGTGTGGTGCGGTTCTGTCCATTGCTTCCTCCATTCCGTTCCCATTCTTGGTACCATTATGGTTATGCGAATTACCTCCTCCATGGGTATGTGAAACTGAATTCCTGATTTAGGGTATAACGAGGTTTCATTGAGCTCCAGAGTTATACTTAACTAGCACATACTTCCTCTTGCGGTTCACAATTTTCAGCTGCTTTCCTTCAATCATGAGGGCTCGGTCTACCAACTCCAGGTAGTTATTGAAACTGGCTACCATCAACGACATGCTGAACTCATCATTCAGTCCTTCTAGAAACTTCTCCTGTTTAGTCTGCATCGGTAGCAACGCCACCGGGCATAACGTGCTAATTTACTAAAGTCATCCACGTCTTGTGTGAGTCCTTCCTCCTTGGCGTAAGTTGCGAAACTCACGCTTCTTCATGGCCATAGCTCCGCTGAAACATGGGCAAAGGCGGAAAGCTTGCTGAAATTGATCCCATGTGATGTTGTCTCTGAGGGTAAGTGGCTGTGAAATTCTCCCACCATGCTGCAAGGGTCCTTCAAGTGATGTGTGCAAACTTCACTCTTTCTCCATCTGTGCATCCTGCAGTGGTCAGCTCCCTTCCTATCTTGTGGAGCCAGTCATCTGCTACAATCGGCTCAGTGCTACTGGAATACACCGGCGGGTTTAGTCTAAGGAAACGAGTCAGATGATCCGCAGGTGGTGGTGGGGGTGGGTTGTTGTTGTTGTTACCCTGGTTCTGCACCAATGTTTGAATCAGGGTATTCTGCTGCTGGATCAGTTGGGTGATCTCTGGCGGGAAAACGAATCCGGGGTCGCGTCTCGGAGGCATCTGATGGGTTTAGAAAAGAAGAGAAATTTAGAATAGAATGAGGTCTAAGGGGAATCACTACCCAATTGCACATGAGCAAATGCACACAAAATCACTTCATTCAATCAAACAAGGGCTTACAACGATCTAACTATCGCAAAAGTGCGTGTACTATAATGTTTACATGGAGGAATACTACTAATATGTGGGAGACTTCTACTAATTTGAACCGTGGAAGACTCCATGATGTCTGCTCCACTTCGTCTTCAAAGTCGGGTTCACTTGGATCCGAATCGGTGTCGTCGATGTTGATGTAGTCGCTTGGGCAATCGACATACTGGTCTTCATTCCTGAGCGCCAACTTCTTCTTGAGTTCTTCGATCTCGTACTTAAGATCGTTATTGTGTCTTGCTAGAGCTACGATCTCGTCCATGTAGTCCTTGCGTGTTGTCTTTAGTTCTTCTTCAAGTTCGATGATCCTTCCCTTTGCATTCTGCAACTCCAACATATCATTGCACATCCGGTTCTCTCAAGGCGTCGAATGTGCCTGGTTTAACTCCTGGATGAACGCTGCAATGGATCTATCCTTCTTGGTGCTGACGACGTCCCATATGTCATCTCGGCGTCCGCAAATCTGGTAGATAGTGTCCTTGAGGTCTTATTGATAAACTTCTCCAATGCGTCCCATGGTGATGTGAGCTGCAATGCTCTTTCCTGCACTCCAAGTTGGTGCACTTTGAAAACACTATCTATAGGCTTGGTGATTGGGGCGAATGTCCTTCCCGAACGTGAGCTTGAATCTTCCAGTAGCTCCTCTTGAGCAGAGTGGCGTTGAAAGTCCCGGTGAAGCTTGGTAGTCCAACGTTCAGTACTTGGTAACTTCCTTCAAGTGAAATCCAAAAGGTGTGCCTTCATCTGGTTGGGTGTACTTGATCTTGGCGTCCTTCATCCTAAAGAGAGTAGAAAAGATGAGGAGTTAGAAAATGGGAAGAGAATAGTGATCTATGGCTTTAACTTAGTGGTCGTGTCCCTACGGTCGGTGTGCTCGATACCATTCTCTCAGAGCGACCGGACCGAATGGATCAAGTCTCTGTGCTCTGTGTCATCCCTGGATCAGTAATGCTGACACCACACAGTACTTCGAAGGATTTATAGCAGAGTAGCAATCACACACTTATTACATCGTTGTCCACAAGGGAACTTAATACAATACTATGGCTTAAGGCCATCTAATAATAACAACGGAAGACTTGGAAGAATAGTGAGTCCATCAACTCCATCGGCATCACTGAATATAGAACCACGACCTAAACACCTTACTGTCATGCAAAAGTCTGCAACATGAAAGTTGCAGCCAAAACGGGTCAAGACATGGAATATCTTTGGCAATGTAACACATAGAGAGCAAAGAAGGAATAAGCCTATACTACATGCATATATGGCTGGTGGAAAAGCTCTCTGATTTACATTTTGCATAAAGCTAGTTTTTCCCTACAACAAAGGAATAATTTTATTTAACTATCATGGTGGTTGTTAAACATTGAGAATGGTTGACAGCATCCTCAATCCCAATTAAAAATACTCATTAAAACCCAACAATATTAATTAGAAGTAACATGATGAGATTCACATGATATTCAAGTACTAGATACTCAAAACGTCCATAACCGGGGACACAGCTAATCATGATTAGTTTGTACACTCTGCAGAGGTTTGCGCACTTTTCCCCACAAGACTCGATCGCCTCCGTTTGGTTCTCGTGACTACATGGTGTTTGAGAGACGGAAGACCTACACACAGGCTTTCAGAAGCGCTAGCACCTTACGATGGATGGACCGGTACACCTACATCCCCTACATCTGCTAGTCCACCACTATAAGAGTTCGCACGACTTACTCAACTATGCCAGAGCCCATAATGGCTTGTGGCTGCACACGGAAGTTTCCAGTTTGAATAATCTTATGATCCCTTAGAGCACTGGTGGCGGTCCATAGGAAGATCACACGGGTACCCCGGGATTTCCAAAAAACAGACAACATGGGTTCCCCGGTGCCTCAATCCACCCGGATGTGTGTTTAAGTTGCCACCTTAAATAAACCATTAATTAACAATCTCACATCTGTCATGGATATTCACTCACCCAATCCACGCCTACTAGCATAGCATGGCATAATAAGCAAACGTAGAAGTAACTCCCAAGGTTTCATAAGTAAAACAGGTATTAGGTACTACCTCAATCTACTTCCCATCCCACAATTTAATTAGATCCTAATCATGCAAGTGTTTGAGGATTGATCTAATGCATAAAACTGGGTAGTAGAAAAGGTATGATCAAGTGTTACTTGCCTTGCGATGATCCATGAGACCTAGAGATTCAAGTAACAAGCGGCGCACTCCGGTGATCTAACGCAGACAAACAACAAGCATACAATAAGTACTCATCTAATGCACGGGGAAATCTTGAATAAAAGATCTAACCAGAGAGTTCAACTTAAGAACCCTGGTTGCAAAAGAATCGAATCAAATAAAGCTTCGGAAGTCGAAACTCGAGAGAGAACGACTCGATTTAGCAATCTGAAACTAGGTCAAAATTTTACAGTAGAAAAACTCTGTGTAAGTAGGTTAGTCGGAACGGCGGTTTCGTAACGAAACTCCAGGCGCTTGAATCACCTGATTCCGATAAACGAGCGAGAAATTAAACAGATTTGAAAATCGAATCAGAAATCGAAATCAGAAAATAACGGATTAAATCCGATTAAAAGAAAACGACGAACGGATTAAACAGCGGGCGTTCGTTAACAGAACTAATCCAACGAACACGTTCATTGAAACGAACGGGTCGGTGAACGTTCACTAAATAAGAAAACCGAGAAAATAAAAAAAACCATCTAGGGTTTTAAAAAAAACCGAACATCTCGAGAAAACCGGATCGGGTTTTCTAAAAAACCGGATCGGGCGGCGGCGGTGGCTACCTCCGCTAATCGCCCGGGCTCCCGTGGGCGGTGGGGTCCGCGGGGTCGGGCGGGTCGGTGGCGGGTGGCGACGAGGGCGGCGACCCGCAGAAGCGGCGGCGGCGTCCTTCGGCAAGGCGGCTCGGGTGAGGGGCGGCTCGGGGTGAGGAGAGAGGCGGCTTAAAAGGAGGGGGCTCCGGTGCCTTGGGGAGGGGGCACGGCGGGCAGCGAGTTGAGCCGGACTCGGCGGCAAGCGGGACTCCTCCCATGGTAGGCGAGGGAGGGCTGGCCGGGCGGCGGCGGTTGGGCTGGGCCCTTGACCAAAGCGGCGCGGTTTTTTTTAAAACAAAACTAAACGAATTTAAAATAAAACCAAACGAACTCCAAATTAAATAAAATTAATTTTCCCTGACTCCTAAAAATGAGTCGAACAAAATGAACTTTAAAACGGGGCAAAAATGCATATTTTTAAAATACTCATTTTTTTGCCTAAAGCAAATAAATCATTCAAAACCAAATTTGATTTATTTATAAAATCTTCATTTTTCCTAAATGTTGGGAAAGTCATATTATTCCCTCTCTTAATCTTTTTATCGTAAAAAACTTTACGAAGATAATTAAATAAATCCAATGATCCTATTTTCAAAATTTGAGAAATCCCAAATATGAAAATAACGAAATCTCCAACTCTCTCCGAGGGTCCTTGAGTTGCGTGAAATTTTCTAGGATTGGAAAAATGCGAGAAAATATGATATGCATGATGACCTAATGTATAACATTCCAAATTGAAAATTTGGGATGTTACACTCCGGTGGCCTTGAGGCGTCTCGATCAATCGGTGTATCTGCCACAGGACACACCTCCTTTTCTCAACCATCCGAACAAGAAGATTTTAGCACTAACCCTCCTACAACTTTCTTTCCGACCGAAGTACCACTTTTCTTTGCACTACTTTCGGACCGTATCAGGAACAAGAACTTATGCGTTGCTTTCTTTTCAGCACTACCGCCTGTGGGTCATTACTTGATGAAGAGTGCTTCCTCTTTGAGCACCTTATCTTGGCCATCAATATAATTAATCCATCCTGCATGTCTAGATATTGCTGTTAATACACATGTTGATTGTATGACTATGGCATAGTGAGTTCTGGCTCCTAGCTGACATACTGAATACAACATCAAAGCGGGTCTTACTTATTCAGATGTTAAAATTCCATTGAATATTGTGATAGCATCCTTGATTTCAGCTAGCTATTCTCAGTGATATGCTTGCTCCTCTTGGATTTCATTCCATGATAAGTATGTATTGGAAGTTGGAATGCCTAAAGTATTGGTACATTAGGGTCCTCTTAAGCCTTGTTTCCTTCTTGATCTTACCTTTCCATTGCTATCACTCGCTCTAGCCTCTCCCGCCGAGCTCCCTCTATCAACAACACCCTCACGCGATTGATTCCCCGGATAAGTATGGCTCATATAAGGTATCCCGATCATAGTAATTGTATCATATCTCCTTCTCCTATTGATCTTACCATCCCTTGAGTCCAAGTCTGGATGGCGCTTATTAAGGTCATGTTTCCCTGACAGATCTTCCAGCCGGTATCCATGAAGAGCATTTCCTAGTATGTATTTACTAACCTTAAACGATAGGAGCCGTATTTAGATAGATATCCTATAAATCTATTGATTTTCATTATCTTGTAAATTCCTTGTGTGAAATAACTCAGAAATTCATTGTGCTAAACTTGTATCTATGCAGTATTGTTTAATGTGGAAGAAGTGTTTTTGTTACTAACAATATAGAAACCATGATACCAGTGCATAAGCATGAAAAACTCATTTTGTGATCAGATTGAACAAGGTTGTAGTCATTCGAATTTACTACTTCGTTAAATGATGGTTGTTTAAAGGTGTCTACCATAGTTTGTTTGGACAATGTCCTTAGTAATCAGGTATGTGACCTTCTTATAACCCACGACATCGGAATGATAGGTGTTAAATACATCCAGTGATGGTGGAGCTAAATCAGCAGGTTTTATATATGGATCCCAAGGTATATACTTATACCAGACATAAAGACAAAATAACCCTGCGTATACTAGAAAAGCAAAATAACCATACACATACGACTTAGAACTCTCATCAGAAAATGGTATTACTACTTCAACCAACTTCTTTATGATTTCACGTTTCAAAAGGGATTTCAAACCAAGGCCGCTATGTGAGAATAGCTGAATAACGTCAAAAGTATCCCTTAAGTAAATATTATCGATAAAAAACAAACTTAGCGAATCATTTATTTGTTTAAACTTATCAAATATATACATTTATATTGTCGCCAGCCTACCTGAGCGTGGAACAAATATTTTATATATACATATTCCATAACTAGAGTTCCATAATTGTGAAACATGGTATATGGTCGTACGCTAACTCCTATTTGAAAGTAGTGTGGCTCTCTAACAAACATGGAAAACAAACCTATCCTCGGCATCCAACTGTTATAAAAGAATGGAAGCACAATTGTTGTTGGACCTATAAACCCTATTATTTTGGCAATAAAACCATTTAGACCTCTTTGATCTAAATTGGTAAATGTTTTCGATTTTTCACAAATCTATCAATAGGTGAATTCAAGTAGGATGTCCAACCACCGTTGGAACTATCTCCACCGCTTGAACTACCACCACCCCATATAAAATGGTGGATTATACCATGATCGTCGTGCTTAGGTGCACTAGTTTTCACATTTGGATTTGTTCCATCATTAGTGGAACTAGAACCATCATTAGGGTTAGGGGAAGTAGAAGTAGATGCATCATTACTGCCACTAGATGCATCATTGTTGATAGGTTCTTTAGCTCCTTCCTCATCCGTTATATCTTTTTTTCTTGGATTTCTTATTATTGTGGAGTTTTTTGTCATCATCTGTTTCCCCGTCTCTATTATATAATGAATTAAGTATCTTCTTAATGGATTGAAAGAATTTCTTCATGATAACAGTATTTTCTATTACTCTCTTATTGGTGGATTTCCTCCGCTTAATTTCAGAATTTACCTAGCCTTTTGAGTACTAGGATCTCCCCCTTATCCTAGCAGATCGGTACCCAGACCATATCCTTGGGCAGCTCGGATGTATCTATCTTTTCGTTCAGATCACATCATATCGAGCGCGGAATATTATTAGTCGATCAGAAGACTATGGTGACCCATAGATCTTCAGCTGTTGATTTGCAGAGCAGGACCGGAATGCGGGGATTGCATTCTTTGAAAAGTATCATATCTTCTTTTCCTAGGGAGAAATCAGAAACCAGAAACGAGTGGAGGTTCGATCTCTCACCCAAAGCAATTGGGGCTGGTGGAATCTTCCCCTATAGACTCCAAAAAATCATCGTGTACCTTTCCCCTATAGACTCCGAAAAAGCAGCGTGTACCTTTCCCTAAATCCTTCTCCCGTGCATGCTATTCTCGTGTTCCGTGATTAGAAAAGACCTGTTTCTTGTTTTCTTTGAGATAATAAACGAGCTGTATCCCGATTTGCCTATCTTGATGTGGAATCTATCGTTGAGCACCCATGAATGCAGGTAGAAGGTGTTTTTTCTTAACTCTTTCCAGGCCTCAGCTTGATTGGACTTTGTCAGCTCTTGTTGTTCAGCTTCCTCTCTCCTCTCTCATCTTGTCTCTCCGTAGACGCTGTTAAAAAGTAAACAGACTTCAAGCAAAGTAGGTTCAATCCTTGTGTTCTATTATATGAAGTAGAAGAAGAAAGAGCCGGGGGGATGGTCTTGGCACCCATGGGTTAATGGTGAAAGCGCTCAAGGAAATAGGGAATGGAATATTCAAATCGATCATAAGTGCTATGCTTTATGTAATCAGTCAAGGCTAACATCTCATGAGTAGGCCGAGCTAGGATAAGAATTCCAATCAAAAAGAAGTATGAATTGGGCCCAAAATCACTACTTTACTACCTATGTCGCGTGTCGCGCCACCTAGTACGATAGACTTTTATGGAAAAGAGATGTTTTTGCCCCAACTTGGACCTGTGGAAACCAAAGAAGAGCTAGTTTCGCCTGTTTAGTTAGAGGTGGATGAGCTGATTTCTTTTCACTCCTGCTTCGTAGATACAAAACAAAAGTAAAGTGTAGAACGCAATGTTTGAGCTCCAGGCTTTTACGATTCTTCCGTTTGACTTCTCTTCTCTGCTCCTAGCTCCGAATGCCAGCATGTAGAGAAGTGATGGAAAGGGTTGTGCTCTTTCATTTGAGAAACTTCCAACCAAAATAGGAATGTTAGAACAGAATATTTAGATACAGGTCCCTTATGAATATTGTACTGAGTAAGATTCATTGAAGAAATGCTTCTCCGAAGCAATAAGTTTGTGGCACAAGCATAGTCTTCTGCTAAGCTAGCCTTTCCCATCTTTCTATTAAAATGAATATAGCTAACGTGAACTAAAAGCAAGCTCTTGTTCGAGGAGGTAGAAATTGTTAGTTGTTGCTAGCTTGAACTAAGTTGTCCCTGTTGGTGCTAGGGTTGCAAAGGGAGTTGTAGCGAGATGCTGCTAATGCAGCTATTTCGATGTCCGCATTTACGCAGCGGAAGTGAAAAGAAAAAGATACGATGCTTAGACCGTTCAGACATGGATGATGGATTTCTAGATATAGGGTTTATTTGAATTTCTGGCCAAATGCTTACTTTCGTTATGCTTGTCCTGCAAAGCTGGATCTATGGTTCGCTTGCTTTGAATGTTTGTTCCGCCTCTGACCCGGCCCTTACCTCTTTCTTGACTCGGTTTTTCGCAGGGGCATCGAATTCTTTTACAAAAGAAACGCCAGTTTCAAAAGGATCTATGGTGGACTCTACCGGAACAGAGGAATTGGCTCGCTCCTTCGCTCGCTGGGTAAGCATAGAATGCACACCAGTCTGGTATCAAAGCGTATCTACTTGAAAAGGAGACTACTTGAACAGATGAAATGGAAGGAAGAAATGAAAGTTCGATCTACCAACGTAGAGTTCGCCTCCCGGGAAGAAGAAATTTGCTACTTTGGCTCATCACCGGTAAGTCTGTCTATGAAGTTCAAATACCGTAAAAGAGAAAACCAAAACAAACTTTTTCAAGATCTACAAGTCCTATATATATAGTGTTCCACTAGATAGCCGTGTTAAACTAGTCCAGTCTTGCCGAGTGGCCTTATCTTCTGGTTACCTGGTCTGGTACTTCTACTTCGAGAGTGAGTTAGTAAACAGGATCAACTTTATGATCCATTTTGAGAAATTGCAATCACAGAATCGTAACGAGTGGGTCTAGAGTCCATCCTCACACAATTGAAATGTTGCTTCTCCTTCTCCTTTCCAAAAGAAAGTGGATCTCATAGCCTCGACAATTCAAAAGTAGGTCTCGCCTCATTTTCAGATGCAATTTTCCACCGTAAAGAGAATCCCATATTCTTTAAGCCAAGCTGCCAATCCAAGGGTCAATGCGGAACAGAAACCATTGCTATTTGAGCAGTTAGAGAATCGAAATTCCACTCATTTAGAAATCGATCGTGAATGCCAGAGGAAGGATAAGGGAGCCTACACCAACGTAGTCTTAGCCCTAGAACACATGGAGCTTGGAGCACCGATAATAAGTCTGTCTGATTTTCAAGGAGTTTATGAACAATCACCACATCCATATTGACGAGAAAGCTCACTCAAAGCATCGAACTTGTAAATACAGTTGCGCTCATGATAGGGATTCCGCTTATGGCGTGAGGTGAAGTTAGAAGCATACCTGGATATATACTCATAGTGGCTTCCATACCTATCTCCTAGAGAACTAACAAAATAGAAACCTATGACTAGTAGACTCATACGAAAACTTGAAAGATCTATTTCATTAGAAGAGAAAGTTCACTAATCTATGGCCTAGAAAGCCAAAAGAAATGATCAGTCCAATGACAAAAGGATGTAAGCGCATTCCCTTCGTCCTCAATAAAAGGCCCACAGCTTACTCGAAAGTGCTTGAGATATTCATTTGGTTTAAGGCACCTTCATCGTAGGAAGGAAAAAACCGGATCCCCAACGGATCGTTCCCTCTAACAAGCTAAACAAGAGTCCAGGAGCGAGAGAGGAAAATTCAAAGTGCAAATAACATAATATGAAAAAAGAAAAAAGTTCTATTGAGTTGTTGAAAAAAAGGCACTTTAGAAGCGAAAGTAGGCTATTCTCGTAAAGGAATATCGTAACGGGCGACTAGGTAATATAGAAGGCCGGCCCACCCGATTCTCTTGGTGGCCTTTCCCTCGGCTTCCATCATAGAAGATGTCAGCAATAGCAATCCTTCAGCCAATAGAATCAGTAACTATACTACTTAAATAGTGAAATACCAACCAACACATAAAGAAATAACTAGATAGATAGAATGATAACAGGTAATACGAAGATATCAACATAGCCGGAGTCACGAGGCTCGATAATGACCAATGGGTTAGGATCTGAGGAAGCTTAGTTTGGATGATGGAATATTCGTTGTTCTCATTGTTGAGATACTGCAAATCCACTTATCCAACAATTTCAGTCCATTTTCCTACTTTTTCTGCAAGGGGTTCAAGGGGAAAGCATTATTACATCCTTAACATGACTCTCATCACATGGATGTCTTTGGGCTGCTACAAAACCCCTATAGTCGAAAAAAGATCGAAACAGGATAAAACATAGGATAACCCAGATCACTCGAACTAGCTGAACTCTCCGAACAAACACAACCTAGGTGGTTTGACTAACGTTTGGCACATTAGACTAACCTAAGACAACTCCTGGCTACATTCAGTCCTATCGAGATACAAGCTGTTACCAACCTCGATACAATGCAAGTCACAAGCTTGACACAGCGAGAATGGCTGCAACTGACAACTCCTGCATCTGAGATTGACAACTCTAGTAACAGAGAATGACAACTCCTGCAACAGATATTGACAGAGCATGCACTCTCAACTGAGCTCAATCCAGTTGTGAACAATAAACAACACAGAAAGTAAACAACACGGTTATCACAAAACTTGGATTCCAAATTACAACACTATAGGCAATGAACCACCACTAACGGCCCATAACGTTAGCTGATAGCCGCTGACCGTGGAGTACTTGCCGATCCATCGGCGAGGACTGTATCATTTAGCGAGCTAAAAACTTAAGGAACATGTATGTGAGAGTTCCACTTTAGCTCCCTCAACACCAGGCGGGACGAGCAGCCCTATACCACGTGTAGCCACACTCTAGTGTCCTTTTCTACTTAGTTGGACATATCACTTCAGAAAATCGTATAAAAATCAAGCAAGAAACGGATGCGCTATCGCGCAACGGCTTTCGCGCTAGTTGCTCAAAAAATCGTATAATTATCAAGCAAGAAAAAGGTTCTGGCAGGCTGCGTGGGACTGTAAATCCTCTTTCGCTGGCTGGGCCCTTTGGACTCGAAATCCAAACGGAGTGAGTGGTTCGATTCCACTCTTAGAACGAGACTGAACGAAATAAAATGCAAGTGAAACGAGACGAGAATCAAATTGTAGGCTTCTTTCTAAAAGCGGTGGTTCTCGCCTCCCCGTGCCCAAAGCGGGGTGGGCGACAGCGATGCGGTTCTTTTCTTTATCGATCGGGTAGATCCATATGTTCTGAGGGAATATGAAATGGTTCAAAAGGCTAGATCCATATTAGTTGTTGCTGGTCTAGTAAATAATAATACTAGAGTGGGAGGACTTCGTTTTTTCTCGTTTTTTTTTACCTTTTCTCTACTATCTACGGTTAAAAATTACGTTCCACATGGTCCAACCGCTTATCTCGTGGGTTCCTTCATGTGGTCTTGCCACCGCCACGCGCCTCCTCCAGTCACCGCTAATTTGTGGGTCTCCGTTCGCTAATTTACGGACAAGCACTGGCTTGGCTGCTGCCCGTTAACGGCTGTCGGGCTCCGCGTCACCGGCATGGCGGATGAGGTTGGGTCGACTCTAGGATGGGTGGGGAAGGGGCGGGTGCCCAAGGAAGGCTGGTTTTATGTATGTTTATTATATGTTTGTTGTAGAATTAACATGATTCTTATTCTGATGGTAATATATTCTCGTATTGGTTCTTCTGGTGCGCTACTTCCTTGTGCTGTGCCAGATTGGAATTGGTATCGGAATCCTGGTTGGTAGAAGGAAGCTCGGGTATTGCTTATTGTTGAAAGCACTCGTTTGTTCCGGCTCGTGAGTTGAAAGCACTCGTTTGTTCCGGCTCGTGATGTGTCTGATGCATGCATAGAATCAAGATCTACTGAGACCAGGATGTTTGTTTCTTCCTCGAAACAAGAGATACGCTCTGGCTTATTTGCATTCGATCGGAGAACCTCACTTATCAACTGCCCTGGATTGGATCTATTTGAGAAACTGGCTCCAGAACTACTAATTGTAAAAATTACAATCGAAGCCCCCGGTAGAAAACCAGCTATCGTTTCATATATGCGCTAGGAGGTAGTATCCTATCCCCCTCAATCTCAGGAGTCGCTTTCTCTATGCCCGACTTACGAGCTCTTTGTTTATTATTTCTCGGGTGGTCAAATTCGGTGGTGAGCAATCAACGTCCCATTCCCCATCTTGCTTCTACCTTAGAAATCTAAGGAGAAAATTCTCCCTGCCACATAGGGCTGGTCGATCAGGGAGATGCAACCCTGCACGTCATGGTTTCCGGCGGCGAAATCATCCACATGGGAGATGCTGGGATGCGGTCGTTGGTCCAGTAGGAGGTTGTATCCTCTTGCACCTATCTCTCTGCTAAAATTAATTTGATCATATACCTTGACTCTTGATTTATAGTTTTCCTCTGGTACTAGGTCACATGATTGTATGATGTGTTGGGATTTCCCTTTTTTCTTCATCAGTACAGGAAGGTTGCCTTGCTAAGGAGGTCCCCTATACATGAGTTATGTGAGAAGGCAATTAGATGAGGAGTGATTAGTTTGGTTATTCCTGTAAGACAAATGATCTTTTGGTTACCGATATGGCGTACTCCAATTTTTTATTTGCTTTTGTTACAAGTGAAAAAATTGTACGAAGTTTATGCATTCATCTAATTATCTGTTCTACATTACGGTGAGGCCTAATCATGTGTTATGTTATGGTGTCCTAAGTAGAATATATTCAAGAGGCTGGGCTGACCTATTCTGATAGTCTACATATCAGGTCACTCCCGTCTTCCATATAAATATTAACAACTTATCGAAGATGTAGAAAATGGAAGCATCTTTGACACAAACCAGGCCTGCAAGTTTACTTTATTTTCTAACAGTTCGATCGTGTTGGATGCTCCTGTTGTTTTTGTTGTTTCCCTCCTCTTGGCTACTGTTTAATTGATTTGTTGTCTTTTTCCAGATGTGGTATGTTAAGTTTCAGAAATGGGGGCTACCACACACTCATGCTCATATTTCACCGGCCCTGTTTTTCCTTGCCACCATTGGATTGAAGTAACAATTAGTTAGTGGTGTTCTTCATGTTACTGTTATCTCTATGTTTTCTTCTTTTTGAAACAATCCTTTTAGAATCTGGTATGTGATCTTGCTTTATTAGATATTGGCAATTGGCATTGCCATTTAACTGTTTTGACTATGCAGTAGCGCAAAGTAGAAATTGCTTTTCATGATGTTTCGTGGTAGGTGTATTTTGTTCCTTTCAAAAAATTTAGTTCTAATTTTTTTAGATATGTTATGTTAAACATGGTTAAAGTGAAATGCATTATCCAGAAGCAAAGAATTTATTATGCAGCTGCAGTGATAAAATAATGTTGGCCACCCTAACCGTACTTTTTCTGTGGGTGCTCAGTTCATCTGGAGTGAATGACTATGGATATACTTGGCTTTAGAAAGATATTTTTGGTACTCCCTCCGTCTAGGTGAGTAAGTCATATTAGAAGGTGCATCACGACCTAGGTGCAAGCAGATTGGTGGAAAAGAAGAATATTTCTCTCTTCTAAACATAACATTTAATCACAGCAGTTAAGAGGATGCCTTATTAGCTACCCATGCAGGCCCTCGTAATTCATAGCATGCAAAGCGCTTTTATTTCTTGCCTAATAACCGCATGGACGTGCTGCATGCATTGGTCCTTGCCCGAGCAAAAAAAAGGAAGGAACGGGGTTTCCACGGGAGACAACGAGGCAGAGGTGGAAGCGCTCGCCGGCGAACAAGGCAGGGCGGGCATCGAGATGGAAAGTTAATGAACGGCGCCTAAACATTTTGGGAAAATCTAATTTTTGTAAGGTGACTTACTCACCTAGACGGAGGAAGTATAATATTTGATTTAATTTCTCTAGGTATTGATGCCATTATCAGTAAGGATGCCTTTAGTGGCGTATATCAGCTGGTCTTTGCTTCCTTTGAAATATGGCAACCTTCTACTCATTCATCACCATGGTTCTCGATGCCATCACCTAAACTCACATTTGTGATGACCTGAGTAGGTGTTTTTCCTATAACTTGGTGTATTTTAAAAATTCTCAAGGACAACTGAACCATGGTGTAAAATTTTATGGCATGAATAATATTTTTTACAATAGGGAAATTTCAAACTTTTTCCTTTTTGTTACTTCTGAACTTTCATGTTATTTCTCTCGCTATCCAGTTCATGAATTCAAAAACAATGTCTGAAAACTACTCTGCTGGTTCAGAACATCAAAGGAGTTACCTGACTTGAAACGGTGCTGATATCTATCAGAAATCTACTCAATACATTGTCAACATTAGTCCACGGTCTATTCGAATGGGTTTGGATTGATTTCTTGATTATAGGAACTGAAGGTTCTGAATATGAGAACATGTCCATTGTTCAAGACAATGAGATTTCACAAATCATACACAATTCTTTGACACACGATGTTTTGCTAGCCGAGATAAGAGAAGACAAAACACTTGATACACTGGATGAAGCGGAATTGATGCTGATGCAAAAGAGAAATAGACTGTTGTCATAGATGATATTGTTTCTTTGAAGAGGGCCGTCTCTGATAATCAGCGAAAAGAGTTTTCCATCTTTTATAAGATCCAGATGCTAATTCTGGTAAAATGAAGCACATATTTCACTTCAGTAGGAAGCAGGCCAAGTTGATTGCACCACCTGCTAATGCCATGGGCAATAATTTTCCTCAATCATCATTTCTACAGTGAGTCACAATAGTTATATATGCAAGTGTATCTGGATCAACTTATATGATGCATCCTCACTTCTTTTTTATCTTTAAGGTACTGGCCACATTTTATGGGCAGATTAATCACATACATCATTCACTCTGACTTTATACTTAATAATTAATGCTATGTTTTGTTAAACTAATACGACTAGGTAATCTGTTAATATAATGAGATTGACACTGATAATATAATGCTATGTTGTTAAACGCCTTCTGGATGCAGACTATTTAAATTCCAGAATGTGTGAATATTCGTATGTATGTGGGTGGTGTAACAACCATTTTGTAGTGTTATCCTGTTCTTATAAAGCCTTTTTTTTATCATCCTAGCCTGATTGTTTATGGAAGAAAATCAAAGTGGAGCTGACATCACAAGAATTCTGAAGATTGTGCTTCATGGAATAACACAAGTTACATTAGCATTTATTTCATAGTTCGCATAATAATGCACACGGGCAGCTTACCTCGGCCAAAATCTCTACTTATCATAGGTAGCATCTGAGAATAGTCCAAACTGATTTCATGAGGTACAGAAATTCTTCTTCCGAAGGATGTGTAATTCTTAGTTTTTTCATCGATTACCTTTGTTTGCCTGTTGTGGCATCTTAATAATAAGCTACTGTACAACTTCTGTATTACAAAAGGTGTATTTGTATGGATGAGTTTTGATGAGGAGGCCTCTTTGCAACCATTGTCTATGAAATTAATAGCATATTCATACTGCAATATATATGGTACGTGTCTCGATGATGATCACAATGAAGCCAGTGACGGGCACTCACACGAGCACTAGCCAGTGACAGGTACTACTACAGACGCGGCGTGCCGCTGCGTTTCCGGCGCTAGTACATTTATTTTTTTTCATCAAGTTTGGGTTGCTTACCACGACTGTCATGGCGCTAGTACATTTATATAGGTGAATGCATCAAAGCACTCATATTGTCTATTTTAAATCTACTGTGATCATTTCTGAAAAAAAAAACTCTACACACTCGTCAGGAGAAACAAGGTGAGTCTCATGCAGTCCTTTGGTGAGTGTTCTTCAATTTGAGGTTGACTTCTCATGTCTCATTGCTGCGACAAAAGGACCCCACATGTAGGTTTCGTACTACTATTATTTTCTAAAGGTAAATAATGTGTAAGAACTTTGCTGCATTCAAACAGATCGTTCGAACATCATTCGGAAATGGGTATACAACAGGAAAAAACGATGTAAAAACATTATATAACAATAAAAGTAGGAACACTTTGTGATGGAGGTCTGAAATTATGGCAACATGTTATTCTGTGTATGTAGCAGAAGATAGACGACCTTACAACATAGCCTGAGAATGACTTGCGGAACGTCAGCAGAGATATGGTTCTGATGGGGATTTTTTTTTGTTATATCTAGGATTTCAGAGGAACTGGACTAGGGAAGAGTCACTGAGTCGCTGGTTGTTCGTGAGACAAGAAGGGAACGTGACAACCAGGAAAGGGGTAGTGCAAACCTGGACAGGGGAGCACCTGCTTGACGAGAAAGTGTCCGCTGATTGACAGCAGGTACATTGGTTTCCCTACTTGACATGGCAATCGGTGGATCAGCTGGGCACGGGTTATCATTCACATTAAGGTAGAGAAAAGATTTTGATCTTTTTGACAGTTATTTGGCTTCATTTTGCATGCTTGGTCTTTCAGTAGCAAAACTACCTTGTTGAGAGTTATTTCAATCTTAATCTGATAACCATTTGGCTGACTTGTTGACCTTCAACTAGAAGTTTTGAATCCAATCTCTAGTTTATTCTTCTCCGATTTCTAGTTAAAATTTGTTAGATGTAAAGTTTCTAGTCTCAGTTGAATGTTATTTGATAGTGCACCTGCGGTCCTCGATTAGTAGGCATGCTGTTGTTTCTGCAGGTCGTGGAGTGAATTGCAAAAAACATCGACACTTCAGGCTAGGTTTGCAGGTACCACACATATACGAAATTGTGCCAAAAACACTACTTTTTTTCATAATTTTTTGCAAAAAACACTAGTTGCTTGTTTGGACCGTTTTAAGTGCGTTTATGACAAGGGGGGCCCGCATCCGCCGACGTGGCAGCACTGTTCACACGGCAATGCCGTTAGACGGCGTTACACGCCACTGGCGCACCGGTTCGAGCCGGGCCGCTTAGTCTTCGAGCCGTACCCCGCCCGGTCCGCTCCTCTCACTCTCTTTTCCTCCCCCGCACTCTCTCCTCTCACCATGGCGACGGCGGCGGCCAAGCGGCGATCAAGGGCGGGTCTGCCGGGCGTTGGAGACGATGGTCCACCTGTGGGAGATATATGCGGAGCTCAAATCCTAGTTGGTCCGTCGGATACGAAAGCAGCCCCAGCCAGAGCCCCAAAGACTGCTCCTCGAATATGCGGCGGCAAGATCTTGGGCCAGGGCAGTGAAGGAGAATCCGTCGGAGAGTCACCGGATTGCCTCGTCATTCGGCGGCGTCTAGTGAGTTTCCTCTTCCCTCTTCCCTCTTCCCTCTTCCCTCTTCCCTCTTCCCTCTTCATGTAGATCGATTCTAGGGTTAGGGTTAGGTTTTTTGGCACTGTTAATTGGTGCTCTCTTAATTGCGATTTAGTTGCGATTGATTTGTAGTTAATAGAGTAGCTAGTTGACAGAGTAGTTAACAGAGTAGCTAGTTGATGATGTAGTCAGCAGAGTAGTTAGCAGGGTACTGTACTTGGAGAGATCAGTTTGCATTGGTTTGACAGTGAAGTTGACTGGTTTTCTAACTTGACAAAGGGTTTTCGTAAGGTGTTTGTTGTTTTCAGAGTGTACTGTATCTGTATTGTAGCAATTATAATGTTGATTACTCTGTTTTAGTGCTCTGTTTTAGGAATTATGCATTTTGTACAGTACATTGGTGCTCTGTTTTAGGAATTATGCATTTTTTACAGTACATTGGTGCTCTGTTTTAGGAATTATGCATTTTTTTATAGTACATTGGTGCTCTGTTTTAGTGCTTTGTTAATTAAGCTATTTTAATTATTTGTGTGTAGTTTGAATGATGATGTTTGGGAAGTTAGAATGCACTTCCATGACAGAGACAACTTGGAGAGATCAGTTTGCATTTCAGACATAACATATTATAATTTGGTTGCCCTAATAGAGACAAGAGGGATATGGGCTTAATGATTTCATGTATTTTGTGAGGGATCCCTGGTGTGGGGATTACAGGAATGGATGAAATTTGTGATGATGATAAGGTGGATGAAATGCTTGACCATATTGCTAACAATGATCAAGATGTAGTGAACTTGACAAAGTGGTTAGGGGCACTGATCCAAGACCTGCAGATTTGAACTCAAAGCTATCTGGTTGAGGAGCAGGTTCCTTTGAGCCATATAGGAGAGAACCCTGTGTATGTAGTAAATCCTTCCGTGTTCTCTTAAGATCACCACCAAAAAGTATAATACGTAGTCAGCCAGAGCCATTGCAGTTCTACACTACACAAGAGAGCACAAACCATGATTTGGATACAAATGCTGCCATGGACCAATCCAATGCAGCAGATCAGATGAACTGGAGACATTAATGGAGTTGAAGAGGAGAACAAAGATTGCCAAATTTAGGAAACATAAGATTGCAGCTGAGCATGTAAATAAGGTTAAGCAGAAGCTACCAATTCTTCTAACTGATGATGATTTAGATCTGGATGCAGATGAGGACTATCTTCAGAGGCTTAATGAGATGAGGAAGCAAAGAGAGGATCCACTCATTCATTTTGATGGAGACACTGATGTGGATGAACTGTATGAGGAAGATGAGGAAGGGCAACATGTGGAGGTGGAGCAAGAGGAGTAGGTGCACCAAGAGGAGTAGGTGCACCAAGAGGAGCAGGTGGAGCAAGATGAGCAGGTGGAGCACCAAGAGGTGCCTACAAAGAAGAAGAAAGCTAGAAAAGGGCCAACAGAGAGGTCACATTCTAGCTTGGAACAGAGATTTGAGGATGTTTGGGCACCATCATCAGATGAGGAGCCAGATCTTGGTGTTTTGAAGCAGGAATATGATGATGGAGCTGAGGAAGTACAATTTGTTCTGCCCAATGGAAGGAAGAGCAGATCAGTGAGATCTTTGCCAAGGATCCGGTACAGTGAGGAGAGAGAGAACCCAGAGGAGCAATTTTGCAGAAAACTTTGTTTCCTAAATGTGTATCAGTTTAGGAGAGCAATTCAGACATTGCACATAACTCAGAATAGGAATTATGAGTTCCACAGAAACTGCAATGACAGCATCATAGTTGTGTGCACCAATGCAAAATGCCCTTTCTTTATTGCATCTTCTGTTGTTGCAAATGAGACTACTTTTTGCATAAGGAAGGCAAATTTTGCGCACATGCCCAGCAGTAGGAGAGAACACCAAGGTCACTTCAAAATGGGTTGCACACCAGTGTGAGGCAATGATGAGAGTTGATATTGGCACATCACCACCACAATAATGCGTATTAATCAAGAAGAAATATGGAATAGAGATGTCCACCCATATGGCCTATGTGGCTAGGAAGCAAGCATTGAAGGTTGTCCAAGGAGATCAGAGAGGACAATACACTAGAATAAGAGATTATTTGCAGGTTGTGTTGGATACAAACCCAGGCTCTAGATGTATTGTTGCTACTAGGCATGTACCAGAGCACCCAAGCAAAAACCCTAGGTTTCATGGCCTCTTTTTCTGTCTAAGTGCTTGCAAAGAAGGGTTTTTGAATGGATACAGACCATTCATAGGTACATTTCATTTACTAAGTTGTGAATTATTTATGTGCTCACATTACATACACTATGTTCTCACAATTGTCGACTTTGCGGGGGTAGATGGTTGTTTTATCAAGTCGTCAACAGGTCAATGATCTTTGCTGCAACAGGAAGGGATGGGAACAATAATATCTACCCTATAGCATTTGGAGTTGTTGACAAAGAGGACAAAGACAGATGGACCTGGTTCTTAACACAGCTTAAAGATGCACTTGGTGGAGAAAGTGGGAAGTTTGGTTATTATACCATCATCTCTGATAGGCAGAAGGTAAACTTCTCTTCTCATACAATATTGCACTAGGTTTCATGGTTTCATATGCACATTGCTATAGCTTCATTGTTTCATTGTTTGTAGGACCAATGCTTAGCTTTATTTCCCATTGTTTCAAACAGGGGCTTTTAAATGCAATAAACCATGTTTTCCCCAATTGTCCACAAAGATTCTACCTTAGACATATCTACCAGAATTTCCAAACTGCTGGTTTTAGAGGTGATGAATTAAAGAAACACATGGATGCAGCTAGCTACTCTTATACTGAGAATGAACACCTTGATGCAATGAATGCTTTGAAAAGAGAGTGTAAGCCTGCTTGGACATGGCTTCACAAAATCCCTGTTCATACTTGGGCGGCATGCTATGGATTTTAATTGAGAACTTGGATGTTCATCTTAAATGTTGGCTTAGATGGATGTGAGAACCTGAAAATGTTGGCTGTAATGCTGGTGATTCTGGTGATGATGTTGGCTTAGATGGATGATGATGATGCTTACTATGATTCTAGGGTCACTCAAGGCCGAAAAACCCACCAAAGTGAGTCTAGAGTCACTCAAGGCCGAAAAACCCACCAAAGTGAGTCTAGGGTCACTCGGCGCCGAAAAACCCACCAAAGTGAGTCTAGGGTCACTCGGCGTCGAGAAACCCACCAAAGTGAGTCTAGTGTCACTCGGCGTCGAGAAACCCACAAAAGTGAGTCTAGGGTCTATCGACGTCAACAAAACCAACCAAAGTGAGTCTAGGGTCACTCGATGTCGAGAAACCCAGAAAAGTGAGTCTAGTGTCTATCGGCGTCGACAAAACCAACCAAAGTGAGTCTAGGGTCTATCGGCGTCGAGAAACCCATCAAAGTGAGTCTAGGGTCTCTCGGCGTCGACAAAACCAACCAAAGTGAGTCTAGGGTCTATCGGCGTCGAGAAACCCACCAAAGTGAGTCTAGGGTCTCTCGGCGTCGACAAAACCAACCAAAGTGAGTCTAGGGTCTCTCGTCATCGACAAAACCAACCAAGTGAGTCTAGGGTCACTCGGCGATGAAACCCCCACCAAAGTGAGTCTAGGTTCTATCGGCATTGACAAAACAAAACAACCAACAAAGATCGATTCAGATAACCGAAGATTCATACATAATCATAACTAATAAGTACCATATTACACGATAGTGCTTAATGCTAAATAGCTACATTACATAACCATAATTCACATATTACTAGATCATTCATCTAATAGTAGTCATTACATAACCATAATTATAGTACTCATCATCCCATAACCATGCTGGTGGTACTAATAAGCAGCATATTACATTATACTGCTCATTCATCTAAGATGGCTTTGATCCCATTCAGCTTCAGCTTGGTCTGCTCGGCAAGCTTCTCAAGCTCATCAATGTTCAACAGAAAAATCCCAAAACTTCAGATCAAGCTCAACAGAAAAATCCCCAAATCGCAACCCTAACCCTAGCTTCAGCTCGAGCAACTCACCTTGATGATGCCCTCGTCTGAAGCTGAGTCGGCGTACTGGTGAGAGTTCTCGCTGCTGTCGTCATCAGACCAGGAAAACCATGGCGACGCGGCGGTGACGGCGGTCGGAGATGTGGGAGGCGGCGGCGGCGGCGAACGAGCGGGAGCAGAGAGAGGGAGAAGGACGGGAGAGAGTGAGGGCTGGCGGTGGGGCCTGCACCGCTTCGGGGTGTTTGACCCGCCCGGCTCGAACCGGTGCGCCAATGGGCGTAACGCCGTTTAACGGCGTTGTTGCAGTGAACAGTGCTGCACGCCGACGGATGCGTGCCCACCTTGTCATAAACGCACTTAAAACGGTCCAAACAAGCAATTAGTGTTTTTTGCAAAAATATTATGAAAAAAATTAATGTTTTTTGGCACAATTTCGTATATATGTGATACCTGCAAACCTAGCCTGAAGTGTCGATGTTTTTTGCAATTCACTCGCAGGTCGTGGCATGGCCGCATGGGTTTCAGTAGTTGGTCTTCCCGATGTTTTTTTTTAGCTTCATCATGTTGTGGAGTCGGCGCTGCCATGGTGGGCTTGGTGGTGAACGGTGATGATGAGAAATGGAGGGTGGCCATCTCGGGAGGCTTGGTCTTCTAAAGCCTTGGATATTTTCCTTGTGAAGCTCGTCATCAAAGTCGCAGCTGCATGTCTGCTAGCGCTGCGGTTGATTGGCTGATGTAATCCTCATGCAGTCGTTGTGTGGAACGTGCTAGTGGTGGTCATCTATGGCAAAGTCGGAGTCGCTGGATCAAACACGATAATGGTGATGACGACGATGCTTATGGGCAGTCTCGTCGGTTTTTGTCTTCTCAGCCGTGTGTGTGAATTTTATTGGTAGTCAAGTTGACAACTATTATGGCACACCCAGCCTTTGGGCTTGTAATTTCAGTTTTCGCCCAACTTTGCCTTAATTTACCGGGCAACTCTCTTCTGCTCAGTTAATAGATCGAAGCCTAAGTTCTCCTATTAAAAAAGGTTTAATGTGATTTAAGTGGTTGTCGGTTTTTGCAGCGACCTAGCAATGGATGTCACTGCTGGACCTCTTCAATGTGTATTGATGCAATTGCATGGAAGTGCTTTTTCTGACCCTTTTGTTGAGGAGGTAATGTTTTTCTTCGGAAGATGTAGCAAATTTTGTTGTTCGATACTTAGGACCTAATGCTTCTTGTTTTTACTTTGTCTTCCTTCCATATGCTCCGAATATAAAATCATTAGTCACCTCTATATATGTACTACTGAGAACAAACTCTTGTCTTGTCATGCGAAGATATGTAGAGTTCATTTTCAGATATGATGCAACATTTTAGACTTGAGTACATTATTAGTTCTTTAAGAGCATCCACAATCGAACGCCTCAAACCATCCCTCATACGCCCGCGGACGCACCTGGTCAGTGACAGGACAGGAGAGAGAAGGAAAAACATGACTCAACCGGACCCCTCATATCATCCCTATACGCCGGGGTAGTCCGCGAACCCTCATATCCATCTCAAATATGGGGAGGATACAAGGGCTCGCACGCTCGGGCATTCCGCCACGTAGGACGCGGCCCCACCCCGGACCACCTTTTTTCTTTCTTTATTCATTCTTTTATTTCTCTCTCCTCATCTTCACCAATCACGTGCAAGTGACTTGACATATGAGAAGAAAAGTGAGAAGTGTGGTTGCGTTGACGAATAAATAGGGGCTCAAAACGGATACGCCCGGTCACTGACCGGGCGCGTCCGCGGGCGCATAAGGGGTCATATTTGCTATGTCCGGTTGTAGATGCTATAACTGCCACATAATGTTTGGGATGGTCTCATGTTACCCCCCACATTGTTTAAACCTTGTCCATCTTGCCTAGACCAAGACCCCACCGCGTGTTCCGATAAATTGAGTGAAAATGTGTGTCTTGACCTTGACGTTGTGCTACGAGTCGTCAAACGGTATGCTAAGTTTTTTGCAGATTTCTGAAAGATAGGTGGAAATGTTATACTCATGAAGACCCGAGTGTCGGTGTCAAAACCGGCGGATCTCGGGTAGAGGGTCCCGAACTGTGCGTCTAGGCGGATGGTAACAGAAGACAAGGGACACGATGTTTTTACCTAGGTTGGGGCCCTCTCGATGGAGGTAATACCCTACTCCTGCTTGATTAATATTGATGATATGGGTAGTACAAGAGTAGATCTACCATGAGATCAAGGAGGCTAAACCCTAGAAGCTAGCCTATGGTATGATTGTTGTTCATCCCCACGGACTAAAACCCTCTGGTTTATATAGACACCGGATAGGTTAGGGTTACACAGAGTCGGTTACAATGGTAGGAGATCTACATATCCAGACGCCAAGCTTGCCTTCCACGCCAAGGAAAGTCCCATCCGGACACGGGACGAAGTCTTCAATCTTGTATCTTCATAGTCTAGGAGTCCGCCAAAGATGATAGTTCGCTATCCGGACACCCCTAGTCCAGACTCCTCGGTAGCTCCCCCGAACCAGGCTTCAAAGACGATTTAGTCCGCGCATATTGTCTTCGGCATTGCAAGGCGTGTTCCTCCTCCGAATACTTCATAGAAGGTTTTGAACACAAGGATAGTGTCCGGCTCTGCAAAACAAGTTCCACATACCATCGTAGAGAGAATAACTTTTGCACAGATCTGCTGACGTATTCCGCGGCGTGACATCACACCACGGCCAGGCCTTTATATGAATCTGTTCCACCTCAGCGCGTTTAGCGAGGCGGTTTCCCTGGCACGTCTTATCAAAGCATAGATCGTGCCCCCTTATTCCGGGATTCCCATCAATACGGACGTGGGTAACCCATCCGCGCCATTAATTATGGTGCTTGGGAGATAAGCGAAGTTTTACTAGTCAAGGGGACGCATAGCTTCGTCTGTCCATATAAGGGGATAAGGATCCACCTTTTCACCTACGCCTTCTTCCTCCTTTGCTCATCCATTTCCGCGCACTCGAGCTCCAGCGCCCAAGTCCGCACACCCCACCTCAACCTTCTCCAACTATGTCTGGAGCGGGAGGCAGGTGGATGGCCTCCTCCATCACGGAGGGGCACATCACAAGACTGCGGGAGGCCGGATACTTGTCCGGCGACATCGCGTGTCGGCTACCCGACGAGGGGCAGCTCATCCCCACCCCCAGGCCCCATGAGAGGGTGGTGTTCCTCACCCACTTCCTCCGCGGACTAGGTTTTCCACTTCACCCATTTGTCCGGGGGCTCATGTTCTACTATGGCCTAGATTTCCACGATCTGGCCCCAAACTTCATCCTCAATATCTCGATGTTTATGGTCGTAGTGCGAGGCCTTCCTCGCATCCAACCCCACTTCGGTTTATGGTTGAAGACCTTTAGCGCTGTCAAGATAGTGGGAGGCCGACAGCGGAGTGCGGAGGCGCTTATGGTGGGCGTGATGCCCAATGTCCTTTGGCTCGACGGCTCGTTCGTGGAGACAATAAAGGGGTGGCAATCCGGGTGGTTCTACATCACCGAGCCGCGCGACTCCAACTGGGCGGCGGCCCCCGAATTCAGATCTGGCTCCCCCACACGGCTCACATCATGGAAAGAGACGGGCCTGAAGTGGGGTGATTCTAAGAGCTGACCGAACTCCAAACCTGTGTCAAAACTCGTGGACAAGAAGCTCAAGCTTGTCCACGTAGTCCAGGTCATGCTCATCCACCGGATTCTCCCATGCCAGGAACAGGCCTTTAATTTGTGGGAGTTTGATCCGGCAAAGCACCGAACCTTGAGCCGGCTCTTCGACACTACGTACGAAGATGCCTGGAAGGTGCTGTTCAAGAGCACCGAAGCCCCCGCATCCGCTAACAAAGATCGCGGATACAGCTCGCAGCGTCAAGCCGTCGAGTTAAGTTATTTTACGATTTACGGGACTCTTTCTTAATTGATTGACTCTATGTGTGATCTAAATATCCCTAATCTTTTGACAGATCGGTCAAGACGCCCCGGACAGATTAACTGTCCGGCCTTTTGCCGGAAGACTCAGCGGACGCCCGATTGACGGGAAGCCGCTGGCTCCGTACCCCATGTGGTGCCGGAGAAGAAGGCCAAGAGGAGGCCACGGAACTCAAGGAGCTCCCGACGCCAGTGCCGCCGATTCTCAAGCGTAATCTTCTCCCGAGAACGAGGAGGAGGGAAGAAGCCTCTCCCCCGGGGAGGAGAGGAAAAGGAAGGCCGCCCAACCGGGAGGCCGGAGGGTCTAAGAAGGAAGGACCCTTCCTCCGGACTTCTCCACCAACGCCGCATTTACGACGAGGAGGAGTGGCCAACGAGGGCCAAGCCCCTGGCGAGATCGTAAGTGTCCGGATACCCATGGCTTTTTTTATCATTGCATAGTGTTCTCTAATGCCGAACAATCATGCAGCCCGCCCAAGGACGAGCTCGCCGCTTCGACGAGCGGGTCCCTGAGTTCGTCGAAAATGGAGAGTACTTCACTTCCGGCCGCCTCCTCACCTCACGCTGCGGACGACACCGAGGTGGGGCCCCAAGGGGGGCCTGGTCAAGAGGAGGTGGCGCAGGAGGCGCCGCAAGGCAACCTCCCGGACTCCAAAGCGTGGCGGCGAGACCCCTGTGGGCTCTAAGCCCGACCTCGTCCGGACTCCATGCCGTAACCTTCAGCCGTTCCGGAGTCCGCAAGCGGTCCCTTCGTAAGAAGGGTAAGACGCCGTGTCCTCCGCCCAATCGGAGGCACCGGATAGCTTATCGAGGCGCTTAACAACGCCCATCGAGGAGGAGCACCGCACTGTTATGAGTGCGGTGATTCTGACAGCTCATCCGCCAAGAGCGGGCTGACCAAGCCTGCACTCAGCCTTCTAACGGGCTTTGAGGTAAGTTTAGAATATGTAAAAATATTACCGCACAGACAAGAGTTCTCGATGCTTAGTTCGGTGTTCGGAAAGAAAAGCCGGACTAAGGATCTAAAAAGATATACGCAGGAGTCTAACATAAGTATGTAAATATGGGAAATCAGGCTGCTGACCTCTGCCACACTGACTGCGGAGGTCGATGCATTGAAGCAGAGCCTCGAGCGGTCCGAGAACGAGCTCGGCTTTGCCAAGAAGCAGCTCGAGGACAAGGAAGGTAAGTAATACCTTATTAAAGAAGTACCTTATAGAAAGGTTTTGGTTGCAAAAAATAACAGGAATAACATGGGTACTGCAGGGGCCACGAACGAGGTGGCGACTCTGAAGGAAGCGGTGTCCGTGGCCGAAAGCAAAGCGGCCATGAGCGCACCGAGCGAGAGAAGGGGAGGCGAGCTGGCGGAGGTGCGGCAAGAGCTCCAGGCTCTCGTGAAAAAGCACGAGGGTTTGGAGCGTGACTCGAAGACCCGAGAGTCTGAGCTTGCCTCGGCTCTTGAGAGTGCCAAAGCTGCTAAGGCCGAGGCCCAAAAGCCCTCCAAAAATTGAGTCAATAAAGAAGATAGCGGCGGGTAAGTCATTCTTTATGCAAAGCAAGCATGCGAAAGTGAATTACCTATTACTTACCCGGATTCGGAGCTCTCCAGGAGCATTCGCAGATCTGCCCCGTAATGTGTCTGATGCTGCCGCGTTCTACCGCGCCAAGGAGGGGAGCTCGACGGAAAAGGTGTTACGGTCTCGGTATGTCGAGGTCGACATCCGGTGCCCTAAGCGACCAAAGCAAGCTGGTCGAGCTCCACAGGTCGCCAAACAGGCCATGAAGGGCCTCATAGTTCGGTATGGCCATTGAAAGCCATGCACAGGAGCTACTTTGGGCTAGTCTGGCGGTGGTGGGCCGTCCAAGGATTGAAGTCATCAAGCGCCCGTCTGCATTGAAGGTGCCTGTCGGCCCTTGCCCGTGCTAAAGTGCACCGGGGCAGGCTGGATGCGGAGAAGCTTGTGACGGACGGGCCACCGAAGGGCACGGAGCATCGCATCGCCGAAATGTACTATGAGGGCCTCTGAAGGGTGCCCGCCGTATAGCGGATGAGTGCTCCAAAGATGTAATTTTTGAATAGACTCGCATTTGTTATCCTGTACGCTGAAAACTTGTTCATATGCGCTAAGCAACGCTTGTTAATTTAAAATATTACCTTCTGTGCGGCCGTTTATCAAATTTGAGAGATGGCAAGTCGTTGGCTTCAGCCCCATGCCACGAGTGCTGGGGTGTTCGGATAAACTTGAGCGCTCTTGTTCCCATTCTTGGGTCCATCGAGGGAGGCGTTCAACGCAACGAACAAGGCAACCGGACTTATAATGCTTGAACACTCTCACTTAGCCATAGAATTCTATAATTTTAAATTTCGGCGAAGCCCCTAGTATTCTAAGACCGAGTTCGGGCGCTTATCAACGCCTTTGGCGGAAAATTCGGTTCCTCGCTCTAAGCGGCATAAGTCTTTAGGGACCGAAAAACCTCTCGAACAGCGACCGGCTCTCGCCCTATCATGACGGTCAGTTTTAGCTTTCTCCACCGAGGTGCTCAACCCAGCTCAACCGGGCACAATCGCAGTGGTTCTCCGGTGCTACCTTAGCCGATATAACGGAACGTAAGGTACCAAAACATGGGAGTCGGGCAAACCCAACTATTGACCCAAGACATGATTCGAGCTGATTCATATAATGCTATAAGTTCGGGTGCCGCACTTGTGAAAGTGTTCGGACTTATCACACCATAATTTTGGGGTACTTAAGCCCCTGGTGTATTGGCCGTACCAAAGTGTAGGGATGTGACATGTCATGAAATGAACATATATATAGATAAAGAGAAGCAATAATAGGCAAGAGTATGTATTTTATTATTAAAAAGAAAACTGCAAATAAAAGCAGAACGATACAAATTGTGCGATAAGCAAGGGATGAGACTATTTAACATGTCCCCCTCCAGGTAAGTCATGGATGGTATGTAAAATGTATAATGCTCGTAGTAGAGACCACCTGAACACTCGACATAGCTTTCTGCTTCCCTGGCTGTTGCATCTTTAGTTCGGCAATTCTAGTGCCGGACAGGACTTCTGGAGAACGGAGTCCTGAAAGTAAGAAAAAAGAAAAAAGAAGAAGAATGACACAATCGGGAGCCCCTGGTGCGGTCGAGCCGCATTCTGGGCATGCCGTGGTCGTGCCCCTCCTCTTATGCCCATGGTATCTCCAGAGCGTAGTTATGTACGCCAGTAATCGCTTCGCAATTTCGCGAGGGCCGGGTTGGGGCCGGATTGCTACGCGTGCTTGGATCGTGCCAGCGGTCTTGTTGTAGGTTACTCCGGCGCGCTGACAAAGGTGTCCGGACGTTTAATGGCCGGACTCGAGAATTGCCGGAGAGGCTGCTTTGCACCTCCGCCATGAGGGCCGCCGTGTACTCCTCCGTTCGAGAGAGCGCCGGTGTTTCCATTGACCGTGATTACTCCTCGAGGGCCTGTCATCTTGAGCTTGAGGTATGCGCAGGCGGCACCGCATTGAACTTTGCAATGCGGTTCGTCCGAAATGCAAAGGTATGATAGCCGCCGCGAACGGGACTATGTCAAGATCAACTCTTCGCTTTGGAAGTTATCCGGGATCCAAGACCACTTCGAGTGTAATCGAGCCCGCATAATTGGCCTCTACACCTGGTATGACGCCTTTAAAGGTCGCCTTTGTAGGTTTAATCCTTGAGGGGTCTATGCCCATTTTGCGATCAGATCCTGATAAAGCAGGTTCAGGCTGCTACTGTCGTCCATAAGGACTCTGGGGAGGTGAAATCCGTCAATAATTGGGTCAAGAACCAATGCGGCGAAACCGCCATGACGAATGCTAGTGGGGTGGTCCCTTCGATCGAAGGTGATCGGGCAGGAAGACCATGGGTTGAACTTTGGGGCGACCGCTCCATCGCATATACGCCCCTTTAGTGCACGCTTCCGCCTTTTGGGTATGTGGGTTGCGTATATCATGTTCACCGTCCGCACTTGTGTGGGAAAGCCCTTCGCCCTCTATTGTTCGGCGGCCGTGGCTCTTCCTCGTCATCGCTATGCAACCCCTTGTCATTGAGTTCGGCACTTAACTTGCTCGCTTGCTTGAACACCCAACAATCCTGTTGGTGTGATTGGCTGGTTTTTCGGGGTGCCATGTATCCGCACAAGCGATCGAGTATTCGGTCCAAGTTGGACGGGCCCTGTATTTCTTTTGAATGGCTTCTTCCACGACCGGGTTTAGAGCCTCTGAGTCCCAGATTGACCGCCGTATCTTCATCATTGTCGCCATTAACGCGGCGCTTGTTTTTGTTGCGACGCCGACCTGCCATTGCTGTCCTTGGTATCCGAACTACCGTGGTTTTTGGTCAAGTTGTTACTACGAGCTAGTCATTGTCCTCTCCCGCACAAAAGCGGGTCATGAGTGTTGTAAGGGCTGCCATGGATTTCGCTTTTCCTGTCCTAGGTGCCGGGCAAGCCACTCGCCATGGATGTTATGTTTGAAGGCTGCAAGGGCCTCTCGTGATCCCGGACAAATAATGATTTGATTTTTCTTTGTTAGGAACCGTGTCCGTAATTGTCTCGCCGATTCTTCTGGCTGCTGAATTATATGGCTAAGGTCATCGGCGTCTGGTGGTCGCACATATGTGCCCTGGAAGTTATCAAGGAATGCGGCTTCCAGGTCCTCCCAACAACCAATTGATTCTGCTGGCAAGTTGTTGAGCCAATGTCGAGTTGTTCCTTTAAGCTTGAGTGGGAGGTATTTGATGGCATGTAGATCATCACCGCGGGCCATGTGGATATGGAGGAGATAGTCCTCGATCCAAACCGCAGGATCTGTGGTACCATCGTATGATTCGATGTTTACGGGTTTGAAGCCCTCGTGGATTTGATGATCCATTACTTCATCCGTGAAGCATAGTGGGTGTGCGGTGCCTCAGATTGGGCTATATCACGGCGTAGCTCATATGAGCTTTGTCTCATCGTGTTCGGCCCTACCGGTTTGTCAGATCCGCGCGACGGTAATCATCCCGAGTCGTTACGCCCACGCCGATCCGTAGATCGATCTTGTATGTTTTGCCTTATCCTCCAATATATTTCGCAAGTCCGGCGATTTTCCCGTGCCTTGGTACTTTTTGAGCGGCGTCGGGGTGTGGCTTGAGCGGAGGGCCGAGAGGCTTCTCCGTCAGCTGACCACGGGTGGCCGGTCTGCCATGTCGTATACCGGTGACTTGGGTGCTTCCTCCTCCGATCGAGGCAACGGCCTGCGCTTGGGGTAGCTTTTGGAGGGCGTTCGAGTTCATACTCTTCGCCGCAAGGACTTTAGTCCATCCGTCACCTAGCGTGTCTTGGTCAGCTCTAAGTCGTTGCTTTTCTTGAGGCTGCTTGCCGTGGCCATAAGCCTGCGTTTGAAACGCCTCCTGTTCGGCGGGATCCTCGTGCACGACGCATTTAATTGGTCGTTGAGGCTTGCCTCATCTTCGGAGGGAGGCGCATAATTATCGCCCTCTACCTCTCTTCTACAGACCGTCAGGCGGACTTGCTTCTCCCTCCTCCTGCGCCGAGTCCTGCCGAGGGGTTGTCTTCAACCGTCCGGTGTTATTATCTCCCGTGCGGAATCACTGCTTTTGCTGTGGCGGGATTTAGAGCGGCGTCGCCGACGCCGGGCTCGTTGCTTCTTGGAGGGTCATCCTCCGTTGTTCCATCGCCGTTCCCATCCTTTGGGATGTCCACCATGTATATGTCGTATGACGAGGTGGCCTTCCAAAGGCCCTCAGAGGCGCTGGGTCTTGGTCGCCTCCGCATCGCCGCCCATACCGTCGATGTCTTCGAGTCGAAGTCGAGCATGTCGGTTAAATCATCGACAGTGGCTACAAAGTGGGTGGTGGGTGGGCGTTGAATTTCTTCGCCGTCCGCATCTCAACCTTCCCGTCCGTAGTCCGCCAGGCTCTCCGGTAAAGAGAGAGACTTTAGTGAATTCAGGATGTCGCCAAAGGGCGAGTCTTTGAAAGATGTCCGCGAAGGAACTCCATGACCGGCGCCCAATTGGATTCGACAAGGTGGGTGCGGAGGGTTCGAGTCCCGGAGGAGTCCGCGCTTTGAGTCACGAGCTTCGCAGCGATGTGGATGGAGTTCGGCTCAATCGCCGTAGAGATCGTAGCCCGAGGCGGTGTCCAACCACTCGCCCTCGATCGGGAATCCGGCTCCGGACTAAGGGTCGGAGCGGATCTTTGGTCAGGCAGCGGTCCGTCCGGCGGCAGAAGCTAGATCATACCCATCGAGACAGTCGGCACGCCGTCAGGCTCGAATCCGTCGAAGATCAAGTCTCCGCGGACATTGGCCGATAGTTCAAACTTCCAAATCGACCGATGGCGGGCGTAGCTTTCGATCTGCTTCCAGATGGCTGCTTAATTGCCCGCAGCAAAGCCGCCGAATACGAAGATCTGTCGGGAAGAAAAGTCTCACCGGACCGCATCGTTGTTGATGATCGAAGGAGCCATCGGGCCTATAGGTGACGACACGTAGGAACTCTCAATGAAAGCACCAATGTCGGTGTCAAACCGTGGATCTCGGGTAGGGGTCCCGAATCGCTGCGTCTAAGCGGATGGTAACAGGAGACAAGGGACACGATGTTTTTACCTGTGTTCGGGCCCTTTCGATGGAGGTAATACCCTACTCCTGCTTGATTAATATTGATGATATGAGTAGTACAAGAGTAGATCTACCACGAGATCAAGGAGGCTAAACCCTAAAAGCTAGCCTATGGTATGATTGTTGTTCGTCATACGGACTAAAACCCTGCGGTTTATATAGACACCAGATAGGTTAGGGTTACACAGAGTCGGTTACAATGATAGGAGATCTACATATCCGTATCGCTAAGCTTGCCTTCCACGTCATGGAAAGTCCCATCCAGACACGGGACGAAGTCTTCAATCTTGTATCTTCATAGTCAAGGAGTCCGGCCAAAGATGATAGTTCGGCTATCCGAACACCCCCTAGTCCAGGACTCCCTCACTGAGGAAGAGGTCGTGAGACCTTCGAGGTGGAATCATTCGAGACACCCATTGAAGATGATTGTGAACCAATGCAACAATTACCTTTTCCTGAAAGAGTCACACAATTAGAGTATGAGCATGAAAAGCTAATGAAGAAACAAGAGGAGAAATGAAGCACATGCACAATTGAAGCTAAGCTGCCACCTGTGAGGAAAGAATAAATTCAAAAACGAGTGAGTAATAATGTGTTGGAAATGGAAAAGGAGACCACATCTTTTGTTAAAGGATGTATCAAGGTCATAGACATAGGTAAACCCGTGATGCCTTGCTCATTTGGTAGCACTTCATATTACAGGCTATGTGATATTGGTTTATGCGTCCTCACCTAAACTGAAGGAGGCACATGACGATGAGTTTTGGCATGGCCTCCACTATCTGTCCGATGTGACGGACGTGTCCGGGTGTCCCATATATGCCCTACATATGAGCTGCATACGGGGTGCCGAATAGCCCCGGACATAGAATCGATGAGGGGGTTGGTTGGGTGGCAAAAAGGTGACTAGGCTCCAAGGCAAAGACCAATGATATCTCTAGGACGTCTATAAGGGCCGAACGTTCGGCCTGGGGGCCTCCCAGACCGAACAGGAAGTTCGGTGCGACAGGCTGCCCACTACGAACGAAATCGTTCGGGAGGAGAGGCCTCCCAGCCCGAACGCTCCTTCCCTTCGCCCCTGTAGGCCTTTTCTCTGTACAAAAAAAAGCCCACAAGAATGAAAAGGCCCTATTTTTACTGTGACAAAATAGACATTGTTCATTTGTCTAAAAAAAAGACATTGTTCATTTGCACGACAAAAAATGCCATGGGCTTTTGCCTTGCTATGAAAAAAGTTGGCATGCTCGTGAGTCCAGAATGTAAGTATCCTAAAAAATAGTATGGGAAATCTACTAAAAGTTGTTCAACAATTTGCCATGTTTCTGCACAAAAAAAATGTATGTTATGTTATACTCAAATTTGCCATCTTTGACATTTTCTAAAAAATTGCCATGTTCCCATGGCAACTAGCAGAAGTTCATCTAGAGATATATTTCATGCATCTTCTTATATTAGAAGTGAAAATTGCCATGGCAAAAATAGAGTAAATATTGCCATGGCAAAAAAAGTAAAAATTGCCGTTCCATTAAAAGTAAAAATTCCCATGGCAAAAACAAAGAGTAAAACTTACCATGGCAAAATAAAGTACAAATTTCCATGTCATTAATAGTAATATTGCCATGGCAAAAAAATAGTAAAAATTTGCCATGGCAAAATGATGTAAAAATTTGCCATGTCATTTAAAGTAAAAATTTCTATGGCAAAAAAAGAGTAAAACTTGCCATGGCAAAATAAAGTAAAAATTGCCATGTCATTAAAAGTAAAATTGCCATGGCAAAGAAAGAGTAAAATTTTCCATGGCAAAATGAAGTAAAATTTGCCATGCCATTTAAAGTAAAATTGCAATGGCAAAAAACCAGTAAAAAATTGCAAATGGCAAAATGAAGTAAAATTTGCATGTCATTTAAAGTAAAATTGCCGTGGCAAGAAAGAGTAAAATTTGCCATGGCAAAAACATATTAAAAAATTTCCATGGAAAAATGAAAGTAAATTTGGCATGGAAATGTAGTAAAATTTTCATTTGATACTTAGAAAAAGTATCAACTAAAAATTGCCATGGTGTAAAATATATACTTTGCCATGGACCGTAAACTAAATTTGCCATGGACCATAAACTAAATTTTCCATGGTGCATAAACTAAATTTTCCATGGTGCAGAAAAGAAATTTTGCCATGCATCTATTTCTTCCTTGAAGAAAAGAATGTAAAAACAGTAAATACCATGGCAAAAGTAGCTCCGTAAGATCATGGCAACTGTGCATATATGAATCTGCCATGCTATTTAAATAAAATAGATTGCCATGGGATGTTTAACAAATTTGACATGGTCGACATAGTAGGGTCATGACAAAGGTCACTACCTCGATATCATGGAAAAAATTGTCATGGTCTACTTGGCAGGGGCATGGAAAGGTCGCTACCTGAAATATGTCATCTTTGAGTAACCTACTTTTAAGAAATTTGCCATGTCAATGTGTGAAAACACATGTGCCGTGTCACTTTAGGAAAAAAAATCCATGCGACCAAATGCAAAATTTCTCTATGAATGGAAAGTGTGAATATACACAAAAAATATGAATTGTGTCATATGATTATTTGCCGTGTCACTCCACAGAAGTTGCCACATTTTTTTGAATATTTCTCCTAGTTTTGTCATGGCCTACTACGAACCTATCTCTTAACACAAATTAAAACTCAATACGAATCAGCTACCAACCAACAAACAGTTGAAGGCCATTTGATTGGGCAAAAGAACAAGGCAACTACACCAAGTTAGTATAAGAAAAATGTCATGTATGTAGTGTGCATTTTCTTCATCTCAACCATATAGTGGGAAAAGTTGCCATGACACATGAATTACATTGGCCATGGGTAATTAATATATATTGACATGGCCCCATAAGAAATAGAAATAGTTTGCCATTGTTGGAGAAGGAAAAAGGAATTTGCCATTACCCATAAACTACAATTGCCATGCTTCCATGAACTTAAAAAGCCATGACACATAAAAATCCGAGGGGATTCATCTTCCATAGCTTGCACACAAAGTGAACACAAAACAAAAGTTGCCATGTGAAAAAAATGAACTCATGACTGATGTTTATACACTACAGTTGCCATGCTTCCATGACCTCAAAATGACATGGTATGCAAAAATGCTAGGGCATTCATCTTCCATAGCTTCCACACAAGTGAACACAACAAAAATTGCCATGTGAAAAACATGAACTATGTAATTTGATTGCACATTGAAAGTTTCAACTATCCACCCGACTGGTGATAAGAGAGCTCAAATGTCCAATGAACGAACCTGTAGCCTGCAACATCCTCGTGCAGGCAACGCATCTACTGGTGCCGCGCCAGGACCTAACGCTCGTAGGGCAGCGGCCACTGCCGGAGTGGAGGCCAGCGTCGCTGAGCTACATGGGATTCTGGCGCCGCTGAAGGAGGAGCCCAGGTCGGCGAGACTTTCGAGCTTGCCGACGCTTGCATCATGGAGCGCGCCGACGGCTGGTCGGTCTGGACCTCCTTGCGTGGAGCGCGGCGCAGCTGAGACGACCCCGGCCACATGCATCGAGGCTGCCGCCGTCGTGGACGACGATGATGTATACGCTGACGAACCTCGCCTTGCCCTCGACAGGCTCCTCCCGCCCCTCTGCTGTCCCCCCTGTCCTCCGCTACGTCGTCAGAGGAGCGGCCGGACGAGTCCGTCGCCGGCCAAGACCTCTCCTCGCCGTCCCCTTGTGCTCGTCGCCGGCCAGGGACTCGCTGCGAGGATCAATTGCAGTGATGTACTGGTATGGATGGGGGAGAATGGATAAGATGGTTGTGGCTAGGAGTGGGCTATGTGCTGTGGGAGGGAAAGTTGGGCTCGTTCGCGACGGACGCCCCTGAGCCCGAACGCTCGAGTGTGGATGACGTGGCTGTGGATCGCTACAAGATTCGTGCATTTTGATCTAACGGAACTGGATGCGTTCGGACGGAAATTCTAAAACGTGGCACGTTCGGGAGTTATCGAATCCGTATCTCTATTTATACACCATAATCATTAGCATCAAGTTTAGTCCGGCACGGTACTACTACAAAAGATAAAAATAAAAACAAACGCTCGTATTAATCATGCAATACTCCTGCCAACGCCATAAAACCAAACCAAAGGAATAAACAAAAAATGTACACCACCCCGGGGAGAAAAGGTCAGCTCCACGCGCGCACGCTCCTCATCTCCACGTGGATTTGTCGGCATCGTCGGCTCCGGCCTTCTCGGCCAGAAGCGACGTCCGCGCGTTGGTCGACGGCCGGTGAGCCGCCCGCGGCGATCGGTGCTCCTGCATTGCCCAAAACGGAAACGAAAACCAAGGATTCATTCACCTCCCAAAGCCTATGAATATATGATGCGTGCTGCCGTTGGCTGATGGAGTGCGTGCGTGTGCGTACCGTGCGGAAGGGGAACTCGTCGCCCTCGAGCATGTGCACAATCTGCCCCATCTTGGGCCGCTTGTGCGCGTCGGAGTCGATGCAGCGGAGGCACACCAGCAGCACCCGGTTGAGCACCCTGGGCGCCGGCGCCGGCACGATGCGCGGGTCCGCCAGGTCCTCCACGCGCCGGCTCCCCACCATCCCCCTGAACCACTCCACCAGGTTCACCTCGCCCGCCGGCCGGTTGTAGTCCACCGGGCTCCTCCCGGAGATGAGCTCCATCAGCAGCACGCCGAAGCTGTAGATGTCGCTGCTCTCGTTCAGCATCCCCGTCGACGCGTACTCCGGGGCCACGTACCTGCACCCACCCCAAAAGAAAACGTTCAGAGCCTTCTTCTCCTTTTTTTTTCCACGGTAAACCGAGTGATCAGAGAGCGTAAAAGTATGATGTTAGCTGAAGCGCACCCGAACGTGCCCATCACACGGGTCGTCACGTAGCTGGAGCCGGAGCCGAGGACCTTGGCCATGCCGAAGTCGGACACCTTGGGGTTCCATTTCTTGTCCAGAAGGATGTTGCTGGACTTGATGTCCCGGTGCACCACCTTGGGCTCCAGCCCCTCGTGCAAGTAGGCAATACTGCAACAAAATTCACAATAGAAGATCGTAACAGAATCAGTGGGTGTTTTATATCGCGATGTGCTACGAGATAAGCCACATGATTGAGTGCGATGAGCTTGCTTTAAACAGAAACGGAAACGAACCCTTTGGCTGTCCCGATGGCGATCTTCAAACGTATCTCCCATGTCAGCGGGCTGACGGGGCCGACGTCCCCGTGCAGCCACTGCTCCAAGTTGCCGTTCTCAACAAACTCGTACACGAGCATCCTGTGAACACACACACGATGTGATGATGATGATGGCGTTAGCTAGCTACCACACGCTACTCAGTCAGCTGCCTTTCTTCCTTATGATCCAGCCGAAATGCACAGGCGCGCTTACCGTTTAGGCCCTTCCGCGCAGTAGCCGATGAGGCCGGCGAGGTGCTTGTGCCTCACTCTGCCGATGGCTTCAACCTCCACCTTGAATTCCTGCTCGGCCTGACCCCTACAAATTACAAAACCAATCCAACATTCAGATCAAAATCCTGCTTGTTAATAAGATCATACTGCATCTCTGATCGTATGTGCAAAAAATTCTTCAAATCCTCGCTGTTCCATTTCAAATCATCTAGAGTAGATTACTTATGGAGTGGGCTCTCTGAACGACCTGAAAGATGCTGTTCGTTGGAACCTCAACAGAAAACATTCTGATTTCTGAACCCGTGTGCAGGAAGGAAGGGATATTTACGGCTGCTGCTACGCATGTGTCGACCTTCAGCGATCCATGTGCGTCCATTTGGTTCACTTCAAAGTTAAAACAGCTCCAAAGATGGCACATACTACTACTGCTATATTTCTGAGATTGGATATTTGTAGGATCAGGAAAAATGGAGGAAAGTTCGGTCACCGCTTTGCCTTTTCTGTTGCTTTATCTTTTCTTCAAAGTAAGGGCATCCATGAGATCGGTGCATATGACCGCCGGCGGACGGACGGACGGACGAACTCAAGCTCTCAACCAACCAAGTAGATGGACACATACTACGTGCCATCACAAAAGAAGCACAAAAAGAGCCACCTACACCTACTCATATCTCAATCATGTGTAACCGGGAAACAAAGAAAACAAAAGCAATGTTGCCATTCTCTGTAGCATTGACTTAATGCAACGATAGTGCTGTATAACTACATGGGTTCAATTAATTTGGTTCACAGGAGTATACGGCACAACGGAGACCAACCCTATCAATAATCACACACATAACATAATGCAAAAAAAGAATATAGGGTGTGAAACGCCCTGCATTTTATTTGGCCCTTGAGTCAAATGACATCACAAGATTCTGATGAACTCGGCATAAATGATAATCTTAACAAAGGGCGGATTGTGCACTTCAATTAACAAAAAACATGCTTGCCACAAGTTTATTTTGCCCTTAACAAAGGTTAAAATGACGGCAATCTTAAGCCACAGCCAACAGCAGAGCTACAACTAATACGGCACTTGCTGTGACTAATTACCAACACATGCATGGACTAATGGAGACCAAGCCAGAATTGAGTAGAAATGTACGATGTGGAAGCAAAAGCATCTCTGCAAAAGGACAAATTGGACCTTTAACTTAACAGAAGCATGCAAGTTCATTTTTGCCCTTTTGACATGACCAGGTAAGGTATACGAGCAGCAATCTTGAAGCCACGCCGACAGGAAAACTGCAACAACCTCACTTACCGTGACTAATTACCCAACATGCATTTAGTTCAGGAAAGCACCAAGGTACATGCACAGTCGAAATCCATGACCACATAGTTGTACAGTACTGCAAGCTTTAACCCATTCAGACATTTACTTACCAAAGCTACCGCACAGATACTAGTACTACTACAAGGGAACATACATGTATCCTGTAGTTAACTTTTGTTTTGATACCGTTTAATTTATTAATCTTGAGGTCAACAAATTAAGTACTGCTTACGTTTCTACCATGTTAGGACGGACAAGCAGAGTAAACAGAGTACTGCAATTCAACACGGTAACAGTGACGGGGAGAAAGGGTGCTCACTTGTGATCGAAGAGGTTCTTGACGGCGACCACCTCGCCGCCGGCAAGCACGCCGCGGTACACTGTGCCGTAGCCTCCCTCGCCGACCACGTTCGCCTCGTGGAACCCGCCCGTGGCCGCCTCCAGCTCCTCCAGCTCGTACCACCTCCCCCAGCCCATCTCCACCCCGGGCGCCGCCCCGCCCCCGCTGATCCTCTCCAGCTTCTTCCGCACCGGCGACTCCAGGGAGCTGGCCGCCGCGGACGAGCTGGCCACGTCGGAGGAGCTCGTGCCGACCTCGGCCCCGACCTCGGCGTACTTCTGGTGCTTGGGCGTGGAGGTCGGGAGGAGCGAGCCGGAGGAGAGCGCGTGGTCGACGCGCGAGGACTGCGGCTTGGCCCCGCCACCGCGCCGGCGCGCCAGGTACGCGGCGATCACCGCGGCCGCGACGACGAGGAGCAGGACGACAGCGCCCGCGAGCGCGGCCTCGGCAGCGGTGGACAGCCCGAGGAAGGACCTGCCGCTGCCGGAGGCCGCGGGCGGCGGGCCGGCGGCGTCCATCGCTCGCGGCGGTGGGGCTCGGTTGGTGGGCCCGCCCAGGCCCGGTTACACGGAGGGTGGCGACGTAGTGGAGGGTGGTGGTAGTGTTGGAGGGAGGGAGGGAGGCGCCGGTGGAGCGTGTCTGCGTGCGCCTGCGTTATATGGAGTTATGATGAGTTTTCTTTGCTCCCGCTAACGTTGGTGGACTCGGCGCACCGTGGACCCCGTCCCATTATTATTTTTGTTTGCTTGCTTTCTCTCGCGGCTCACGCATTGATTTCTGGAGATCGAGTCATTTAAGTTGATCGGCGACGCATCAACCATCTAATAACCCAATGCGACGTGACGCGAGAGCACATTTCAGATTGCCAGGTGTGATCAGTGAGCAGATATCTCTGCATTTGTGTAGGCAGCTACAATCTGGAGCGATTTACTGCTGCAATGCGACTGCAGATACCTCTGCATTTGTATAGGCAAGTCACAATCTGAAGCGATTTATTAGTGCAATGCTGTTCGGGGTGATGATGGTGTGAGCCGATGGTCCGGGTCCATGGACGGAGGGGGTGTTCCGCTTTGCCGTTGGACGGGGAGGCGTGTCGCTTTGTTTTGGTGTGCTCTACGTGAAACGGTCGTTGGGTGGGGCCGAGGAGCGCCTAGATCCGGGCCCACCTTGGAAGAGATGCCCCGTGAATGCTGTGCCTCGGTCTATTCGGGCATTTGATTGCGCAGGGGGCGGTCATTTCTCTGAGTATGAAGCTATTTATAGATGTATATGTACGTACTCACACATGTCTACAGCATACGACCGCTCGTATTCATCAAGGACCCGTGTGGAGCTGAATTGTATTTTCCTCCATGCATGTACACTGCCAACACAATCTGAAACACACAAACAATATACAGTCGGAATACATGCTGATTTCAGCTCTCCTTTGGTGGCATGGTGCAAGAGGCAACACGGACTTCAGCTCGCTTCTACAGTCGTCTTCTCAGGCGTCACGGGCTCACAGCCCCCCTGCCCCCTGGCCATATGGGCCCTGTTACTATTATCGTTCAAAAGATCCTACTTCTCCTTTTGTTTCACAAAGCGTACACTCTGTAAAAAAATATCGGGGAAACGTACGCTGTGTAATTAACGGGTGCTTCTCGGGAAGCTTTGACAGTGACAAGCAAGTAAGTTAAGCAAGCACATCTTTTTGGTGGATTAACTAAGGTTTCACCAGCAACGTTCAGGAGGTTCTTAGGTAGGTAGGTAGGCTAGGTATCGTTGCCGGGAAAGCGACGAGGTGAAGAGACCAACGGATAGACAATTGGTTTGGCTTGGCTTGGAAACCAAGCGCTTGTGCAGAATAGCTGGGAGGTGTGCCCATGCGTTTTGGAGGACGGCCATCGCATAGCCGAGAAGTGCATGCAGCGGCCGAGCTCCATGGAGGATGGAGCTCTTTATTTTCTTTCAACGAAAATACTATTTTCACACTTCAAAAATTCTGAAAAAAAGTATACACAGAGACATATGTTTGTAGTATACACGCACAGAATTTCATGAGCACATATGTTTTTTTATTATCATAATTATCTATTGTTCATATGTGATGTACACAAAAAAGACAAATGCATATATTGACATGGGATTTTACTTTGTTGTATTTGGGCCAGATATTTGTCCTTTTTTTGTGTATTATGCAAATAATCGAACTAGTTGTCGAAGCTTTATACACACTTGAATAACATGCATACGTATTCATAGATTGGCATTTTTTTAAACCTTTTTTTTTTGAAAAACGGGCTCAATGGAGCAGGTCCTTTGTAACGCTGCACTCATTACATAGCCATTTAAATATTTATCAACCGGAAACTTGATTTGAGGCACCTCTAAGAAAAAAAAGTGAGTCGGTTAATTGTCATTTTCTTTTATAATGTAGTACTTCATCTGTTAAAATATAGTGTATATTGGTTTGCTTAAGTTAAACTTTGTAAACTTTGACCAAGTTTATAGAAAAATGTATCAATGTCTATAGTACCAAATCAACACCATTAGATTCGTCATGAAATATATTTCCATGTTTATGTACATTTCTGGTACTAAAAAGTTTTCTACAACTTTGCTTTAACCTAATAAAAGTTTGACTTAAGGAAAATTTATTATGCATTTAAATAGATGGAATACTAATTAGTGCCAAATTGATCTTTATGTCGGCGTTGCCAACTTAATCTCGTACAAACTTAGTGCCAAAAATAGAACTTCTTCCTTCTGGTTTAAAAGATCTCCAATCATTTTTAAGTTTGTAATCTAACCATTAAAACATGTGCATTAGTAAATACTTATTCGAATGAAATTATTACCGACATGTATTTATGTGGTATAGCACCAATATTTAATTGGTCAAGTCGATAATCTCAAAATATGTGCAGGTCCTATTAAATCGAAAGAGGAGATAATACACCACCAAGTGTAAGAAATATCTTTAATGAAATCTCATATCATATAGTTAGCGTGTATCTTCCCATCGCAAAAAAAATCTAGTGCATGTCTTTGGGCAATAGTGCCATGTGGCATGAGATAATAATTGCATTTTGTCACAATGCTTCAACATGCTAGAGAGCGGAAGAACACCGAGCAACCAGTTGAGATACTGCGCAAGGTTGAATCACCTACAACAAACTTTAATCACTGAAGATACATGCACGCATATACTCTTGTAGCATGACAATGAATATGTTCCATATTGGAGAAAGTCATGAGAGAAGACAATAGAAGCACACAAACACATGAGATTCAGACGACGAAATGCAATAGAGCACACTCTCACAATATCTTCGTCAGCATCAAAGAGGACACCTTTGGTTAGAGAAGGAGTCGAAGGGACTTATTGCCACACAATGACGTCTTCACTGCAACGCCGCTATCGTTTTGACACCAAAAACTAAAACTTGAACTATCCATCATGCATAATCAAGTTCCTACTCACCGAGTTAGGGGAGTGGATGTACAACCCAACCACTATGGTTTAAGTCTTCACAGACACCAATGGGATTCTTATACTTAAAAAAAGTAATTGCAGGGTCTTCGCCTAGCACACTACTTACAGAAAAAAGCTCCTTCACACTACTAGACATTAGAGTGGTGCTCGGAGCGAGGGGCACATATGCAACGAAGAGGATGGTCACGGGGCATGATTTCAGAGGATTTCATTCCTTATTATATCTTTACTTTACAAATCCCTTTGAATGACTGGTGTTGTACATTTCTTACAAAATGCATCCCATCAAAAATGTATTTTATGGAAAGTATGACATGAGCTCGTTCTTCTCTTTATCCCTCTCCACCCTTTCTCGTATCCAAACTTAACTATGATCATGTGTTCTGAGATCAAGTAGGAACTAATAAGTGACACATAATTCATATGTTTACTTTATTCATATGATCCAAAGAAGTTTTAAAGTGTATATAGATGTTTTTATTCTATTCTTTTTTTAGTTCGAAAAGTTGAGATATTAGCAAATGAACTTGCCTTATATATTTCTTGCCATTATGTAAAGTCGTATTTTATTTACTCTATGTAATGTTATATTTTTTATGTTAAAGAGCCTCGCTCCTGATTTTATTTCACAACAAACTTTATAAGACAAACATTTAGGTTTACAGAAGACCATTCTTACCACGTCAAAGCCTCGAAACATATGACATATTATAATTTGAGAAACTACACACTTATATTTGGACGTATGCACTTTAAGAGAGCAACCATCAGTGTGACGGATAGTGGAGAGGTTGTGCTCCAAGACCAAGAGGCATGGAAGTCGTGGTTTGATAACTTGTGTGGAATATTTTTTTAGTGTGAAATGTCAATTTTGTAAAAGTAAAACATCTATGATAACTTAACTAATCTTAAAGCTTCACGAGTTGAGTTTTAGGTATGCGTTGTGTCATGTGCTGGTATGTGTCTTTTGCCAAAAAAAAATACACGTTAAAGAAAGTTTCACCATGTTACAATGTGTGGAGATATCCTAATCTTTCATGACAATAAGTTTCAAAGTGATATCATACGTTCAAGTTTTTTATAGCCTAATCGCTTGTTTTGTGGAGATCTTTCTAACAGGAAATTAGATGAAGTTCGGCAAACAACATTTCTGCACCATCGAGCTAGGGACAAGAACCGTGCAAACATCGATCGTAGTCATCTTGTGCACTTCCACAACACCTTAAACACATGTGAGCTCAAGAAAATACACCACTATAACATGGAGTTCACTTGGCCTGGGATATCGAATTCGCCACCCACATCCTTCATGCTCTCTCTTCCTCGCTTCTGGATCGCTGCATGTTATTGCTTGCTAATGATGATGGTCCTAGGAGGCCCAAGTCTTTTCGCTTCGAGGACTACTGGACTAAGGTGCCTGGTTTCCAAAAAGTTGTCGCTAACACTTGGAACGAGAATTCTATTCATGTGGAGCCTTATCAAAGGCTCCTCCATAAGCTCAAGGCAATAATACATATGCTACACTCTTGGAGGAAATCCAATTTTTGCAAAAGCAAAGGTTCAACTGCACCCAGCCCCTGGGGTCATCCTACACCTTGATTTGGCTCAGGAGCAAAGAGAGCCCTCCTAAGACGAATGTGATCTCTAGAAAAAGGCTCAAAAGGAAAATCATTAGTTTGGTCGTGTTCAAGAAATCAAGAAAGAAGCAAAACTCGAGAATCACTAACTTGAAGGAGGGAGATACCAACACCTGTTACTTCCACCTCCGTGTTAACCATCGAAGGAGAAAAAATTAATCCATTGCCTCAAGAACAACGGTTGGGTTACAAAGCACAAGCACAAGGAAGAAATTTCCCACTGCCATTTCAAGAACATAGCTAAAAAAGGCGCTTTGTGCAACATAGACATCAACTAGAACATACTACCTACTCCAGATGTGACCTTTGTGATTTGGATGAGGCCATCACCAAGGAGGAGGTGAATGCGGCTATTTTTACCATGCCAAGTGACAAGGCTCCGAGGCCGGATGGTTGGAACACAATAAATATGGACATCATGCTCGCCATCAGTCGCTTCTCTGATCTACATGCCTCCCATTTTCATTGGCTAAACTCAGCCGACGTTGTCCTTACTCCACAGAAGGATGGTGCTGAGGATATCTTTGACTTTCGCCCCATTAGTCTTATTCATGCCATCGCAAAGATTATTGCCAAGGTCATGTCCAACTGCTTAGGCCCCCACATGAATAGCCTGGTTTCCCAATCACAAAGTGCCTTCATCAAAAGGAGGTGCATGCATGATAACTTCATGTATGTGCGCAATCTTGCTAGATGTTTCCACCACAACAAAAGTTCGGCGCTGCTCTTCAAGTTTTACATTAAAAGAGCATTTCATGTGGTTCATTGGGACTACCTCCTTGATCTACTCCACTACCTAGGCTCCCCCATGTTTCAGAGGTTGGGTCTCGGCCCTCCTGTCTTTGGTGTAGTTGCCGGTCTTGCTTAATGGGGTTCCTAGTTGCCCCATAACCCTGGGCCAAGGTATGAGGTAGGGGGATCAGCTCTATCCCCTCCTCTTTGTGCTTGCTAATATCCTGCAAGTGCATATGGTTTAGTTGTAGGCTTTTAGAAGTAAGAGTATTGATCCCACAGGAAGCACAGGAGCTAGCCTTTTGTTTCTTGAGAGGTTTAAATAGGAATGTGTGTAACTTGTAAGAAATCCAAAGAGGTAGCAATATGATGGATACGGTGTAGCGAGCGTAAAGGTAAAAATAATGAAATAAAAGTACCAAAGGATTTAAAGTAGAACATTAAGATCAGTAGGACTAAAGCATTTCCAGGGAGTCCAGATTCCCCTCTAGTATGCATCTATAGCGGTGCCTAAACACAATGATACTGTGGATTCCTAAGCCATTTTGCATATTTCTATTTGTGGGTTGAGCCAGTACAGGAACGTGCATACTCACGCCAGCCCCGTATCACATACAGGGCCGACCCTGAGGGGGGGGGGGGGGGGGGGCGAGAGGGGCGGCTGCCCCGGGCCCCCGATGGCTGGACGTTGGTTCCCTGTACGTGCGTGATTTTTTATGGGTACATGTGTGATGTTTAGCCATATAATAGATCGCTAGATACCCCTAAAAATAGATCGCTCGGTTCTAGAAAAGGAAAAAGGAAACCTAATAGATCCACTAATTATGGAGTTGCCTCACGATGCAGTCTTCTTGGCTACTGCTCCTCTTTCCCAATTTGGGCAATGAATCGGTCATGTCATGGTCGACGACGCTCTATTTGCGTCTTCTAATTGTGGTTTTTGTTGTTTGGCGTGCTTAGTGGAAATAGGTAATGTGATTTTCTATATTTCAATCAAATTCATCTTCAACGAAAATCCCCTCTTTATGTAGTCTTGTCAGATCGTTCATTCGTTTGGTGAAGTTCATCCTCGTATATATCTCTTCCTCGCACTCAGATTTCTTGTGTTGATTTGGGATTAGGAAAGAGGAACTTGGATTTTTGTTGATGACTAGCAAGCAGCAGCAAAGGCATGCAATTTGTAATTTTGTAGCCATATCGGTACCTTGTTACATGCCTTTCTTAGCATTTTTTTATCTCATTAGCATTGTTCTTTTCTTAGTTGAATTACCACTGTTCTCAATTTCTTGTATCATATGTTTGTGTTCTAATTAGCAAAACTATTGTTAATTTAGAAACATGTTAGCTAGAAAGTATCCATAAAAAAAGGAAAACATATGTATGAATTGATTGCGTTCCGAAGGGAGATACTGACATTTTTCTTAAACATAATATAAGTTATTCTAGTGCTAGGATTCCAGTGTTGAAGAACAACCTATAGTGAAAAATTATACGATGATAATAATTTGAATAGGCAGGAAAGTGTTACTAATTCACCTAATACAAAAGAAATATGTGTAGATTTACAAGAGCGAATAAGTATCACAATCTGACCCTGGTTTTTTGCATAGTTGAGGTGATTAGAAAAAACAAATTATAGTAAACTGAGTTCTTATTTGGACTTCAAATCAGAAAATGTGGCCTTAGGGCCCCTTTGCGTTTTTTTGCCCCGGGCCCCCGAAATCTCAGGACCGGCCCTGATTACATATGCCACAACTGTTCTTCCCCACAGTGGTTATCAAACGGTGATTAAGGGGAAAAAGGTTCCCGTGGACGCAGCCTAAAGTGGTCTCTATTTTACCCCTGCTGCAGCGACCCGAGACGAAGGGAGATAGGCCTTATCACATAACCACCTCCGCGGCCAGGTGGTTCGCCAACAGTAATAACCTTCCGTCCAAAGTTGGCATATGTTGGATGGCCGACTTTACCCAACATCAAGAAGACTATTAACATAAACATGCAAAGATGGTATTAAATCCTAATATCAAACGATCTATTACACACTAGGTTACCTCCATATCCCCGAGAACTCTGAAACTATTTACACATCAAGGGCACAAGCGAAAGGAGATGAATCATGATTAACATAATGATCCCACACATGTAACACAAGATTTAATCCACTCCAACTAATGTACTACAAATGGATGGGAATGAGATGGTGATGATGATGATTGCAATGGTGATGGTGCTGATGACGAAGCCTTCTTGATGCAGAGTAGCGGTGGTGGAGCCTTGGATCGGGTCTCTCTCCAGTGGTCTCTAGAGGCTAGGGTTCTCCCTTCTGGATGTGTTTTCGTCCCCCTGTGTCTTTGTTCCCCAATCCAATCTCACGGGGTGGAAGTAATAGACGAGGCGGCAGCGCTGGCACCTCATACGACCGCTCATGCGAGTGAGAGCGCTCATATGAAAGGTCGTCTTTGGCTCTGGAGGCGCTGCATGACCTCCTCCTTTGCCCCCTTTGCTTTATTTTTCATGGTAGTTTATCGTCACATTAAATAACGCGATTCCACCACCATTTCCTAGGATTCCTTCCATAAAACTTTATTTGCTCCAAAAGACGTTACATGAGGAATACCGACAAAAAGTAGTGCACGGACACAATAAAACTCCATAAAGCCTCGCATGTACGCACATAATAGCTATCAAAATCATCACATAGATTGGACTCATCACTTTTCATTGACCCTCTTCACCATATTAATCGGAAGGCCATTGAGCAAGGAAAACTGCATTCCCTTGGTGGTAATGTGATGATGTTTCAGGCCTCTTTATACACGGACGATACTGCGGTTTTGTTGCGCCCATTAAAGTTGAAGTCAAGTTCTTTGCAATTTCTCGTATGCACTTTGGAGAAGTCACCGGTCTAGTCGTGAATTTCTCTAAAAGTTTGGTCACTCCTATCTGCTGTGAGAACTTGGATCTGGATGATATTCTACATTCTTTTCTGGCCAACCGCTCCTCCTGCCCTATGAAATACCTTGAATTGCATTTGTCGATCAAAATACTGAATATAATCCACTTCCAACCCCTCGAGGACAAGTTCGCCACCCAACTCGCTCCCTAGATGGGAAAGCTTGTGGCATCTCCGGACAGGGCGTTTTTAGTCAAGTCTGTCATCACGGCCATTGTCATTTATTACATGATAAAGCTAAAAGTATTGACTCCCTACGACGTGCCTTCCTTTGGGTTTGTTGTGATAAGGTCACTAGTGGAAAGTACAATTGGGAGCAGATGTGTAAATCCAAAGTTCATGGTGGCCTTAGTATTTTAAATCTTGATAAATTTGTTGTAGCTCTTTGCATTCGTTGGCTTTGGGATGAGTGGTTGGAGCCAGTCAAGCCTTGGGTCCGTTTGGGGAACTCTTGCGATGAGAACGATGAAGACATCTTTGTGACCGTTGTCGGTGTCAAAACCGGCGGATCTCGGGTAGGGGGTCCCGAACTGTGCGTCTAAGGCTAATGGTAATAGGAGGCGGGGGACACAATGTTTACCCAGGTTCGGGCCCTCTCGATGGAGGTAATACCCTACTTCTCGCTTGATTGATCTTGATGATATGAGTATTACAAGAGTTGATCTACCACGAGATCGTAGAGGCTAAACCCTAGAAGCTAGCCTATGATTATGATTGTTGTTGTCCTACGGACTAAACCCTCCGGTTTATATAGACACCGGAGGGGTCTAGGGTTACACATAGTCGGTTACAAGGGAGGAGATCTACATATCCGAATTGCCAAGCTTGCCTTCCACGCAAAGGAGAGTCCCACCCGGACACGGGACGAAGTCTTCAATCTTGTATCTTCATAGTCCAACATTCCGGCCAGAGTATATAGTCCGGCTGTCCGAGGACCCCCTAATCCAGGACTCCCTTATTAGCCCCTAAACCAGGCTTCAATGACGATGAGTCCGGCGTGCAGATTGTCTTCGGCATTGCAAGGCGGGTTCTTCTCAAATTCTGAGTACCTGTCAAGTAGTGTCCGGCTTCCCATGAATGTTGCACTCCTCGGCTTCTATGCTTTAATAATGGCTATCTCCACGTGTCGAGCGAATGCGAGAAGTCGGGGCATTTTTACATTTGCCACCCTAACCATGTAAGTAAATCGTCTATTTAAAGAGATGGGGATCCTCAGATCCAGATCACACCATCCTCCCACAGCGAGTATCCATCAGAGCGCGCCCGAAAAAATTCCATCCCATCTTGGCCGGCCATCGCAGCTCCTCCTCTCGCTCCCGTAGCAGTAAGCCAGGCAATTGGGAGAAGTGTTCCATCCCCCACAGCCAATTAGTAGAGCTGCAGACCCAGGGGTTTCTCCCTCCTGCGTATATGGTCCCCGTCTGAGCCGGACTAGCCACTTATAATGGCGGGGAGCAAGCGGAGAGCTTTCCCAACCCATCGAGAGGGAGCGGGTATGCCTTGTCCCTTACTTATTGAGGGGACTCGGATTTACAATCCATCCATTCCTCCGCGGGCTCCTGGAGTTCTATGGCCTCCAGCTGCATAATTTTACTCCCGCCTCCATATTACACATCGCCGGCTACGTCGCCTTTTGCAAACTGTTTCTGGGCTACGAAGCTCATTTCGAGCTATGGAAGAGGCTATTCTGCCTCGTACCCCGTACACAGGAGGGATCAATATATCAAGTGGGCGGAGCCGAAATATGGCGCATTGCCGGGACCGGATACCTGACCGGTACTCCGAAGAAGACATCCGAAGACTGGCCTTCGGAGTGGTTTTATATGGAGGACGTCCCTCTTCCGGACCCTATTCGGATGGACCTTCCTGAGTTTGATAATGCCCCTTTGAAGAAACGCCATAGCTGGCGCCCTCGGAGCCCCCAGGAGGAAGATAACAGAGAGTCCCTTTTCCTGATGGGCAGGATAAAAATGTTGGCCAAGTCAGGACTGACGATAATCGTGGTTATGTCAATATGTACAATGCGTGGGGTGCAGCCACTTTAATACCTGGGGAAACCCATGTGGCACTTCAATGGAGAAGATGATGCCACCCGCTGCGGCCGTAAAGGTCCGGACTCCGCCGCTGCTTTAGCGAAAATACTGTCCGATTTGTACAAAGGAGAGGAAGAGGAGTTCATCCGCATTAAGCCACGGGATGGATTCTCCATGTACAACCCCCCAAACTGGGTGAGCTGCTACCTTTTACTGCAGAACTTCCCGCATTCTTCATCATAAATATTTACCTTGCTATTTCATAGCAGGAACTGCGAAAAGCTGTGACGGAGGTCCACAACCCATCTCCACAACCAGAGGACCCTAACTGGGCCCTCGATCCCGGACTCGAAGAAGATCCGAACATATTCGTGGAGCTCGTCGACAGGACGTTCTACCAGTTAAGCTGCGACGGTGCCTTGGTGGCCATCATAGCCGATTATCCTGGCCCGCTCCCTGCACCGCATGTAAGTAAAACCGGAGTCCCAACTTCCGAGAAGGATCCCTTCTTTGCACTTTACCCACCGCACACGTATTGCGTCTTACAGGGAAGGCCCTCGGGGCACCATGCTGAACCCGCGGTGACTCATAAACAAGGGGCACCGAAGCCGGGCAGGCTTAAAGGGAAGGCGGTCAGGACTGAGATGTCGTCGCAGAGGTATGAAAAACCCCTGCTCCGTGGTTGTCGTCTTAAAATGTTATAATGTCGATGGTTCCTGGCAGAAAAAACGCTCGCCGGACTGTGCCCGGAGAGACTGCCGGCCACGCCTCCACCAGCCGGACTCTAGAGCCGGACTTAGGGACAGATGCTAACGTGGGGACAACACCGGATATTCCTCCTACAGAGGATGCGGATAGGTTGTCCGCTACAAATTCCAAAGTGGAGAGCGCCATGAATCACAGGCTTCGCCGGGCCATACTCCGTGACCCTAGTTTCTCCGAAGAGGCGTTCGACGCCTTCAACTCAGGAGACGCGTACACCCGAGCTGCTCAAAATGGCCTGGCCAGAGCGACGGACCAGTATGTAAAGGATATACGGGTAAGAAAATCTGATAATTATGTATACTAGTAGCCCCTGAGACTTGAAACAGTTGGCACAACTGATTTAAGGATCATTATATGTGTAGGTTCTTATGGAGAAGAATACCCAGTTGTCTCAAGAGCTGGAGGAATCCAAAGCCCAGCTACGGGCCGCAGTTGCCGGAATGGAGGAGTCCAAGAAGGCCCCATCTGGTAATACTTGTTTTGATAAAAAAGAATGAAATGACAGGTACCAGTTAGTATTCGGCCTGCATGCAAATCTAACAATAGATTCTGCAGATAATCTCGGAGCGAATCCGAAGATCGTGCAAGGGGATGAGCAACATGCTCAACGACAACTAGAGGCTGGTGAGCATGTGCTTACGCGGGTTAGGCGGGAGAAAAACGATCTCCAAGATGCCAATACCCGGCTGGGCGTTGAAATGAAAGATGTTCGGGCCCAACTTGCTGACTCCGTAAAGGAGAATAAGAGGCTTCGACGCGGCATCTTTAGTAAGTGCTTGAACGAACTTTTATAGAGTTCGGCGAAGAAGCCGGCTAACAGAGTTATATCTGTAGGTATGCTGACGGGTGCGTCCAAGAGGAGATGCCGGATCTGGGCGATCTTCTCGCAAGAGCTCTCACAACTGCACGAACAAGTTCGGCAGGTGATGCAGGGCATTGCCCAGGCCTTGTGGCCATCCGCCTCCCTGCCAGGAGGCATGGGGGAGCTCGTAGAGATGTTCAAGGGAGCGCGGCAGTGGTTCCGATTATGGAAGATATCGGCCTGCCGACAAGGTGCAAGACGCGATATACCAAGGCTGACCCGGACCACATGGCTGAGGTCGGACCTGTAGGGTCTGATGGGAAAGAAATCCCCGTTAGTCTGGTATATGACCAGGTAAAATTAGCCGCAAAGTATTCCCAACAGGATTGTAGGCTAGACAGCCTGTTGGATGGTATAGAAGAAGAATTTAGTCAGTCTAAGTGACTGTGTACTTCAAATGACATATTTTGTCCCTAGCCGGATTGTAAATCATTTGTCATGGCGGACCTTTTCGCTTCGACCTCCGGGTCCGACAGTTTGGAGTGTATCCGAATACCCGCCGCTATGTAAAACCGGGTGCAGCGTGGAAACCAGGCGTAGGGGTCATAAGTGCTTGAACAGACAAGTACCCAACTAGCTATGTTATATTACATGGATAGTAAGAACATCTTCCAGGCAGAATAGTTCTGTTAAGGGTTCCCTTCCCTGGGTACGCATGCATTAATGTGCATGTCCGAACTGCGAAAAGAGACGCAGGATATAAACATCTGGGGGCATGTATTACAATAAGTAAAAGTCATCTTTTGTTCACCGACCGAATATTCCCTTAAGAACGCTAGCTTTCGGCTTCACCGGTCGAGGTACACATCCGGTGACCGGCAAGAATAATCGCAGAGGTGCTCCCCTTATGCCCTAACCGAATTAACGGGAACGTAGGGCATAAACACAAGAGCCAGGCAACCCAGCTTGGCCAAAACTTAAGTTATATCGATGCATATAATGGCAAAGAAAAGGTACATGTAGAAAAGTAACACATGTGCAAGGGGCATAAAGCCCGGAATATAATTATATTAAGCTTCTGTATAAGAAGCCCCCAGGTATAATGAGCACGCACGGCGCGTCAAGATTGTGTAGTCAAGACACACTTTAAGCTTTTAAGGCCATGAAGAAAAAGGGAAGAAAGAAAGAAAGACATATAGCGGATATATAAAAAAAGGGCGGAGGTAAGGAGACGAACACAGAGTCCGACACTAGGCGTAGAATCTTCGGAGTCTGGCCGCGTTCCATGGGTTTGGCTCGAGACGATTGTCCGATGCATCACGCAGACGATACGCTCCACCGGTGAGAACTTTATCGATGATGAAGGGACCTTCCCATTTGGGCTTGAGCTTGTCCTTTTTCTTCTCTGGTAGGCGTAGAACGAGTTCGCCAACATTATAAGTTTTGGCCGTACTTCTCTGCTTTGATACTGTCGAGCCTGTTGCTGATAGAATGCAGAGCGGGCTTTTGCAACATCACGCTCCTCCTCCGGGGCGTCTAAACTGTCCTGCCGATCAAGCTTGGCTTCTTTCTCTTTGTACATGCGCACTCGAGGTGAGTCATGAATGATGTCGCAGGGCAGTACCGCCTCTACGCCGTACACCAGAAAAACGGTGTGTATCCGGTAGTGCGATTCGGCGTGGTCCGTAGCCCCCATAGTATGGAGTCGAGCTCCTCAACCCAATGCGTATCTGATTCCTTCAAGGACCACACTAGTCTGGCTTTAATGCCGCTCATAATAAGACCATTTACTCGTTCGACTTGACCGTTTGTTTGGGGGTGATAGACAGAGGCGTAATCGAGCTTAATGCCCATGTTGCCGCACCAAGTTTTTACATCGTCAGCTGTGAAGTTCGAGCCGTTATCGGTGATGATGCTGTGGGGTACACCATAACGGTGTACAACCCCGGATATGAAGTCTATCACTAGTCCGGACTCGGCCGTTTTAACTGGTTTGGCTTCTATCCATTTGGTGAATTTATCCACCATGACCAATAGGTACTTTTTATTATGGATTCCTCCTTTAAGGGGTCCGACCATATCAAGCCCCCAGACCGCAAAGGGCCAAGTAATGGGGATTGTTTGGAGAGCGGTAGGTGGCATATGCCTTTGGTTTGCAAAAAGCTGGCAACGGACGCAATGTTTGACGAGGTCCTGTGTGTCTGCTCGGGCTGTCGAGGGGTAGAAACCTGTACGGAAGGCCTTGCTTACCAGGGCCCGAGCTGCGGCGTGATGGCCGCCGAGTCCAGCATGAATTTCTGCCAAAATTTGTCGTCCTTCCTCTTCGGAGATACACCTTTGAAGTACTCCGGTAGCGCTTTTCTTATAAAGCTCTCTGAGGGAGTCCTGGATTAGGGGGCCTCCGGACAGCCGGACTATATCCTTTGGCCGGACTGTTGGACTATGGAGATACAAGATTGAAGACTTCGTCCCGTGTCCGGATGGGACTCTCCTTGGCGTGGAAGGAAAGCTTGGCCATACGGATATGTAGATCTCCTCCCTTGTAACCAACTCTGTGTAACCCTAGCCCCCTCCGGTGTCTATATAAACTGGAGGGTTTAGTCCGTAGGACAACAACAATCATACCATAGGCTAGCTTCTAGGGTTTAGCCTCTACGATCTCGTGGTAGATCAACTCTTGTAATACTCATATCATCAAGATCAATCAAGCAGGAAGTAGGGTATTACCTCCATCGAGAGGGCCCGAACCTGGGTAAACATCATGTCCCCCGCCTCCTGTTACCATCCGCCTTAGACGCGCAGTTCGGGACCCCCTACCCGAGATCCACTGGTTTTTACACCGACATTGGTGCTTTCGTTGAGAGTTCCACTGTGCCGTCACCGCAAGGCTTGATGGCTCCTTTGATCATCGACAACGATGCAATCCAGGGTGAGGTTTTCCTCCCCGGACAGATCTTCGTATTCAGCGGCTTCATATTGCGGGCAAATTCGCTTGGCCGTTTGGAGCAGATCGAAAGCTACACCCCTGGCCATCAGGTCAGGTTTGGAAATTTGAGCTACACTACTGACATCCACGGAGACTTGATCTTCAACGGATTCGAGCCCATGCCAGGTGCGCCGCACGATCACGACGAGCATGATTTAGCTCTGCCATCGGATAGCGTTTGGAAGATCACACCTGCAACTACTCTGGCCTTTAATCCGGAGCAAATTGCGCCATTCGAGGACGGGTGGATAGACCCCGCCAAGGAGACCACACTCTCAACAGCGATAGAGCCGGATACTGACTTCACCCCTTACGAGAGCCGAGTTGCCGAACCATTGGATTTGTCCTCGGCCGCAGGCTCCGAGCCGCGTGCGTCCCTGCCCATAGAATCCGATTGGGCGCCGGTCATGGAGTTCACCTCCGCGGATATCTTTCAGCACTCGCCTTTCGGAGACGTGCTAAAATCATTAAGGTCTCTCTCCTTGTCAGAAGAACCTGGGCCGAACTATGTCCGGCTAGAATGGGATGCGGACGACGAATAAATTTACTACCCACCCACCACCCACTTAGTAGCCACTGTCGATGATTTAATCGACATGCTCGACTTCGACTCCGAAGACATCGACGGTATGGACGACGATGCAGGAGACGAACAGGAACCACCGCCCACAGGGCGCTGCACCGCCACCTCATCATATGATATATATATATGGTGGATACCCCAAAAGAAGGCAATGGCGACAAGACAGCGGAGGATGACCCCTCCAAGAAACAACCCAAGTACCAACGTCAGCGACGCCGCTCTAAGTCCCGCCATAGCAAAAGCAATGATACCGGCACAAGAGACAATAACACTCCGGATAGTGCCGAAGACGATGACAATCCCCTCCAGCCAGATCTAGAGCAGGAGGATGAACAAGCTAGTCCTCCAGAACAGGCAGCAGATGGAGAAACGGAGAATGACAACTACATGCCTCTCTCCGAAGACGAGGTGAGCCTTGGCGACGAAGAATTTATCGTGCCTGAGGATCCCATCGAGCAGGAGCGCATCAAGCGCCGGCTTATAGCCACAGCAAATAGCCTGAAGAAAAAGCAACAACAGATTTGAGCTGATCAAGATTTGCTAGCAGACAGATGGACCGAAGTCCTTGCGGCCGAGGAATACGAACTCAAACGCCCCTCCAAGAGTTACCCAAAGCGTAGGCCGCTACTCCGACTTGAGGAGGAAACATTGAAACCTACATCACCAGCGTATGATGCGGCTGACCGGCCACCTTGTGGCCGAGATAGAGAGGCGTTTCTGCCTGAAGTTCAGCCTGCACCCCACTGCCACTCAAACAAAAATACTAAGGCCCGGGGCAACACGCAGGACCTGCGAGACGTATTGGAAAGCAGGGCAAAACATGCAAGATCGATATACGGGTCACGGGGGCGCGCACCAACGCGGGACGATGACCGTCACGCCGGATACACTAAAGGTAAACCCGGCCGGGCCGAATACAGCAGACAAGACTCATATGAACTGCGTCATGATATAGCCCGGCACAGAGGCGCCGCACACCCCCTATGCTTCACTGACGAAGTTATGGATCGCGAACTCCCGGAGGGTTTTAAACCCGTAAATATTGAATCGTACGATGGTACAACAGATCCCGCAGTATGGATTGAGGATTTCCTCCTCCATATCCACATGGCTCGCGGTGATGATCTACATGCCATCAAGTACCTCCCACTAAAACTCAAAGGACCAGCTCGACATTGGCTGAATAGCTTGCCAGCAGGCTCCGTCGGCAGTTGGGGGGATTTGGAAGATGCATTCCTTGAAAACTTCCAGGGCACTTATGTGCGACCACGGATCTTGACGACTTGAGCCATATAACTCAGCTGACCGAGGAATCGGCCAGCAATTACGGACACGGTTCCTAACTAAGAAAAACTAAATCGTCAACTGTCCGGATGCAGAGGCCTTAGCGGCATTCAAGCATAACATCCGTGACGAGTGGCTCGCCCGGCACCTCGGCCATGAGAAGTCGAAGTCTATGGCAGCCCTCACGACACTCATGACCCGCTTTTGCGCGGGCGAGGATAGCTGGCATGCACGCAGCAACAACACATCAAGGAATCCGGGCACTTCAGATACCAAAGATGCTAACGGCAGGCCACGTCGTAACAGACACAAGCGCCACAACAACAGCGACAACGCCAAAGATACGGCAGTAAATGCCGGATTCAGAGGCTCTAGATCCAGTCAGCGGAAAAAGCCATTCAAAAGAAGTACTCCGGGCCCGTCCAATTTGGACCGCATACTCGATCGCCCGTGTCAAATTCACGGCACCCCCGACAAGCCAGCCAATCACACCAACAGAGAAAGCTGGGTGTTCAAGCAGGCCGGCAAGTTGAATGCTGAAAACAAGGACAAGGGGCTGCATAGCGATGACGAGGAGGAGCCCCAGCCGCCGAACACGGGAGGACAGAAGAGGTTCCCCCTACAAGTGAAGACGGTGAACATGATATACGCAACCCACATTCCCAAGAGGGAAGGCGTGCAATAAGGGGCGTCTATGCGATAGAGCACATCGCCCCAAAGTTCAACCCATGGTCCTCTTGTCCGATCACCTTCGATCGCGGGGACCACCCCACTAGTATCCGTCATGGCGGATCCGCCGCGTGGTCCTAGACACCATCATTGACGGATTACACCTCACTCGAGTCCTCATGGACGGCGGCGGCAACTGAACCTGCTCTATCGGGATACAAGGTCGCAAAATGGGTATAGATCCCTCGAGGATCAAACCCACCAAAACCACCTTTAAGGGTGTCATCCCAGTGTAGAGGCCCATTGAACGGGCTCAATCACACCGGAAGTGGTCTTCGGATCTCCGAACAACTTCAAGCGAGGAGTTAATCTTCGATATCGTCCCGTTCGCGATGGCTATCACGCCTTTGCTTTCGGGCGAACCGCATTTGCAAGATTCAATGCGGTACCGTATTACGCATACCTCAAGCTCAAGATGCCAGGACCTAGGGGGGTCATAATAGTCAATGGAAACACAGAACGCTCGCTCCGCACGGAGGAGCACACCGCGGCCCTCGCAGCAGAAGCACAAGTAGCCTTTTAAGGCAAACCGCCAATTTGGCGATACAGCCCCCGGACACCGTCAAGCGAGTCCGGAGTAACCTGCAGCAGGATTGCCTGGCACATTCAGAGCTCGCCTAGCAATTCGGCCCCCGTCCTAGTCCCAGTCAAGCAACAAAATTCGTGCCGCGCGTACATAATTACGCACTGAAAATACCATGGGCATAGGTGGGGGCACGATCAGGACACGTCCCGCAATGCGGCTCAACCGCCCTAGGGGCTGCATACCTTTATTATTTTTTCTCTTTCAGGACCTTACTCTCTGGAAGCCCTTTACGGCAGATGATTGCGGACACATTACGGGAAGAAACAACCAAGGAGGCAAGAAGCTAAGCCAGATAATAGAATCCCGGTGGTCTCTGATAACGATCGAAATACCTGTTTTAAATACCCGTACGCAGCTTGCCCTTGGATAGGACATGTCAAATAGTCCTATTTTTTTCTTATTGCACTACTTGTATTAGTGCCCTTCGATGTATTATTTAAATAACAATGCATAGCATTAGTCTATTATTGCATTGTCCATCCTTTTTTCTTATATGTACATTTACGACAATTTGCACCCGTACATTCTGGTACGGCCAGTACGCCAGGGGCTTTCGTATACCCCATAATGCGGCGTGAGAAGTCCGAACACTTTCGACGGTCACGGCACCCAGACTTATAGCATTATATGCATCAGTCTCGAATCATGTCTTGGGTCAATAGTTGGGTTTGCCCGGCTCCCATGTTTTGGTACCTTACGTTCCGCAATATCGGCTAAGGTAGCACTGGGAGAACTACTGCGATTGTGTCCCGGTTCTTCCGGATGAGCACCTCGGTAGAGAAAGCCAAAACTGACTGTCATGATAAGGCGTGAGCTGGTCGCTGTTCGAGAGGTCTCAAGTCCTTAAAGAATTTTTCCGCTTTGGGCGAGGAGTCGGCCTTGCCCCGACTTAGGCGTGTATAGCGCCCCAAATTCGGACTTCCGAATACTAGGGGCTTCGCCAAAATTTAAAATTGTAGACTTCTATGGCTAAGTGAGAGTGATAAAGCATTATAGTCCGATTGCCTGGTTCATTTTGCTAAGCGCCTCCCTCGAAGGACCCAAAAATGGGAAAAAGAGTGCTCAGGTTTATCCCGAACACCCCAGTACTAGTTACATGGGGGCAGAAGCCGACGACTGGCCAACTCTCAGATTTTATAAACGGCCGCACAGAAGGTAATATTTTAAATTCAAAAAGCATTGCATAGCGCAAATGAACTAGTTTCACATTAAAGGATCACATGAGCACGTTCATTCAAAAATTACATCTTTAGCACATTCCTCCGGACACTGTCATAATACATCTCGGGGTGGTGATGCTCCTTGCCCTGCGGTGGCCCCTCCTTCACCAGCTTCTCGGCGTCCATCTTTGCCCAGTGCACTTTCGCACGGGCAAAGGACCTGCGTGCACCTTTGATGTAGACGGACCGCTTGATGACTTCAAACCGGGGGCAGGCATCTACAAGCCGCCTCACCAGACCGAAGTAGCTGTTAGGTAGGGGATCGCCAGGCCACATCCGGACTATAAGACCCTTCATGGTATGTTCGGCCGCCCTGTGGAGCTCGACCAGTTGCTTCAGCTGGTCGCTCAAAGGCATTGGGTGTCGGTCCCAGTATACTGAGACCAGAACAACTTCTCCGTGGAGCTCCCCTCCTCAGCCCGGTAAAACTCCACGACATCCAACACACTGCGGGGAAGATCTGCGAACGCTCCTGGAGAGCTCCGAACTCGGGTAAGTAAAAGAAAATTTTCGTTCACATGCTTGCTTTGCATAATGAATGCCTTACCCGCCTCCATCTTCTGAACCGTCTCAATCTCCTGGAGGGCCTTTTGGGCTTCGGCCTTGGCATGTTTTGCACCTGCGAGGGCCTTCGCAAGCTCGAACTCTCGCATCTTAGAGTCAAGCTCCAAGGACTCGTGTTTTTTGGCGAGAGCCTGAAGCTCTTGCTGCACCTCGCCTACCCGGGCTTCTTGCTTTTCACGCTCGATGCCCTCCTTGTCCGCTTTGTCTTCAGCCTCAGACATTGCCTTCTTCAGGGTCGCCACTTCGGTAGTGGCCCCTGGCAAATTCATGACGATCCTATTATTTTGCAACCAAATTTCTTTTTAATATATATAGACAAGGTATTGCTTACCTTTGCTCTCCTCGAGCTGCCTCTTGGCAAGGCCGAGCTCTTCCTCGATCTGCTTCAAGGTCACGCTTCGGTCTGGCGACCTCCGCGATACGTCTTGGCGGCCGCCAGTGAAGCCTGCATATTCACATAGACATATTCTGATTAGACTCCTGTGATTATTATTTGATCCTCTATCCGGTTTTTCTTTGCAAACGCCAAATAGAGCATCAGGGGCTACTGTCTATGCGGTAATATTTTCCTATATTTTGATTACTTACCTGAAAGCCTGTTAGGAGGCTGGCACAAGCTTCAGTTAGTCCGTTTTTGGCGGACTGAACCTTCTCGATCACCACACTCGTGATAGTGCGGTGCTATTCGTCGATGGAAGCGCCGCGAAGCGCTTCCAACAAGTTGTCCGGTGCCTCTGGATGGACAGAGGCCACCAGCATGGGCTGCTTGCCCCTCTTAACGGGGGGTCGCCTCCGGAGTCCGGAACCACTGGAGGTTCCGGCGCGGTGTTCGGCTGGGGGCCGAACTTGGAGCCCATGGGAGTCTTGCTCCTTTGCGCCCAGGGTCCGGAATGTCGCCTCGAGGCGCCTCCAGGACTACCTCCCCTCGGCTCGGTGCCCTTTGAGACAACACCTCGACGTTGTCCGTAGGGCGAGGGGAGGAGGCGGTCGGAAGTGAATCTTTATTCAAATCTGACGGGTCCAAAGAACCATCCGACGAAGATACATCGATATGGGCTCGGGACGGACTGCATAATCATGTTCGGCGTAAAGAGAAGTAGTGCAATAAAACATACCGTGAATTACTATGGTATCCGGATACTTACGACTTCGCTAGGGGCTTGTCCCTAGGTAGTCACTCGTTGTCGCTGTAGGCGGCCGTCGTGGAGCAGTCCAGAAGGAGGGTCCTTCCCTTCTTGGACCCTTCGGCCTCCCCGGTTGGGGCGGCCTTCCTTTTCTTGTCTCCCCGGCTGGGGAGAACTTTCCTCTTCCTCCTCCTTGTTTTCATGGGAGGAGTGCGCCTCGGAGTTATCGGACAATGAGTCCGATATAACCTGGCGCCGGAGACCTTTCTGGGTCCCCGTGGCCTTCTTCTTGGCATTCTTCTCCGGCACCTCATAAGACGCCGGAATCAGCATCTTCGTTAGAAGAGCATCTGTTGGATCTTCGGGCAGAGGAGCCGGACAATCGATCTGCTCCGCCATCTCTATCCAGTCCTGTTAATGGCATGGAAGCTTAGATCCCGCACATGATTATACTGGGGAAATGAACATCTTATGAGATATAAAAGACTTACCGGATTTGCGGGGCGCTTTGCGCTGAGTCCGCGGTCTTCGGTAAGGGGAGGAGGAACCTCAGCGCCCTTGAATAGCACCCTCCAGACGTCCTTGTGCATCGTGTCGAAGAGCTCTCGCAGCGTCTGGTGCTTGGCCGGGTTGAACTCCCACAAGGTGAATGCCCGTCTTTGACACGGGAGGATCCGGCGGAAGAGCATGACTTGGACCATGTTGACGAGCTTGATTTTCTTGCTCACCATGTTTTTGATACATGTCTGGAGTCCGGTCAGCTCTACCGAGGGACCCCAGGACAGGCCCTTCTCTTTCCAGGAGGTGAGCCGCGTGGGGATTCCGGATCAAAATTTGGGGGCCGCCACCCAGTTGATGTCGCTCGGCTCGGTGATGTCGAACCACCCCGATTGCCACCCCTTTATGGTCTCCACATAGGAGCCTTCGAGCCATGTAACGTTGGGCATTTTGCCCACCATGGCGCCTCCGCACTCTGCCTGCTGGCCGACCACCACCTTCGGTTTGACATTGAAGGTTTTCAGCCACAGGCCGAAGTGGGGCCTGATGCGGAGGAAAGCCTCGCACACGACGATAAACGCCGATATGTTGAGGATGAAATTGGGGGCCAGATCGTGAAAGTCCAGCCCGTAGTAGAACATGAGCCCGCGGACAAACGGGTGGAGTGAAAATCCCAGTCCGCGGACGAAGTGGGTAAGGAAAACTACCCTCTCATGGGGCTCCGTCGTAGGAATGATCTGCCCCGCATCGGGAAGCCGGTGTGCGATATCTGCGGCTAGATATCCGGCTCCCCGTAGCTTTGTGATGTTCTCCTCCGTGACGGAGGAGACCATCCACTTGCCTCCCGCTCCGGACATGCTTGGAGTGGTTTGAGGGGGAAAATGCGAACTTGGGCGCTGGAGCTCGAGTGCGCAAGAATGGATGAGCAAGGAGGAAGAAAGCGTGGGTTAAAAGAGTAAATCCCTGTCCCTTTATAAGGGCGGAAGAGGCGACGCGCCTCCCCATTTACCTAGTAAAACTCGCTTATTCCCCAAGCGCCGTGGTTGATGGCGCGGTTGGGTTACCCACATCCGTATTGATGAGAATCCCGTGATAAGGGGACACGATCTCTGCTTCGACAAGACGTGCCAAGGAAACCGCCTCGCGATATGTGCCGTGGCTGGTTGTGAAAAATGGTTCAAATAATGACCGGGCTGTGGTGTGGTGACATGCTGCAAAATGCGTCGGCAGATTAGATTTGTGGAAATATCATTCTCTCTACGGTGGTACATGGAATTTGTTTTGCAGAGCCGGACACTATCTGTGTGTTCAAAATCTTCTATCGAGTATTCGGAGGAGGAACCCGCCTTGCAATGCCGAAGACAATCTGCGCGCCGGACTCATTGTCATTGAAGCCTGGTTCAGGGGCTACTGAGGGAGTCCTGGATTAGGGGGTCTTCGGACAGCCGGACTATATCCTTTGGCCGGACTGTTGGACTACGGAGATACAAGATTGAAGACTTTGTCCCGTGTCCGGATGGGACTCTCCTTGGCGTGGAAGGCAAGCTTGGCAATATGGATATGTAGATATCCTCCCTTGTAACCGACTCTGTGTAATCCTAGCCCCCTCCTGTGTCTATATAAACCGGAGGGTTTAGTCCGTAGGACAACAACAATCATACCATAGGCTAGCTTCTAGGGTTTAGCCTCTACGATCTCCTGGTAGATCAACTCTTGTAATACTCATATCATCAAGATCAATCAAGCAGGAAGTAGGGTATTACCTCCATCGAGAGGGCCCGAACCTGGGTAAACATCGTGTCCCCCGCCTCCTGTTACCATCCGCCTTAGACGCACAGTTCGGGACCCCCTACCCGAGATCCGCCAGTTTTGACACCGACACTCTCCCTCGTGGACCTTGTAGGCTTTAGACCGTCGCACAATGCAACGTGCCTCGTTTGGGTCCTCGGGGAGTTCTTGCCTATTTTGGTAAGCCAAGAAGGGTTCTGTCCACGGGGCGATGACGGCCATAATCACGTGGGCCGAAGGTGCTATTTCGGTGGCGGAGCCTCCGATTACGTCAGAGTGTTCTGGATCTGGTGTTGTGGCCGAATCCGGACTGTTGTTGCCGGTCTCCCCTTCCCACACCACAGATGGCTTAAATAGCCTTTCCAAGAAGATATTAGGTGGAACAGGGTCGCGTTTAGCGCTGATGCGGGTGAGGATATCCGCCGCCTGATTGTTTTCTCGGGCCACATGGTGGAATTCGAGCCCCTCGAACCGAGCTGACATTTTGAGGACGGCATTGCGGTAAGCCACCATTTTTGGGTCCTTGGCGTCAAAGTCTCCATTTATTTGAGATATTGCGAGGTTCGAATCCCCACGCACCTCTAGGCGTTGAATGCCCATGGAGACAGCCATCTGGAGACCATGCAATAGGGCCTCATATTCTGCTGCGTTGTTGGAGTCTGTGTATAATATTTGGAGTACGTATTGGACTGTATCTCCGGTGGGGGATGTCAGGACGACGCCTGCCACCAGACCAGCCAGCATCTTAGAGCCGTCAAAGTGCATGATCCAATTGGAGTATGCAACGTACTCTTTAGGGATTTTGGCTTCTTTCCATTCGGCGACGAAATCAGCCAGTACTTGCGACTTAAAGGCCCGCGGTGGTTTGTATGTTATGTCGAACGGGAGGAGCTCAATAGCCCATTTAGCAATCCGGCCCGTGGCATCGCTGTCGGTGTCAAAACCGGCGAATCTCGGGTAGGGGGTCCCGAACTGTGTGTCTAGGCGAATGGTAACAGGAGACAAGGGACACGATGTTTTTACCTGTGTTCGGGCCTCTCGATGGAGGTAAAACCCTACTCCCTCCTTGATTGATCTTGATGATATGAGTATTACAAGAGTTGATCTACCACGAGATCGGAGAGGCTAAACCCTAGAAGCTAGCCTATGGTATGATTGTTGTTCTTGGTCGTACGGACTAAACCCTCCGGTTTATATAGACACCGAAGGGGGCTAGGGTTACACAGAGTCGGTTACAAGGAAGGAGATCTACATATCTGTATTGCCAAGCTTGCCTTCTACGCCAAGGAGAGTCCCATCCGGACACGGGACGAAGTCTTCAATCTTGTATCTTCATAGTCCAACAGTCGGCCAAAGGATATATATAGTCCGGCTGTCCGGATACCCCTAATCCAGGACTCCTCAAGAGTCTCCACGAACCAGGTTTCAATGACGATGAGTCCGCGCCGCAGATTGTCTTCGGCATTGCAAGGCGGGTTCCTCCTCCGAATACTTCATAGAAGATTTTGAACACGAGGATCGTGGTCCGCTCTGCAAAACAAGTTCCACATACCACCGTGAGAGAGAATAATATTTCCACAAATCTAATCTGGCGACGTATTTCACAAAGTGTGTCATCACACCATAGCCGTGTCACCATTCGAATCATTTTTTAGAACCAACCTCGCCAGTGCCATGAGGCGGTTTCATTGGCACGCCTTGTCGAGCAGAGATCGTGTCCCCTTATTGCGGATTCCCATCAATACGGACGTGGGTAACCCAACCGCGCCATTGATTACGGCGCTTGGGGGATAAGCGAGTTTTACCAGGCTGGTGGGGCGCATAGTTTCGTCCGCCCTTATAAAGGGATAAGGATTCACCTTTTTCTACCCACGCCTTCTTCCTCCTTGCTCATCCATTCTTGCACACTCGAGCTCCAGCGCCCAAGTCCGCATCCTTCTCCTCAAACCTCTCCAAACATGTCCGGAGCGGGAGGCAAGTGGATGGTCTCCTCCGTCACGGAGGGATACGTCAAAAAGCTGAGGGGAGCTGGATACCTGTCTGAGGATATCGCACACCGGCTCCCAGATGAGGGGCAGATCCCCCCAGGCCTCATGAGCGGGTAGTGTTCCTCACCCACTTCCCCCGCGGATAGGAATTTCCCCTCCACCCATTCGTCCGCGGGCTCATGTTCTACTACGGCCTGGATTTTCACGATCTGGCCCCGAACTTCATCCTCAACATCTCGGCGTTTATCATCGTGTGCGAGGCCTTCCTCTGCATCAAGCCCCGCTTCGGCCTATGGATGAAAACCTTCAACGTCAAACCGAAGGTGGTGGGCGTCCAACAGGCGGAGTGCGGAGGCGCCATGGTGGGCAAAATTCCCAACGTCACATGGCTCGAGGGCTCCTATGTGGAGACCATAAAGGGGTGGCAATCGGGGTGGTTCTACATCACCGAGCCGCGCAACACCAAATGGGCGGCGGCCCCCGAATTCTAATCCGGAATCCCCACGCGGCTCACCTCCTGGAAAGAGAAGGGCCTGCCCTGGGGTAATCCGGTAGAGCTGATCGGACTCCAGACCTGTATCCAAAATATGATAAATAGGAAGCTCAAGCTCGTCAACATAGTCCAGGTCATGGTCATCCGCCGGATCCTCCCGCGTCAACAACGGGCGTTCAATTTGTGGGAGTTCGACCCAGCCCAGCACCAGACTTTGAGTGAGCTCTTCGACACGACGCACAAGGACGTCTGGAAGGTGCTATTCAAGAGTGTCGAGGTTCCCCCACCCCTCACCGAGGATCGCGGACTCAGCGCGCAGCGCCAAGCCGGTGCGGTAAGCTCTTTTATTCTTTACAGGGTATTTATTTTTCCTAGTATAATCGTATGCTGGATCTAAGCTCCCATACCTTTGACAGGAATGGCTAGAGACGGCCGAACAGATCAACTGCCCAGCCCCTCTACCCGAAGACCCAGCAGACGCTCGCTTAGCTGAGATGCTGGTTCCAGCACCTTACGTGGCGCCGGAGAAAAAGGCCACAGGGACCAGGAAGGGTCTCCGGCGCCAGGCTATATCGGACTCGTCGTCCAAATATTTCGAAGTGCACTCCTCCCACGAAGACGAGGAGGAGGAAGAAGAAGGTTCTCCCCCTCTAGCCGGGGGAGAAAATAAAAGGAAAGCCGCCCCAACCGGGGGGCCGAAGGGTCCAAGAAGGGAAGGACTCTCCCTCCGGAATTTTCCACCACCGCCGCCGATAGCGAAGACGAGTGGGTACCCAGGGCCAAGCCCCTGGGGAAGTCGTAAGTATTCGGATACCAGAGTAACTCATAGCATACTTTTATTGCACTGCTTCTCCTAACGCCGAATATGATTATGCAGTCTTTCTCGAGCCCGCATTGACGTGTCCTCGTCGGACGGTTCTTTGGACCCATCGGCCATGAGTAGCGGGTCGCTTCCGACCGCCTCCAGCCCTCGCCCCACGGACAACGCCGAGGTGTTGTCTCAAAGGGCACCAAGTCGAGGGGAGGTAGTCCTGGAGGCGCCTCAAGGCGACCTTCCGGACTCTAGGCGCAAAGGCATCAAGACTCCCAAGGGCTCCAAGTTCGGCTCTCAGCCGAACACCGCGCCGGAACCTCCAGTGGTTCCGGACTCCGGCAGGCGGCCCCCTGCCAAGAGGGGCAAGCCGCCCGTGCCGGTGACCTCCGTCCATCCGGAGGCACCGGACAATTTGCTGGAAGTGCTTAGCGGCGCTTCCATCGACGAGGAGCACCGCACTATTATGAGTGCGGTGATCAAGAAGGTTCAGTCCGCCAAGAGCGGACTGACTGAAGCCTGTGCTAGCCTTCTAACAGGCTTTGAGGTAAGTGTTTAAAATATAGGGAAACATTACCACATAGACAGTAGCCCCTGATGCTCTGTTTGGTGTTCACAAAGAAAAGCCGAATAGAGGATCGAATAATATCTGCAGGAGTCTAATACAAGTATGTCTATATGTATGTGTCTGCCGACCTCTGCCCCTTGATCATGGAGGTCGCCACACTGAAGCAGAACCTTGAGCGGTTCGAGAAAGAGATCGGGCTTGCCAAGAGGCAGCTCGAGGAGGACAAAGGTAAGCAATACCTTGTCCATATATATATGAAAAAAGATGTGGTTGCAAAATGATAGGATCATCATGAATGTGCCAGGGGCCACGACCAAAGTGGTGGCCCTGAAGCAAGCGCTGTCCGAGGCCAAAAACAAAGCGACCAAGGAGAGCACCGAGCGGGAGAAACAAGAGGCACGGGTGAGCAAGGTGCAGCAAGAGCTCCAGACCCTCGTGAAGAAGCACGAGACTTTGGAGCTTGACTCAAAGACGCGAGAGTCCGAGCTTGCCGCGGCCCTCGAGAGCACAAAGCATGCCAAGGCTGAAGCCCAAAAGGCCCTCCAGGAAATCGAGGCGATGAAGAATATAGCGGCGGCTAAGGCATTCATTATGCAAAGCAAGCATGTGAAAGTAAATTACTTGTTACTTACCCGAGTCCGGAGCTCTCCAGGAGCATTCGCAGATTTGCCCCGCAGCGTGTCGGATGCCGCAAAGCACTACCTGTTGGGGAACGTTGCAGAAAATAAAAAATTTCCTGCGGTTTCACCAAGATCAATCTATGAGTTCATCTAGCAACGAGAGAGAGGATTGCATCTACATACCCTTGTAGATCGAGCGGAAGCGTTCAAGAGAACGGGGTTGAGGGAGTCGTACTCGTCGTGATCCAAATCACCGGAGATCCTAGCGCCGAACGGACGGCACCTCCGCGTTCAACACACGTACGGTTGGGAAGACGTCTCCTCCTTCTTGATCCAAAGCAAGGGGAGGAGAGGTTGACGGAGATCCAGCAGACGACAGTGGTGGTGGATGCAGCAGGGATCCCGGCAGGACTTCGCCAAGCGTCTGCGGGAGAGAGAGGTGTAGCAAGGGGGAAGGGAGGCGCCAAGTGCAAGGGTGTGGCTGCCCTCCCTCCCCCCTCTATATATAGGGTCCCCAGGGGGGCGCTGACCCTAGGAGATGGGATCTCCTAGGGGGGCGGCGGCCAAGGGGGTGCCTTGCCCCCCAAGGAAAGTGGAGGCGCCCCTCCCCTAGGGTTCCCAACCCTAGGCGCAGGGGGGCCCAAGGGGGGGGCTGGTTCCCCTCCCACTTAAGCCCACGGGGCCCTCCTGGATAGGCGGCCCCACCTGGTGGACCCCCGGGACCCTTCCGGTGGTCCCGGTACAATACCGGTGACCCCCGAAACTTTCCCGATGGGCGAAACTCGACTTCTCATATATAATTCTTTACCTCCGGACCATTACGGAACTCCTCGTGATGTCCGGGATCTCATCCGGGACTCCGAACAACTTTCGGGTTACTGCATACTCATATCTCTACAACCCTAGCTTCACCTAACCTTAGTGTAAACCCTACGGGTTCGGGAGACATGCAGACATGACCGAGACGCCTCTCCGGTCAATAACCAACAGCGGGATCTGGATACCCATGTTGGCTTCCACATGCTCCTCGATGATCTCATCGGATGAACCACGATGTCAAGGATTCAAGCAACCCCGTATACAATTCCCTTTGTCAATCGGTACGTTACTTGCCCAAGACTCGATCGTCGGTATCCCAATACCTCGTTTAATCTCGTTACCGGCAAGTCACTTTACTCGTACCATAATGCATGATCCTGTGACCAGACACTTGGTCACATTGAGCTCATTACGATGATGCATTACCAAGTGGGCCCAGAGATACCTCTCTGTCATGCGGAGTGACAAATCCCAGTCTCAATTCATGCCAACCCAACAGACACTTTCGGAGATACTCGTAGTGTACCTTTATAGTCACCCAGTTACGTTGTGACGTTTGGCACACCCAAAGCACTCCTACGGTATCCGGGAGTTGCACAATCTTATGGTCTAAGGAAATGATACTTGACACTTGGAAAAGCTCTAGCTAAACGAACTACACGATCTTTGAGATGTGCTTAGGAAGTGGTCTTGTCCATCACATCATTCTCCTAATGATGTGATCTCGTTATCAATGACATCCAATGTCCATAGTTAGGAAACCATGACTATCTGTTGATCAACGAGCTAGTCAACTAGAGGCTTACTAGGGACATGTTGTGGTCTATGTATTCACACGTGTATTACAATTTCCGGATAACACAGTTATAGCATGAATAACCGACTATTATCATGAACAAAGAAATATAATAATAACCATTTTATTATTGCCTCTAGGGCATATTTCCAACAGTCTCCCACTTGCACTAGAGTCAATATTCTAGTTACATTGTGATGAATCGAACACCCATAGCGTTCTGGTGTTGATCATGTTTTGCTCTAGGGAGAGGTTTAGTCAAAGGATCTGCTACATTCAGATCCGTATGTACTTTACAAATATCTATGTCTCCATCTTGAACATTTTCATGTATGGAGTTGAAGCGGCAACTTTGATGTGCTGGTCTTCTTGTGAAAACTGGGCTCCTTAGCAAGTGCAATAGCTCCGATGTTGTCACGTAAGAGTTTGATCGGCCCCACGCATTGGGTATGACTCCTAGGTCGGTGATGAACTCCTTCACCCATATTGCTTCATGCGCTGCCTCCGAGGCTGCCATGTACTCGCTTCACATGTAGATCCCGCCACGACGCTTTGCTTGCAAATCGCACTACCATCGCTCCACCATTCAAAATATACACGTGATCCGATTCCGTGACTTAGAGTCATCCAGATCTGTGTCGAAGCTAAGCGTCGACGTAACCCTTCTGACGAGCTCTTCGTAACCTCAATAAACGAGAAACATATCCTTAGTCCTTTTTAGGTACTTTAGGATGTTCTTGACCGCTGTCCAGTGTTCCTTGCCGGGATTACTTTGGTACCTTCCTACCAAACTTACGCCAAGGTTTACATCAGGTCTGGTACACAGCATGGCATACATAATAGACCCTATGGCTGAGGCATAGGGGATGACACTCATCTCTTCTTTATCTTTTGCCGTGGTCGGGCATTGAGCCGAGCTCAATCTCACACCTTGCAATACAGGAAAGAACCCTTTCTTGTATTGGTCCATATTGAACTTCTTCAATATCTTATCAAGGTATGTGCTTTGTGAAAGACCTATGAGGCGTCTCGATCTATCCCTATAGATCTTGATGCCTAATATGTAAGCAGCTTCTCCAAGGTCCTTCATTGAAAAACACTTATTCAAGTAGGCCTTAATGCTGTCCAAAAGTTCTATATCATTTCCCATCAAAAGTATGTCATCTACATATAATATGAGAAATGCTACAGAGCTCCCACTCACTTTGTTGTAAATGCAGGCTTCTCCATAAGTCTGCATAAACCCAAACGCTTTGATCATCTCATCTAAGCGAATGTTCCAACTCCGAGATGCTTGCACCAGCCCATAAATGGATCGCTGGAGCTTGCATACCTTGTTAGCATTCTCAGGGTCGACAAAAACTTCCGGCTGCATCATATACAGTTCTTCCTTAAGATGGCCATTAAGGAATGCCGTTTTGACATCCATTTGCCATATCTCATAATCATAGTATGCGGCAATTGCTTACATAATTCGGACGGACTTCAGCTTCGCTACGGGAGAGAAAGTCTCATCGTAGTCAATCCCTTGAACTTGTCGATAACCCTTAGCGACAAGTCGAGCTTTATATATGGTAACATTACCATCCGCGTCCGTCTTCTTCTTAAAGATCCATTTGTTTTCTATTGCTCGCCGATCATCGGGCAAGTCTGTCAAAGTCCATACTTTGTTTTCATACATGGATCCTATCTCGGATTGCATGGCTTCAAGCCATTTGTTGGAATCTGGGCCCGCCATCGCTTCGTCAAAGTTCGAAGGTTCACCGTTGTCTAACAACATGATTTCCAAGACAGGGTTGCCGTACCACTCTGGTGTGGAACGTGTCCTTGTGGACCTTCAAAGTTCAGTAGGAGCTTGATCCGAAGTATCTTGATCATCATCATTAACCTCCTCTCCTGTCGGTGAGGGCACCACAGGAACATCTTCCTGAGTTGCGCTACTTACCGTTTCAAGAGGCAATACTTCATCAAGCTCTACTTTCCTCCCACTTAATTCTTTCGAGAGAAACTCTTTCTCCAGAAAGGACCCGTTCTTGGCAACAAAGATCTTGCCTTCGAATCTTAAGTAGAAGGTATACCCAATGGTTTCCTTAGGGTATCCTATGAAGATGCATTTTTCCGACTTGGGTTCGAGCTTTTCAGGTTGAAGTTTCTTGACATAAGCATCGCATCCCCAAACTTTTAGAAACGACAGCTTAGGTTTCTTGCCAAACCATAATTCATACGGTGTCGTCTCAACGGATTTAGATGGTGCCCTATTTAACGTGAATGTAGCTGTCTCTAGAGCGTATCCCCAAAATGATAGCGATAAATCGGTAAGAGACATCATAGATCGCACCATATCCAATAAAGTGCGATTACGACGTTCGGACACACCGTTACGCTGAGGTGTTCCAGGCGTCGTGAGTTGTGAAACGATTCCACATTTTCTTAAGTGCGTACCAAATTAGTGACTTAGATATTCTCCCCCACGATCTGATCGTAAGAACTTTATCTTTCGATCACGTTGATTCTCTACCTCATTCTGAAATTCCTTGAACTTTTCAAAGGTCTCAGGCTTGTGTTTCATCAAGTAGACATACCCATATCTACTCAAGTCGTCAGTGAGAGTGAGAACATAACGATATCCTCCGCGAGCCTCAACGCTCATTGGACCGCACACATCAGTATGTATGATTTCCAATAAGTTGGTTGCTCGTTCCATTGTTCCGGAGAACGGAGTCTTGGTCATTTTGCCCATGAGGCATGGTTCGCATGTGTCAAATGATTCATAATCAAGAGACTCTAAAAGTCCATCAGCATGGAGCTTATTCATGCGCTTAACACCAATGTGACCAAGGCGGCAGTGCCACAAGTATGTGGGACTATCATTATCAACTTTACATCTTTTGGTATTCACACTATGAATATGTGTAACATCACGTTCGAGATTCATTAAGAATAAACCATTCACCATCGGGGCATGACCATAAAACATATCTCTCATATAAATAGAACAATCATTATTCTCGGATTTAAATGAGTAGCCATCTCGTATTAAACGAGATCCAGATACAATGTTCATGCTCAAAGCTGGTACTAAATAACAATTATTGAGGTTTAAACCTAATCCCGTAGGTAAATGTAGAGGTAGCGTGCCGGCCAGCGTCGGATCGACCTTGGAACCATTCCCGACGCGCATCGTCACCTCGTCCTTCGCCAGTCTCCGCTTATTCCGCAGCTCCTGCTTTGAGTTACAAATATGAGCAACCGCACCGGTATCAAATACCCAGGAGCTACTACGAGCATTGGTAAGGTACACATCAATTACATGTATATCAAATATACCTTTGGTTTTGCCGGCCTTCTTGTCCACTAAGTACTTGGGGCAGTTCCGCTTCCGGTGACCACTTCCGTTGCAATAAAAGCACTCAGTCTCAGGCTTGGGTCCATTGTTTGACTTCTTCCCGTATGGCGGCTTATCGGGCGCTGCAACTCCTTGCCGTCCTTCTTGAAGTTCTTCTTACCCTTGCCTTTCTTGAACTTAGTGGTTTTATTCACCATCAACACTTGATGTTCCTTTTGATCTCTACCTCCGCTGATTTCAGCATTGAATATACCTCAGAATGGTCTTTTCCTTCCCCGCATATTGAAGTTCATCACAAAGCTCTTGTAGCTCGGTGGAAGCGGCCCGAAAGATTATGTCAATGACCGCGTCATCCGGAGATTAACTCCCGGTGAGTCAAGCGGTTGTGCAACCCGGACATCTTGAGTATGTGCTCACCGACGTAACTATTTTCCTCCATCTTACAATCAAGAACTTGTCGGAGACTTCATATCTCGACCGGGCATGAGCTTGGAAAACCATTTTCAGCTCTTCGAACATCTCATACGCTCCGTGTTGCTCAAAACGCTTTTGGAGCCCCGGTTCTAAGCTATAAAGCATGCCGCACTGAACGAGGGAGTAATCATCAGCACGAGACTGCCAAGCGTTCATAACGTCTTGGTTCTCTCGGATTGGTGCTTCACCTAGCGGTGCTTCTAGGACATAATCTTTCTTGGCAGCTATGAGGATGATCCTCAGGTTCCGGACCCAGTCCGTATAGTTGCTGCCATCATCTTTCAGCTTGGTTTTCTCTAGGAACGCGTTGAAGCTGAGGGTAACGTGGGCCATTTGATGTACAAGACATATTGTAAAGATTTTAGACTAAGTTGATGATAATTAAGTTCATCTAATCAAATTATTTAATGAACTCCCACTCAGATTAGACATCCCTCTAGTCATCTAAGTGAAACATGATCCGAGTCAACTAGGCCGTGTCCGATCATCACGTGAGATGGACTAGTCGACGTCGGTGAACATCTCCATGTTGATCGTATCTTCTATACGACTCATGCTCGACCTTTTGGTCTTTCGTGTTCCGAGGCCATGTCTGTACATGCTAGGCTCGTCAAGTCAACCTAAGTGTATTGCGTGTGTAAATCTGGCTTACACTCGTTGTATTCGAATGTTAGGATCTATCACACCCAATCATCACGTGGTGCTTCGAAACAACGAACCTTCGCAATGGTGCACAGTTAGGGGGAACACTTTCTTGAAATTATTGTGAGGGATCATCTCATTTACTACCGTCGTTCTAAGTAAACAAGATGCAAAAACATGATAAACATCACATGCAATCAAATAGTAGTGACATGATATGGCCAATATCATATAGCTCCTTTGATCTCCATCTTCGGGGCTCCATGATCATCTTTGTCACCGGCTTGACACCATGATCTCCATCATCATGATCTCCATCATCGTGTCTCCATGAAGTTGCTCGCCAACTATTACTTCTACTACTATAGCTAACGGTTTAGCAATAAAGTAAAGTAATTACATGGCGTTGAATCAATGACACGCAGGTCATACAATAATTAAGACAACTCCTATGGCTCCTGCCGGTTGTCATACTCATCGACATGCAAGTCGTGATTCCTATTACAAGAACATGATCTCATACATCACATATATATCATTCATCATTCATCACAACTTTTGGCCATATCACATCACAATCACATGCTGCAAAAACAAGTTAGACGTCCTCTAATTGTTGTTGCATGTTTTACGTGGCTGCAATAGGGTTCTAGCAAGAACGTTTTCTTACCTACATAAAAGCCACAACGTGATTTGTCAACTTCTATTTATCCTTCATAAGGACCCTTTTCATCGAATCCGCTCAAACTAAAGTGGGAGAGCAGACACCCGCTAGCCACCTTATGCAACTAGTGCATGTCAGTCGGTGGAACCTGTCTCACGTAAGCGTACGTGTAAGGTCGGTCCGGGCCGCTTCATCCCACAATACCACTGAAGCAAAATAAGAATAGTAGTGGCAAGAAAGTTGACAACATCTACGCCCACAAAAAATTGTGTTCTACTCGTGCAAAGAGAACTACGCATAGACCTAGCTCTGATACCACTGTTGGGGAACGTTGCAGAAAATAAATTTTTTCCTACGGTTTCACCAAGATCAATCTATGTGTTAATCTAGCAACAAGAGAGAGGAGTGCATCTACATACCCTTGTAGATCGAGCGGAAGCGTTCAAGAGAACGGGGTTGAGGGAGTCGTACTCGTCGTGATCCAAATCACCGGAGATCCTAGCGCCGAACGGACGGCACCTCCGCGTTCAACACATGTACGGTTGAGGAAGACGTCTGCTCCTTCTTGATCCAGCAAGGGGGAGGAGAGGTTGACAGAGATCCAGCAGCACGACCGCGTGGTGGTGGATGCAGCAGGGATCCCAGCAGGGCTTCGCCAAGCGTCTGCGGGAGGGAGAGGTGTAGCAAGGGGGAAGGGCGGCGCCAAGTGCAAGGGTGCAACTGCCCTCCCTCCCCCCTCTATATATAGGGTCCCTAGGGGGGCGCCGGCCCTAGGAGATGGGATCTCCTAGGGGCGGCGGCCAAGGGGTGCCTTGCCCCTAAGGCAGTGGAGGCGCCTCCCCTAGGGTTCCCAACCCTAGGCGCAGGGGGCCCAAGGGGGCGCACCAGCCCACCAGGCTGGTTCCTCCCACTTCAGCCCACGGGCCCTCAGGATAGGTGGCCCCACCGGTGGACCCGGGACCCTTCCGGTGGTCCCGGTACAATACCGGTGACCCCCGTAACTTTCCCGATGGCCGAAACTCGACTTCCCATATATAATTCTTTACCTCCGGACCATTCTGGAACTCCTCGTGACGTCCGGGATCTCATCTGGGACTCCGAACAACTTTTGGGTTACTACATACTCATATCTCTACAACCCTAGCGTCACCTAACCTTAAGTGTGTAGACCCTACGGGTTCGGGAGACATGCAGACATGACCGAGACGCCTCTCCGGTCAATAACCAACAACGGGAGCTGGATACCTATGTTGGCTGCAACATGCTCCTCGATGATCTCATCGGATGAACCACGATGTCGAGGATTCAAGCAACCCCGTATACAATTCCCTTTGTAAATCGGTACGTTACTTGCCCGAGACTCGATCGTCGGTATCCCAATACCTCGTTTAATCTCGTTACCGACAAGTCACTTTACTCGTACCGTAATGTATGATCCCGTGACCAGGCACTTGGTCACATTGAGCTCATTATGATGATGCATTACCGAGTGGGCCCAGAGAAACCTCTCCGTCATACGGAGTGACAAATCCCAGTCTCGATTCGTGCCAACCCAACAGACACTTTCGGAGATACCCGTAGTGTACCTTTATAGTCACCTAGTTACGTTATGACGTTTGGCACACCCAAAACACTCCTACGGTATCCGGGAGTTGCACAATCTCATGGTCTAAGGAAATGATATTTGACACTTGGAAAAGCTCTAGCTAAACGAACTACACGATCTTTGAGCTATGCTTAGGATTGGGTCTTGTCCATCACATCATTATCCTAATGATGTGATCTCGTTATCAATGACATCCAATGTCCATAGTCAGGAAACCTTGAATATCTTTTGATATTCGAGCTTGTCATCGAGTGTCTAACTAGTGACTTGTTGTGGTCTATGTATTCACACGTGTATTACGATTTCCGGATAACACAGTTATAGCATGAATAACAGACTATTATCATGAACAAAGAAATATAATAATAACCATTTTATTATTGCCTCTAGGGCATATTTCCAACACTACCGAGCCGAGGAGGGGAGCTCGACGGAGAAGGTGTTCTGGTCTCAGTATACTGAGGCCGAACACCCGGTGCCCTTAAGCGACCAGCTGAAGCAATTGGTCGAGCTCCATAAGGCGGCCGAACAGGCCATGAAAGGTCTTATAGTCCGGCTATGGCCTGGAGATGCCATGACAGGGAGCTACTTCGGGCTGGTGAGGCGGCCTGTGGATGCCTGCCCTCGGTTAGATGTCATCAAGCGGTCCGTCTGCATCGAGGGCGCCCGCAGGGCGCTTGCCCGTGTTAAAGTACACTGGGCCAAGATGGACGCTGAGAAGCTGGTGAAGGAGGGACCGCCGCAGGGCAAGGAGCATCGCCACCCTGAAATGTATTATGAGGGCGTCCTGAAGGGTGCCCGCCTTATGGCGGATGAGTGTTCCAAAGATGTAATTTTTGAGTGAACTTGCTCGTGTGATCCTGTATTATGAAAACTTGTTCATATGCGCTATGCAACGCTTGTTTTGAATTTAAAATATTACCTTTTGTGCGGCTGTTTATCAAATCTGAGAGATGGTGAGTCGTCGGCTTCTGCCCCCATGCCACGAGTGCTGGGGTGTTCGGGATAAATCTGAGCACTCTTTTTCCCATTCTTGGGTCCTTCGAGGGAGGTGCTCAGCGTAACGAACAAGGCAATCGGACTATAATTCTTTATCGCTCTCACTTAGCCATAGAAGTCTACAATTTTAAATTTTGGCGAAGCCCCTAGTATTCGGAAGGTCAATTGGGCGCTTATACACGCCTAAGCCGGACAAAGCCGACTCCTCGCTCTAAGCGACATAAGTCTTTAGGGACTCGAGACCTCTCGAACAGCGACCAGCTCTCGCCTTATCATGACAGTCAGTTTTAGCTTTCTCTACTGAGGTGCTTGCCCAGATGAACCGGGGCACAATCGCAGTAGTTCTCCCAGTGCTACCTTAGCCAATATAGCGTAACGTAAGGTACCAAAACATGGGAGCCGGGCAAACCCAACTATTGACCCAAGACATGATTCAGAGCTGATGCATATAATGCTATAAGTTCGGGGTGCCGCACTGTCAAAAGTGTTCGGACTTCTCACGCCGTATTATGGGGTACGCTTAAGCCCCTGGCGTATTGGCCGTACCAGAGTGTACGGGTGCTGAATGTCATGAATGAACATATGTATATAAAAAAGAAAGGATAGAGAAATAAGTAATAGACTAGTGATATGCATTGTTTATTCAAAAAGGTGCATCGAAGCATAACGATACAAGTAATGCGATAAGCAAAAAACATGACTATTTAACATGTCCCCTCCAAGGGCAAGCTGCGGAATAGTATTTAAAGCAGGAATTGCACTCATTATCAGAGACCACCTGGGGATTCCATGGTGCGACTTAGCTTTCTGCCTTCTTGGTTGTTGTATCGTGTGTCCGGCAATTGTACTGCCGGACGGGGTTTCCAGATAGTAGAGTCCTGAAAGGGAGAAAATATAACAAAACGGGAAGCCCCTAGTGTGGTTGATCCGCGTTTTGGGGCGTGCCGTAGTCGTGCCCCCCCACCTATGCCCATGGTATTTTCAATGCATAATTATGTACGCGTGGCACGGATTTCGCCGTTTGGCTGGGCTGGGGTGGGGGCCGCATTGCTATGCGAGCTCGGAACGTGCCAGGCGGTCTTGTTGCAGATTACTCCGGGTGCGCTTGACGGCGTCCGGGTGTTTGATCGCCGAACTGGTGAATTGCCTTGAGAGGCTGCTTTCCGCTTCTGCTGCAAGGGCCGCAGTGTGCTCCTCCGTTCGGAGAGAGCGCTCTGTGTTTCCATTGACTGTGATGAGCCCCCGAGGTCCTGGCATCTTGAGCTTGAGGTATGCATAATGCGTTACCCCATTGAATCTTGCGAATGCGGTTCGCCCGAGCAGTGCATGATAGAAACTGCGGAACGGGAGTATATCAAAGATTAACTCTTCGCTTCGGAAATTATCCGGGGATCCGAAGACCACTTCCAGTGTGACCGAGCCTGTGCAATGGGCCTCTACACCTGGTATGACGCCTTTGAAGGTCATTTTTGTGGGTTTGATCCTTGAGGGTCTATACCCATTTTGCGACATTGTGTCTGATAAAGCGTGTTCAGGCTGCTGCCACCGGCCCATAAGGACTCGAGTGAGGTGAAATCCGTCAATGATTGGGTCTAGGACCAGTGCGGCGAATCCGCCATGACGGATACTAGTGGGGTGGTCCCTGCGATCGAAGGTGATCGGACAGGAGGACCATGGGTTGAACTTTGGGGCGACTGGCTCCAACGCATATATGTTCCTTAGCGCACGCTTCCGATCCCTCTTGGGGATGTGGGTTGTGTATATCATGTTCACCGTCCGCACTTGTGGGGTGAACCTCTTCTGTCCACCGGTGTTCGGCGGTCGGGGCTCCTCCTCGTCATTGCTATGTAGCCCCTTATCCTTGTTTTCGGCATTTAACTTGCCGGCCTGCTTGAACACCCAACAATCCCTGTTGGTGTGGTTGGCTGGCTTGTCGGGGGTGCCGTGTATTTGACACGAGCGATCGAGTATATGGTCTCTAGACGGGCCCGGAGTACTTCCTTTGAATGGCTTTTTCCGCTGACCGAGTTTAGAGCCTCTGAATCCGGCATCGACTGTCGTATCTTCGGTATTGTCGTTGTTGATGCGGCGCTTGTGCTTGTTGCGACATGACCTGCCGTTGCTATCCTTGGTATCCGAAGTACCAGGGTTCTTTGATATGTTATTGCTGCAAGCCAGCCAGCTGTCCTCTCCCGTGCAAAAGCGGGTCTTGAGTGTCGTGAGGGCTGCCATAGATTTCGGCTTTTCCTGGCCAAGGTGCCGGGCGATCCACTCGTCGTGGATGTTATGCTTAAAAGCTGCTAGGGCCTCTGCATCCGGACAGTCTACGATTTGATTTTTTCTTGGTTAGGAACCGTGTCCAGAATTGCCTGGCCGATTCCTCTGGTTGCTGAATTATGTGGCTCAAGTCATCGGCATCTGGTGGTCGCACATAAGTGCCCTGGAAGTTGTCAAGGAATGCGGCTTCCAGATCTTCCCAACAGCCAATGGATTCTGCTGGCAGGCTATTGAGCCAATGCCGAGCTGGTCCTTTAAGCTTGAGTGGGAGGTATTTGATGGTGTGTAGATCGTCACCACGGGCCATGTGGATGTGCAGGAGGAAGTCCTCGATCCATACCGCAGGATCTGTTGTACCATCGTATGATTCGATATTTATGGGTTTGAAACCCTCTGGGATTTGGTGATCCATTACTTCGTCTGTGAAGCATAGGGGGTGTGCGGCGCCTCTCTGCTGGGCTATATCACGACGCAGCTCATATGAGTCTTGTTTGCTGTGTTCGGCCCGACCGGATTTACTTTTACTGTATCCGGCGTGACGGTTATCGTCTCGCGTGGTGGCGCTCCCTCGTGATCCGTAGATCAATCTTGCGTGTTTTGCTTTGTCCTCCAATACGTCTCGTAGGTCTAGCATATTTCCCCGTGCCCTGACATTTTTATTTGAGTGGCGCCGGGGTGCGGGCTGAGCCTTTGGAATGCCGCTCTGTTGCGACCACGAGGTGGCCGATCAGCCGCGTCATACGTCGGAGATGTAGGTTTTAATGCTTCCTCCTCCAGTCGGGGTAGCAACCTGCGCTTTGGGTAACTCTTGGAGGGGCGTTCGAGTTCATATTCCTCGGCCGCAAGGATTTCAGTCCATCTGTCAGCTAGCAAATCTTGATCAGCTCGAAGCTCTTGTTGCTTTTTCTTAAGGCTATTTGCCGTGGCTATAAGCCGGCTCTTGAAGCGCTCTTGCTCGACGGGATCCTCAGGCACGACAAATTCTTCATCGTCGAGGCTTGCCTCATCTTCGGAGGGAGGCATGTAATTATCATCCTCGGCCTCTCCGTCTGCCGCTCTCTCAGGAGGGCTGGCTTCTCCGTCCTCCTGCTCTAAATCTTGCTGGAGGGGGTTGTCGTCATCTTCGGCACTGTCCAGAGTGCTATTATCTCATGTGCCGGTATCACCACTTTTGCTTTGGCGAGACTTAGAGCGGCGCCGCTGACATCGACGCTTGGGTTGCTTCTTGGAGGGGTCATCCTCCGCTGTCCCGTCGCCATTGCCTTCTTTGGGTGTGTCCACCATATATATATATATATATCATATGATGAAGTGGATGTCCAGTGCCCTGTGGGCAGTGGTTCCTGTTCGTCTCCTGCATCGTCGTCCATACTGTCGATGTCTTCGGAGTCGAAGTCGAGCATGTCGGTCAAATCATCGACAGTGGCTATTAAGTGGGTGGTGGGTGGGCGGCAAATTTCTTCGTCATCCGCATCCCAGTCCTGCCGAACATAGTTCGGCCAGGATTCTCCTGACAAGGAGAGAGACCTTAATGAGTTCAGTATGTCGCTGAAGGGCGAGTGCTGAAAAATATCCGTGGAGGTGAACTCCATGATCGGCGCCCAGCCGGACTCGATAGGCACGTGCGCCGGCGGTTCGGAGTCCGTGGCCAGGGAAGAATCCGGTAGTTTGGCTTCACGGCTCTCGTGAAGGGTAAGGTCGATACTCGGTTCGATCACCGCTAAGGATGCGGCCTCCGTGGCGGGGTCTATCCGCCGGTCCATGGATGGCGCAATTGGCTCCGCATCGAGGGTCGGAGCGGTTGCCGGTGCGGTCTTTTGGACACTGTTCGATGGCAGAGCTAAATCATGCTCATCGTGACCGTGCGGCGCACCCGGCAGGGGCTCGAATCCGTCGAAGATCAAGTCTCTGCGGATGTCAGGCGTGTAGTTTAAGCTTCCAAACCTGACCTGGTGGCCAGGGGCGTAACTCTCGATCTACTCCAGATGGCCAAGCGAGTTGGCCCGCAGTGCGAAGTCGCCGAATACAAAGATCTGTCCGGGGAGAAAAGTCTGACCCTGGACTGCATCGCTATCAATGATCGAAGGAGCCATCAAGCCTAATGATGACGATACAGAGGAACTCTCAATGAAAGCACCAATTCGGTGTCAAAACCGGCGGATCTCGGGTAGGGGGTCCCGAACTGTGCGTCTAGGCGGATGGTAACAGGAGACAAGGGACACGATGTTTTTACCCAGGTTCGGGCCCTCTCGATGGAGGTAAAACCCTACTCCTGCTTGATTGATCTTGATGATATGAGTATTACAAGAGTTGATCTACCACGAGATCGGAGAGGCTAAACCCTAGTAGCTAGCCTATGGTATGATTGTTGTTCTTGGTCCTACGGACTAAACCCTTCGGTTTATATAGACACCAGAGGGGACTAGGGTTACACAGAGTCGGTTACAAGGAAGGAGATCTACATATCCGTATTGCCAAGCTTGCCTTCTACGCCAAGGAGAGTCCCATCCGGACATGGGACGAAGTCTTCAATCTTGTATCTTCATAGTCCAACAGTCCGGCCAAAGGATATAGTCCGGCTGTCTGGATACCCCCTAATCCAGGACTCCCTCAATCGCGGTTATTTATTATGTCGTTGAGTGGTACTTCAGAGGCCACCGTGATTGAACACTCTTGAAAGTAGTGTCATAGTTTCCGGGATGCCATGAAGACCACGTATGCTATATTTTGATAATGTGGGTACCGTGATTTGCATGGACTGAGGACAGTGGATACGTAGTATACCGGCTTTTGAAGCAGGAACTTATGTCCGTCCGTCTCTCGTTCGACGACGAGCACTACGCTTACAACCTGGTGTGTTGCCGCTATATATAACAACATTGGTTCGCCGATATTTGGCGCGGCCAAGATTGGGTTGCTGGCCAAGAGGGCTTTTATTTCTTCCAATCCGGCCGTGGCCGCATCCGTCCACTCGAAGTGTTCGGTGCGTCGAAGAAGGCGATAAAGAGGTAGTGCCTTTTCTCCCAATCGGGAGATAAAGCGGCTTAAGGCAGCCACGCATCCAGTTAATTTCTGGATTTGCTTGAGGTCTGTTGGGATAGCTGAGCGAGTCCTGGATTAGGGGGTATCCGGACATCCGGACTGTATACAATGTCCGGACTAGTGAAGCATGAAGATACAAGACTCGAGACTTCGACCCGTGTCCGGATAGGACTTTCCTTGGCGTGGAAGGCAAGCTTGGCGATCCGGATATTATATTTCCTTCCTTGTAAACGACTCCATGTAAACCCTAGCCCTCTCCGGTGCCTATATAAACCAGAGAGGTTGGTCCTTAGAAGGCCGATCACAATTACAATCATACCATCATAGGCTAGCTTCTAGGGTTTAGCCTCTACGATCTCGTGGTAGATCTACTCTTGTACTACCCATATCTTCAATATTAATCAAGCAGGAAGTAGGGTTTTACCTCCATCGAGAGGGCCCGAACCTGGGTAAACATCCGTGTCCCTTGCTTCCTGTTACCATCAGCCTAAGACGCAAAGATCGGGACCCCCTACCCGAGATCCGCCGGTTTTGACACCGACATTGGTGCTTTCATTGAGAGTTCCTCTGTGTCGTTGCTGCAAGGATTGATGGCTCGTCTCGTCGTCAGGGACAACATTACCCCAGGGGGAGCCCTGGCTGTAGGCCAAACTCTCCGACTAGGCGGCTTCGTCATGGCCGCCCCATCGGCTGTCGCACCGATGATGGCCTCTCGGGTCATCACGCATAAACTTCACATCAATTTGGAACTCGCTGAACAGATGGATCCGATAGAACTCTCTTCTCTTAATGAGCTCTTGGATCGCATCGCCGCTCTGGGAGTCACAACGGACTACGACCGGATCGTGCTTAAACCCGACCAAAGGGACATTAAATCCCCGCCGGCCACCCATGAGATAGCGGTAGCGGAGGAACCGCACAGGGAGTATCCCTCTATTTTGAGGACGAATCATGTCTGGATCACCGAGCTCCCGGAGCCGGACACCTGCCCAGGGGAGGATATGACCCAAGTCCCGGACTTAGAGCTGGGCGCGGGGCCGGAAAAATTGGGCAGCGTCCCGGATCCCGAGCTGTTGAGCTCGGAAGCTTCCATGCCCCGGGGTGCTAGATCGGATCAGAATCCGGATTCAGCTATAACCACCCACGCGGACTTGAATCGTCTCTCCCATATCAGGCAAGAGCCCCAGGAGACAGTGCATCATTACTGGGCCAGATTCCTCCTTGCGCTAAACAAGTTCGAGGACTGCCACGAGGAGGATGTAGTCTCGCTCTTCTGCAAAAACTACACAGACAAAGGAATCCTTAATGCTATAAGTCGCCGTGACATAGTACGCTTTGCGGACTTAGCAATCATAGTACAGAAGTACTGTGCGATGGAAAGCGTCTGGAAAACTCAAGTTGAATTTTGGGACTGTCCGGCTTCCACCAAAACCTTTGTTCGAACTAAACGGGCGAACTCTCGTGAGTCGGTCGATCCAGTCCCCAAGAAACCAAAGCCCACCCCAGGGCGGGGAACCGTATTGGAAAAATGGCTCAATGGGCCATGTAAGCTCCACGGCACTCCGGACACAACACCAACTCACAGCCTTAGGGCATGTTGGATACTCCGGTAGGTTGCAAAAAGTGGCGAGGATCTTCTTATAGAACAACATTCCGCCAACGAGCACAATACGGTACTAACAGTCTTCGAGACTTTTGCCTCAAACAGTAGGCGCAAGCGAGCTCATCGAAGCTCCACGGAAATTTGCCATATGGCCAAAATAAACCCCTGGAACGACACTGCTATAACTTTTAATTCCAGTGACGTCCTCGATCCCGGACTGTCCGGGCACCAGCCGCTCTGGTTCTTAGCCCAATCGTGGATGGCTTTCGGCTCACTAAAGTGCTCATGGATGGCAGAAGCGGATTAAACTTGATCTATGAAGAGACACTCAGCAAGATGGGAATTGACAAAGGCCACATTGAACAAAGCGGCACAACCTTCAGGGGAATTATCCCTAGTCGGGAGGCGCGGTGTGCAGGAAAAATCACACTCGACGTGGTATTTGGCACCCCGGAAAATTATAGGTCCGAAGAAATCACATTCCAAGTGGCCCCTTTTAGCAGCGGATACCACGCCCTTTTAGGGCGGGACGCGTTTGCAAGCTTTCAAGCTATACCCCATTACGGGTACATGAAGCTTAAAATGCCCGGGCCCAATGGAATCATCACTCTAGCCAGTGATCCGGACGTCACACTTCGTGCCGAAAACAAAACCGCAGCACTAGCCCTGGAGGCATTATCTGAGGCCCTAGCAGCCGAAGAATTATCAACACTGCAGACCACCGTGGACAGGGACGACGTGATACTCGACAAGCGACCCAAGTCCACCTCATTTAAACCCGCAGACGAGATAGTCAAATTCCAAGTCCATCCAACGGACCCCACGAAGGCAGCTTCCGTCGGGACACAGCTGAGCCCCGCGATGGACGCCGCACTACGATACTTCTTACGTGAGAATTGGGACATCTTCGCTTGGCACCCATCGGACATGCCAGGCATCCCATGCAGATTGGCCGAACACAGCCTCAATATACTAAAAGGATACAAACCGGTCAAGCAGACTCTAAGACGGTTTTCAGAGCCCAAATAGTAGGCCATGGGGGAAGAGCTTGCCAAACTACTCGAGGCTGGATTCATCAGAGATATCAAGCATCCGGATTGGCTGGCAAACCTGGTAATGGTACCAAAGAAGGACAAATCCTGGTGCCTATGTGTCGACTTTAAAGACCTCAACAAGGCTTGCCCCAAGGATCCCTTTCCCCTCCCTCGCATCGATCAAATCATTGATGCCACAACAGGACACGACTCGCTGTGTTTCCTTGACGCATACTCTGGATACCATCAAATAAAGATGGCAGAGTCTGACCAAGCTGCAACAGCTTTCATAACGCCATATGGCCCTTTTTGCTTCAACACTATGCCTTTCGGGCTCAAGAACGCCGACGCAACCTACCAACGCATGATTCAAACATGCCTGGAAAAGCAAATCGGCAAAACAGTGGAGGCATACGTGGATGACGTGGTCATAAAAACAAGACACGTCGAAACCCTAATAGATGACTTGAGGCTTACATTCGACAATCACCAGACATACGACATCAAGCTGAACCCGAAAAAATGTGTTTTTGGCGTCCCCTCGGGAAAACTACTCGGCTTCATCGTTTCCAACAGAGGAATTGAGGCGAATCCGGCAAAAATCCGAGCCCTGTCACAGTTGGCTATACCAACAGACCTCAAGCACATCCAGAAACTAGCCGGATGCATGGCTGCTCTAAGCCGCTTTATCTCCAGGTTAGGAGAAAAGGCATTACCTCTTTACTGCCTTCTTCGGTGCACCGAACACTTCGTATGGACGGATGCAGCGCGGTCGGACTGGATGAAATAAAGACCTTATTAGCCAGTAATCCAGTACTAACAGCGCCGAATATTGACGAACCTATGCTATTGTACATAGCAGCAACACATCAAGTTGTAAGCGCAGTGCTCGTCATTGAATGAGAGGCTGACGGATACAAATTCCCGCTCCAGAAGCCGGTTTACTACGTATCCAAGGTCCTAACCCCATGCAAATCCCGATACCCACACTATCAAAAAATAGCATACGCGGTTTTCATGGCATCCCGGAAGCTACGACACTACTTTCAAGAGTGTTCGATTATGGTGGCCTCCGAAGTACCACTCAATGACATAATAAATAACCACGATGCTACGAGCCGGATTGCCAAATGGGCCATTGAGCTCCTTCCGTTCGACATAACATACAAACCACGGCGGGCCATCAAGTCGCAAGTATTGGCTGACTTCGTCGCCGAGTGGACAGAAGCCGTACTCCCTAAAGAGTACGGCGCATACTCAAACTGGATCATGCATTTCGACGGCTCTAAAATGCTGGCCGGATTGGGAGCAGGTGTATTCCTGACGTCTCCCACCGGAGACACGGTCCAGTATGTCCTCCAAATATTATACACAGACTCCAACAATGCAGCCGAATATGAGGCTCTGTTGCACGGTCTTCGGATGGCATCCTCTATGGGCATTCAACGCCTAGAAGTGCGCGGGGATTCAAACCTTGCAATATCACAAATAAATGGAGATTTTGATGCCAAGGACCCGAAAATGGTGGCCTACCGTAATGCTGTCCTCAAGATGTCAGCTCGGTTCGAGGGGCTCGAATTCCACCATGTGGCTCGAGAAAACAATCAAGCGGCAGACGTCCTCGCTCGCATCGGCGCTAAATGTGACCCTGTCCCACCTAACATATTCTTGGAACGGCTGTTCAAGCCATCCGTAGTATGGGAAGGGGAGTCCGGCAATACTAGCACGGATCCGAATACACCCCTAGATTCCGAACTATCAGACATAGTCAGAGGTTCTACCACTGAAATAACGTCCTCGGCCCATGAAATCATGGCTGTAATCGCCCCGTGGACCGAGCCTTTCTTGGCCTACCTAAATAGGCCGGAGCTCCCCGAAGACCAAAATGAAGCACGCTGCATCGTTCGGTGCTCTAAAGCTTACAAAGTCTATGAAGGGGAACTCTACAAGAAAAGCGCTACCGGAGTACTCCAAAGATGCATCTCCGAAGAGGAAGGGCGGTAGCACTTGGCTGAAATCCATGCCGGACTGGGCGGGCACCACGCCGCGGCTCGAGCATTAGTCAGCAAGGCCTTCCGTACAGGTTTCTACTGGCCGACGGCCCGAAAGGTATACAGACCTTGTCCAACATTGCGTTGGTTGCCAGCTCTTTGCCAATCAGAGTCATATGCCCCCTACCGCTCTCCAAACAATCCCCATAACTTGGCCCTTTGCGGTCTGGGGGCTGGATATGGTCGGACATTTTAAAGGGGGAAGCCATAAGAAAAAATACTTATTGGTCATGGTGGACAAATTCACCAAATGGATAGAAGCCAAACCAGTCAAAACGGCCGAATCCGGACCAATAATAGACTTCATATCCGGGTCGTGAATCGACACGTGTCCCCACAAAGATCATCATCGATAATGGCTCAAATTTCACAGCCGATTTAAGTGAAAACTTGCGCGCAAAAATGGGCATTAAGCTTGATTACGCTTCCGTCTACCATCCCCAAACAAACGGCCAGGTAGAGCGGGCAATGGTCTCATCATGAGCGGCATCAAACCCAGACTAGTGCGATCCTTGACAGAGTCGGATACGCACTGGGTCGAGGAGCTCAACTCCGTACTCTGGGGGCTGCGGACCACGCCGAATCGCACCACCGGATATACACCATTTTTTATGGTTTACGGCGCGAAAGCGGTATTACCCTGTGACATAATACATGATTCGCCACGCATACGCATGTACGAAGAGAAGGAAGCCGAGTTAGATCGGCAGGATAACTTGGACGTCCTAGAGGAGGAGCGCGACGTCGCAAAAGCCTGCTCTGCATTCTATCAGCAGCAGGCTCGACGATATCAAAGCAGAGAAGTGCGGGCCAAAACTTACAATATTGGCGAGCTCGTTCTACGCCTACCGGAGAAGAAGAAGGACAAGCTCAAACCCAAGTGGGAAGGTCCCTTCGTCATTGACAAAGTTCTCACTTTGGAGGAGCGTATCGCCACGTAATGCATCCGATAATGCACTCGAGCCGAACCCATGGAACGCGGCGGACTCGGAGATTCTACGCCTAACGTCGAACTCAATGTTCGTCTCCTAACCCCTCCTTTTTAATTATGCTCCATCCCTTTTTCCTTTCTCGACCTTTTTCCTCTTCACACAAAGTATTCAATACAGTGCGAACTCCCGAATCACTCCGGCCGCACTAGGTGTGTAAGCAATGCCTGGGGGCTTCCTATACGGAAGCTAAAAATAATTACTCACATGGCTTTTCGCCCATCACATATGCATTCTTTTTCCATATGTGCCTTTTATTCACCATTATATGCATCGATTGTTGGAGAACGTTGCAGAAAATAAAAAATTTCCTACGGTTTCACCAAGATCCATCTATGAGTTCATCTAGCAACGAGTGATAGGAGTGCATCTACATACCTTTGTAGATCGCGAGCGGAAGCGTTCAAGAAAACGGGGTTGAGGGAGTCGTACTCGTCGTGATCCAAATCACCGATGAAGTGCCGAACGGACAGCACCTCCGCGTTCAACACACGTACGGAGTGGATGATGTCTCACGCACCTTGATCCAGCAAGGAGGAGGGAGAGGTTGATGAAGATCCAGCAGCACGAAGGCGTGGTGGTGGATGCAGCAGAGTTCCGGCAGAAGCCAGCCGAGCTTCTCATGAGAGGGAGAGGTGTAGCAGGGGAGAGGGAGGCGCCAAGACTTTGGGGTGCGGCTGCCCTCCTCCCCCTTATATAGGCCCCCACAGGCGCCCGGCCCCGAGATGGGATCTCCCAAGGGCGGGCGGCGGGGTGGAGTACCCCAAGGCAAGTGGAGGCGCCCCACCCTAGGGTTTCCAACCCTAGGCGCAGGGGGGCCCAAGGGGCGCACCAGCCCACCAGGCTGGTCCCTCCCCACTTCAGCCCACGGGGCCCTTCGGGATAGGTGGCCCCACCCGGTGGACCCCCGGGACCCTTCCGGTGGTCCCGATACAATACCGGTGACCCCTGAAACTTTCCCGATGGCCGAAACTGCACTTCCTATATATAATTCTTTACCTCCGGACCATTCCGGAACTCCTCGTGACGTCCGGGATCTCATCTGGGACTCCGAACAACTTTCAGTTTGCTACATACTCATATCTCTACAACCCTAGCGTCACCGAACCTTAAGTGTAGACCCAACGGGTTCCGGAGACACGTAGACATGACCGAGACGGCTCTCCGGTCAATAACCAACAGCGGGATCTGGATACCCATGTTGGCTCCCACATGCTCCTCGATGATCTCATCGGATGAACCACGATGTCGAGGATTCAAGCAACCCCGTATACAATTCCATTTGTCAATCGGTACGTTACTTGCCCGAGATTCGATCGTCAGTATCCCAATACCACGTTCAATCTTGTTATCGACAAGTCACTTTACTCATACCGTAATGCATGATCCCGTGACCAGATACTTGGTCACTTTGAGCTCATTACGATGATGCTTTACCGAGTGGGCCCAGAGATACCTCTCCGTGTACGGAGTGACAAATCCCAGTCTCGATCCGTGTCAACCCAACAGACACTTTTGGAGATACCTGTAGTGCACCTTTATAGTAACCCAGTTACGTTGTGACGTTTGGTACACCCAAAGCACTCCTATGGTATCCGGGAGTTACACGATCTCATGATCTAAGGAAAAGATACCTGACATTGGAAAAGCTCTAGCAAACGAACTACACGATCTTGTGCTATGCTTAGGATTGGGTCTTGTCCATCACATCATTCTCGTAATGATGTGATCCCGTTATCAATGACATCCAATGTCCATAGTCAGAAAACCATGACTATCTGTTGATCAACGAGCTAGTCAACTATAGGCTCACTAGGGACATATTGTGGTCTATGTATTCACACGTGTATTACGATTTCCGGATAATACAAATATAGCACGAATAAAAGACAATTATCACGAACAAGGAAATATAATAATAATCCTTTTATTATTTCCTCTAGGGCATATTTCCAACAGTCTCCCACTTGCACTAGAGTCAATAATCTAGTTACATTGTGATGAATCGAACACCCATAGAGTTCTGGTGTTGATCATGTTTTGCTCGAGGAAGAGGTTTAGTCAACGGATCTGCGATATTCAGATCCGTATGCACTTTGCAAATTTCTATCTCTCCATATTGAACATTTTCACGAATGGAGTTGAAGCGAGGCTTGATGTGCCTGGTCTTCTTGTGAAACCTGGGCTCCTTGGCAAGTGCAATAGCTCCAGTGTTGTCACAGAAGAGTTTGATCGGCCCCGACGCATTGGGTATGACTCCTAGGTCGGTGATGAACTCCGTCACCCAAATTGCTTCATGTGCTACCTCCGAGGCTGCCATGTACTCCGCTTCACATGTAGATCCCGCCACGACGCTCGCTTGTGCTGCACAAGCCATCGCTCCACCATTTAACATATACACGTATCCGGTTTGTGACTTAGAGTCATCCAGATCTGTGTCGAAGCTAGCATCGACATAACCCTTTCTGACGAGCTCTTCGTCACCTCCATAAACGAGAAACATGTCCTTTGTCCTTTTCGTGTACTTCAAGATATTCTTGACCGTTGTTCCAGTTGTTCCTTGTCGGGATTAGTTTGGTACCTTCCTACCAAACTTACGGCAAGGTTTACATCAGGTCCTGGTACACAAGATGGCATACATAATAGATCCTATGGTCAAGCATAGCGGATGACACTCATCTCTTCTTTATCTTATGTCATGGTCGGGCATTGAGCTGAGCTCAATTTCACACCTTATGTCTGAGCAAGAACCCTTTCTTGGACTGATCCATTTGAACTTCTTCAATATCTTATCAAGGTATGTGCTTTGTGAAAGACCTATGAGGCGTCTCGATCTATCTCTATAGATCTTGATGCCTAATATATAAGCAACTTCTCCAAGGTCCTTCATTGAAAAACTCTTATTCAAGTAGGCCTTAATGTTGTCCAAAAGTTCTATATCATTTCCCATCAAAAGTATGTCATCTACATATAATATGAGAAATGCTACAGAGCTCCCACTCACTTTCTTGTAAACGCAGGCTTCTCCATAAGTCTGCATAAACCCAAACGCTTTGATCATCTCATCAAAGCGAATGTTCTAACTCCGAGATGCTTGCACCAGCCCATAAATGGATTGCTGGAGCTTGCATACTTTGTCGACATTCTTAGAGTCGACAAAACCTTCCGCTGCATCATATACAGTTCTTCCTTAAGATAGCCGTTAAGGAATGCCGTTTTGACGTCCATTTTCCATATCTCATAATCATAGTATGCGGCAATTGCTAACATGATTCAGACGGACTTCAGCTTCGCTACGGGAGAGAAAGTTTCATCGTAGTCAACCCCTTGAACTTGCCGATAACCCTTACCGACAAGTCGAGCTTTATAGATGGTAACATTACCATCCGCGTCCGTCTTCTTCTTAAAGATCCATTTGTTTTCTATCGCCGCCGATCATCGTGCAAGTCTGTCAAAGTCCATACTTTGTTTTCATACATGGATCCTATCTCGGATTACATGGCTTCAAGCCATTTGTTGGAATCTGGGCCCGCCATCGCTTCTTCATAGTTCAAGGTTCATCATTGTCTAACAACATGATTTCCAGGACAGGGTTGCCATACCACTCTGGTGTGGAACGTGTCCATGTGGACCTACAAAGTTCAGTAGCAACTTGATCCGAAGTACCTTGAGCATCATCATTAATTTCCTCTCCATTCGGTGTAGGCACCACAGAACATTTTCGAGCTGCACTACTTTCGGTTCAAGAGGTAGTACTTCATCGAGTTCTACTTTCCTCCCACTTACTCCTTTCGAGAGAAACTCTTTTTCCAGAAAGGATCCGTTCTTGGCAACAAATATCTCGCCTTCGGATCTAAGGTAGAAGGTATACCCAATGGTTCCCTTAGGGTATCCTATGAAGACGCATTTTTCCGACTTGGGTTCGAGCTTTTCAGGTTGAAGTTTCTTGACATAAGCATCGCATCCCCAAACTTTTAGAAAGCGACGACTTAGGTTTCTTCCCAAACCATAATTCATACGGTGTCGTCTCAACGGATTTAGACGGTGTCCTATTTAAAGTAAATGTAGCTGTCTCTATAGCGTATCCCCAAAATGATAGCGGTAAATCAGTAAGAGACATCATAGATCGCACCATATCCAATAGAGTGCGATTACGACGTTCGGACACACCATTACGCTAAGGTGTTCTAGGCGGCGTGAGTTGTGAAACGATTCCATGTTTCCTTAAGTGTGTACCAAATTCATGACTTAAATATTCTCCTCCACGATCTGATCGTAAGAACTTTATTTTTCGGCCACGTTGATTCTCTACCTCATTATGAAATTCCTTGAACTTTTCAAAGGTCTCAGACTTGTGTTTCATCAAGTAGACATACCCATATCTACTCAAGTCATCAGTGAGAGTGGGAACATAACGATATCCTCCTCGAGCCTCAACGCTCATTGGACAACACACATCGGTATGTATGATTTCCAATAAGTTGGTTGCTCGCTCCATTGTTCCGGAGAACGGAGTCTTGGTCATTTTTCCCATAAGGCATGGTTCGCATGTGTCAAATGATTCATAATTGAGAGACTCTAAAAGTCCATCAGCATGGAGCTTCTTCATGCGCTTGACACCAATGTGACCAAGGCGGCAGTGCCACAAGTATGTGGGACTATCGTTATCAACTTTACATCTTTTGGTATTCACACTATGAATATGTGTAACATCACGTTCGAGATTCATTAAGAATAAACCATTAACCATCGGAGCATGACCATTAAGCATATCTCTCATATAAATAGAATAACCATTATTATCGGATTTAAATGAGTAGCCATCTCGTATTAAACAAGATCCTGATACAATGTTCATGCTCAAACTTGGCACTAAATAACAATTATTGAGGTTTAAAACTAATCCCGTAGGTAAATGTAGAGGTAGCGTGCCGACGGCGATCACATCGACCTTGGAACCATTCCCGACACGCATCGTCACCTCGTCCTTCGCCAGTCTCTGCTTATTCCGCAGCTCCTGCTGTGAGTTAAAAATATGAGCAACGGCACCGGTATCATATACCCAGGAGTTACTACGAGTACTGGTAAGGTACACATCAATTACATGTATATCACATATAGCTTTAGTGTTGCCGGCCTTCTTGTCTGCTAAGTATTTGGGGCAGTTCCGCTTCCAGTGACCCTTCCTTTTGCAATAAAAGCACTCAATCTCAGGCTTGGGTCCATTCTTTGACTTCTTCCCGGCAACTGGCTTACTGGGCGCGGCAACATCCTTGCCGTCCTTCTTGAAGTTCTTCTTACCCTTGCCCTTTTTGAACTTAGTGGTTTTATTGACCATCAACACTTGATGTTCTTTCCTGATTTCTACCTCTGCTGACTTCAGCATTGAAAATACTTCAGGAATAGTTTTCACCATCCCCTACATATTGTAGTTCATCACAAAGCTCTTGTAGCTCGGTGGGAGCGACTGAAGGATTCTGTCAATGGCCGCCTCGTCCGGGAGGTTAATGTCCAGCTGGGACAGGCGGTTGTGCAACCCAAACATTTTGAGTATGTGCTCACTGACAGAACTATTTTCCTCCATCTTACAACTATAGAAATTGCCGGGGACTTCATATCTCTCGACCCGGGCATGAGCTTGGAAAACCATTTTCAGCTCCTCGAACATCTCATGTGCTCCGTGTTGCTCAAAACACTTTTGTAGCCCCGGTTCTAAGTTGTAAAGCATGCCGCACTGAACGAGGGAGTAATCATCAGCACGAGACTGCCAAGCGTTCATAACGTCTTGGTTCTCTGGGATGGGTGCTTCACCTAGCGGTACTTTTAGGACATATTGTTTCTTGGCAGCTATGACGATGACCCTCAGGTTCCGGACCCAGTCCGAATAGTTGCTGCCATCATCTTTCAGCTTGGTTTCCTCTAGGAACGCGTTGAAGTTCATGTTGACATGAGCGTTGGCCATTTGATCTACAAGACATTTTTGCAAAGATTTTAGACTAATGTTCATGATAATTAAGTTCATCTAATCAAATTATTTAATGAACTCCCACTCAGATTTGACATCCCTCTAGTCATCTAAGTGTTGCATGATCCGAGTCGACTAGGCCGTGTCCGATCATCACGTGAGACGGACTAGTCATCATCGATGAACATCTCCATGTTGATCGTATCTTCCATACGACTAATGTTCGACCTTTCGGTCTCTGTGTTCCGAGGCCATGTCTGTACATGCTAGGCTCGTCAAGTTGACCTAAGTGTTTTGCATGTGTAAAACTGTCTTACACCCGTTGTATGTGAATGTAGGAATCTATCACACCCGATCATCACGTGGTGCTTCGAAACGACGAACTTTAACTTTAGCAACGGCGCACAGTTAGGGAGAACACTTTCTTGAAATTATTATAAGGGATCATCTTATTTACTACCGTCGTTCTAAGTAAACAATATGCAAAAACGTAATAAACATCACATGCAATTATATAGTAGTGACATGATATGGCCAGTATCATATAGCTCCTTTGATCTCCATCTTCGGGGCTCCATGATCATCTTGTCAACGGCATGACACCATGATCTCCATCATCGTGTCTCCATGAAGTTGCTCACCAACTATTACTTCTACTACTATAGCTAACGGTTTAGCAATAAAGCAAAGTAATTACATGGCGTTGAATCAATGACACGCAGGTCATACAATAATTAAGACAACTCCTATGGCTCCTGCCGGTTGTCATACTCATCGACATGCAAGTCGTGATTCCTATTACAAGAACATGATCTCATACATCACGGTATATCATTCATCATTCATCACAACTTTTGGCCATATCACATCACAAGGCAATTGCTGCAAAAACAAGTTAGACGTCCTCTAATTGTTGTTGCATCTCTTACGTGGCTGCAATAGGGTTCTAGCAAGAATGTTTTCTTACCTACGAAAAAGCCACAACGTGATTTGTCAACTTCTATTTACCCTTCATAAGGACCCTTTTCATCGAATTCGCTCCAACTAAAGTGGGAGAGACAGACACCCGCTAGCCACCTTATGCAACTAGTGCATGTTAGTCGGTGGAACACATCTCACGTAAGTGTACGATGTAAGGTCGGTCCGGGCCGCTTCATCCCACAATACCGCTGAAGCAAGATAAGACTAGTAGCGGCAAGAAAGTTCACAACATCTACGCCCACACCAAATTGTGTTCTACTCGTGCAAAGAGAACTACGCATAGACCTAGCTCTGATACCACTGTTGGGGAACGTTGCAGAAATAAAAAAATTCCTACGGTTTCACCAAGATCCATCTATGAGTTCATCTAGCAACGAGTGATAGGAGTGCATCTACATACCTTTGTAGATCGCGAGCGGAAGCGTTCAAGAGAACGGGGTTGAGGGAGTCGTACTCGTCGTGATCCAAATCACCGATGACCAAGTGCCAAACGGACAACACCTCCGCGTTCAACACACGTACTGAGTGGATGACGTCTCCCGCGCCTTGATCCAGCAAGGAGGAGGGAGAGGTTGATGAAGATCCAGCAGCACGACGGGCGTGGTGGTGGATGCAGCAGAAGTTCCCAGAGAGCTTCACGAGCTTGCGAGAGGAGAGGTGTAGCGAGGAGAGGAGGCGCCAAGACTTGTGGTGCGGCTGACCTCCCTCCCCCTTTATATAGGCCCCACAGAAGTGCCGCCCTAGAGATGGGATCTCCCAAGGGGGCGGCGAGGGGTGGAGTACCCCAAGGCAAGTGGAGGCGCCCCACCCTAGGGTTTCCACTCCTAGGCGCAGGGGGGCAAGGGGGGTGCACCAGCCCACCAGGGGCTGGTCCCCTCCCCACTTCAGCCCACGGGGCCCTCCGGGATAGGTGGCCCCACCCGGTGGACCCCCGGGACCTTTCCGGTGGTCCCGGTACAATACCGGTGACCCCCGAAACTTTCTCGATGGTCGAAACTGCACTTCCTATATATAATTCTTTACCTCCGGACCATTCTGGAACTCCTCGTGACGTCCGGGATCTCATCCAGGACTCCGAACAACTTTCGGTTTGCTGCATACTCATATCTCTACAACCCTAGCGTCACCGAACCTTAAGTGTGTAGACCCTACGGGTTTGGGAGACACGTAGACATGACCGAGACGGCTCTTCGGTCAATAACCAACAGCGGGATCTGGATAACCATGTTGGCTCCACATGCTCCTCGATGATCTCATCGGATGAACCACGATGTCGAGGATTCAAGCAACCCCGTATACAATTCCCTTTGTCAATCGATGCGTTACTTGCCGAGATTCGATCGTCGGTATCCCAATACCTCGTTCAATCTCGTTACCGGCAAGTCACTTTACTCGTACCGTAATGCATGATCCCGTGACCAGACACTTGGTCACTTTGAGCTCATTATGATGATTCATTACCGAGTGGGCCCAGAGATACCTCTCCGTCATACGGAGTGACAAATCCCAGTCTCGATCCGTGTCAACCCAACAAACACTTTCGGAGATACCAGAGAGCACCTTTATAGTCACCCGGTTACATTGTGACGCTTTGGTACACCCAAAGCACTCCTATGGTATCCGGGAGTTACACGATCTCATGGTCTAAGGAAAAGATACCTGACATTGGAAAAGCTCTAGCAAACGAACTACACGATCTTGTGCTATGCTTAGGATTGGGTCTTGTCCATCACATCATTCTCGTAATGATGTGATCCCGTTATCAATGACATCCAATGTCCATAGTCAGGAAACCATGACTATCTGTTGATCAATGAGCTAGTCAACTAGAGGCTCACTAGGGACATATTGTGGTCTATGTATTCGCACGTGTATTACGATTTCCGGATAATACAATTATAGCATGAATAAAAGACAATTATCACGAACAAGGAAATATAATAATAATCCTTTTATTATTGCCTCTAGGGCATATTTCCAACATCGATATGACTGAAGATGTTGCCAAGCTGGGTTGCCTGGCTCTTGTGTTTATGCCCTACGTTCCCGTTAATTCGGCTAGGGCATAAGGGGAGCACCTCTGCGATTGTTACTGCCGGTTCAGCGGATGTGTACCTCGACCGGGTGAAGCTGAAAGCTAGCTTCCTTAAGGGAATATTCGGTCGGTGAACAAAAGATGTATTCGTTTATTATAACGTAAATCCCCAGAAGTCTTGTATCCCGCGCCATCGTTCGCAGTTCGGACATGTGCATTGTCGCATGCGTACCCAGGGAAAGGAACCCCTAACGAAACTATTCTCCCTGGAAGATGTTTCTTACTATCCATGTAATATAACATAACTAGTTGGGTACTTGTCTGTTCAAGCACTTATGACCCCTACGCCTTGTTTACACGCATACCCCGGTTTGTATAACTGAGTGGGTATTCGGACACACCCCGGACTATAGGATCCGGGGGCTAAAGCGAAAAGGTCCGCCATGACAAATGATTTTAATCTGGCTAGGGGCTAATTATGTCCATTAAATTACAGTCACTTGGGTGACTATATTCCTCCTCTATACCGTCAACGGGCTATCTAGCATACAATCCTATTAAGAATACTTAGCGGCTAACGCTACCTGGTCATATACCAGACTCACGGGAATTTCTTGCCCATCGGGCCCCACCGGTCCTACTTCAGCCATATGGTTCCGGTCCAGCTTGGTGTAGCGCGTCTTCACCATAGCCCAGGCTTCTCTTGCGCCTTGCCGGCAAGCGGACACCTTCCATAGTCGGAAGCGCCGCCGTGCTCCTTGAAGCATATTCACAAGCTCCCCCATGCCATTCGGCAGCAAGCTTGATGGCCAGAAAGCCTGAGCAACACCCTGCATCACTTGCCGAGCTTGCTCGTGCAGTTGCGAAAGGTCTTGCAGTAAATCACTTGCAGATGAGGGCATCTCCTCCTTAGGGCGACCCGTTAACATTCCTGCAAGCAAAATTCTTTCTAAATACTTCCTCGCCGAACTATACTACAGGTCGTCTAGGCACTTACCGTAAATGCCGTGTCGAAGCCTTTTGTTCTCCTTCACGTAGTCCGCCAGCTGAGCGTGGAGATCTTTTAACTCCACGTCCAGCTGGACTTTGGCATCTTGAAGATTGTTCTTCTCCTGCCTAACTCGCGTAAGAATGCGCTCGCCAGCCTCCAGCTGCCTTTTGAGATGCGATGCGTCCTCTCTTACGCCCTCCGGATTCACCCCGAGATTGTCTGCTGAATTTTCTGTTAGACTTGTCATATCAGCCATTTACTAACTGGTGCATCTTCGTACAATTGCGACAATTGTTACCAGATGAGGTCTTTTGGGATTCCTCTAACTTGGCAACTGCGACCCTCAGTTCGGCCTTGCATTCCTCCAGCTCCTGAGACAATTGCTCATTCTTATCTACAAGGACCTGTGCATAAATTGATCCTTAAAATAGTTGTTCCAACCGTTTCAAGTCTCAGGGGCTACTACTACACATGCTTATCAAATTTTCTTATCCGTATATCTTTGGTATACTGGTCCATCGCTTGGGCAAGCCCGCCTTGAGCAGATCGGATGTATGCGTCTCCCGAATTGAAGGCGTTAAATGCCTCTTCGGAAAAGATGTTGTTCCGAAGTACAGCCCGTCGGCGCCGGTGATTCATGGCGCACTTTACTTCGGAATTCGTGGCTGAGAGCATATCCGCATTCTCTGTCGGAGAACTATGCGGCATCGGCCCCGCTCCCGCCTCCACTCTCGAAGCCGGTTCTGGAATCCGGCTGGTGGAGGCGTGGATGGCAGGATCCCCAGATATAGTCCGGCTGCTCCTCTTCCTGCCAGGACACAAAGGGTGCTGTCATACTTCAAAATACCGTAATCACAGCACAAGTTTTTGCCTTACCTCTATAGCGGCGAGTCGGCCCTTACCGCCTTCCTCTTGAGCCTGCTCGTTCCGGACGCCCTTGGCCGACGAGTCCCTAGGGGCTCGGCCCCACGCTTCGACCGTCGTCTCTGCAAAAACACGACACTTCAAGGGTAAGGCATGACGTCTGAAGGGAGTCCTCTTCGGAGGATAGGGTTTTTCGGCTTGGCTTAAGCGCGATGAAGGAAGCGGTCCGGGATAGTCGGCAGTAATGGCCACTGAGGCGCCATCGCAGCTCGCTTGATAAAATATCCCATTGACGAGCTCCACGGTAATATCTGGATCTTCTTCGAGACCTGGATCTAGGGCCCTTCCGGGGTCCTCTGGCTGCGGGGAGGGTCTGGAGATTCCTTCTACAGCCCTCCTCAGTTCCTGCTCGGGAATATCGAGGCAGATGATCTTAGTGAAGAACGCCACAATAAGTGACGTAGGGAAAGGAATGACGACTTACCCAATTTGGGAGGTTGTACATGGAGAATCCATCTCATGGTTTGATGTGAAGGAATTCCTCCTCTTCCCCTTTGTATAAATCGGAGAATATCCTTGCCAGAGCAGTGGCAGAGTCCGGACCCTTACGGCCACAGCGGGTGGCATCATCTTCCCCGTTGAAGTGCCACATGGGCTTCACCCGATATTGAAGTGGTTGCACTCCCTGTATTATGCATATTGCCATAACCTCGACTATCGTCAGTCCGGAGTTAGCCAGTTACTTTATCCTGCTCATCAGGTAATATATTTCCCTGGTGTCCTCCTCTTGGGGGCCTCGGGGGCGCCAGCTTAGACGTGCCCTCGGCTGGGTGTTACTGAACTGGGGGAGACCTGTCTGGACTGGATCCGGAAGGGGAACGTCGTCAATGTAGAACCACTCTGAAGGCCAGTTCTCTGGTACCTTCTTGGGAGTGCTAGATAGGTATCCGGTCTCGGCAATGCGCCATACTTCGGCCCCGCCCACCTGACATAGGGATTCTCCCTGGTTGCGGGGGACGAGGCGTAATGCCTTCTTCCATAACTCAAGTGATGCTCGCAGCCTAAAAATAGCTCGCAAAGGGCAACGTACCCTGCTATATGTAGTATAGAGGCAGGGATAAGATTGTGTAACTGGAGGCCGTAGAACTCCGGGAGCCCGCGAAGGAACGGGTGGATAGGAAACCCGACGCCCCTTAGCGTATGCGGATGAGGCATATTCGCTCCTCGGAGACGGATTCGTAGATCTCTCCGCTTACTCCCCGCCATTATAGGTGGCTATTCCGGCTCGGACAGGGACCATGAATGCTGGTGGAAGAAACCCTTGGGTTTGTAACTCAATCAAACGGCTATGGGGAACTGAACACTCTTCCCAGTCCCCCGTCTTGGAGCAAGGGGAGCGAACAGAGGAGCTGTGACGACCGGCCATGTTGGAACGGTTTTTCCGGAGCGCTCTGTTGGATGCTTGCTCGAGGGGGAAGAGTGAGGTTTGGATCTGAGAATCCCCGTCTCTTCAAATAGGCGGTCAGCCCAAAAGATTGAGGGTGGTAAATGCGACAAATACCTCGGCTCCTCGCATTCGCTCGACGCATGGAGATGGTCATTATTGAGGCACTGAAGCCAAGGAGTACAACATTGATGGAGTTCCGGACACTATTCGCCGTAACAGGTACTTTGGAGTATTCGGAGATGGAACCCGCCCTGCAATGCCAAAGACAAGACTGCACGCCAGACTCATCGTCATTGAAGCCTGGTTCAGGGGCTACTGAGGTAGTCCTGGATTAGGGGGTATCCGGACATCCGGACTGTATACAACGTCCGGACTAGTGAAGCATGAAGATACAAGACTCGAGACTTCGACCCGTGTCCGGATAGGACTTTCCTTGGTGTGGAAGGCAAGCTTGGCGATCCGGATATTATATTCCTTCCTTGTAACCGACTCCATGTAAACCCTAGCCCTCTCCGGTGCCTATATAAACCGGAGAGGTTGGTCCTTAGAAGGCCGATCACAATTACAATCATACCATCATAGGCTAGCTTCTAGGGTTTAGCCTCTATGATCTCGTGGTAGATCTACTCTTGTACTACCCATATCTTCAATATTAATCAAGCAGGAAGTAGGGTTTTACCTCCATCGAGAGGGCCCGAACCTGGGTAAACATCCGTGTCCCTTGCTTCCTGTTACCATCAGCCTAAGGCGCACAGATCGGGACCCCGTACCCGAGATCCGCCGGTTTTGACACCGACAATAGCCAACTGTGACAGATCTCGAATTTTAGCCGGATTTGCTTCAATTCCTCTATTGGAAATGATGAAGCCCAAGAGCTTTCCGGCGGGCACGCCGAAAACACATTTTTCCGGATTGAGCTTGATGTCATATGTTCGGAGATTGTCGAACGTAAGCCTCAAGTCGTCTATTAAAGATTCGACGTGTCTGGTTTTGATGACCACATCGTCTATGTATGCCTCCACTATTTTGCCGATTTGTGTTTCCAGGCATGTCTGAATCATGCGTTGATAGGTTGCACCGGCGTTTTTGAGCCCGAAAGGCATGGTGTTAAAACAGAATGGGCCATATGGAGTGATGAATGTCGTTGCGGCTTTATCGGACTCCGCCATCTTGATTTGATGGTATCCGGAGTATGCGTCGAGGAAACACAATGAGTCGTGCCCTGCAGTAGCGTCGATGATTTGATCGATGCAGGGGAGGGGAAAGGGATCCTTGGGGCAAGCCTTGTTAAGGTCCTTGAAACCGACACATAGGCGCCAGGATTTGTCCTTCTTTGGTACCATTACCAGGTTTGCTAGCCAGTCTGGATGTTTTATTTCTCTAATGAATCCGGCCTCGAGTAACTTGGCTAGCTCCTCTCCCATGGCCGCTTAGGCTCTGAGAAACGCCGAAGAGTCTGCTTGACCGGCTTGTATCCCTTTAGAATGTTTAGGCTATGCTCGGCCAGCCTGCGTGGGATTCCTGGCATGTCTGAAGGTTGCCAGGTGAAGATGTCCCAATTCTTGCGCTAGAACTCCCGCAGTGCGGCGTCTGTTGTGGGGTTCAGCTGTGCCCCGATGGATGCTGTTTTTGTAGGGTCCGTTGGGTGGACCTGGAATTTGACTATTTCGTTCGCTATTTTAAAAGAGGTGGACTTGGGTCTTTTGTCGAGTATCACGTCGTCCCTGTCCACTGCAGAGCGCAGCGCGGTTAGTTCTTCGGCCGCGAGGGCTTCGGAGAGGGCCATGCGGCCGTTTTATTTTCGGCGCGGAGTGCTATGTCCGGATCACTAGCTAGAGTGATGATTCCATTGGGCCCGGGCATCTTGAGCGTCATGTACCCGTAATGGGGTATAGCTTGGAAGATCATGAATGCATCCTGCCCTAAAAGGGCGTGGTATCCGCTACTGAACGGGGCCACTTGGAATGTGATTTCTTTGGACCTATAATTCTCCGGCGTGCCGAATACCACATCTAGTGTGATTTTCCCCGCACATCGTGCCTCCCGACTAGGGATGATTCCTCTGAAGGTCGTGCTGCTTTGCTCAATGCGGCTCTTGTCTATTTACATTTTGCTAAGAGTCTCAATGTAGATGAGGTGTAATCCGTTGTCACCGTCCATGAGCACTTTAGTAAGCCGGAAGCCGTCCACAATTGGACTAAGGACCAAAGCGGCTGGTGCTCGGACTATTCGTAATTGAGGTTCGTCACTGGCATTGAAGGTTATGGCCGTATCGTTCCATGGATTTATTGCTGCAACGTGGCAGACTTCGGCGAGGCTGCAGAGTGCTCGCTTGCGCCTATTATTTGAGGCGAAAGTCTTGAAGACTGTCAATACTGTATTGTTATTTTCCACGGGATGGTGCTCTGTGGTATTGTAGATGAGGAGATCCTCGCCGCTCTTGGCCACCTGCCGGAGTATCCAACATGCTCTAAGGCTGTGTGTTGGCATGGCATCTGGTGTACTGTGAATTTTGCATGGCCCATTGAGCCATCCCTCCAATACGGTTCCACGCCCCGTAGTGGGCTTTGGTTTCTTTGTAATTGGATCGGGTGACTTACGAGAGTACACCCTTTTAGTTCGGACGGGGGGTTTAATGAGAGCTGGAGGATCCCTGAATTTTGTTTGGGTTTTCCAGGCGCTTTCCATCGCACAGTACTTCTGTACTATGGCCGCCAAGTCAGCGAAGTGTGCTATGTCACGGTGACTTATGGCGTTGAGAATTCCCTTATCTGTGCAATTTTTGCAGAAGAATAAAATTGCGTCTTCCTCGCGACAGTCCTTGACCTTGCTCATTACAAGGAGGAATCTGGCCCAATAGTGATGTACTGTCTCTTGGGGCTCTTGTCTAATGTGGGAAAGATCACTTATGTCTGGGTGGGTGGGTAGATTTAGGTCCAAACCCTGACCCGATCTCGAGACCTGTAGGCGGAAGGAGTTTCCGAGCTTGGCAGTTCGGGCTCCGGGATATTGCCCAATTTTTCTGGCCCGCTGTCCAATTCTAGGTTCGAAGCTTGGGCCATGTCCTCCCGTAGACGGGTATCCGGCTCGGAGAGCTCGGGAATCTGGACATAGTTTATCCTCAAAATAGAGGAAGAATCGCTGCATTGCTCCTCTACCACCGCTATCTGATGGGTGACCGACGGAGAGTTAATCTCCCTTTGGTCGGGTTTAAGCCCGATCCGATCATAGTCCATAGAGACTCCCAGGGCGGCGATGCGATCCAAGAGCTCGTTCAAGGAAGAGAGCTCCATTGGATCCATCTGCTCGGTGAATCCCAAGCCGACGTGGAGGCTGTTTTTGATGACCCGAGAAGTCATCGTCGGCACGACGGCCGAACGGGCGGTCATGACGAAGCCGCCTAGTCGGAGAGTTTGGCCTGCAGCCAGGGCTCCCCCAGAGGTGATGTTGTCCTTGACAACAAGACGAGCCATCATGCCTTATCGTGATGGCGCAGTGGAACTCTCAATGAAAGCACCAATGTCGGTGTCAAAACCGGCGGATCTCGGGTAGGGGGTCCCGAACTGTGCGTCTAAGGCTAATGGTAACAGGAGGCGGGGACACAATGTTTACTCAAGTTCGGGCCCTCTCGATGGAGGTAATACCATACTTCCTGCTTGATTGAGCTTGATGATATGAGTATTACAAGAGTTGATCTACCACGAGATCATAGAGACTAAACCCTAGAAGCTAGCCTATGATTATGATTGTTGTTGTCCTACGGACTAAACCCTCCGGTTTATATAGACACCAGAGGGGTCTAGGGTTACACAGAGTCGGTTACAAGGGAGGAGATCTACATATCCGAATTGCCAAGCTTGCCTTCCACGCAAAGGAGAGTCCCACCCAAACACGGGACAAAGTCTTCAATCTTGTATCTTCATAGTCCAACAGTCCGGCCAGAGTATATAGTCCGGCTGTCCGAGGACCCCCTAATCCAGGACTCCCTCAACTGCCACCAAGGTATCGATCGGGATGGCCTTTGTGCCACTTTCTGGGAATCTTCTTGGCTTGATGGGGTCCGGCCAAAAGACATTGCCCCAAATATTTTGACCTATCCAAAAGGAGGAATTGCTTGGTCCAAAAGGCATTGGTGAATACTGGTGGGATCTCGCTGTCAGCCATCTCACTAAGTTCTTCAACCTATGGGGGAAGTTCTTGCATGTTCAGCTGAATCACGAAGTGGTTGACTCTATCTCTTGGAAGCTTCCTAATGATGGCCTTTACTCGGCAGCGGCGTCCTATATACCTCAATTCCTTGATTTGGTCGCACACTTGTGATAAGCGTTGGGATTCCCCGAAGAACAAGGGCGAAGTAGTGTAGCAGCAAAAATATTTCCCTCAGTTACGAACCAAGGTTTACTGAACCAATAGGAGACACCACACGAACAAGATAAATGGTACTTGCACACACACACACACAAAGGGCACCCAATGACAGAAGGGGGTTGTTAATGCCCTCGTTCTCGCCAATTGTAAGGATTAAATATGATAGTGGTAGATAGATAAAATAAAAAGGAAAATAAAAGTAAATAAGTTGCAGTGAGTATTTTTAGGGTTGTAGTAAATATAAAGTGAATGGACCTAGGGGCCATAGGTTCACTAGAGGCATCTATCTCATAAGCATAGTACGGTGGGTAGAAAAATTATTGTTGGGCAATTGACAGAATAACGCATAGTTTATGATGATTCTTGATCGCATGATCAATATATAGGCATTACGTCCAAAACAAGTAGACCGAAATCCATCTTCATCAACTACTATTACTCCACCCTCAGCCGCTATCCAACACACATCTTAAGGTATTGAGTTCATAACAAACAGAGTAATGCTTGGAGCATGATGACATAATGTAGACAAAGTAAGACCAATTAATATGTTATAGCCCCGTCATTTTATCCTCAGTAGCAATAATACTCACTGCAACCCATCCTATCACAGAATAAGGACACCACAAGATTGAACCTACTACCAAGCACATCTCCCACTGAAGATAAATCAATCTACTTGGCCTAAGGGCATCTCCAGCCAGGCCCTCAAGAAGCCTCCCCAGGTGCATTTTTAGACGCCGGCGAGTAAAAATCCTCCCAGCCTCAATCCCAGAGTCACGTTTTTCGCCGGATCTGACGAAAATCACAGCCGGCGCTCGCGATGAAAACTCAGCAAACCGGAATGCAGCTGAGGGCGCCGGCGCTATATTTTAGCCGCGAAAGGCCCACTGCCAGCCTCTAATCTCTCTCTCTCTCCTTTTTTCTGGCTAGGCCCACCACGTGAGGCATGCAAAAAAAGACAACGCGGAGAAGCCGCAAGCGGCCGGCCCCGGCGCCCGTCGCTGGCCTGCGTCGCGCCTCCCCGGAGCAGCTTCACACCACCGGCCCCGCGCCGCGCCTCCCTGGAGAAGCTTCACGCCGCCGGCCCGGTCACCAATAGCCAGCCCCCGCAGGCCTCCGTGCGCTACCGAGCCCGTCACCGGAGCAGCTCTCTCCTCCACGGGCGGCCCCGGCCCCGAGCATGGCGACCACGGCCGGCCCCGAGCGGCCCCGGCCCGGAGCCACGCACTGGTGGGCGCAACCCTGAGTGGGGAGGGGCATGCATGGCCGGGGCGGGGCTCGCGCCGAGCGCCGGAGCGGAGCATGGCCGGGCGGGGCTTCGCGTCTGCGCGCCGGAGTAGGCCGTATCCGCCACAAGACTCCACGGCGCCCTCACGGGCGGTTGAGCTCCAGCTCCACGGCATGGCCGGGACGAGGACGCCCACGGGATCTCCGGCCTGGCCGTGGCGCTGCTACGCCACGGGCGTCCTGCTGCTGCTCACAGGCCCCGGCGTCTTGGCTGCGTCCTCGTCCTCCTTCCGGCTCGCTGCTCGCTGCCATCGAGGCCGAAGCTGGAGGCAGATCGACTCCGGGGAGCGCGGCCTGCAGCCTTGCGATCGCGGGGCGTGGTCTGGCGGCAGCGCGCGCATGAGGCGCGGCCGAAAGCGGCAGCAGCCGCAGGCGTGGCTGCGGCGGGGCGTGGCATCTTGTATGCGGCTGCTGCGACAGGGCGGCACTGGCGGCTGCGGAGAAGACGTGGCTCCTCCTCTCCGTCTCCTCGTTGGCCAACACCGACTTCCCGCTCTCCACGGCCGACCTCCTCCCGTTTCTCGTCGCCACGCTCACCGCCACCAACGTCCCGGCCGACACAAGGCTGGCGTGCCTCGCCAAGGCTCCATAACTTCTCCGCTAAGCTCGAGCACGTCCGGGCCGTGGTCAACAGCGGCGCCCGTCTGCTGCAGCTCTGGCGCTCTCCCCGATGGAGCGGACGGAGACGACGGCAGCGGAGTCGGCCCCCGCTTCTCGCCAACACTGCTCCTGGGAGCGCAACGAGTGGACAAATTCCCACCCCCAAGCCAAAGTTCTCACCGGCAGCCCCCCAGGAGGCGAAAAAAATGCCTCCTGGGGAGCCGAACGGCTGGAGATGCCCTAAGAAGACGGATAGATCAGAGAGAAATACAAAGCTATAAAATCACATATATAAATCTCAGAAAAGACTCAGATACTTTCAATGAATAATCTAATTATAAACCCATAATTCATCAAATCCCAGCAAACACACTGCGAGAATTACATCGAGTAGATCTTCGAAGAGATTGTTGTATTGAAGATCAAAGAGAGAGAGAGACACATACAGAGAGAGAGAGAGAGAGGACATCTAGCTACTGCTATGGACTCATAGGTCCTGTGGGAACTACTCACACTTCATGGAGGAGGCAGCAAAGTCGACGAAAATCGCGTCCCTAATGGTTTCCCCGTCCAGCAAAGTACCGACGGTGGTCACCAGATGGGATCGCGGAAGAACAGAGTCTTGCGGCGGCGGAATAATTGTTTCGGGTCTCGCTCTGGTTGTTTCTGGATTTTTAGAAATTTATAGCGCTAGAATTAGATCAAAAGGAGCCATGTGAGACCCACAAGCTCACAGGGGGCGCCCTGGGGGGCGCCCCTGGGCTTGTGGCTCCCTTGGCCATCGTCTGGTGCATCCACGAAACTTCTAGGGTCTCCTCTGTTTTAGAAAAAAACACCGTAAAATTTTATCGCGTTTGTACTTCGTTAGGTATGTGTTTTTTTTGCGAAACAAAAAAATAGGCAAAAAAACAGAAACTGGCACTGAGCACTAAGTCAATATGTTAGTCCAAAAAATGATATAAAATGACATACAAAGCATACAAGATTTGTAATATTATAGCATGAAACAATAAAAAAATATAAATACATCGGAGACATATCAATGGACATGCTCCAGATGGTGTGGAAGAATTGCCCCCCCCTAATGCAATTTCTTTGCATAGCTTGTTATCAACAATATGATTTGGATGGCCGATAGGCTTCAATGTCGGGGTTGGCCTAACTACAACCCTTGCCCCCTCTGCAAGCAGCTCAAGAGTCGGTGGCACATCTTCTTTTATAATGCCGCTACACCGTCAGAGTTTGGGGAATGATTAAATCCTGGCTTGGCCTGATTGATATACACCCTTCTAATTGTGTTGATCGGATTCATGGAATCTAAATGCATCTAGCATGTTGCAGTCCCACGGGTACTGGTTTCTCTAATGAAGCTAATCTCTTCAGAAGTTTGGAAAGAGAGAAATGTTCGTGTCTTCCGCGACACCGTGCTGTCGGTTGGAGTCATAGTTGCTAAGATCAAGCGAAAACTATGCTATGGTGCCTCTTGGGGGCTAAATATTTGTGTGATGTAATGCCGTGAGAGTAATGCTTTTTAATTAGGCCTATGGCCAAGACTTCTAAACCTTCTTATTAATCAATGAAGTGACAAATCTTTTGCCTTACTTAAAATAAAACATTTCTGTATTAGGACCTATTTTTAATTAATCTTCGATAAACAATTGACTATTGCGCCCAGAAGTATTTGTGTTCCGAACTCCTATCTAGTAGAATCTTATCCAAACAATTAATGGTGAGTAACATCACAGAATTCGAAGTATGCAATCGTGCAAGGTTTTCCCGTTCGTTGCAGGAGAATGATGCCTGTGCAACTGTGTTCGATTGTGGCAGTCGTTCTGATGAGTGCTACAGCGCGGTAGTAGGTTGGTGATTAACTACAGTGAACAGTCCAAGATTGAACTTCAAAGAACACGTACTACATTGCACTGGAGCCGTTGAGGAACCGACGTCAACTGTCAATGACACAGTCCTGTCCCCTGACTGTCAAGGATCCGAAGAGTAACCTTTGCGCCATCCTGCTAGTCGCAACCGGCTATTTTACCGCTCTTTTTTTACCTGAAACATGCAGAGGCAGCTGCCTCGGGTACTGCTACAGTTGATTCCGTAAAGCAGGACGAGCAGTCACGTTCAGGTTGGTTGACGCATTAAGATTCAAACATATAATGCCGTGAACACAGTACATATAAGAGGAGGTGGTGCCGTAAAACAATGGTAGTGAGTGATACATTTAAGCCAACTCCAACGTGCGACCTCAAACGGAGTCCGTTTGGTCCGAATTTGGTCCGTTTTGAGGTGGCAAAACGGAACTATGTCTGGCTTGGGCAGGCCTAGTGTCAACGCACTCAACGCGTGGCCACGTCCCCAACTTATGCGTGCCGGACTTAGAAAAAACACTAAAAAGGCATGGAAAAACCAAAAAAAGCAAAGAACATTAAAAAAGGCATTATATAGAATAGCTAAAACATATAAAAAATTTAATTAACGTCCACCGTCGTCACGGCCCATGCGCAGTACATAAGATGAAATAAAAAACATAAAAAAGATAACGCGGCCGCCCTGCGTGCCGCAGAAGCCGTCGCCGCCGATGCTGATGTCGTAGCAGCCGCTGTCTTCAGGCGCCACCATCCTCGTCGTCGCTCGTCAGGTTGATGTAGGGTGGTGGCGTCCAGAGGTGGGGCGGCGGCCCCCAGAATGGGTCGGGCGCGTGCTGTGCAGGCTGCGGCGGCGGCGGTGCTGGTGGTAGTGACCATGGAGCCCATGCATGCTCCTCTGTGGGCTCCTCCTTCACCTCCTACTTGACGTCCAGCTCCGGCACGTACACATCTCCGGAGGCCGGCAGCTTGAGCATCTGCTGCAAGCCCTCCCACCCTTCCTCCTATTGGCGTCTGTACTCCCGCTTAGAGTCCTCCATGACGGCATGCAGGAGCCGCTCCTCCTCGTTGGCCGTCATGGCGGGAGGCTGCGGGTGACGGTGTCCTGGATTGGGGGGGGGGGGGGGTCCTAACCTAGTCGGTCAATTCTTTTTGGGTTGGGCCGATGGACCCTCATCCGTGGTCAAGATGGACTCAGGAGGCCGTACGCAGGAGGCGTGATCAAGACTACCTCCACCGAAGACTTGACGTATACTCCAAGATCTCTGTTGTCGCCTTGCTCCTAGATACCGACCTTGTAACCCTAGATACCCTCCCTGGCGTGTATATAAGCTAGAGGGTTTAGCCCGTAGGAGGGACATCAACGTAAAATCATTCACCTAGCCCTAGAATTAGACCACACATTACGATCTCGAGGTAGATCAACTCTATACTTGATACATCTTCATCAATATAAACAAGAGCAGGGTGTAGGGTTTTACCTCCATCAAGAGGGCCCGAACCTGGGTAAACATCGTCTCCTTCGTTCCTGTTAACCTCGATCTAAGATCCACAGCTCGGGACCCCCTACCCGGAGGTCTGCCGGTTTTGACACCAACAGCGGGGGTGGCGCTGACGGGGAGGTAGACGACGTCGGCATCAGGCCGCACACTCTTGGCGGGCTCGGTGCGTGCAGATGGGGCGCACTTTGGGACACACATCGCAGGCTACGACCACGGCCGGCAAAAAAGGTTTGCCGACGCATGTCGTGCTCGTCCTGGAAGCATGTGCCCCAGAGGGGCGAGTTGACATCATACCTGCAGTTGGCGAGGAGCTGGCGCGGAATCCTGGCGCGATGACGGGCGATCCCCTGGAGGCGGACACAGCCGCTCGCCGGGACGGGGGGAATGGGCACCCGATCCGGGCTCAGATGCCACCCATTGGGGAGGTGGGCCTCTAACCACGGCAACGGGGTGCCGGTCTCCCAGTACTGGCGGCAGACTTCAACCTTCACATACGGCCTGTAGCATGGCGCGACCGCCGGAGGGGAGATGGAGAAAGACGCTGGCGAGGTGGACTAGCTGGCCGTACTTCCAGACGAGGCGGATGACGACCGCCTCGTGGTCGTGCTTGGTATTTTTGCCGGGGTGCCACTTCCAGAAACCCATGGCCGGCGGGGAGCGAGGTCGACGACGGCTAGGGTTTGGTGTCTCCAATGGAGGGGGCAATGGTGGGGAAGTGGATGGGGATGGGGAAGTGGCAGTGGAAGTTCACGGCTTTTCCATAAAAAAGGACGTGGCCGGGGGCCGTCTAGGTGATGACTTGTGGGCCCAACCATCCGTGCGCATTGACTAGGGTTGGTGGGAGGTCGTTGGACGACCGACACGCAGGCCTGAGGCGGACGCCGAGACGCCGCATGCCCGTTCGTTTGTTGTCCGTGTGTCTATGAAGCTCGCTCAACTACGCGTCTGAAATGGGTTGAGCCGAATAAAAAATGGACACAATTTAAGGACGGAGATGCGTGTTGGGCCGGCTTGTCTGTCCGTTTTAGTCTAAACGGACGCGGCCGGTCGGGGATCTGCGTTGGAGTTGGCCTTACTCCGGCGATCTTTCCTCTCCCGCGCATCAGGACGGTTTGATGAGCGGTAAAACAGAGTGACATATCAGGCCCCTATGCATGCAAAGTTTGCTCTTGCTCTGTCGCTCTGGCTGTCTGGCAGCACACAAGAACAAGATGCATGTCTTTCGGAAGGTGGTTGCCATTGCTGGCTTATTTCTGCCGCCGGATCGATCTCTGACTCCTGTGCGCGCACGAAGACACACGTCTTTGCCGAAGACTCGAAGCAGCATCTTACGTGCATTAAAGGCGTCACGCGAGACTCGCATCGAGTGCACATGCATGGCATATCAGCCATGGCGGATGGCGCCGTCTCATCTGTTTACATGAGGATGGGGCGCGGCCTACTCCTGTATCAATTATCTGTCATCCGTTCGCGTACGCACTGACTGTTCACATTGTCATCATCTTAAGCTTTGGAATGCTCGTAATAATATGTACTTCCTCCGTTTCTAAATATAAGTCTTTCTAAAGATTTTAATATGAAGAGTAAATGGCGCTGGCGGTTCGAGAACTTGCGCTGCGGGTGCACTTAAGTCACGGTACTTGGAAACTGAAAAAACCCGTCAGAGAACTTGCATTGCGGGTGTAGATAGGTCACATATGCCATCTGAACCGGTCAGCTGCCCGGTTTTCTCCCTCTAACGGTCAAGCGCGATAAATTTGTTGGCTGCCTGCCCAACTAGCAAATAAGTAGTGCTTAATCTTAGGCGTACAAGTCACAACGTACAGCACGAAGGACTAGGATCGTATCAATGGAGCTGTCGTTTCTCCTGGTCCATTAGATTAGATATATGGTGCTATGTCTGTACATGTATACTCAGTGTTCCTCAACCCCAAATAAGCAGAAGGACATCAACAGCTGTGCGTTAATTAAACCCTCATCTACCGTCCAAAAGTAAAGTAACCACGAGTCTAATCATGTTTCCATTTTTCCGTTCAAATAGACCCATGTAGTTAAATGCGCCGTTAGATCTCGTGCTCCTAGCTTTTGTCTGCTTAATTAGCTGTAGCTAGCACTGCGTATGTACGCTTGCCCCGTGATTGATCCTTCTTTGCCCTAGCTTGGGATCCATGGCAAGCTATGCTGTTGAGATGTCGGTTTCAGCTGTGCCTTTGCCTGGCTTGTCCAGATTGAGAACGGAGACATTCTCTGATGCGCACCACGTACTAGGCGGCTTAATCTCCATCATTAATCAATTACAACGATTTATTTGGTGGCTGGGTAGTCATGATTGCTACTAGTTGTTTCTTAATTTTTTTCTCCTGATGTTTCTTTAGTATACCTAGTTTCCCTGGGAATGTCGCTGAGAGTGCAGTAGTGGCAGTCCTTCTACATATAGCATTGGAATGTTTTTTGTAGGTATGAATGAAAAATTCTTATCTCATACGACTGATATTGGCCTGGTTATGTCTTTATCTCATGCGATTGATATTGGCCTGGTTATATCCTGCCAGAGGGAGTGCATAGTTCGTATTATAAGGACCTCTACCGTTTCTTCTCGCAAGCGATGAAGGGCCGATAGAAATACCACATGGTGAAGTGCGCCGACATTTGCCTTCCCAAGGAAACGGGTGAGTTGGGTATTCTGGCCTCTAGTCGGATGAACGCCGCCCTCATGCTTAGGTGGGTCTGGCGGATCATCCGCGGGGAGGGAGGATTATGGCTGTTGCTTCTTCAGGCAAAGTACCTTTGGGGAGTGCCGCGTCTAGCTTGCAACCGCATGGAGGGCTCCCGATTTTGGCGGTCGATCCGGAAGATAAAGCGAAATTCACCTGGGGTTGTCCTTCTCGATTGGTAATGGCCGAGGGGCCATGTTTTGGTTAGATCGTTGGTGTTGGAAATATGCCCTAGAGGCAATAATAAATTAGTTATTATTATATTTCCCTGTTCATGATAATCGTTTATTATCCATGCTATAATTGTATTGATAGGAAACTCAGATACATGTGTGGGTACATAGACAACACCATGTCCCTAGTAAGCCTCTAGTTGACTAGCTCGTTGATCAATAGATGGTTACAGCTTTCACGACCATGGACATTGGATGTCGTTGATAACGAGATCACATCATTGGGAGAATGATGTGATGGACAAGACCCAATCCTAAGCCTAGCACAAAGATCGTAGTTCAGTATGCTAAAGCTTTTCTAATGTCAAGTATCATTTCCTTAGACCATGAGATTGTGCAACTCCGGATACCGTAGGAATGCTTTGGGTGTACCAAAGCGTCACAACGAATCGGGTGGCTATAAAGGTGCACTACAGGTATCTCCGAAAGTGTCATTGGGTTGTACGAATCGAGATCGGATTTGTCACTCCGTAAACGGAGAGGTATCTCTGGGCCCACTCGGTAGGACATCATCATAATGTGCACAATGTGACCAAGGGGTTGATCACGGGATGATGTGTTACGGAACGAGTAAAGAGACTTGCCGGAAACGAGATTGAACAAGGTATCGGGATACCGACGATCGAATCTCGGGCAAGTACAATACCGCTAGACAAAGGGAATTGAATACGGATTGATTGAATCCTCGACATCGTGGTTCATCCGATGAGATCATCGTGGAACATGTAGAGCCAACATGGGTATCCAGATCCCGCTGTTGGTTATTGACCGGAGAACGCCTCGGTCATGTTCAAGATGGTTCCCGAACCCGTAGGGTCTACACACTTAAGGTTCGATGGCGATGCTAGGGTTATAAAGGAAGTTTGTATGTGGTTACCGAATGTTGTTTGGAGTCCCGGATGAGATCCCGGACGTCACGAGGAGTTCCGGAATGGTCCGGAGGTAAAGATTTATATATGGGAAGTCCTGTTTTGGTCACCGGAAAAGTTTCGGGTTTTTCCGGTAACGTACCGGGACCACCGGGAGGGTCCCGGGGGTCCACCAAGTGGGGCCACTAACCCTCGGAGGGCTGCATGGGCCAAGTGTGGGAGGAACCAGCCCTGTGGGCTGGTGCACCCCCCACAAGGGGCCCAAGGCGCCTAAGGAGAGGAGAGGGGGCAAACCCTAAGGGCAGATGGGCCTTAGGGCCCATACCTGGTGCGCCTCCCTCTCCCCCTCCACCTGGCAGCCACCCAGATGGGTTTGGGGCTGGCCGCCGCCCCTAGGGTGGAACCCTAGAGGGGGCGCAGTCCCCCTCCCTCTCCCCTATAAATACTTGAGGCTTGGGGGCTGCCAAACACATGAGTTTTCTCCCTCTATTGGCGCAGCCCTGCCTCTCCTCCTCCTCCTCTCCAGTGGTGCTTGGCAAAGCCCTGCAGGATTGCCACGCTCCTCCACCACCACCACGCCGTTGTGCTGCTGCTGGATGGAGTCTTCCTCAACCTCTCCCTCTCTCCTTGCTGGATCAAGGCGTGGGAGACGTCACCGGGCTGTACGTGTGTTGAACGCGGAGGTGCCGTCCGTTCGGCACTAGGATCTCCGGTGATTTGGATCACGACGAGTACGACTCCATCAACCCCGTTCTCTTGAACGCTTCCGCTTAGCGATCTACAAGGGTATGTAGATGCACTCTCCTTCCCTCGTTGCTAGTTTCTCCATAGATAGATCTTGATGACACGTTGGAAAATTTTGAATTTCTGCTACGTTCCCCAACAGTGGCATCATGAGCTAGGTCTATTGCATAGATTCTTTGCACGAGTAGAACACAAAGTAGTTGTGGGCGTTGATTTTGTTCAATATGCTTACCGTTACTAGTCCAATCTTGTTTCGACGGTATTGTGGGATGAAGCGGCCCGGACCGACCTTACACGTACTCTTACGTGAGACAGTTCCACCGGTCGACATGCACTTGGTGCATAAGGTGGCTAGCGGTGCCGCCTCTCCCACTTTAGTCGGAACGGATTCGATGAAAAGGGTCCTTATGAAGGGTAAATAGCAATTGGCATATCACGTTGTGGTTTTATGAGGTAAGAAACGTTCTTGCTAGAAACCCACAGCAGCCACGTAAAACATGCAACAACAATTAGAGGACGTCTAACTTGTTTTTGCAGGGTATGCTATGTGATGTGATATGGCCAAGTAGAATGTGATGAATGATATGTGATGTATGAGATTGATCATGTTCTTGTAATAGGATTCACTACTTGCATGTCGATGAGTATGACAACCGGCAGGAGCCATAGGAGTAGTCTTTATTTATTGTATGACATGCGTGTCATTAAACAACGCCATGTAATTACTTTACTTTATTGCTAAGCGGTAGCCATAGTAGTAGAAGTAATAGTTGGCGAGACAACTTCATGAAGACACGATGATGGAGATCATGGTGTCATACCGGTGACGATGATGATCATGGAGCCCCGAAGATGGAGATCAATGGAGCTATATGATATTGGCCATATCATGTCACTACCATATATAATTGCATGTGATGTTTATTATGTTTCTGCATCTTGTTTACTTAGAACGACGGTAGTAAATAAGATGATCCCTTACAACAATTTCAAGAAGTGTTCTCCCTAATTGTGCACCGTTGCTAAAGTTCGTAAGCTTCTAAGCACCACGTGATGATCGGGTGTGATGGATTCTTACGTTCACATACAACGGGTGTAAGATGATTTACACACGCCGAAACACTTAGGGTTAACTTGACGAGCCTAGCATGTACAGACATGGCCTCGGAACACGAGACCGAAAGGTCGAGCATGAGTCGTATAGTAGATACGATCAACATGAATATGTTCACCGATGATGACTAGTCCGTCTCACATGATGATCGGACACGGCCCTAGTTGACTCGGATCATGTAATCACTTAGATGACTAGAGGGATGTCTATTCGAGTGGGAGTTCATAAGATGAACTTAATTATCATGAACATAGTCAAAAGACCTTTTGCAAATTATGTCGAAGCTCGCGCTTTAGTTCCACCGTTTAGATATGTTCCTAGAGAAAATATAGTTGAAAGATGACAAGAGCGATTATGCGGACGTAGAAAGCTTATGTCCCTAATGCACCGCTTAGCGAGCTGAACCCCAATCGTGTCTGTGGATGTTGCGAACATCGGACATACACGTTTTGATAACTACGTGATAGTTCAGTTAAACGGTTTAGAGTTGAGGCACCAAAGAAGTTTTTCGAAACGTCGCGGAACATATGAGATGTTTCGAGGGCTGAAATTGGGATTTCAGGCTTGTGCCCACGTCAAGAGGTATAAGACCTCCGATGATTTTCTTAGCCTGCAAACTAAGGGAGAAAAGCTCAATCGTTGAGCTTGTGCTCAGATTGTCTGAAGTGCAACAATCACTTGAATCAAGTGGGAGTTGATCTTCCAGAGATAGTGATGTTTCTCCAAAGTCATTGCCACCAAGCTGCTAGAGCTTCGTGATGAACTATAACAAATCAGGGATAAATATGATGATCCTTGAGATATTCACAATGTTTGACACCACGAAAGTAGGAATCAAGAAGGAGCATCAATTGTTGATGATTGGTGAAACCACTAGTTTCAAGAAGGGCACGGGCAAGAAGGGATACTTCATGAAACGGCAAATCAGTTGCTGCTCTAGTGAAGAAACCCAAGGTTGAACCCAAACCCGAGATTAAGTGCTTATGTAATAAGGGGAACAACCACTGGAGCAGCATTACCCTAGATACTTGGTAGATGAGAAGGCTGGCAAGGTCGATAGAAGTATATTGGATATACATTATGTTAATGTGTACTTTACTAGTACTCCTAGTAGCACCGTGGTATTAAGATACCGGTTCGGTTGCTAAGTGTTAGTAACTCGAAATAAAAGAGCTACGGAATAAACGGAGACTAGCTAAAGGTGAGCTGACGATATGTGTTGGAAGTGTTTCCAAGTTTGATGTGATCAAACATCGCACGCTCCCTCTACCATCAAGATTAGTATTAAACCTGAATAATTGTCATTTGGTGTTTGCGTTGAGCATAGACATGATTGGATTATGTCTATCACAATACGATTATTCATTTAAGGAGAATAATGGTTACTCTATTTATTTGAATAACACCTTCAATAGTCTTGCACCTAAAGGAATGGTTTATTGAATCTCGATCGTAGTGATACACGTTTTCATGCCAAAAGATATAAGATAGTAATGATAGTACCACTTACTTGTGGCACTGCCATGTAAGTCATATTGGTATAAACGCATGAAGAAGCTCCATGTTGATGGATCTTTGGACTCACTCGTTTTTGAAAAGTTTGAGACATGCGAACCATGTCTATTGGTGCATACGCATGAAGAAACTCCATGCAGATGGACCGTTTTGACTCACTTGATTTTGAATCACTTGAGACATGCAAATCATACCACATGGGCAAGATGACTGAAAGCCTCGTTTCAAAGAAATGGAACAAGAAAGCAACTTGTAGGAAGTAACACATTTTGATGTGTGCAGTCCAATGAGTGCTGAGGCATGCAAAGGAATATCGTTATGTTCTTACTTCACAGATGATTCGAGTAGATATTGAGTATATTTACTTGATGAAACACAAGTCTGAATTATTGAATGGTTCAAGTAATTTCAGAGTGAAGTTTAAGATCTTCGTGACAAGAGGATAGAATGTCTATGATATGATCATAGAGATGAATATCTGAGTTACGAGTTTTGGCACACAATTAAGACATTGTGCAAATTGTTTCACAATTAATACCGCACCGAACACCATAGTGTGATGGTGTGTCCGAACATCATAGTTGCACCCTATTGGATATGGTGCGCACCATGATATCTCTTATCGAATTACCACTATCGCTCATGGGTTAGGCATTAGAGACAACCGCACTCACTTTAATGGGGCACCACGTAATTCCGTTGAGACGACACCGTTTGGAGAAACCTAAGTTGTCGTCTCTTAAAAGTTTGGGGCTGCGACGCTTATGTGAAAAAGTTTCATCGTGATAAGCTCGAACCCAAAAACCGGATAAATACATCTTCATAGGATACCCAAAACGGTTGGGTATACCTCCTAATTCAGATCCGAAAGCAATAGGGGTCGTTTCTAGAAACGGGTCCTTTCTCGAGAAAAAGTTTCTCTCGAAAGAATTAAGTGGGAGGATGGTGGAGACTTGATGAGGTTATTGAACCGTCACTTCAACAAGTGTGTAGCAAGGGCACAGGAAGTTGTTCCTGTGGCACCTACACCAATTGAAGTCGAAGCTTATGATAGTGATCATGAAGTTTTGGATCAAGTCACTACCGTACCTCGTGGGGTGACAAGGATGCGCATCGCTTCGTGAGTGGTACGGTGATCTCGTTCTTGAAGGTCATGTTGCTAGACAACAATGAACCTACGAGCTATGGAGAAGCGATGGTGGGCCCAAATTCTGACAAATGGTTAGAAGCCATGAAATCCGAGATAGGATCCATGTATCATAACAAAGCATGGACTTTGGTGGACTTGCCCGATGATCGGCAAGCCATTGAAATAAATGGATCTTTAAGAAGAAGACGGACGTGGACGGTAATGTCACCGTCTATGAAGCTCGACTTGTGGTGAAGAGTTTTTCACAAGTTCAAGGAGTTGACTACGATGATATTTTCTCATCCGTAGCGATGCTTAAGTCCGTCGGAATCATGTTAGCATTAGCTGCATTTATGAAATCTGGCAGATGGATGTCAAAACAAGTTTCCTTACCGGTTTTTAAGGAAAGGTTGTATGTGATAAAATCAGAAAAGTTTTGTCAATCCTAAGGATGCTAAAAGGTATGCTAGCTCCAGCAATCCTTCTAAGGACCGGAGTAAGCATCTCGGAGTTGGAATATGCACTTTGATAGGATGATCAAAGATTTTGGGTTTATACAAAGTTTATGAGAAACTTGTATTTCCAAAGAAGTGAGTGGGAGCACTATAGAATTTCTCGATGAGTATATGTTGTTGACATATTGATGATCGTAAATGATGTGGAATTCTGGAAAGCATATAGGGTTATTTGAAAGATGATTTTCAATAGAAAACCTGGATTAGGCTACTTGAACAATAAGCATCAAGATCTATAAGATAGATCAAAATGCTTAATAATACTTTCAAATGAGCACATACCTTGACATGATCTTGAAGGTGTTCAAGATGGATCACCAAAGAAGGAGTTCTTGCCTGAGTTGTAAGGTATGAAGTTAAGAGTTAAAAGCTCGACCACGGCGGAAGAGAGACAAAGGACGAAGGCCGTCCCTATGCTTCAGATGTAGGCTCTATAGTATGCTATCTTTGTACCGCACCGGAAGTGTGCCTTGCCATGAGTCAGTCAAGGGGTACAAGAATGATCCAGGAACGGATCATTGGACAGCGGTCAAAATTATCCTTAGAAGAATAAGGAAATATTTCTCGATTATGGAGGTGATAAAGAGTTCGGCGTAAAGGGTTACGTCGATGCAAGCTTTAACACCTATCCGAGTGACTCTGAGTAGCAAACCGGATACGTATAGTGGAGCAACCATTTTGAATAAGGTTCAAGTGGAGCGTGGAAGCATCATTTACAATATGACATAGAAAATTGCGAAGTACACACGGATCTGAAAGGTTCGGACCGTTGACTAAAACCTCTCTCACAAGCAAAACATGATCAAACCTCGTAACTCATTGAGTCTTAATCACATGATGATGTGAACTAGTTCTACGCACACTAGTAAACTCTTTGGATGTTGGTCACATGGCGATGTGACCTATCGTGCTAATCACATGACGATGTGAACTAGATTATTGACTCTAGTGCAAGTGGGAGACTGTTGGAAATATGCCCTAGAGGCAATAATAAATTAGTTATTATTATATTTCCTGTTCATGATAATCGTTTATTATCCATGCTATAATTGTATTGATAGGAAACTTCGGATACATGTGTGGGTACATAGACAACACCATGTCCCTAGTAAGCCTCTAGTTGACTAGCTCGTTGATCAATAGATGGTTACAGGTTTCACGACCATGGACATTGGATGTCGTTGATAACGGGATCACATCATTGGGAGAATGATGTGATGGACAAGACCCAATCCTAAGCCTAGCACAAAGATCGTAGTTCGTATGCTAAAGCTTTTCTAATCTCAAGTATCATTTCCTTAGACCATGAGATTGTGCAACTCCCGGATACCGTAGGAATGCTTTGGGTGTACCAAACGTCACAACGTAATCGGGTGGCTATAAAGGTGCACTACGTATCTCCGAAAGTGTCTGCATTGGGTTGGCACGAATCGAGACTGGGATTTGTCACTCCGTAAACGGAGAGGTATCTCTGGGCCCACTCGGTAGGACATCATCATAATGTGCACAATGTGACCAAGGGGTTGATCACGGGATGATGTGTTACGAAACGAGTAAAGAGACTTGCCGGAAACGAGATTGAACAAGGTATCGGGATACCGACGATGGAATCTCGGGCAAGTACAATACCGCTAGACAAAGGGAATTGAATACGGGATTGATTGAATCCTCGACATCGTGGTTCATCCGATGAGATCATCGTGGAACATGTGGGAGCCAACATGGGTATCCAGATCCCGCTGTTGGTTATTGACCGGAGAACGTCTCGGTCATGTCTGCATTGTTCCCGAACCCGTAGGGTCTACACACTTAAGGTTCGATGGCGCTTAGGGTTATAAAGGAAGTTTGTATGTGGTTACCGAATGTTGTTCGAGTCCCGGATGAGATCCCGGACGTCACGAGGAGTTCCGGAATGGTCCGGAGGTAAAGATTTATATATGGAAGTCCTGTTTTGGTCACCGGAAAAGTTTCGGTTTTTCCAGAACGCATCGGACCACCGGGAGGGTCCCGGGGGTCCACCAAGTGGGGCCACTAACCCCGGAGGGCTGCATGGGCCAAGTGTGGGAGGGAACCAGCCCTAGGTGGGCTGGTGCGCCCCCCACAAGGGGCCCAAGGCGCCTAAGGAGAGGAGAGGGGGCAAACCCTAAGGGCAGATGGGCCTTAGGGCCCATACCGTGCGCCTCCTCTCCCTCCACCGGCCGCCACCCAGATGGGATTGGGGCTGGCCGCCCCTAGGGTGGAACCCTAGAGGGGCGCAGCCCCTCCCTCTCCCTATAAATACTTGAGGCTTGGGGCTGCCAACACATGAGTTTTCTCCCTCTATTGGTGCAGCCTCGCCTCCTCCTCCTCCTCTCCCGTGGTGCTTGGTGAAGCCCTGCTGGATTGCCACGCTCCTCCACCACCACCATGCCGTTGTGCTGCTGCTGGATGGAGTCTTCCTCAACCTCTCCCTCTCTCCTTGCTGGATCAAGGCGTGGGAGACGTCACCGGACTGTACGTGTGTTGAACGCGGAGGTGCCGTCCGTTCGGCACTAGGATCTCCGGTGATTTGGATCACGACGAGTACGACTCCATCAACCCTGTTCACTTGAACGCTTCCGCTTAGCGATCTACAAGGGTATGTAGATGCACTCTCCTTCCCTCGTTGCTAGTTTCTCCATAGATAGATCTTGGTGACACATAGGAAAATTTTGAATTTCTGCTACGTTCCCCAACAGTTGGGTGGACGGAACTCCTCTTTGCACGGGTTCCCAGACTTGTTTGCCATCTGTGTGAATCCGTTGCTATTGGTCTCTCAGGCGGTCCAAAATGGTCAATGGAACATCTTGTTTCGTCACTCATTTGGCCCAGCGGAGGTGTTGGAGTGGTCCAATTTACAGGCAACCCTACCTCCCGTGTTGGCTAATGACCCGGTTTTGCGCAATGGATCCTTTCTCCCTTGGGAGAATTTTCGGTGGCTTCGGCATACCGTGCGTTGTGACGTAGGACGACGATTGAGTGGATGATGCCCCTTTGGAAGGCGCCTCTCCCCTTGAAGATTAATTTTTTTATTTGCCGTCTACTAAGGGATTGCCTCCCTTTGAAGACGGAGGTGCTCAAGAGGCATGGCCCGGGCAATGGGTTGTGCCCATTGTGTGGTGTTCTAGAAACTCGAACCCACATCCTCTTCTCCTGCACGGCGGCTAGGTTTCTTTGGATCTTTGTCCGGGAGGCCCTCGGGCATGAGTAGGAAGTTGCGCCAGCTTCCTCCAGGCCAGAGCGGTGCGGACCGGAAGGCAAAGACGCCTCTTCTGGCTGATCTTTGTTGTGCTTACTTGGACGCTATGGATGACGTGTAATAAGATGGTGATCGAGAGGGTCTTTCTGCAATGAGCCTATGGCTCTTTCGTCAAATTTCTTGTGTTCATGCAGCACTGGCACCTGCTGGCTAGGCAACGGGACCAGGTGCGCCTGTGGCGGATGTTGGACGCACTACATTCCTTGGCGCGTCGACTAGCTTCTCCGGAAACCCCTTGATGTGATGCCACTTGGTGGCCTTTTTTCTTCCTTTTCTCTAATGTTTTTTTGGGCTTGCTTGTTCTGTAGCCCTAGTAGACTCTTTATGTCGGTATGTTGCAACTCGGTTTGTGGACGGGGTTGTTGCTTTATTTATATGGGACGAAAGTCTGTTTCAAGATATTGGCCTGGTTCAAAGGATAACAGTACATGAACGATCTAGTCCAAAACATAAAACTGGACCTCTTACTATGTCACCTAATGCTAACACTGCTTGGGATGTAAAACAGGTTGCTAAACAACAAGTAGCAGAAGATGGTTACTGTTAGAGCATCTCCAACATTGCTCGAAAAATCTTTCTCAATAAGTGGTTATTATAGGGGTCCCACTTGTCAATGAGATCTCTCTCTCTATCTCTATCTTACTCTCTCCCTCCCTCTCTCTCTCTCAAGACCATAATGGAAAACAACAGTGTGAGTGGTGGGCGGCGGTGGCGTGATGGTCTGACAAGCGGCTACGACGATGGCATGTGGTCATCAATTGAGTTGCTCAGGCGGCGGCGATGGCATGTTGGGCATTGGCAATGACGCGATGACATGACATGTATTGGGAAAGGTAGTAGGATAAGGCCAAATCTTCCTAAATATTGGGGAAGATGGGGTGTTCTATTGGGACGTCTGAATGATTTATTGGAAATTGTGGAACTGTTGGAGCACGTGTTTTGGCCCAACTCCCCCAATACATGAATTTAATTGGAGATTGGGAATCTCAAGATGCTCTTAGAATTATGCCCTTTTGGTAATCCATATGTTATTTGGGGTGTGCCATATGTGATTTTGGCCCATTCTAAATTCAAGCCCCTGTTTTACTTTCTAAGTTTTGAGGGAGAGGAATGAGTAGTTTTCTACTCCTCTTGTAATGGCTACAATCAAATAAAACAATTCTATTTCAAAAGCTCCAAAAATCCCAAAGAAAAAGGGGATCAAATAAATAAATTTCAAGGAGCAATATTCCAAAAAGTAGCCATTAGAAGAAGAATGGGGATAAACATGTCTTCTTGTTCTTCAAATTAGGAAAAATAGCCTTCCAAAATACGGCGTCACAAGTTTTTGCTTGTTATCTAAATTAAACGCATGACAATCGCAGCTTCCCTCTGTGAAGGGCCTTTCTATTTACTTTTATGTTGTGTCGCCACCTTCCTAGAGCAAGTTTAACATGTATTCTGTCTAACATTATGTGATGCATGAGTAATGTGATGCCTTGTACTAAATCATAATAGCTAGTCCTTCTTCAACTTCTTTGGTGTCTTGCATTTATGTTTTGCTTCACAAAAAGACTCGCGGGATACCATGTTGTCATATTTGCATCATGTCCATTTTGATCATCTTGATGTTTGAGATGATTTATTATAACTTACTAATTGGTTGGAATCATACCATGGGAGAGCATAGTTACTAAGTTTTTGTTATGTTGCGGTTATTTTTATCAGACATTTGAAAAGTGGTCGCAGACTAAATTTTTGTGCATACACATAACAAAAAAAGGTAATCATAAAAGTTTTTGTTTGTTGCATTAGTTTGTTAACTAAAATGCTTGAGGGCATGCAATAGGCTGCTCAGGGAGCTGAAACGTCTCAAACGTATCTACTTTTGCTATGTTGTTGGCCTCTAATTTGCATAATCTGACTAAAACTAATCCAGATTGACATTGTTTTCAACAGAATTTCACCATGGTGTTTTTTTGCGCATAATTAAAGTTGTCTGAAAGCTCCCCAAATTTTATTGAATTGTTTCCCGGAAGAAAGAGCCACAGAGCTAGAAGGGGGGCCATCAGGTGGCCACGCGACCTAGGGGACATTGGGCCCTAGTTACCACCTTACGCCCTCCTTTAGACGATAAATATGTTTTGCCTCGAAACCCTCATGAAATTAATCTCAGAAGTTTTCGCGACATGGAGCCGTCGCCACCTCTGTTCTTCTTTCGGAGGGCTAATCTGGAGGTTGATCTTGGCCTCTGGAGAGGGTATTGAGCACCATCGTCATCACCACCATCATGATTTCTCATTTCATGTGTGAGTAATATCCCATTCTCCATGTAGGTACATAGGGTGGATGGGAATTGGATGAGATATATTATGTAATAGATGCTAGATTTGTTAGGGTTTGATGCTAGTACCATGTATGTTATGAGATTGATATTATCATGTCTTTGCTATTCTTAATGCTTGACACTAGGGCCCAGGTGTCATGATTTCCGACCTAAACTCTTTATGTTTCCATGGATATATATACGTGTTTTGGATCTTATTTGCAAGTTATATGCATCTATTATGGTTCTGAACGATAGACCTTGAAGTGGCAATAATTAGGGTTATCGAAGGGGGTGGTTGTGATTTGAGAATTACATGTGTTCAAAAATTGTTAATATTTGGCTCCGGTGCTTTGTAAAAGTAGCGCTTTAATTACCCTTAATTTCTATTAGGATCCTTTCAAAACGGGAGGGTAGGACAAAAGATGTAGTGCAAATTCTTATTGTAAGCACATACAACTACACAGCGAATACATGCTTACATATGATTGATGAATTGAGCCTGATTTGTTGTCACCTTGTGTTACAGCTATTACATATTTTATTTCATCCTTGCAACGTCCATTATCCACTCCCATGCCTACCATTTTCATACTTGTTGCTCTTTTTACATCACTTTAGTATTCGCAACTGTTGGGAATCACTCTTTTATTACCACAACTACGTTCACTACATCGTTTTTGCTACTAATAAATTCTATCTAGCAAGTATTGTTTTCCACGTGTGGTTGAATTGACAATTCACCGGCTAAGGCTTATAAGTATTCTTTGACTCCCATCGTTTTGAATCAATAAATTTTGGTTGTAATACTTCTATCGAAGACTGTTGCGATCTCCTACAATTGTGGGTTATCAAGCCCAAATCTTGCCACAACTGCTAGAGTGCTCTCACATGCCATCGCATTGCTCCCCCTCCTCTTTCCCAGTTGGCGGCTACTACCTCTTGAGCATGCGTTGGTTTTCCCTTGAAGAGGAAAGGGTGATGCAGCAAAGTAGCGTAAGTATTTCCCTCAGTTTTTGAGAACCAAGGTATCAATCCAGTAGGAGACTACACGCAAATTTCCCAAAGACTGCACAAACAATCAAGAACATTGCAACCAACGCGATAAAGGGGTTGTCAATCCCTTCACGGCCACTTGCAAAAGTGAGATCTGATAAAGATAATAAGATAAATATTTTTGGTATTTTTGTTGTATAGATTGAAAAGTAAAGATTGCAAAATAAATAATAAACTAGAATTATAGATCGGAAACTTATATGATGTAAAGTAGACCCGGGGGCCATAGCTTTCACTAGTGGCTTCTCTCATGATAGCATATATTACGGTGGGTGAACAAATTACTGCCGAGCAATTGATAGAAAAGTGCGTAGTTATGAGAATATCTAGGCATGATCATGAACATAGGCATCACGTCCGTGTCAAGTAGACCGAAGCGATTCTGCATCTACTACTATTACTCCACACATCGACCGCTATCTAGCATGCATCTAGAGTATTAAGTTCATAAGAACGGAGTAACGCATTAGGCAAGATGACATGATGTAGAAGGATAAACTCAAGCAATATGATATAAACCCCATCTTTTTATCCTTGATGGCAACAATACAATACGTGTCGGTTCCCTTTACATCCGGGATCGAGCACCGCAAGATTGAACCCAAACCTAAGCACTTCTCCCATTGCAAGAAAGATCAATCTAGTAGGCCAAACTAAACCGATAATTCAAAGAGACTTGCAAAGATATCAAATAATGCATATGAGAATTCAGAGAAGAATCAAATATTGTTCATAGATAATCTTGATCATAAACCCACAATTCATCAGATCTCCACAAACACACCGCAAAAAGTATTACATCGAATAGATCTCCAAGAGCATCGAGGAGAACTTTGTATTGAGAACCAAAGAGAGAGAAGAAGCCATCTAGCTAATAACTATGGACCCGAAGGTCTGTGGTAAACTACTCACACATCATCGGAGAGGCTATGGTGTTGATGTAGAAGCCCTCCATGATCGAATCCCCCTCCGGCAGATCGCCGGAAAAGGCCCCAAGATGGGATCGGGTATAGAAGACTACGGCGGTGGAAAAGTGGTTTCGTGGCTCCCCTGGATGTTTTCAGGGTATAAGAGTATATATATAGGCGAAAGAAGTAGGTCGGTGGAGCTACGAGGGGCCCACGAGGGTGGGGGCGCGCCTACCCCCCTGGGCGCGTCCACTTGCCTCGTGGCCGCCTCGTTGCGTCTCTAACTTCCACTCCAAGTCTCCTAGATTGCTTTTGTTCCAAGAAAGATCCTCGCGAAGGTTTCGTTCCTATTGGATTCCGTTTGATATTCCTTTTCTGCGAAACACTGAAATAGGCGTAAAACAAAGAATCGCACCTTTGGGCCTCCGGTTAATAGGTTAGTCCCAAAAATAATATAAAAGAGCATATTAAAGCCCATTAAACATCCAAAACAGATAATATAATAGTATGGAACAATAAAAAATATAGATACGTTGGAGACGTATCAGGATCCCCAAGCTTAATTCCTGCTCGTCCTCGAGTAGGTAAATTATAAAAACAGAATTTTTGATGTGGAATGCTACCTAACATAATTTTCAATATAATTTTATTTATTGTGGCATGAATCTTCAGATCCAAAAGATTCAAGACAAAAGTTTAATATTGACATAAAAATAATAATACTTCAAGCATACTAACTAAGCAATTATGTCTTCTCAAAATAACATAGCCAAAGAAAGCTCATCCCTACAAAATCATATAGTTTGGCGATGCTCCATCTTCGTCACACAAAATGCTCTCATCATGCACAACCCCGTTGACAAGCCAAGCAATTGTTTCATACTTTAGTATTCTCAAACTTATTCAACTTTCACGCAATACATGAGCGCGAGCCATGGACATAGTTGTCGAGGAACACAGTAATTTCAAAAAAATTCCTACGCACACGCAAGATCATGGTGATGCATAGCAACGAGAGGGGAGATTATTGTCCACGTACCCTCGTAGACCGTTAAGCGGAAGCGTTATGACAATGCGGTTGATTTAGTCATACGTCTTCACGATCGACCGATCCTCAAGATCGAAGCGTCACGGCACCTCCGCGTTGACACGTTCAGCTTCGGTGGCGGCCGCGAACTCCACGATCCAAAGAGAGCTCGAGGGAGAGTTTCTTCAGCACGAAGGCATGGTGACGATGTTGATGAAGCTACCGACGCAGGGCTTCGCCTAAGCACCGCTACGATATGACCGAGGTGGATTATGGTGGAGGGCGGCACCGCACACGGCTAAAAGATCAATGATCAATTGTTGTGTCTTTGGGGTGCCCCCCTGCCCCTGTATATAAAGGGGGGGGAGGAGGAGAGGGCCGGCCAAGGGAGAGGCGCGCCCAAGGGGGGGCAATCCTACTCCAAGTAGGTTTGGCCCCCACCTTTCCTATTCCAAGAAGGAGAAGGGGGAAGGAGGAGGTGGAGAGAAGGAAGGAGAGGGGGGCCGCCGCCCCTTCCCCTTGTCCAATTCGGATTGGGGCAAGGGGGGCCGCGCGCCACCTCCTGGCTGCCCTCTCTCTTCTCCACTAAGGCCCATAAGGCCCAATAGCTTCTCGGGGGGGGGGGGGGTCCGGTAACCCCCGGTACTCCGGTATATGTCTGAAACCTCCCGAAACACTTCCGGTGTCCGAACATAGTCGTCCAATATATCGATATTTATGTCTCCACCATTTCGAGACTCCTCGTCATGTCCATGATCATATCCGGGACTCCGAACTATCTTCGGTACATCAAAACACAAAAACTCATAATACCGATTGTCGGTGTCAAAACCGGCGGATCTCGGGCAGGGGGTCCCGAACTGTGCGTCTAGGAGGATGGTAACAGGAGACAAGGGACACGATGTTTTTACCCAGGTTCGGGCCCTCTCGATGGAGGTAAAACCCTACTCCTGCTTGATTAATATTGATGATATGGGTAGTACAAGAGTAGATCTACCACGAGATCGTAGAGTCTAAACCCTAGAAGCTAGCCTATGGTATGATTGTTGTTCGCCCCTCTGGACTAAAACCCTCCGGTTTATGTAGAGACCGGAGAGGGCTAGGGTTACACAGAGTCGGTTATAATGGGAGGAGATCTACATATCCTTATCGCCAAGCTTGCCTTCCACGCCAAGGAAAGTCCCATCCGGACAAGGGACGAAGTCTTCAATCTTGTATCTTCATAGTCCAGGAGTCCGGCCAAAGGCTATAGTCCGGCTATCCGGACACCCCCTAATCCAGGACTCCCTCAGTAGCCCGCGAACCAGGCTTCAATGACGATGAATCCGGCGCGTAGATTGTCTTCGGCATTGCAAGGCGGGTTCTTCTCCAAATTCTGTACCATTGAATAGTGTCCGGCTTCTCGTGAATATTGTGCTCCTTGGCTTCCATGCCCAATAATGGTCGTCTTCCACGTGTCAAACGAATGCGAAAAGCCAGGATGTTTTTACTTTTACCCCCCCTAGCTGCGAAAATGAGCTGCCTATAAAAGAGACGAGGATTCAGATCCGAATCACACCATCTTCCCTTTGCGAGCGTTCATCGGAGCACATCCGACAGAAATCCATTCCATCATGGCTAGTCGACGCAGCTCCTCCTCTCTCCCTCCCAGCCCTCAACCTGGAGATTGGGAGAGATGTTCCGTCCCGCACAGCGAGCTAGTGACGCTCTAGACCAAGGGATTTCTTCCCCCAGCCTTCATGGTCCCAGTTCGAGCCGGACTCGCCACCTATAGTGGCGGAAAGCAGGCGGAGAGCGTCCCCAATCCCTCCAAAGGAGAGCGGGTATGCCTTGTCCCTTATTTCATAAGAGGCTCGGATTTCCAATTCATCTGTTTCACCGGGGGCTCCTGGAGTTCTACGGCCTCCAGTTGCACAACCTTACGCCTGCCTCCATTTTGCATATTGCGGGCTTCGTAGCCCTTTGCAAGCTGTTTTTGGGCATCGAGGCTCATTTCGCATTGTGGAAGAAGCTGTTCTGCCCTGTGCCCCGTTCTCAGGAGGGGTCGATATATCAAGTGGGCGGAGCCGAACTATGGCGCATCGCCGGGACCGGATATCTATCCGGAACCCCAAGGAAGGCGTCCGAAGACTGACCTTCAGAATTGTTTTATATAGAAGATGTCCCCCTGCCGGACCCTGTTCAGATCGGCATCCCCGAGTTCAATAATGCTCCCTTGAAGAAGCGCCTAAGCTGGCGTCCACGGAGCCCTCAGAGGGAAAATGACAAGGACGACCTTTACCTGATGAGCCGGATAAGGTTGTTAGCTCATTCCGGACTGACCATGATCGGGGTCATGGCCACATGCATTATGCGGGGGGTGCAGCCGCTTCAGTATAGAGGCCACCCCATGTGGGATTTCAATAGGGAGGATGATGCCACCCGCTGCGGCCGCAAGGGGCCGGGATCGGTTGCTGCTCTGACAAAGGCCTTGTCCGCATTGTACAAGGGAGAAGAGGAGGAGTTCATCCACGTCAATCCACATGACGGATTTTCTATGTACAATCATCCAAGCTGTGTAAGCGGACACTTCATTATGCCCATCCGTTCCATATTCCCATAGTTAAGTACCTTATCTTGTGATTTCGACACAGGAATTGCGCCGGGCCGTGAAGGATATAAACATCCCTCCTCCACAACCCGAGGATCCGGAACGGTCCCTCGATCCAGCCTCCCAAGAGGATCCGGACATATCCGTGGAGCTGATCGATGGGGTATTTTACCAACTGAGCATCGACAATGCCTTGGTCGCCATTACGGCCGGTTACCCCGGAATACTTCCGGCCTCACAGGTAACTGAGACCGAAGTCCCAATACTTTGAAAATGATCCATCCGTGCTTATTTTTTATCATCGTATACCAATGGTGTTTTGCAGGGGGAGCCCTTGAGGCGGAAGGCCGAGCTCATGTGGCTAGCCAACAAGGGAAGTAAGGCCCAGCAAGTTAAAAAGAAGTGCGGTCCGGATTGAGACGCCGCATAGCGGTATGGCGTGCCATCTTATTCCCGGGTTTTATTCCTGGAAGGCATACTAACGCTCGTGCTCTCTTCAGGAAAAAGAGCGCTCGCCGGACTATATCCGGAGAGGTTGCCAATCGAGCCTCCACCAGCCAGGCTCCAAAGCCAGGTCTAGAAGCGGAGGCAAACACGAGGCGTGCGTTGGACGCTCCTCCGACAGAGTATGCCGACAGACTGTCTGCCACCAATTTTGAGGTGGAGAGTGCCATGAATCACAGGTATCGCCGGACAGTTCTTTGTGACGCATGTTTCTCCCAAGAGGCATTGGATGCCTTCAATTCGGGAGATGCGCACCTCCGTGCCGCTCAAAATGGTCTAGCCAGAGCCACGGAGCAAAGAGTGTGAAGGACATACAGGTGAGAAAATTTGATGGTTATATATGTCAGTAGCCCACGAGACTTGAAACAGTTAGAATAACTGATTTAAGGATCATTTGTTATGCAGGATCTTACAAAAAAGAATACCCAACTGTCCCAGGAGCTGGAAGAGTGCAAAGACCAACTTGAGGCCGCACTAGCCGCGGAGGGGAGGCCAAGGAGACCCCTCCGTAATATACGCTTTGAAAGATAAGTATGTTGTGAAGTGCGGCGTGTGTAAATCGACAATATCATTGCAGATGGCGCCGAGTAGATCCGGACAAGCAACAACTATTGTGCCGGTTAAAGGCGGCGAGAGCGTGCTTACGAGGGTGAGGCGAGAAGAATAATCTCCAAGATGCCAACACCCGGCTGGGCGAGGAACTAAAGGATGTTCGTGCCCGGTCCGGACTCCGTGAAGGAGAATCGGCGGCTTCGACGCTGCATTTTTAGTAAGTGCTTGAACGAACTTTGACAAAGAGTTCGGCGAGGAAGTCGACTAACGAGTTATGTCTGTAGGTATGCTCACAGTGTCCTGCAGAGGAAATGCCGGTTCTCGGGTGACCTTCTTCCCGAAGTTTACAACCGCATTTAACGAGTTCGGCAGGTGATGAAAGGCATCGCCCAGGCCTTGTGGCCATTTGTCTCCCTGCCCGAAGGCCTTGGAGAGCTTGCAAAGAGGCTTAAGGGAGCGCGGCGGCGCTTCCGATTATGAAGATATCGGCCTGCCGTCAAGGCGCCAGGGAGGCTCGGGCCATGGTGAAGACGCGGTACACGGTGACCCAAACCACATGGCCGAGGTCGGACTGTGGGGGGCGATGGGAAGGAGATCCCGTGAGCTTAGTGTATGCGGCCAAGTAGAGTTGGCATTAATATTCCCAACGGACTGTAAACTAGACAGCCTGTTGGATGGTATTGAAGAGGAATATGCTCATTCAAATTGACTATGTAATTTAAGATGACATGTAAAATGCCTTCTAGCCGGATTGTAGATCGTTTGTCATGGCGGACCTTTTCGTTTCAACCTCGGGACCCGACAGTCCGGAGTGTGTCCGAATACCCTCTTGGTTATGTAGGAACCGGGGCATGCATGTAGACCAGGCGTAGGGGTCATTAGTGCTTGAACAGACAAGTGCCCAATTAGTTATGTTATATTACATGGTTAGTAAGAAACATCTTCCAGGGAGAATAGTTCCGTTAGGGGTTCCTTTCCCTGGGAGGCATGCCCTAAAGTGCATGTCCGGACTGCGAAAAAAGTAGAAAAGCATCTGGGGGCAGATAAATAAACAAGTGAGAAATCATCTTTAGTTCACCGAACGAATATTCTCTTAAGAACGCTAGCTTTGGCTTCACCCGGTCGAGGTACACATCCGGTGACCCAGTGATAACAATCGCAGAGGTGCTCCCTTTACCGCCTAGCCGAACAATCGGGAGCGTAGGGGTAAGCACGAAGCCGAGCAACCCAGCTTGGCCAAAACTTAAGTCATATCGATGCATATAATGGTGAATAAAAGGTACATGCGGAAGTGTGACACATGTGTTGGGCATGAAGCCCGTATAAATAAGCTTCTGTTAAAGGAGCCCCCAGGTATAATGAGCACGGATAGCGTGTCAAGTGTGTGCGAACAATGCGCGAACGAGCCTTTAAAGGCTATGGCGAAAAGGAGGGAGAAGGAGAGAAATATAAGACAACTAATGTGTAAAAATAGACAGAGGAAGGAGGCGAACTTAGAATCCAGCGCTTGGCGTAGAATCTTGAGAGACGGGCTGCGTTCCATGGGTTCGGCTCGAGTCGGTTATCCGATGCATCTCGCAGACGGTACGCTCCGCCGGTCAGGACTTGGTCGATAATAAAGGGACCTTCCCATTTGGGCTTGAGTTTGTCCGTTTTCTTGTCCGGCAGGCATAGAACTAACTCGCCGACATTGTAAGTTTGGCCCGTACTTCTCTGCTTTGATATCTTCGGGCCTGCTGTTGATAGAATGCGGAACGGGCTTTTGCCACATCACACTCCTCCTCCAAGGCATCCAAACTGTCCTACCGATCGAGCTCGGCTTCTCTTTCTTCGTACATGCGCACGCGAGGTGAGTCATGAATTATGTCGCAGGGCAGAACTGCCTCTGCGCCGTATACCATAAAGAATGGTGTGAATCCGATGGTGCGATTCGGCGTGGTCCGCAATCCCCAGAGTACGGAGTCGAGCTCCTCTACCCAGTGCGTGTTAGATTCCTTGAGGGACCGCACTAATCAGGGTTTGATGCCGCTCATGATTAGACCATTTGCTCACTCGACTTGACCGTTAGTTTGAGGGTGATATACTGAAGCGTAGTCGAGCTTGATGCCCATGTTTTTGCACCAGAGTTTGACCTCGTTGGCCGTGAAGTTCGTGCCATTATCAGTGATGATGCTGTGGGGGACGCCGTAACGGTGTACGACCCCTGATATGAAGTCTATCACCGGTCCGGACTCGGCCATCTTAACAGGCTTGGCCTCTATCCATTTGGTGAATTTATCCACCATGACCAGTAGGTATTTTTGCTTGTGGGTTCCTCCTTTAAGGGGTCCAACCATGTCAAGCCCCCAGACCGTGAAGGGCCAGGTGATGCGTATAGTTTGGAGGTCGGTGGGTGGCATGTGGCTTTGATTAGCAAAGAGCTGGCAACCGACGCATCGTTGGACTAAGTCCTGAGCATCTGCCTGGGCCGTCGGCCAATAAAATCCTGTATGGAAGGCCTTGCTTACAAGGGCCCGGGCTGCGGCATGGTGCCCGCCTAGTCCGGCATGAATTTCAGCCAGAAGATTCCGCCCTTCCTCTTCGGAGATACACCTTTGAAGGACTCCGGTGATGCTTTTTTATAAAGCTCTCCCTCATGGACTTTATAGGCTTTAGATCGCCGCACTATGCAGCGTGCCTCGTTTTGGTCCTCGGGAAGTTCCTGCCTGGTTAGGTAGGCTAGGAATGGTTCCGTCCACGGGGCAATGACTACCATTATTACGTGGGCTGAAGATGTTACTTCGTTGGTAGAGCCTCCAATTGTGTCAGAATGTTCGGTGTCGGGCAGTGATGTTGGGTCTGGGTTGTTATTTCCGGACTCCCCTTCCCATAATACGGATGGCTTGAACAGCCTCTCTAAGAAGATATTGGGGGGGACGGCATCGCGCTTTGCGCCAATGCGTGCCAAGACGTCTGCTGCCTGATTGTTTTCCCGAGCTATATGGTGAAATTCGAGCCCAACCGAGCTGACATTTTTAGGACGGCGTTACGATAAGCTGCCATTTTCGAATCCTGGGCATCAAAGTCTCCATTTATTTGGGATATCGCAAGGTTCGAATCCCCGCGCACCTCTAGGCGTTGAATGCCCATGGATACTGCCATCCGGAGACCATGTAGAACGGCCTCGTATTGGGATGCGTTGTTGGAGTCCGTATATATTATCTGGAATACGTATTGAACTGTATCTCCTGTTGGGGACGTCAGAACGACGCCAGCCCCCAGACCAACTGCTACGTCTCGAGCTTGCGTTGGTTTTCCCTGAAGAGGAGGGGATGATGCAGCACAGTAGCGTAAGTATTTCCCTCGGTTTTTGAGAACCAAGGTATCAATCCATTAGGAGGCCACGCGCAAGTCCCTCGTACTGCGCCAAGAAAGCGATAGCTACTACTTAACCAATGCGCTTAGGGGTTGTCAATCCCTTCACGGTCACTTACGAGAGTGAGATCTGATAGAGATAATATTTTTGGTATAAAGATGCAAAGTAAAAAGTAAAAGCAAAGCAAGTAAATAAAGTGACGGAGATTGATATGATGAGAATAGACCCGGGGGCCATAGGTTTCACTAGTGGCTTCTCTCAAGAGCATAGATATTCTACGGTGGGTGAACAAATTACTGTTGAGCAATTGACACAATTAAGCATAGTTATGAGTATATCTGGGCAATGATCATGTATATAGGCATCACGTCCGTGACAAGTAGACCGAAACGATTCTGCATCTACTACTATTACTCCACTCATCGACCGCTATCCAGCATGCATCTAGAGTATTAAGTTAAAAATAGAGTAACGCCTGTAAGCAAGATGACATGATGTAGAGGATAAATTCATGCAATATGATAAAAACCCCATCTTGTTATCCTCGATGGCAACAATACAATACGTGCCTTGCAACCCCTTCTGTCACTAGGTCAGGACACCGCAAGATTGAACCCAAAGCTAAGCACTTCTCCCGTTGCAAGAACTACCAATCTAGTTGGCCAAACCAAAGCGGATAATTCAAGAGACTTGCAAAGATAACTTAATCATACATAAAAGAATTCAGAGAAGAATCAAATATTTTCCATAGATAAGCTGGATCATAAACCCACAATTCATCGGTCTCAACAAACACACATAAAAAATAAGATTACATCGAATAGATCTCCACGAGAGAGGGAGAACATTGTATTGAGATCCAAAAAGAGAAGAAGCCATCTAGCTACTAGCTATGGACCCGAAGGTCTGAAGTAAACTACTCACACTTCATCGAAGGGGCTATGGTGATGATGTAGAAGCCCTCCATGGTGGATGCCCCATCCGTGAGCTCGAACAGGCCCCAAGATGGGATCTCGTGGATCTGAGAGGAAGTTCTTGGCGGTGGAATTAGATTTTGGCTCCGTCCACGATCTGTTGAAGTGCGTAGGTATATATAGGAGGAAAGAGTACGTCGGTGGAGCGTCAGGGGGCCCACGAGGCAGGGGGGCGCGACCAGGGGGAGGGCGCGCCCCCCACCCTCGTGACCGCCTCTGGCACTCCTTGGAGTAGGGTCCAAGTCTCCTGGATCACGTTCGGTGAGAAATCACGTTCCCGAAGGTTTCATTCCGTTTGTACTCCGTTTGATATTCTGTTTCTTCGAAACACTGAAATGGAAAAAAAACAGCAATTCTGGGCTGGGCCTCTGCTACATCTCGAGCGTGCGTTGGATTTCCCCGAAGAGGAGAGGAAAACGAGAGGCAAATGGCAAATAATGTAATGCGAGAGATAGGGATTGTGATGGGTACTTGGTATGTTGACTTTTGCGTAAGCCTCCCCGGCAACGGCGCAAGAAATTCTTCTTGCTACGTCTCGAGCTTATGCGTTGGATTTCCCGAAGAGGAGAGGATGATGCAGCATAGTAGCGTAAGTATTTCCCTCGGTTTTGAGAACCAAGGTATCAATCCAAGAGGAGACCACGCGCCAAGTCCCTCGTACACGCACAAAATGATAGCTACTGCAACCAACGCTTAGGGGTTGTCAATCCCTTCACGGTCACTTACGAGAGTGAGATCTGATAGAGATAATATTTTTGGTATTTTTGGTATAAAGATGCAAGGTAAAAAGTAAAAGCAAAGCAAGTAAATAAAGTGATGGAGATTGATATGATGAGAATAGACCCGGGGGCCATAGGTTTCACTAGTGGCTTCTCTCAAGAGCATAAGTATTCTACGGTGGGTGAACAAATTACTGTTGAGCAATTGACAGAATTGAGCATAGTTATGAGGTTATCCAGTACATGATCATGTATATATGCATCACGTCCGTGACAAGTAGACCAAACGATTCTGCATCTACTATTACTTCACTCATCGACCGCTATCCAAAGATGCATCTAGAGTATTAAGTTAAAAAGCAGTAACGCCTTAAGCAAGATGACATGATGTAGAGGAATAAATTCATGCAACATGATAAATACCCCATCTTGTTATCCTCGATGGCAACAATACAATACGTGCCTTGCAACCCTTTACATCCTTTGGGTAACTTCACCGCAAGATTGAACCCAAAGCTAAGCACTTCTCCCATTGCAAGAACTACCAATCTAGTTGGTCAAACCAAACGGATAATTCGAAGAGACTTGCAAAGATAACTTAATCATACATAAAAGAATTCAGAGAAGAATCAAATATTTTCCATAGATAAGCTGGATCATAAACCCACAATTCATCATTCTCAACAAACACACCGCAAAAAGAAGATTACATCGAATAGATCTCCACGAGAGTGGGGGAGAACATTGTATTGAGATCCAAAAAGAGAGAAGAAGCCGTCTAGCTACTAGCTATGGACCCGAAGGTCTGAAGTAAACTACTCACACTTCTTCGGAGGGGCTATGGTGTTGATGTAGAAGCCCTCCGTTGTGGATGCCCACTCCGGCAGATATCCGGAACAGGCCCCAAGATGGGATCTTGTGGATACAGGAAGTTCTGGCGGTGGAATTAGGTTTTGGCTCCGTCCCGATCTGTTGAAGTGCGTAGGTATATATAGGAGGAAGGAGTACGTCGGTGGAGCGTCAAGAGGCCCACGAGGCAGGGGGCGCGCCTAGGGGGAGGGGCGCGCCCCCCACCCTCGTGACCACCTCTGGCACTACTTGGAGTAGGGTCCAAGTCTCCTGGATCACGTTCGGTGAGAAAATCACGTTCCCGAAGGTTTCATTCCATTTGGACTCCGTTTGATATTCCGTTTGTTCGAAACACTGAAATAGGCCAAAAAACAGCAGTGCAATTTGGGCCTCCAGTTAATAGGTTAGTCCCAAAAATAATATAAAAGTGGAAAATAAAGCCCATTATAGTCCAAAACAATAGATAAAGTAGCATGGAGCAATAAAAAATTATAGATACGTTGGAGACGTATCAGCCTCCGGTTAATAGGTTAGTCGCAAAAATAATATAAAAGTGGAAAATAAAGCCCATTATAGTCCAAAACAATAGATAAAGTAGCATGGAGCAATCAAAAATTATAGATACGTTGGAGACGTATCGGGCATCCCTAAGCTTAATTCCTGCTCGTCCTCGGTAGGTAAATGATAAAAAGAGAATTTTTGATGCGGAGTGATACTTTGGCATAATTTCAATGTAAATCTTCTTAATTGTGATATGAATATTCAGATCCGAAAGATTCAAGACAAAAGTTCATATTGACATAAAAATAGTAATACTTCAAGCATACTAATCAAAATAATTATTGCATCTCAAAATAACATGGCCAAAGAAAGTTCATCCCTACAAAATCATATAGTTAGGCTATGTTTCATTTTCGTCACACAAAGATGTTCCCAACTTCTATAACCCCGATGACAAGCCAAGCAATTGTTTCATACTTAAATAATCTCAAACTTTTTTAACCTTCACCCAATACATGAGCGTGAGCCATGGATATAGCACTATGGGTGGAATAGAATATGATGATGGGGATTGTGTGGAGAAGACAAAAAAAAAGTCTCACATTGACGAGGATAATCAACGGGCTATGGAGATGCCCATCAATTGATGTCAACATGAGGAGTAGGGATTGCCATGCAACGGATGCACTAGAGCTATGAATGCTCAACAAAAGAAAACTAGTGGGTGTGCATCCAACTTGCTTGCTCATGAAGACCTAGGGCATTTGAGGAAGCCCATCGTAGGAATATACAAGCCAAGTTCTATAATGAAAAATTCCCACTAGTATGAAAGGACAACTTATGAAACTCACTATATGGAAAACATGGTGCTACTTTGAAGCACAATATATGAGACTCACTACATGAAGAACAAGGTGCTACTTTGAAGCACAAAATATGAGACTCACTACATGAAGAACATGGTGATACTTTGAAGCACAAGTGTGGAAAAAGAGATAGTAGCATTGCCCTTTTCTTTTTTTTGGGCCTTTCTTTTTTTTTATTTTGGCCTTTCTCTTTTTTTGGGCAATGCTCTAATAATGATGATCATCACACTTCTATTGATTACAACATAAAGATTACAACTCGAAACTAGAACAAGGTATGACTCTATATGAATGCCTCCGGTGTTGTACCGGGATGGTGCAATGAATCAAAAGTGACATGTATGAAAATAATGCATGGTGGCTTTGCCACAAATACGATGTCAACTACATGATCATGCAATGGCAGTATGACAAAAGTAATGTATGTCATAATAATGATGAACGGAACGGTGGAAAGTTGCATGGCAATATATCTCGGAATGGCTATGGAAATGCCATAATAGGTAGGTATGGTGGCTGTTTTGAGGAAGATATAGGAGGGAGGTTTATGTGTGATAGAGCGTATCATATCACGGGGTTTGGATGCACCGGCGAAGTTTGCGCCAACTCTTAATGTGAGAAAGGGCAATGCACGGTACCGAAGAGGCTAGCAATGGCGGAAAGGTAAAAGTGTGTATAATCCATGGACTCAACATTAGTCAAAAGAACTCATATACTTATTGCAAAAATTTAGAAGTCATCAAAATCAAGTACTACGCGCATGCTCCTAGGGGATAGATTGGTAGGAAAAGACCATCGCTCGTCCCCGACCGCCACTCATAAGGATGCACAAGCCAGGTACACTTCATGCTTCAAATTTGTTACACAACTTTAACCATACGTGCATGCTACGGGATTTACTAACTTCAACACAAGCATTTCTCAAATTCACAACTACTCAATGTCGGTGTACTAGAGTAGGGGTACCCTAGTATCCCGAACTTGTGCAGGCGATTGCAGCCCTCAGACAAGGCTTAGGGTGACCGCCAAGGTCCTCCGTGGTTCCTTTGGAGCCATTCAAGAACAAAGTATTCAAGCCAGGGAGACGAGGCCCCGGCAAGAGAAGCTTGCCGGGAAGGCCACCCAAGGCACATAGGAGACAAGGCCCCGGCAAGAGGAGCTTGCCGGGAAGGCCACCCCAGGCACTTACAAGACAAGGCCCGGCAAGAGGAGCTTGCCGGGAAGGCCCAGTGAGCGACAAGCTTCCGGGCGCGACAAGACAACAACCGACAAAGGCGCTTGCAGCAGACCTCTCTCTGTACCTCGCTCCAGCGCATCCACTAACGTGTCGCCTCAGGGCCTTTCGGTAGCGGCGTGGCGAGAGGCTGCGCAGCCCGGCGGTCTTGGTGTGGCAAGCGGCCGACAAGTTTGCCATCGTGGCGAGCGGTGGCGCCCCGACGGTCCCTGTTTGCCTTTGTTAGGGCGACTAGACGGGCATTTAATGCCTTTGTCCCCTGCCGTCGAGGTTAGGTATATACACCGTACCTTTGTACAAGTAGGTGTACCAACCACTAGTTTTACATTTGTACCCCGTCTACGTTGCCACCTGTCGGAGCCCCTTTGAGCATATAAAAGGAGGCCCATGCGCAACGTAGAAAGGGTTGGCTGGTCGATCAGCTCCCTCCACGCTCAGTCTCATTAGCAGCTCATCTGTATTGTAGCATTCGAGTGCTCCTGAGCAAGAACGCAATACACCTAGACAAGCAGCAGTAGGAGTATTATCTCTCCGGAGAGCTCCGAAGCTGGGTAAACCCCTCGCGTGCTTTGCCTCGATCTGCTCTTCGTGCGACCTCCGCTCCCCTTGAACCGAAAGGGGCTCGGTCCGCCGGCCCCATAGGTGTTCATGGGCCAGATCAGCCTGCCCCCACATCTTTGGCGCGCCAGGTAGGGGGCGTCGAGGTTGTGTGAACCTGATCCGGCGTCCACGCGAGCTAGATCTTCATTATCTTCGTCAACATGCCACCGAAGAGGAAGGCTTCGGCGGCAGAAGCCCCGTCCGCGTCGAACCCACCACCACCAGAGCAAATAGGTGGTGGGGTAGACGCCGGCGGAAGAATGGACGGCGACAGGGGAGCTCACGGTGCTGCCAAGTCCAAGGACAAGGCCGCGCAGACCTCGGCGTCCGTACATGCACCGCGCGCCCGTCTCGAGGCGCGGGACCGACAGCGTCATGGCATTCACAATGCCATACGCTCGTTGGACCGAGATCGAGCTGGAGGATCCGGGACGTTCAAGACCAGCATGCTGCGCCAACATCTTTGTACGAAGCGAAACGCAGTCACTTTCGGACGGGATCTGCTCCTTCTAACATAGATAGAAGTCCGAGCATATCCGCTCCTCGCGCCGTTCGCCATCGCCACCCACCACTCCGGCGAAGCTTTGGCGAGAGAAACACGCTGCTTACGGATTACCCTCCAACAGCCGACAAGGTCGATGAATGGAGGGCCACCATTCAAAGTCTCATCGGCCGCCAGCAGCGGCGACGCTCCGCTGCAACCGAAAGTGCGTCGCTGCCGCGGCAAGACTGCCAACGCGAGCCGGTGGCGGCAGAGACCGATGGGGTGCGACCACCATGCACTCTCCGCCCGAAGGCCAAGATCGCCGACTCGCCGGATCCACCTCGGCAATGACTCCACTGCGTCGCCAGATCCACGAGCTCATCGCGATCGGCGCCAAGTTCTTCACGGCGGCGGCAAGAAGAGGACGCCGAACTTCGCATCGGCGCCGAAGAGAAGCGCGGCGTCAATCCGACAAGCGCACGGGCCCTCTGTCGACATGCACGCGCCCGGAAGAACCGAACGACTTGCCGTCTGCGGTAGGTTGCCCTGCGTTCACTCGTGAGCTGCGGCAAGTCGATGGCCCGGCAAGAAAAACTTCAAGCAGGACGTGCGGAGAAGTACGGCGGCAAAGACGCATCCGTCGGAGTTCCTCGGCATCTACACCATCGCGGTGCGAGCTGCGGGGCGAGGCGACAGGATCCTTGCCAACTACTTCGGCGGTGCTCAAGCCCAACGTCGAGTCTGGCTCATGCACTTGCCGGACAACTCCATATCTTCTTGGGCAGATCTATGCCATCAGTTTGTCGGCGCCTTTACAGGCGGCCACAAGCCCCATGGCCAAGAAAGCGATCTTCATCTGCTCGCCCAGAAGGAAGGAGAGCCCCTGCGCAAGTATATTCAAAGATTCAGCCGTGTACAGCACAACATCCCAGATGTCCACCCTGCCGCGGTGATCAGCGCGTTCCATCAGAACATGCGAAACCGCAGGATGCGGGAGGAGATGGCGATGTGCAAAATCAGAGACGTCGATGAGCTATACATACAGCCGACAAGTGTGCACGTCTTTGAGGAGGAGGAGACTCCCGGAGAGAATACCGAAGCAGGAGGATCTCGACAAGTGAGGAGACCGCCCGGCAAAGAAGAGCGGCGGCGGGCAACAGGAAAAAGAAAGGCGGAGATGTGCTAGTTGTTGAGCGGTCCGGCAGCGGAGGTGGCGACAAGAACGCCAAGGCTGGTAGCTCCGGCAAGGAGGTTGCCGCTGGCGTAACCACCGATCTGTGGCGGTCGCCGACAAGCGGGACGGCTCCGGCAAGCGATCTTGCAAGATCCACCGCACCAAGGGCCATGACCTCCAGAGCTGCAAGAAGGTGGAGCAGCTTGTCGGCAGCAGAAGGCTGAATCTGAGCGACGCGACAAGGAGAAGGCCCGGGGAGGGTGCGGAGGGCCCGGCAAGAAACGTCCGGCCGGGAGGACGCCGCGGCAAGGCCAAGCAGCGGCAAGGAGACAGACCTCCCGTGGCGCGACAAGGATGACGACGGCGGCGATGAAGACATGGATGATGGCGAGGCCGATGAGCAGGAGTTCCAAAGCCACGAGAGGTCTTGTGCGTTGTGGCGGTGCTTCTCGCATACTTCACACCGCCAACTCAAGCGGTGGATGCGGAAGTCAATGCAGTAGAACCATCCATCGAGTCACGCAAGCCTCTGAAATGGTCCAAGACGCCTATCATCTTTGATATTGAGGACCACCACGATCAGCGTAGCTGCGATCGGGTGCTTGCCGATGTTGGTTTCACCAACTATCCGCAACCTCAAGGTCACCAAGATGTTAGTTAATGGCGGGGCGGCTTGAATCTGATCTCCTCCGCGGTGCTCCGAAACTCCGGATCCACGATGGCGAGCTCGAAGAGACCGGCACCTTTCAAGGAATTAATCCGGAAGGAGCAAGCGAAGGAAAGATCACGTTGCGGTAACATTTGGCGTGAAGTTGAACTTCGGACTGAGAAGGTCACCTTTGATGTTGCTGACTTTCCATTGCCTTACAATGGAATATTTGGCCGTCCGACACTCGCCAAATTCATGGCGGCCTCTCACTATGCCTACAACCTCCACGAAGATGCCAGGCCGATAAGTGTCATCTCATCCTTTGGCGACAAGAAGGATGCTCTTATCTGCGCCGACAAGATCTACCGGGAAGCAGCAGTCGCGATAGATTGCAAGCCACTTGCCGTTGAAGCTCCCGGAGGAAAGAAGAAGACCAAGTCCGGCAAGAGCTCTGATGCCCACTCTGGCAAGCGCACCTCTTCGGAGTGCTGCGCTACCGTCGAGGACGCACCATCGAGCTCCACCGGCAAGTATAAGAAGACGATGACAGCTCCACCAGAGACCAAGAAGGTGTCCGCAAGGAGGGCGGCAGTGGTACCTTCACCATCGGTGCCTCCTCGACCCTAAATAGGAAGGCGCTCGTTGCTTTCCGCGGGCGAACGTCGGCGTGTTTGCATGGCAACCGCCCGACATCCCGGTGTTCCCGTGAAAGTAATTGAGCACCATCTTGCCGTTTGTCCTCATGCGCGGCCCGTCAAGCGAAAAGTCGAGGAAAGCAAGCGGTGGAGCGTCAAGAGTTCATCGCGGAAGAAATCAAGAAGCTGGAAGCGGCGAGGCCTTGTCGAGGAGTGCTCCATCCTACGTGGTTGGCCAATCCTGTAGTTGTACACAAGGCTAACGGAAATGGAGGCTTTGTATCGACTTTACAGATGTCAATAAAGCTTGCCCCAAAGATCCATTTCCCTTGCCGCGCATCGACAGTTGTTGACTCCACGGCGGATGTGATTTGCTTTCATTTACGGATGCATATTCAGGATATCATCGGATCTTCATGGCGAAGAGGATGAGGAGAAGACCGCATTCATCACCCCATGTGGCACATACTGTTTTGTACGGATGCCCTTCGGGTTAAAAAATGCTGGTTCAACGTTTGCAAGAGTAGTTCATGATGCTTTTGAGCCGCAAATGCACATAAATGTGGAAGCCTACATGGATGACATAGTGGTCAAAAGCAAGGATAAGGCGACCCTAGTTCAAGATTTAGATGAAACCTTTACAAATCTGCGCAAGATCAACCTCAAGCTCAACCCTGAGAAGTGTGTGTTTGGAGTCCCTTCCGGCAAGTTTCTCGGGTTCTTCGTGTCTCAGCGGGGAATTGAAGCCAATCCCGACAAGATCAAGGCCATTGAGCAGATTGAAGCACCAAAGCGCGTCAAGGATGTACGAAGACTTGCCGGTTGCGTAGCTGCTCTCAGCAGGTTTATCTCTAGATCTGCTGGCGCGCTTCGCCATTTTCAAAATTACGAAAAAGGCAGGTCCGATGCAATGGACTCGAAGCGGAGGCTGCTGCGGAGACTGAAGAGATATCATCCTCCACTCCAACACTTGTCGCACCTAGGCCACAAGAGAAGTTGCTGCTATATATAGCGGCAACCAATCAAGTGGTTAGTGCTGCGTTAGTAGCGGAGAGAGGCGGATGATGAGCTAGCAACCACGGCAAACACATCCAGCGACAAGCGAGGGGGCTTCGCCCGGCAAGCTCTGGTCCCGACAAGGGCGAATCTGCTTGAGACGCATGATAAGATGCGTAAAAGGATGGTGCGGCGCCCAGTTTACTTTGTCGGTTCCCTTCTGCAGGGGCTAGGTCAAGGTACTCTGGTGTGCAGAAATTGCTTTTCGGCCTTCTCATGGCCTCGAAAGCTACACAATTACTTTCGGGCACATGAGATCACGATTGTCACTCGCTTTCCGCCAAGAGGATCTTGCAAAATCCAGAGGCAACAGGCAGGATTGTCGAGTGGGCACTGGAACTGTCAAGCTTTGGCCTCAAGTTTGAGAGCACTTCAACTATCCAAAGCAGAGCATTGGCGGAGTTCATAGCAGAATGGACACCAACGCCGGATGAAGAAATTCCAGAAACGAGCGTCCCCGTCAAGGAAACAAGCAAAGAGTGGCTGATGTACTTTGATGGTGCCTTCTCGCTGCAAGGCGCCCGGTGCGGTGTGCTGCTTGTCGCACCACCGGAGAGCACCTCAAATGCGTAATCGAGATGCACTTTCCCAAGGAGCAAGCAACAAACAATACTGCAGAGTATGAAGGTTTGCTTGCCGGTCTCGAGATCGCATGATGAACCTTGGGATCAAGAAGCTCATTGTCGGGGTGACTCACAACTTGTTATCCGCCAAGTGAACAAGAATTATCGAGTCCGTTGATGGAAGCTTATGTTGATGAAGTGAGGAAGCTAGAAGAGCACTTTGACGGCTGCAAATGGAATATATTCCGAGCTCGAGCGACATTGCCGATGGCACGCCAAAGTGCGCCGCACTTAAGTTACACTGTGGAACCGAGGATTTTTGTGCTCAAGCTGACTCAACCATCTGTATCACCACCAACTGGACAGAGCAAGAAGAGGAAGTTGATCTCTGGTGACTACTTTCCGGCAGAGCTTCCCGAAGCCGCCGCCAAGAAGGTCCCCAAGATCGACACCAACAATCTTTGAGGGCGGTCTGCTCCGACAAGCCCTAGGGTTTGTTTCGTTGAAGCGAGCGCTCCCGACAAGTTTTGCTCCGGCAAGCTTGCCGGGAACGATCAAGCTCTGGCTGAGCCGCGAGTTCTTGCCGTGGAAGCCGATGTTCCATGCAACAGATGTGCCTTTAGTCCTTGTTGTCGAGCCATAAGCTCCAAAGATGGGCACAGCAGATTGTCCATTTCCTTGAGACGGAGAACTTCCCGAAGAGCAAGAAGAAGCGGAAAGAGTAGCCCGGCGATCAAGTATGTACCGGTTTGTCGACTGACACTGTATAGAAGAAGACTCAACGGTGTGAAATTGAAGTGTATTCACGGGAAGACGGACAAAAGCTGTTGGCGAAATACATGGAGGCATATGTGGTCACCACATTGGCGCCAGAGCGCTTGCTTAGGTAAAGCGTTAAAGCAAGGTTTCTTTTGGCCGAGCCCTCCGAGGATGCAACTGCACAAGTAACCAAGTGTGAAGCGTGCGGTTCCATTCCAAGTAGACACACCAGCCAGCTCAAGCTCTCCAGACGATCCCTTTATCACGGACATTTTTCGGTGCTGGGGCTCGACATCCTCGGCCCCTTCCCCGAAGCCGGGGGCTTTGAGTACTTATGCGTTGCAATCGACAAGTTCACAAAGTGGCCGGAAGTGGAAGCGATGAGGAAGGTGGCAACGGTCGGCGATCAAGTTCTTGGTCGATTGTTTGCCGTTTGAGAATCCCTAATAGGATCATCACCGACAACGACACACGGTTCACAAGCCGCACCTTCATGCGATGCGTCCAAGATCTTGGCGCCAAAAGGTTCGCTTCGCTTCGCTGCTCATCCGAGAAGCAGCGGTCAAGCGGAAAGGGCAAATCTTGAAGTGCTGCGGGCTCAAGACCAGAACTTTTGACAAAGGCTGCACAAGTGCGGAAGAAACTGGATTGAGGAGCTGCCGGTGGTTCTTTGGTCGATCGTGACGACGCCTTGAATCGAGCCAGCGGCGCACGCCTTTCGCTCTAGTCTATGGAGGCGAGGCGCTTCTCCCCACGTAACTCATATACGGATCGCCTCGAGTGCTCGCTTACGATGAGCTTGAGCAAGAGCAGCTGCGACAAGATGACGCTGCTCCTTGAGGAAGATCGTCTTCGAGCCTTTGTACAAGCTGCTCGGTACCGACAAGCTTTGCGCCGCTATCATAGCCGCAAAGTCAATGCGAAGTCTCGAGGAAGGCGACCTTGTTCTTGGCGTGTTCGATCCGCCAAGAATTCCAACAAGTTGACGCCTTGAAGTGGGAAGGCCCTTATCGGGTGAAACGAGTCACTAGGCCCGGCGTTGTCCGCCTTGAGATCGAAGATGGCATTACGGTGAGCAACTCACGGAACATTGAGCATCTTCGTAAGTTTTACCCGTGAAGCGCGGTTGCGGAACCTGTTCGGCAACCACCTTTGTACAAGTCTTGCCGCTGATGCATGTAATCCTTTATACAAAGCGGGCGCAGACCCGTGCATCGATAAAGCTAAGCGTGCTTCGCACACCTTGTCGATTTCATGCTTTTTACTTCTATTTGCATGCGTTATCGACACTTTGTGCAGCACCTACCCACAGTAAGTGATAACGAGCCACAAGGCTCCATATCTTTATTTTCTCTTCTTTCTCTTTCTCAAAGAAAGGAAGGTTCCCTCGCACACAAGTTTGTCGGGGGGGGACGGAGAAGATAATGGGGTGGACCAAGCGTCGCTCAAGGAAGTCTAACCTTACCGGGAAGCAAACGACAGAAAAGCCAAGTTGCCAAAGTTTGAGCAATCAGTTTTAAAATTTTTAAGTTATTTTCCTTAAACGACCGAACTTTGTATGGAAAACACATGCTTGATGGAACCAACTCTTAGCTAGTTGCGCCCTTACTTTGTTTCGAGTCCGCTCAACAGCTTAAGTGAGCTGCGACTAGTTGCGACAAGGTTGCTTGTCGGAAGCGGCTCCTTGATGAGCTCTTGACGTTCCGCACTCAGCGCTCGCGGCTCAGGTGCCCGCGCCGACAAGTTCCCTAAAAGCGTAAGGCAAAAACATACAAAGGAAGGAATCAAGTAAAGGAAATAGCATAGCAATTCATATCCAAAATAAAGTTATATTACAAGATAGCTTGCCGCAGCTCTAATGGATTGTTCCTATGACATGACTAGCAGCGGCAAGAGCAAGAGAAAACGGGCGGCCTAGTCTCTGCGACCACCCTCAACCCTCTTGATTCCGCTCACCCTGTCCACAATGGGTGCGACAAGGGTCTTGAGCGCCTCCACATCGGCATCCGGCGGCAGGGACTTGAGGACGTTGGTGAGGTTGAGGCCTGGGTTGCAGAAGGCCACCTTCATCAGCACCTTTTGGAGGGCTCCCGCGCAGATCTGGCGCGACTCCTCGGCCAGCTGTTTTGGGGCCTCTTCCCGGAGTTGCTGGAGGCCCGTCACCATGCCCTTGAAGAATAAGCTAAGCTTGGCGCTGGGTTGGAGGTGCTCGTCGGAGGAGTATCCAAGATCCACCATCCCCAGCTCCATCAGCTCGTTGTGGATGGCGGCGGCGATATCCACGAGACCTTGGTCCGATGCTCCACACTCTCCCTCAAGGCACCACAGGCGGCAACAACATTCGCCGGCAGCTCCTCGTCGGCCTTGATCTTCTCCTTCAAGGCCACCTCCCGCCTCCTTGGCGCCGTCCAGCGTCCGAGTCAAAGTAGTTAGCTTCAACTCAAGGTCTGCATTGGAGTCCTCGGCGGCGCTGAGCTCCTTGCTCCTCTCGGCGAGACGGCCCCAGCTCGCCAAGAGTGTAAGCGTCCTTCTCGGCGCTCGTGCTTGAGTGCAGCAAGCTCCTCGCCCGCTCTTCTTGAGGCTGGCCTCCAACTGCGCCACCTTCAGATCCAGCTCCTTCTTGGCGGCCTCGGCGGCAGCTGGCGGCGTCGCCGCTTCCTTGAGAGCCCCGCCGAATGTTTCCTCGCGCATGGCGAGATCCTCCTCGTGGCTGTCAAGGTTAACCTTCCGCTGCGCCAGCTCGCCTTCCTGCGCAGACAGCTTCTCGGCGGCAAGCCGCTGTTCCTCCTCAGCTGCAGCCTTCTCGAGGATGAAGGCCTTGCGCTCCTCGGCGAGTTGCTCCCGCTCCTCCGCCAAAGATCGGAGAGCTTCCTGGTTGCGGCCCCGGAGCTCCTCCGTGCGCTTCTCAATGTCTGCTCCCGCCTTCGCGACAAGCGCCTCCCGGGATGCCAGTTTGGCTTGTCGGGCGCGGTAGAGCCATAACAGCTTCTGCAGCAGCTGCTCCTCCTCAGGCTCGCCGCTGCTGCTGCTTGGCGCGTCAACTAGCGTCGGCCAGCCGGAGGCGAGCAGCTCTTCATCGAAGGTTTCTCCTTCGCCGGCGCCTGAGCTCGACTCCCATGGGAGCTTGATGAAGACGCCGTCGCCCGGCCTTCAAGTAGGTGTCGGGGCTGGGGCTCTTGAGCCCTAACGCTGCGGCGGGCGGAGGGATCGGCGGTCGGTGTAGCGCTGGCGCTCCTGCTGACCTCGTGGTCGTCGGTCGATCGCTGCACCCTCGCCAACTTCTGCGGTGGCAGCTTTGGTAGCCTCTTCGCGGCAGGCTCGTCGGTAGCCGGCTTCTTCTTCCATGGCGGCGGCCCGTCGATGTGCCAGACGCCCGTCCTCCTCGCCGGCGACCTCGGTCTCCATCGGCTCTGTGGCGGACGGATGAAGAAAGTCAAGCAAATATTCAAAGATAAAATCAGAAGAAGAAAAACACAAGGGAAGTACTCAGGCGAGAAGGTTACCTGCGCCGGGGGCTGCTGTCATGGTCTCCGCCGCCAAGGGATCGCTGGTGCCGTCCTTGCCGGAGAAGGCCCCCTTGCCGGAGAAGGCTCCCTTGCCGGAGAAGGCTCCCTTGCCGGGGAGCGCTCCCTTGTCGGGGAATCCACCCTTGGCGGCGTAGTCGAAGCGGAAGGAGGCTGCTCTGCTCCTACACAAGTCAACAGTCAGATATCAGCAAAGGAAGAAGCACCCATGCACGCCGAACAGCAAGAAATAGACCATATACTTACGCTGGGGGCTGCGCTGGGGCTGCTTTGAAGGAGAGTTGCCTCATCCGGCAAGGTTGTCTCGACGCGCCTCCGCCGTCATGATAGGTTCGTCCTCGACGACAATCACCGGGGTCTTGGCTCTTTTCGACATCCTCTGGGCCAGCGTCCTGAAAAGGAATGGATTCAGAGTAAAGTAGATCAGATACAAGACAAGGCAACAAATCGAAGAATTACAAGTACAGCAAGGAATCTTACTCTTCCTCTTCCTCGTCGGAGCTGGCCGGAGAGGTCGACTGCCCGCCTCCCCAGACGACGAGGCGGAGGAGTGGGCTCCCTTGGGCGCTTGGCGGGAGGCGGGACCGGTGGCCTGCGAGGCCCCGCCCGATTGCCGCAGCGGTGTGAGGTGCTCCGGCAACAAGTGCTTGCCGCTGTGGAGCGCTGGGCCCCACAGCGCCGCGGCTGGGTCTGTTCGCCGCCCCCACCGCCTCTCCGGCCTGCGAAGACGCCTTCTTGGTGGAGCCGGTGGCTCCGCCGCTGACAAGCTGCTTGGAGGTGGAGAGGATGCGCCCTCGGCGGGCTCGCTCGACTCGGCTTCAGGCTCGGCAAGCTCTTCCTCGCCGACGAACTCCTTTCGCTCGACAAGGCTTGCCGCCTCGGCTGCCTCTACCTCCTCCACAGTGAAGCCAAACTCGCCCGCGGCAGCGGCTGCTGCCGCCTCTTCTAGCCTGGTGGCGATGCTCTGCATCTCGTCGTCAGTGGTGTCGCGGGTGAGGCCCCTCTGCTCATTGGGGCGGACCGGCATCTCTACCAGATTGTCGAAGAACTGCCGCACGACGTCATCCGCCGGCTCTTGCCAAGTGGGGACAATTCCATGGGAGTCACACAACGGCATCATTGCGCGGATGCGGTCGAGCGACGAGTTATTGCACAACGGAACGACGCCCCTCGGCAACCTAAACATCTCCGGATGATCAGGATCAGGCTTGAACAGCTCTAAGAGCATCGCGTCAAGCTCCAAGACAGTGAAGTTGAAGTTGAGGCCTGGGCGCAGCCTCATGATGTCTGCTGCATTCTGAAATTCCCAGTGCAGGTCTCCTTCTCTCCGCAAGGGGCGATGCGGCGACGAAGAAAGTCCATAGCAGTCCCTACAGTGAGTCCGGCAAGTCCGAGGCGGAGGATTCTGTAATCGCGATCTTCAGCCTAGCGTCCTCCGGGGCCAAATTGCTCCAATCATTGCCGCGTACTCTTTGGGGTTTGGCGCTGGGCGGTAAAAGGCTCAGGTTCTCCTCAACAATCCAAAGCACCAATCTGCCCTCCACTCCTCCCATTTGCTACGGAGCTCTCCCTCTAGATAGGCCTCCTTCTTGCCGACCACAGAGACCCAAGCAATTCCTCCGCAAGGGGCTCTCCTCTCTCGGCTCGGGGTAAAAAGAAGTGGCGGAAAAGAGCCACATTTGGGTGGACTCCGACAAAGTTTTCACAGAGATGTGCGAAAACTGCCATGGTCAGAACGGCGTTGGGGGTGAAATCAAGGAGGCGGAACCCGTAGGTGTCCATAATGTCACAAAAGAACTCAAGAAGGCGGCAGAGCCCGCGATAGAAGAAGAGCGCGAAGAAGGGATACCCGTCGGGGCCAGTTCTGCTGCAGCAGGTGGGGGAAGTACCTTCAGGCGCAGATGCGCCTCCGTCGACCGGAAGAGGTAGTAGTTCTCCCTCAGCTCCCTCGCGGCTGAGGGGAAGACGGCCCGCTCCTTCCAAGCGCCGCAAACCCAGCGCCTCGGCCGACTTCACGGTCTTCCCTTGTCGGCTTCGGGCCCATGGCGGAGGCGGTGGAGGAGATCGACGGCGTTGAGTGTCTTTGGCGGCGATGAAGTGAGCGCTGCTCTCTTTCAGCCTTGAGAAGAAGGGGGAGCAGCGGTGGTTTTTCGATGGGACAAAGAATCGGCAAGGTAGGCGGCGTGCCCCTGCTTCCCCTGCTTATAAAGAGGGAGGCGGACGTTCGATTTCCGAATAAAGAAACCCCCACGACCTCGCCCACGATCTCACACGACGCCCACGTTCGATGCGTGCCTGTGGGGGCGTGGTGGGTCCGGGTGAGTTATGGTGTGACCGGGCTGCGTGTGCCCGTGCCTGTTTTGGGCCTGGCCCAACAGCGCTCGGCACCGTGTGTGGCCCAGGGGCTCCTGCCGATTGTACTAGAGTAGGGGTACCCTAGTATCCCGAACTTGTGCCTGACGATTGCAGCCCTCCGCTGACAAGGCTTAGGGTGACCGCCAAGGTCCTCCGTGGTTCCTTTGGAGCCATTCAAGAACAAAGTATTTAAGCCAGGGAGACGAGGCCCCGGCAAGAGAAGCTTGCCGGAAGGCCACCCAAGGCACATAGGAGACAAGGCCCCGGCAAGAGGAGCTTGCCGGGAAGGCCACCCCAGGCACTTACAAGACAAGGCCCCGGCAAGAGGAGCTTGCCGGGAAGGCCCGATGAGCGACAAGCTTCCGGGCGCGACAAGACAACAACCGCGGCAAGGCGCTTGCATGCGGCCACCTCTGTACCTCGCTCCAGCGCATCCACTAACGTGTCGCCACAGGGCCTTTCCGGTAGCGGCGTGGCGAGAGGTTGCGACCGGCCAGTCGAGGTGGCAAGCAGCGCTGACAAGTTTGCCATCGTGGCGAACGGTGGCGCCCCTGACGGTCCCTGTTTGCACTGTTAGGGCGACTAGACGGGCATTTAATGCCTTTGTCCCCTGCCATCAGGGTTAGGTATATTACACTGTACACTGTACAAGTAGGTGTACCAACCACTAGTTTTACATTTGTACCCCCGTCTACGTTGCCACACAGCCGGAGCCCCTTTGAGCATATAAAAGGAGGCCCATGCATAGCGTAGAAAGGGTTGGCTGGTCGATCAGCTCCCTCCACGCTCAGTCTCGTTAGCAGCTCGTCTGTACTGTAGCATTCGAGCGCTCCTGAGCAAGAACGCAATACACCTAGACAAGCAGCAGTAGGAGTATTATCTCTCTGGAGAGCTCCGAAGCTGGGTAAACCCCTCGCGTGCTTCGCCTCGATCTGCTCTTCGTGCGACCTCCGCTCCCCGCCGAACCGAAAGGGGCTCGGTCCGCCGGCCCCATAGGTGTTCGTGGGCCAGATCAGCCTGCCTCGACACTCAACTAGCACGCCTTTGATATTATCACCTCCATATCTCAAAACAATTATCAAGCATCAAACTTATCTTAGTATTCAACGCACTCAAAAGAAAGTTTCACATATCTTGAACACCAAGTATATTGACATTAAGCAAATTACCATGCTATTAACGACTCTCAAAATAATATAAGTGAAGCATGAGAGATCAAGTTTCTTTAAATCAAATCCACCACCATGCTCTAAAAGATCTAAGTGAAGCACTAGAACAAAAATTATCACGCTCAAAAAGATATAAGTGAAGCACTATGAGCAAACTATCAAGCTCAAAAGATATAAGTGAAGCACATAGAGTATTCTATCAAATTTCAATTCATATATGGCTCTCTCAAAAGGTGTGTACGGAAAGGATGATTGTGGTAAACTAACAAGCAAAGACTCAAATAATACAAGACGCTCCAAGCAAAACACATATCATGTTGGTAAATAAAAATATAGCTCCAAGTAAATTACCGATGGAAGTAGATTTAAAGAGGGATGCCTTCCGGGCATCCCCAAGCTTTGACTTTTGGTGTACTTGGATTATCTTGGGGTGCCATGGGCATCCCCAAGATTAGGCTCTCGCCACTCCTTGTTCCATAATCCATCAAAAGAATTCACCCAAAACTTGAAAACTTCACAACACAAAACTCAATAGAAATCTCGTGAGCTCCGTTAGAGAAAGAAAACAAAAGACTATTTTAAGGTACTGTAATGAACTCATTCTTTATTTATATTGGTGTTAAACCTACTGTATTCCAACTTCTCTACGGATTATAAACTATTTTACTAACCATATATTCATCAAAATAAGCAAACAACACACGCAAAACAGAATCTGTCAAAAATAGAACAGTCTTTAGTAATCTGTAACTAACGCAAACTTATGGAACCCAAAAAATTCTACCAAAATTATACAGCCTGGAAAATTTGTTTATTGATCAGCAGCAATTGGAATCAGTATTTTATCACGTTCTGGTGATTTTTAACAATTCGGGCACTGAGAACAAAGATTCTGGAAATTACAGCAAGATCAAATAACTATCATCCAAGAAGATCCAATAGGTCCAACTTGGCACAAACACTAATTAAATATAAAACCACATCTAAACAGAGGCTAGATGGATTATTTATTCCTAAACATAAGCAAAAAAGAAAAACACAATATAAAATTGGGTTGCCTCCCAACAAGCGCTATCGTTTAACGCCCCTAGCTAGGCATAAAAACAAGGATAGATCTAGGTATTGCCATCTTTGGTAGGCAATCCATAAGTGGCTCTCATGATATATTCATATGGTAATTTTATTTTCTTTCTAGGAAAGTGTTCCATGCCTTTCTTTAATGGAAATTGGAATCTAATATTCCCTTCCTTCATATCAATAATTGCACCAATCGTTCTAAGGAAAGGTCTACCAAAAATAATAGGACATGAAGGATTGCAATCTATATCAAGAACGATAAAATCTACGGGCACATAATTCCTATTTGCAACAATAAGAACATCATTAATTCTTCCGATAGGCTTTTTTAATAGTGGAATCTGCAAGATGCAAGTTTAGAGAGCAATCATCAAAATCACGGAAATCTAGCAAATCACACAAAGTTTTGGGAATAGTAGAGACACTAGCACCCAAATCACACAAAGCATGAAACTCATAATTTTTAATTTTAGTTTTAATAGTAGGTTCCCACTCATCATGGAGTTTCCTAGGGATAGAAATTTTCAACTCAAGCTTTTCTTCATAAGATTGCATCAAGGCATCAACAATGTGTTCGGTAAAAGCCTTATTTTGACTATAAGCATGAGGAGAATTTAGCACGGATTGCAACAAGGAAATACAATCAATTAAAGAGAAATTTTCATAATTAAATTCCTTGAGATCCAATAAAGTGGGTTTAGCAATATCTCAATTTTTATTTCTTTCATTCCCACTTTTGTCAATTTCATCATCAAGATCTAAAAACTCAGAATTCTTAGAACGCCTTCTAGGTAAAGGAAGATCATATTCAGTTTCATCAAGATTCATATTGCAAAACAAAGATTTAATAGGGGACACATCAATAACTTTTAGACCTTCATCTTGATTTTCATAGGAATTAGAAGAACACACTTTAATAAAGGCATCTTTGGAAGCATGCATCCTAGCGGTTCTTTCTTTGCACTCATCAATGGAAATTCTCATAGCTTTGAGAGACTCGTTGATATCATGCTTAGGAGGAATAGATCTAAGATTTAAAGAATCAACCTCAAGAGAAAATCTATCAACGTTCTTAGCCAAATCATCAATTTTAAGCAATTTCTCTTCAAGCAAAGCATTAAAATTCTTTTGTGAATTCATAAACTCTTTAACACTACTCTCAAATTCAGAGGGCATCTTATTAAAATTTCCATAAGAGTTGTTGTAGGAATTTCCATAATTATTAGAAAGATTACTAGGATAAGGCCTAGGATTAAAATTCCCTCTATCTGGCGTTGTTTCCAAAACTATTCCTACCAACAAAATTCACATCCATAGATTCATTATTATTCTCAATCAAGGTAGACAAAGGCATATCATTAGGGTCAGAAGAAACACTCTTAGTAAATAACTTCATAAGTTCATCCATCTTTCCACTCAAAACATTGATTTCTTCTATAGCATGCATATTTTTATTAGTAGATCTTTCAGTATGCCATTGAGAATAATTAACCATAATATTATCTAGGAGTTTAGTAGCATCTACTAAAGTGATTTCCATAAAAGTGCCTCCATGGCCGAATCTAAAATATTTCTAGAAGCAAAATTCAATCCAGATAATTTTTTTGTATAATCATCCACAAGTTCAAACCATGAGTAGGACAATTACATATCATTAATTTCATTCTCTCCCAAGCTTGTGCAACATGTTCATGATCAAGTTGCTTAAAATTCATAATATCGTTCCTAAGAGAGATAATCTTAGCGGGAGGAAATACTTAGAGATAAAAGCATCTTTGCACTTGTTCCGAGAATCAATACTATTTTTAGGCAAAGATGAAAACCACGGTTTAACCACGATCTCTAAGCGAAAAAGGAAATAGCTTCAATTTAACGACATCATTATCGACATCTTTTTTCTTTTGCATATCACATAAATCAACGAAGCTATTCAGATGAGTAGCGGCATCTTCACTAGGAAGGCGGTAATTGATCTTTCATAACAAGATTCAAAAAATCATTATTGATTTCACAAGATTCGGTATTGGCAAGAGGAGCAATCGGAGTGCTAAGGAAATCATTATTATTGGTATTGGTGAAGTCACACAATTTGGTAGCATCTTGAGCCATCGCGACGAACAAGCAAACTAACAAACGAGCAAACAAAAGGCAAAGGAAAAAGGAGGAGGACATTGGGAAAGAGAGGGCGAATAAAACGACAAGGGTGAAGTGGGGGAGAGGAAAACGAGAGGAAAATGGCAAATAATGTAATGCGAGAGATAGGGATTGTGATGGGTACTTGGTATGTTGACTTTTGCGTAAACCTCCCCGGCAACGGTGCCAGAAATCCTTCTTGCTACGTCTCGAGCTTGCGTTAGTTTTCCCCGAAGAGGAGGGTATGATGCAGCACAGTAGCATAAGTATTTCCCTCAGTTTTTTAGAACCAAGGTATCAATCCAGTAGGAGGCCACGTGCAAGTCCCTCGTACCTGCACAAAACGATAGCTACTCGCAACCAATGCGATTAGGGGTTGTCAATCCCTTCACGGTCACTTACGAGAGTGAGATCTGATAGAGATAATATTTTTGGTATTTTTTGTATAAAGATGCAAAGTAAAAAGTAAAAGCAAAGCAAGTAAATAAAGTGATGGAGATTGATATGATGAGAATAGACCCGGGGGGCCATATGTTTCACTAGTGGGTTCTCTCAAGAGCATAGATATTCTACGGTGGGTGAACAAATTACTATTGAGCAATTGACAGAATTGAGCATAGTTATGAGTTTATCTAGGCAATGATCATGTATATAGGCATCACGTCCGTGAAAAGTAGACCGAAACGATTCTGCATCTACTACTATTACTCCACTCATCGACCGCTATCCAGCATGCATCTAGAGTATTAAGTTAAAAACAGAGTAACGCCTTAAGCAAGATGACATGATGTAGAGGGATAAATTCATGCAATATGATAAAAACCCCATCTTGTTATCCTCGATGGCAACAATACAATACGTGCCTTGCAACCCCTCATCACTAGGTAAGGACACCGCAAGATTGAACCCAAAGCTAAGCACTTCTCCCATTGCAAGAACTACCAATCTAGTTGGCCAAACCAAACGGATAATTCAAGAGACTTGCAAAGATAACTTAATCATACATAAAAGAATTCAGTGAAGAATCAAATATTTTCCATAGATAAGCTGGATCATAAACCCACAATTCATCGGTCTCAACAAACACACCGCAAAAATAAGATTACATCGAATAGATCTCCACAAGAGAGGGGGAGAACATTGTATTGAGATCCAAAAAGAGAGAACAAGCCATCTAGCTACTAGCTATGGACCCGAAGGTCTGAAGTAAACTACTCACACTTCATCGGAGGGGCTATGGTGATGATGTAGAAGCCCTTCGTGGTGGATGCCCCCTCCGGCGGAGCTTCGGAACAAGCCCCAAGATGGGATCTCGTAGATACAGGAAGTTGCGGCAGTGGAATTAGGTTTTTGGCTCCGTCCCTGATCTGTTGGGGGTACGTAGGTATATATAGGAGGAAGGAGTACGTCGGTGGAGCGTCAGGGGCCCCACGAGGCAGGGGGCACGCCCAGGGGGGAGGGCACGCCCCCCACCCTCATGACCGCCTCTGGCACTCCTTGGAGTAGGGTCCAAGTCTCCTGGATCACATTCGGTGAGAAGATCACGTTCCCGAAGGTTTCATTCCGTTTGGACTCCGTTTGTATTCCGTTTCTTCGAAACACTGAAATAGGCAAAAAAACAGCAATTCTGGGCTGGGCCTCCGGTTAATAGGTTAGTCCCAAAAATAATATAAAAGTGGAAAATAAAGCCCATTATAGTCCAAAACAATAGATAAAGTAGCATGGAGCAATCAAAATTATAGATACGTTGGAGACGTATCACCGATAACATTTTGGAGCCGTCAAGTGCATGATCCATTGGAATATGTGCCGTACTCTTTAGGGAGTTCGGCTTCATCCATTCGGTGTGACGAATCGGCCAAAACTTGCGACTTAATGGCTCACCGTGGCTTATAGGTTATGTCGAACGGGAGGAGCTCAATGGCCCATTTGGCAATCCGGCCCGTCGCGTCGCTGTTGTTTATAATGTTGTTAAGAGGTACTTCAGAGGCTACTGTTATCGAACACTCTTGAAAGTAGTGTCGCAGCTTCCGGGATGCCATAAACACCGCGTATATCTTTTGATAATGCGGATACCTTGACTTGCATGGAGTGAGGACAGTGGACATGTAGTAAACTGGTTTTTGAAGGGGAAACTTGTGTCCGTCTGTTTCTCGTTCGACAATGAGCACCGCGCTTACAACTTGATGAGTTGCCGCGATGTATAATAGCATTGGTTCGCCCATGTTGGGCGCGGCCAGGACCGGGTTTGTTGCCAATATGGCTTTTATTTCTTCGAAGTCCGGCCGTGGCGGCATCCGGCCCACTCGAAGTGTTTGGTGCGCCTGAGGAGGCGATAAAGGGGTAATGCCTTTTCTCCCAAGCGGGAGATAAAGCAGCTTAGAGCCGCCACGCATCCAGTCAATTTTTTATTTGTTTGAGGTCCTTTGGGATATCCAATTGTGACAAAGCTCGGATCTTGGCTGGGTTTGCTTCAATTCCTCTACCGGATACAATGAAGCCCAAGAGCTTTTCGGCCATACGCCAAAACGCATTTTTCCGAGTTAAGCTTGATGTCATATGTTCGTAGATTATCGAATGTGAGCCTCAAGTCGCCTACTAGAGTTTCGACATGCTTGGTTTTGACGCACCACATCATCTACGTATGCCTCCTTTGTCTTGCCGGTCTGGTTTGCGGACATGTATACGAATCATCTTGTTGATATGTTGCGCCGGTGTTTTTGAGCCGAAGGGCATTGTGTTGAAGCGAATGGGCGTATGGGGTGATAAATGCCGTTCTATGACTTGGTCAGGCTCTGCCATCTTGATTTGATGGTAGTCGGAGTATGCGTCGAGGAAACACAATGAATCGTGTCCTGCGGTAGCGTCGATAATTTGATCGATGCGGGGGAGGGGAAGGGATCCTTTGGGCAAGCCCTGTTGAGGTCCTTGAAATCGACGCATATGCGCCATGATTTGTCCTTCTTTGGTACCATCACCAGGTTTGCTAGCCAGTACGGATGTTTTATATCTCTGATGAATCCGGCCTCCAATAGTTTGGCTAGCTCCTCTCCCATGGCTTGTCTCTTAGGTTCGGGAAAGCGCCAAGAGCCTATTTTCTTGGCTTGAATCCTTTTAGGATGTTTAGGCTGTGCTCGGCCAGCCGGCGTGGGATTCTGGCATGTCCGAAGGGTGCCAGGGAAAATGTCCCAATTTTCGCGTAGGAATTCTCGTAGTGCGGCGTCTACATCAAGGTTTAATTGTGCCCCGATGGAGGCCGTTTTTGTAGGGTCCGTTGGGTGGACTTGGAATTTGACTATTTCGTCCGCTGGTTTAAAGGAGGTGGCTTGGATCTTTTATCGAGTATCACATCGTCCCTGTTCATCGTGGAGCATAGTGCAGTCAGTTCCTCGGCCGCTAGGGCTTCGGACAGTGCCTCAAGGGCTAGTGCGGCTGTCTTATTTTCGGCGCGGAGTGCTATGTCTGGGTCACTAGCAAGAGTGATGATTCCGTTGGGCCCAGGCACTTTGAGCTTCATGTACCCGTAATGGGGTATAGCTTGAAAAAGTGTGAATGCCTCTCACCCTAATAGAGCGTGGTATCCGCTACTGAACGGGGCCACTTGGAACGTGACCTCCTCGGACCTGTAATTATCCGGTGTGCCGAACACCACATCCAGTGTGATTTTTCTGTGCAAAGACGCTTCTCGACCGGGTATTATTCCTCTAAAGGTTGTGCTGCTTCGCTCAATGCGGCTCCGGTCTATTTCCATTTTTGAAGGGTTTCCTCATAAATGAGGTTCAATCCGCTGCCACCGTCCATGAGTACCTTGGTAAGGCGAAGCCGCCCACTATTGGACCGAGGACCAATGCTTCTTGGTGCTCGGGCTGTTCGAATTTAGGTTCATCAACGGCATTAAAGGTAATAGCCGTGTCACCCATGGATTTATTGTTGCTACTTGGTAGACTTCGCAAGGCTGCGGAGTGTTCGTTTTCGATATTATTTGATGCGGAAGTCTCAAGACTGTTAATACCGTCTTGGTATCCACGGGCTGGTGCTCGTGGATGCTTTGGGGTTAGAAGCTCTTCACCACTTTTGGCCACCTGCCGGAGTATCCAACATGCTCTAAGGCTATGAGTTGGTGTGGCGCCCTCTGTACTATGAATTTTACAGGGTCCGTTGAGGCATCCCTCCAGTACGGTTCCATGCCCCGTAGGGGTTTTTTATTTTTTGGTGTTTAACCCGGGTGATTGGCGATAATGCACCCTTTTATTTCGGATTGGGTTTGTATTCGGGGCCGGATTGTCCCAAAATCTTACTTCGGTTTTCCAGGCGCTTTCCATCGCATAGTACTTTCGTACTATGGAAGCCAAGTCAGCAAAGTGTGTAATTTCACGGCGACCTATGGCGTTGAGGATTCCCTTGTCCATGCAATTATTGCAGAAGAATGAAATTGCTTCTTCCTCGCGGCAGTCCTTTATCCTGTTCATAACCAGGAGGAATCTGGCCCAGTAATGATGTCTTTGTTTCCTCGGGCTATTGCCTATTTTTGTATATATCGACTATTTTCGGGTGGGTGGGTGTAATTAGATCCGAAACCTCACCCAATCTGAGGCTCAAGGGCCAAGGAGTTTCAGAACTCAGAAGCTTGGATTCTTGGATGTTGTCCAATGAATCTAGCCCGTTGCCTGACTCTAAGTTCAGGTCTTGAGTGACGTCCTCACCTCCGCGGGTATCCGGCCTTGAGGGATCGGGAATCCGGACATAGCTAGTCCTTAAGATAGATGAAGGGTCGCCGCATTGTTCCTCCACCACGGCAACGTGATGGGTGCCCTGGGGAGAGTTAATCTCTCTTAGGTCGGGATTAGGCCCAATCTGATCGTAGTCTGTAGCGACTCCCAGGGCGGCGATGCAATCCAGGAGCTCATTCAAGGAAGAGAGCTCCGTTGGATCTAACTGCTCGGCGAGTTCCGAGTTGATGTGAAGATTGCTTTTGATGACCCGAGAAGTCATCGTCGGTGCGGTGGCCGAACAGGCGGTCATAAGAAAACCGCCTATCCGGAGAGTTTGGCCGATAGCCAAAGCTCCTTTAGCAACAGTGTCGTCTTTAAAGACGGGATGAGGCATCCTTCCTGATGGCGACGACACAGAGGAACTCTCAATGAAAGCACCAATGTCGGTGTCAAAACCGGCGGATCTCGGTAGGGGGTCCCGAACTGTGCGTCCAGGCGGATGGTAACAGGAGACAAGGGACACGATGTTTTACCCAGGTTCGGGCCCTCTCGATGGAGGTAAAACCCTACTCCTGCTTGATTAATATTGATGATATGGGTAGTACAAGAGTAGATCTACCACGAGATCAGAGAGGCTAAACCCTAGAAGCCAGCCTATGGTATGATTGTTGTTCATCCTACGAACTAAAACCCTCCGATTTATATAGAGACCGGAGAGGGCTAGGGTGACACAGAGTCGGTTACAATGGGAGGAGATCTACATATCCGTATCGCCAAGCTTGCCTACCACGCCAAGGAAAGTCCCATCCGGACACGAGACGAAGTCTTCAATCTTGTATCTTCATAGTCCAGGAGTCCGGCCAAAGGCTATAGTCCAGCTATCCCGACACCCCCTAATCCAGGACTCCCTCACCGATCGTCACAGAACTTTAAGCGTGCGGACCCTACGGGTTCGAGAACTATGTAGACATGACCGAGATACGTCTCCAGTCAATAACCAATAGCGGAACCTGGATGCTCATATTGGCTCCTACATATTCTACGAAAATCTTTATCGGTCAAACCGCATAACAACATACGTTGTTCCCTTTGTAATCGGTACGTTACTTACCCAAGATTCGATCGTCGGTATCTCAATACCTAGCTCAATCTCGTTACTGGCAAGTCTCTTTACTCATTCTGTAATGCATCATCCTGCAACTAACTCATTAGTCACATTGCTTGCAAGGCTTATAGTGATGTGCACTACCGAGAGGGCCCAGAGATACCTCTACGACAATCGGAGCGACAAATCCTAATCTCGATCTATGCCAACTCAACAAGTACCATCGGAGACACCTATAGAGCACCTTTATAATCACCCAGTTACGTTGTGACGTTTGGTAGCACACAAAGTGTTCCTCCGTGTCGGTAGTTGCATAATCTCATAGTCATAGGAACATGTATAAGTCATGAAGAAAGCAATAGCAGTAAACTAAATGATCAAGTGCTAAGCTAACGGAATGGGTCAAGTCAATCACATCATTCTCCTAATGATGTGATCCCCTTAATAAAATGACAACTCATGTCTATGGTTAGGAAACTCAACCATCTTTGATTAACGAGTTAGTCAAGTAGAGGCATACTAGTGACACTATGTTTGTCTATGTATTCACACATGTATTATGTTTCCGGTTAATACAATTCTAGCATGAATAATAAACATTTATCATGATATGAGGAAATAAATAATAACTTTATTATTGCCTCTAGGTCATATTTCCTTCAGTCTCCCACTTGCACTAGAGTCAGTAATCTAGATTACACAGTAATGATTCTAACACCCATGGATTCTTGGTGTTGATCATGTTTTGCTCGTGGAAGAGGCTTAGTCAAAGGGTCTGCAACATTCAGATCCATATGTATCTTGCAAATCTCTATGTCTTCCCACCTAGACTTGATCCCGGATGGAATTGAAGCGTCTCTTGATGTGCTTGGTTCTCTTGTGAAATCTGGATTCCTTTGCCAAGGCAATTGCAACAGTATTGTCACAAAAGATTTTCATTGGTCCCGATGCACTAGGTATGACACCTAGATCGGATATGAACTCCTTCATCCAGACTCCTTCATTTGCTGCTTCCAAAGCAGCTATGTACTCCGCTTCACACGTAGATCCCGCCATGATGCTTTGTTTAGAACTGCACCAACTGACAGCTCCACCGTTCAATGTAAACATGTATCCGGCTTGCGATTTAGAATCATCCGGATCAGTGTCAAAGCTTGCGTCGATGTAACCATTTACGACGAGCTCTTTTTCACCTCGATAAACGAGAAACATATCCTTAGTCCTTTTCAGGTATTTCAGAATGTTCTTGACTGCTGTCGAGTGATCCACTCCTGGATTACTTTGGTACCTCCCTGCTAAGCTAATAGCAAGGCACACATCAGGTCTGGTACACAACATTGCGTACATGATAGAGCCTATGGCTGAAGCATAGGAAACATTTTTCATTTTCTCTCTATCTTCTGCAGTGGTTGGGCATTGAGTCTGACTCAACTTCACACCTTGTAACACAGGCAAGAAACCTTTCTTTGCTTGATCCATTTTGAAATTTTTCAAAACTTTATCAAGGTATGTGCTTTGTGAAAGTCCAATCAAGCGTCTTGATCTATCTCTATAGATCTTGATTCCCAATATGTAAGCAGCTTCACTGAGGTCTTTCATTGAAAAACTCTTATTCAAGTATCCTTTTATGCTATCCAGAAATTCTATATCATTTCCAATCAGCAATATGTCATCCACATATAATATTAGAAATGCTACAGAGCTCCCACTCACTTTCTTGTAAATACGGGCTTCTCCAAAAGTTTGTATAAATCCATATGCTTTGATCACACCATCAAAACGTTTATTCCAACTCCGAGAGGCTTGCACCAGTCCATAAATGGATCGCTGGAGCTTGCACACTTTGTTAGCTCCCTTGGATCGACAAAACCTTCCGGTTGCATCATATACAACTCTTCTTCCAGAAATCCATTCAGGAATGCAGTTTTGACATCCATTTGCCAAATTTCATAATCATAAAATGCGGCAATTGCTAACATGATTTGGACAGACTTAAGCATTGCTACGGGTGAGAAAGTATGATCGTAATCAACCCCTTGAACTTGTCGAAAACCTTTCACAACAAGTCGAGCTTTGTAGACAGTAACATTACTGTCAGTGTCAGTCTTTTTCTTGAAGATCCATTTATTCTCTATGGCTTGCCGATCATCGGGCAAGTCAACCAATGTCCACACTTTGTTCTCATACATGGATCCTGATGTCTACTACGCAACCTTCTTCTTGTAGACGTTGTTGGGCCTCCAAGTGTAGAGGTCTGTAGGACAGTAGAAAATTTCCCTCAAGTGGACGACCTAAGGTTTATCAATCCATGGGAGGCGTAGGATGAAGATAGTCTCTCTCAAGCAACCCTGAAACCAAATAACAAAGAGTCTCTTGTGTCCCCAACACAACCAATACAATGGTAAATTGTATAGGTGCACTAGTTCGGCGAAGAGATGGTGATACAAGTGCAATATGGATGGTAGATATAGGTTTTTGTAATATGTAAATATAAAAACAGCAAGGTAGCTAATGATAAAAGCGAGCGTAAACGGTATTGCAATGCTAGGAAACAAGGCCTAGGGTTCATACTTTCACTAGTGCAAGTTCTCTCAACAATAATAACATAATTGGATCATATAACTATCCCTCAACATGCAACAAAGAGTCACTCCAAAGTCACTAATAGTGGAGAACAAGCGAAAGATTATTGTAGGGTACGAAACCACCTCAAAGTTATTCTTTCTGATCGATCTATTCAAGAGTCCGTAGTAAAATAACACGAAGCAATTCTTTCCGTTCAATCTATCATAGAGTTCGTACTAGAATAACACCTTAAGACACAAATCAACCAAAACCCTAATGTCACCTAGATACTCCAATGTCACCTCAAGTATCCGTGGGTATGATTATACGATATGCATCACACAATCTCAGATTCATCTATTCAACCAACACATTGAACTTCAAAGAGTGCCCCAAAGTTTCTACTGGAGAGTCAAGACGAAAACGTGTGCCAACCCCTATGCATAAGTTCACAAGGTCACTGAACCTGCAAGTTGATCACCAAAACATACATCAAGTAGATCACGTGAATATCCCATTGTCACCATAGATAAGCACATGCAAGACATACATCAAGTGTTCTCAAATCCTTAAAGACTCAATCCGATAAGATAACTTCAAAGGGTAAACTCAATCCATCACAAGAGAGTAGAGGGGGAGAAACATCATAAGATCCAACTATAATAGCAAAGCTCGCGATACATCAAGATCGTACCACCTCAAGAACACGAGAGAGAGAGAGAGAGAGAGAGAGAGAGAGAGAGATCGAACACATAGCTACTTGTACATACCCTCAGCCCCGAGGGTGAACTACTCCCTTCTCATCATGGAGAGCGCCGGGATGATGAAGATGGCCACCGGTGAGGGATCCCCCCTCCAGGGTGCCTTAAGTGGTCCCGATTGGTTTTTTGTGGCTACAGAGGCTTGCGGCGGTGGAACTCCCGATCTATTCTCTTCCCCGATGTTTTTAGGGTATATGGATATATATAGGCTAAAGAAGTCGGTCAGGGGGGCAGGCGCGCCTCCTTGCCTCGTGGCCACCTTGAAGCTTCCCTGACATCTACTCCAAGTCTCCTGGATTGCTTTCGTTCCAAAAATAACTCTCCAGAAGGTTTCATTCCATTTGGACTCCCTTTGATATTCCTTTTCTTCGAAACACTGAAATAGGCAAGAAAACATCAATTTGGGTTGGGCCTCCGGTTAATAGGTTAGTCCCAAAAATGATATAAGAGTGCATAATAAAGCCCATAAACATCCAAAACAGATAATATAATAGCATGAATACTTCATAAATTATAGATACGCTGGAGACGTATCAGCATCCCCAAGCTTAATTCCTGCTTGTCCTCGAGTAGGTAAATGATAAAATAAATAATTTATGAAGTGTGAATGCTAGCAGGTGCACAATTTTGATCAATGATAATTTCAATCACCTTTTCTAGCATCATTATATATCATAACAGTAGCTCATCTCATAAAGCTTCTCATGATCAAGTAACAAACTATTCACATGTTAAAGTATAGATCATAAACTTTCTTGAAAACTAACAAACCGTGTTATTAGTCATCAAACAATTACAATTCATCTTATTTTCAGGAAGAGTCTATGTCAGAGCTTTGATTTATCAAACTCCACATACTCAACTATCATTTAGTCTTTCACAATTGCTAACACCCACGCGATATTTATGGGTTCAAAGTTTTAATTAGACACAGAGAAAGATAGGTGCTTATAGATTCGCCTCCCAACCTTTTACCTCAAGGGTAATGTCAACAATAATAGCTCATGATGCCTTACATCCAATTGGATATATATATCAGAATCTTTCCAACACAATGTGCTTGCTAAAGGATAAAATGTAAAAAGGAAAGGTGAAGATCACCATGACTCTTGCATAAGGTAAAAGACAAGAATAAAAGATAGGCCCTTCGCAGAGGGAAGCAGAGGTTGCCATGTGCTTTTGTAGTTGGATGCACAAAATCTTAATGCGAGGGAACGTCACTTTACATTGCCACTTGTGATAGGGACCTTTATTATGCAGTCTGTCGCTTTTATTTATTCCATATCACAAGATCGTATAAAGCTTATTTTCTCCACACTAAAAGATCATACAAAACTAGAGAGCATTTTTTATTGCAGGCACCGATGACAACTTACTTGAAGGATCTTACTCAATCCATAGGTAGGTATGGTGGACTCTCATGGCAATACTGGTTTAAGGGATGTTTGGAAGCACAAGTAGTATCTCTACTTGGTGCAAATAATTTGGCTAGCATGAGGGGGAAAGGCAAGCTCAACGTGTTGGGCGATCCATGACAATATACTTTATTTCGGATTAAGAAAACATAACCCATTACGTTGTCTTCCTTGTCCAACATCAACCTTTTAGCATGTCATATTTTAATGAGTGCTCACAATTACAAAAGATGTCCAATATATTATATTTATATGTGAAATCTCTCTTCCTTCAATATTCTTTCATGAATTGTTCAAGTGACCAATACAATGTTTGCTAACCTTCAATAAATTTACCACCTCTAATCATTATATGTGAAGTCATTACTCCCCATGGGATAAGCATATAAAACATACATAATTTTAGATTTATGATATTCAAATCGTTCAACTATTTACTCATAGGATATAAGTGAAGCACACGAGTAAATGACAAACTACTCCAAAAAAATATAAGTGAAGATCAATGAGTAGTTAAATAATTATTTAGCTATGTGAAGACTCTCTCTCATTTAATAATTTCATATCTTAATAATTTATTCAAACAGCAAGCAAAACAAAATAAAATTACATGACGCTCCAAGCAAAACACATATTATGTGGTGAATAAAAATATAGCTCCAAGTAAAGTTACCGATGGATGAAGATTTAAAGAGGGATGCCTTCCGGCATCCCCAAGCTTAGGCTCTTGGTTATCCTTGAATATTACCTTGGGGTGCCTTGGGCATCCCCAAGCTTAGGCTCTTTCCACTCCTTATTCCATAGTCCATCGAATCTTTACCCAAAACTTGAAAACTTCACAACACAAAACTCAACAGAAAACTCGTAAGCTCCGTTAGCGAAAGAAAACAAAACACCACTTCAAGGTACTATAATGTACTCATTATTTATTTGTATTGGTGTTAAATCTAATTTATTCCAACTTATCTATGGTTTATAAACTATTTTACTAGCCATAGATTCATCAAAATAAGCAAACAACACAATGAAAACAGAATCTGTCAAAAACAGAGCAGTCTGTAGTAATTTGTATCAAACGTATACTTCTTGAACTCAGAAAAACCTACCAAAATAGGAAGACCTAATAATTTGATTATTGATCTACTGCAATTTGAATCAGTATTTTATCACTTGGTGATTTTTAACAATCGTTTTCGTGAGCAGAAAGTTTCTGTCTTTTTCAGCAAGATCAAATAATTATCATCCAAGAAGATCCTATAGGTCTTACTTGGCGCAAACACTAATTAAAACATAAAACCACATCTAACCAGAGGATAGATGAATTATTTATTACTAAACAGGAACTAAAAGCAAGGAACAAAAATAAAAGTGGGTTGCCTCCCAACAAGCGCTATCGTTTAACGCCCCTAGCTAGGCGTGATGATTTCAATGATGCTCACCTAAAAGATAAGAATTGAAACATAAAGAGAGCATCATGAATAATATGACTAGCACATTTAAGCTAACCCACTTCCTATGCATAGGGATTTTGTGAGCAAACAATTTATGGGAACAATAATCAACTAGCATAGGAAGGCAAAACAAGCATAACTTCAAGATTTTCAACACATAGAGAGGAAACTTGATATTATTGCAATTCCTACAAGCATATATTCCTCCCTCATAATAACTTTAAGTAGCATCATGAATGAATTTAACAATATAACCATCACATAAAGCATTCTTTTCATGATCTACAAGCATAGAATTTTTATTACTCTCCACATAAGCAAATTTCTTCTCATGAATAATAGTGGGAGCAAACTCAACAAAATAACTATCATGTGATTGAAAATTAAGATCAAGATGACAAGTTTCATGGTTATAATTATTCTTTATAGCATACGTGTCATCACAATAATCATCATAGATAGGAGGCATGCTTTCATCATAATAAATTTGCACATCAAAACTTGGGGGACTAAAAATATCATATTCATCAAACATAGCATCCCCAAACTTGTGGCTTTGCATATCATTAGCATCATGGGTATTTAAAGAATTCATACTAACAACATTGCAAGCATGCTCATCATTCACATATTTTAGGCCAAGCATTCTATGTAATTCTTCTTCTAGTACTTGAGCACAATTTTCCTTCCCATCATTTTCACGAAAGACATTAAAAAGATGAAGCATATGAGGTACCCTCAATTCCATTTTTTTGTAGTTTTCTTTTATAGACTAAACTAGTGATAAAACAAGAAACAAAAAGATTCGATTGCAAGATCTAAAGATATACCTTCAAGCACTCACCTCCCCGGCAACGGCGCCAGGAAAGAGCTTGATGTATATTACGCAACCTTCTTCTTGTAGACATTGTTGGGCCTCCAAGTGCAGAGGTTTGTAGGACAGTAGCAAATTTCCCTCAAGTGGATGACCTAAGGTTTATCAATTTGTGGGAGGCGTAGGATGAAGATAGTCTCTCTCAAGCAACCTTGCAACCAAATAACAAAGAGTCTCTTGTGTCCCCAACACACCCAATACAATGGTAAATTGTATAGGTGCACTAGCTCGGCGAAGAGATGGTGATACAAGTGCAATATGGATGATAGATATAGATTTTTGTAATATGTAAATATAAAAACAGCAAGGTAGCTAATGATAAAAGCGAGCGTAAACGGTATTGAAATGCTAGGAAACAAGGCCTAGGGTTCATACTTTCACTAGTGCAAGTTCTCTCAACAATAATAACATAATTGGATCATATAACTTTCCATCAACATGCAACAAAGAGTCACTCCAAAGTCACTAATAGTGGAGAACAAACGGAGAGATTATTGTAGGGTACGAAACCACCTCAAAGTTATTCTTTCTGATCGATCTATTCAAGAGTCCGTAGTAAAATAACACGAAGCTATTCTTTTCGTTCAATCTATCATAGAGTTCACACTAGAATAACACCTTAAGACACAAATCAACCAAAACCCTAATGTCACCTAGATACTCCAATGTCACCTCAAGTATCCGTGGGTATGATTATACAATACGTATCACACAATCTCAGATTCATCTATTCAACCAACACATAGAACTTCAAAGAGTGCCCCAAAGTTTCTACCTGAGAGTCAAGACGAAAACGTGTGCCAACCCCTATGCATAAGTTCACAAGGTCACTGAACCCGCAAGTTGATCACCAAAACATACATCAAGTAGATCACGTGAATATCCCATTGTCGCCACAGATAAGCACATGCAAGACATACATCAAGTGTTCTCAAATCCTTAAAGACTCAATCCGATAAGATAACTTCAAAGGGTAAACTCAATCCATTACAAGAGAGTAGAGGGGGAGAAACATCATAAGATCCAACTATAATAGCAAAGATCGCGATACATCAAGATCGTACCACCTCAAGAACAAGAGAGAGAGAGAGAGAGAGAGAGATCAAACACATAGCTACTGGTACATACCCTCAGCCCCGAGGGTTAACTACTCCCTCCTCGTCATGGAGAGCGTCGGGATGATGAAGATGGCCACGGTGAGGGATCCCCCCCTCGGTGGTGCCAAACAGGGTCCCGATTGGTTTTTTGTGGCTACAGAGGCTTGCGGCGGCGGAACTCCCGATCTATTCTCTTCCTCGATGTTTTTAGGGTATATGGATATATATAGGCGAAAGAAGTCGGTCAGGGGAGCCACGAGGGGCCCATGAGGGTGGGGGCGCGCCTCCCTGCCTCGTGGCCACCTCGAAGCTTCCCTGACGTCTACTCCAAGTCTCCTGGATTGCTTCCATTCCAAAAATAACTCTCCCGAAGGTTTCATTCCGTTTGGACTCTGTTTGATATTCCTTTTCTTCGAAACACTGAAATAGGCAAGAAAACAGCAATTTGGGCTGGGCCTCCGGTTAATAGGTTAGTCCCAAAAATAATATAAAAGTGCATAATAAAGCCCATAAACATTCAAAACAGATAATATAATAGCATGAATACTTCATAAATTATAGATACGTTGGAGACGTATCAGATCCCATCTCAGATTTCATGGCCTCAAGCCATTTTGCGGAATCTGGGCTCACCATTGCTTCTTCGTAGTTCGTAGGTTCGCCTTGGTCAAGTAACATGACCTCCAGAATAGGATTACCGTACCACTCTGGTGCGGATCTTACTCTGGTTGACCTACGAGGTTCGGTAGTAACTTGATCTGAAGTTTCATGATAAACATCATCAGCTTCCTCACTAATTGGTGTAGGTGTCATAGGAACCGGTTTCTGTGATGAACTACTTTCCAATAAGGGAGCAGGTACAGTTACCCTATCAAGTTCTACTTTCCTCCCACTCACTTCTTTCGAGAGAAACTCCTTCTCTAGAAAGGATCCATTCTTAGCAACGAATGTCTTGCCTTCGGATCTGTGATAGAAGGTGTACCCAACAGTTTCCTTTGGGTATCCTATGAAGACATATTTCTACGATTTGGGTTCGAGCTTATCAGGTTGAAGCTTTTTCACATAAGCATCGCAGCCCCAAACTTTAAGAAAGCGACAACTTTGGTTTCTTGCCAAACCACAGCTCATCAAAGGCGTCGTCTCAACGGATTTCGATGGTGCCCTATTTAACGTGAATGCGATGCGTCTCTAAAGCATAACCCCAAAACGATAGCGGTAAATCAGTAAGAGACATCATAGATCGCACCATATCTAATAAAGTATGATTACGATGTTCGGACACACCATTACGTTGTGGCTTTTCGGGTGGCGTGAGTTGTGAAACTATTCCGCATTGTTTCAAATGTAGACCAAACTCGTAACTCAAATATTCTCCTCCACGATCAGATCATAGAAACTTTATTTTCTTGTTACGATGATTTTCCACTTCAGTCTGAAATTCTTTGAACTTTTCAAATGTTTCAGACTTATGTTTCATTAAGTAGATATACCCATATCTGCTCAAATCATCTATGAAGGTGAGAAAATAACGATACCCGCCGCGAACCTCAATATTCATTGGACCACATACATCAGTATGTACGATTTCCAACAAATCTGTTGCTCGCTCCATTGTTCCGGAGAATGGCGTTTTAGTCATCTTGCCCATGAGGCATGGTTCGCAAGTACCAAGTGATTCATAATCAAGTGATTCCAAACGTCCATCAGTGTGGAGTTTCTTCATGCTCTTTACGCCAATATGACCCAAATGGTAGTGCCACAAATAACTTGCACTATCATTATCAACTCTGCATCTTTTGGCTTCAACATTATGAATGTGTGTATCACTACTATCGAAATTCAACACAAATAGACCACTCTTCAAGGGTGCATGGCCATAAAAGATATTACTCATATAAATAGAACAGCCATTATTCTCAGATTTAAATGAATAACCGTCTCACATCAAACAAGATCCAGATATAATGTTCATGGTTAACTCTGGCACCAAATAACAATTATTCAGGTCTAAAACTAATCCTGAAGGTAGATGTAGAGGTAGCATGCCGACGGAGATCACATCGACTTTGGAACCATTTCCCACGCGCATCGTCACCTCGTCCTTAGCCAGTCTTCGCTTAATCCGTAGTCCCTGTTTTGAGTTGCAAATATTAGCAATAGAACCAGTATCAAATACCCAGGTGCTACTGTGAGCTCTAGTAAGCTACACATCAATAACATGTATATCACGTATACCTTTGTTCACCTTGCCATCCTTCTTATCCGCCAAATACTTGGGGCAGTTCCGCTTCCAGTGACCAGTCTGTTTGCAGTATAAGCACTCAGTCTCAGGCTTAGGTCCAGACTTGGGTTTCTTCTCTTGAGCAGCAACTTGTATGCTGTTCTTCTTGAAGTTCCCCTTCTTCTTCCCTTTACCCTTTTTCTTGAAACTGGTGGTCTTGTTGACCATCAACACTTGATGCTCCTTCTTGATTTCTACCTCCGCAGCCTTTGGCATTGCGAAGAGCTTGGGATTTGTCTTATCCATCCCTGCATATTATAGTTCATCACGAAGCTCTTGTAGCTTGGTGGCAGTGATTGAAGAATTCTGTCAATGACACTATCATCCGGAAGATTAACTCCCAGTTGAATCAAGTGATTGTTATACCAAGACATTTTGAGTATATGTTCACTGACAGAACTATTTTCCTCCATCTTGCAGCTGTAGAACTTATTGGAGACTTCATATCTCTCAATCCAGGCATTTGCTTGAAATATTAACTTCAACTCCTGGAACATCTCATGCTCCATGACGTTCAAAACGTCGTTGAAGTCCCAGTTCTAAGCCGTAAAGCATGGCACACTGAACTATCGAGTAGTCATCAGCTTTGCTTTGCCAGACGTTCTTAACGTCGCTGGGCCAGATCTGCAGCAGGCCTGACACCCAGCGGTGCTTCCAGGACGTAATTCTTCTGTGCAGCAATGAGGATAATCCACAAGTTACATACCCAGTCTGTGTAATTGCTACCATCATCTTTCAACTTTGCTTTCTCAAGGAACGCATTAAAATTCAACGGAACAACAGCACGGACCATCTATCTACAACAACATAGACAAGCATAATACTATCAGGTACTAAGTTCATGATAAATTTAAGTTCAATTAATCATATTACTTAAGAACTCCCACTTAGATAGACATCCCACTAATCATCTAAGTGATCACGTGATCCATATCAACTAAACCATAACCGATCATCACGTGAAATGGAGTAGTTTTCAATGGTGAACATCACTATGTTGATCATATCTACTATATGATTCACGCTCGACTTTTCGGTCATAGTGTTCCGAGGCCATATCTACATATGGTAGGCTCGTCAAGTTTAACCCGAGTATTATGCGTGTGTTAAACTATCTTACACCCGTTGTAGATGAACGTTGAGCTTATCACACCCGATCATCACGTGGTGTCTCGGCACGACGAACTTTGGCAACGGTGCATACTCAGGGAGAACACTTTTACCTTGAAATTTAAGATGCATCTTATAATGCTATCGTCAAACAAAGCAGAATAAGATGCATAAAGGATAAACATCACATACAATCAATATAAGTGATATGGTATGGCCATCATCATCTTGTGCCTTTGATCTCCATCTCCAAAGCACCTTCATGATCACCATCGTCACTGGCGCGACACCTTGATCTCCATCGTAGCATCATTGTCGTCTCGCTAACTATTGCTTCTACGACTATTGCTACCGCTTAGTGATAAAGTAAAGCAATTACAGGGCGATTGCATTGCATACAATAAAGCGACAACCATATGGCTCCTGCCAGTTGCCGATAACTCCGTTACAAAACATGATCATCTCATACAATAAATATAGCATCATGTCTTGACCATATCACATCACAACATGCCCTACAAAAACAAGTTAGACGTCCTCTACTTTGTTGTTGCAAATTTTACGTGGCTGCTACGGGCTGAGCAAGAACCGTTCTTACCTACGCATCAAAACCACAACAATAGTTCGCCAAGTTAGTGTTGTTTTAACCTTCTCAAGGACTGGGCGTAGCCACACTCGGTTCAACTAAAGTTGGAGAAACTGACACCGCCCGCTACACATGTGCAAAGCACGTCGATTAGAACAAGTCTCGCGTAAAGCGTCTGGCGTAATGTCGGTCCGGGCCGCTTCATCCAACAATACAGCCGAACCAAAGTATGACATGCTGGTAAGCAGTATGACTTGTATCACCCACGACTCACTTGTGTTCTACTCGTGCATATAACATCTACGCATAAACCTGGCTTGGATGCCAATGTCGGGGAACGCAGTAATTTCAAAGAAAAATCCTACGCACACGCAAGATCATGATGATGCATAGCAACGAGAGGGAAGAGTGTTGTCCACGTACCCTCATAGACCATTAAGCGGAAGCGTTATGACAACGCGGTTGATGTAGTCGTACGTCTTCACGATCGACCGATCCTCGATCAACGCATTTGACACCTCCGCGTTCAGCACACGTTCAGCTCGGTGACGTCCCGCGAACTCACGATCCAGTAGAGCTCGAAGGAGAGTTTCGTTAGCACGACGTCTTGGTGACTATGTTGATGAAGCTACCGACGCAAGTCTTCGCCTAAGCACCGCTACGATATGACCGAGGTGGATTATGGTGGAGGGGGGCACCGCACACTGCTAAAAGATCAATGATCAATTGTTGTGTCTTTGGGGTGGCCCCCTGCCCCTGTATATAAAGGGGGGAAGGAGGAGAGGGTCGGCCGAGGGAGAGGCGCGCCCAAGGGGAGGCAATCCTATTCCAAGTAGGTTTGTCCCCCACCTTTCCTATTCCAAGAAGGAGAAGGGGGAAGGAGGAGGTGGAGAGAAGGAAGGAGACGGGGGCCGCCGCCCCTTCCCCTTGTCCAATTCAGATTGGGACAAGGGGGGTCGCGCGCCACCTCCTGGCTGCCCTCTCTCTTCTCCACTAAGGCCCATATGGCCCAATAGCTTCCGGGGGGGGGGGGGGTCCGGTAACCCCTGGTACTCCGGTATATGTCTGAAACCTCCCGAAACACTTCCGGTGTCCGAACATAGTCGTCCAATATATCTATCTTTATGTCTCGACTATTTCAAGACTCATCGTCATGTCCCTGATCATATCCGGGACTCCGAACTATCTTCGGTACATCAAAACACAAAAACTCATAATACCGATCGTTACAGAACTTTAAGCGTGCGGACCCTACGGGTTTGAGAACTATGTAGACATGACCGAGACACGTCTCCGGTCAATAACCAATAGCGGAACCTGGATGCTCATATTGGCTCCTACATATTCTACGAACATCTTTATCGGTCAAACCGCATAACAACATATGTTGTTCCCCTTGTAATCGGTATGTTACTTGCCCGAGATTCGATCGTCGGTATCTTAATACCTAGCTCAATCTCATTACCGGCAAGTCTCTTTACTCGTTCCGTAATGCATCATCCCGCAACTAAATCATTACTCACATTGCTTGCAAGGCTTATAGTGATGTGCATTACCGAGAGGGCCCAGAGATACCTCTCCGACAGTCGGAGTGACAAATCCTAATCGCGATCTATGCCAACTCAACAAGTACCATCGGAGACACCTATAGAGCACCTTTATAACCACCCGATTCGTTGTGACGTTTGGTAGCACATAAAGTGTTCCTCCGTGTCGGGAGTTGCATAATCTCATAGTCATAGGAACATGTATAAGTCATGAAGAAAGCAATAGCAGTAAACTAAACGATCAAGTGCTAAGCTAACGGAATGGCTCAAGTCAATCACATCATTCTCCTAATGATGTGATCCCGTTAGTCAAATGACAACTCATGTCTATGGTTAGGAAACTCAACCATCTTTGATTAACGAGCTAGTCAAGTAGAGGAATACTAGTGAGACTATGTTTGTCTATGTATTCACACATGTATTATGTTTCCAGTTAATACAGTTCTAGCATGAATAATAAACATTTATCATGATATGAGGAAATAAATAGTAACTTTATTATTGCCCCTAGGGCATATTTCCTTCAATAGCACTATGGGTGGAATAGAATATGATGATGGAGGTTGTGTGGAGAAGACAAAAAAGGAGAAAGTCTCACATCGACGCGGCTAATCTACGGGCTATGGAGATGCCCATCAATTGATGTCAATGCGAGGAGTAGGGATTGCCATGCAACGGATGCACTAGAGCTATAAATGTATGAAAGCTCAACAAAATAAACTAAGTGGGTGTGCATCCAACTTGCTTGCTCACGAAGACCTAGGGCATTTGAGGAAGCCCATTGTTGGAATATACAAGCCAAGTTCTATAATGAAAAATTCCCACTAGTATATGAAAGTGACAAAATAAGAGACTCTTTATCATGAAGATCATGGTGCTACTTTGAAGCACAAGTGTGGAAAAAGGATAGTAGCATTGTCCCTTCTCTCTTTTTCTCTCATTTTTTTGGGCCTTCTCTTTTTTCTATTTGGCCTTTCTCTTTTTTTGGCCTTTCTCTTCTTTTTTTTGCCTTTCTCCTTTTTTATTTCCTCACACGGGACAATGCTCTAATAATGATGATCATCACACTTCTATTTATTTACAACTCAAGGATTACAACTCGATACTAGAACAAAATATGACTCTATATGAGTGTCTCCGGCGGTGTACCGGGATGGGCAAGGAATCAAGAGTGACATGTATGAACAATTATGCATGGTGGCCTTGCCACAAATACGATGTCAACTACATGATCATTCAAGGCAATATGACAATGATGAAGCATGTCATAATAAACGGAACGGTGGAAAGTTTCATGGCAATATATCTCGGAATGGCTATGGAAATGCCATAATAGGTAGGTATGGTGGCTGTTTTGAGGAAGATATAAGGAGGCTTATGTGTGATAGAGCGTATCATATCACGGGGTTTGGATGCACCGGCGAATTTTGCACCAACTCCCAAGGTGAAAAGGGCAATGCACGATACCGAAGAGGCTAGCAATGATGGAAGGGTGAGAGTGCGTATAGTCCATGGACTCAACATTAGTCATAATGAACTCACATACTTACTGCAAAAATCTACAAGTCATGAAAACCAAGCACTACGCGCATGCTCCTGGGGGGATAGATTGGTAGGAAAAAAACCATCACTCGTCCCAGACCGCCACTCATAAGGAGGACAATCAAAGAAACACCTCATGCTTCAAATTTGTTACACAACGGTTACCATACGTGCATGCTACGGGACTTGCAAACTTCAACACAAGTATTTCTCAAATTCACAATTACTCAACTAGCACGACTCTAATATAACCATCTTCATATCTCAAAACAATCATCAAGTATCAAACTTCTCATAGTATTCAATGCACTCTATATGGAAGTTTTTATTATACCCATCTTGGATGCCCATCATACTAGGACTAATTTATAGCCAAAGCAAATTACCATGCTGTTCTAAAAGACACTCAAAATAATATAAGTTAAGCATGAGAGATCAATAATTACTATAAAATAGAACCACCACCATGCTCTAAAAAGATATAAGTGAAGCACTAGAGCAAAATTATCTAGCTCAAAAGATATAAGTGAAGCACATAGAGTATTCTAATAAATTCCGATTCATGTGTGTCTCTCCCAAAAGGTGTGTACAGCAAGGATGATTGTGGTAACTAAAAGGCAAAGACTCAAATCATACAAGACGCTCCAAGCAAAACACATATCATGCGGTGAATAAAAATATAGCCTCAAGTAAAGTTACCGATAGACGAAGCGAAAGAGGGGATGCCTTCCGGGGCATCCCCAAGCTTAGGATTTTGGTTGTCCTTGATTTTACCTTGTGGTGCCTTGGGCATCCCCAAGCTTAGGCTCTTGCCACTCCTTATCCTATAATCCATCAAATCTTTACCCAAAAACTTGAAAACTTCACAACACAAAACTTAAACAGAAAATCTCATGAGCTCCATTAGTATAAGAAAACAAATCACCACTTTAAGGTACTGTAATGAACTCATTATTTATTTATATTTTTGTTAAACCTACTGTATTCCAACTTCTCTATGGTTCATACCCTCGATACTAGCCATAGATTCATCAAAATAAGCAAACAACACACGAAAAACAGAATCTGTCAAAAACAGAACAATCTGTAGTAATCTGTATAAAACGTATACTTATGGAACTCCAAATTTTTTGAAATAAACTGGTGGACGTGAGGAATTTATCTATTAATCATCTGCAAAAAGAATCAACCTAAAACCACTCTCCAGTAAAAATGGCAGTTAATATCGTGAGCGCTAAAGTTTCTGTTTTTTAGAGCAAGATCGCAAAGACTTCACCCAAGTCTTCCCAAAGGTTCTACTTGGCACAAACAATAATTAAAACATAAAACCACATCTAAACAGAGGCGAGATGAATTATTAATTACTAAACAGGAACAAAAAACAAGACAAAAATAAAATCGGGTTGCCTCCCAACAAGCGCTATCGTTTAACGCCCCTAGCTAGGCATAAAAACAAGAATAGATCTAGGTATTGCCATCTTTGGTATGCAATACATAAGTGGCTCTCATAATAGATTCATAATGTAATTTTATTTATTCCTAGTAAAGTGTTACATGCCTTTCCTTAATGTAAATTGGAATCTAATATTTCCTTCTTTCATATCAATAATTGCACCAATCGTTCTAAGGAAAGGTCTACCAAGAATAATAGGACATGTAGGATTGCAATCTATATCAAGAAAAATGAAATCTACGGGCACATAATTCCTATTTGCAACAATAAGAACATCATTAATCCTTCCCATAGGTTTTGTAATGGTGGAATACGCAAGGTGCAAATTTAAAGAACAATCATCAAATTCACGAAAACCAAACACATCACACAAAGTTTTTGGAAGCGTGTAAACACTAGCACCCAAATCACATAAAAGCATAGCATTCATGATATTTAGTATTAATTTTAATAGTAGGTTCCCACTCATTATAAAGTTTTCTAGGAATAGAAACTTCCAATTCAAGCTTTTCTTCATAGGATTGCATTAAAGCATCAACGATATGTTTAGTAAAAGCTTTGTTTTGATCATAAGCATGAGGAAAATTTAACACAGATTGCAACAAGGAAATACAATCTATCAAAGAGAAATTAGCATAATTAAATTCCTTGAAATCCAAAATAGTGGGTTCATTGCTATGTAAAGTTTTGACCTCTTCAATCCCACTTTTATTAATTTTTGCATCAAGATCTAAAAACTTTGAATCATTGTGACGCCTTTTAACTAAAGTTGACTTATCTCCAGTCCCACCTTTATCAAAATTCATATTGGAAAACAAATATTTAATAGTAGACACATCAATCACTTTTAGATCTTCATTATTATTATCATGAAAACTAGAAGAACACACTTTCACAAAGCAATCTTTTTTAGCACGCATCCTAGCGGTTCTTTCTTTGCACTCATCAATGGAAATACTCATGGCTTTGAGAGACTCATTAATATCATGCTTAGGTGGAATAGATCTAAATTTCAAAGAATCAACATCAAGAGAAATTCTATCCACGTTCCTAGCCAACTCGTCAATCTTAGGCAATTTTTCTTCAAGCAGGGCATTGAAATTCTTTTGCGAATTCATAAATTCTTTAACACTAGTCTCAAAATCAAAGGGCATCTTATTAAAATTTCCATAAGAGTTCTTGTAGGAATTACCATAATTATTATAGGAATTACTAGGAACGGCCTAGAATTAAAGTTTCCGCTATACGCGTTATTACCAAATTTTTCCTACCAACAAAATTCACATCCAAAGATTCATTATTATTCTCAATAAAAGTGGACAAAGGAATATCATTTGGATAAGAAGAAACACTCTTATTAGCAAATAATTTCATAAGTTCATCCATCTTTCCACTCAAAACATTAATCTCTTCTATCGCATGAACTTTTTTACTAGTGGATCTTTCGGTGTGCCATTGAGAATAATTAAGCATAATATTATCTAGGAGCTTAATTAGTAGCTTCTCCTAAAGTGATTTCCATAAAAGTACCTCCCGCGGCCGAATCTAAAAGATTTCTAGAAGCAAAATTCAATCCGGTATAAATTTTTTGTATAATCATCCATAGATTCAAACCATGTGTAGGGCAATTACGTATCATTAATTTCATCATCTTCCAAGCTTGTGAAACATGCTCATGATCAAGTTGCTTAAAATTCATAATATCGTTTCTAAGAGAGATTATCTTAGCGGGAGGAAAATACTTAAAGATAAAAGCATCTTTGCACTTATTACATGAATCAATACTATTTTTAGGCAAAGAAGAGAACCAAGTTTTAGCACAATCTCTAAGCGAAAAATGAAATAGTTTCAATTTAACAATATCATTGTCCACATCTTTCTTCTTTTGCATATCACACAAATCAACGAAGTTGTTTAGATGGGTAGCGGCATTTTCACTAGGAAGGCCAGAAAATTGCTCTTTCATGACAAGATTCAACAAAGCAGCATTAATTTCACAAGATTCAGCATCGGTAATAAGAGCAATCGGAGTGCTAATAAAATCATTGTTGTTGGTATTGGAAAAATCACATAATTTAGAATTATCTTGAGCCATCTTGACAAACAATCAATCCAACACACAAGCACAGAAGAAGCAAGCGAAAAGAGACGAGCGAAAAAGGGCGAATAAAACGGCAAGGGTGAAGTGGGGGAGAGGAAAACGAGAGGCAAATGGAAAATAATGTAATGCGAGGGAGAAGAGTTTGTGATGGGTACTTGGTATGTCTTGACTTGAGCGTAGATCTCCCCGGCAACGGCGCCAGAAATGGCTAGTTGACGAGAGATCAAATCTTGACTTGACTTAACGCAAATCTCCCCGGCAACGGTGCCAGAAATCCTTCTTGCTACCTCTTGAGCATGCATTGGTTTTCCCTTAAAGAGGAAAGGGTGATGCAACAAAGTAGCATAAGTATTTCCCTCAGTTTTTGAGAAAAGGTATCAATCCAGTAGGAGACTACACGCAAATCGCCTAGTACCTGCACAAACAATCAAGAACCTTGCAACCAACGCGATAAAGGAGTTGTCAATCCCTTCAGGCCACTTGCAAAAGTGAGATCTGATAAAGATAATAAGATAAATATTTTTTGTATTTTTGTTGTATAGATTGAAAAGTAAAGATTGCAAAGTAAATAATAAACTAGAATTATAGATCGGAAACTTATATGATGTAAAGTAGACTCGGGGGCCATAGATTTCACTAGTGGCTTCTCTCATGATAGCATATATTACGGTGGGTGAAGAAATTACTGCCGAGCAATTGATAGAAAAGCGCATAGTTATGAGAATATCTACGCATGATCATGAACATAGGCATCACGTCCGTGTCAAGTAGACGAAAACGATTCTGCATCTACTACTATTACTCCACACATCGACCGCTATCCAGCATGCATCTAGAGTATTAAGTTCATAAGAACGGAGTAACGCATTAGGCAAGATGACATGATGTAGAGGGATAAACTCAAGCAATATGATATAAACCCCATCTTTTTATCCTCGATGGCAACAATACAATACGTGTCGGTTCCCTTTCTGTCACTGGGATCGAGCATCGCAAGATTGAACCCAAAGCTAAGCACTTCTTCCATTGCAAGAAAGATCAATCTAGTAGGCCAAACTAAACCGATAATTCGAAGAGACTTGCAAAGATAACCAATCGTACATAAAAGAATTCAGAGGAGATTCAAATATTGTTCATAGATAAACTTGATCATAAACCCACAATTCATCGGATCTCGACAAACACACCGCAAAAAGTATTACATCGAATAGATCTCCAAGAACATCGAGGAGAACTTTATATTGAAAACCAAAGAGAGAGAAGAAGCCATCTAGCTAATAACTATGGACCCGAAGGTCTGTGGTAAACTACTCACACATCATCGGAGAGGCTATGATGTTGATGTAGAAGCCCTCCGTGATTGAATCCCCTCCGTGAGATCATGGGAAAAAGGCCCCAAGATGGGATCTCACGAATGCGAAGGTTCTTGGCGGTGGAAAAGTGGTTCCGTGGCTCCCCTAGATGTTTTCAGGGTATAAGAGTATATATGTGCGAAAGAAGTAGGTCGGTGGAGCTATGAGGGGCCCACGAGGGTGGGGTCGCGCCTACCCCCCTGGGCGCGCCCTCCTGCCTTGTGGCCGCCTCGTTGCGTCTTTGATTTCCACTCCAAGTCTCCTGGATTGCTTTTGTTCCAAGAAAGATCCTCGCAAAGGTTTCGTTCCGTTTGGATTCCGTTTGATATTCCTTTTCTGCGAAACACTGAAATAGGCAAAAAAACAGCGACAAGCACTTTGGGCCTCCGGTTAATAGGTTAGTCCCAAAAATAATATAAAAGAGCATATTAAAGTCCATTATAAACATCCAAAACAGATAATATAATAGCATGGAACAATAAAAAATTATAGATACGTTGGAGACGTATCAGCAGCCTCACCGTTTACAAGGGAGTGGGGACCCGTTTTTTCTTCTCAGGTTTTTGTTTCCCTCATGTTGGAATAAGGTCTTTGGGTCTTTCCTTACCTCGACAACGTCTGATCCAATGGTAGCGACCTGGGAGTTTCTGTCCTCGGATCTGTGGGCTCTCTTCAGACCTCGATAGTTGTTGTGTGATTCCAATGCAAGATGGTTAATGCTCGTCTATCTTCCTAATGGTTGCGGGCCAATGGATATCTCGCTGATCCAAGAACTTTGCCATCACGACCAAGGTGTGTTGAGATCCCGGATAGCTCGAGTGGCTCAAGCGGCATAAAAAACCCGCAAGTAGGATTCCCTTGGTGGAGTCCTTGTAGGGGCACATATAGTTCCTTGCTACAACGACGCTCTTCTCGGTGTGGGTGATTCTCGTCAATAACAACTCTTCAATGTTAAGGGTTGTTATTTTTCTGTCTTAGAAAGTCTATTTATGTAAAAATTACAGTTGTCTCATTCTTATCCAAATAAAGTAGTTTATGTTCTAAAAAAACTTACTGATATTACTTGAGAACACTATGAGGTGTCATATTCCAGGGGAGAGCCTATTTGGTGCAACAACGCATAGGGTCATTGCCTAGTTGGACCTTGGCCTAGTAAACCGCTCGCACGGTCCCTGTTCGCAGTTTTTTTTTCTTCGATGGTCTACCGTTTTAGAAATAAAACGCTGCTTTCTAAGGCTAAAATTTAAACATTTGGGAAAATCTACAAATTTAAAAAAAAACATGAATTTGAAAAATGTTCATGCATTTGAACAAAATTCATAATTTTTTAAAATTTGTGAATTTGAAAAACGTTCATGATTAAAAAATGTTCATGAATATGAAAAAGGCCCATGAGTTAAAAAAATCACAAAATGAAAAAAGTCTCGAGATTTGAAAAAAGTTCACATTTTGGGAATTAAAAAAAGTTCATGAATTTGAAAAAAAAAGTGTTCACGATTTTTCTTAAAAAGAAACCAAAATAACAGAGCTAAAACCAAAACAAAAAATGAAGGAATACAGCCAAAAAAACACAGATAAACCCACATGAAAAACAAAAGAAAACCAGGTGGAAGCTTCTAGTAGCTTTCAAAAATTGATTTCTACATAGGAAATTCCATGTTCCACGTCTGCATCTCAACAGTTCAAATTGCTTGCATGTGAATGTGATTGAACCACGCCTTGGCCCAGTAAACAGCTCACTTGGTTTTTTCTTTCAATGGTTTACTGTTTTAGGAAAAAGCCACCACTTTTTATGGCTAAATTTATACATTTGGTAAAATCAACTAATGTGTATAGATTTTGAAAAAGTTCATGAATTTGAAAAATGTGCATGAATTTAAAAAAGGTCCAAACATTCCAAAATAAGATTGTGAATTCTGGAAAAATATTCATGAATTTAGGAAAAGAAGAATATGTTAAAATCTTGTGAATTCAGAAAAAAGCATGGAACCCAAGAAAAAATTGGGGATTTGATAATTTTCATGAATACAAAAAGAAGTGAGCAAAATTTTAAAAAAATCATAGATTTTCAAATGATCATGTTCTTTTTGTAAAAAAGAAAAGCAAAACATAAAAATAAAGAAAAAACGGTCAAAACACAGTAAAAAACACATGAAAAATAAAAGAAAACCATACGAAAGATTCTAGAAGCATTCCAAAAGCGATTCGAACATGAAACTGTTTTGGGCCAGCCAATTTAACAAATGGTCAGTAGGTCTGTGTGCCCCACATACTATCCGGCGTCTAGCAAATCGTATATGGTGCCATAAGCGTCGGATTTAGTATGTTTGACAAACCGCTGCACACCCCCTCCACTCCACTAGCCGGTCCAAGTAGCTTTTTTTCACACAAGTTCGGATTCCGCGGTGATTTTCTAGGCGTTTTTCTGTTTCGGTTTTTTCATGCATGCTTTTCGTGTGGATTTTTTAGTATTCTATTTTTATTTTTCTATTTTTCATTTCTTTTGATGTTTCCGTTTTTTATTTGTATTTTCTTTTTTTACTTCTTTTTTATTTTTTTAAAATACATTAGCTTTTTCAAATTTGTGAACTTTTTCTCAAATTTCATGAACACTTTCAGTTCTTGCTCGCTTTTTTAGTAATTTTTTTTCAAATTCATGAACTTTTTCACTTTTGTTTACTTTTTAGTCACATTTTTAGAATTCTGGCGAACATTTACTAAAATGTGTGAACTGTTTTCACAGAATTCTTGAAGTTTTTTTTCATATCCATGAACTTTTTACAGTGTTAGTAACTTTTTTAGTGATTATATTTCAATTTTTCGTGAACTTTTTCCTTAAATTCACAAACTTTATTTTCAAATCTCTGAACTGTTTTTCCAAATCCATGAACTCTTTTCAACTTTTATGAACTTTTTCCAAAGCCCACAAACTTTTTTCAAATTTGTGATTTTTTCCCTAAATCTATGAACCTGTTCCAATATTGTGAACTATTTTTTTCCAAAATTGATGAACTTTCTCCAAAATCAATGATTTGTTTTTCAAATTTGCGAAGTTTCTTTTTTCAAAATCAATGATTTTTCCCGAATTCATGAACCTTTAAAAAAATTGATAAACTGTTTTTTACCAATTCGATGAACTTTTTCATACTCGTGATTTTTTTTTCACTTTCATGTAATGCACTGACTTTTCAAATCCATGTATGTTTTTCAATCTGCGACCTTTTTAAACTCAGGAGCTTCTTTCAAATCATTATCTGCTTTGAAATTTGTAGTTTTTTTAGATCCATATTTAGTTTTGAAAGTCAACCCATCACTGGTTGAACGTTGGACGGTGAATGAGGTGGAGTGTGAGCGAACGAAAGTGAGGGGAGAGCGACCAACTCACTTGCTGGTCCGGCCCATGCGAGATGGCTGTGTGAGCGGCAGCTTAGCGAGTTGCACAGCGCCTATATCTTGCATTAAGCGAGTCGCTAAAGAACAGGAAAGGCGAGAACCAAGGATCGATCCCTGGTCGACAGGTATATCAAGCGCGCTGCTAGCCAATCCATCCAAGTCCCATTCATGGTTTTTACTACGGGCATGCCCTACTTAATGCCATTTAAGCCGTTTTTTTATTTTTTTCGTATTCTTTTATCTCTATTCTTTTTTCTTCTTTTTTTTCATTCTTCTGCATTTTGTTTCTTGCGGTTTAGTTTTCATATTTTTCGGTTTATTTTGTTTCTTTTTCGATTTTTCTTTGTCATTCTGGTTTTTATTTTACCCTTTTTGTATATGGCAACCAAAATTTTATAATACACGTCTAACATTTTTCCAATACAAATTTAACATTTTGTAATACATGGCCAATATTTTTTCTATACACATTTTCAACATTTTTCAAATAAAAGATTAACATTTTTTTAATACATGGTCACCATTTTATCTATAATATATCAATATCAAGGTTTGAAATTGCTGACCATTGCAATTGAAAACACTAACAGGGCTCTATTTGAACTAGATGAACTTGAAAATAAAAGGCACCTCGCCACCCCTGAAGCAAACTTTCGCCGAATACTCAAAAACCACATTCCGCGACTTCTGGCTTATCAGAAAGAATATTGGAAGAAAAGATGCACTATTCGTTGGGTCAAGTTTGGTGATGAGCAACCTAAATTCGTCCAAGCAATGGCTTCAGAAAGATATAGAAGGAACAATATTGCCTCACTTATCACCGAAGATGGTTACTGTGTCGAAGATCATGCAGGGAAGGAATCAGTTATTTTTCAAGCTTTCAAAAAGCGGCTAGGTTCATCGGCACAACATGAAATGAAGTTTGATTTAGCCAGAATCATCAAGAGGATAAAAAGACCTAGACCAACTCACAGTGCCATTCACTCACAAAGAAAACAATGATGTGATCAAATATATGCCTGCAGACAGAGCTCCAGGACCGGATCTAATTACTGGACAATTCCTTAAAACTTGTTGGCACGTGGTTAAAGAGGATTTCTACAAGCTATGCAGTCAATTCCATGATGGGAATCTAAACCTTGAAAGCATCAGTGAGGGTTTCATAACCTTAATACCAAAAATTAATGCACCCACTTCTGTCGATGACTTCAGACGATCACTTTACTTAACTGCTATCTCAAGGTAATCACAAAGTTACTTGCTAATCGGCTACAAAAGCTCATTTTAAAGATAGTGCATCAAAATCAATACGGATTTTTGAAAGGTTGATCCATCCAAGATTGCCTGGCATGGGCATTTGAATGCATCTATCAATGCCAAGCCTAAAAAAAACCAATAGTTATGCTTAAGCTTGACTTTGCCAAGGCATTTGATACAATGGAACATGAGGCCATGTTAGATATAATGAAGCATATGGGATTTAATGATAAATGGCTAGACTGGATCAAGGCTATTCTCTCATCCGCAAATCTTGATTACGCTTAATGGTGTGCAGGCGGCTTTCCTTTGCAAAAGTGGAGCGAGACAAGGCGATCCATTATCCCCATTAATCTTTGTGCTAGCAGCTGACCTCCTTCAAGCTGCGATTAATGATGCTTTTGCTCAAGGCGCAATTCAACTTCCTTTTCCGTGTGCCACCCAAAAGGACTATCCGGTCATCCAATACGCGGACGACACAATTCTGGTCCTTCCTGCATGTGAAGCACAAACAATCAAGAATATCTTGTCTGATTATGCTACCTCCATTGGACTAAAAATCAATTTTCACATATCAACTCTTATCCCAATCAATTGTGATGCCTCCCTAAGTAACAACATCGCCCAGATCTTTGGTTGCATGATTGGTAAAATGTTGTTCACTTATCTTGGGCTACCTTTGGGATCAACAAGGCCCTCGGTTCAAGATCTAATGCCAATGGTATGTAAAGTGGAAAGACATCTTACGGCTACTCTCAACATGATTTCGTATGGAGCAAAACTCTCACTACTTAATTCAGTGATCACCTCATTGACAATCTTTGCACTATGCACACTCAAACTACCAATAAGTATCATTGAGCTACTAGACAAGATCAGGAGGAAATGTGTGTGGACCAAAAAGACAAAACAAGGAGACTCATGCAACTCTCTGGCAGCTTGGAGCATGATTTGCAAACCAAAGGAATGTGGAGGTATGGGTATACTGGATCTCAGAACACAAAGTGATGCCCTGTTGCTCAAATACTTACACAAATTCTATAATCATTGGGATCTACCTTGGGTGGAACTAATCTCACATACTATACCACAAAATCCCACATGCAAGTGATGCATGTGGTTCCTTCTAGTGGAGAGACGTCACAAAGCTCATGCCTATCTATAGAGGCATAACCAAAGTCACAATTCAGGATGGGCACAACACTTTGTTATGGAAAGATCTCTGGGTGGATGATGTTCTTGCTAATAGCTATCCCAGGGCCTTCTCTTTCACAAGAAATGAAGACATCTCAGTTCAAGCTTTCCTTACGGTTGAAACGTTGTGGGAAACGTTCCAACTACCTCTATCAGAACAAGCACATGCAGAATTTCTTGAGCTACGACAAATGATGTCACCTATTAACTTGACCCAAGGGGAGGACAAATAGACATGCATTTGGGGCAAGGAGAATACACGACCAAACTGTACTACTCACACTAATTCAGAGAGATCAGTGCCCACCAATCTTACACGTGGCTCTGGAGATCAAGGGTAACCATGAAACTCAAGGTGTTTGGCTGGCTTCTTCTATCAGACAGACTCAACACAAGGAATATTCTCAAGAGAAGGCATTACAACATTGGAGATAATCGCACATGCCTACTATGTGACTCACCAACCGAGGAAACTTTGGAACACCTCTTTTTTACCTGCCCATTCAGCCAAAAATGCTGGTCACACCTTAACATCGGATGGATATCACAAGGCACAAGACTACAATGGATAGAAAAGGCAAAATCTACATGGAATAGGCCAGCGTTCATGGATATTTTTCTGCAGGCCGCGTGGAGCATATGGAAAGAGAGAAACAACAAGCACTTTAGAGAGATCATGCCCTCGAAAACCTCCTGGCTGGCTCGGTTGAAAGAAGACCTCTCCCTACTTTGCTATAGGGTGGGAGAAAGACACAAACCCTTTTTGAGCTCTTTTTTATCTAGCATCTAGCATCTAATACCTTAGTTCCCTTTTATTTCCTTTTACCCCACCCCCCCCCCCCCCCCCCCAACTTCATCATGGCAATGGATGTAAGGTTATGAACTTGTAAGACCTTTTTGATACTCTAATTAATATATACAGTAGGAGCCTCTCCTACTGTTTCAAGTGTAAAAAAACCATTTTATTTATAAACACTTTAAAAAAATTCAAATTCTTGATTAACATTTTTCAAATAAAATATTAACATTGTCTACTACATGGTCAACATTATCTTGATGCACATTTTAACTTTTTTTCAAATGCTTGATTAAATTTTATTAAATGCAATATTAACATTTTTTAACACATGGTCAACATTTTTTCTGTACACATTTAAAATTTATAAATGCTTGGTCAACATATTTCAAATACTTTTTCAACGTTTTTTTCAATGCTTGGTTAAAAAAATATTTGAAAGCAAAAAATATTTGAAAAATGTTGACCAAGCATTTGAAAAATGTTAAATGTGTATAGAGAAAAAAAATATATATATACAAAAAAATGAGTATGAAACAATTTAATCATGTATTTAAAACAAGTTAATCAAGCATTTTAGAAAATGTTGAACAAGTGTTTGAAATTTTTTAAGCAAGCATTTGGAAAATGTAAAATGTGTATAGGAAAAATGTTGACTATGTATTAAAAAATGATGAAACAAATTTGATCATGCATATAAAAATATTGAACAAAAATTTGAAAAAAAAATGTTGCACAAATATTTCAAAAATGTTGAACAAGAATATTTGAAAGTACAAAAAAAGCAAAAAAGAAAGCAAAAAATGAAAACAAAAAACATGAAAAAACAGAAGCAAAAAAGAAAGCAAAAAATAAAAACAAAAAACATGAAAAAACAGAAGACAACGCCGGTGTTTCCCGCGCGCCTGGGCCGACCCAACTGGCGACTCCCTTCAGCGAGGGGTTCCCTCATGTCCCGCTGAATAGGAGCGCCCTGAGCTGGCACCAAAGCGCTAATTAGGAGGTCCCTTGGCGTCTTGAGGGCCAAATAGGCAAATTCATGTTCTACGTCTACACCTCATCAGTTCAAATGGATTACATGTCAATACGATGCAACATAAGAGCATCTACAACCGTGGTGGCCTAATTTGGGGATGTTCGCCCCCAAATTCATATAAAAGCTTGCAAATCAGATAGATGAACATACAACGCATAAAACATATCAATTGAGCATAGATAAGAGATCAAAGTTTAGTACAATCCGATCCAAAAGAGCCGCCGGAGTTCATGACTTAACCAAAACGATAGATTAAAAGTAACTAAACAGACAAGGCTGTCGGAATTTACCACTTCCTCGTCGGGCGCTTCCCCTTGGGGTCTTGGGAGCGACAGCTGCCGTCGGCGTACGCGTCGGCGGCGGGGAGAGCGTCATCGCCAGTAGTGGCGCTCTCTAGGAGGAGGAGATGATCCCCGCCATGCAACGGGCGGTGCGAACCTGCTCCCTCGCAAGCCGGGTGGCTTTCTCCGCCACCACCACCTTCTACCTTGCCACCCGCTTGGACTCATCGAGCCCAATGCTGAACGCCGTCGCATCTTTGTGGCGTTGACAGCGGGCGTCCGTATTCGGTAAGGTCTACAAGCGGCGGATGACATCGTAGGAGGACTCGTCGTCCCTGGCGGGCAGCAACGGCTCTGGCGTGGGTCTGCAGGACCTGCGGCCAGAGCAGATGGAGGTGGCATGAGCCGCCCTTTGCCTTGTACGATGATTGGCGTGTGCCTCGGACTCCAGCAGCCGCGGGCGCTGCTGCTGGCTCGGAGGTGTGGCACTAGGACCCATCGCCGTCTGGGAGGAGTAGGGGTTGGTAGTGCCGGGGAAGGCGCAGACGACATAGGACGGTTGCGGGATGGAGTGGAGCTGCACCTACCCACCCGGGCCACCGACACATCGAGGTGGAGCTCCCGCCCTTGTCCATATGCGAGTGGCGGAGGGCAATGGGGACCGCGAGCTCCTTATCGTCCAGCACGGACAAGATCAAGTCCTCCCAGGCGAGCACCGCCCAGTCAATGTCGTCGGACAAGCTGACGGATCCGTTCCTGGCCATGCTAGAGGGAAGTTGGAGAGGAAGGGGAGTCGAGCGAAGAGGGCGAGAGAGTGAGGTTGACTAGGGTTTGTCATCCGAGGAGGAGGAAGTGTTTGTGGGGACAGGGGTGGGGACATCGTGAGTCAGCTTGGGCCAGTCCGATGTTGCAGAGTGTCCGAACGCGTCCGGTCTACCCAGACATGAGCTGAGTATGGAGGTGTTGGTTAGACCGAACATTTGGACTGCGTTTGTGGTGGCCGGTTGAGTGTCATTTTTTTCTATCTGGCAGTGAGATGCATGGATCCCACCATCAACACAAGCACACACAAATAGCGATGGAAAATAGAACAACTGAACAAAAGCTAGGGTTTCTGCCTCCCGCCGGCGCTGCCGCAGGTCCGCCTCATCTCCGGTGGCCCTAGGGTCATGGGGGCGCGGTGGATCTCGGCAAGGGCCGGCGGGAGGGCTCCGTTTTTAGTCTTTTCTTTCAATTTTGCTAGGGTTTGTGTCCTGATCAGGAAGGCGAGACGGCGGCGGCTCCCTGAAGATGGAATAAAGGTCTCCCCGCCTAGCCCCCGTTTCGGCGGTGCGTCTAGTACTGTTGGTGGGCGTGTGGAGGTGTGTCTTCGGCGGATCTATCTTTGATGGATTTGCTCGGATCTCGTCGTTGTTCGTCTACGTTCGTGTGTCTTCGTATTGGATCCTTCCTATCTACGTTATTCTTCATCTGCGGTCATTGTTGCGCTGGTCCCACGGGCCTTAGCACGACGACTTTTCCGACTGTCTACTACAACAAGTTGTGCCCAACTCCGTGACGGAGGGCGATGTGACGGCGCACGCCTTCAACTTGCTTGCTTTGTAGAAGCCATTGGTCTACGGATCTGGTTGTAATTTCTATTATTTCTGATATTCGTTGTACTGCCATGTTTGAAGATGAATAGATCGGAGATTTTCTCGAAAAAAAAAAGAACCACTATACAAACCAAATGTTTTTTTCTCTTTTGAATGGACTTCAAAATCCACGCACACACATATCCTGAATCAGATGTCTCTCCCATACCTTAATCAGCCAGAAAGAAAAAAACGACGTCAGCTAGCACCAGCCCTGCACCGGCCACCGGTCGTCTGGGTCCGGCCGCCACGACGACCGCCTCCTCTCATTCCTCGACGCCGGTGCCGGCGCCGGCACCGATTCTTCGTCCTCGTCCCTCCACCTCCAGACGACACGGGTGAGTATCCCCCAAAGCATCCTGACCGCTTGCGGCAGGCACGCCCACGACCACGCCCTATACTCGCCGCTGTCGTCGTCGGGGAAAGTCGCGTCACACGTGGTCGACAGGCGCTGGTACCCGGGGAGCATCCCCATCTCCATCTCTCCGGCGCTTCCGTCGGCCTCGGCGGCCAACACATACGGCGACGACGACGTCGACCCCGTTGTGATGGCCCGGCGAAGGGACGCGCTCTCCTCCTCCTCGACGTGCATCGCCATGATGAACCGGGCTAAACAATGGATGATATTGCATTTGTTCTTGACAGCACCATCGATGGTCTCGTACGCAGTATATAGCAGTATACGCGAGCGTGGCAATTGAGGACAGTAGGACACGTTTGTCTGCATGTATGTAACAAAGCAGCTGCCTCGTAGTTGCCGGAAGTGACAGCACAATATTAACTGCAGCATGCTTGGTAGCAAGTTTGCAACGCGAGGGACATTTGAATGAATTAGCAGAACGATGAACATCAGCAGGGCAAGACAAGTGCTTCTATATAGTAACAGGTAAGAGGATCTACAAACACATCCAGCAGAGTAATCTCCAGGCGCGTCACGTCCGGAGAGAAGCAGAGTTGCTGTGCCCTGGCTCTGTGACATGCTGGAATGCTACCGTTCAGAGTCAGAGCAGGCCGGAGATCAGCCGCCGCCTCATACCCCTGGAGGTGGACTGGTAGGAACGGGCCAGGAGTCCAGCGCCGATGCCGACGCCGAGGAAGATGCCCAGGCTGATGCCCACGCCCACTCTGACGCCGGCGGTGAACCACGAGAGCTCGCTGTCCTCGCCGTCCAGGCCCGCCGATCTCGTGTACAAGCTGTCGTAGTCGACGTCGTCCATGCCCGGCTCCGGCCTGTAGCACCTGTACTCCGATTCCTGCGCGCAAGATGCAGTTCATGCGTTTCAGCAACACCGATGCAGTCAACCAATCCAGGATGAAACGAAAAAAATAAATTTGTGACGCGTTACGCACCTGTGGATCATGCTTCTGGTCAGGCGGCGTTTCTTTCGCGTCGTCGTCGGCGTGCTCGCCGCACTCGGGGATGGGCTCCATGAAAGGCGCCTTGACCTGGCGCGTCCTCCTGAGCCGCAGCTTCATCGCCTTGGTGAACACGACCGGGCTGCCCCGGAACAGGCTCGCCACGTACACCTCGACCATGGGCGACTTGGCGCCCTCCTCCCCGCCGCCTTTCAGGAACCCCGAGCACCGCTGCATGGCGACCTGGCACTTCATGACCCACCCCTTCTTCTCCTCCGCCACGTCGCACATCTCCATGATCCCCACGAGGAGCCTCTCTCCGCCGCCGACGCGGACCTCGAAGCGCACGCTCCCGGCCATCCTCACGGTCGCCGTGCTGACGAAGGAGGCCTCGCGCGACGCCGCGTCCACGCGGTCCCGGCGGAGGGGGCACGAGACGTGGCCGTGGTGGTTGCCGGTGCTTCTTGGCCTGTCGCCGTTCACTTCCAGGACGGTGTCGGAGGTGAGCGGGGCGTGGGTGATGGTCAGGGAGTCCAGCATGGTCTCGTCCACCTCGCACCTGCTCAGCCGCAGGTAGAAGACTCTCAGGCTGAGCCACGACGATGGCTCCGGCGTGGGCTTGGGAACCTCTGGTTCGGGAATTTCGCCCATGTTTCCGAGAATTTGCGCCGAAGTTGCTCAAATTCGATGTCAGGATTATATGGAGGATTTTGAGCAGTCAGGATGTGGGCGTTTCAGAGTGTTCCGTTCTGCAAGAACACGGTTAGCTTGTAAAAAACTGCACCATGGAAAATTTGCATTTGGGTATACAGTTGGTGCATCTCAAGACTGATAATTCCATGCAAGGGGATAATGGATGGATGAACATCTATCATATCACTGAGAGGTAAGCATCCAAGAACTTCTCAAACGCATGCCCCCCCAAAAAAAAACTTCTCAAAGGGAACACATAAAACTTCACTAGTTGTCTAGTTCCTCAATTTAACCCAGACTCCCACAGGGTGCGCTCTACAGGTTTCTTTCTTTGAATTCCATTTTTCCATAGGCTAAACTACTGTTGAGCATTAGTGAAGATTTTTATAACATAAAACATGGCTTCTTTTGAAAAAAAAGGAAGACAAGAACATATAACAAGACTGAAGACGAGCTCAGACAAATTTTCCTACTCCCATACTCAAACGAACAAACAGAATCACAAAGCTCCACTAACATGGAGGAGGACCAGCTTTTGGAGAATCAAAGAACAATAAATTGATTTGAGGTTCGGACTCAACTCTCGCAAAATTTGAGGCCATGACAAAATGATGAAACCTCTGTATTTCCCAGAACACCATTGAAGAACTCAGAGTGGACTTACATGGAGAGGATAGGGTCACTTACCAGATTCAGCTCCTGGGACCCAATTGCCTCTCCCTCCGTCCTTCTTTCTCGTCCGGCACGAGCTGCACTGTGCTAGTAGGATATATATGAGCGTGGAGGAAGAAGCTTCCTCGCTCTCTATTATACGAACTCATTTTCGGGCGGAGCTGAGCCCCCCGTAAATCCCTCCAACTGACACCTCACACAATGGGCGCCAACGTCCAAAAGCCACCTCCTCATGCATGACTGCATAATTCCGTTCGGCGACGTAGGAAAAATGAATAAATAAATGAAAAAATAAACTTGTTTTATTCCCATTATTGCTTTCGTTTTGCATACGTTGCTCTTCAGTAACGCTGTGGATAAATGCCCTCGTGTAACTGCCATTTTAATGTAGGTTCATTTCCCGTTTACGTACGTTCATAGCATGTTCAAATGTGTATTTCGTTTGAAATAATGGATCCAGCTACTCTGGCTAATAACATGGCAAAGGAATGATTTACCCCTATTGTGTGCTTGCTACATGTGAATTTAGTGGTGGTGTCGTTTAAAGTGGCGCACAAAAAAAGATGTGGATCTCCAGCATGTAGAAAGAGAGATGAATTTGGGTGGCCAGAAACAAGAGCATGTACGTCCGTCCAGTTGGCCACCTCGTGTTCAAGATCTCAAACTAGGCAATGGTGACCTTACGAGTCAAAATCAACTACCTATAGCCACATATATTTTGCCCTGATACTTACATATAAATTGTACTCCTTTCTCTCCATCCATTCCAAATTACTCGGCGTGCTTGGTTTTTCACATTCTCCAATATAGGATTCTAATATGATTTTTTTACTTCTAATAATGTCAACAGAGAGTGTAAAATCATAGTCAAAACAAAGTTCGTAAGATATTTTTTTCGAAAAGGGAATCACCCCGGCCTCTGCATCATATGATGCACACAACAATTTTATTAAACGGAAAGAACATCCAAGTCATCAAGCACCAAAATGTTTACAACAAAACATGACTATCTCGGTCAGAAACAAGATTACATAGCTCCTCCACATAATCTGCTACTAGCATGCCAGCCAAATTGGTTGAACAAACCTTGTGCAACCATTTCCAAACGGCTGCACCCAAAGGCCGTAGGCTCCCGCGTGTCTACACGCTGCCACATACGAATTGATGTCATAGCCCTGAAGATAACCTGTAATTGTTTTGGGAATAGATGATATTTTAAAAACACAATCATTTCAGCAATTCCAAATTACCCAAAGAATGTCACAAATTTCCGCACGGATTTGGCCCTTCACTTTATGATTAATACATCCCAACCAATTACCAAAGAAAATTGGTATGCTTGTTGGTAGTGATAAATTGAAAGTAATGTGAATAGTACGGCAAATCAATTTAGCGAACAGGTAATGATAGGAATAAATGATGAATCGTTTCCACTTGACTGTAAAAACAACATTTTGTGCTACCCTGCTAATTGATGAATCGTTTCCACTTGATCACAAAAACAACATTTTGTGCTACCATGCTAATTGTGTCTTACAAGATTATCTTTGGTAAGAACTACCTCTCTCTGCAAAAACCACATGAAAATTTTGATTTTACAAGGACTTTTGTTTCTCAGATATGTTTTCTTCGAAAATAGGCCCATAATTCATGAAATCCGCATATATAGACTTCACGGTCAAGACACTGGTACTAGTTAACCTTCACTGGAATGTATCTGTCGTCCGAGTTAGATTGATCGACACCAACCTACTAACTATATAAATCTGCAAGAGACATACAACCATATTAATTTACATTTTCAATCATTATATTTTTGTGTATATTAGTGGTCAAAGGTCCAAAACATCGACAAAACACATAATTGTGTGTCCAATGTGTTGGAATGGAGGTGTAGATGCTACGACCGTGTAAAATTATGGCTCGGCTATGCATTACCCCTACATAAACAACAATTTAAAACACGAATATGCTTTTATTGCCTGGAACAACTAACAATTTTCTTATATGCCTCTAGAAAAATGGAGCCTAGATACTAAAACTTGAGTTCAACGTAAGGGCAAAATTTTGGAATTCCAAATCGGTCATGACTCATTGCCATAAGAACAAATATTATTGTTCATAGCAGGGTGCATGTGTGTTGCAAACAACATACCAACGTGCATACCGTGAGACTTGTGGCTACAGAAGATCTATGTAGATAAAACTTAGTCTTGTGGCTAGCCACTTAAACGAATATAGACTATTTATGTTTATTGGCACACCGGAACCACTACTAGAGAAACTTACAAAGATGTAAAGCAGACCCGCTCAGACCACAAACTGGAATGTTCGTCGACGCTATCATTTAACAAAGACAGCATGCTATGGTTATGGTTGATAAAATTTCACTCCAGTAAAGAAACTAAGCGATGGTGATCGTCGGTTCACATTGGCTTCATACCAACCATCCAAGTTGCTACCAATCGATGATGTTGAAATGCGGTTGCTTAATACCCATATGTTTTGCAAAATTCTGATCTACCAAGTATTTTGTAGATGTACCAAGCAACACCTAAAATCAATAATCAGTTGATTCAATGGATTTTTATAGTAATTTCTGGAGGATCAAAATCCATAGGAATTTTCCAGTGCAAGTTATTTGATTTATATGATTGCATCCGATAGGAATTTTTCCTAAAGATTTTATTCCACTAAATTCCAAAGGATTTCCATCTCAATTTTTTCTCCAATGGATTGTTTCTATCCGCTTGAGAGCTTCTTTCGTTAAAGGATGTTTTCCTATGGAGGTTCGTTGATCCGATAAGATTTGGATCCTTATTTTTTCTCTCCCTAAGGACTCCCATGCACTTTATTTTGGGGAGCATGCACGTCCACTCATACCTCTTACTACAGTTCCATGGCATGTGTTGAACAAACAACTTTGTACTAATTCATCCATTTCTGAAATCCTATAAGGTTCGAGAGTACTTGGCATCCTAATCATGTATTATTCATGCTCACATGTTTTTAGAAATCAAGCGGACAAAAAGGTCCTCAACCCTATTGGAAAAAATATTTTATGTTCTCTATTCATGTTTTGTTTAGATAGGATGGATCGAAGTGTTCTTTGCTAGTAGTTGTATTTAGTCACCAATAGGGTGTTTGTTCTTTACCAGCAGTAATGTTGAGTCACTTGTTTGACTGTTTGATCTGTATAAATATCACTCGAGTTGAGGTGTTGTCCTCACAACTGCCAATTCTAGCCACATCGAGCCGTGAGGCATTGACACATCGGAACCACTACCGGAGAAACTGACAAAGATGTTTGAAATAGCGAACTCGCTCTGGCCACAAGATGAAATGCCCGTCGATGCTAGCATTTAGCAAAGACCACATGCAATGTCTTTTTTTTACAGGTGTCCAATGGTTGTGGTTGATAATATTTCACACTTGTAAAGGAACTAACCAATGGTGATGGTTCGTTCACATTGGTGATGGTCCGTTCATATTGGGACCGTACCAAATGTCCAGTTTGCTACCGATCGCTAATGTTGAAATGCCATCCCGGTCTACCATGTATTTTGCAGTTTCACCAAGAAACACCCAAAATCAATCAAATCAAACATATTAGTACTCATATTTATTGTTACTATGTACATTCCTTTTATCTCATCACTTGGTGGACATGTCCACTTTGATCAAGTTGAAGAAAGAGGCTCTTGGGGCCGCCCAATTTTACAAAGTTTTAGCTTGGTGGAAATATGCCCTAAAGGCAATAATAAAGTTGTTATTTATATTTCCTTATATCATGATAAATGTTTATTATTCATGCTAGAATTGTATTAACCGGAAACTTAGTACATGTGTGAATACATAGACAAACAGTGTCTAGTATGCCTCTACTTGACTAGTTTCCCAGCCATGGACATATGTTGCCATTTGATGTACGGGATCACATCATTACATAATGATGTGATGGACAAGACCCATCCGTTAGCTTAGCAATAATGATCGTTTAGTTTTATTGCTATTACTTTCTTCATGACTTATACATGTTCCTCTGACTATGAGATTATGCAACTTCCGAATACCGGAGGAACACCTTGTGTGCTATCAAACGTCACAACGTAACTGGGTGATTATAAACTACTCTACAGGTGTCTCCGATGGTGTTTGTTGAGCTGGCATAGATCGAGATTAGGATTTATCACTCCGTGTATCGGAGAGGTATCTCTGGGCCCTCTCGGTAATGCACATCACTATAAGTCTTGCAAGCAATGCGACTAATGAGTTAGTTGCATGATGATGCATTACGGAATGAGTAAAGAGACTTGCCGGTAACGAGATTGAACTAGGTATGATGATACCGACGATCGAATCTCGGGCAAGTAACATACCGATGACAAAGGGAACAACGTATGTTGTTATGCGGTTTGACCGATAAAGATCTTCGTAGAATATGTAGGAGCCAATATGAGCATCCAGGTTTCGCTATTGGTTATTGACCAGAGATGTGTCTCGGTCATTGCTACCTCTTGAGCACTGCGTTGGTTTTCCCTTGAAGAGGAAAGGGTGATGCAGTAAAGTAGCGTAAGTATTTCCCTCAGTTTTTGAGAACCAAGGTATCAATCCAGTAGGAGGCCACGCCCAATTCCCTCGCACCTACACAAACAAATATAAACCTCACAACCAACGCGATAAAGGGGTTGTCAATCCCTTCACGGTCACTTACGAAAGTGAGATTTGATAGATATGATAAGATACTATTTTTGGTATTTTTATAATAAAGATGCAAAGTAAAATAAAAGGCAATAAAAATAGCTAAGTGTTGGAAGATTAATATGATGGAAAATAGACACGGGGCCATAGGTTTCGCTTAGTGGCTTCTCTCAAGAGCAAGATACGGTGGGTGAACAAATTACTGTTGAGCAATTGATAGAATTGAGCATAGTTATGAGAATATCTAGGTATGATCATGTATATAGGCATCACGTCCGTGACAAGTAGATCGACTCACTGCGCATCTACTACTATTACTTCACACATCGACCGCTATCCAAAGATGCATCTAGAGTATTAAGTTCAAAAGAACAGAGTAACGCTTTAAGTAAGATGGCATGATGTAGAGGGATAAACTCATGCAATATGATATAAACCTCATCATGTTATCCTCGATGGCAACGATACAATACGTGCCTTGCTGCCCCTGCTGTCACTGGGAAAGGACACCGCAAGATTGAACCCGAAGCTAAGCACTTCTCCCATTGCAAGAAAGATCAATCTAGTAGGCCAAACCAAACTGATAATTCGAAGAGACTTGCAAAGATAACCAATCATACATAAAAGAATTCAGAGGAGATTCAAATATTGTTCATAGATAAACTTGATCATAAACCCACAATTCATTGGTCTCAACAAACAGACCACAAAAGAAGATTACATCGAATAGATCTCCACGAGAATCATGGAGAACTTTGTATTGAGATCCAAAAAGAGAGAAGAAGCCACATCTAGATAATAACTATGGACCCGAAGGTCTGAGGTAAACTATTCACACATCATTGGAGAGGCTATGGTGTTGATGTAGAAGCCCTCCGTGATTGATGCCCCCTCAGGTAGGACGCCGAAAAAGGCCCCAAGATGGGACCTCACGGTACAGAAGGTTGCGGCGGTGGAATTAGGTTTTCGTGGATGCCTCTGATGGTTTGGGGGTACGTAGGTATATATAGGAGGAAGAAGTACGTCGGTGGAGCAACATGGGCCCCACGAGGGTGGAGGGCGCGCCCAGGGGGGTAGGCGCGCCCCCTGCCTCGTGCTCTCTTGGTTGATGCCTTGACGTGGACTCCAAGTCCTCTGGATCACGTTTGTTCCAAAAATCACGTTCCCGAAGGTTTCATTCCGTTTGGACTCCGTTTGATATTCTTTTTCCGCGAAACTCTGAAATAGGCAAAAAACAGCAATTTGGGCTGGGCCTCCGGTTAATAGGTTAGTCCCACAAATAATATAAATATGTATAACAAATCCCATTAATCATCCAAAACAGAATATAATATAGCATGAAGCAATAAAAAATTATAGATACGTTGGAGACGTATCAAGCATCCCCAAGCTTAATTCCTGCTCGTCCTCGAGTAGGTAAATGATAAAAACAGAATTTTTGATGCGGAATGCTACTTGGCATAATTTTTTAATGTAACCCTCTTAATTGTGGTATGAATATTCAGATCCAAAAGATTCAAGACAAAAGTTTAATATTGACAGAAAAGTAATAATACTTCAAGCATACTAACTAAGCAATTAAGTCTTCTCAAAATAACATGGCCAAAGAAAGTTCATCCCTACAAAATCATATAGTTTAGTCATGCTCCATTTCCGTCACACAAGAATGCTCTCATCATGCACAACCCCGATGACAAGCCAAGCAATTGTTTCATACTTTAGTAATCTCAAACTTTTTCAATCTTCATGCAATACATGAGCGTGAGCCATGGATATAGCACTATGGGTGGAATAGAATATAATGATGGGGGTTATGTGGAGAAGACAAAAAAGGAGAAAGTCTCACATCAACGCGGTTAATCAATGGGCTATGGAGATGCCCATCGATTGATGTTAATGCAAGGAGTAGGGATTGCCATGCAACGGATGCACTAGAGCTATAAATGCATGAAAGCTCAACAAAAGAAACTAAGTGGGTGTGCATCCAACTTGCTTGCTCACGAAGACCTAGGGCATTTGAGGAAGCCCATTGTTGGAATATACAAGCCAAGTTCTATAATGAAAAATTCCCACTAGTATATGAAAGTGACAAAACAAGAGACTCTCTATCATGAAAATCATGGTGCTACTTTGAAGCATAAGTGTGGAAAAAAGGATAGTAGCATTGTCCCTTTTTTTGTATTTTTTGGGCCTTCCTTTTTTTATTTGGCCTTTCTTTTTTTATTGGGACAATGCTCTATGAATGATGATCATCACACTTCTATTTATTTACAACTCAATGATTACAACTCGATACTAGAACAAGGTATGACTCTATATGAATGCCTCCGGCGGTATACCGGGATAGGCAATGAATCAAGAGTGACATGTATGAAAAATTATGAACGGTGGCTTTGCCACAAATACGATGTCAACTACATGATCATGCAAAGCAATATGACAATGATGAACGTGTCATGATAAAGGGAACGGTGGAAAGTTGCATGGCAATATATCTCGGAATGGCTATGGGAATGCCATAATAGGTAGGTATGGTGGCTGTTTTGAGGAAGATATAAGGAGGTTTATGTGTGACAGAGCGTATCATATCACGGGTTTGGATGCACCGCCAAGTTTGCACCAACTCTCAATGTGAGAAAGGGCAATGCACGGCAATCAAGAGGCTAGCAATGATGGAAGGGTAAGAGTGCGTATAATCCATGGACTCAACATTAGTCATAAAGAACTCACATACTTATTGCAAAAATCTACAAGTCATAAAAAACCAAGCACTATGCGCATGCTTCTAGGAGGATAGATTGGTAGGAAAAGACCATCACTCGTCCCCGATCGCCACTCATAAGGAAGACAATCAAAGAACACCTCATGTTTCAAATTTGTTACATAACATTTACCATACGTGCATGCTACGGGACTTGCAAACTTCAACACAAGTATTTCTCAATTTCCATAACTACTCAACTAGCACAACTTTAATATCACTACCTCCATATCTCAAAACAATCATCAAGCATCAAACTTCTCTAAGTATTGAGCACACTCATAAGAAAGTTTTTACTAGTCTTGAATACCTAGCATATTAGGATTAATTTCCCAATCTAAGCAAATTACCATGCTGTTTAAGACTCTCAAAATAATATAAGTGAAGCATGAGAGAATAATAGTTTCTATAAAACAAAACCACCGCCATGCTCTAAAAGATATAAGTGAAGCACTAGAGCAAAAACTATATAGCTCAAAAGATATAAGCGAAGCGCATAGAGTATTCTAATAAATTCCGAATCATGTGTGTCTCTCTCAAAAGGTGTATACAGCAAAGATGATTGTGGTAAACTAAAAATCAAAGACTCAAATCATACAAGACGCTCCAAGCAAAACACATATCATGTGGTGAATAAAAATATAGCTCCAAGTAAAATTACCGATGGAAGTAGATGAAAGAGGGGATGCCTTCCGGGGCATCCCCAAGCTTTGGCTTTTTGGTGTCCTTAGATTATCTTGGGGTGCCATGGGCATCCCCAATCTTAGACTCTTTCCACTACTTGTTCCATAATCCATCAAATAATTTACCCAAAACTTGAAAACTTCACAACACAAAACTTAACAGAAAATCTCGTGAGCTCCGTTAGCGAAAGAAAACAAAACACCACTTCAAGGTACTATAATGAACTCATTCTTTATTTATATTGGTGTTAAAACTACTGTATTCCAACTTCTCTATGGTTTATAAACTATTTTACTAGCCATAGATTCATCAAAATAAGCAAACAACACACGAAAAACAGAATCTGTCAAAAACAGAACAGTCTGTAGTAATATGTAACTAACGCAAACTTCTGGAACTCAAAAAATTCAGCCAAAACATGAAGACCTAGAAAATTTGTTTATTGATCATCAGCAATTGGAATCAATATTTAATCACGTTCTGGTGATTTTTAACAATTGTTTTCGTGAACAGAAAGTTTCTGGAATTTTCAGCAAGATCAAATAACTATCATCCAAGAAGATCCTATAGGTTTAACTTGGCACAAACACTAATTAAAACATAAAAAATATAACCAGAGGCTATATAAAATATTTATTCCTAAACAGAAGCAAAAAGCAAAAAAAAACTAAAAATAAAATTGGGTTGCCTCCCAACAAGCGCTATCGTTTAACACCCCTAGCTAGGCATAAAAACACGGATAGATCTAGGTATTGCCATCTTTGGTTGGCAATGCATTGAAGGAAATATGCCCTAGAGGCAATAATAAAGTTATTATTTATTTCCTCATATCATGATAAATGTTTATTATTCATGCTAGAATTGTATTAACCGGAAACATAATACATGTGTGAATACATAGACAAACTTAATGTCACTAGTATGCCTCTACTTGACTAGCTCATTAATCAATGATGGTTGTGTTTCCTAACCATAGACACGTGTTGTCATTTGATTAACAGGATCACATCATTAGGAGAATTATTTGATTGACTTGACCCATTCCGTTAGCCTAGCACTTGATCGTTTAGTATGTTGCTATTGCTTTCTTCATGACTTACACAAAGTTCCTACAACTATGAGATTATGCAACCCCCGTTTACCGGAGGAACACTTTGTGTGCTACCAAACGTCACAACGTAACTGGGTGATTATAAAGGAGCTCTACAGGTGTCTCCAATGGTACATGTTGAGTTGGCGTATTTCGAGATTAGGTTTTGTCACCCCGATTGTCGGAGAGGTATCTCTGGGCCCTCTCGGTAATGCACATCACTATAAGCCTTGCAAGCAATGTGGCCAATGAGTTGGTTACGGAATGATGCATTATGTAACGAGTAAAGAGACTTGCCGGTAATGAGATTGAACTAGGTATTGGATACCGACGATCAAATCTCGGGCAAGTAACATACCGATGACAAAGGGAACAACGTATGTTGTTATGCGGTTTGACCGATAAAGATCTTCGTAGAATATGTAGGAGCCAATATGAGCATCCAGGTTCCGCTATTGGTTATTGATCGGAAACAGTTCTAGGTCATGTCTACATAGTTCTCAAACCCGTAGGGTCCGCACGCTTAACGTTACGATGACAATTTTATTACGAGTTTATAAGTTTTTGATGTACCGAAGGTTGTTCGGAGTCCCGGATGTGATCACGGACATGACGAGGAGTCTCGAAATGGTCGAGACATAAAGATTGATATATTGGACGACTATATTCGGACACCGGAAGTGTTCCGGGTGATTTCGGAGAAAATCGGAGTGCCGGAGGGGTTACCGGAACCCCCCGGGGAAGTATTGGGCCTTAGTGGGCCTGAGGGGAGAGAGAGGGCAGCAGCCCAGGAGGTGGCGCGCCCCCTCCCATGAGGAGTCTGAATTGACTAGGGAGGGGGCGCGCCCCTCTTCCCTCTCCCTCTCCCTCTCTTTCCTTCCCCTTCCTCCTTCCTAGTTGGACTAGGAAAGGGAGTCCTACTCCCACTAGGAGGAGGACTCCCCCCTCCTTGGCGCGCCCCTAGGGCCGGCCGGCCTCCCCCCTTGGTCCTTTATATACGGGGGCAGGGGGCACCTCTAGACACACAAGTTGATCTCCGTGATCGTTCCTTAGCCGTGTGTGGTGCCCCCCTCCACCATATTCCACCTCGGTCATATCGTAGCGGTGCTTAGGCGGTTACCGTGTCGGTAGAACATCATCATCGTCACCACGCCGTCAGGTCGACGGAACTCATCCCCGACACCCTGCTGGATCGTAGTCCGGGATCGTCATCGAGCTGAGCGTGTCTTTGAACTTCGGAGGTGCCGTACGTTCGGTACTTGGATCGGTCGGATCGTGAAGACGTACGACTACATCAACCGCGTTGTCATAACGCTTCCGGTTACGGTCTACGAGGGTACGTGGACATCACTCTCCCCTCTCGTTGCTATGCATCACGATGATCTTGCGTGTGCGTAGGATTTTTTTTGAAATTACTACGTTCCCCAACATGCATAAGTGGCTCTCATAATAGATTCATAAGGTAATTTTATTATCTTTCTAGGGAAGTGTTCCATGCCTTTCTTTAATGGAAATTGGAATCTAATATTTCCTTCCTTCATATCGATAATTGCACCAATTGTTCTAAGGAAAGGTCTACCAAGAATAATAGGACATGAAGGATTGCAATCTATGTCAAGAACAATAAAATCTACGGGCACATAGTTCCTATGTGCAACAATAAGAACATCATTAATTCTTCCCATAGGTTTCTTAATGGTGGAATCCGCAAGGTGCAAATTCAAAGGACAATCATCAAATTCACGAAAATCTAGTAAATCACACAAAGTGTTTGGAATAATGGAAACACTAGCACCCAAATCACGCAAAGCATAGCATTCATGATCTTTAATTTTAATTTTAATAGTAGGTTCGCACTCATCATAAAGTTTTCTAGGGATAGAAACTTCCAACTCAAGTTTTTCTTCATAAGATTGCATCAAAGCATCAACGATATGTTTAGTAAAAGCTTTATGTTGACTATAAGCATGTGGAGAATTTAGCACGGATTGCAACAAGGAAATACAATCTATCAAAGAGCAATTATCATAATTAAATTCCTGTAAATCCAAAATAGTGGGTTTATTAATATCTAGAGTTTTGATCTCTTCAATCTCACTTGTACCAATTTTAGCATCACGATCTAGCAACTCCGAATTTTTGGAACGCCTTCTAGATAAAGGTGGATCATATTCAGTCCCATCATTATCAAGATTCATATTGGAAAACAAAGATTTAATAGGGGACACATCAATAAATTTTAGATCTTCATCTTTATTCTCAAAATTTTCCGGCTTAGCGGGCATCTTATTAACTAAGGTGGTCTGCTTATCCGAATCTTCAGCTATTAATTTTTCAAGATGAGCAATCTGAGATTTCAAACTATAAAATTCTTTAGACATATCATCGAGCTCTTTATTCATGTAACTCATAAAGCTTTTTTGTTCCTTAAGCTCGTTCCTAAAGAAATTATTATGCTCAAATTGTAAAGTCATAAAACTCCTGACGTTGCTTTCGATCTCTTCTAGCCTTTTAAGGTGAAGATCACCAAATCTAGGTAGAGCCATCGTGACAAGCAAACAATCCAAGACAAGAGCAAACAAGAAGCAAGCGAAAAAGAGGCAAACGGAAAAGAGAGGGCGAATAAAATGGCAAGGGTGAAGTGGGGGAGAGGAAAACGAGAGGCAAATGGCAAATAATGTAATGCGGGAGATAAGAGTTTGTGATGGGTACTTGGTATGTTGACTTATGCGTAGACTCCCCGGCAACGGCGCCAGAAATCCTTCTTGCTACCTCTTGAGCACTGCGTTGGTTTTCCCTTGAAGAGGAAAGGGTGATGCAGTAAAATAGCGTAAGTATTTCCCTCAGTTTTTGAGAACCAAGGTATCAATCCAGTAGGAGGCCACGCCCAAGTCCCTCGCACCTACACAAACAAATATAAACCTCGCAACCAACGCGATAAAGGGGTTGTCAATCCCTTCACGATCACTTACGAAAGTGAGATCTGATAGATATGATAAGATAATATTTTTGGTATTTTTATAATAAAGATGCAAAGTAAAATAGAAGGCAATAAAAATAGCTAAGTGTTGGAACATTAATATGATGGAAAATAGACTCGGGGGCCGTATGTTTCACTAGTGGCTTCTCTCAAGAGCATAAGTATTACGGTGGGTGAACAAATTACTATTGAGCAATTGATAGAATTGAGCATAGTTATGAGAATATCTAGGTATGATCATGTATATAGGCATCACGTCCGTGACAAGTAGACCGACTCCTACCTGCATCTACTACTATTACTCCACACATCGACCGCTATCCAGCATGCATCTAGAGTATTAAGTTCAAAAGAACAGAGTAACGCTTTAAGTAAGACGAAATGATGTAGAGGGATAAACTCATGCAATATGATATAAACCCCATCTTGTTATCCTCGATGGCAACAATACAATACGTGCCTTGCTGCCCCTCACACTGGGAAAGGACACCGCAAGATTGAACCCAAAGCTAAGCACTTCTCCCATTACAAGAAAGATCAATCTAGTAGGCCAAACCAAACTGATAATTCGAAGAGACTTGCAAAGATAACCAATCATACATAAAAGAATTCAGAGGAGATTCAAATACTTTTCATAGATAAACTTGATCATAAACCCACAATTCATCGTTCTCAACAAACACACCGCAAAAGAAGATTACATCGAATAGATCTCCACGAGAATCGTGGAGAACTTTGTATTGAGATCCAAAAAGAGAGAAGAAGCTATCTAGCTAATAACTATGGACCCGAAGGTCCGAGGTAAACTACTCACACATCATCGGAGAGGCTATGGTGTTGATGTAGAAGCCCTCCGTGATCAATGCCCCCTCCGGCAGACGCCTAAAAGGCCCCAAGATGGGATCTCACGCATGTAAGGTTGCGGCGGTGGAATTAGGTTTTCGTGGATGCTTCGCTGGTTTGGGGGCACGAGGTATATATAGGAGGAAGAAGTACGTCGGTGGAGCAACATGGGCCCCACGAGGGTGGAGGGCGCGCCCAGGGGGGTAGGCGCGCCCCCTGCCTCGTGCTCTCCTGGTTGATGCCTTGATGTGGACTCCAAGTCCTCTGGATCACGTTTGTTCCGAAAATCACGTTCCCGAAGGTTTCATTCCGTTTGGACTCGTTTGATATTCTTTTTCTGTGAAACTCTGAAATAGGCAAAAAACAGCAATTTGGGCTGGGCCTCCGGTTAATAGGTTAGTCCCAAAAATAATACAAAAGCGTATAACAAAGCCCATTAATAATCCAAAACATAATATAATACAGCATGAAGCAATCAAAAATTATAGATACGTTGGAGACGTATCAGTCATGTATACATTGTTCTCGAACCCGTAGGGTACGCACGCTTAACGTTCGATGACGATTTGTATTATGAGTTTATTTGATTTGATGACCGAAGTTCGTTCGGAGTCCCGGATGAGATTATGAACATTACAAGCAGTCTCGAAATGGTCGAGACATAAAGATTGATATATGCTACCTCTTGAGCACTGCGTTGGATTTCCTTGAAGAGGAAAGGATGATGCAGCAAAGTAGCGTAAGTATTTCGCTCAGTTTTTGAGAACCAAGGTATCAATCCAAAGAGGAGGCTACGCCATGAGTCCCTCGTACCTACACAAAGCAAATAACTCCTCGCAACCAACGCGATAAGGGGTTGTCAATCCCTTCATGGTCACTTACGAGAGTGAGACCTGATAGAGATGATAGATAATATTTTTGGTATTTTTATGATAAAGATGCAAAGTAAAATAAAAAGCAAAGTAAAAGCAAAGGAAATAATAAAGTGATGGAAGATTAATATGGTGAAGATAGACCCGGGGGCCATAGATTTCACTAGTGGCTTCTCTCAAGAGCATAAGTATTTTACGGGTGAACGAATTCATCGTTGAGCAATTTACGTAATTGAGCATAGTTATCGAGTATCTAGGTATGATCATGTATATAGGCATCACGTCCAAGACAAGTAGACCGACTCGCCTCAGATCTCACTACTATTACTCCACTCATCGATCGCTATCCAAAGATGCCTCTAGAGTATTAAGTTCAAGAAAACAGAGTAACGCCTTAAGCAAGATGACATGATGTAGAGGGATAAATTCATGCAATATGATAAAACCCCATCTTGTTATCCTCGATGGCAACAATACAATACGTGCCTTGCTGCCCCTACTGTCACTGGGAAAGGACACCGCAAGATTCAACCCAAAGCTAAGCACTTCTCCCATTGCAAGAAAAACCAATCTAGTAGGCCACACCAAACTGCTAATTCGAAGAGACTTGCAAAGATAACCAATCATACATAAAAGAATTCAGAGAAGATTCAAATATTGTTCATAGATAATCTTGATCATAAACTCACAATTCATCGGTCTCAACAAACACATCGCAAAAAGAAGATTACATCGAATAGATCTCCACGAGAGAGGGGAGAACATTGTATTGAGATCCAAAAGAGAGAAGAAGCCAGCTAGCTACTAACTATGGACCCAAGGTCCGAGGTAAACTACTCACACTTCATCGGAGGGGCTATGATGATGTAGAAGCCGTCTGTGGTGGATGCCCCTCCCGTGAGCTCCTAACAGCCCCAAGATGGGATCTCACTGCATGTAAGGTTGCGGCGGTGGAATTAGGTTTTTGGCTCCGTATCTGATCGTTTGGGGGTACATAGGTATATATAGGAGGAAGAAGTACGTCGGTGGAGCAACATGGGGCCCACGAGGGTGGAGGGCGCGCCCTAGGGGGGTGGGCGCGCCCCCCTACCTCGTGCTCACCTTGTTTCTTTCTTGACGTGGGGTCCAAGTCTCCTGGATCATATTCGGTGAGAAAATCACGTTCCCGAAGGTTTCATTCCGTTTGGACTCCGTTTGATATTCCGTTTCTTCGAAACTCTGAAATAGGCAAAAAACAACAATTCTGGGCTGGGCCTCCGATTAATAGGTTAGTCCCAAAAATAATATAGAAGTGGATAATAAAGCCCAATATGGTCCAAAACAGTAGATAATATAGCATGGATCAATCAAAAATTATAGATACGTTGGAGACGTATCAATATATTGGACGATGTTATTCAGACACCGGATGAGTTCTGAGAGGTACGGATATCTATCGGAGTGTCGGAGGGTTATCAGAACCCCCTGGGGGAACTAATGGGCCTTCATGGGCCTTAGTGGGGAGAGAGAAGGGCCACAAGGGGCTGCTCGCGCCCCCCTTAGGTCCGAATTGGACTAGGGGAAGGGGGCGGCGCTCCCCTTTCCTTCCCTTCTCCCTCCCCCTTCCTCCTTCCCCCTTGTCGGTGTCAAAACCGGCGGATCTCGGGTAGGGGGTCCCGATCTGTGCGTCAAGGCTGATGGTAACAGGAAGCAAGGGACACAGATGTTTACCCAGGTTCGGGCCCTCTCGATGGAGGTAAAACCCTACTTCTCGCTTGATTAATATTGATGATATGGGTAGTACAAGAGTAGATCTACCACGAAAGTGACGGTGTCCCTGGACTATGGGGTACTCACCACGCCGCCTCCCGATCTGTTAGATTGGGCCGAGGACCCCCATGGCCGTATACTCATGGGCCAGTCCGGACAGCTGCCGCATACAAGGAAGATTTCACAAGACTTGGCGATCAAGGCAAGGACTCCTCCCCACCGGCGTATTCGGCTAGGACTCTTGTTATCCTAGGCCTCTGGTGCATTATATAAACCGAGGCCAGGCTAGTCGATAGAGATATACAATAATCATACCATAGGCTAGCTTCTAGGGTTTAGCCTCTACGATCTCGTGGTAGATCAACTCTTGTAATACTCATATTCATCAAGATCAATCAAGCAGGAAGTAGGTATTACCTCCATAGAGAGGGCCTGAACCTGGGTAAACATTGTGTCCTTGCCCCCTGTTACCATCCGCCTTAGATGCACAGTTCGGGACCCCCTACCCGAGATCCGCCGGTTTTGACACTGACATTGGTGCTTTCATTGAGAGTTCCGCCGTGTGTTCGGTAAAAGGTCGATGGCTCGCCTGCAGATCAACTGCGACTTCGGCATCTTCGTCGCCAGCTCGACTCGTCACCTTGGTTCGACCAAGGACTGCGCCCTACCTCTGATCGTCATGTTCGGATGAGGGCCTTCATCAACATCAACTCCGATCTCTATCAAGATCATGGAGGAATCATCCAGGGAGCCCGGGGGCTCAACGTCAACATTGCCCTCGGCGATCAGGTTGCTTTTTCCGGACAACGAACTTGTGTCCGCCGCCACCGCCTCCTCAAGTGTCATTTTAACGATTGCTTTGTGGAATTGTGCGGAATTGAGTCTACAACAACCCTGGAAAATTTCGTCGAGTTCCGGTGGAGGAATCTCTGGCAATCCGCGATATACCGGAGCCCTGTTAAATCTGGACGAGAATCTGGATGAGTTTAGGGCGTGGTGTACAGCTTCTAGCTCGGACATCCTTTGTAAGATCCAACCGTTGATCGGCTGCGGAATTCCTATATCTACCACCCCTCAAAATTTCAACTCGATCCGACCGTCCAAACTCCGGGAACCTTCCGATTAGTGCATCACTTTCTTGATCTGTTTTCTGCGCGAAAACGAATCCGACCCGAGTTCGTCTTTTTTATGAACGGGATTTCAGACATCCTTTTTGAAGGAAGTTTTGTATGGGGTATTGTGTTTTGTTCCCGAACACATCCCACTAACTTTAAAATCTTTTGAACATGATCTTCAACATCATGCTGGTGTCATACCAGTGCGGCAATATTGCTCCACGGCCGCCGACCTGCGCTAAACACGTCGTCAGTTTGTTGAGCCGAGCTCAACTTCTTCGGATCATCATCTCGGCAAGCCGAACAAGAGTTTGGCGTCGGAAAGGATAAATCATCACCAACATCGCCGCCCCATGGATTACACGGAGCAGGCATACCGGCATCACCGCACGGTCACTTCATCAAGCTGGCATTGACCACATCACGACCTGCATCGGCAGGGCCGCACCGTTGCTCCTTCGAGCCGGTGTCCATCATGCCGACCTACTTCGACTCATCGGCTGACATCGAGGCTCCGACATCTCGGCTGGACTGGGGGCTTCGCCATCTCTTAATCAACCTATACTCCAGAGACTTCGGCGTCACTGGCCGACCAGCTTCGTCACGTTAGCTGGACCGAGGGCTTTGCCTTGGCGAGCCAACCTCTGCCAGCATTGTCATGCCGTTGCTTTATCATCCGTCAGGCAATGGGTGTGCGGATCGAGTCCCACTTTTGGGAATCACCTTTCTTCGGATTGCTACAATAAATAAACTAGGTGCTATTAATCCTAGTATTTTTTGCTTGTTTGGGTTCATTTTTCCCAAGGAATTATTACTCTGGTTTGTCCATCATATGTACACAGGTCTATCAAATGGTGGCCGCATTATTGACGGTCGATGGTGGTTCGGCCGCTCAGACATAGTCCGCGAACGCCGCATCCGAACTCAGACCGACCTGTGAATTCAGGCTTTGCCATGCCTTTACTGCATCACGCCGACGCCCTGCATCGACATTGACTTCGGCGCCAGGCCATATTTCTTTTATTACTCACTTTGCATAAATTATTTATTATGCAACAATTTTTTTTAATTATTATTATTACTATTACCCTCGGGTTGCACTATTTTTTGTGCACAGGAAAACGATCCAGCCGGACTATATCCTTTGGCGTCACCTCGGCTGGACGGGGGGCTTCGTCAACACTTCATTACCCCATGCCGCGGACTTTGGCATCACTCCGCCGGCCTGCATTGACCGTGCTATGTCACCACTTCGGAGTGCCGAGCTCTTTGCTCCGCCACCTTGGGACCGGCTTGGGGGATGGAACCTTCTCCCGCATCAAGCTCGGACCGCGTCATTAATACCGAACACATTAACCAGCTAAGTTGCCTTCATGCTCAAAGTTTTAAATTTTTAATTTATGTTCGGTTCGCCCAAGCATTATACTTTTTTTTGGAAAAAAGTTGCTTGTAAAAATTTCCTTGTCCAAACTTTGTTTGTGACGCACAAATTCAAATACCCCTGCTTACTTGGGGGCTCCCTTGTCGGAGCTTTTCCTCTTGCATATGATTATACTTGTACGGCTTCGTTCCTTGTTCGTGTATTACGCTACAATATGCACCATATTGACCTAAGTGATTTGCAAGCTGGGTTGCCTTGCTCCTGTGTTTACCCCTACGTTCCCGATTGTTCGGCTAGGGAGTAAAGGGAGCACCTCTGCGATTGTCACGATCGGGTCACCCGAGCCGGACCTCGACTGGTGAAGCCGAAGCTAAGCGCTCTTACTGTTTTCAATTATGGTCGGCACACAACAGAACTCATGAGTACAAAAATCTATTGCACAAGTCTCATATTAACAATGAGCACCAAGAAAGGTATCGGTGGGGTACTATTTTCTTCAAGATGCTTCTTACACTTTATCAAGAATATAGCATAAGTTCCCCGAGCGCTTTGTCTCGTTATGACCTTATGACCTGATTTCCTGGTTATCGGAAACACCGTCGATATTCTTGACAGGTGGAGTACATAACACTTTTCGGTCCTTGGCCGAAGAGGGAGAAGCCGACGGTCGGTTAAGACACATTTAAAGTTCGGGTGAACATAGATATGATATAAGTACTTCGGTACATACAATCATTCTTTTACCCAAGTCACTCGGGGGCTCTTAAATTTATGTAAGCTGTTTTGTAATAAGTGTTCTTCTTCTTAGTTGTTGCAAAGTCTTTTTTCTATCACTCCTTTTTTCGACGCGAAAAGCGGTCAATAGCCGGGGCGCCTAATTTCTCTCTCAAAGCCGCTAAAGTTTGCTAAACTGGCCTAACAAGAAGTACTCCGCCTTTGGGAAAGGAGGTTGAAGCCATAGGCTGACCCGCTTGAAGTCACGAGATAGGATTTGACATGTTAAAGCACCCAGTAAAACACCTTTTTCTAAGACCAATTTTCGATTTGGCACCGAACACGTGATCTAGTTCGGACATTAAACTTTTGAATAAGTTTTTTGGCTTTTCGAGCCTATGGCACTTTTTGTGCGTTTCTAGCATTAGTCTCGTAGCACAACACCGGACACCTTTAGGGATTCGGCAAAAACATTCTCGGATATTGCCATATATGCATCGGTTTCGAATTGTGTCTTTGGTCAATAGTTGGGTTGCCTGGCTCCTGTGCTTGCCTCCTACGTTCCGCTTTGTTCGGCTAGGTGTGCCAAGGGAGAACCACTGCGATTGTGCTTCCAGCTCGCATGGTCAAGCACCTCAGTGGAGAAAGCCGAAACCGATCACAATAGGCGTGAACTGGTCACGATCCGATGACTATGTTAAATGACGGGCCGTTCATAACATTGGCGAAGTGTTTAGGTTTGACCTCGGTGTCGCCGAACACTAACCGGGGCTCATAGCTAGCTTCCCCAAAGATAAAGCTCCTATGACTAAGCGAAAGTTTTAAAGCCCGCCTATCTGATTGCCTCGTTTATGCTAACACAACCGCCTTCGGGCACCGAGACGTCGGCTAAGGGTTGTTTTGTTAGTACGGAAACACCCTGCGTAGTATATATCTACCAAGGGGTAGAAGCCGACAATGGGACACTTTCAACTGATAAACGGTCACAATGGAGTCAAAATAATGATGTAAAGTACTTGGATACATGGAATCATTACACATAATTTGTGATTTTACTCTGGATATTGATCCTTAATTCGGCCACCCGTGCCCACATTAAGGCTCGGGGACTACTGGGCTTTGTGCTCATTATTTATAAATACTAAAAGGGGCACATCGATCCCCTGATCTGGTGTTGCCACCCGACCAGTGTCTCGGGGGCTACTGCATTGCTTATTCAATGCAGGGAATTCAAAGTGCTCAGTGTTCGGCTTGAACGAACTATGTGCATACATGTCTTCGGACAATAATAGGTACCATATGGACCTATCTGGCATCAAGCTAGTATATTGCAGCGACTTCTCATGACCCTCTCTCAGGGGCCCGTTCGCCGATCACTATTATCTCTAATATATTACACTGCGTTTTTATTCCAATGTATGCTGCCGAAGCTAGGAATTGATCCTTAGGGCCGATTTTATGATCGACCGAGTCTCGAGGCTACTGGGAACAACGGTTTTATGCTTGCCTTCAGTGCATCTCGGTTTTAGACCGACACACACCTTGAGGGCTACCGGATATACATTGGCGGAGAATAAATCGCACCAGTTAAAATATTCACAAAAATGAGCTCATGGTCGGGTGGTGCACAACCTTGGAAGCAGTCCAAGATAAAGCTCGAGCTAGCCGCTAGCTCCATAGAGGGCATTTCCGGCATTAAGCTCGGCTAAACTCCTTCACCTTTTTTGAACCAAGATGATCTATGACATCTTGGATATAGTCCGGCGTTGGAGCTCGGATACAGTCCGGTGTTGGAGCTCGGATACATTTCGGCGTTGGAGCTCGGAAGTAGTCCGACATTGGTGCTCGGCTGCAAAAGATACCTCAAATGCAGTCCGGTGTTGGAGCTCGGACGCAAGAGGACACTTCAAACCCGAGGTAGGGCATAAAAATGACAAGGCATTGATAAAGGCCGGAAACTTAAAGGGGCTCCTCGGATGCCCGACGTGCAAAATCTTCGGATGCACTTCGGCGATCCTCAAGATCGAAGATGAGAAGATTTGTTGAACCAGTTTTCAAGACCGACGACCAAAGATGAAGAACAGTTCGGAAGAATCGAGGAGCGCCCCTAACTTGAAGACCGGTTCAGGGGCTCTCGACGGTGTCCTGGACTAGGGGTACTCACCGCGTCATCTCCCGATCTGTTAGATTGGGCCGAGGACCCCATGGTCAGATACTCATGGGCCAGTCCGGACAACGCCGCATACAAGGAAGATTTCACAAGACTTGGCGATCAAGGCAAGGACTCCTCCCCACCGGCGATTCGGCTAGGACTCTTGTTATCCTAGGCCTCCGTGCATTATATAAACCGAGGCCGTGCTAGTCGATAGAGATATACAATAATCATACCATAGGCTAGCTTCTAGGGTTTAGCCTCTACGATCTCGTGGTAGATCAACTCTTGTAATACTCATATTCATCAAGATCAATCAAGGTGAAGTAGGGTATTACCTCCATAGAGAGGGCCCGAACCTGGGTAAACATTGTGTCCCTTGCCCCCTGTTACCATCCACCTTAGACGCACAGTTCGGGAATCCCTACCCGAGATCCGCCGGTTTTGACACCGACAACGAGATCGCAGAGGCTAAACCCTAAGAGCTAGCTTATGATGGTATGATTGTAATTGTGATCGGCCTTCTAAGGGCCAACCTCTCCAGTTTATATAGACATCGGAGAGGGCTAGGGTTTACATGGAATCGGTTACAAGGAAGGAAATATAATATCCGGATCGCCAAGCTTGCCTTCCACGCCAAGGAAAGTACCATCCGGACACCGGCCGAAGTCTTGAGTCTTGTATCTTCACGCTTCAATAGTTCGGACGTCGTACACAGTCCGGCAGTCCGGATACCCCCTAATCTAGGACTCCCTCAGTAGCCCCTAAACCAGGCTTCAATGACGATGAGTCCGTAGCCATCTTGTCTTCGGCATTGCAGGGCAGGTTCCTCCTCCGAATACTCCAAGGTAATTATCGAACACTCAAACCGTGTCCGGATCCACAAGATGATCTTCGCTTGCCACCGTAGAGAGAATGATGTTTCACAAATACGATCCGCTGATAATTTTTGGCAACGCAACGTGCCATTACGGCCGGGTCATTATTTGAACCGTTTCCCCACAACCAGCTGCTGCGTATATTACGAGGCAGTTTCCTCGACACGTCTTGTCGAAGCGGAGATCGTGTCCCCTTATCGCGGGATTCTCATCAATACGGGCATGGGTAATCCAACCGCACCGCTAATCACGGCGAGCGGGAGGCAAACGGGCTAAACCAGGCAAGTGGGGAGGCGCAAAAAGCACTTACCACCCCTATAAAGAGACAAGGCCTCCTTCTCTTTACCCACGCCTTTGTCCTTCCGCTCGCTCATTCCCCTCTTTTCGAGCCCTAACACCCAAGCATTCTTCCTTTCCACCAAAGAGAGGCTTTCCAAAGATGTCCGGATCCGGAGCAGGAGGCAAATGGATGGCCTCTACTATCCGGGAGAAGGATATAAAGAAGCTCTGGGATGCCGGGTATCTGGCTCAGAAGATCGACCACCATCTCCCCCCGGCGGGACAGGTCGTCCCCACTCCGGAACCTCACGAGAGATTCATGTTCCTTCCCCATTTTGTCCGCGAGCTCGGGTTTCCCCTGCACCCATTCGTTCGTGGAGTCATGTATTACTACGGGATTGATTTTCATGATCTTTCCCCCAACTACTTCCTCAATATCTCGACGTTCATCGTGGTGCGATGCTTTTCTTCGGATCTCACCTCACTTCGGCCTGTGGCTAAAGATTTTTAATGTGAAGTCCAAGGTGGTGAGTGGCGAACACGCCGAGTGCGGTGGCGCCATGGTGAGCAAGATGCCCAAGGCCGTTTGGCCGACGGGCGCCTTCAACGACTCCGTCAAGGAGTGGCAGCAGCAGTGGTTCTATATCACCGAACCACGCGGAAAAAGTGGGCGGCCGCTCTAGAGTTCAGATCCGAAGCTCCACTGCGGCTCACATCCTGGCCCGAGAAGGGCCCGAACTGGTCCTCGTCCGACGAGCTGTCACTGCTCCAGACGCGCCTTCAGGGTGTGGTCGATAGGGACGCCAAACTTGTGGATGTAGTCCAGGTGATGCTAGTTCGCCTGGTTCTCCCTTGTCAGCGTCGAGCTTGTACTCTGTGGGAGTTCGACCCTGCCAAGCACCAAACCCTTCAGGAGCTTTACGATTCCTCCCACAAGGATATCTGGAAGGTGCTCTTTAAGTCCGGCAAATCGTGGCCGGGCCCCACAAAGGACCGTGGGTATCAGTTATCCCATTATCCAAGCTCGGTAAGTCACTGCCAAGCTCTGTCTATTCATGCTTCAGCTGGCATGTCATGGGGGAGACATCCTAATCGTGTTTCATCGTGACCTCAGGGATGGATAAAAAAAGTGGAGCGGAAACATTGTTCGGCCCCGTTGCCGGAGGAACCGGCCGGACCCCTTCTGACGAAGATGCTGGTCCCCGCGTGTCGGTGTCAAAACCGGCGGATCTCGGGTAGGGGGTCCCGAACTGTGCGTCTAGGAGGATGGTAACAGGAGACAAGAGACACGATGTTTTTACCCAGGTTCGGGCCCTCTCGATGGAGGTAAAACCCTACTCCCGCTTGATTAATTTTGATGATATGGGTAGTACAAGAGTAGATCTACCACGAGATCAGAGAGGCTAAACCCTAGAAGCTAGCCTATGGTATGATTGTTGTTCGTCCTACGGACTAAAACCCTCCGGTTTATATAGACATTAGAGAGGGTTAGGGTTACATAGATTCAGTTACAATGGGAGGAGATCTACATATCCTTATCGCCAAGCTTGCCTTCCACGCCAAGGAAAGTCCCATCCGGACATGGGACGAAGTCTTCAATCTTGTATCTTCATAGTCCAGGAGTCCGGCCAAAGGTCATAGTCCGGTCATCCGGACACCCCTTAATCGAGGACTCCCTCAGTAGCCCCTGAACCAGGCTTCGATGACGACGAGTCCGGCGCGCAGATTGTCTTTGGCATTGCAAGGCGGGTTCCTCCTCCGAATACTTCATAGAAGATTTTGAACACAAGGATAGTGTCCGGCTCTGCAAAATAATTTCCACATACCACCGTAGAGAGAATAATATTTACACAAATTCAACCTGCTGACGTATTCCGCAGCGTGACATCACACCACGGCCAAGCCTTTACTGTCCCACCTCAGCGCTTAGCGAGGCGGTTTCCTTGGCACGTCTTGTTGAAGCAGAGATCGTGTCCCCTTATTCCGGGATTCTCATCAATACGAGCATGGGTAACCCAACCGTGCCATTAATTTACGGCGCTTGGGAGATAAGCGAGTTTTACCAGGCTGGTGGGGGCACATAGTTTTGTCCGCCCATATAAGGGGATAAGGATCCACCTTTTCCATCTACGCCTTCTTCCTCCTTTGCTTATCCATTTTCACAAGACTCGAGCTCCAAATACCAAGTCCGCACATCCCACCTCTACCTTCTCCAGCGATGTCTGGAGCGGGAGGCAAGTGGATGGTCTCCTTCATCACGGAGGGACACATCAAGAAGCTGAGGGAGGCCGGATACTTGTCTAACGACATCGCCAAGACCGGCTCCTGCACAAGGGGCAGCTCATCCCCACCCCTGTGCCCCATGAGAAGGTGGTGTTCCTCACCCATTTCCTCTGCGGACTAGGTTTCCGCTTCACTCATTTGTCCGGGGCTCATGTTCTACTACGGCCTGGATTTCCACGATCTGGCCCCGAACTTCGGCCCTCAACATCTCGGCGTTTATCGTCAGTATGCGAGGCTTTCCTTCGCATCAAGCCCCACTTCGGCTTATGGCTGAAGACCTTCAATGTCAAGCCGAAGGTAGTGGGCGGCCAGCAAGCGGAGTGCAGAGGCGCCATGGTGGGCAAGATGCCCAACGTTACATGGCTCGAGGGCTTCTTCGTGGAGACCATAAAGGGGTGGCAATCGGGGTGGTTCTACATCACCGAGCTGCGTGACTGAATGGGCAGCGCCCTCGAATTCGATCCGCATCCCCACATGGCTCACCTCCTGGAAAGAGAAGGGCCTGTCATGGGGTAATTCGGAAGAGTGGACCGGACTCCAAACCTGCGTCCAAGACCTGGTGGACAAAGAGGTTAAACTCGTCGACGTAGTCCAGGTCATGCTCATCCGTCGGATCCTCCTGTGTCAACGACGGGCTTTTAACTTGTGGGAGTTCAACCCGGCCCAGCACCAAACTCTGACCAGGCTCTTTGACACAACGCACAAGGATGCCTGGAAGGTGCTATTCAAGAGCGCCGAGGTTCCCCTCCCATCACCGAGGATCGCGGATTCCGCGTGAAGCGCCAAGCTAGCGTAGTAAGCTTATTTTACCCTTTACGTGATACTTTTTTTTTCATAGTTTAACTCTATGCGGGATCTAAGCTCCCGTTCCTTTGACAGGAATGGCAGAAGAAGACCGGACAGATCGACTGTCCGGCTCCTTTGCCCGAAGACCCAGCAGACGCCCACTTGACGGGGCTGCTGGTCCCGACACCTTATGTGGTGCCGGAGAAGAAGGCCAAGAAGAAGGCCACGGGAACTCGAAAGAGTTCCCGGCGCCTAGTGGTGCCGGATTCATCGTCCGATGACTCCGAGGCACACTCCTCCTCCGAAGACAAGGAGGAGGAAGAAGAAGCCTCTCCCCCTCTAGCGGGGGGAGGAATGAAAAGGAAGGCCGCCCCAACTGGGGGGGCCGGAGGGTCCAAGAAGGGAAGGACCCTTCCTCCGGACTACTCCACCAACGCCGACGACGGCGAAGAGGAGGGCCATCCGTACAAGCCCCTGGAAAAATCATAAGTATCCGGATACCAGAATAACTCATGGCGTTCCTTTACTGCACAGTATCTTCTGACGCCGAATGTAATCATGCAGTCCGCCCGCGGCCCAGCTCGACGCTTCGTCGAGCGGATCCCTGGATTCGTTGGATGTGAATAGCCTTTCACTTCCGATCACATTCTCCTCGCCCTACGGACGATGCCGAGGTGGAGTCCCAAAAGGGTCCAAGCCAGAGGGGTGGTCCCGGAGGCGCCGCAAGGCGACCTCCCGGACTCCAGGCGCAAAGGGGATAAAACCCCGAAGGGATCTAAGTCCGGCCCTAGGCCGGACACCGCACCGGAACCTTCAACGATTCCGGCATCCGGCAGGTGGCCCCCTACTAAGAAGGGAAAGCCTACGACGCCAGTGACCTCCGTCCAACCGGAGGCACCGGATAATCTGCTGGAGGTGCTTAACGGCGCCTCCATCAACGAGGAGCACCACACTATTATGAGTGTGGTGATCCAGAAGGTTCAGTCCGCCAAGAGCCGGCTGACTAAAGCCTGTGCCAGCCTTCTAACAGGCTTTGAGGTATGTATTTAAGATATGTAAAAATATTACCGCATAGACAGTAGCCCCTGATGCTTAGTTTGGTGTTCGGAAAGAAAAGCAGAACTGAGGATCAAAAAGATATGCGCAGGAGTATAACATAAGTATGTCAATATGGGAATGCAGGCTGTGCTACTGACCTCTGCCGCACTGACTGCAAAGGTCAATGCATTGAAAAAGAGCCTCGAGCGGTCCGAGAACGAGCTCGGCCTTGCCAAGAAGCAGCCCGAGGACAAGGAAGGTAAGTAATACCATATGTAAGTATAAAAAAAGATGTGGTTGCAAAAAATGACATGACCAACGTGAGTATTACAGGGGCCACAACTCATGTGGCGACCCTGAAGGAAGCGTTGTCCAAGGCCGAAGAAAATGCGGCCGTGGAGCGTACCCAGCGAGAAAAGCAGGAGGCGCGGGTGTCGGAGGTGTAGCAAGAGCTCCGTGCTCGTGGAAACACACGAGTTTGGAGCTTGACTCAAAGACTCGAGAGTCCGAGCTCGCCTCGGCGCTTGAGAGCGCCAAATCTGCCAAGGCCGAAGCCCAAAAAGCCCTCCAGGAAATTGAGGCGATGAAAAAGATAGCGGCGGGTAAGGCATTGTTTATGCAAAGCAAGCACGTGAAAGTGAATTACTTGTTACTTACCCGAGTCCTGAGCACTCCAGGAGCATTCGCAGATCTTCCCTGAGTGTGTCCGACGCTGCCGCATTCTACCGAAATGAAGAGGGAGCTCGACGGAGAATGTGTTCTGGTCTCAAGATATCGAGGCCGGACACCCGGTGCCCTTGAGCGACCAAATTGAAGTAGCTGGTCGAGCTCCATAAGGTGGCCGAACAGGCCATGAAGGGTCTCAGAGTCCGCCGTGGCTCGGGAAGCCATGCCCGGGAGCTACGCCGGGCTGGTAAGGCGGCCGGTGGATGCCTGTCCAAGGCTTGAAGTCATCAAGCGCCCTATGCATCGAAGGTGCTCAGAGGCCTTGCCCGTGCTAAAGTGCACTGGGGCAAGATGGACGCCGAGAAGCCGTGACGGACGGACCACCGCTCGGCAAGGAGCATCGCAAGCCCGAGATGTATTATGAAGGCGTCTGAAGGGTGCCCGCAGATAGCGGATGAGTGCTCCAAAGATGTAATTTTTGAGTAAACTCGCATTTGTGATCCTCAGACGCTGAAAACTTGTTCACATGCGCTAAGCAACGCTTTTGAATTTAAAATATTACCCATCAAGCGGCCGTTTATTAAATTTGAGAGATGGCGAGTCATCGCCTTCCGCCCCCATGCCACGAGTGCCGGGGTGTTCGGGATAAACTTGAGCGCTTTTTTCCCATTATTGGGTCCTTCGAGGGAGGCGCTCAACACAACGTAACAAGGCAATCGGACTATAATGCTTGAACACTCTCACTTAGCCATAGAATTCTATAATTTTAAATTTCGGCGAAGCCCCTAGTAGTCGGAAGACCGAGTTTGGGGCGCTATCCACGCCTTGGCCGGACAAAGCCGACTCCTCGCTCTAAGCGGCATAAGTATTTAGGGACTCGAAAACCTCTCGAACAGCGACCAGCTCTCGCCCTATCATGACGGTCAGTTTTAGCTTTCTCCATTGAGGTGCTTAGCCCAGCTCAACCGGGCACAATTGCAGTGGTTCTCCCAGTGCTACCTTAGCCGATATAACGGAACTTAAGGTACCAAAACATGGGAGCCGGGCAAACCCAACTATTGACCCAAGACATGATTCAGAGCCGATGCATATAAGGCTATAAGTTTGGGGTGCCGCACTCATGAGAGTGTTCGGACTTCTCACACCATTTTCTGGGGTACGTAAGCCCCTGGTGTATTGGCCGTACCAAAGTGTATGGTTGCATAATGTCATAGCTGAACATATTTTTATAAATAAAGGAATGCAATAATAGACAAAAGCTATGTATTATTTATTCGAAAAGTCTGCGGTAAAAGCAGAACGATACAAATAGTGCGATAAGCAAGAGATGGGACTATTTAACATGTCCCCTCCAGGGCGAGCCATGGATGATATGTGAAACAAGTATACCGCCGTTATAGAGACCACCGACACTCGACGTAGCTTTACGCCTCCTGGCTGTTGCATCATGTGTTCGGCGATTGTCTTGCCGGACAGGCCTTCCGTGAAGTGGAGTCCTGAAAGTAAGAAAAGAATGACAAAATCGAGCCCCCTGGTGCGGTTGAGCCGTATTTTGGGCATGCCGTGGTCGTGCCCCTCCCCCTATACCCATGGTATTTCCAGAGCGTAGTTATGTACGCGTAGTACTGGTTTCGCAATTTCGCGAGGGCTGGGGTTGGGGCCGCATTGCTACCCGTGCTCGGAACGTGCCAGGCGGTCTTGTTGTAGGTTACTCCAGGCGCACTAGACGGTGTCCGGACGTTTAATGGCCGGACTGGAGAATTGCCTTGAGAGGCTGCTTTGTACTTCCGCCATGAGGGTTGCCGTATGCTCCTCCGCTCGGAGAGAGCGTTTGGTGTTTCCATTGACCGTAATGACTGCCGAGGGCCCGCATCTTGAGCTTGAGGTATGCGTGGTGCGGCACCGCATTGAACTTTGCAAATGTGGTTCGTCCGAGCAAAGGCGTGATAGCCATCATGAACGGGACTATGTCGAAGATTAACTTCTTGCTTCGGAAATTATCCCGGGATCCGAAGACCACCTCAAGCGTAACTGAGCCTGTACAGTTGGCCTATACACCTGGTATGACGCCTTTAAAGGTCGTCTTTGTGGGTTTAATCCTTGAAGGATCTATGCCCATTTTTTGCAATCAGATCTTGATAAAGCGAGGTTCAGTTGCCGCCGTCCATAAGGACTCTAGTGAGGTGAAATCCGTCAATGATTGGGTCTAGAACCAATGCGGCGAATCCGCCATGGTGGATGCTAGTGGGGTGGTCCATTCGATCAAAAGTGATCGGGCAGGAGGACCATGGGTTGAACTTTGGGGCGACTGGCTCCAACGCATATACGTCCCTGAGTGCACGCTTCCGCTCCCTTTTGGGTATATGGGTTGCGTATATCATGTTCACCGTCCGCACTTGTGGGGGGAAGCCCTTCTGTTTCCTATTGTTCGTCAGCCGGGGCTCCTCCTCATCATCGCTATGCAGCCCCTTGTCATTGTTTTCGGCGTTTAACTTGCTCGTCGCTTGAACACCCAACAATCCCTGTTGGTTTGGTTGGCTGGTTTTTCGGGGTGCCGTATCCGCACGAAGCGATCGAAAGTATTCGGTCCAAATTGGACGGGCTCGGAGTATTTCTTTTGAATGGGTTTTTCCGCTGACCGGGTTTAGAGCCTCTGAATCCGGCATTAACTGCCGTATCCTCAGCATTGTCGCCGTTAATGCAGTGCTTTTTCTTGTTGCGACGCGACCTGCCAATGTTGTCCTTGGTATCCGAATTACCAGGGCTCTTGGTCATGTTATTACTACGAGCTAGCCAGCTGTCTTCTCCCGCGCAAAAGCGGGTCATGAGTGTTGTGAGGGCTACCATGGATTTCGGCTTTTCCTGTCCTAGGTGCCGGGCAAGCCACTCGTCACGGATGTTATGCTTGAAGGCTGCAAGGGCCTCTGCGTCCGGACAGTCGACTATTTGATTTTTCTTGGTTAGGAACCGTGTCCAGAATTGTCTGGCCGATTCCTCCGGCTGCTGAATTATGTGGCTTAGGTCATCGGCGTCTGGTGGTCGCACATAGGTGCCCTGGAAGTTGTCGGGGAATGCGGCTTCCAGGTCCTCCCAACAACCAATTGATTCTGCTGGCAAGATGTTAAACTAATGCCGAGCTGGTCCTTTAAGCTTGAGTGGGAGGTATTTGATGGTGTATAGATCATCGCCGCGGGCCATGTGGATATGAAGGAGATAATCCTCGATCCATACCGCCGGATCTGTTGTGCCATCGTATGATTCGATGTTTACGGGTTTGAAACCCTCGGGGATTTGATGATCCATTACTTCATCTGTGAACCATAGTGGGTGTGCGACGCCTACATGTTGGGCTATATCACGGCGTAGCTCAAATGAGCTTTGTCTCATCAGAAGTCTTACGGCGGATTTACCATATCCGCATGACGGTTATCACACGTGTCGTAGGGCACCCACGCGATCCATAGATCGATCTTGTTTGCCTTGCCCTATCCTCCGATATATCTCGCAGGTCTGGCGCATTTCCCCGTGCCTTGGTATTCTTTGAGCGACGCCGGGGTGCGGCTTGAGTGGAGGGCCGAGAGGCCTCTCTGTCGCGGCCACGAGGTGGCCGGCCGGCCGTATCATGCGCTGGTGATGTAGGTCTTTGTGCTTCCTCCTCTAATGGGGGTAGCAGCCTGCGTTTTGGGTAGCTCTTGGAGGGGCGTTCGAAGTTCAGATCTTCACCGCAAGGACATCCGCCCATCCGTCGGCTAGAAAGTCTTGGTCAGCTCTAAGCTGTTGTTGTTTTTTCTTGAGGCTGCTCATTGTGGCTATAAGCCTGCGTTTGAAACGCTCTTGTTCGACGGGATCCTCGTGCACGACAAATTAAGTGCGTCGTCGAGGCTTGCCTCGCCTTCGGAGGGAGGCATGTAATTATCGCCGCTTACCTCTCTATCTCGCCGCTCTCTCATGAGGGCTGGCTTCTCCATCCTCTTGCGCTGAATCCTCGCCGAGGGGATTGTCTTGACCGTCCGGTGTTATTATCTCCCGTGCGGAATCGCTGCTTTCTTTGTGGCGGGATTTAGAGCGGCGCCGCTGACGCCGGCGCTTAGGCTGTTTCTTGGAGGGGTCATCCTCCGTTGTTCCATTGCTGTTACCTTCTTTTGGGGTGTCCACCATGTATATGTCATATGACGAGGTGGCCTTCTAGTGCCCTGTAGGCGCTGGTTCTTGTTCGTCTCCTGCATCGGCGTCCATACCATCGATGTCTTCGGAGTAGAAGTCGAGCATGTCAGTTAAATCATCGACAGTGGCTACGAAGTGGGTGGTGGGTGCGCTTTGAATTTCTTCGTCGTCCGCAGCCCAACCTTGCTGACCGTAGTCCGGCCAGGGCTCTCCTAATAAAGAGAGAGACTTTAGTGAATTCAGAATGTCACCGAAAGGAGAGTGCTGAAAGATGTCCGCGGCGGTGAACTCCATGATCGGCGCCCAATCGGATTCAATTGGCAGGGGCACAGAAGGTTCGGAGTCCGGAGAGGAGTCCGGCACCTTGGAGTCACGAAGCCAAGAAAGGACATGTATGGTGTTCGCTCGATCACCGTAGAGATTGCAGCCCCGAGGCGGTGTCCAGCCACCCATCCTCGACATGCAATCGGCTCCGAGCTAAGGGTCAGAGCGAACACTGGTGCGGCCTCCAGGGCACTGTTCAGCGGCAGAGCTAGATCATGCCCATCGTGACAGTGCGGCGTGCTTGGCTGTTGGTCGAACCCGTCGAAGATCAAGTCTCCGCGGACGTCGGCCGTGTAGTTCAAACTTCCAAATCTGACCTGATGGCCAGGGGCGTAGCTTTTGATCTGCTCCAGATGGCCAAGCAAATTGGCCCGCAGTGCAAAACCGCCAAATACAAAGATCTGTCCGGGGAGAAAAGTCTCGCCCTGGACCGCATCGTTGTTGACGATAGGAGGAGCCATCGGGCCTAAAGATGACGACACAGAGGAGCTCTCAATGAAAGCACCAATGTCGGTGTCAAAACCGCGGATCTCGGGTAGGGGGTCCCGAATCTGCGTCTAGGCGGATGGTAACAGGAGACAAGGGACACGATGTTTTTACCTGTGTTCGCCCTCTCGATGGAGGTAAAACCCTACCTGCTTGATTAATATTGATGATATGGGTAGTACAAGAGTAGATCTACCACGAGATCAGAGAGGCTAAACCCTAGAAGCTAGCCTATGGTATGATTGTTGTTCGTCCTACGGACTAAAACCCTCCGGTTTATTTAGACACCGGAGAGGGTTAGGGTTACATAGAGTCGGTTACAATGGGAGGAGACCTACATATCCGTATCGACAAGCTTGCCTTCCACGCCAAGGAAAGTCCCATCCGGACATGGGACGAAGTCTTCAATCTTGTATCTTCATAGTCTAGGAGTCCGGCCAAAGGTCATAGTCCGGTCATCCGGACACCCCCTAATCAAGGACTCCCTCACCGCGCCTTACGAGGCACCGAAGAAGGAAGCCTCCAAGAAGGTCAAGAAGACCCAGAGTGGCCTCCGTCACCGCGAGGCTTCGGACGCAAATTCCGAAGACTCAAGTGACGCTCCCTCTTTGGAAGACAAAGAGGAAGAAGCAGAGGAGGGCGAGCCTCATTCTGGAGGTGGGAAGAAGCGCGTAGCTTCCTCGTCCCTGGAGGCCGAATCGCCCAAGAGAAGGAAAGGTTCCCTCCCAGAGGCATCCACCACGGCTGCCGACAGCAGTCCGGAGTGGGATCCCAGGGCTCATCCCTTGGAGAAGTCGTAAGTGTACAAGATCCGAACATGCATATGCGTCCGGGACTGCTTTTGGGTATAATAGTTTTAACTGTTGCTATATTTTGCACAGTCCGGCGAGGTCCCGCGCCGGCCAGTCCTCATCCGAGGATTCGCTGAGCTCGGACGCTTTGGCGAGCGAGACGCCTCCAGAGGCCCCTTCCCCAAAGTCCCGACGCGACATTGAGGTGTCGTCTCAATGGGGCTCGGACCAGGGGGGCATATCACTGGGGCCGGACACACGGGAGCGATGGCCCCGGAGTGTGCCGTTAGTGGGGGCGACCTTGGGTTCGGCCCACAGCTGGACAAGGTCCAGGAGACCTCTAAGGCTCCCGGATCGGGCGAGCAACCACCTTCAACGGTGGGGGGCTTGCCTACTCCGCTGGCAACCTCTGTTCGGACAGAGCTGCCAGACGGTCTATCGGCGGGGTTAAAGAACGCATCTATCGTCGATGAACATCGGACCCTTATGGGTGCGGTGGTTGAAAAGATTCAGTCCGCCGAGAGCGGGCTGAACGAGTCTTGCCTTGGCCTTATAAGGGCCTTTGAGGTATGTTTCCCAAGAAACCTTTGAGGAATCGTCATTATATGAGTAGTAGCCCCTGATACACTGTCCGGCAAAGGAGAGGGATCCGGGCAGGGGATCAAATCCTCTCTTGTCATGGGAACTTATGTTAATGACATGTACCTCTTGGTTTAAATACAGGCATCTGCGGAGAAGACGACCGCTCATAATGCGGAAGTGTCCAAACTGAAGCGGAGCCTGGAACGGGCCGAGGAAGAACTTGGCCGCGTGAGGAAGCAATTAGAAGATAAACAAGGTATGATAAAACATTGTCTTGCATTAGGCACAACTAAGTAATTGTGCTTATTGAAAAGTATTTGTGTTGTATGCCCTAGGAGCGAAAAGTGCGAATATGAGGCAATCAAGAAGGCCGTGGATGATGCCAACAAGAAGGCTGCCGCCCGAATGTGCACTTCATGAAAAACACGAGGCCAGGGTTGTCACAGCTGAGCGAGAGCTCCAGGAGGCTGTGAAGAAAAGCGAGGGCTTGGAGCATAGTGTAATAGAGAAAGAAGCCGAACTCGCCCAAGTGCTCCAAGCTGCGGAAGATGCCCGTGAAGAAGCCCGAGAGTCAGACGGGACATTCAAGATGCCCGGAAAGTTGCGGCCGGTAAGGCCTTCAGATTCTTAGCCATTTATTCATGATGATGGGAAGAATTCTAAGCGGCAAGCTGAATTCTTATTTTTCCAGGACGCTTATGATCTTCCTCGCAGCATATCGATGCGCCCAATTCTACCAACCGAGGAAAAGAAGTCTCGGAGAGGGATTTCTGGTCGCAGATTTGGCAATCAACTATCCGGTGCCCTTTATCGATCAGCTGAAGTAGTTGGTCGAATCGCTCCAGCGGCCGAACTAGCCATGAAGGACTTGATTGTCCTACCGTGTGGCCGGCCGAGCCAATTCGGCGATTACTTCGGGCTCGTGAAGCGGATTGCGGGCGCTTGTCCTCGGCTTGATGCTATTAAGCGATCGGTCTGCATAGAGGGTGCACGTATGGCATTCACCCATGCAAAAGTGCATTGGGGGAAGCTTGACGCGGAGAAGCTGATGACTAAGGGGCCGCCACAGGGTAAGGAGCATCGCAAGTCCGAACTGTACTATGAAGGTGTACTGAAGGGGGCCCGCCTTGCATCGGATAAATGTACCAAAGACATTATATTTCCCTGAGGGCATTCGTGCCACCTTTTTGTAATATGGGATTATGGCGTTTATATATTGCCTGTTTTGTTTGAACATATGTTCTTCCTGTGCAGCTGTTTAATGTATGTAAATCCTGAGAGTTGGACAGTCGTCGGCTTCTACCCCCATGTAAAAAGAATACTGGGGTGTTCGGGATATATCTGAACGCTCTTTATCCCATAGTTGGGTCCCTTTGTGGAGGCGTTTCTCACCACGAACCAGGCAATCGGACTATAATGCTTTATTACTCTCACTTAGCCATAGGAATTTGAGTATGGTCGGCGCAGCCCCTAGTGTTCGGAGGGCCGAACTAGGGGCTCTATTGGCGCCTGATCAGTAGACCAAATCCGTCGCACACTGCATTTATAATGGCGTTGTGTGGAATAAATCTTTAGGGATTTTACAACCTCTCGAACAGCTGACCAGCTCTCGCTGTATCATGATAGTCGGTTTTCGCTTTCATCGAGGCGCCGTCCGACAGATCCGGACACAATCGCAGAGTTCTCCTGCGCTACCTTAGCCGATATAACGGAACGTAAGGTACCAAAACAAGGGAGCCGGGCAAACCCAACCAATGACCCAAGACATGATTCGAGCTGATGCATATAGTGCTATAAGTTCGGGTGCCGGACGACCGAGAAGGTGGTCGGACTTTATTGTCAGATATGAAGCCCCTGGCGTAATCGGGCGTAATACGAGGTGTCGATGAAAAGCGACGGCCGGTAAGTGTTATTTAAGTCTACGTATTGTAGCAAAATGATATGTCTATGCATATGAGTACGATGTATGATTATGAAAAGAGGTGTTTTTTGGCGGAACCTGTGATGGCCGGACTGGAGGGAGTTTGTCAGTGGATCAGAAGTGAATCTGGACTACCTTCTTTTAGGGGGGGGGCTCCTTGTGTGTCCTGGCCGATTCCACGTCACCTATCCTGTTCTGCTTCAAAGTTAGTTTGTAAGGCAAATACTCGGAGGTAACCGAGCGTCCGCTTGTGGTTGGTCCGAGGGCTCCTGATCGGGCCCTGGTAAACACAGCCGTCATACCGGTGGGTAGCGCGGACTCCTCAATTGGTGTCCGGATAGTCGTCTGTCATATCAGAATCTTGATAGGCATGCGCGACTCGCTACTCCGGCAGTCAGATGATATCCGCCCGAGGGCGGGGTTCGGCCTTGCCCATAGGTGTGATTACATCACATGGTGTTGGCCCGAGTGATTTACCACGCGGGATCCAGCCAACGTGGTTCGTCCCGTTAGCATACGGTAAATTACCGCATGGTGGGAAGGTGCCGAAGGTTTATTCTTTGGCGTAGTATTTGTTTGGTGATCCGAAGACAACCGTTTAGAGTGATGGGCCGGAAAAACTTGGCCTTTGCCCCCAACATCTTTTAAGAGATGTTGTTTGTGATTTCACACCTGCGGGGGTTTTATGTTTTGTGGAGCCCCTGGTTTGCTATGTCCTTAGGTACTGCAACTGAGTTGCTGTGATTAGCGCGGTCTGGGGCAAGCGGCCGTACTTATATGCTATGGAGGGGGGATCTCTTGACCCGAAGTCTCCCTTCATTGTTTCTGGCACGCGGCCAGCCGTTTTGCTTTGAGGATCCGGCATTCTCTATTGATATGCTTTGCCGTCCTTCTAGGAGTACCATGAATTTCGCATGGTTGATCTAGTGTGTGGCTCGGGCCGGATAGGTCTGAGCTCTTCTTTGTCCGTTGACCGGACTGGGAGTTGCTGAAGTTAGCACCAGCTTTCCTGACTTGACGCTTATGACCGTTGCGCCGGGGCTTGAGTGTGCTTCGTCTTTTGTCCTTCGTGTTGTTTTGGACCGTAGTGGCGTGTTGACGTCGGGGCATGTGCCTTGAGTTCTCCTTCTTAGGTTGGGGTGGCTGGTTGTGCCCTTTGTCGGGGCGGTCAGGTCCGTATCTTTCAGTGGCCAGGACTTTGGTCCATCTGTCTACCAGCGAATCTTGGTCAGCCTTAAGCTGCTGTTGCTTCCTTTGCAGCCTTTTTGCCATGGCCATAAGCCGTCGCTTGAAGCGAGCTAGTTCCACTGGATCTTCAGGCACGCCGAATTCGTCATTGCCGAGGCTTGCCTCATCCCCGGAGGGGGGCGTATAGTTGTCCCTCTCCAAGTATCCCACAGTGGCCAGTCCGGCCCTAGGCCGGTGTTCCTGTGGCGGGGCTCGGAGCGGCGCCGACGACGCCCATACTTTGCTTTTCCCCCTGGGGGATTATCCTCCACTGCCTCGTCGCCATTGGTTTCCTTCGGAGTGTCCGCCATGGGGATAGGCAGCTATCCACCGCCCAGTGAGCGGTGGCTCCTGTGATTCTCCTGCATCATCGTTCATACCATCGATGTCTTCGGAGTCAAAGTCAATCACGTCGGTTAGATCATTGACCGTGGCAATGAAGTGGGCGGTGGGTGGGCAAAGAATTCCTTCATCGCCTGCTTCCCATTCGAGCCAGACGTAGTTCGGCCAAGAGCCTCCTGAAAAAGAGAGGGACTTTAATGTCGCCGAAGGGCGAGTGCTAGAAGATATTCGCAGTGGTGAACTCCATTACCGGAGCCCAGCCTGGCTCGACTGGATCGGGAGTGTGCGGACCGGAACCAACGTCGGGATATGAATCCGGGGGTCCGGATTCACAGGCCACTATAGGGGTAAGTCCCGTGTTCGGCTCTATCGCCGATGAGTGCGCGACCGGCGGGGCAGGGTCCATCCCTCCGTCCTTAGACAGCACGGCCTACTCCGGATCTAGGTCCGGAGATACTACGGGGGCGATACCCCGAGCTTCGTCCGATGGCAGCTCTAAGCCGTGCTCGTCGTGACTGTCCGGTGCTCCTGGCATAGGCCCAAATCCATCGAAAATCTAGTCTCCGCGGATGTCCGCCGTGTAGTTCAGGTTTCAACCTGACACAGTGGCTGTGGGCATAGCTGTCGATCTGCTCTAGATGGCCAAGCGAGTTGGCCCGCAGTGCGAAGCCGCCGAACACGAAGATCTGTCCGGGGAGGAAAGTATCACCCTGGACAGCGTCTTTGATGATGATCGAAGGAGCCATCGAGCCTGACGGCGATGACACAGAGGAACTCTCGATGAAAGCACCAATGTCGGTGTCAAAACCGGCGGATCTCGGGTAGGGGGTCCCGATCTGTAAGTCAAGGCTGATGGTAACAGGAAGCAAGGGACACGGATGTTTACCCAGGTTCGGGCCCTCTCGATGGAGGTAAAACCCTACTTCCTGCTTGATTAATATTGATGATATGGGTAGTACAAGAGTAGATCTACCACGATATCATAGAGGCTAAACCCTAAGAGCTAGCCTATGATGGTATGATTGTAATTGTGATCGGCCTTCTAAGGGCCAACCTCTCCGGTTTATATAGACACCGGAGGGCTAGGGTTTACATGGAGTCGGTTACAAGGAAGGAAATATAATATCCGGATCGCCAAGCTTGCCTTCCACGCCAAGGAAAGTCCCATCCGGACACGGGCCAAAGTCTTGAGTCTTGTATCTTCACGCTTCAATAGTCCGGACGCCGTACACAGTCCGGCAGTCCGGATACCCCCTAATCCAGGACTCCCTCACCCCTTCCACCAAGTGGAATCCTACTAGGACTTGGAGTCCTAGTAGGACTCCTCTCCTTGGTGCGCCCTATAGGGGCCGGCCGGCCTCCCCTCCCCTCCTTTATATACGGGGGCAGGGGGCACCCTTGAAAACAGAAGACCAATTGTCTTAGCCATGTGCGGTGCCCCCCTCCACAGTTACACACCTCGGTCATATCGTCATAGTGCTTAGGCGAAGCCCTACGCTCTTCAGCATCACCGTCGCCATGCCGTCGTGCTGACGGAACTCTCCCTCGTCATCAACTGGATCAAGAGCTCGAGGGACGTCATCGAGCTGAACGTGTGCTGAACGCGGAGGTACGTTCGGTGCTTGGATCGGTTGGATCACGAAGACGTTCGACTACATCAACCGTGTTACTAAACGCTTCCGCTTTCAGTCTACAAGGGTACGTGGACACACTCTCCCCGCTCGTTGCTATGCTTCTGCTAGATAGATCTTGCGTGATCGTAGGAATTTGTTTGAAATACTACGTTCCCCAACAGTGGCATCAAAGCCAGGTCTATGCGTAGATGGTATATGCACGAGTAGAACACAAAGAGTTGTGGGCGATAATAGTCATACTGCTTACCAGCAACGTCTTACTTTGATTCGGCGGTATTGTTGGATGAAGCGGCCTGGACCGACATTACATGACCGCGTTCATGAGACTGGTCCTACCGACGTGCTTCACACACAGGTGGCTGGCGGGTGTCTGTTTCTCCAACTTTAGTTGAATCGAGTTTGACTACGCCCAGTCCTGTTGAAGGTTAAAACAGCACACTTGACGAAAAATTGTTGTGGTTTTGATGCGTAGGTAAGAACGGTTCTTGCTAGAAGCCCGTAGCAGCCACGTAAAACTTGCAACAACAAAGTAGAAGACATCTAACTTGTTTTTGCAGGGCATGTTGTGATGTGATATGGTCAAGATGTGATGATATATAAATTGTTGTATGAGATGATCATGTTTTGTAACTGTTATCGGCAACTAGCAGGAGCCTTATGGTTGTCGCTTTATTGTATGAAATGCAATCGCCATGGAATTGCTTTACTTTATCACTAAGCGGCAGCCATAGTCGTCGAAGCAATAGTTGGCGAGACGACAACGATGCTATGATGGAGATCAAGGTATCAAGCCGGTGACGATGGAGATCATGATGGTGCTTTGGAGATGGAGATCAAAGGCACAAGATGATGATGGCCATATCATGTCACATATTTTGATTGGATGTGATGTTTATCTTTTATGCATCTTATTTTTCTTAGTACGATGATAGCATTATAAGATAACCCCTCGCTAAATTTCAAGGTATAAGTGTTCTTCCTGAGTTTGCACCATTGCTACAGTTCGTCGTGATGAGACACCACGTGATGATCGGGTGTGATAAGGTCTACGTTCACATACAACGGGTGCAAGCCAGTCTTGCACACCCAGAATGCTCGGGTTAAACTTGACGAGCCTAGCATATGCAGATATGGCCTCGGAACACTGAGTCCGAAAGGTCGAGCGTGAATCATATAGCAGATATGATCAACATAGTGATGTTCACCATTGACAACTACCCCATCTCACGTGATGATCGGACATGGTTTAGTTGATTTGGTTAACGCGATCATTTAGATGACTAGAGGGATGTCTATCTAAGTGGGAGTTCTTAAGTAATATGATTAATTGAACTTTAATTTATCATGAACTTAGTACCTGATAGTATTTTGCATGTCTATGTTGTTGTAGATCAATGGCCCGTGCTACCGTTCCTTTGAGTTTTAATGCGTTCCTAGAGAAAGCTAAGTTGAAAGATGATGGTAGCAATTACACGGACTGGGTCCGTAACTTGAGGATTATCCTCATTGCTGCACAGAAGAATTACGTCTTGGAAGCACCGCTTAGTCGCATTTCACCCGCACCAAAGAATCGCAGATATTGTGAATGCTCGGCAACAAGTGTTGATGACTACTCGATAGTTCAGTGTGCCATGCTTTACGGCTTAGAATCGAGACTTCAACGACGTTTTGAACGCCATGGAGCATATGATATGTTCCAGGAGTTGAAGTTAATATTTCAAGCAAATTCCCGAGTTGAGAGATATGAAGTCTCCAACAAGTTCTATAGCTGCAAGATGGAGGAGAATAGTTCTGTCAATGAACATATACTCAGAATGTCTGGGCACCACAATCACCTGACTAAACTGGGAGTTAATATTCCTGATGATTGATACGTCTCCAACGTATCTATAATTTTTTATTGTTCCATGCTATATTATATTCGGTTTTGGACATTATTGGGCTTTATCATACACTTTTATATAATTTTTGGGACTAACCTATTAACCGGAGGCCAGCCTGTAATTGCTATTTTTGCCTATTTCAGAGTTTCGCAGAAAAAGAATATCAAACGGAGTCCAAACGGAATGAAACCTTCGGGAACGTGATTTTCGGAACGAACGTGATCCAGAGGACTTGGACCCTACATCAAGACATCAACCAGGAGGGCACAAGGTAGGGGGGCGCGCCTACCCCCCAGGGCGCGCCCTCCACCCTCGTGGGCCCCCTGTTGCTCCACCGACGTACTCCTTCCTCCTATATATACCTACGTACCCCCAATTTACCAGATACGGAGCCAAAAACCTAATTCCTCCGCCGCAACCTTCTGTACCCGTGAGATCCCATCTTGGGGCCTGTTCCGGAGCTCCGCCGAAGGGGGCATCGATCATGGAGGGCTTCTACATCAACACCATAGCCTCTCCGATGATGTGTGAGTAGTTTACCTCAGACCTTCGGGTCCATAGTTATTAGCTAGATGGCTTGTTCTCTCTTTTGGATCTCAATACAATGTTCTCCCCTCTCTCATGGAGATCTATTCCATGTAATCTTCTTTTCTTGGCGTGTTTGTTGAGACCGATGAATTGTGGGTTTATGATCAAGTTTATCTATGAACAATATTTGAATCTTCTCTGAATTCTTTTATGTATGATCGGTTATCTTTGCAAGTCTCTTCGAATTATCAGTTTGGTTTGGCCTACTAGATTGCTCTTTCTTGCAATGGGAGAAGTTCTTAGTTTTGGGTTCAATCTTGCGGTGTCCTTTCCCAGTGACTGTAGGGGCAGCAAGGCACATATTGTATTGTTGCCATCGAGGATAACAAGATGGGGTTTATATCATATTGCATGAGTTTATCCCTCAACATCATGTCATCTTACTTAAAGCGTTACTCTGTTCTTATGAACTTAATACTCTAGATGCATGCTGGATAGCGGTCGATGTGTGGAGTATTAGTAGTAGATGCAAAAGTGAGTCGGTCTACTTGTGTCGGACGTGATGCCTATATACATGATCATACCTAGATATTCTCATAACTATGCTCAGTTCTGTCAATTGCTCAACAGTAATTTGTTCACCCACCGTAATATTTATGCTCATGAGAGAAGCCACTAGTGAAACCTATGGCCCTCGGGTCTATTTTCCATCATATTAATCTTCCAACAACAAGCTATTTCTGGCGCTGTTTTTATTTTACTTTCTTTACTTTGCATCTTTATCATAAAAGTACCAAAAATATTATCTTATCATATCTATCAGATCTCACTCTCGTAAGTGACCGTGTAGGGATTGACAACCCCTTATCGCGTTGGTTGCGAGGATTTATTTGTTTGTGTAGGTGCGAAGGACTCGTGCGTGGCCTCCTACTAGATTGATACCTTGGTTCTCAAAAACTGACGGAAATACTTACGCTACTTTGCTGCATCACCCTTTCCTCTTCAAGGGAAAACCAACACAGTGCTCAAGAGGTAGCAATGATAATGTCATTGACAGAGTTCTTCAACCACTGCCACCAAGCTACAAAATCTTCGTGATGAACTATAATATGCAAGGGATGGATAAGACAATTCCCGAGCTCTTCGCGATGCTGAAAGCTGCGGAGGTAGAAATCAAGAAGGAGCATCAAGTGTAGATGGTTAACAAGACCACTAGTTTCAAGATAAAGGGCAAAGGGAAGAAGGGGAACTTCAAGAAGAACGGCAAGCAAGTTGTTGCTCAAGTGAAGAAGCCCAAGTCTGGACATAAGCCTGAGACTGAGTGCTTCTACTGCAAAGGGACTGGTCACTGGAAGCGGAACTGCCCCAAGTATTTGGTGGATAAGAAGGATGGCAACGTGAAAGGTATATTTGATATACATGTTATTGATGTATACCTTACTAATGCTCGTAGTAGCGCCTGGGTATTTGATACTGGTTCTGTTGCTCATATTTGCAACTCAAAACATGGGCTATAGATTAAACAAAGATTGGCTAAGGACGAGGTGACGACGCACGTGGGAAATGGTTCCAAAGTCGATGTGATCGCCGTCGGCACGCTACCTCTACATCTACCGTCAGGATTAGTTTTAGACCTAAATAATTGTTATTTGGTGCCAGCGTTGAGCATGAACATTATATCTGGATCTTGTTTGATGCGAGACGGTTATTCATTTAAATCAGAGAATAATGGTTGTTCTATTTATATGAGTAATATCTTTTATGGTCATGCACCCTTGATGAGTGGTCTATTCTTGTTGAATCTTGATTGTAGTGATACACATATTCATAATATTGAAGCCAAAAGATGCAAGGTTAATAATGATAGTGCAACTTATTTGTGGCACTGTCGTTTAAGTCATATTGGTGTAAAGCGCATGAAGAAACTCCATGATGATGGAATTTCGGAATCACTTGATTATGAATCACTTGATACTTGCGAACCATGCCTCATGGGCAAGATGACTAAGACTCCGTTCTCCGGAACAATGGAGCGAGCAATAGACTTGTTGGAATACTGATGTATGCGGTCCGATGAGTGGGTAGGCTCGCGGCGGGTATCGTTATTTTCTGACCTTCACAGATGATTTGAGAAGATATGAGTATATCTACTTGATGAAGCATAAGTCTGAAACATTTGAAAAGTTCAAAGAATTTCAGAGTGAGGTGGAAAATCATCGTAACAAGAAAATAAAGTTTCTACGATCTAATCGTGGAGGTGAATATTTGATTTATGAGTTTGCTCTTCATTTGAAATAATGTGGAATAGTTTCGCAACTCACGCCACCTGGAACACCACAGCGTAATGGTGTGTCCGAACGTCAGAATCAGCATTTCTTTATTGGATATGGTGCGATCTATGATGTCTCTTACTGATTTACCGCTATCGTTTTGGGGTTATGCTTTAAAGACGGTTTCATTCACATTAAATAGGGCACCATCTAAATCCGTTGAGACGACACCATATGAACTGTGGTTTGGTAAGAAACTCAAGTTGTCGTTTCTTAAAGTTTGGGGTTGCGATGCTTATGTGAAAAAGCTTCAACCTGATAAGCTCGAACCCAAATCAGAGAAATGTGTCTTCATAGGGTACACCTTCTATCACAGATCCGATGGCAAGATATTAGTTGCTAAGAATGGACCTTTCTAGAGAAGGAGTTTCTCTCGAAAGAAGTGAGTGGGAGGAAAGTAGAACTTGATGAGGTAATTGTACCTTCTCCCGAATTGGAAAGTAGTTCATCACAGAAATCAGTTCTAGTGATTCCTACACCAATTAGTGAGGAAGCTAATGATGATGATCATGAAACTTCAGATCAAGTTACTACTGAACCTCGTAGGTCAACCAGAGTAAGATCCGCACTAGAATGGTATGGTAATCCTATTCTAGAGGTCATGTTACTTGACCATGACGAACCTACGAACTATGAGGAAGCGATGATGAGCCCAGATTCCGTGAAATGGCTTGAGGCCATGAAATCTGAGATGGGATCCATGTATGAGAACAAAGTGTGGACTTTGGTTGACTTGCTCGATGATCGGCAAGCAATAGAGAATAAATGGATCTTCAAGAAGAAGACTGACGCTGACGATAATGTTACCGTCTACAAAGCTCGACTTGTTGCGAAAGGTTTTTGACAAGTTCAAGGAGTTGACTATGATGAGACCTTCTCACCCGTAGCGATGCTTAAGTCTTTCCGAATCATGTTAGCAATTGCCGCATTTTATGATTATGAAATTTGGCAAATGGATGTCAAAACTGCATTCCTTAATTGATATCTTAAAGAAGAGTTGTATATGATGCAACCAGAAGGTTTTGTCGATCCAAAAGGTGCTAACAAAGTATGCAAGCTCCAGCAATCCATTTATGGACTGGTGCAAGCCTCTCGGAGTTGGAATATAAGCATTGATAGTGTGATCAAAGCATATGGTTTTATCTGAGACTTTTGGAGAAGCCTCAGATTTAAAAGAAAGTGAGTGGGAGCTCAGAGCATTTCCGATATTATATGTGGATGACATATTGTTGATCGGGAATGATACTGAATTTCTTAATAGCATAAAAGGATACTTAAATAAGAATTTTTTAATGAAAGACCTCGGTGAAGCTGCTTATATATTGGGCATCAAGATCTATAGAGATAGATCAAGACGCTTAATTGGACTTTCACAAAGCAGATACCTTGATAAATTTTTGAAGAAGTTCAAAATGGATCAGTCAAAGAAAGGGTTCTTACCTGTGTTACAAGGTGTGAAGTTGAGTCAAACTCAATGCCCGACCACTTCACAAGATAGAGAGAAAATGAAAGTCATTCCCTATGCCTCAGCCGTAGGTTGTATCATGTATGCAATGCTGTGTACCAGACCTGATGTGTGCCTTGAAGGAAATATGCCCTAGAGGCAATAATAAAGTTATTATTTATTTCCTTATTTCATGATAAATGTTTATTATTCATGCTAGAATTGTATTAACCGGAAACTTAGTACATGTGTGGATACATAGACAAACAGAGTGTCACTAGTATGCCTGTACTTGACTAGCTCGTTGAATCAAAGATGGTTAAGTTTCCTAGCCATAGACATGAGTTGTCATTTGACTAACGGGATCACATCATTAGAGAATGATGTGATTGACTAGACCCATTCCGTTAGCTTAGCACTTGATCGTTTAGTATATTGCTATTGCTTTCTTCATGACTTATACATGTTCCTATGACTATGAGATTATGCAACTCCAGGATACCGGAGGAACACTTTGTGTGCTACCAAACGTCACAACATAACTGGGTGATTATAAAGGTGCTCTACAGGTGTCTCCGATGGTACTTGTTGAGTTGGCATAGATCGAGATTAGGATTTGTCACTCCGATTGTCGAAGAGGTATCTCTGGGCCCTCTCGGTAATGCACATCACTATAAGCCTTGCAAGCAATGTGAATAATGAGTTATTTGTGGGATGATGCATTACAGAACGAATAAAGAGACTTGCCGGTAACGAGATTGAACTAGGTATTGAGATACCGACGATCGAATCTCGGGCAAGTAACATACCGATGACAAAGGGAACACCGTATGTTGTTATGCGGTTTGACCGATAAAGATCTTCATAGAATATGTAGGAACCAATATGAGCATCCAGGTTCCGCTATTGGTTATTGACCGGAGACGTGTCTCGGTCATGTCTACATAGTTCTCGAACCCGTAGGGTCCGCATGCTTAACGTTCGGTGACGATCGTATTATGAGTTTATGTGTTTTTATGTACCGAAGGTAGTTTGGAGTCCCGGATTTGATCATGGACATGACGAGGAGTCTCGAAATGGTCGAGACATAAATATCGATATATTGGACGACTATATTTGGACATCGGAATGGTTCCGGGTGAGATCGGTCATTTACCGGTGTACCGGGAGGTTACTGGAAGCCCCCGGGAGGTATGTGGGCCTTATTGGGCCATAGTGGGAGAGAGCAGAAGGGAGCAAAGGAGGGGGCGTGCCCCCCAAGCCCAATCCGAATTGGGAGGGGGGCCGCCCCCCCCTTTCCTTCCTCCTTGCTCCCCCTTGTCACGCCCAAGATGCGAGCCTATCCTAAAGGAACTCGAAGGTCCCACCAAGGATAGAAGCGCATCTTGAAGACGCTTTTGCAAGGTGGATATCATTACATCAACATTACATAATAGATAGGGATACATAAATAAGGCACAAATGCCACAAGAATACATCAACATCATATACAAGATCAACATCCGACTACGGATGAAACATAAACAGAAGCTCAAACGACATCCACCCTGCTAGCCCAGGCTGCCGACCTGGAACCTATCCCCTGATCGAAAAAGAAGCAGAAGAAGAACTCCAATACAAGCAAACCTGTACCTGCAACTGGTGGTGTAGTAATCTATGAGCCACGAGGACTCAGCAATCCCATTACCATGGGTATCAAGACTAGCAAAGCTTAAAGGGAAAGGAAGGGGTAAAGTGGTGAGGTTGCAGCAGCGGCTAAGCATATATGGTAGCTAACATACGCAAATGAGAGTGAGAAGAGAAACAAAGGAACGGTCGTGAAGCTAGTAATGATCAAGAAGTGATCCTGAACTCCTACCTACGTCAGACATAACCCAGAAACTGTGTTCTCCTCTCGGTCAACCCCGAAAAGAGACACTCACGGTTACGCACACGGTTGGTGTATTTTAGAAGAGTTTGCTTCAAGTTTACTACAACCGGATATTAACAAATTACCATCTGCCACATAACCGCAGGCACGGCTTTGAAAGTTCAAACCCTACAGGGTGTCCCAACTTAGCCCATGATAAGCTCTCGCGATCAACGAAGGATATTCCTTCTCCCCGGGAAGACCCGATCAGTCTCGGAATCCCGGCTACAAGACATTTCGACAGCAATAAAACAAGACCAGCAAAGCCTCCCGATGCGCCGACAATCCCGATAGGAGCTGCACATATCTCGTTCTCAGGGAAACACCGGATGAGACTAGCTACGAGTAAAACCAGCCCTCAGGTTGCCTCAAGGTGGCCCCGCAGGCAGCTCGGTTTGGACCAACACTTAGACAAGCATTGGCCCCGGGGGGGGGGGCTAAATAAAGATGACCCTTGGGTTAATTACTCCCAAGGGAAAGGTAGGTGGTGGTGAGGCAAATGGTAAAACCGAGGTTGGGCCTTGCTGGAGGAGTCTTATTCAAAGCGAACTGTCAAGGGGGTCCCATAAACCACCCAACCGCGTTAGGGACGCAAAATCCGGGAACATAATACCGATATGACGGAAACTAGGCGGCAAGAGTGGAACAAAACACCAGGCATAAGGCCGAGCCTTCCACCCTTTACCAAGTATATAGATGCATTAATAATATAAGAGATATTGTGATATCCCAACAAAATCCTGTCCACCATGGAGCAATCTTCAACTTCACCTGCAACTAGCAACGCTATAAGAGGGGCTGAGCAAAAGCGGTAACATAACCAAACAACGGTTTGCATAGGAAAGGTGTCAAAGGTTAGAGGCTGACATGGCAATTTGGGAGGCTTGAATAAACAGGTGATAGGTAACGCAGCATAGCGATAGAGCGAAGCAACTCGCATAGCAATGATAGTAATGAGATCCAAGGTGACGGTCATCTTGCCTGAAATCCCGCTAGGAAGAAGAACGAGTCCATGAAGAAGACGAACGGATGAAGCCGAACCAAGCGTAGACGAATCGAATCCTCACGATCGCAACGAAACAGAACTAACAAGAAGAAGCACACAACATAGGTAAACACACCACACATGAACAAGACATGATGCACAACAAGCATGATGCATGACAACGCTTAGATGAGGCTACTCATGGCAAAAGATGATGCATACAAGACCAACACATCAAAGCAAGTTTAAATGAGGCCGGAAGCAACATAGAACAATTCCGGTAAGTCCTCATATGCATATTTCGAAATTGGTCCAGATCTGAATAAACCTTATGTTGAAGTCGTTAAACATCAAGTTAAGATGCACCACGATGATCTACACGGAATTCTAGTCAAGTTACATATAAAGTTCATTAGATTCGGAGCTACGGCCTAGAAGATATGAGCAAAACAAGTTGAACATGGCATTGATGCAAAATGCATACAAACATCAAACAAACACCTCAAAACAATGATGCAACATGATAATATGAAACTACATGCAAAATTAAGCAAGTTTCATATAGAGCACACTCAAAACGGAGCAACGGTTCAACACATACACACAATACAAGTTATAGCAACAATCTGTCCAAGACAGCAAGTAGGCATATTGCAAGCATCAAAACACTATGCTACAGCATCTAAATGTAAGAATAAAAGGCATGGGCATGATTTACAGGTAAAGCATGATAAAACATGAACACTGAGCTAACTCCAGAAATTACTAGAACATGCTCAAACACACATGGCAAGATTGCATATAATAACAGTTTCAGACTTTGCAGAAATAACATCAGATTGCAATGTTTAGAGCTATCAAACAACATGTTACAAGAACTTAACATGGCAACCAAATACATGGCATGATACTACTAAATTCATAGAACAATAGTCCCTTACTGACCATGAGCCAAAAAGGCACAGAAAATATGATGGCACCCATGTAAACATGGCAAGTTATATTACAGATTCATACATGGCAGGAACAACAATAAGTAGGCATGTTGGTGAGCTTGAACCACTCACCACAGAGAAATACATGGCATGTCAAGGAAACTCACAGTAAGAAGACATGTTTATGAAGCTAATAATGGCAAGAACAAGTTCATAGGGTACATGGATCACTAACAACAATCATGGCAACATTGAACTTAATGTTAACAGGCTGACAACAACATTATTTAGCAATTTTAGAGCAAGATTACAACAAGCTACATCACGCTATAAGTTCAACCAAGGGCATTAATGGATAGAGAATGACATGTAGAACAAAAAACTCTTAATGAACATCTCCAGATTATGCATAGATTGACTTGTAGAAGCAGGTTAATATAGCATCATGATATAGCAGATTCAGACATGCAAAACAGTAAGAGCAAGTACCCTATTTAACAAGCTTGATGCACTCACTACAGGAATCACAAAAATACATGGATGGCACCGCTGGAAAGATGGCATGGCATAGATCAAAACACATGTAGACATCAACCTCATAGGATGCACACATCAAATGCAACAAAAAATGACAAATCATCAAGTTATAACAGTTTCAGCAGATTAACAGCAACATGCACTCTTGCAACGAAGATTCAGGCATCAAGATGGACTCAAATGAATATGATCCAATGGAATGAAATGAAGTACTCGTCGAGGCGAACAATTCGACATATTCCACGCACGAAACGGAGCAATATGCACAGAGTTATGATGTGATGAATATGGCATGATAATGCATGGATTCGGGGACTTCGACGAATTTATACCTCCGCGAAAAGTCAACGCGGGATGGCGGGATCCGGGACGGGGGCACGGGCGCGTTTGGTTGGACTCCCGGTGGATCTCATCCCGATCCGGGGCCTCACCGGAGTTGGCCGGGGACGTGGCCGGAGAGGAGGAAGACGACCGGAGAGGGCGAAGGGGAGGCCGGAGGAGACCGGGGACGACGGATCCGGGGTGGCCCCGGCCGGATCCGGCACCGGAGATGGCCGGCAGTGGACTAGCGGCGGAGGGCGGCCGGCGGGATGGCACGCTCCGGCGGCCGGAGCTGCAGGCGCGGGCGGCGGAGCCGGGCGCAGGCGCAGAGCCTGGGCGCTTACGGCCCCGCCGGGCGAGGCGGCAGCGCCGCGAAGGAGGCGGCGCGGAGGGCGCCGAGGACGGCGACGCCTGCGGGCGGCGGCGGCGGCGAGGACAAAGCGGCGGAGGCTCGGGCGGCGCTGCCGAGGCGCGCTGGCCGGGCGCGGACGCCGGCCCGACGCTCGGGCGGGCCGGGCTGTGGCTCCGGCCAGCGGCGGGCGCGGCTGGGCCACGTGGCGGCTCCGGAGTGGGCGTGGGCGGCGGTGCTGGACGTGTCCGGCGCGGGGTGGACACGTCCGGCGGCAGGAGGAGGAAGAGGCTAGGGTTAGGGGGGAATGATCCGCGAATTTCGGGGGAGGGGCTAGTTTTATAGGTAGAGGGAGCTAGGAGAGTCCAAATGAGGAGCGGTTTTCGGCCACGCGATCGTGATCGAACGACCGAGAGCATAGAGGGGAGTTTGCTGGGTTTTGGGCCACTTTGGAAGGGGTGTTGGGCTGCAAAGAGAAGGAGGCTTTACGGTTACCCGGTTAACCGTTGGAGTACCAAACGACCTCCAAATGGCACGAAACTTGACAGGCGGTCTACCGCTGCTATACCAAGGCCGCTTGGCAAACCTCGGGCCATTCCGAGAAAGTTTAATACCCGCACATGAAAAGAGGTAAAAGGGGGTGCCGGGGACATAGGAGTGCCGGATTGCAAAACGGACAACGGGAAAAATGCTCGGATGCATGAGACGAACACGTATGCAAATGCGATGCACATGACGACATGATAAAAATGCAGATGATGACATGGCAAAGTGCAACACACAAGCACATGACATGGCAACGACAGCGAATAACTGGCAGACACCTGGCGCATCGAATCCGGGGCGTTACAACACTCCTCCACTAACAAGAGATCTCGTCCCGAGATCTTAGAACCGAGACGGAAGGGAAAAAGGGATGAGGTGAAATAAGAACAAAAGAGAGATGAAGAACAAAGATGGGAATACTCAGGTGGAAAAGAGGAATTACGATTATGACGAGAACCCAAAAGCACGAGGAACGAGATGGACTCTGAAACCACTCCGGTTCGAAAAAGAAGAAGAACGAAAGAATTAGGCAGTAGTCCGACTGAACATGGAAAGAATAGAACATGAACTTGAGAAGATGGAACGATACTTGATGAACTCTTGATGAATGAATTAAATCATGAAGAACCACCATGAAGAACTCCGGTGACAAAAGATGATGAGATAGGAATGAAGGATGAAAGAATAAGATTAAAGCTATGGCGATGATTTAGATGGAGGTTCCGACGAAATGTCCGAGGAAAATTTGAACTCCGGAAAAGAAAAGATGAAACACTTGGAAGTAGAATTTATTCATTACGAACAAACTCCGAAGTAAGGGATTAATCACTAGGATGAAATAAGAATAAGATTTATTGTATGCTTATCCTTCATCAAATTAAATTGATGACAAGAAATGGATTTTGCATACTACTTATTCTTCTTGAAAAAGAATTGAGAAGTGACATATCGCAAACTTGAGAAGGTCTTCATGAACCACCGGTAGGATTGAAAAGAACGAATGGATTAATATGATAAACAAGGAAAAGAATCTTGAACGAACCACCGTAAGAATTCGGAAATGACTGACGAAAGAGAATGAATCACCGGGAAGAATTAGAAGAACCAATAAGCTAGAGGGGATTTAGATGCAAAAGAACAAAGAGATCATGAGCTGATTAAAGAACACTTGAACGAGGCAGCGGGATAAATAGAGAACGATAGCTGAAATGTGAGGACGAAGAATTCTTCTGAAACGATGGCCTCCGGTGAAAAGAAATGGAAAAACAACTCCTGACATACTCCGGATGGGTAAGAAAGAATATCTGACAAACGGAATAATTTGAGAGGATAGCATGAAGCTAGAACCACGAATCTTCGGGAGAACGGGCAAGATTTAGAGGAAAAATCTTCTTCAATCTTCAAGTGATGACGAGAAACACCACCCAAAATTTGTTGAGGCACTCCGGGAGAATGAAAAGCGAAGAGGTTGAGCCAACAATGAAATGATTTGAAATCGATGTTGGAAAGGCATCTGACTGATGAAATCATACTGACGTCAGACTTGAAAAGAAATAGAGAATAGCTTCGGAATAATTAGAAGAGTCAGGTAAGATCCTGGGAAAAGACCTGTGGGTTAGGGCCCACTAAAGAGATAACACCGTTGAAAAAGAATGATGAACAGATAGATGATGCACCGGAACGATTGAAAATATTTAAATGAGGTGATAACCTCAAATTAATTAGAACACAGACGAATCTCCTGAGATGTCTTCCAAACTCCGGAATGATAAACTGGCGAGAGGCGAACGAGCAGGGAAAACACTTTAACCAAGGAAACGAATGTGATCAACTCGAAAAAGTTGAATTGAATCCACCGGAAAAGAAATGAAGAATGTCGAACAAAAGAAAAATTCACCGGTTGAAATGATTGAGGGAAGACTGAAGAGGCTCCACACGAATGAAATAGCTGGTCGAGAGAGAGTCAGACTCCGGGAAGAAAAAGGGTGGGTGGGCGGGAAAAACAAAGGCAACTTGGAAGGGGAAACGACGAATATCTTGAAGAGACAACACCGGTTGAAATCATTGAGGAGAGAAAGCAAAGACTTCGCACGAGTAGGAAGCGTACTCGATCACGGGCTCCGGTTTCGAGAAGAAGAAGGGTGGGCGGGTGGGAAAAGAAAAACAACTGAGGATTGAACTCAAAGATGAAGAGGCTCGAGTCAACTTGACGAGAGATGCACCGGATGAAAAGAGCTGAGAGCCAACGATCGAAAAACCAACTGCGTGATCCTAAAGAAAAACTTGAATGGGAAGAGGAGTAGTTCAAAACACCTACGTCAGGATTCCTTACCAGAGCGACGAAGGGGCTGAGGAGTAAAATGAATTCCTACTCTCCTATATAACTAGACTCAGAAAACAGTTTTCTTCTAGACTCAACAACGGCCAAATTACACGATCAATCAAGGGGGCTCCTAAGGTCGGTCGAGGCTCTGATACCAACTTGTCACGCCCAAGATGCGACCCTATCCTAAAGGAACTCGAAGGTCCCACCAAGGATAGAAGCGCATCTTGAAGACGCTTTTGCAAGGTGGATATCATTACATCAACATTACATAATAGATAGGGATACATACATAAGGCACAAATGCCACAAGAATACATCAACATCATATACAAGATCAACATCCGACTACGGATGAAACATAAACAAGCTCAAACGACATCCACCACGCTAGCCCAGTGCCGACCGGAACCTATCCCCGATCAAAGAAGAAGCGTAAGAAGAACTCCAATACAAGCAAACATCACTCTCACGTCATTATCATCGCAAACCTGTACACCGCAATCTGGTGGTGTAGTAATCTGTGAGCCACGAGGACTCAAAGCAATCCCATTACCATGGGTATCAAGACTAGCAAAGCTTAAAGGGAAAGGAAGGGGTAAAGTGGTGAGGTTGCAGCAGCGGCTAAGCATATATGGTGGCTAACATACGCAAATGAGAGCGAGAAGAGAAACAAAGGAACGATCGTGAAGCTAGTAATGATCAAGAAGTGATCCTGACCTCCTACCTACGTCAGACATAACCCAGAAACCGTGTTCTCCTCTCGATCAACCCCGAAAAGAGACACTCACGGTTACGCACACGGTTGGTGTATTTTAGAAGAGTTTGCTTCAAGTTTACTACAACGGGATATTAACAAATTCCCATCTGCCACATAACCGCTGCACGGCTTTGAAAGTTCAAACCCTGCAGGGTGTCCCAACTTAGCCCATGATAAGCTCTCGCGATCAACGAAGGATATTCCTTCTCCGGGAAGACCCGATCGGTCTCGGAATCCGGCTACAAGACATTTCGACAATAAAACAAGACCAGCAAAGCCTCCCGATGCGCCGACAATCCCGATAGGAGCTGCACATATCTCGTTCTCAGGGCAACACCGGATGAGACTAGCTACGAGTAAAACCAGCCCTCAGGTTGCCTCAAGGTGGCCCCGCAGGCAGCTCGGTTCGGACCAACACTTAGACAAGCATTGGCCCGGGGGCTAAATAAAGATGACCCTTGGGTTAATTACTCCCAAGGGAAAGGTAGGTGGTGGTGAGGCAAATGGTAAAACCAAGGTTGGGCCTTCTTTGGAGGAGTCTTATTCAAAGAGAACTGTCAAGGGGGTCCCATAAATCACCCAACCGCGTTAGGGACGCAAAATCCAAGAACATAATACTGATATGACGGAAACTAGGGCGGCAAGAGTGGAACAAAACACCAGGCATAAGGCCGAGCCTTCCACCCTTTACCAAGTATATAGATGCATTAATAATATAAGAGATATTATGATATCCCAACAAAATCCTGTCCACCATGGAGCAATCTTCAACTTCACCTGCAACTAGCAACGCTATAAGAGGGGCTGAGCACAAGCTGTAACATAGCCAAACAACGGTTTGCATAGGAAAGGTGTCAAAGGTTAGAGGCTGACATGGCAATTTGGGAGGCTTGAATAAACAGGTGATAGGTAACGCAGCATAGCGATAGAACGAAGCAACTAGCATAGCAATGATAGTAATGAGATCCAAGGTGACGGTCATCTTGCCTGAAATCCCGCTAGGAAGAAGAACGAGTCCATGAAGAAGACGAACGGATGAAGCCGAACCAAGCGTGAGCGAACGAATCCTCACGATGCATAGCAAACAGGAACTAACAAGAAGAAGCACACAACATAGGTAAACACAACACACATGAACAAGACATGGTGCACAACAAGCATGATGCATGACAACGCTAGATGAGGCTACTCATGGCAAAAGATGATGCATACAAGACCAACACATCAAAGCAAGTTTAAATGAGGCCGGAAGCAACATAGAACAATTCCGGTAAGTCCTCATATGCATATTTAGAAATTGGTCCAGATCTGAATAAACCTTATGTTCAAGTTGTTAAACAGCAAGTTAAGATGCACCACGATGATCTACACAGAATTCTAGTCAAGTTACATATAAAGTTCATTAGATTCGGAGCTACGCCTAGAAGATATGAGCAAAACAAGTTGAACATGGCATTGATGCAAAATGCATACAAACATCAAGAAAACACCTCAAAACAATGATGCAAAATGATAATATGAAACTACATGCAAAATCAAGCAGGTTTCATATAGAGCACACTCAAAACGGAGCAACGGTTCAACACATACACACAATACAAGTTATAGCAACAATCTGTCCAAGACAGCAAGTACGCATATTGCAAGCATCAAAACACTATGCTACAGCATCTCAATGTAAGAACAAAAGGCATGGGCATGATGTACAGGTAAATCATGATAAAACATGAACACTGAGCTAACTCCAGAAATCACTAGAACATGCTCAAACACACATGGCAAGATTGCATATAATAACAGTTTCAGACTTTGCAGAAATAACATCAGGTTGCAATTTTAGAGCTATCAAAAAACATGTTACATGAACTTAACATGGCAACCAAAGGCATGGCATGATACTACTAAATTCATATAACAAGAGTCCCTTACTGACCATGAGCCAAAAGGGCACAGAATATATGATGGCACCCATGTAAACATGGCAAGTTATATTACAGATTCATACATGGCAGGAACAACAATAAGTAGGCATGTTGGTGAGCTTGAACCACTCACCACAGAGAAATACATGGCATGGAAAGGCAACTCACAGTAAGAAGACATGCTTATGAAGCTAAGCATGGCAAGAACAAGTTCATAGGGTACATGGATCACTAACAACAATCATGACAACATTGAACTTAGTGTTAACAGGCTGACAGCAACATTATTTAGCAATTTTAGAGCAAGATTACAACAAGATACAGCAAGCTATAAATGCAACCAAGGGCATTAATGGATAGAACATGACATGTAGAACAATACACTCTTAATGAACATCTCCAGATTATGCATAGATTGGCTTGTAGAAGCAGGTTAACATAGCATCATGATATAGCAGATTCAGACATGCAAAATAGTAACCGCAAGTACCCTACTTAACAAGCTTGATGCACTCACTACAGGAATCACAAAAATACATGTATGGCACCGCTGGAAAGATGGCATGGCATAGATCAAAACACATGTAGACATCAACCTCATAGGATGCACACATCAAATGCAACAAAAAATGACAAATCATCAAATTATAACAGTTTCAGCAGATTAACAGCAACATGCACTCTTGCAACGAAGATTCAGGCATCAAGATGGACTCAAATGAATATGATGCAATGGGATGAAATGAAGTACTCGTCGAGGCAAACAATTCGACATATTGCAAGCACGAAACGGAGCAATATGCACAGAGTTATGATGTGATGAATATGGCATGATAATGCATGGATTCGGGGAGACGAATTTATACCTCCGCGAAAAGTCAACGCGGGATGGTGGGATCCGGGACGGGGGCGCGGGCGCGTTTGGTTGGACTCCCGGTGGATCTCATCCCGATCCGGGGCCTCGCCGGAGTTGGCCGGGGACGTGGCCGGAGAGGAGGAAGACGACCGGAGAGGGCGAAGGGGAGGCCGGAGGAGACCGGGGACGACGGATCCGGGGTGGCCCCGGCCGGATCCGGCACCGGAGATGGCCGGCAGCGGACTAGCGGCGGAGGGCGGCTGGCGGGATGGCACGCTCCGGCTGCTGGAGCTGCAGCGCTGGCGGCGGGAGCCTTGGCTGGGCGCCTGCGGTCCCGCCAGGCGAGGCGGCAAGGCCGCGAGGCGAGGCGAGGGCGCCGGAGGACGGCGACGCCGGAGGACGGCGACGCCGGCGGGCGGTTGGCTCAGCGGCGGCGAGGACAGCGGCGGAGGCTCGGGCGGCGCGCCGGGAGGCGCGGGCCGTGGCGCGACGCTTCAGGCCCAGCCTTGGTCGGGCTGCCGTGGGCTCCATGGGCCAGGCGGTGGGCGCGCGGCTGGGCCACGTGGCGGCTCCGGAGTGGGCGCGGGCGGCGGTGCTGGGACGTGTCCGTGCTGGGTGGACACGTCCGTGGCAGGAGGAGGAAGAGGCTAGGGTTAGGGAATGATCCGCGCATTACGGGGGAGGGGCTAGTTTTATAGGTAGAGGGAGCTAGGAGAGTCCAAATGAGGAGCGGTTTTCAGCCACGCGATCGTGATCGAATGACCGAGAGCATAGAGGGGAGTTTGCTGGGTTTTGGGCCACTTTGGAAGGGGTGTTGGGCTGCAAAGAGAAGGAGGCTTTACGGTTACCCGGTTAACCGTTGGAGTACCAAACGACCTCCAAATGGCACGAAACTTGACATGAGGTCTACCGGTACTATACCAAGGCCGCTTGGCAAACCTCGGGCCATTCCGAGAAAGTTTAATACCCGCATATGAAAACAGGTAAAAGGGGGCGCCGGGGACATAGGAGTGCCGGATTGCAAAACGGACAACGGGGAAAATGCTCGGATGCATGAGACGAACACGTATGCAAATGCGATGCACATGACGACATGATAAAAATGCAGATGATGACATGGCAAAGTGCAACACACAAGCACATGACATGGCAACGACAGCGAATAACTGGCAGACACCTGGCGCATCGAATCCGGGGCGTTACACCCCTTCCTTCTCTCCTAATCCAACTAGGGAAAGGGGGAATCCTACTCCCGGTGGGAGTAGGACTCCCCTTGGGGCGCGCCTAGGAGGCCGCCCCTCCCCCTCCTCCACTCCTATACGGGGGAGGGGGCACCCCATGGACACACAAGTTGATCATTGATCTTTTAGCGGTGTGCGGTGCCCCCCTCCACCATAATCCACCTCGGTTATATCGTCGTAGTGCTTAGGCGAAGCCCTGCGTCGGTAGCTTCACCATCACCGTCATCATGCCGTCGTGCTGACGAAGCTCTTCCCCGACACTCTACTGGATCATGAGTTCGTGGGACGTCACCGAGCCGAACGTGTGCAGATCACGGAGGTGTCGTATCTTCGGTGCTAGGATGTGTCGATCGTGAAGACGTACGACTACATCAACCTCTTGTCATAACGCTTCCGCTTACGGTCGACAAGGGTACGTGGACAATACTCTCCCCTCTCGTTGCCATGCATCACCATGATATTGCGTGTGCGTAGGATTTTTTTTTTTGAAATTACTACGTTCCCCAACAGTGGCATCCGAGCCAGGTTTATGCGTAGATGTTATATGCACGAGTAGAACACAAGTGAGTTGTGGGCGATAATAGTCATACTGCTTACCAGCATGTCATACTTTGATTCGGCGATATTGTTGGATGAAGCAGCCCGGATCGACATTACACGTACGCTTACGCGAGACTGGTTCTACCGACGTGCTTCGCACACAGGTGGCTGGCGGGTGTCAGTTTCTCCAACTTTAGTTGATTCGAGTGTGGCTACGTCCGGTCCTTGTTGAAGGTTAAAACAGCACATACTTGACGAAAAATCGTTTTGGTTCTGATGCGTAGGTAAGAAAGGTTCTTGCTAAGCCCGTAGCAGCCACGTAAAACATGCAACAACAAAGTAGAGGACGTCTCACTTGTTTTTGCAGGGCCTGTTGTGATGTGATATGGTCAATACATGATGAGATATATGTTGTTGTATGAGATGATCATGTTTTGTTGAAGTTATCAGCAACTGGCAGAAGCCTTATGGTTGTCTCTTTATTGCATAAGATGCAAGCGCCAAATAATTGCTTTACTTTATCGCTATGCGATAGCAATACTTCCAAGAGCAATAGTTGGCGAGACGACCATGTGACGACACGTTGATAGAGATAAAGATGATGGAAATCATGGTGTCATGCCGGTGATGATAGAGATCATGACGGTACTTTGGAGATGGAGATCAAAGGCGCAAGATGATCATGGCCATATTGTCACATCTTTTGATTGCATGTGATGTTTATCTTTTATACATCTTATTTTGCTTAGTTCGGCGGTAGCTTTATAAGATGATCCCTTACTAAAATTTCAAGGTATAAGTGTTCTCCCTAAGTATGCACTGTTGCGACAGTTCTTCATGCAGAGACACCACGTGATGATCGGGTGTGATAAGCTCTACGTTCACATACAACGGGTGCAAGCCAACTTTGCACACGCAGAATACTCGGGTTAAACTTGACGAGCCTAGCATATGCAGATATGGCCTCGGAACACTGAGACCGAAAGGTCGAGCGTGAATCATATAGTAGATATGATCAACATAGTGATGTTCACCATTGAAAACTAATCCATCTCACGTGATGATCGGACATGGTTTAGTTGATATGGATCATGTGATCACTTAGATGATTAGAGGGATGTCTATCTAAGTGGGAGTTCTTAAGTAATATGATTAATTGAACTTTAAATTTTTCATGAACTTAGTCCTGGTAGTATTAGCATATCTATGTTGTAGATCAATGGCTCGCGTTTAGCTCCCTTGTTTTATTTTTGACATGTTCCTAGAGAAAACTAAGTTGAAAGATGTTAGTAGCAATGATGCGGACTGGATCCGTGATCTGAGGGTTATCCTCATTGTTGCACAGAAGAATTATGTCCTTGATGCACCGTTGCGTGACAGACCGATTATAGGAGCAGATGCAGACGTTATGAACGTTTAGCAAGCTCGATATGATGACTACTTGATAGTTTAGTGCACCATGCTTTACGGCTTAGAATCGAGGCTTCAAAGACGTTTTGAACGCCACTGAGCATATGAGATGTTCCAAGAGTTGAAATTAGTATTTCAGAATCTTGCCCATGTCGAAAGGTATGAGACCTTTGACAAGCACTTTTCCTACAAGATGGAGGAGAATTGCTCAGCTAGTGAGCATGTTCTCAGAATGTCTGAGTACTACAATCACTTGAATCAAGTGGGAGTTAATCTTCCAGATAAGATAGTGATTGACAGAGTTCTCTAGTCACTATCACCAAGTTAATAGAACTTCGTGATGAACTATAATATGCAAGGGATAACAGAAATGATTCCCAAGCTCTTCGTGATGCTGAAATCGATGAAGGTAGAAATCAAGAAAAGCATCAAGTGTTGATGGTTGACAAGACCACTAGTTTCAAGAAAAGGGCAACGGGAAGAAGGGGAACTTCAAGAAGAACGGCAAGCAAGTGGCTTCTCAAGTGAAGAAGCCCAAGTCTGGATCTAAGCCTGAGACTAAGTGCTTCTACCGCAAAGGGACTGGTCACTGGAAGCAGAACTGCCTCAAGTATTTGACGGATAAGAAGGATAGCAAAGTGAACAAAGGTATATTGATATACATGTTATTGATGTGTATTTTACTAGTGTTTATAGCAGCCCCTCAGTATTTGATACTAGTTCAGTTGCTAAGATTAGTAACTCGAAACGGGAGTTGCAGAATGAACAGAGACTAGTTAAGGGTGAAGTGACGATGTGTGTTGGAAGTGGTTCCAAGATTGATATGATCATCATCGCACACTCCCTATACTTTCGGGATTAGTGTTGAACCTAAAAAATGTTATTTTGTGTTTGCGTTAAGCATGAATATGATTTGATCATGTTTATTGCAATACGGTTATTCATTTAAAGTCAGAGAATAATTGTTGTTCTGAATAAAACCTTCAATGGTCATACACCCAAGGTGAATGGTTTATTGAATCTCGATCGTAGTGATACACATATTCATAATATTGAAGCCAAAAGATGCAAAGTTAATAATGATAGTGCAACTTATTTGTGGCATGAAGAAAATCCATGCTGATGGGCTTTTGGAATCACTTGATTATGAATCAGTTGATGCTTGTGAACCATGCCTCATGGGCAATATGACTAAGACTCCGTTCTCTGGAACAATGGAGCGAGCAACAGACTTGTTGGAAATAATACATACTGATGTATGCAGTCCGATGAGTGTTGAGCCTCGCAGCAGGTATCGTTATTTTCCGACCTTCATAGATGATTTGAGCAGATATGGGTATATCTACTTGTTGAAACATAAATCTGAAACATTTGAAAAGTTCAAATAATTTCAGAGTGAAGTGTAAAATTATCATAACAAGAAAAAAAAGTTTCTACGATCTGATCATGGAGGAGAATATTTGAGTTGCGAGTTTGGTCTTCATTCGAAACAATGCGGAATAGTTTTTCAACTCACGCCACCTGGAACACCACAACGTAATGGTGTGTCCGAACATTGTAACCGTACTTTATTAGATACGGTGCAATCTATGATGTCTCTTACTGATTTACCACTATTGTTTTGGGGTTATGCATTAGAGACAGCTTCATTCACGTTAAATATGGCACCATCTAAATCTGTTGAGATGACACCATATGAACTGTGGTTTGGCAAGAAACCAAAGTTGTCGTTTCTTAAAGTTTGGGTTTGTGATGCTTATGAGAAAAAGTTTCATCCTGGTAAGTTCAAACTCAAATCGGAGAAATGTGTGTTCATAGGATACCGAAAGGAGACAGTTGGGTACACCGTCTATCACAGATCCGAAGGCAAGGCATTCGTTGCTAAGAATGGATCCTTTCTAGAGAAGGAGTTTCTCTCAAAAGAAGTGAGTGGGAGGAAAGTAGAACTTGATGAGTTAAATGTACATGCTCCCTTATTGGAAAGTAGTTCATCACAGAAATATGTTTCTGTGACTCCTACACCAATTAGTGAGGAAGCTAATGATGATGATCATGTAACTTCAGATCAAGTTACTACTGAACCTCGTAGGTCAACCAGAGTAAGATCCGCACCAGAGTGGTACGGTAATCCTGTTCTGGAGGTCATGTTACTTGACAATGATGAACCTACAAACTATGAGGAAGTGATGACGAGCCCAGATTCCGCGAAATGGCTTGAGGCCATGAAATCTGAGATGGGATCCATGTATGAGAACAAAGTGTGGACTTTGGTTGACTTGCCTGATGATCGGCAAGCCATAGAAAATAAATGGATCTTCAAGAGGAAGATGGACTCTGATAGTAGTGTTACTATCTACAAAGCTAGACTTGTCGAAAAAGGTTTTTGACAAAGTTCAAGGTGTTGACTACGATGAGATTTTCTCTGTCACAGCCCTAGAGCTTGCTTGTAACTAGTTGCATTGCATCCATGCATCATGTTTAAATTTCATTTAAATTTGAAATGGGGATTGCCTAAACCCTAGCATTAAAGGAATTCAAATAGGCTCAACCAAAAATGTTTTTCAGTGATTTCAAATGGCTCTAGAAAATGTTCATCATCTCCGAAAAATGCTTTAAACCAGAACCGGAGGTGCTGCACATTTTCATGACATATTTGGTCACCGGATTAATTCATTAAGTATTTGCATTTGGGCATTTAAATGCTATAAAATATTTTAAATGCTCAAATAATCATAAACTTAAATGTTTGCTTTGTTGGATATTTTCCAAACAGTGAGCTGAAACAAGTTTCATGATTTTTGGGGTAGCATTAGTATTTTTAATAAAGCTCTGAAACTTACGTAAAATTAGAAAACTAAAACAAAGAAATAAGAGAGAGAGAAAAACTTACAGCAGCCCACCTACCGGGCGTCCAACCGCCAGCTTTCCCCCTCGCTGGCCCAGTTGGCCCAGCCCACCACCACCTCGCCATCGTCACCTACCTCTGCCGGTGGCGAGAGGAGGACACCTGGCCGCCTGCCGAGCTCGCCACGCCTCCTCCCTGCTCGCCTGCCTCACCGAAGGGCCTCGAAGCTCCTCCTCGGCGCCGCTTTGGACCCCCGGCCCCTCTCCTCTCTCCAGGCGTCCTCCCTCTCCTCTGCTCCTCTCTCTCGCCCCGGACCCGGCGCCCGCCGTTGCCGCCCCTCGCTGCCCTCGCGGCCACCGTCACCCCTCTCCTCCCGACATGCCCCGAGCTCCGCCTAGTCTCCCTCCCCTCCTCACTGAAGCTTCCCGACACGGGCGCCCGAGGCGCCGCCCGCCACTTTTCCTTCTCGGACCCGCCGGACTTCATCGACGAATTCACCGCCTTCGGTGCGTCCCCGAGCCTTGAGCCTCCCTATGACATCGCCGTGAGCACCTCGTCGTTTTCCTCTCCTCTTTTCCTCATTTTGCGTGTCACAGCCGCACTAACCACCGGACCCAGAGCTCATCGCCGCCAGTAGTTCCTCACCGCCGTGGCCAGGGCCACCGCAGCCCCCGCCTGAGCGCGTCACCGTGCTCAGTGCACCCCCAGGAGCTCGTAGCCACCACCCGCTCCTCCTCTAGTGCACCGTAGCTCCTTATCCCCTCCCCGCCGAACTCCGGCCGCCGCAAAAGTTGCCGCCGTCGATTTAGCCCACTCCGTCGCGAGTTGTTGCCTCCGTTGGATGCGAGACTCCTAGCCTCCGAAGCCGCAAACTGGCGTCCAAAACCAAGCCACAGAGTGCAAACCGAAGGCCTCCGCCGTCTCGGCCTCGCCGGCGACTCGACGCCGGTGGATTAGCCCCGGTTGACCAGGGATTTGACCCCCTGGTCAGCGGCAGTGGGCCCGGCCACTAACTAAACAGGGTTAACACTAACCGATATTAGTTAGTTAAACTAACCTCTTGACCGATGGGCCCCAGTCGAGTTGACACAGACAGCGACCCAGTTGACTCGCTGACGTCACATCGACGTCAGGCTGACGCAATAACTAGTTTTCTGGATTTAATATAATTCAGGAAATTTCAGAAAATACCCCAAACTTCAAATATACATAACTTTTAATCTGTAACTCCAAATTAAATAATTTATATATGGAAAATGATCGAGAAAAATATGAAGAATCTGTTTATGCCATGATCATGCATGTTTGAACAAGTTAACCTCACTGAATAAGATGAATCATGATTAGGTTAATTTATGAAATAGCATTTGGAGTTGGAGTTCAACCTTGTTTGAATTCCACTTCAATTAACTTGGATTACTGTTGCATTAGGTGAATTCAGTACCTTAACATGACATGTCATTCATGTGAATGTGCATTGCATTGATTGTGTTCTCTCTTGTTTGCGGTAATTGTCCCTCTCGATGAGCGACATACAAGCGATGAATTCGATGACACCGATGAAGAACTATATTATCTTCGGAGTGCCGTGCAAGCAAAACCCCTTGTTCATTCCGATATAATCCCACTCTCTCGCCTCCTGCTCTATTTTTACTGCATTAGGACAACAACGACTCATGTGTTACTTGTTGCGGTAGCTGAACCCCTTTATCCTCTGCATGACCTGTCATTCCACAAGAATTAGATGAAACCCACTAGCATGAGTAGGAGTTGTTTGAGCCTGTTGTGCCTACTCATTCATGCTTGTTTGTCATGCCTGCCATTGCTTAGAGTTGAGTCAGGTGCGATTCATCGGAATGAATTGGAATGGTTGTGTGAACATGTCCTCACGTGTGTGAGCTAAGTGTGTGAACACGATTTGGTAAAGGTAGCGGTGAGAGGCCATGTAGGAGTACATGGTGGGTTGTCTCATTGCAGCCGTCCTCGTGAACTGAAGTTCTGTGTTTGTGATCCATGAAACAGTTACTACCACGCATTGGGATCCTTAATTGACCCTCTCGGCTTCTTAACCACCCTTGTCCTCGGTCAGGGAGTTGCGGTGTAGTTTCGGTGTTTGTAGTATCTTTGGGGCCGCATTTAACGCATGACCATAGGGGTGGGTTGTGTTGCGGTAGGCACCGTGTCGGTGTACCGATTCGCCCGTTTGGTGTCTCGGGAACCCTGTACACATCGTTCGGGCTGTATGGGAAACCTCGGCGGACTCCTGCGGATGGAACCCGAATAGGCGATAAACCTGGACTTGGGATTTGAGTGTTTAGGTAGGCCGTGGCCGACACCCACGTTGGGCTTCCGCTTGAAGGTTGCCGAGTACATGTCGTGGTAAACGGCGGTAAGTGGTGGGGCGTGTGTGAAGAAGTACACCCTGCAGGGTTTAATATGATCTATTCGAATAGCCGTGTCCACGGAGAAGGACTTCGGGTTGCCTATATCGGTTCATTGACAAGTGAAAGTGGATACCCTAAAATACGCAAGATAAGCGTGAGTGCTATGGATGGCGTTCTCGTGAGGGAGGCAGGGAGCAGGTCCATAGTGGTGTATTGATATGGTGAATATGTGGACTGCAGCGCCACCTCAAAAGAGTTACTTGCAATCGTAGTTCAGATAGCCACCGAGTCAAAGCTGGCTTGCTGCAGTCAAACTCCACCACCCCTTTTGATAATGATGCATATGTAGTTAGTTCTGATGTAAGTCTTGCTGAGTAACGTTTGTACTCACGCTTGCTTATTTTATGTTTTGCGAGAGACTTGGTCTCGCTAGTAGTTCCGCTTGGACTTCGACGTTTAGCTTGTTACCTCGGCTACAATCTTGTGCCCTCGGCAGATCTGGTAGATAGTCAGGCTTCTCAGCCTTCTTCATTTATAGTTATGCGTACTCGGACATGTTTAGCTTCCGCTTGTGCTTTGACTTGTATGCTCACGAGTGTTGGGTCATGAGACCCATGTTTGTAATATCTCGCTCCTCGGAGCCTATTGATAAATATTTGAGTCGTAGAGTTATGTTGTGATGCCATGTTGTATCTACATATATTGAGCATATTGTGTGTATGTTTGAAATGCTTGGTATGTGTGGGATCCGACAAACTAGTTGTTTATCCTTGGCAGCCTCTCATATGGGGAAATGTAGTCTCGTGCTTACGAGCGATAGTAGTCCGCTACAGCCCGGTTCACCGAGTCACGCTAGCCCAAAGACTACCGCTTGGACACTTGATCGGCGGCATGTGTTTCACTTCGTTCCTATATACATCCCTTCGGGAAATGTCACGCGGTGTTATTCGAGTCCTGCCTAGCCTGCTACAGCCCGGGATACCGGAGTCCTGTTAGCCCAGTGCTACAGCCGAATCTATACGTTGATGACCGACATGCTCGATGTGATTCATGTATGCCTGTCCCCATAGGTTAGTGCCGCTTTGGGTTCACGACTAGCCATGTCGGCCCAGGTTCTTTGTCATATGGATGCTAGCGACACTATCATATACGTGAGCCAAAAGGCGCAAACGGTCCCGGCCATGGTAAGGCGACACCGTGGGAATACCGTGCGTGAGGCCGCAAAGTGATATGATGTGTTACATGCTAGATCGGTGTGACTTAGGATCGGGGTCCTGACAGCGTTGGTATCGAGCTGTTGCTGTAGGATTACCAAGCCAAACTGGTCGAAGTTGAGTCTAGAAATGCTTTAGTTATATAAGGGAATTGATTGTGGAAGGAGCGTAAGGCTCTTTTTACTCCTTATATCTCATGGCCTTCTGATCTGAGTCATCCTCTTCTCTTCTACGGGGTTAAGAACTAGGCCTTCTCATCTATCTATCAGGATGACGTGTTACTAATCCATAGACTTATAAGATTGTTGGTTTTAAGCCCAATTCAGCTTCTACTATTTCTGTATGTTAATTGTTGATCTCGGAACCTTGATATTGTGATGTTGAGTGGTTATGCCACCATTTTTGCAGGATGTCTCAAATCATCTTGAGCATTTACAGCCGTTATGCTGTCCGAGCCATCCCAGGTCTCTAAATAGTCTGATGCATTTGCAAATCCTTTCCTTCCGTTTCCGATGTCCTTTTTGGTCAGAATAAGCGCACTAACCCGATCGATTAGAGGTACTCTGTTGCCTCGACATATATGTTGGAACTATTATTATGACCTTAGGTGTTTAGGAAGTCACCTAGCAATTAGCAATGCTTTTGTATCCCCAGTGTTATGATTCTGGCCATTATTCTTGAAAGCCTCCCGTGATGTTATTAGTTAGTAGGCATTCTATTCCTGGGTCCTTGAACCCGAGATTCACCCTTCTTACTTCCTGTTGATAGTGTTGCTAGTTCCTTAGGATATTAGTAACCTTGCATTAGCCCTCGAGGTCCGTGGTATTTCCTTCTTCCAAATGCCATGAACTATTTATGGCGAAGTTCTTTTGAACCAAAAGATCACAATCAGTACTCTTGAGGAGTTCTCCATTCATAATTGTGACTCTGCCTGTCCTACCTTCTTTGCATGGGTTATCCGGAAGAAATGTTGAGCTTGCTCGATATACTAATCCGTGCCTCCACAACTCGAAAAGTTATATGTTCCTTGAGTTGTCCCTCTCTAGTTGTATTCTGACTCTCGCCTATCAATTGATAGCCAAGAGTATGTGTGCATTCGTTTATCGATGTCTATTATCCTTGTGGTCCGTCAAGCCATTACATTACGGAATGACTAGGAGAAACAAACTCGATGCCTCATCCATTTCCGAGTTGGGTCAAAGTAGTTGTATCCCGCAGCAAAATGCCAATTCAGCTTTTGATTCTGTTCTACCACAGTATTGCCATCTTATGTCAAGAATGTCATGGGAATTGCACAACCTCTTAGGAATTCTTGGCAGTGATACTTCTCGCCATCATTATTCCTTCCTCGGTCCCGTGTTGATGCAACCGGAATGCCGACAAGTGAATTGTGATGTGTGAAATCGATACTCCTAGCAACCTCGTTGCTTGGTAGTAAATGGACAATATTCTCATTCTTAGCGTGTTGGTTATTGAATCATCATCCTAAGATTAATCGTGCTACCTAGTCCTTATTTCGGTGCACCCTTGATGATGAGTTGGGATCTTGTCAAGTCCTCACTCATTTGATCATATCATCTTGCCACGAAAAGCAAGGTTGTTCTCGAGCTTAGTAACATATCGGTGGTTTGTGATTTTCCGAATATCTTCTCGGAAGTATTACCAGGTTGTCCCCCTCGATCGTTATGTTGAGCTCGTGATCAAGTTGGTTTCTTGTGAACCACCCTTTCTCCAAGAACACATGTTGGATATCCACGAGCTAGTTGGTTAAGCTAGACAACAACTTGGAGAGTTGGAAGATAAAAGTTTGCCTAACTTAGTTCGTTCAAAGGGATATTCTTGTGTAGTGTTTGTTGTAGAAAAATGATATCTTCATCGATTGGTCCCTGTGATCAGTTGTTGGACCTATTGCCTTGTCAAAACTTTGACTTGAGTATGGGCTATTATTAGGTCAAATCAGAACCAACGATATTCGTAATGTTGTCTTACTCGTGGTTGATCCCTCGAGCATACCCATTACATCTTTTGGTCCGACCGATTACTATCAATGTGTTCACATGATGGTGGAAGTCCGGTGATATGGAAATTCCGATGAGTTGTTGTTGAGCCCATCAGCAGCATTTTGTCTCCCCCCATGAGTCATGTTGAACATCAACCTAGTATTGGAAACTTGTGTAAGCATTTCTTCGTGTTCCGTTCATGAAGCTTATGCTTGGATCGAAAGGGTGACTTCCTCAAATTCCTGTGCTTTAGGTGTAAGTTGCCGCCATGAATTCGAGAAAGGTTTGTGTTGTTTTCCTTTGGAATCATCCCAAGTCAGTCATGCACGTGCAAAGTATTCTGTGGTTCGATAGGTGATCATCTTCATTCCATATGAATTCCATAGCACACCAAGCCACCGATTGATTTGTTCAAGGAAAAGGAGTTGTTGTGCAAATCCTAGGTCATGCACAAGACTTCGTTACCCTAGATGATGGTTCCCCACGAACTTGGTAGTGTTGTATTATAAGACTACCACGTGGTCATACTTGTCTTGGACAGCGTGTCCACATGTGTGTAGCAGAACCAGCTCATGTCTTGGAGCTTGCTATCATAGTTCACTCCACGAGAATCTACATAGCGTCATCTCGTCGATTTGTGTTGCAACCTTTCCTTTTCAGACGTCTTTGAGTCTGAAGTATCCCATCACCAATCGGATCTGAATCTCGAGGCGGATATGATGGTTGGAACATTCGAGCAGTTGCATTTCGTTCCCAGCTTGCACCGTTATTGTGCCAATTTCACTATGGGCTGCTTTCTTAGTAATTCTTGTCTAGGATCATCCTCAAAAGTGGACTTACCATGGGTCCCATCCATTCCGGTGATAAGCAAAAATCATCCATTGCGTTGTCTTCAACAAGGTAGTCCACATCATCCATTCTAGTTTGAATGTGCCATTCCTTGCACTCCACCGAAACGATCCTTGTGAATTGCCTTAGGCTGGTATAAAGAGTTCCAATGATCTCTGAATCAAAGGTAATTCTTTTTGCCACTTAAGGAAATAGCTCTTTGCGTCACCTTTCCAAGGTGTTCCGCTATGGGATCATGGCAATTATTTCCTTGCCACCTTGACACCATCCACCATCTTTCTAAGCGTGGGATGGTTGCCTACCAATTTGAATCTTCGTCATCCATTTCTTTACCATCATTCCTAATGTGTGTTTGATGTCTCAACTCAAGAGTTGTTCTTACGTGTCTCCATGAACTGATCTTGAGTTGCTTGATCTTCAAGACGAGTAAATCATGTAGGGTTTTTCCCTTATTTACATTGTCGTGCCAAGTGAAGATCTCGAAAGCAATAACGTCAAGACCAAGATGATGGAATGAATCAACATCTTCGGAGGGCAAATGGATCATGAAGATTGTGATAGTTTGTGACTTCCCTTTTCTCTTACCTCACGTCTTGAATCTCGGCGAGATTCTTGTTTGGTGGGGTGAGTTGTCACAGCCCTAGAGCTTGCTTGTAACTAGTTGCATTGCATCCATGCATCATGTTTAAATTTCATTTAAATTTGAAATGGGGAGTGCCTAAACCCTAGCATTAAAGGAATTCAAATAGGCTCAACCAAAAATGTTTTTCGGTGATTTCAAATGGCTCTAGAAAATGTTCATCATCTCCGTAAAATGCTTTAAACCGTAACCAGAGGTGCTGCACATTTTCATGACATATTTGGTCCTTTGGATTAATTCATTAAGTATTTGCATTTGGGCATTTAAATGCTATAAAATATTTTAAATGCTCAAATAATCATAAACTTAAATGTTTGCCGTTGGATATTTTCCAAAGCAGTAGGCTGAAACAAGTCTCATGATTTTTGGGGTAGCATTAGTATTTTTAATAAAGCTCAAAGTTACAGAAAATTAGAAAACTAAAACAAAGAAATAAGAGAGAGAGAGAGAAACTTACACAGCAGCCCACCTACAGCGTCCAACCGGCCAGCTTTCCCCCTCGGCCGCCCAGTTGGCTCCAGCCCACCACCACCTCGCCGATCGTCACCTACCTCTGCCAAGATGGCGAGAGGAGGGACACTGGCGCCTGTAGCCCGAGCTTCGCCACGCCTCCTCCTGCTACTTTGCCTCACCGAAGGGCCTCGAAGCTCCTCCTCGGCGCCGCTTTGGACCCCCGGCCCCTCTCCTCTCTCCAGAACATCCTCCCTCTCCTCTGCTCCCTCTCTCTCACCCGGACCGAGCGCCGCCGTCGTCGCCCCTCGCTGCCCTCGCGGCCACCGTCACCCCCTCTCCTCCCCGACATGCCCCCGAGCTCGGCCTAGTCTCCCTCCCCCTCCTCCTTTGAGCTTCCCGACACCGGAGGCGCCCAGGCGCCCGCCCGCCACTTTTCCCCTTCTCGGACCCATGGGACTTCATCGACGATTCACCGCCTTCCGGTGCGTCCCGGCCTTGTTGAGCCTCCCTACGACATCGCCGTGAGCACCTCGTCGTTTTCCCTCTCCTCTTTTCCTCGTTTGCGTGCCGTAGCCGCACTAACCACCGGACCCAAGAGCTCATCGCCGCCGTAGTTCCTCACCGCCGTGGCCAGGGCCACCGCAGCCCCCGCCTGAGCGTGTCACCGTGCTCAGTGCACCCCCAGGAGCTCGTAGCCACCACCCGCTCCTCCTCTAGTGCACCGTAGCTCCTTATCCCCTCCCCGAACTCCGCCGCCGCAAAGTTGCCGCCGTCGTCGATTTAGCCCACTCGTCGCGAGTTGTTGCCTCCGTTGGATGCGCGAGACTCCTAGCCTCCGGCCGCAAACCGCGTCCAAAACCAAGCCCTGTAGTGCAAACCCGCACCCCTCCGCCGTCTCGGCCTCGCCCGGCGACTTCGGCCGGTGGATTAGCCCCGATTGACCAGGGATTTGACCCCCACAGGTCAGCAGCAGTGGGCCCGGCCACTAACTAAACAGGTTAACACTAACCGATATTAGTTAGTTAAACTAACTCTTGACCGATGGGCCCCAGCGTCGAGTTGACACAGACAGCGACCAGTTGACTACGTGACGTCACATCGACGTCGGTGGCCTTAATAACTAGTTTTCTGGATTTAATATAATTCAGGAAATTTAAAAATACCCCAAACTTCAAATATACATAACTTTTAATCTGTAACTCCAAATTAAATAATTTATATATGGAAAATGATCAGAAAAATATGAAGAATCTGTTTATGCCATGATCATGCATGTTTGAACAAGTTAATCTCACTGAATAAGATGAATCATGATTAGGTTAATTTATGAAATAGCATTTGGAGTTGGAGTTCAACCTTGTTTGAATTCCACTTCAATTAACTTGGATTCTTGTTGCATTAGGTGAATTCAGTACCTTAACATGACATGTCATTCATGTGAATGTGCATTGCATTGATTGTGTTCTCTCTTGTTTGCCGGTCATTGTCCCCTCTCGATGAGCGACGTCTGAAGCGATGAATTGATGACACCGATGAAGAACTATATTATCTTGAAGTGCCGAGCAAGCAAAACCCCTTGTTCATTCCGATATAATCCCACTTTCTCGCTCCTGCTCCATTTTTACTGCATTAGGACAACAACGACTCATGTGTTACTTGCTGCGGTAGCTGAACCCTTTATCCTCTGCATGACTGTCATTCCACAAGAATTAGATGAAACCCACTAGCATGAGTAGGAGTTGTTTGAGCCATGTTGTGCCTACTCATTCATGCTTGTTTGTCATGCACTCTTTGCTTAGAGTTGAGTCAGGTCGATTCATCGGGAATGAATTGGAATGGTTGTGTGAACATGTCCCACTGTGTGTGAGCTAAGTGTGTGAACACGATTTGGTAAAAGGTAGCGGTGAGAGGCCATGTAGGAGTACATGGTGGGTTGTCTCATTGCAGCCGTCCTCGAGGAACTGAGTTACGTGTTTGTGATCCATGAAACAGTTACTACCACGCATTGGGATCCTTAATTGACCCTCTCGGCTTCTTAACCACCCTTGTCCTCGGTCAGGAGTTGCGGTAGTTTCGGTGTTTGTAGTATCTTTGGGGGCCGCATAGCGCTGACCATAGGGGTGGGTTGTGTTGCGGTAGGCACCGTGGCCGGTGTACCGATTCGCCTGTTTGGTGTCTCGGGAACCACTGTACACATCGTTCGGGGCTGTATGGGAAACCTCGGCGGACTCCCTGCGGATGGAACCCGAATAGGCGATAAACTGGACTTGGGATTTGAGTGTTTAGGTAGGCCGTGGCCGACACCCACGTTGGGCTTCCGGCTTGAAGGTTGCCGAGTACATGTCGTGTAAACGGCGGTAAGTGGTGGGGCGTGTGTGAAGAAGTACACCCTGAGGGTTTAATATGATCTATTTGAATAGCCGTGTCCACGGAAAAGGACTTCTGGGTTGCCTATATCGGTTCATAGACAAGTGAAAGTGGATACCCTAAAATACGCAAGATAAGCGTGAGTGCTATGGATGGCGTTCGTGGGGAGGCGGAGGCGGGTCCATAGTGGTGTATTGATATGGTGAATATGTGGACTCGTGTGCCACCTCAAAAGAGTTACTTGCGATCGTAGTTCGGGATAGCCACCGAGTCAAAGCTGGCTTTGCGGTCAAACTCCACCACCCCTTTTGATAATGATGCATATGTAGTTAGTTACGATGTAAGTCTTGCTGAGTACGTTTGTACTCACGTTTGCTTATTTTATGTTTTGCGAGAGAGACTTCGGTCTCGCTAGTAGTTCCGCTTGGACTTGACGTTTAGCTTGTTACCTCATTTCGATCTTGTGCCCTCGGCGGGATCTGGTAGATAGTCGGGCTTCTCGGCCTTCTTCATTTATAGTTATGCGTACTCGGACATGTTTAGCTTCCGCTTGTGCTTTGACTTGTATGCTCACGAGTGTTGGGTCATGAGACCCATGTTTGTAATATCTCGCTCCTCGGAGCCTATTGATAAATATTTGAGTCGTAGAGTTATGTTGTGATGCCATGTTGTATCTACACATATTGAGCATATTGTGTGTATGTTTGAAATGCTTGGTATGTGTGGGATCCGACAAACTAGTTGTTTATCCTTGGCAGCCTCTCATATGGGGAAATGTAGTCTCGTGCTTACGGCGATAGTAGTCCGCTCTGACCCGGTTCACCGGAGTCCCGCTAGCCCAGCACTACTGCTTGGACACTTGATCGGCGGCATGTGTTTCACTTCGTTCCTATGTCTGTCCCTTCGGGGAAATGTCACGCGGTGTTATTCGGAGTCCTGCCTAGCCTGCTACAGCCCGGGATACCGGAGTCCTGTTAACCCAGTGCTACAGCCCGAATCTATACGTTGATGACCGACATGCTCGATGTGATTCATGTATGCCTGTCCCCATAGGTTAGTGCCGCTTTGGGTTCACGACTAGCCATGTCGGCCGGGTTCTTTGTCATATGGATGCTAGCGACACTATCATATCGTGAGCCAAAAGGCGCAAACGGTCCCGGCCATGGTAAGGCGACACCCGTGGGAATACCGTGCGTGAGGCCGCAAAGTGATATGATGTGTTACATGCTAGATCGGTTTGACTTAGGATCGGGGTCCTGACATTCTCACTCGAGGCGATGCTTAAGTCTGTCTGAATCATGTTAGCAAATTGCCACATTTTATGAAATCTGGCAAATGGATGTCAAAACTACATTCCATAATGGATTTCTTAAAGAAGAGTTGTATATGATGCAACCAGAAGGTTTTGTCGATCCTAAAGGTGCTACCAAAGTGTGCAAGCTCCAGCGATCCATCTATGGACTGGTGCAAGCATCTCGGAGTTGGAATATACGCTTTGATGAGTTGATCAAAGAATATAGTTTTATACAGACTTGCGGCGAAGCCTGTATTTACAAGAAAGTGAGTGGGAGCACTACAACATTTCTGAAAATATATGTGAATGGCATATTATTGATCGAAAATAATGTAGAATTTTCTGGAAAGCATAAAGGAGTATTTGAAAGGTGTTTTTCAAAGAAAGACCTCGGTGAAGCTGCTTCCATATTGAGCATCAAGATCTATAGAGATAGATCAAGACGCTTGACAAGTTTTTTCAATGAGTACATACCTTGACAAGATTTTGAAATAGTTCAAAATAGAACAGTCAAAGAAAGAGTTCTTGCCTGTGTTACAAGGTGTGAAATTGAGTAAGACTCAAAGCCCGGCCACGGCAGAAGATAGAAAGAGAATGAAAGTCATTCACTATGCCTCAGCCATAGGTTCTATAAAGTATGCCATCTTTGTGTACCGGATCTATTGTATACCCTACATTGAGTTTGGCAAGGAGTACAATAGTGATCTAGGAGTAGATCCTTTGGACAACGGTCAAAATTATCCTTAGTGGAATAAGGATATGTTTCTCGATTATGGAGGTGAAAAAAGGTTCATTGTAAAGGGTTACGTTGATGCAAGTTTTGACACTGATCCGGATGACTCTAAGTCTCAATCTGGATACATATTGAAACTAGGAGCAATTAGCTAGAGTAGCTCCATGCAGAGCATTGTTGACATATAAATTTGCAAAATACATACGAATCTGAATATGGCAGACTCGTTGACTAAAATTCTCACACAAGCAAAACATGATCACACCTTAGTACTCTTTGGGTGTTAATCACATGGCGATGTGAACTAAGATTACTGACTCTAGTAAACCCTTTGAGTGTTAATCACATGGTGATGTGAACTATTGGTGTTAAATCACATGACGATATGAACTACATTATTGACTCTATGTCAGGACCCCGATTCCAAGTCACATCGATCTAGCCGGTAACACCTCATATCACTTTGCGGCCTCACGCACGGTATTCCCACAGGTGTCGCCTTACCATGGCCCGGGACCGTTTGCGTCTTTTGGCTCACGTATATGATAGTGTCGCTAGCATCCATATGACAGAGAACCGGGCCGACATGGCTAGTCGTGAACCCAAAGCGGCACTAACCCATGGGGACAGGCATACATGAATCACATCGAACATGTCGGTCATCAACGTATGAATCCGGGCTGTAACAACTGGCTATGAGGACTCAGTAACCCGGGCTGTAGCAGGCTAGGCAGACTCGGATGTCAATGCATGACATTTACCCGAAGGGACGGACACGAGCAGTGACACACATGCCGGCCAGTCAAGTGTCCAGAGCGGTAGTCTTTGGGCTAACGAGGACTCCGGTGAACTGGGTCAGAAGCGGACTACTATCGCTCGAGAAGCACTAGACTACATTTCCCCATATGAGAGGCTGCCAAGGATAAACAACTAGATTGTGGATCCCACACATACCAAGCATTTCAAACATACACACAATATGCTCAATATGTGTAAATACAACATGGCATCACAACATAACTCTACGACTCAAAGTATTTATTCATTAGGCTCGAGGAGCGAGATATTACAAACATGGGTCTCATGACCCAACACTCGAAACATACAAGTCAAAGCACAAGCGGAAGCTTAACATGTCCGAGTACAGACATCTACAAATGAAAAAGGCTGAGAAGCGACTATCTACCAGATCTGCCGAGGCACAAGATCGTAGCTGAGGTAACAAGTTAAGCGTCGAAGTCCAAGCGGAACTACTAAGCGAGGTAGCGTCTCTCTGCAAAACATAAAATAAGCAAGCGTGAGTACAAAGCGTACTCAAGAAGACTTACATCAGAACTAACTACATATGCATCATTATCAACAAAGCGGGTGGTGGAGTTTGGCTACTGACAAGCCAGCTTTGGCTCGGTGGCTATCCTGAACTACATTTGCCAAGTAACTCTTTTGAGGTGGCGCACGAGTCCACATATTCACCATATCAATACACCACTATGGATCCGCTCCGTCTCCCTACGAAGCGCCATCCATAGCACTCACGCTTATCTTGCGAGTTTTAGAGTATCCACTTTCACTTGTCTATGAACTATGCAGGCAACCCGAAGTCCTTTACCGCGCTACGGCTATTCGAATAGATCATATTAACCCTGCAGGGGTGTACTTCTTCACACGCTCTCGCCACTTACCGCCATGTACACCTCGTGTATCTCGGCAACCTTCAAGCGGAAGCTTTGGCGAGGGAGTCGGCCATGACCTGACTAACCACACAAGTCTCTCGTCGGGTTTATCGCCTATTCGGGTTCCATCCGCAAGGAGATCCGGCCGGGGTGTCGCTCACGGCCCCAAACGATGTCTGAGGTTCCCAAGCCCACCAACCGGGTGCCACTTGGTACACCGTGCCCACTTGTGCCTAGTCTGTCCCAAGCCCACATGCAGGTGCCACTTGGTAGACTACTAACACTACCTACAAACACCGAAACTAGTTGCAACTCACAGGACAGAGATCAAGTTGATTAATAAGTCGAGAGAGCTTGGGCGCCGGAGCCCAATGTGTGGTAATGGCTGTTCATGGATCACAAACACAGAACTCAGTTCACGAGGGCGGCTACAATGAGACAACCCACCATGTACTCCTACATGGCCTCTCACCGCTACCTTTACCAAATCGTGTTCACACACTTAGCTCACACAGTAGGACATGTTCACCACTTTCCAATTCATTCCCGATGAATCGGACTGACACAACTCTAAGCAATAGCGGGCATGACAAACAAGCATGAATGAGTAGGCACATCAGGGCTCAAACAACTCCTACTCATGCTAGTGGGTTTCATCTAATTCTTTGTGGAATGACAGGTCATGCAGAGGATAAAGGGGTTCAGCTACCACAGCAAGTAACACATGAGTCGTTGTTGTCCTAATGCAATAAAATAGAGCAGGAGTGAGAGAGTGGGATTATATCAGAATGAACAAGGGGGTTTTGCTTGCCTGGCACTTCTGAAGATAGTATAGCTCTTCATCGGTGTCATCGATCACATCGTCGGTATCACGTCTATCGAGAGGGACAAACACGGCAAACAAGGAAGAACACAATCAATGCAATGCGACAATATGATGCATGAATGTGACATGGCAATATGATGTGATTTGAGCTAATGCAACTAGCAGCAGGTTAAATGAAGTTGGTTTGAACCCTAAGTTCAAATTCAAACTCCATATGTGGATATTCAAATGCCATTATTTGTTTTGTGCTAAACAGCAGCTATAGTTGTTCTAACATGCATGAAAATGGTACAGATGGATAGATTGAATTTTTCTGATCATTTTTCATATATAATTTGTCTCATTTGGAGTTACGGTTTAATTTCTATGATTTTTGAAGTTTTGGATATTTTACGGAATTTCCTGAATTAAAATTAATCCGTAAAATAGCTTATTAACGTCGACACTCGTCACTCTGACGTCAGTGGTCAAAAGGCGTAGACCAGGTCAAACCTGACCAGTGGGGCCCACTGGTCAGTGACCCGGTCAACTAACTAAGTTAGTTAGCCCTAACTAACTGGGCAGGGCCCACTAGTCAGTGACTGTAGTAACTAACCTAACTAGCTAATTAGTGCTAACCAGAGTAATTAGTCAGGCGGGGCCCGCAAGTCGATGAGAGAGGGGGAAGTCAACCGGGCCGTGGGGTCAAATCACGCCGGTCAGCGGTCGTGATCGCCCGGCGTTTAGCCGCCGGCAAGGCCAGATCTTGGCGGGCTTGAGTTTGGTCCTCCGTCGACCAAATCGGCGGCGAGAGGCGCTACGTCTTCTTTGGTGGACTTCTTGGCGTCGAGTGGTGCATCACGGTGTGTCTTGAGGTGGCGGAGATGACGCCTTGACGTCGAGCCAGGCGGCGGCCGAGTTCGATTCGCTTCGGAACCGGCGTTGTGGTGCACGGCAGGTCGAGGGTGGGGTGCTAGGTGCTCCTGCAAGCGTCTTGAAACGCAGTGGCGCTCTCGAGCCAGCGGAAGGTGGGCTCTACCCACGGTGGCGACGAAGCGCAACGGCGGCGAGCTTCGGTCGGGGTGGCCAAAGGGGCTAGAGGAGGAAATCGACAGAGGGAAGAGAGGGGTTGGGAGCAGGGGCTCACGGCGAGTCAGACGAGCGGGTCGGAGGAGTCGGGACGAGCCGGAACAAGCGGGCGGCGTGAGGATCTCCGGCGGCCGATGACGGAGATGAAGACGACGGCGCTGCTTGTGTCCAGCAGGCGCGTGCTTGCCGTCCTGGTGCTCCATGGCGTCGGCGGCGAACGCCTGGACACCTGGAGAGAAGTGGGGTGGCGGTGGCCGCGGCTATGGCGAACGGCGGCGGTGGTCGCTCTCGGTGAGCTCGAGAGAGCGAGACAGAGGAGGGCGAGAGGTCCAGGGAGAGAGTTAGAGGGGACAGGGTTGCGTTGCGTCGCACAGGGCATCGAGGAGGAGCCAGCAGGCTGGGAAGGAGGAGGTGGAGGCCTCGGCGCTGGCGTCGACACGCCCGGCGATCCTTCCAGGCGCAAGGAGGAGGGTGGCCCAGCACGGGCCCGGGTGGGCCGGCCAGTCCGGATAAGTGGCACAGGGCCTCTTCTCTCTCTCTCCTTTTGATTGTTTTTGTTTTCTATTTCTCTGCAGCTTTGTGGCTTTAATAAAATACTAAATCAATCCCAAAATCATGCAAGCTGCTCATGACCACTGTTGGAAATATATCCTACAGTAAACATTTCAGTTTGGGATTATTTGAGCATTTAAAATATTTTATAGTATTTAAATGCCCAAATGCAAATAAGTAATGATTTAATTCAGAGCCCAAATATGTCATGGAAAAATGTGCATCACCTCTGGTTACTGTTTCCAGCATTTTCCAAAAATGATGAAAATTTTTGAAAGCCATTTGGATTTACTGAAAATATTTTAGTTGAACCTAGTGAATTCCTTTGATGCTAGGGTTTAGGCAATCCCCATTTCAACTTTAAAAGAATTTAGACATGATGCAACACATGGCTAGCTAGCTCGAGCAAACCGTAAGCTAGGGATGTGACAACTCACCCCCACTAAACAAGAATCTCGCCCCGAGATTCAAGACGTGAGGTAAGAGAAAAAGGGGAGTCACAGCTATCACAATCTTCATGATCCATTTGCCCTTCTCGAAGATGTTGATTCACTCCATCATCTTGGTCTTGACGTATTTGCTTTCGAGATCTTCACTTGACACGACAACAGAAAGAGGGGGAAACCCTACAGGATTTAATCTTCTTGAAGATCGAGCCACTCAAGATCAGTTCACTGAATGAGACGTAGAAACATCTCGAGTTGAGACACAAAACACATTGAGAGGGATGGAAGAACAAACGACGGGGTTTGATTTGGTGGGCAACAATTCCACGCTTAGAAAGATGGTGGATGGTGTCAGATGGCGAGGAAATAATTGCCACGATCCCGTAACGGAACACCTTAGGAAAGGTGACTCGTAGAGCTGTTCCCTTAGGTGGCAAAAAGAATTACTTTTGATCCATAGATCATTGACACTCTTCATACTAGCTTAAGGCAATATATAATTGATCGTTGAAAGAGTTCGAAGGAATGGCATACCCGGACTAGGATGGATGATGTGGACTACCTTGTTGAAGACAACGCAATGGATGACTTTTGCTTATCACCGGAAATGGATGGGACCCATGGTAAGTCCACTTTTGAAGACAATATTGGACAGCAACTACCGAGAAGGGCAGCCCATGGGGATTGGCACAATGGCGGTGCAAGCTGGGAACAAGATGCAAGCTATTGGAAATGTTCCAACCATCATATCACTGAGATTCAGATCTGGTTGAAAACAGGATATTTCAGACGGTATGTCCGAAAAGAAAGTTTGCAACACAAACCGACGAGATGACGTTGCGAGATTCTCGAGGATGAACTAAGGTAGCAAGCTCCAAAACATGAGCGGGTTCTGCTACAATCATGTGAACATGATGTCCAAGACAAGCATGATCGAGAGTAGTCTTACAATAAAACACTACCAAGTTACGGTTGGGAATCATCATTGCGGAGAGCGAAGCCCTTGCATAAGTCATATGATTAGCTCTTATGAAGGAACTTCTTCTCCTTGGACAAGTCAATCGGTGGCTTGGTGTGCTAGGAACACATATGGAGTGGAGGCGGCCAACCTATCAAACCATAGGGCACTTTGCGTGCATGACTAACTTGGGACGATTCCAGAGGAAACAAAACAAACCTTTCTCAAATTCATGGCGGCAACTTACACCTAAAGCACATGAATTCGAGGAAGTCACTTCTTCCATCCAAGCATAGGCTTCATGAATAGAACACGAAGACATTGCTTGCAAGTTTCCAACACTAGGTTGATGTTCAACATGATTCATGGGGGAAGACAAAATGCTGCTGATGGGCTCAACAACAACTCATCAGAATTTCCATATCACTGGACTTCCACCATCATGTGAACACAGTGATAGTATTGGTCAGACCAAAAGATGTTATGGTGTATGCTCGAGGGGTCAGCCACGAGTAGGACAACATTACGAGCATCGTTGGTACTGATTTGATTTGACGATAGCCCACACTCAAATCGGAGGATTGATAAGACAATAGGTCCAAGAAGCGATCACGAGGAGCAATCGATGAAGATATCATCTTTCTTCAACACACACTACACAAGAATATCCTTTTGGAGCGAACTAAGTTAAGCAAAGCTTTATCTTCCAACTCTCCAAGTTGTTGTCTAGCTCAACCAACTAGTTCAGGATATCCAACACGGATCCTTGGAGAATGGGTGGTTTAGAGGAAAACCAACATGATCACGAACTCAACATAGCGGTCGGTGGCAACCTGGTGATACTCCCAGAAGACATTCGGAAAATCACGAACCACCGGTATGTTACTAAGCTCGAGAACAATCTTGCTTTTGAGGCAAGACGATATGATCAAATGGGTGAGGACTTGACAAGATCGACTCATAGATCGAAGGTGCACCGGAAATAAGGACTAGGTAGCACGATCAATCTTAGGATGATGATTCAATAACCAACACACTAAGAATGAAATTATTGTCCATTTACTACCAAGCAACGAGGTTGCTAGGAGTATTGATTTCACACATCACAATTCATTTGTCGGTATTCCGGTTGCAACAACACGGGACCGAGGAATGAACGATGATGGCGAGAGTATCACTGCATCAAGAATTCATAAGAGAAGGTGCAATTCTCATGACACTCTTGACATAAGGATGGTAACACTCCAAGGTAGAACAAAACAAAAGCTGAATTGACATTTTGATCTGCGGAATACAACTGCTTTGACCCAATCCTCGATATGGATGAGATACTGGAGTTTGTTTCTCCTAGTCATTCCGGAATAGAATGGCTTGACGGACCACATGAGTAGTAGGCATTGATAACATGAATGCACAACTACTCCTGACTACCAACTGATAGACGAGGGTCAGAATACAACTAAAGAGGGACAACTCAAAGGAACATATAACTTTCTGAGTTGTGGATGCATAGGTTAGTATGTCGAATCAAGTTCAACAGGTTTCTTCCGGATAACCCATGCAGGAAAAGTAGAACTGGCAGATTCACGATTATGAATAGAGAACTCCTCAAGAGTACTCTGACTATGATCCTTTAGTTCAGCGAGGAAGTTCTGCCATAAGCGGTTCATAGCATTTGGAAGAAGGAAATACCACGGACCTCGAGGACTATCGCAAAGGTTACTAATAACCTAAGGGAGCTAGCAATTACTATCGACATGAAGTAAGTAGGGTGAATCTCGGGTTAAAGAACCCAGGAATAGAATACCTACTAACTAATAACATCACGGGATGCTTTCGAGAATGGGGGCCAGAATCATCACACTGGGAACACAAAACATGGCTGGATTACTAGATGACTCCCTGAAACACCTAGGGTCATAATAATAGTTCCAACATATATGTCAAGGCAATAGATTACCTCAACGCACCGGTTAGTGTGCTTATTCTGACCAAAAGGACATTGGGAATGGAAAAAAAGGATTTGCAAATGCATCAAACTATGTAGAGACCTGGGATGACTCGGACATCATAACGGTTGTAAATGCTCAAAATGATTTGAGACATCCTGCAAAAATGGTGGCATAACCACTCAACATCACAATATCAAGGTTCTGAGATAAATTGTCAACATACAGAAGTAGTAGGAACTGAACTAAGGCTTGAAACCATTAATCATATAAGTCTATGGATTAGTAACACGTCATCCTGATAGAAAGATGAGAAGCCTAGTTCTTAAACCCCGTAGAAGAGAAGAGGATGACTCAGATTAGAAGGCCACGAGGTCTAATGAGTAAAAAGAGCCTTACGTTCCCTTCCACAATCAATTCCTTATATAACTAAAGCATTTCTAGACACAACTTGACGGTTTGGCTTGGTAATCCCTCTGAGGCAGTCAAGCTCGATACCAAAGCTGTCGGGACCCGATTCCAAGTCACATCGATCTAGCCGGTAACACCTCATATCACTTTGCGGCCTCACGCATGGTATTCCCAGGTGTCGCCTTACCATGGCCCGGGACCGTTTACGTCTTTTGGCTCACGATATGATAGTGTCGCTAGCATCCATATGATGAGAACCCGGGCCGACATGGCTAGTCGTGAACCCAAAGCGGCACTAACCCATGGGGACAGGCATACATGAATCACATCGAACATGTCGGTCATCAACGTATGAATCCGGGCTGTAACCTTTGGGCTAACAGGACTCTAACCCGGCTATAGCAGGCTAAGCAGGACTCCGGATGTCACCGCGTGACATTTCCTCGAAGAGACGGAACCACGAGGCGAAGTGAAACACATGCCGGCCGATCAAGTGCCCAGGCGATCTTCTTTGGGCTAGCAGGACTCCGGTGAACCGGGTCATAGCGGACTACTATCGCTCGGGAAGCACTAGACTACATTTCCCCATATGAGAGGCTGCCAAGGATAAACAACTAGATTGTCGGATCCCACACATACCAAGCATTTCAAACATACACACAATATGCTCAATATGTGTAAATACAACATGGCATCACAACATAACTCTACGACTCAAAGTATTTATTCATTAGGCTCAGGAGGCGAGATATTACAAACATGGGTCTCATGACCCAACACTCGAAACATACAAGTCAAAGCACAAGCGGAAGCTTAACATGTCTGAGTACAGACATCTACAAATGAAAAAGGCTGAGAAGCCTAACTATCTACCAGATCCTGCCGAGGGCACAAGATCGTAGCTGAGGTAACAAGCTAAACGCCGAAGTCCAAGCGGAACTACTAGCGAGACCGAAGTCTCTCTGCAAAACATAAAATAAGCAAACGTGAGTACAAACGTACTCAGCGAGACTTACATCACAACTAACTACATATGCATCATTATCAACAAAGGGGGTGGTGGAGTTTGACTGCAGCAAGCCAGCTTTGACTCGGTGGCTATCCTGAACTACGACTGCAAGTAACTCTTTTGAGGTGGCGCACACGAGTCCACATATTCACCATATCAATACACCACTATGGATCCGCTCCCGTCTCCCTACGAGAACGCCATCCATAGCACTCACGCTTATCTTGCGAGTTTTAGAGTATCCACTTTCACTTGTCTATGAACTATACAAGCAACCCAGAAGTCCTTTACCGTGGACACGGCTATTCGAATAGATCATATTAACCCTGCAGGGGTGTACTTCTTCACACACGCTCTCGCCACTTACCGCCATGTACACCTCGTGTATCTCGGCAACCTTCAAGCTTAAGCTTTGGCGAGGGAGTCGGCCACGACGACTAACCACACAAGTCTCTCGTCCGGGTTTATCGCCTATTCGGGTTCCATCCGCAAGGAGATCCGGCCGGTGTCGCTCACGGCCCCAAACGATGTGAGCAGGGTTCCCAAGCCCACCTGTGAGGTGCCACTTGGTACACCATGCCATCGTGCCTAGTCTGTCCCAAGCCCACACATGCAGGGTGCCAGTTGGTAGACTACTAACACTACCTACAAACACCAGAAACTAGTTGCAACTCCTGGACAGAGATCAAGTTGATTAATAAGTCGAGAGAGCTTGGAGCGCCCGGAGCCTAATGTGTGGTAGTAACTGTTCATGGATCACAAACACAGAACTCAGTTCCTGAGGACGGCTACAATGAGACAACCCACCATGTACTCCTACATGGCCTCTCACCGCTACCTTTACCAAATCGTGTTCACACACTTAGCTCACACACAGTGGGACATGTTCACCACTTTCCAATTCATTCCCGATGAATCAGACCTGACACAACTCTAAGAAATAGCAGGCATGACAAACAAGCATGAATGAGTAGGCACATCAGGGCTCAAACAACTCCTACTCATGCTAGTGGGTTTCATCTAATTACTGTGGAATGACAGGTCATGAAGAGGATAAAATGGTTCAGCTACCGCAGCAAGTAACACATGAGTCGTTGTTGTCCTAATGCAATAAATAGAGCAGGAGCGAGAGAGTGGGATTATATCAGAATGAACAAGGGGGTTTTGCTTGCCTGGCACTTCTGAAGATAGTATAGCTCTTCATCGGTGTCATCGATCACATCGTCGGTATCACGTCTATCGAGAGGGGACAAACGCCGGCAAACAAGGAAGAACACAATCAATGCAATGCGACAATATGATGCATGAATGTGACATGGCAATATGATGTGATTTGAGCTAATGCAACTAGCAGCAGGTTAAATGAAGTTGGTTTGAACCCTAAGTTCAAATTCAAACTCCATATGTGGATATTCAAATGCCATTATTTGTTTTGTGCTAAACAGCAGCTATAGTTTTTCTAACATGCATGAAAATGGTACAGATGGATAGATTGAATTTTCGATCATTTTCATATATAATTTGTTTCATTTGGAGTTCTGGTTTAATTTCTATGATTTTTGAAGTTTTGGATATTTTACGGAATTTCCTGAATTAAAATTAATCCAGAAAATAGCTTATTAACGTCGAGAACTACGTCACTCTGACGTCGGTGGTCAAAAGGCGTGAACCAGGTCAAACTGACGGTGGGGCCCCAGTCGGTGACCGATCAACTAACTAAGTTAGTTAGCCCTAACTAAGCTGGGCGAGGTCCACTAGTCGGTGATCAGTAGTAACTAACCTAACTAGCTAATTAGTGCTAACGAGTAATTAGTCGCGGGGCCCGCAAGTCGATGAGAGAGAGAGGAAAGTCAAACCGGGCGGTGGGTCAAACCACGCCGGTCAACGGTCAGTCGTGATCGCCGGCGTTTAGCCGCCGGCAAGAAGGCCGAATCTGTGGCGGGCTTCGGTTTGGTCCTCCGTCGACCAAATCGACGGGCGGAGAGGCGCTACGTCTTCTTTGGTGGACTTATGCGTCGAAGTGGTGCATGCGGTGTGTGCGGGTGGCCGGAGATGACGTCGGCGTCGAGCCAGGCGGCGGCCGGAGTTCGGTTGCGCTCGGAACCGGCGTTGTGGTGCACGGTAGGTCGAGGGGTGGGGTTGTAGGCGCTCACGCAAAGCGTCTTTGAGCACGGTGGCGCTCTCGACGCAGCGGAGGTGGGCTCTAGCCATGGCGGCGACGAAGCGCAACGGCGGCGAGCTTCGGTCGGGGTGGCCAAAGGGGCTAGAGGAGGAAATCAACAGAGGGAAGAGAGGGGTTGGGAGCAGGGGCTCACGGCGAGTCAGACGAGCGGGTCGGAGGAGTCGAGACGAGCCGAGCAAGCGGGCGGCGTGAGGATCTCCGTGGCCGATGGCGTAGATGAAGAGCAGGCGCTGCTTGTGTGTCCAGCGAAGCGCGTGCTTCGTCTGGTGCTCCGGAGAGAGGTCCGGTGACACGCCGGCGTCCTTCTGGCGCAAGGAGGAGGGTGACTAGCACGGGCCAGTGGGCGGCCAGTCCTGTAAGTGGCACAGGGCCTCTTCTCTCTCTCTCCTTTAGATTGTTTTTGTTTTCTATTTCTCTGCAGCTTTGTGGCTTTAATAAAAATACTAAATCAATCCCAAAAATCATGCAACTGCTCATGACCACTGTTGGAAATATATCCTACAGTAAACATTTCAGTTTGGGATTATTTGAGCATTTAAAATATTTTATAGTATTTAAATGCCCATATGCAAATAAGTAATGATTTAATTCAGAGCCCAAATATGTCATGGAAAAATGTGCATCACCTCTGGTTACTGTTTCCAGCATTTTCCAAAAATGATGAACATTTTTGAAAGCCATTTGGATTTACTGAAAATATTTTAGTTGAACCTAGTGAATTCCTTTGATGCTAGGGCTTAGGCAATCCCCATTTCAACTTTAAAAGAATTTAGACATGATGCAACACATGGCTAGCTAGATCAGAGCAAACCAGAAGCTAGGGATGTGACACTCTAGTGCAAGTGGGAGACTCAAGGAAATATGCCCTAGATGCGATAATAAAGTTATTATTTATTTCCTTATTTCATGATAAATTTTTATTATTCATGCTAGAATTGTATTAACCGGAAACTTAATACATGTGTGTATACAAACACAAACAGAGTGTCACTAGTATGCCTCTACTTGACTAGCTTGTTGAATTAAAGATGGTTAAGTTTCCTAGCCATAGACATGAGTTGTCATTTGATTAACATGATCACATCATTAGAGAATGATCTGATTGACTTGACCCATTCCGTTAGCTTAGCACTTGATCGTTTAGTATATTGCTATTGCTTTCTTCTTGACTTATACATGTTCCTATGACTATGAGATTATGCAACTCCCGGATACCGGAGGAACACTTTGTGTTCTACCAAACATCACAACGTAACTGGGTGATTATAAAGGTGCTCTCTGAGGTGTCTCACGATGGTACTTGTTGAGTTGGCATAGATCGAGATTAGGACTTGTCACTCCGATTGTCGGAGAGGTATCTCTGGGCCCTCTCGGTAATGCACATCACTATAAGCCTTGAAAGCAATGTGACTAATGAGTTAGTTGCAGGATGGTGCATTACGGAACGAGTAAAGAGACTTGCTGGTAACGAGATTGAGCTAGGTATTGAGATACTGACAATCGAATCTCGGGCAAGTAACATACTGATGACAAAGGGAACAACGTATGTTGTTATGCGGTTTGAACGATAAAAATCTTCGTAGAATATGTAGGAACCAATATGAGCATCCAGGTTCTGCTATTGGTTATTGACCGAAGACATGTCTCGGTCATGTCTACATAGTTCTCGAACCCGTAGGGTCCGCATGCTTAACGTTCGGTGACGATCGTATTATGAGTTTATGTGTTTTGATGTAATGAAGGTAATTTGGAGTCTCGGATATGATCACGGACATGACGAGGAGTCTCGAAATGGTTGAGACATAAAGATCGATATATTGGATGACTATATTTGGACAACGTAATGGTTCCGGGTGAGATCGGGCATTTACCGGTGTACCGGGAGGTTACCGGAACCCCCCGGGAGGTTACCGGAACCCCCCGGGAGGTATATGGGCCTTATTGGGAGAGAGGAGAAGGGAGCAAAGGAGAGGGCGTGCCCCCCCAAGCCCAATCCGAATTGGGAGGGGGCCGGCCCCCCCTTTCCTTCCTCCTTCCTCCCCCTTCCTTCTCTCCTAATCCAACTAGGGAAAGGGGGGAATCCAATTCCCGGTGGGAGTAGGACTTCCCTTGGGGCGCGCCTAGGAGGCCGGCCCCCTCCCCCTCCTCCACTCATTTATATACGGGGGAGGGGGGGCACCCCATGGACACACAAGTTGGTCATTGATCTTTTAGACATGTGCGTTGCCCCCTCCACCATAATCCACCTCGGTCATATTGTCGTAGTGCTTAGGCGAAGCCCTGCGCCGGTAGCTTCATCATCACAGTCATCACGCCGTCGTGCTGACGAAGCTCTTCCCCGACACTCTACTGGATCGTGAGTTCGTGGGACATCAACGAGCCGAACGTGTGTAGATCGCGGAGGTGTCGTACCTTCGGTGCTAGGATCGGTCGATCGTGAAGACGTACGATTACATCAACCGCATTGTCATAACGCTTCCACTTACAGTCTACGAGGGTACATGGATGCTACCTCTTGAGCACTGCGTGGGTTTTCCCTTGAAGAGGAAAGGGTGATGCAGTAAAGTAGCGTAAGTATTTCCCTCAGTTTTTGAGAACCAAGGTATCAATCCAGTAGGAGACCACGCTCGAATCCCACGCACCTACACAAACAAATAAGAACCTCGCAACCAATGCGATAAAGGGGTTGTCAATCCCTTCACGGTCACTTACGAGAGTGAGATCTGATAGATATGATAAGGTAATATTTTTGGCATTTTTATAATAAAGAGAAATAAAGATGCAAAGTAAAATAAACGGCAATATAAATAGCTACGTATTGGAAGATTAATATGATGGAAAATAGACCCGGGGGCCATAGGTTTCACTAGTGGCTTCTCTCAAGAGCATAAGTATTACGATGGCTAAACAAATTACTGTCGAGCAATTTATAGAATTGAGGATAGTTTTGAGAATATCTAGGTATAAACATAATATAGGCATCACGTCCGCGACAAGTAGATCGAAACGATTCTGCATCTACTACTATTACTCCACACATTGACTGCTATCCAGCATGCATCTAGAGTATTAAGTTCATAAGAACAGAGTAATGCTTTAAGTAAGATGACATGATGTAGAGGGATAAACTCATGCAATATGATATAAACCCCATTTTTTATCCTCGATGGCAACAATACAATACGTGTCGTTTCCCTTCACATCCTTTGGGATCGAGCACCGCAAGATTGAACCCAAAGCTAAGCACTTCTCCATTGCAAGAAAGATCAATCTAGTAGGCCAAACCAAACTGATAATTCAAAGAGACTTGCAAAGATAACCAGTCATACATAAAAGAATTCAGAGGAGATTCAAATATTGTTCATAGATAAACTTGATCATAAACCCACAATTCATCGATCTCGACAAACGCACCACAAAAGAAGATTACATCGAATAGATCTCCAAGAGAATCGAGGAGAACTTTGTATTGAGATTCAAAGAGAGAGAAGAAGCCATCTAGCTAATAACTATGGACCCGAAGGTCTGAGGTAAACTACTCACACATCATCTGAGAGGCTACGGTGTTGATGTAGAAGCCCTCCGTGATCAATGGCCCCTCCGGCAGGACGTCAGAAAAGGCCCCAAGATGGGATCTCACGGGTATAGAAGGTTGCGGCGGTGGAATTAGGTTTTCGTGGATGCCCCTGAGGGGTGGGGGGTCTGCAGGTATATATAGGAGGAAGAAGTACGTCGGTGGAGCAACGTGGGCCCCACGAGGGTGGAGGGCGCGCCTGGGGGGGGGGGGTAGTTTCGCCCCCCTGCGTCGTGCTCTCCTCATTGCTTTTGTTAGTGGACTCCAAGTCCTCTGGATCACGTTTGTTCCGAAAATCACGTTCCCGAAGGTTTCATTCCGTATGGACTCAGTTTGATATTCTTTTTCTGCGAAACACTGAAATAGGCAAAAAACAGCAATTTGGGCTAGGCCTCCGGTTAATAGGTTAGTCCCAAAAATAATATAAAGAATTATAATAAGGCCCATTAAACATCCAAAACAGAATATAATATAGCATGGAACAATAAAGAATTATAGATACGTTGGAGACGTATCAAGCATCCCCAAGCTTAATTCCTACTCGTCCTCGAGTAGGTAAATGATAAAAACAGAATTTTTGATGTGGAATGCTACTTAGCATAATTTCAATGTAGTTCTTCTTATTGTGGCACGAATGTTCAGATTCGATATGATTCAAGATAAAAGTTTAATGGTGACATAAAAACAATAATACTTCAAGCATACTAACCAAGCAATTATGTCTTATCAAAATAACATAGCCAAAGCAAGTTATCCCTACAAAATCATATAGTCTGGCTATGCTCCATCTTCCCCACACAAAATATTCATATCATGTACAACCCGGTTTTAGCCAAGCAATTGGTTCATACTTTTTAACGCTGCGCTTGACCTTTTCAACTTTTACGCAATACATGGCGCAAGCCATGGATATAGCACTATGGTGGAATAAGGTATAATGATAGGGGTTATGTGGGAAGACAAAAAGGAGAAAGTCTCACATCGACGAGGCTAATCAGCGGGCTATGGAGATGCCCATCAATTGATGTCAATGCAAGGAGTAGGGATTTCCATGCAACGGATGCACTAGAGCTATAAGTGTATGAAAGCTCAAACAAAAGAAACTAAGTGGGTGTGCATCCAACTTGCTTGCTCACGAAGGCCTCGGGCATTTGAGGAAGCCCATCATTGGAATATACAAGCCAAGTTCTATAATGAAATTTCCCAATAGTGTATGAAAGTGACAGAATGAGAGACTCTCTATCATAAAGATCACCGTGCTACTTTGAAGCACAAGTGTGGTAAAAGGATAGTAACATTGTCCCTTCTCTCTTTTTCTCTCATTTTTTGGGGCCTTTTTCATTTTTTTTCTTTTTTCATGGCCTCTTTTTTTTATTTAGTCCAGAGTCTCATCCCGACTTGTGGGGGAATCATAGTCTCCATCATCCTTTCCTCACTTGGGACAATGCTCTAATAATGATGATCATCACACTTTTATTTACTTACAACTCATGAATTACAACTCAATACTTAGAACATGATATGACCCTATGTGAATGCCTCCGGCGGTGTACCGGGATATGCAATGAATCAAGAGCAACATGTATGAAAGAATTATGAACGGTGGCTTTGCCACAAATACGATTTCAACTACATGATCATGCAAAGCAATATGACAATGATGCAGCGTGTCATGATAAACGAAACGGTGGAAAGTTGCATGGCAATATATCTCGGAATGGCTATGGAAATGCCATAATAGGTAGGTATGTGGCTGTTTTGAGGAAGGTATAAGGAGGTTTATGTGTGATAGAGCGTATCATATCACGGGTTTGGATGCACCGTGAAGTTTGCACCAACTCTCAAGGTGAGAAAGGGCAATGCAGTGCAAGAAGAGGCTAGAAAATTGCGGAAAGGTAAGTGTGCGTATAATCCATGGACTCACATTAGTCATAAAGAACTCATATACTTATTTTAAAATTTATTAGCCCTCGAAGCAAAGTACTACTACGCATGCTCCTAGGGGAAGGGTTGGTAGGAGTTAACCATCTCGCGATCCCGACTGCCACACAAAGGATGACAATCAATAAATACCTCATGCTCCGACTTCGTTACATAACGGTTCACCATACGTGCATGCTACGGGAATCACAAACTCCAACACAAGTATTTGTCAATTTCACAATTACTCAACTAGCACAACTATGATATTACCACCTTTATATCTCAAAATAATTATCAAGCATCAAATTTCTCATGATATTATAATTAAAGCAAATTGCCATGCTGTTTTAAGACTCTCAAAATAATGTAAGTGAAGCATGAGAGATCAATAGTTTCTATAAAACAAATCCACCGCCGTGCTCTAAAAAGATATAATTGAAGCACTAGAGCAAAAACTACATAGCTCAAAAAATATAAGTGAGCACATAGAGTATTCTAATAAATTCCAATTTATGTGTGTCTCTCTCAAAAGGTGTGTATATCAAGGATGGTTGTGGTAAACTAAAAAGCAAAGACTCAAATCATACAAGACGCTCCAAGCAAAACACATATCATGTGGGAATAAAAATATAGCTCCAAGTAAAGTTACCGATGGAAGTAGACGAAAGAGGGGATGCCTTCCGGGACATCCCCAAGCTTTGGCTTTTTGGTGTCCTTACATTATCTTGGGGTGCCATGGGCATCCCCAAGCTTAGGCTCTTGCCATTCCTTGTTCCATAATCCATCAAATCTTTTACCCAAAACTTGAAAACTTCACAACACAAAACTTAGCAGAAAATCTCGTGAGCTCCGTTAGTGAAAGAAAACAAAACACCACTTCAAGGTACTGTATTTAACTCATTATTTATATTGGTGTTAAACCTACTGTATTCCAACTTCTCTATGGTTTATAAACTCTTTTACTAGCCATAGATTCATCAAAATAAGCAAACAACACACGAAAAACAGAATCTATCAAAAACAGAACAGTCTGTAGTAATCTGTAACTAACGCAAACTTCTAGAACTCAAAAACATCTACCAAAATAGGAAGACCTAGAAAATTAGTTTATTGATCTACTTCAATTGGAATCAGTATTGTTTCATGTTCTGGTGATTTTTAACAATTGTTTTCGTGAGCAGAAAGTTTCTGGAATTTTCAGCAAGATCAAATAACTAACATCCAAGAAGATCCTATAGGTTTAACTTGGCACAAACACTAATTAAAAGATAAAAAATCTAACCAGAGGCTAGATCAAATATTTATTCCTAAACAGAAACGAAAAGCAAAAAAAAATCTAAAATAAAATTGGGTTGCCTCCCAACAAGCGCTATTGTTTAACGCCCCTAGCTAGGCATAAAAGCAAGGATAGATCTAGGTATTGCCATCTTTGGTAGGCAATCCATAAGTGGCTCTCATAATGGATTTATAAGGTAATTTTATTTTCTTTGTAAGGAAGTGTTCCATGACTTTCCTTAACGGAAATTGGAATCTAATATTCCCTTCCTTCATATCAATAATTGCACCAATCGTTCTAAGGAAAGGTCTACCAAGAATAATAGGACATGAAGGATTGCAATCTATGTCAAGAACGATGAAATCTCACGGGCACATAGTTCCTATTTGCAACAATAAGAACATCATTAATTCTTCCCATAGGTTTCTTAATGGTGGAATCCGCAAGGTGCAAGTTCAAAGAACAATCATCAAATTCACGGAAACCTAGCAAATCACACAAAGATTTTGGGATCGTGGAAACACTAGCACCCAAATCACACAAAGCATAGCATTCATGATCTTCAATTTTAATTTTAATAATAGGTTCCCACTCATCATAAAGTTTTCTAGGGATAGAAACTTCCAATTCAAGTTTTTCTTCGTAAGATTGCATCAAAGCATCAACGATATGTTTAGTAAAAGCTTTATTTTGGCTATAAGCACGAGGAGAATTTAGCACAGATTATAACAAGGAAATACAATCTATCAAAGAGCAATTATCATAATTAAATTCCTTGAAATCCAAAATAGTGTGTTCATTGATATCTAAAGTTTTGACTTCTTCAATCCCACTTTTACCAATTTTTGCATCAAGATCTAAAGACTCCGAATTTTTGGAACGCCTTCTAGGTAAATGTGGCTCATATTCAGTCCCATCATTATCAAGATTCATATTGCAAAACAAAGATTTAATAGGGGACACATCAATAACTTTTAGATCTTCATCTTTATTCTCATAAAAATTAGAAGAACACGCTTTCACAAAGCAATCTTTCTTAGCACGCATCCTAGCGGTTCTTTCTTTGCACTCATCAATGGAAATTCTCATGGCTTTGAGAGACTCATTGATATCATGCTTAGGTGGAATAGATCTACGTTTCAAAGAATCAACATCAAGAGGAATTCTATCAACGATCCTAGCCAATTCATCAACCTTGAGCAATTTTTCTTCAAGCAAAGCATTGAAATTATTTTGTGAATTCATAAACTCATTAATACTAGTCTCAAATTCAGAGGGCATCTTATTAATATTTCCATAAGAGTTGTTGTAGGAATTACCATAATTATTAGAGGAGTTACTAGGATACGGCCTAGGATTAAAGTTTCCTCTATACGCGTTGTTACCAAAATTATTCCGACCAACGCACATCCATAGATTCATTATTATTATCAATCAAAGTAGACAAAGGCATATCATTAGGATCAGAAGAAACACTTTTAGTAGCAAATAATTTCATAAGTTCATCCATCTTTCCACTCAAACATTAATTTCTTCTATCGCATGCACTTTTTTATTAGTAGATATTTTGGTGTGCCATTGAGAATAATTAACCATAATATTATCTAGGAGTTTAGTAGCTTCTCCTAAAGTGATTTCCATAAAAGTACCTCCCGCGACCGAATCTAAAAGATTTCTAGAAGAAAAATTCAATCCGGCATAATTTTTTTGTATAATTATCCAAAGATTCAAACCATGTGTAGGGCAATTACGTATCCTTAATTTCATCCTCTCCCAAGCTTGTACAACATCTTCATGATCAAGTTGCTTAAAATTCATGATATCGTTTCTAAGAGAGATGATTTTAGCGGGAGGAAAATACTTAGAGATAAAAGCATCTTTGCACTTATTCCATGAATCAATACTATTTTTAGGCAAAGATGAAAACCAAGCTTTAGCGCGATCTCTAAGCGAAATTTAGCGGGAGCAATCAGAGTGCTAAGAAGATCATTGTTGTTGGTATTGGAAAAGTCACACAATTTAGTATTATCTTGAGCCATCGTGACAAACAAGCAATCCAACACACGAGCAAACAAGAAGCAAGCGAAAAAAAGCAAAAAGAAAAGAGAGGGCGAATAAAATGGCAAGGGTGAAGTGGGGGAGAGGAAAACGAGAGGCAAATGGCAAATAATGTAATGCGAGGGATAAGGGTTTGTGATGGGTACTTGGTATGTATTGACTTGTGCGTTGACTCCCCGGCAACGGCGCCAGAAATCCTTCTTGCTACCTCTTGAGCACTGAGTTGGTTTTCCCTTCAAGAGGAAAGGGTGATGCAGTAAACTAGCGTAAGTATTTCCATCAGTTTTTTTAGAACCAAGGTATCAATCCAGTAGGAGACCACGCTCGAGTCCCACACATCTACACAACCAAATAAGAACCTCGCAACCAACGCGATAAAGGGGTTGTCAATCCCTTCACGGGCACTTACGAGAGTGAGATCTGATAGGTACGATAAGGTAATATTTTTGGTATTTTTATAATAAAGATAAATAAAGATGCAAAGAAACGGGGGCCATAGGTTTCACTAGTGGCTTCTCTCAAGAGCATAAGTATTACGATGGGTGAACAAATTACTGTCGAGCAATTGATAGAATTGAGCATAGTTATAAGAATATCTAGGTATGATCATATATATAGGCATCACGTCCACGACAAGTAGACCAAAACGATTTTGCATCTACTACTATTACTCCACACATCGACCGCTATCCAAAGATGCATCTAGAGTATTAAGTTCATAAGAACAGAGTAATGCTTTAAGTAAGATGACATGAAGTAGAGGGATAAACTCATGCAATATGATATAAACCCCATCTTTTTATCCTCGATGGCAACAATACAATACATGTCGTTTCCCTTACTGTCACTGGGATCGAGCACCGCAAGATTGAACCCAAAGCTAAGCACTTCTCCCATTGCAAGAAAGATCTATCTAGTAGGCCAAACCAAACTGATAATTCGAAGAGACTTGCCAAGATAACCAATCATACATAAATGAATTCAGAGGAGATTCAAATATTGTTCATAGACAAACTTGATCATAAACCCACAATTCATCGGTCTCGACAAACACACCGCAAAAGAAGATTACATCGAATAGATCTCCAAGAGTATCGAGGAGAACTTTGTATTGAGATTCAAAGAGAGAGAAGAAACCACCTAGCTAATAACTATGGACCTGAAGGTCTGAGGTAAACTACTCACACATCATCGGAGAGGCTACGATGTTGATGTAGAAGCCCTCCGTGATCAATGCCCCCTCCGGCAGGACGCCGGAAAAGGCCCCAAGATGGGATCTCACGGGTACAGAAGGTTGCGGTGGTGGAATTAGGTTTTTGCGGATGCCCCGGATGGTTTGGGGGTACGTAGGTATATATAGCAGGAAGAAGTACGTCGGTGGAGCAACATGGGCCCCACGAGGGTGGAAGGCGCGCCCCCCTGCCTCGTGCTCTCCTTGTTGCTTACTTTACGTGGACTCCAAGTCCTCTGGATCACGTTTGTTCCGAAAATCACATTACCGAAGGTTTCATTCCGTTTGGACTCCGTTTGATATTCTTTTTCTGCGTAACACTGAAATAGGCCAAAAAATAGCAATTTGGGCTAGGCCTCCGGTTAATAGGCTAGTCCCAAAAATAATATAAAAGTGTATAATAAGGCCCATTAAACATCCAAAACGGAATATAATATAGCATGGAACAATAAAAAATTATAGATACGTTGGAGACGTATCAGTGGACAATACTCTCCCCTCTCATTGCCATGCATCACCATGATCTTGCGTGTGCGTAGGAATTTTTTTGAAATTAATACGTTCCCCAACATGCCTTGCTATTAGCTTAGCAGGGAGGAACCAAAGTAATCCAGGAGTGGATCACTGGACAGCGGTTAAGATCATCCTGAAGTACCTGAAAATCACTAAGGATATGTTTCTCGTTTATGGAGGTGACAAAGAGCTCGTTGTCGGTGTCAAAACCGGCGGATCTCGGGTAGGGGCTCCCGAACTGTGCGTCTAAGGTGGATGGTAACAGGAGGCGGGGGACACGATGTTTACCCAGGTTCGGGCCCTCTCGATGGAGGTAATACCCTACTTCCTGCTTGATTGATCTTGATGATATGAGTATTACAAGAGTTGATCTACCACGAGATCGTAGAGGCTAAACCCTAGAAGCTAGCCTATGGTTATGATTGCTGTTGTCCTCCGGACTAAACCCTCTGGTTTATATAGACACCGTAGGGGCTAGGGTTACACAGAGTCGGTTACAAGGGAGGAGATCTACATATCCGAATTGCCAAGCTTGCCTTCCACGCAAAGGAGAGTCCCATCCGGACACGGGACGAAGTCTTCAATCTTGTATCTTCATAGTCCAACAATCCGACCAAAGTATATAGTCCGGCAGTCCGAGGACCCCCTAATCCAGGACTCCCTCAGTAGCCCCTGAACCAGGCTTCAATGACGATGAGTCCGACACGCAGATTGTCTTCGGCATTGCAAGGCGGGTTCCTCCTCCGAATACTCCATAGAAGATTTTGAACACAAGGATCATGTCCGGCTCTACAAAATAAATTCCACATACAACCGTATAGAGTATAATATTCTACAAATCTAATCTGCTAACAAGTTTCATAGCGTGACATCACGCCACGGCCCGGTCATTATTCAAACCGTTTTTCCCAACCAGCTACTGCACATATTGCGAGACGGTTTTCTTGGCACGTCTTGTCGAAGCAGAGATCGTGTCTCCCTATCACGGGATTCTCATCAATACGGGTGTGGGTAATCCAACCGCGCCATCAATTACGGCACTTGGGGAATAAGCGAGTTTACCAGGCAGGTAGGGAGGTGCATAGTTTCTTCCGCCCTTATAAAGGGACAAGGATTCATCTTTTTCACCCACGCCTTCTTCTTCCCAGCCCATCCATTCTCGCGCACTCGAGCTCCAGTGCCCAAGTTTGCATTTCCTCCGCAAAACCACTCCAAACATGTCCGGAGCGGGAGGCAAGTGGATGGTCTCCTCCGTTACGGAGGGGAACATTACGAAGCTCCGGGAAGCCGGATACCTAGCCGCAGATATCGCGCATCGGCTCCCAGACGCGGGGCAGATCGTCCCTACTCCAGAACCTCACGAAAGGGTCGTATTTCCTACCCACTTCGTCCTCGGGCTGGGATTTCCCCTCCACCCACTCATCCGCGGGCTCATGTTCTACTATGGGCTGGACTTTCATGATCTGGCCCCCAATTTCATCATTAACATCTCGGCGTTTATCGTCGTGTGCGAGGCCTTCCTCCGCATCAAGCCCCTCTTCGGCCTATGGCTGAAGACCTTCAATGTTAAACCGAAGGTGGTGGTCGGCCAGCAAGCGGAGTGCGGAGGCGCCATGGTGGGCAAAATGCCCAACATCGCCTGGCTCGAAGGCTCCTATGTGGAGACCGTGAAGGGGTGGCAATCGAGGTGGTTCTACATCACCGAGCCGCGCGACACCAACTGGGTGGCGGCCCCCAAATTTTGATCCGGTATCCCCATGCGGCTCACCTCCTGGAAAGAGAAGGGCCTATCCTGGGGTTCATCGGTGGAGCTGACCGGACTCCAGACCTGCGTCAAAAAACATGATAAGCAAGAAGATCAAGCTTGTCAACGTGGTCCAAGTCATGCTCTTCCGCCGGATCCTCCCGTGTCAAAGACGGGCATTCAATTTGTGGGAGTTCGACCCGGCTAAGCACCGACAGCTGCGAGAGCTCTTGACCACGGCCTGGACGCGTTTGGAAGGTGTTGTTCAAGGGCACCGAGGTACCTCCTCCCCTTACCGAGGATCGCGGACTCAGCGCAAGGCGCCCTGCCAATCCGGTAAGTCTTTTATATCTCATAAGATGTTCCTTTCCCCAGTATAACCGTGCGAGGGATCTGAGCCTCCACGCCTTTTGACAGGACTGGGTAGCGACAGCGGAGCAGATCGATTGTCCAGCCCCCCTGCCCAAAGATCCTACAGATGCTTTCTTAACGGAGATGCTGGTTCCGGCGCCTTATGAGGTGCCGGAGAAGAAGGCCAAGAAGAAGGCCACAGGGACCAGGAAAGGTCTCTGGCGCAAGGTTATATCGGACTCATCGTCCGAAAACACCGAGGCGCACTCCTCCGATGAAAATGAGGAGGAGGAAGAGGAAAGTTCTCCCCCCCCCCCAAGCCGGGGGAGACAAGAATAGGAAGGCCGCCCCGTCTGGGGAGGCTGTAGGGTCCAAGAAGGGAAGGACTCTCCTTCAGGACTGTTCCACGACGGCCGCTTTTAGCGACGAGGAGTGGTTGCCCAGGGACAAGCCCCTGGCGAAGTCGTAAGTATTCGGATACCATAATAGTTATTGGTATGTTTTATTTTATTGCGTCTTATCATGCCGAACATGATTATGCAGTCCATCCAGAGCCCATATCGACGTATCCTCTTCGGAGGAGTCTTTGGGTTCGTCAGAGATGAAGAGCGATTCACTCCCGACCGCCTCCTCTCCCCGCCCTACGGACGACGCCGAGGTGTTGTCCCAAAGAACCTTGAACCAAGGGAGACAGTTCGGGCGCCCCAAGGCGACATTCCGGACCTTTGGGTGCAGGAGGGCAAGACTCCCAGGCGGTGGGGGCGGCAAGTCTAGCCCCGGCCGAATCTGCACGGAACCTCTAGTGGTTCCGGATTACATCGGCGACCCCTCGCTAAGAGGGCAAGCCGCCGTCTTGCCGGCCTCTGTCCATCACGAAGCATCGGACAACTTCTTTGGAAGCGCTTGGCGCTTCCATTGATGAAAAACACCGCACTATCATGAGTGCGGTGGTCAAGAAAATTCGATCCGCCAAAAGCGGATTGGTGAAGCTTCGTGCCCGACCTCCTAACAGGCTTTGAGGTAAGTAATCAAATTATGAGAAAATGTTACAGCATAGACAGTAGCCCCTGATGCTATGTTTGGTGTTCGCAAAGAAAGGCCGAACATAGGATCAAAATAATAATCACGGGAGTCTAATCAGAACATGTCTATGTGAATAAGCAGGCTTCACTGTTGGCCGCTACCGCTCGTACTGCGGAGGTTGCTGCACTGAAGCGGGACCTTGAGCGGTCCAAGGAAGAGCTCGGACTTACCAAGAGGCAGCTCGGAGAGAACAAAGGTAAGTAATACCCCGTCTGTATATTGAGAAAAAGAAATAAGATGGTTGTTAAATCATAGGATTGTCATGAATTTGCTAGGGGCCACGACCGAAGTGGCGGCCCTGAAGAAGGCGCTATCCGAGGCCGAAGACAAAGCGGCCAAGGAGCGCACCGAGCGTGAGAAACAAGAGGCCCGAGTTGGCGAGGTGCAGCAAGAGCTCCAGGACTTTGTCGAGAAGTACAAGTCCTTGGAGCGTGACTCTAAGATGCAAGAGTCCGAGCTTGCGAAGGCCCTCGAGAATGCACAAAACGCCAAGGCCGAAGCCCAAAAGGCCCTCCAGGAAATTGAGGCGATTAAGAAGATAGTAGCGGGTAAGGCATTCATTGTGCAAAGCAAGCATGTGAAGGAAACTTTCCTTTTACTTACCCGAATTCGGAGCTCTCCAGGAGCGTTCGTAGATTTGCCCCGCAGCGTATCGGATGCCGTAGAGTTCTGCCGGGCCGAGGAAGGGAGCTCGACGGAGAAGTTGTTCTGGTCTCAGTATACTGGGACCGAACATCCGATGCCCCTGAGCGACCAGTTGAAGCAACTGGTCGAGCTGCACAAGGCGACCGAACTGGCCATGAGGGGTCTCATAGTCTAGATGTGGCCTGGCGAGCCCCTGCCTGGCAGCTACTTCAGCCTGGTGAGGAGGCTTGTGAATGCCTGCCCCCGGTTTGAAGTCATAAAGCGGCCCATCTGCATTGAAGGTGCAGCAGGCTTCGCCGGCGAAAGTGCATCTGGCGAAGTTGGGCCTTGAAAAGCTGGTGAAGGAGGGGCCGCCGGAGGGCAAGGAGCATCGCCACCCCGAAAAGTATTATGACAGTGTCCTGAAGGGTGCTCGCCTTGTGGTGGAGGAATGTGATAAGGATGTAATATTTAAATGAATGTACTCATGTGATCCTGTAATATGATATGAGTTCATGTGCGCTATGTAATGCTATGTTAATTTAAAATATTACCTTCTGTGCGGCCGTTTACAAAATCTGAGAGTTGGCGATTAGTAAACCACGCCCCATGTAACTAATCTTTGGGGTGTTCGGGTTAAACCTGATCACTCTTTATCCCAGTTTTGGGTCCTTCGAAGGAGGTGTTCAGCACAACGAACCAGGAAATCGGACTATAAGGCTTTATCACTCCCACTTAGCCATATAAGTCTACAATTTTAAATTTTGGCGAAGTCCCTAGTATTCGGAAGGCCGAACTTGGGGCGCTATGTACGCCTAAATCGGACAAGGCCGATTCCTCGCCCGAAGCGGAAAAAATCTTTAAGGATTTGAAACCTCTCGAACAGCGACCAGCTCTCGCCGCATCATAATGATCAGTTTCGGCTTTCTCTCTTGAGGTGCTCGTCCCGGAAGAACGGGACACAATCGCGATAGTTCTCCAGTGCTACCTTAGCCGATATAAGCGGAACATAAGGTACCAAAACATGGGAGCCGGGCGAACCCAACTATTGACCCAAGACATGATTCGGAGCTGATGCATATAATGCTATAAGTTCGGGGTGCCGCACTGTCGAAAGTGTTCGGACTTTTCACGCCGTGTTGTGGGGTACACTGAAGCCCCTGGCGCACTAGTCGTACCAGAATGTACGGGCGCAATTTGTTGTAAAAAGTAGACAAGGAAAAAAAGTAAATGCAATAATAGGCTAACGCTATGCATTGTTATTTAAATAATACGTCAAAGCATACAGATACAAGTAGTGCAATAAGCAAAAAAAAGTACTATTTGACATGTCCTATCCAAGGGCAAGCTGCGTATGGGTATGTAAAACAGGTATTCAATCGTTATCAGAGACCACCTGGGGATTCCCGTGCATGTCAGAGCGTCTTGCTTCCTTGGTATTTCCTTCCCGCAATGAGTCAACAATCAGACTGCCGGAGAGGTCTTCCAGAGGTAAGGTCTTGAAAGAGAAAAATGATAAAGGTATACGTGCCCTGGGGCGGTTGAGCCGCATTGTGGGCCGTGCCATAGCCGTGCCTCCACCTATGCCCATGGTATCTTGAGTGCGTAGTTATATGCCTTGACACAAATTTCGCCCGCTTATTTGGGACTATAGCGGAGGCCCGGTGCTAGGCGAGCTCAAAACGTGGCTGGAGATCCTCCTGCGGGGTACTCCGGATTTGCTTGAAGGTCTCCGGGGTCTTTTTCGCCGACTTGGCGGTTTGCCTAATAAGGCTGCTTTGCGCTTCTACTGCGAGGGCCGCAGTGTGCTCCTCCGTGCGGAGCGAGCGTTCTGTGTTTCTATTAACTGTTATAACCCCACGTGGTCCTGGCATTTTGAGTTTGAGGTATGCATAATGCGGTACCGCATTGAATCTGGCAAATGCGGTTCGTCCGAGCAGTGCGTGATAGCCGCTGCGAAAGGGGACGATATCGAAGATTAACTCCTCGCTTCGGAAGTTGTCCGAGATCCGAAGACCACTTCCGGTGTGATTGAGCCCGTCTGTGCCTCTACACCTGGGATGACACCTTTAAAGGTGGTTTTGGTGGGTTTGATCCTCGAGGGGTCTATACCCACTTTGCGCACTGTATCCTAATAAAGCAGGTTCAGGCTTCTGCCACCGTCCATAAGGACTCGAGTGAGGTGAAATCCGTCAATGATGGGATCAAGAACCAATGCGGCCGAACCGCCATGACGGATACTAGTGGGGTGGTCCCTGTGATCGAAAGTGATCGGACAAGAAGACCATGGGTTGAACTTTGGGGCGACTGGCTCCATCGCATAGACGCCCCTTAGTGCGCGCTTCCGTTCCCCCTTGGGAATATGGGTTGCGTATATCATGTTTACCGTTTTCACTTGGGGAGGAAATTTCTTACGTCCTCCACATGTTCGTGACGGGCTCCTCCTCGTCGTCGCTATGCAGCCCCTTTTCCTTGTTTTCGGCGTTCAACTTGCTGGCCTGCTTGAACACCCAGCATTCTCTGTTAGTGTGATTGGCTGTCTTATCGGGGGTGCCGTGAATTTGGCACGAGCGATCGAGTATGCGGTCCAAACTGGACGGGCCCGAATTGCTTCTTTTGAACAGCTTTTTCCACTGATCGAATTTAGAGCCACTGAATCCGACATTGACTGCCGTGTCTTCGGCGTTTTCGCCGTTGTTGCGGCACTTGTGTCTGTTGCGACGTGTTCTGCCATTAATATCTTTGGCAGAATTGCCAGGATTTCTTGATGTGTTGTTGCTGCGAGCCAACCAGCTGTCCTCGCCCGCGCAAAAGCGGGTCATGAGTGTCGTGAGGGCTGCCATGGACTTCAGCTTCTCTTGGTCGAGGTGTCGGGCGAGCCACTCGTCACGGATGTTATGTTTAAATGCCGCTAAGGCCTCGGCATCCGGACAGTCGACAATTTGGTTCTTTTTAGTTAGGAACCGAGTCCAGAATTTCCTGGCTGATTCAACTGGCTGTTGGGTTATGTGGCTCAAGTCATCGACATCGATGGTCGCACATAAGTGCCACAGAAGTTGTCGAGAATGCATCTTCCAAATTCTCCCAACTGCCAATGGAGTTTGCTGGCAGGCTATTCAGCCAATGCCGAGCTGGTCCTTTGAGTTTTAGTGGGAGGTACTTGATGGCATGTAGATCGTCACCGCGGGCCATGTGGATGTGGAGGAGGAAATCCTCGATCCATACCGCGGGGTCTGTTGTACCATCGTATGGCGCAATGTTCACGGGTTTAAATCCTTACGGGAATTCGTGATCCATTACTTCATCGATGAAGCATAGGGGTGTCTTGGCGCCTCTGTGTTGGGCTATGTCACGACGCAGTTCATACGAGTCTTGTCTGCTGTATTCGGCCCGGCCGGATTTGCTTTTAGTGTATCCGGCGTGATGATCATCGTCACGCTTTGGGGCGCGCCCCCGTGATCCGTAGATCGATCTTGTATGTCCTGCTTGGTTTTCCAATACGTCTCGCAGGTCCCGCGTGTTGTCCCGGGCCTTGGTGTTTTTGTTTCAATGGCGGCGGGGTGCGGGCTGAACTTCGGGCTGATATGCCACTCTGTCTCAGCCACGAGGTGGCTGATCAGCCGCATCATACGCTGGTAATGTAGGTTTTAATGCTTCCTCCTCGAGTTGGGGTAGCAACCTGTGCTTTGGGTAACTCTTGGTTGGGCGTTCGAGTTCGTATTCCTTGGCCGCCAGGACCTCGGTCCATCTATCCGCTAGGAGGTCTTGATCAGCTCGAAGCTGTTGTTGCTTTTTCTTCAGGCTATTTGTTGTGGCTATAAGCCGGCGCCTGAAGTGCTCCTCCTCGACGGGATCCTCATGCACGATAAATTCTTTGTCGCCGAGGCTCACCTCGTCTTCGGAGAGAGGCATGTAGTTGTCATCCTCAGATTCTCCGTCTACTGCCTGTTCCTGAGGGATAGCTTGCCCATCCTCCCGCTCGAGGCCTGGCTGGAAGGGATTGTCTTCGTCTTCGGCACTATCCGGAGCGTTGTTGTCTCTTGTGCCGGTATAGCAACTTTTGCTATGGCGGGACTTAGAGCGGCACCGCTGACGCCGGTACTTGGATTGCTTCTTGGAGGGATTATCCTCTGTTCCCTTATCGCCATCACCTTCTTTGGGGGTGTCCACCATGTATATATCATATGATGAGGTGGCAGTCCGGTATACAATGGGCGGTGGTTCCTATTCGTCTCCTGCTTCGTCGTCCATACTGTCGATGTCTTCGGAGCCGAAATCGAGCATGTCGGTTAAGTCGTCGACAGTGGCTATTAAGTGGGTGGTGGGTGGGCAACGAATTTCTTCGTTGTCCACTTCCCACTCAAGCCGGACATAGTTGACCAAGGGTCTCCGCACAAGGAGAGAGACCTTAATGAATTTAGCACGTCGCCCGATGGCGAGTCTTTGAAAAGATATCCGCAGAGGAAAACTCCATCATCGGTGCCCAATCAGATTAAGCGAGCATGGGCCTTGGCGGTTGAAGCTGTGGCGGGGACGAATCCAGGTGTCCGGCAACACGGGTCTCATAGGGGGTGAAGTCAGTATTCGGCTCTATAGCCGCTGAGTGTGCGGCCTCCGTGGCGGGGTCCATCCACCCGTCCTCGGACGGCGCAATCTACTCCGGATTGAGAGCCGGAGTAGCTACAGGTGGGATCTCCCAAACACCGTCCGATGACAGAGCTAAGTCGTGCTCATCGTGACTGTGCGGCGCACCTGACATGGGTTCAAATCCGTCAAAGATCAAGTCTCCGCGGATGTCGGTAGTATAGTTCAAGCTTCCAAACCTGACCTGATGGCCATGGGCGTAGCTCTCGATCTGCTCCAGATGGCCAAGCGAGTTGGCCCGCAGTACGAAGCTGCCAAATGCGAAGAGCTGTCCGAGGAGGAAAACCTCACCCTGGGTCGCATCGTTGCCGATGATCTAAGGAGCCATCAAGCCTTTGTCGTGACGGCACAGTGAAACTCTCAATGAAAGCACCAAATGTCGGTGTCAAAACCGGCGGATCTCAGGTAGGGGGTCCCGAACTGTGCGTCTAAGGCGGATGGTAACAGGAGGCGGGGGACATGATATTTACCCAGGTTCGGGCCCTCTCGATGGAGGTAATACCCTACTTCCTGCTTGATTGATCTTGATGATATGAGTATTACAAGAGTTGATCTACCACAAGATCGTAGAGGCTAAACCCTAGAAGCTAGCTTATGGTTATGATTGTTGTTGTCCTACAGACTAAACCCTCCGGTTTGTATAGACACCGGAGGGGGCTAGGGTTACATAGAGTCGGTTACAAGGGAGGAGATCTACATATCCGAATTGCCAAGCTTTCCTTCCACGCAAAGGAGAGTCCCATCCGGACACGGGACGAAGTCTTCAATCTTGTATCTTCATAGTCCAACAGTCCGGCCAAAGTATAGAGTCCAGCAGTCCGAGGACCCCCTAATCCAGGACTCCCTCACTCGTCGTAAATGTTTATGTCGATGCAAGCTTTGACACTAATCCGGATGACTCTAAGTCACAAACCGGATACGTACTTATATTGAATGGTGGAGCTGTTAGTTGGTGCAGTTCCAAGCAGAGCGTCATGGTGGGATCTACATGTGAAGCGGAGTACATAGCCGCTTCGGAAGCAGCAAATGAAGGAGTCTGGATGAAGGAGTTCATATCCGATCTAGGTATAATACCTAGTGCATCGGGTCCAATGAAAATCTTTTATGACAATACTGGAGCAATAGCCTTGGCGAACGAATCCAGATTTCACAAGAGAACCAAGCACATCAAGAGACGCTTCAATTCCATCCGCAATATAGTCAAGGAGGGAGACATAGAAGTTTGCAAAATACATACGGATCTGAATGTTGCAGACCCGTTGACTAATCCTCTTTCACGAGCAAAACATGATCATCACCAAGACTCCATGGGTGTTAGAATCATTACTATGTAATCTAGATTATTGACTCTATTGCAAGTGGGAGACTAAAGGAAATATGCCCTAGAGGCAATAATAAAGTTGTTATTTATATTTCCTTATATCATGATAAATGTTTATTATTCATGCTAGAATTGTATTAACCGGAAACTTAGTACATGTGTGAACCCAAAGAAAAACAGAGTGTCCCTAGTATGCCTCTACTTGACTAGCTTGTTAATCAAAGATGGTTAAGTTTCCTAGCCATGGACATGTGTTGTCATTTGATGAACGGGATCGCATCATTAGAGAATGATGTGATGGACAAGACCCATCCGTTAGCTTAGCATTAATGATCGTTTAGTTTTATTGCTATTGCTTTCTTCATCACTTATACATGTTCCTCTAACTATGAGATTATGCAACTCGCGAATACCGGAGGAACATCTTGTGTGCTATCAAACGTCACAACATAACTGGGTGATTATAAAGATGCTCTACAGGTGTCTCCGATGGTGTTTGTTGAGTTGGCATAGATCGAGATTAGGATTTGTCACTCTGTGTATCGGAGAGGTATCTCCGGGCCCTCTCGGTAATGCACATCACTATAAGCCTTGCAAGCAATGTGACTAATGAGTTAGTTGCAGGATGATGCATTATGGAACGAGTAAAGAGACTTGCCGGTAACAAGATTGAACTAGGTATGAGGATACCGACGATCGAATCTCGGGCAAGTAACATACCGGTGACAAAGGGAACAACGTATGTTTTTATGCGGTTTGACCGATAAAGATCTTCATAGAATATGTAGGAGCCAATATGAGCATTCAGGTTCCGCTATTGGTTATTGACCGGAGATGTGTCTCGGTCATGTCTACATAGTTCTCGAACCCGTAGGGTCCGCACGCTTAACGTTCGCTGACGATTTGTATTATGAGTTTATGTGATTTTATGACCGAAGTTCGTTCAGAGTCTCGGATGAGATCACAGACATGATGAGGAGTCTCGAAATGGTCGAGACATAAAGATTGATATATTGGACGACGTTATTCAGACACCGGATGAGTTCCGAGAGGTACCAGGTATCTATCGGAGTACCGGAGGGTTATCGGAACCCCCTGGGGGAACTAATGGGCCTTCATGGGCCTTAGTGGGGAGAGATAAGTGCCACAAGGGGCTGGCCACGCACCCCCCCTTGGGTCCGAATTGGACTAGCGGAAGGGGGCGGCGCCCCCCTTTCCTTCCCTTCTCCCTCTCCCTTCCTCCTTCCCCCTTCCACCAAGTGGACTCCTACTAGGACTTGGAGTCCTAGTAGAACTCCTCTCCTTGGCACGCCCTACAGGGGCCGGCCGGCCTCCCCCTCCTCTCCTTTATATATGGGGGCAGGGGGCACCCTTGAACACAGAAGATCAATTGTCTTAGCCGTTACGGTGCCCCCCTCCACAGTTACACACATCAGTCATATCGTCGTAGTGCTTAGGCGAAGCCCTGCGGTGGTAACTTCATCATCACCGTTGCCACGCCGTCGTGCTGACGGAACTCTCCCTCGTCCTCAACTAGATCAATAGCTCGAGGGACGTCATCAAGCTGAATGTGTGCTGAACGAGGAGGTGTCGTACATTCGGTGCTTGGATCGGTTGGATCGCGAAGACGTTCGACTACATCAACCGCGTTACTATACGCTTCCGCTTTCAGTCTACAAGGGTACATGGACACACTCTCCCCGCTCGTTGCTATGCTTCTCCTAGATAGATCTTGCGTGATCGTAGGATTTTTTTGAAATACTACGTTCCCCAACACAGTGGCACGTGAGATTGCAAAGTTTTGTTTTAGTGCGTGTTTTGTTGGTGTTTTAGTAGGCAGTGTTCCGTCACGCATGACAAGTTTTGTAGACAATGATTGTAGAAACTTATCTTTATTAATATAATGTTCAGAGGATTTCAATAGTAAGTTTTGAAGGATTGAAATGATTTTTTATGTGAGTTGTTCGATTCATAGGATTGGATATCAAAGGATTTTTTTCCTGAAGTTCTAACTGCACTAAATTTTAAAGAATTTTCTCCATCTAGTTGAGAGCTTCCTTGACTGAGGGACGTTTTTGTATGGAAGTTGGTTGATTCGCAGGATTCAAATCCTTAATATCTTTTCCTAAGGACTCCTTCACTCTATTGTTTGGAGGAAATGCACATCTACACAAACCACTTACTACAGTTTCATTTGTTTTCTGTGGTATGTGTTGAACAAACAACCTTGTACTAATTCATGCATTTATTTAAAATCCTATAAGGTTCAAGAATTCTTGAAATTTTAATCCTACCTCTGTTCATGTAGCGAACAGAAAGGCCCTCATGTCTATTAAAAAATTCTTGGTTTCTGAAGGAAATATGCCCTAAAGGCAATAATAAAGTTATTATTTATTTCCTTATTTCATGATAAATGTTTATTATTCATGCTAGAATTTTATTAACCGGAAACATAATACATGTGTGAATACATAGACAAACATAGTGTCACTAGTATGCCTCTACTTGACTAGCTCGTTAATCAAAGATGGTTAAGTTTCCTAACCATATACATGAGTTGTCATTTGATTAACGGGATCAAATCATTAGGAGAATGATGTGATTGACTAGACCCATTCCGTTAGCTTAGCACTTGATCGTTTAGTATGTTGCTATTGCTTTCTTCATGACTTATACATGTTCCTATGACTATGAGATTAAGCAACTCTCATTTACCGAAGGAACACTTTGTGTGCTACCAAACGTCACAACGTAACTAGGTGATTATAAAGGTGCTCTACAGGTGTCTCCGAAGGTATTTGATTGGTTGGCGTATTTCGAGATTAGGATTTGTCACTCCTATTGTCGGAGAGGTATCTCTGGGCCCACTCGGTAATACACATCACTATAAGCCTTGCAAGCATTGTAACTAATGAGTTAGTTGCGGGATGATGTATTATAGAGCGAGTAAAGAGACTTGCCGGTAACGAGATTGAACTAGGTATTGAGATACGGACGATCGAATCTCGGGCAAGTAACATACCGATGACAAAGGGAACAACGTATGTTGTTATGCGGTTTGACAGATAAATATCTTCTTACAATATTTTGGAGCCAATATGAGCATCCAGTTTTAGATATTGGTTATTGACCGGATACGTGTCTCGGTCATGTCTACATAGTTCTCGAACCCGTAGGGTCCGCACGCTTAACGTTCGGTGATGATTTGTATTATGAGTTTATGTGATTTGATGTACCGAAGGTAGTTTGGAGTCCCGGATGAGATCGGGGACATGACGAGGAGTCTCGAAATGGTCGAGACGTAAAGATCGATATGTTCGACGACTATATTCGGACATCGGAAAGGTTCTGAGTGGTTCGGGTATTTTTCAGAGTACCGGGGAGTTACGGGAATACGGGGAAGAAGTATATGGGCCTTATTGGGCTTTAGGGAGAGAGAGAGGCCGCGCCCCCCAATGACTAGTCCGGGTGGACTAGGGGAGGCGCCGCCCGTCCTTCCTTCTCTTCCCTCTTCCCCTTCCTTGTCTCCTACTCCTACTACTTGGAAGGGGAGGAATCCTACTCCCGGTGGGATTAGGACTCCTCCAGGGCGCACCATAGGCGCCGGCCCTCTTCCCCCTCCTCCACTCCTTTATATACGGGGGCAGGGGGCACCTCTAGACATACAAGTTGATCTGTTGGTCTCTCCCAGCCGTGTGCGGTGCCCCCCTCCACCATATTCCACCTCGGTCATATCATAGCGGTGCTTAGGCGAATCCCTGCGTCGGTAGCAACATCATCACCGTCATCACGCTGTCGTCTTGTGGAACTCTCCGTGAAGCTCTTTGGATCGGAGTTCACGGGGCGTCATCGAGCTGAACGTGTCTTTGAACTCGGAGGTGCCGTGCGTTCGGTACTTGGATCGGTCGAGATCGTGAAGGCGTCTGACTACATCAACCGCGTTGTGCTAATGCTTCCGCTTTCGGTCTACGAGGGTACGTGGACAACACTCTCCCCTCTCGTTGCTATGCATCACCATGATCCTGTGTGTGCGTAGGATTTTTTTTGAAATTACTACATTCCCCAGCAGTTTCTTCTATTAATTTTTCTTTTTAAACAAGTCAAATCAAAGTAGTTCTTTGCTAATAGTATTTAAATAAGGTGTTTGTTCTTTAATAGAAGCAACATTAAGCCACTTGTTTGACTGGTTTATGGTGTGAATAGCACTCAAGTTGAGGCGCAATCCTTGCATTAATCAAATCTCACCACCTTCATCAAGTGGTGGAGGTCTAGTAAATCCTCAATTTGCATAAAATGATCTTACAAATAGAGCGAAAAAACTCTTAAGGTTGACTACAAGTAGACAAAAAAATCTTGCAAAACAAGGTGCATTCCTCGTGCGCGCGCGCGCGCGCGTGTGTGTCTCAATTCTCGCCACTGTCATCAAGTCGTGGACCTAGTGAGTCATTGATTTACCTCATTGAACGATCTTACAAAGTAGACCGAAAAAGACTTAAGGTTAACTACAAGCAGACAGAAAATTTCTTACAAAGCGAGGTGCAGTTCTCTCACGTTTGTCAATTCTCGTCACCATCATCAAGTCTTGGAGTTCTAATAAGTCATTGATTTGCCTCATAGAACGATCTTACAAAATAGATCGAAACAAGTCTTAGGGTTAACTTCAAGTAGACAAAAAGCTCTACAAAACAACGTGCACTTCTCGGTTTGGCAATTCTCACCACTGTCATCAAGATGTGGAGTCCTAGTGATTCATAAATTTGCGTGATCGAATGATCATACAAAACTGAGTGAAAATGTCTTAAGCTTAACTACAAGTAAAAAAAACCTACAAAACATGGTGCCTTCCTTGCATGTGTCAATTCTCGCCATTGTCATCAAGTTGTGGAGTTCTAGTAAGTCATTGATTTGCCTCATAGAACAATCTTACAAAATGGACCCAAAAAGTTCTTAAGGTTAACTAGAAGCAGACATAGAAAACCACGCAAAACGAGTGTAGTTCTCACGTTTGTTAGTTATCATCACCGTCATCAAGTCGTTGAATTCTAGTAAGTCACTGATTTGCCTCATCGAATGATCTTACAAAATAGATTGAAAAGATCTTAAGGTTAACTGCAAGTAAACAAAAAACCATACAAAATGAGGTGTAGTTCTTGCATCTGTCAATTCTTATCACCTCATCATGTTAGTGGAGTTCTAGTGAGTGCTCGATTTGCCTCATTGAACAATCTTATGAAATAGACCGAAAAAGTCTCAAGGTTAACTACAACTAGACAAAAGACCCTACAACACGAGTAGAACAAAAGAACATACATTTTGTTACCACACTAGGAGAAAAACGAGGTGCAGTTCTCACGTTTATCAATTCTCGCCACCGTCATCAAGTCATGGAGTCACCTATTTGCCTCATCGAACGATCTTAGAAAATAGACTAAAAAATGTCTTAAGGTTAACAAGAAATAGACAAAAAAAAACTACAAAACAAGGTGTAGTTCTTGTGTTTGTCAATTCTTGTCGCCTCATCAAGTCAACGGAGTTCTAGTAAGTCACCGATTCGCCTCATCGGACAACAACAAAGCCTTTTAATCAAACAAGTTGAGGTAGGTCAGAGTTGAAACTCATAAGATCTTTGAAACTAACTCATGATTATGGCACGTGGATAACTAACTTTCACGCACCCTTGTCCATGATTAGCTCTTTGATGATATTATAGTCCTTCAAATCTCTCCTAATGGACTCCTCACATGTCAAGTTTAGTCTACCCTGACCTCTCTTGACATTATTAACATGCTTTAGCCGTCTGCTATGCACTAAATCTGCTAGTGGTCTGCGTTATGCACAAATCATCTCAAACGATGTTGGCATTTTTTTTCTTCATTCTAAAATCATCAAACAATCTTACAGAACAGACCAAAAAAAGCCTCAAGGTTAACTACAAGTAGACACCAAAAAACCCTACAAACAGTACAACAAAGAACATAGATTTGCTGCCACACTAGGAGAAAAGAATATAGGTTGAGCCCACAAAAATTTGTATGAACGATCAATCTTACAGAATAGACACAAAAAGTCTCAAGGAAAAAAAGGTTGACAAAAAGCAAAATGAGTAATTTTTTTTGCCATGCTAGGAGAAAATATAAATTGATCAAATAAAAACATTTAATAATGCTTTAACCGTCTGTTATGTACTGACACTTTTAGTGGTCTACATTGTATATGCACAATTCATCTCAGACGATGTTGAACAAATTTTCTTCATTCTGAAATTATTGAACAACCTTACAAAATAGACCAAAAAAAGTCTCAAGTTTTTTTTGCAAGTCAAAACTTATATTACTGAAGCATCAACCATACAGTCGTTCTTACATAATAACTCAATGACTTCTTGGAGGCCAAATCCCAGCCGAACTAGATAAATTTGCTGCCACACTAGGAGAAGAAAAATAGGTTGAGCACACAAAAATTTGTATGAATGAACAATCTTACAGAATAAACCCAAAAAAGTCTCAAGGAAAAAAAGTAGACAAAAACCTACAAAACGAGTATATTTTTCTGCCACGCCAGGAGAAAAATATAATAAATTGACCAAATAAAAACTTTATAACGCGCCAAGTAGGGGTCGAACCTACGACTTTCCGCTTAGGAAACGGACGCTCTATCCACTGAGCTACAGGCGCCTTTGTTGAAATAAAATCACTCGGTACCTTCATACATTGACACTAATCTATCATCCGCAATCACACCGGGTCTTCTCTTTAATACCCCCTGCAAAGCTGTCGCGATCTGGTCGTTTCGCTCGCGTCCTCCTCCTCGTCGGCGGCCATGATCCAGGCGGTGATGGTCATCAGCACTCTGGGCAAGCCCCGCCTCCTCAAGTTCTACGATTTCCAGGTCCCGAACCTTCTCCAGTCGCCGCCCCTTCTTATTTTCTCCTGACGCCCTTTCTTCAGCCTTCACCCGTCCACCAGCTGCTCGGCCAAATTCCCCACCCAAATCCTGAACCGCTTCATCTTTAGATCTCCATGTGCTTGATGAAATGCCTTAGAGACTAAGCTCTGCACTTTGTTTTTCTCTGTCCTCCGGCTCACGGATTATTCGATGGCTGCAGGACCCGGAGAAGCACCAGGAGCTGGTCCGCGGCGTCTTCCAGTGTATGTGTACACACAGTTCACTTTCCCTTTTCTTTTCGCCCTTTGTATGTATATAGATGATGTGGTTGAGTTACGGAGCCTGTTCTTGCAGTGTTATCTGCGAGGCCGGAGGGTGTGAGCAATTTCGTCGAGGCCGATGAAATCTTTGGACCGGTAGTGAACCTTCTCCAGCTATCCTAGGCAATGAACAAGGAAATTTGAAATGTTTGTCAATCTGTATGTAAACAGACTAAACTATTGACTAGGTATGCAAATGCTCAGAAATCTTTTTGGAGGGGAGTGGCGAACAGCTATGTAACGTGTGTTGCTGTAAACATATGACTAATCGTAAAACTAAATTTGCACCTGAGTTAAATTTGTGACGGAAACAACTGAATTATTGGAGTAACCTTTTTTCATTTTACCTACAATGAGCTGTAAGGGGGGAAAAACGTTTGATTTTCGTTTTTATGCTTTGCAGGGAACGAGACTGGTCTACAAGCATTTGGCGACACTATACTTCATCTTTGTCTTTGATAGCTCTGAGAATGAGCTTGCCATGCTCGACCTCGTACAAGGTAACTTAACTCCTTCCCCACGGAATTGTTTCTTCCATTACTATAAATGATAGCCGTGTGCAATGGAAAATTGAGGCTGCATAGATTTGCATGAGGAACTAATTATGTTCAGTGTGTTATCATGCTTCGCATTTTTTGAAATGTTTCCGTACAGTCTACTTCCCCCGGTGGCTGTTTATCTCATTACTGTGATTCTTTGAGTTCATTCTCCATACACTACTTGTTTACATTTTTGTATTCCGTATTTCCAGTGCAAATTCTGATTCTTGCTAAGCACTTATGCATACCACTGCACTACTATTGGTTCTAAAAAACTGTCACTGCACTAACACAAACATGCATTCCTTTGTACATCTAACACTCAGTGAATTGTTCATCTTCTTTCTCCTCTGTTTGTCACTTTAAGATTCTTGTATGACCTGTTTGAAGAGATCAACTAATCTTCTTGTCACAGTTTTTGTTGAAACATTGAATAGGTGCTTCAAGAATGTATGTGAGCTTGACATTGTATTTAACTTCAACAAGGTACAGTGATTCTCTTTGTTTGGTATTTTATTCTGGATAGTCACTGCTATAATAAATAAAATCCACAATAGCATTGGTGTTTTTTATCCTCGTCTGCAGCATGGAATAGTTTTTTGATACACGGTTCATATAAAATCATATGTGCAATTGCCCAATGTAACAAATACTTGAATCTAACAAGACTTACAATGCTGGATTACTGCATATCTGTTTCATTTTGCACTACTGATCAAATTATTACAGTTGGAATTCGAAGAAACATTTTCTGACTTAAAACTATATGTTGTTAAATCATGCTGGTGTTTCACTGAAGTTCTGTAGTACCTTGGCAGTGGGCACCTCAAACTTACAGAAGCATGTACTCCCTCCGTTCCAAAATAGATGAATCAACTTTGTACTAACTTTAGTACAAAGTTAGTACAAAGTTGAGTCATCTATTTTGGAACGGAGGGAGTAGCTAGATCCATCTGTTTGAGCGTTAATTAATACGGGGCAGAGGGAGTAGTATTTATTTTACATCTCAACCAAAGATCAACATCATAATTGAAATGGTAACTTATAAATTCTGTAGAGATTAGGATAAACAAATAGGTATGAAATACCAAATCTTCTGGAGCTGTTAGACAGCATATAACTATAAGTGAGCATTAGTGTCCTGTAGTCTACTAACAGTCTGGCAGAGAGCTTGAAGAAAGTGTAGGAAGGGCCAATCCAATATAACATGCCAATGGACCTGTTAAAAGAGGGTCGATAACTTTTTTTTAGTAAGCAATGCTGACAATCGATACTTGAGAACTTTTGGAATGGAAGGCTAGGGCCACCTCTTGCCCTGAATAAACTCTAAACCTACTGGTGCCTATGATGCCATTGCCCTTTACTGCTCCATCCCCTGCTTTCTGTAGTGTCTACACCATGCATATATGTAGAGATGCACATTCTTTCTTTTCAGAGTTCAGATCAAACTCCAATGGTTCATCAGCAGCCTTTTCTTTCTCATGTCATAGTGATGGGTAATACTACTTCAAAATAACGACCATTCTCTCTTGGTTCATTATAATATGATGAAATGCAGCTTCACACAGTTTTGGATGAAATGATACTGGGAGGACAAGTGATTGAAACAAGTTCAGAGCAAATAATGAAATCTGTAGAAGAGATTGCGAGGTTTTTACTCCCTTCTGCATTCAACTGCCATATCATTTATTCACGCGCATGTGCAATTTTATAACACGATGATTGCTACTTGACACAGGTTAGAGAAACAATCAAGCACAACTAGCCTCATACCAAAGTCGATATCGGAGCGTTTCAGCCGTTAAAATTTTCCACTTGTGTTTCGGACTGACAGTTTTGGAGACTTGAGCAAAAGAAATCAAATTGATGATCATATCTCAAATGGTCTTTCAGTTCTCTGAAGTCTTGAGCTTCTGCCATTCAACATGAAAACCTATTGGCTGACGTGCACATCATATTGTCTCCCTCCCCAGAGTTGTAAGTTGTAACCTGAAATGTGAAGCTGGCATGCCCAGTCTATACAGCTGTTATGTGTAAACTTATACAGTTGGAGTACTAGTCTAGTTATGTGGCTCTGTGACGGTGTGCAAATGTAGCAAGCCAGAGATTTATTTCTGACCACATTTCTATGGGGATATATGAGGTGTTTGAAGTTCCAACCCGGATCTATGTGGATGGTACAATCAACTCAGTCCGAAGTTATGCGTCCATCGCACATGAGAGTTTTTCTTGTAGTACCTCACTTGAGGGTGATGGGTGGGGGGACCCCACCAGTATACATTACTCAAGGGTGAATCGGTTCAAAGTAACCAGAGTTAGAGCATCTCCAATAGTATGTGTATATTTGGATGTCTATATATTCATATAGACAATGGTCTAAAAAGATTCTCTCATACACACATCCAGTTTTGCATCAGAACGTCTATATACAGGGACCATGACAGGTGGGCCATCACTGGGGAGAGGAAGAAATCATGATTGCAGCTGAGTTTGGACGACGCCTTCATATTGTCCAGGCGTGGACATTGTCGAGGTCGATTTAGAGGATGTGTATATTTGGACGACCATATAGACAAGCTGTTGGACGCCTGTTTTGGGCCCACGTCGTGGAAAACGAGTATAGACATCCATATAGACAAACTATTGGAGATGCTCAGAAGGTAGCGCGGTGCGCGAGGAGAGCTATTGACAGACATTTTTTTCCGATAAAGCGCGCTTTTATTATCTCAAAATATAGCATCAAACGGATACTAGGATGCACACAGCCAAACACCATTAGTTTGATAAATTATCTCAAAATATAGCATCAAACAGATACAAAGCATTAAGAGTATCACCCGGCCTCTGCATAACTAGGATGCACACAACCAAACACCAGTAGTTTGATAAACTGAAAGATAAAAGACCGACAATTCGGCAACGGTAGGGTCCATGGACCGACACTATGCCTATGTCGAAAGAGATGGTGGACCGATCCGGAGATTATGCTACTACCTATGTTGGGTAAAAACCTCCATAGCCACCTGCTCCAATAGCGTACACACTGCCTTGAACAGCGATTTGTACTCTGCTCGTTGTAGCGTACACCACATACGAAGTGAGTGCATACAACGAAAAATAACCTACAAAGGAGAGGCGTTTTTGTCATTGAAAACAACGTCATTTCTACATAGCCAAAGCAACCATAGTAAGGCATACGCTCCCACCCTTATTAGCGTTTCGTACCTATTTGAAATACCGTCTAGCCAATGACTAAAAATATTGGCAACACTTGTGGGCGGATACGAATTTGATGCTATTTGGATGGCTGGCCACGTAGAACGGGCAAATTTACATTGGAAAAAGATGTGTTTAATTGTCTCGACATGAGTACAAAAACCACACTTCTTACTTCCTGACCAGTTGCGTCGTGCTAGGTTGTCTTTTGTTAGCACAACTCCCCCGCGGAGATACCACATGAATATTTTAACTTTAAGTGGTACCTTCGCTTTCCAATTTTTCTTGTTATTACTCACCGGTACCTCAGAATGCGTGAGTGCATGATACATAGAGTCTACTGTGAAAGACCCAGATGCAGTAAGGTTCCAGTGAAACACATCCCGGCCTTGTGTCAGGTTAATCGAATCCAGACGGGACAAGTGATTATTCCATGACATAAGTCGGGTGCCAATCAAATCACGCATGAGCGAAATATTTGGCGGGGATGAGCTGAGCACTTGCGCAATAGTATTATTCTTATCGTGTGCAATGTTGTATAAGGCTGGGTATTGTTCTCAGAGACTAGCATTGCCTAGCCATATGTCTTCCCAAAACCGAATCTCCGACTCGTCCTTTATCGTGAAAGACCCAAAGCGAAGGAGATGTTTCTTTGCCGCCATTAGGCCAGCCCAAAAGCGTGAGTCTCCAGGTTCCTAATATACACGAGACACCGCCTTTTGGCCTATATACTTGTTGTGCAACATGGTTTGCCAAACACCATCCTCAGTAAGAAGTTTGAACAACCATTTACTAAGTAGGGCCTCATTCTTGACCTGCAGGTCATGAATACCAAGGCAACTCTGATCTTTCGGCCTACAAACCATGCTTCATTTGGCCAGCCTGTTGGGGATATGACTATCAGGCATGACCCGCCAGGAGGGGCCGGGTCATCCCTATGACGACTCATCTCCATGAAGCCCGAGAGCGTAATCAGAATGGCGGTTCATAGATAGGCTGAATAGAGGGCCCAAGCCCAAAGGCGGCTTAAGGCCCACGGTTATAAACCGCCATGTATGCATGACTTGTATTGTAAGGCATATGTAATTGGTCTCCGAGCCGGACACGTATATGAGCCGGCCGGGACTCTATAGACCGCAGGGCGTCGACCCGTGTATATAAGGGGACGAACCAGCGACGGCTTAGGAAAAAAAAACAACAGATCGAGAGCCAGGTTTAGCGTATTCGCTCCCCGGTCATCGAAACCCTAGCAATACCACCTCAAACTGGATTAGGCCTTTACCTTCTGTAAGTGCATCTAGTGCCCCTTAGTGACTTTGGTGTATTGAAGACTTATAGGTTAAGTAACTAATGCGTTTGTGAGTGTACACAGATCTATAAGTCTATGAGGAGTTTGATATTTACAGAAAATCGACCCTAAAAATGAAGTTCTTCATCTGAAGACTTTGATATTCTCAAGACTTTACGAAGACTTTGAAAGTGAAGAAATTGGTGTGACCTTGAAGACTTGGTATTCATTTGAGGAACATGAAGCGTGAAGACTTTTGTTTTCGTAGTTTCATTTTCTCTTTCTTGAGTCATAGGAAACACCGTCTTTGTTAAAGAAGGGGTCGAGGAAATACTAAGGAAAAATTTCCATTTGATGCTCAACTCAAAATCCTACACCTACCAATCCCTTGAGTGAAGCTTTTGGAAATCTCATACAGTTCAGTCAATTTCTTGATGTGATGAGACGAAGCTCTTACAGTCGTTGAGAATTTGTTCTGGCGAGGAGTTAGGAATTCGCCAGTCTGGTGCCTACACAATGAGGAACATGATAGCCCCGAGGAATTTGAGAGTCAAATTTCCGACCGTTCTTTGTCTTCTTGCGCGGCTGTCCCAAAATATCTTATCCACCTAACGGTCATATCATTGAAGGGCATTTATGTCTTATCATGTCGGGCTGCTCCCTAGGCTATAAATAGCCGCCCCTACAACCACCGGTGGTTGGCTGCTCCGAGAGAACTTGACACTTGTCATTTGAGAGCAACCCATCCTCTGAAGACTTTGAGAGAAAAACATCAAGTGAGGAAAAACCCAAAAGTGAGGAAAAACCCAAAACCCAAACCCCAACAAACCCAAAGTGATTGAGCATCACTGAAGAAATTGATCCTGAGTGGATCCGACGCTTGTTACCTTTGAAGACTGTGCTTCTTCCAGACGGTTAGGCGTCATGGTCTAGAGCATCCAAGAGGAATTGTGGATCGCCGAGTGACCAAGTCAGTGAAGGTTTGGAAGTCGCCTGAAGACTTACCACGAGTGTTTGGACGAGGTCTGTGTGACCTTAGTTCAAGGAGAATACGGTGAGGACTTGGTGTCCTGAGCTGCGTGCTTTCGATCGGGTGTCCGGGACTGTGTGTCCTCGAGTTTAAATACTCGGCCGCTCCAACCCAGACGTACAAGCTGAGGCCATTGGAACTGGTCTACCAAATCATTGTCTTCACCAACCTAATCGGTTCTATTTCCTCAACCCTTTCATTTCCTCATTCTTTGTGTTGAGTATTTGTTCATATCTGTGTTTGAAGACTTTGATGAAGACTTTCTCAATTTCCTCACTCAATTTCTTGATCTGTTTGTCTTCATCCTGTGTTATCCTGTGATTACGTTTTCAGACTCTGTGATTGTCTTCATTTCATCATGATGACTATGCTTGTAATCTGTTATGCTTACTTACAGTACTTATTCCCTGCAAGTAGTTCTTCGCTAAGGAATTTCCTCACCCGCAAATTCCTCGTTGAAGAATCCACAAAAATCGCCTATTCACCCCCCTAGTCGATATAACGCACTTTCAATTGGTATCGAGCAAGGTACTCCTTTGTTACATGTGATTTTGGTTTAACCACCGGAGTTTTAGTTATGTCGACCGCAGTATGATCAAGGTCTCAGCAGGTGTCCTACCTTCGATGGGACGGACTACCCCTCATGGAAGAACAAAATGCGAATGCATCTTGAAGCAATTGACAGCGATCTACGGTATGTTGTGACAAAAGGTGTTTCCTCACCACACCTTCTCCGAATGATGCCGATGTGAAGAGATTCAAGCAACTCGATTCTCAAGCGAAGAATATCATATGTGGCCATCGAGCAAAGGTCAATATGGAAGAGTGAGTGCTTTGGAATCGCCAAACTCATCTCGGGACATTTGTCCAAAGTAAATGAAGGTGTTTCAACTCAGCGTGACTCTCGAGTTGATGTTCTTGGAATCTCTTCAACCGCTTCAAAAGACTCGACAACGAAAATGTTCAACAAACCTTCGATCGCCTCACCGACATCTCAAATGAGCTTCAAGCACTTTGGGTGCCATGACATCACCGACCATGAGGTGGTGAAGAAATTGCTAAGATCGCTTGATTCCTCATTTGATACTCCGCACCGATGATACAAGAACGAAGTGACTACAAGTCTCTTGATCCTGCCGATATCCTCGAAAGGCTAAATACTCACGAAGTTCCAGCTATTGAAAGAGAGATCTCTATGGTTACGGCTATGGAAAACACGTGCCACGAAGGCCAAGGTCAGGTATGCGAATCTGAGAGTGAAGACTCTAGTAGCCTAGGAGATCCTGAAGAATTTGGCGAGGAGCTAGCACCGCTCGTGAAGAAATTCCAGAAATTCTCAAGACGTGGTCGCTTTGGAAAATCCTCAAGAAGCGGTGATTCCTCATCTAGTGACTATAAGAGAAGACTTTGTCACAAATGCAAGAAACCTGGTCACTATATCCAAGATTGTCCTCGGTGGGAAAAGGAATTAAGAAAGAAGAAACACAAGGATTACAGTTACGATGACGTGAAGAAGAAAAAGAAATCATCAAAATCTTCATCATCAAAATCCTCAAAACCTTCTTCTCACAAGAAGAGCAGCTCCAAAAAGGCTCGGGCATTCATTGGCAAGGAAATGGACTCAAGCTGAATCTGAGGAAAATGAGGAAGAGGAGGAGTCTGAAGAATCCGAATCTGGTGTGGCTAGTCCGGCTCTTGCTACGCTTTTGTTAGCAAGTCCATCTTCAACACTGAAGAAACCGACTCCACCGACAAGCCCGATGAGGATGATGATGACTACGCTCCCACCTATTGCTTCATGGCAAAAGGTGCTAAGGTACTAAACTTCACCTCCTCCTGAATCTAGTGAAAATGAATCGATGAGGATCTCAAGCCCAGCTACTCTAAACTTGCTAAGATTGCTATGAAACAACAAAGGGCTTTTGAGAAGGTTCAAAACATGCTAGATAAGAGTGATGATATGTTAGGTGAAGAAATGGATCGCACTCAAGCCCCGATCGAAAATCTTGAAACTTCGGTCTAGGCTTGACAACCTTCAAGGTCATCATAACACTCTCTTATCTCGATCATGAGAAACTTTCTTATGAATTTCTTCAAAGAAAGCAAGATCTTGAGAAGCTAAGAGTGAGTTATGAAGATCTTCAGAAGGAGCGCGATTCATTACTTGCTCAACAAATCAGCACTTCTCAAGAAGAATTTGTTCCTCCATGCTTAAAGTGCATTGAACGTGAAACTGCTAATTCTTCACCAGAATGTTCAAATGCTTCAACTGTTACAAATTCTTCACCTGCCTCTGCTGTCACTAATTCCTCATCTGAGGACATTGCTAGTATCATCGACGATGCAGATCGAAGGAATTGTACATGACAAGCATGTACAAAAGCCTCAAAGGGCATCAGACTCTGTGTGATGTGCTTAAAAGGAAGATCCTCAATAGGAACCCTAGGAAAGAGGGCATTGCCTTTGAGAGGAAACTCAATGCTGATGGAACGTATTGGAAGCTCGAGCGGTATCCCAAAACCTCATGGGTTGCTGCAAAGGGACCTCCATTGATCCATCTACCTTATCTGGTTTTACGTGTGAATTTCCTCATTCTCGCCGAAGTCATTTGACTCCAACTATAAACTGTTCAAAAATCAGAATGGTGAAGTATTTGCTAGATATGTTGGCACTAAGCTGCGAGGAACGGTTCCCTTATGAAGAAAATCTAGGTTCCCAAGAAGTGCCTTGAAAGTCTTCAGTGAATGTCCTCATGACACCACCAAAGGAAGAATAGGAACCCCAGATCAAATTCTTCATATGGACCAAATTCTTCATATGGATCCAAGTCCTCATACGGACCAAATTCCTCACGTGGATCAAATTCCTCAAAAGGATCAAAGTCATCATATGATTATCATCGTGCTAACAACTCTGTTTCGCAGGGTAGAGCTAAGGGCTATGAATATGTGCATTATTCTTCAAACCAATATGTTCATAAGTCCTCAAAGAATTTCTCTGCTTATTCATATGCTTACCCTAACCCCTCTTATGTGAAACGAAATGGTTTGGCCTCCATGCCACCATTCTCGTATGGTGCTTTCATGAGAATGATGAACTCTTTGCCACCCCTTCAGATGTGGGTGGTGAAGAAAAAGAACTAATCTCTTCTGCAGGGTCAGGTCTCAGGCGTGCCTAAACGTCTCAAGAATTTCTTGAGGGCACGACAAAATGCACGAAAGGACGCAGCTAATCATGATGAAATGAACTTTCATTTCACACGTCCTCCCATCGCTTATCTCGAATACCGATCGATGAAATTCATCTCGATGAACTTGATATCATATTCTTCACCGATGAAGTATATGAGATCGTAAGTTGTACTAATTCATCTGCAGGATGATCAACCCAAAGCCACCGAGTGGGTTCTCGATAGTGGATGTACAAATCACATGGTGGTGACAAGAATCTATTGATGGATGCTACCTTATCACCTTCACATCACAGCATATCATCTTTGCCGACAAAGGCAAAAGTCGTATTGGGACTTGGTAAGGTTGCTATCTCTAAGGACATGCACATGGACAAAGTCATGCTTGTTGAGTCTTTAGGATATAACCTCATGTCGATCTCAATGCTTTGTGATCTTGATATGGTTGTTATCTTTGGCAAGTATCGTTGTGTTGTGATTATGGGAGCTGACAATTCCAAAGTCTTCGAAGGCTTTAGGAGAGGAGACTTGTATATTGTTGACTTCTCTACAGGACCACAACCAGCCGTGTGCCTACTTGCAAAAGCTTCAGAAGGCTGGCTATGGCATCGACGACTTGGTCACGCAGCATGAGAAATTTGCACACGCCATGCGAAGAAGAAGCATGTCATTGGCATTGAGAATGTCAAATTCCTCAAGGATCACCTATGCGAACTGTGAAGCTGGAAAAATGACCAAGGCCAAGCATCCAAATAAGACTATCATGACCACTACTCGTCCCTTCGAATTGCTTCACATGGACCTCTTTGGTCCCAATCATTATTCAGCTATCGTTAATGAAGCATCACTATATGGCTTTGTTATTGTTGATGATTACTCTCGTTACACATGGGTACACATTGTTACTTACAAAAATCAAGTGCGTGAAGTCTTCAAACGATTTTCCTCGAGGGCTTCAACTAACTTTGGTGTGAAGATCAAGCACATCAGAGTGACAATGGAACCGAGTTCAAGAATTCGGTCTTGATGACTATCTTGATGAACTTGGTATCACTCATGAGTTATCTGCTCCTTATACTCCTCAGCAAAATGGCATCGTGGAGCGCAAGAACAGAACTCTTGTTGAGATGGCTCGCACTATGCTTGATGAATACAAAACGCCTAATCATTTCTGGATTGAAGCAATTGACACCGCGTGCCACATCATCAACAGAGTATATCTTCACAAATTCTTCAAGAAGACTGCCTATGAACTCCTCACTGACAAGAAACCTAATGTAAGTTATTTCAAAGTCTTCGGTGCTAAATGCTGGATTAGAGATCCTCACCACAACTCTAAATTTGCACCGAAAGCACATGAAGGTTTTATGCTTGGTTACGGAAAGGACTCGCACACCTACTGAGTCTTCAACATCGCTCTTCACAAGATTGTTGACCTTTGTAGATGTGCGGTTCGATGAAACTAATGGCTCGCAAAGAGAGCACCTACCTTCAGTGTTAGATTTAACCAGACCGAGGATTCTATCGGGTTCAAGGCAACCGAGGATGTCATTCCTCTCAAGAAACTGCTGAAGAATTCATTCACAGACGTGAAGAACGCCGAGCTGATGCACTGAAGATAATGCTCAAGAAAATGGTGCTTTGAGGAAAATGATCAAATTCCTCGACGACAACCAGCTCATCCTCGCGTTGCAAAAGAAGCGCAAGTTGACAAGATCATCGATGACATTGAAGCGCCAGTCCTCTCACACGCTCAAAAGCTTCACATTTATCTAACTTTTGTGGGCACTATGCTTTTGTCTCTATCACGTAGCCCTCTAAGGTAGATGAAGCATTTACGAGCCGAGTGGATTCAGGCCATGCAAGAAGAATTACATCGATTCGAGCTCAACAATGTCTCGAACTGGTCAAACGTCCGGATCCTCGCAAGCATAATATCATTGGCACAAAGTGGATCTATCGCAACAAGCAAGATGAAAATGGTCTTGTGGTGAGGAATAAGGCACGACTAGTAGCTCAAGGCTACACGCAGTTGAAGGAATTGATTTCGATGAAACTTTTGCACTGCCGCTAGACTTGAGTCTATTCGCATATTACTCGCCTATGCTAACCATCACAATATCACTTTATATCAAATGGATGTGAAAAGTGCATTCCTCAATGGTAAGCTTGAGGAAGAAGTATATGTTGCTCAACCCCGTGTTTTGAAGATCCAAAGAATCGACAAAGTCTTCAGACTCAATAAGGCCCTCTATGGCCTCAAGCAAGCCCCTCGGGCGTGGTATGATACATTGAAGGAATTCTTCGTGAAGAATGGCTTCACACCGGTTCACTCGATCCTACTCTCTTTACTAAATCTTATGATGGTGAACTTTTGTGTGCCAAATATATGTTGATGATATTATCTTTGGTCAGATCTTGACCAACGCTATAGTGATGAATTTGCCTACATGATGAGTGAAGAATATCAAATGTCTATGATGGGAGAGTTGAAATTCTTCTTAGGTCTTCAAATTCGTCAACAACACAATGGCATATTCATATCTCAGAGAAATACCTCAAAGATGTCCTGAAGAAATTCGGCATGCAAGACCGCAAAGGTGTCAAAATTCCTATGCCCACAAATGGCCATCTATGCACCGATGAAAATGGTATTGACTTGATCACAAGGTATACCGCTCCATGATTGGTTCCTTATTGTACTTATGTGCATCTAGGCCAGATATAATGCTTAGTGTTTGCATGTGTGCCCGATTTCAAGCTACACGAAGGAATCACACCATAAGGCTGTGAAGCATATTCTTCGATATCTAGCTCACACACCAACACTAGGATTATGGTACCCCAAGGGCTCTACTTTTGATCTCATTGGATATTCTCGACTCGACTATGCTGGTGATCGTGTGGACCGCAAGTCAACATCTGGTACTTGTCATTTCCTCGGACGATCTTTGGTGCATTGGTCCTCGAAGAAACAGAATCTGCGTATCAATGTCTCATCGGAAGCTGAATACATTGCTTTGGCTCGTGTTGTGCTCAATTGCTATGGATAAAGCAAACCCTCAAGGACTACGGCATCAACGTGAAGAATGTGCCTCTCTATTGTGACAATGAGAGTGCCATCAAGATTGCTCACAACCCAGTTCGGCACTTTCGAAGACAAAGCACATTCAAATTCGTCATCATTTTCTTCGTGATCATGTGTTGAAGGGCGACATCTCCATCGAAAGCACGTGAAGACTGAAGAACAGCTAGCTGATATCTTCACTAAGCCCTTGGATGAGAAGAAATTTAGCAAGTTGCGGTGTGAGCTAAATATCTTAGAATCTTGAATGTTCTTTGAAAAGGACACACATCCTAACACTTATGCAAAATTGATGACTTAGATGTGCAACACATGAAGAAATGTTTCTCTTCAATCAATGAAGAATAACACTCTAAGTGTGAAGAAATTAATGAAGAAATTGATTCTCAGAACCCTACGACAATTGTACGCGGTGTCTGAAATCATCATTCTTATACGGTGGGTCTCGCCACCACCAAAGTTGAAATCTTCAATTTGAGTTTTTCCTCGGTTTTGAAATTCTTCAGTTTTTCAAATTCTTCAACTTTGCAAAATCTTCACTATTTCCGTCGTCTTTCTTCATTGGCTATATACATATATGGGTTTATGTCCTCTACAGCATTCACTTATGGCTATTTCCTCAAGTCGCTTTTTATGCTAAGTGAATGTGATCGGACCCTTCCCCCTCTATGCTATACTCAACCCAATCCGTTCACAAAGTCTTCATGTGCGTTCTACTTTGAAACTCGTTCAAAATCTTCACTGTGTCCTTGACAGCTGAAGAAATTGCGAACGGAACTTTAAAACGAATCTTATCCAGACCTTCGTTTTTGCCGCTCAAACCGTTCCGCATCCCACGATGCATTACTTTATTCACCCATGATCGTACACGATCTCCACTACACGGTACGTGGGTGACACATGTCGTGAGAAGGGAAATGGTTAGGGGCATGTTCGTCCTAAATCTTCGGGCGACCCGTTTTTCACCGCGTCTATAAATATCCCTCTCCCCTTCCTCACTCTTTTACTCTGCTCGACCTCTCTCCCGCCGAGTTCCTCAAACCCTAAGCGCCGCCGCTTCTCCATCGTCGCCGGTGAGGAAAAGCTTCATCGCCTTGACCTCGTCGCCGACGATTTCGCGCCGACCGCGGAAATCTTCACTCATTGCCGTCGTAGCTGTCTTCCTCCGCCAAGTTAGGGCGTGGAAGATCTGAACAGACGAACTTCCCAACTGTTCTTCTCAGTTCGTCGTGTTCTTCACTTCGGGTAATTAAAAGTTACTTTTATTACTCGCTTTGATTCTCAAATTTTCTTCAAATTCTTCAAAGGTGTTTATTCCTCAAATCTTCACACATATGAACACCTCAAATCTCTTGACTCGTTTCTCTAAGCTATGATTTTCTTCAAGATTCCTCAATTGTGTGGATCCTCGATCTATACAACTCTGGAACCTAAGACAAAGAACGCTTAGTAAAATTCTTCAAGGCTCATCTGGTCAAATCCTCAAAACTTTTTTTTTAAAAACCTTCTGAGAACGCATATGACCTCTTCAAATTCCTCGCACCTATACTGCTCCACGTACAAATGTCCGCCGCTGAATCCCTAGGTTCTCATCAACTTAACTCATTTGCAGCGTTCCTCGAAGAAAAACTGCACACTTCTTCAGAGAACTCAATTGTTCAATTTCCTCAATCAAGAAAATGGCGGATGGTAAGAAGCCACGTAAGGGAGGAAAGAAACCCGAGGTTATGACTGCGTTTGAAATCCCCGAGGATATATATGCCGACTCATCGCACACCAGATGAAGAAAGCAAAAATCAACGCAAGGTGCGTATTCAGAAGATTGAACGGAGATGGGCACGGGAATGGAGGGAATATAGATATGTAACTCCTAAGTACATGAAGAAATTCGCTCTTAATCCTCCATGCCCAAGAGCTCCTTTGGCACCGGGCCAAATATCTGATCCCACAAGCATCAAACGAGGTGAGGACTTTCCTGATGAATGGGCTAAACGCCAAGCAAAATTGGCAAAGCAAGCAAAGGAGGCAGTGAAGAAATTCAATGAGGATTCTGCCGCTACTCGCCACAGAGGTCTCGGTCAAACCGAGGAAATCAATGCAAAAGAAGCCTGCGCATAAGCCAAGTGCTTCATCATCTGCGCCCTCACGGCCAAGTTCCTCAAAGCACCTTCCAAGCAAATTCCTCAAACAGCTGCTGCTCCACCAAAGTCCTCAACAGCTCCGTCAAAACCTTCAGTTCCTGTGCACCTAGCTACATGTCAAAGGACTGCTGGCTTTTCAATTGCCTCAGGCATCTCTGCAAGTTCCTCAGCAGCTCCCATTTCTTCAACTGGTCCGACTCAGCAGAAGACCAAAGCAACAATGGGCGAGGTCCTCGGCCTAGCCCAACGAAGAAAATGGTTGCATTCCATGTGCCATCGATGATGAGGCATCTGATGAAGAACTTCATGAAAATCATCGAGAGACCGTCAAGTAAGGGCCGCTAGAGCCAAAGGTACATCTGTGCCCTTTGCTATTGGACCGAAGAAAGTCCTCGACTTTATTGATCTCTCGCACAATGATCCCAATACCCCTCTGCCCGACCTTCATTTGACACTGGACAAAGTCATATGTTGACTCACTTCATAGCTGAAGAAAAATGGAAGTATGAAAAGGCGAGGGAAATAAAAAGGCTCAATACAGGAAGGAGAAGTTCACGAAGAAAAAGCGTTGTCAAGATGACACACGAGGAGCTTCTCCAGTCCGGATGAAATTCAAAACCTCAAGCAAAACTTCGATTCATACAATGCTGATTGGCAAGGAGCCAAGGTCGATTCGTCAACTGACGAAGAATCTCTAAATGTTCTTTGTCCCAATGCAACATGAAATTCCTCAGTCGTAGCCTCAGCTCAGCCTCTTGAAGAAAAATGCCAAGACCGCTGATGACGTTCAGCCTGGCGATGAAAACGTTGATTCCGAGGCTGATGATCCCATTCCAAATTGAAGAAATTGCGGGGCACCCACTAGTGGTGCGCTGAAGAAATTGCTCAAGACAGAGGAACTGCATCGATTGCTCTGAAGAAAGCTGAACCAAATTCCTCGGCTCCTCCTGCGCCAACTCCAACTCCAATTCTTCCATCTGCTTTTGATGTGAAGAAAACCAAGGCCGCTTGAGCGAGCTGCTGAAGAAAAGGAAAGCATCACCGTCCAGATTCTTGGTTGTGAAGAAAATGAAGCCAATGACCAGCTCATTCGAAACTCCAATTGATGCCGTTCCAATTTCCTCCATACCATCAAAGGAAGTTGTTCCTTTTGGAGAAGACTATGAGATCCCAATAGGATCCGATGAAGAACATCGATGTCGCTTCATCGAGCAACTTGATGAAGAAATTGAAGTGGATGCCATCCCTTCAACCCCAGTTATTTCCTCATCGGACTATGAAATTCCTCGGTGGTCTGAGGAAATTGAAGATGAAGATGTGGATATTGGATGCACCACACCGGTTATCAATGATGACTTTTGGGAAAGTCGACATCCCAATACTCCTCTCTTCACCCCGCTCCAACAGATTCCTCGATCCTCTGCACAAAGCAGTCCGAATCGACTCTGAAGAAAATCAACCCACTGGTTCTGTGCATGAAGAAATTCCAGCCACTAGTGCTGATGAAACTGCTGCTGCTGCTAATCCTCAGACTGCACCTGTTGAGGAACAAGCAATTCCTCAGCCTGAAGAACCTGAACTTACGATTCCTGAGGTGGTGATGCAACTCACTGACACCCCTCTGCCCAAGAAAAAGAATCCGTTCTCAACCAAGCAAAAGTTCAAGACTGAAGATTTCTTTGCCGAGCACGTATTCTTCACTGAATATAATCCTTATGATTACGCTTTCCGGATTAGGAAGAGGCGCTTACGGACTGCCGGCCAAGCCAACTTCTATTCCTCGGTGCTCTTCAACAAGGATAAAATCTTCGATCATGCTCATATTCCTCATGTGGATATGGAGTCCTTTGCCGAACTTTGAGCCGATCCTCGGTGTTCTTCACGGCGCAGGACTTCTAAATTTCTGCACCGATATTTGTGGCTGGAATGAAGAGCTAATTCTTGATTTTATGCAACACCGCACATCACCGGAGACGCGAAGACGTAAACTCATGGGTCTTAGATTGGATGACCGAAAATACTCACTACAAGGCACCAAAGAACTGAATTGCTTCGTGCCCTACCTCTCGATCCTCCACTTGATGGTGCACGTCGTATCTATAGCGAACGAGCTTACAAATCACTATATGCAAGTCTTGATGAAGCCTTTGAAGCCAAGGCAGGCCCCAAGAACCAAATTCCTCGTCAAGGAATTATTATATGTGCCTCGGACAGTCTATCTGACGAAGACAATGAGTCCAATCAAAGGTCACGACTCGAATGATGAAGAAGTCGTTGGCATCATGAAGAATATGCTTTTCAACATCATCCATGGCGTTCCCGTCAACTTCCATGATTTCTTCATGAGGACTCAGGCAAACATTGCTATGTCACCATTTGAGCTGAAGCCTTATGCGCCTTGGATTATCAGATTCATCAGGACAAGGTCTTCACTCAATTACAAAGCTGATACTTTGAACCACTGCAGCTACTTGCCCCCGATTGAAGTCCTCAAACGGACATTTACCTCAAATGATGACAAGGGCAAGGCTACTGCTGTGATCGATGAAGACATTCGTCCATTGGATGGACAGTTTCGCAAAGCAGCATCCTACTCCACCAATGATGACTCTGCCACACATGACTCAGCCGCAAATACCTCAGTCAAGCAAAATCCTCAAGCTCGCACCGTGGTGATGGTGATCGTGAGTTACTCCTCGGTCTTCATCGGAAGGTTGATCGCAATCATAAATGGGTCAAGCGTCGGTTTGGTTCAATTCTTCACAACATGACCTCAACACACAATGCGGTGAAGAAAAACCACTACTACCTTCATGAAACCTTCAAGCGCTTTTGGGCTGTTCTTTCACATGTCTACAAAGTGAAGAAGAACTGTCTTCAATGGGTCTCAAGGAAGAATTTGACTGGTCTGCACCTCCTCAGAAGAAATTCAAGAAGGTCAAAGTTCCTTCCTTGGTGGCCAGCTCCTATTCTTCATCTCGCGACACTGATGAAAATGAAGACTTGGAAGACACCGCGGCTGGTCCTACTTCAACAAACAACCCCGACAATGCTGGCGCTCCGTCTTCAACTTGAAATTCTTCAAGAGCGTTAGTCCTCAGTTTCGATCCATTTGGTCATTCGATGACAAAGGGGAAGAAATTTGAGTTAGTCTTCAAGCGGGTCTAGTTTTTGTCTATATACCGTATTTTATTAAGTTACAACTCTCGTTCTTCCAAACCTTTTATTGGATCGAGTTGTAATCTTAAACCCTATGGTGCTTTGGTACTTTTGATGCATTATGATTTTGCACTATGCTTCATAGCAAATCTACTTGTGCTCGATACTTTATGTGCTATGATTCCTCATGCTGAATTTCATCAAGCACCATATTTCATCATGCATTTCAAATTCTTCATATTATATGTCAAATGCGTATGAATTACAAGATATAGGGGAGATCTCCATGATTCAATTCTTCAAGTGTGCATTGCCTCAAAAGCAAATTCCTCACTATGCACATCTTCGTGGGGAGTTCTTCTATATCTTGCAATCAAATTCCTCATTATCAGTATTTACAATTCATATGTTTATCCTCGTTGAAAACTTAACCCATATTGTCATCAATCACCAAAAGGGGAGATTGTAAGTGCATCTAGTGCCCCTTAGTGATTTTGGTGTATTGAAGACTTATAGGTTAAGTAACTAATGCGTTGTGAGTGTACACAGGTCTATAAGTCTATGAGGAGTTTGATATTTACGAGAGAAAGTCGACCCTAAAAATGAAGTTCTTCATCCGAAGACTTTGATATTAGAAGACTTTACGAAGACTTTGAAAGTGAAGAAATTGGTGTGACCTTGAAGACTTGGTATTCATTTGAGGAACATGAAGCGTGAAGACTTTTGTTTTCGTAGTTTCATTTTCTCTTTCTTGAGTCATAGGAAACACCACCGTCTTTATTAAAGGGGTCGAGGAAATACTAAGGAAAAATTTCCATTTGATGCTCAACTCAAAATCTTACACCTACCAATCCCTTCATTGAAGCTTTTGGAAATCTCATACAGTTCAGTCAATTTCTTCGATGTGAGAGAAGCTCTTACGGTCGCCGAGAATTTGTTCGATCGAGGAGTTAGGAATTCGCCAGTCTTGAATTGCCTACACTGATGAGGAACATGATAGCCCCGAGGAATTTGAGAGTCAAATTTTCGAAGCGTTCTTTGTCTTGCCGCCTTGACTGTCCCAAAATATCATATCCACATAACGGTCATATCATTGAAGGGCATTTATGTCTTATCATGTCGGGCTGCTCCCTAGGCTATAAATAGCCGCCCCTACAACCACCAGCTGGTTGGCTGCTCCGAGAGAACTTGACACTTGTCATTTGAGAGCAACCCATCCTCCGAGGACTTTGAGCGAAAAACATCAAGTGAGGAAAAACCCAAAAGTGAGGAAAAACCCAAAACCAAACCCCAACAAACCCAAAGTGATTGAGCATCATCAAGAAATTGATCCTGCGTGGATCCGACGCTTGTTACCTTTGAAGACTGTGCTTCTTCCAGACGGTTAGGCGCCATGGTCTAGAGCATCCAAGAGGAATTGTGGATCGCCGAGTGACCAAGTCTGTGAAGGTTTGGAAGTCGCATGAAGACTTACCATGAGTGATTGGACGAGGTGCATGTGACCTTAGTTCAAGGAGAATCTGGTGAGGACTTGGTGTCTGAGCTGCGTGCTTTCGGTGATCGGGTGTCCGGACCGTGTGTCCTCGAGTTTAAATACTCAGCCGCTCCAACTGACGCATAACCGAGACAGCAGTTGGAACTGGTCTACCAAATCATTGTCTTCACCAACCTAATCGGTTCTATTTCCTCAACCCTTTCATTTCCTCATTCTTGTGTTGAGTATTTGTTCATATCTGTGTTTGAAGACTTTGGTGAAGACTTTCTCAATTTCCTCAGCTCAATTTCTTGATCTGTTTGTCTTCATCCTGTGTTATCCTGTGATTACGTTTTCATACTCTGTGATTGTCTTCATTTCATCATGATGACTATGCTTGTAATCTGTTATGCTTACTTCTGAGTACTTATTCCGCTGCAAGTAGTTCTTCGCTAAGGAATTTCCTCACCGGCAAATTCCTCAGTGAAGAATCCACAAAAATCTCCTATTCACCCCCCTGTAGTCGATATAACGCACTTTCACCTTCACCGCAAGGGGCCGAACCAGTAGAAAATCCTCGTGTCCTTTGTCCTATTTAACCCCTTTAAGCTAACTTCATTGCGATGGCTCCACGACTAAGTCCTCACACTAGGATATCTGACGTGACAATTCCACGACAGTTGGTGCCCACCGTGGGGCTATGGCACCATGGTTTCAAGTTCTTGGAGGGCAACATCGAAGGGCTCAAGGGATACGCGGTGGGCCAAATGACCAAGAGTCATCACGGCAAGCTCTACATCGACGATGCAGGCTGGGGCCCCGAGGCCGGCTCAATTGAGTACGAGTACCCGGGTCCCCTTCGGCGGAATTCATGCCTTCATTGGCAAAATCGGCGAACCGGGCCCTGAGCCGGACATCTGCACCGACATCATCGAGACGGCTCAACGTGCGAGACCCGCCCGAGTTCATCCCGCCATGGGGCGTGCCTTCGTGGGATTCATTAATGGTGCGGAATCTGAATCGGTATCTAACGGTGAGACTGTTATCTATTCAGATGGCGATTTATCCACCTGTGAGACCGAGTCATTGTACCAACTGCAAGATGGCCGGCTTGGGGGCTGTTCCGATGGCGACAGTATTCCGGACCCCTACGATCCGCCGAACCGGGTTGCGATTTTCATGGCCGGTACGCAGCCGGTGCTGCACTCATCGATCGCGCAGCAAAGATCGATTTCCGCCAAGCCGGCGGCGGCTGCCGGGCAGAGGCCTGTCGCGCCGCGGCTCGAGCTTTAATCGACCTGATAAGTTGACAGCATTGTTAACAACGGTAGTTAACTCGGCGGATCAGGATCAGCACAATGCGGCGGTTGCAAAATTGCGTGATGAGATAGCATGGGCTAAGGAGGAACTAAACGCGGAAAACGCGAGGATGGCTGAGGAGCGAGCCGCTTTGGATGCTCAGGCGCAATGGATTCAGTCGGAGTCGTACCGGCTCATGCTAGATCAGAACGCTTCAAATGACGTCATGAGAAGGAGGCATCGGAGTCATCTGCCCCCGGTTTATGAGGCGAGAAATCTCTTCAACACGCCAAGAGCAGGAACCAGTAACCCGGCAGTGGTGAACCGGGTCGAGACACCCGGGATGGGCACGCCGGTTCAGCCACGTACGACAGACCCGCCTCGTCAGAGCAATAACCCACCGCAGCACGTGCCGACGCCACCAGGTCATTACTCTAACCCTTTGGATAACATGATCGCTGCAGCGTCACGCCTGGCGGCTCTCCCGGTTGAAGGTGAATCTCTGACGGCGGTTGAAATGCGGAGGGCTAGAGCTCCTTGATCGCTTTGGTTCAGCGGGCTTATTCTTCTGATCGTGACAGGATTCATTCCACCCCTCGCCCGAGCCGGAGTTACAGCAGGCATGTCGATGAGCCGACTGTGTCAAGCAGTGGACGAAACCATAACCCGCCCAGAGGACATAACCCGGCGGGCGGGGGTGCTGAGGCTCAGAACGTAGTGGATCAAGGTAGAGCATGTCGGGAGGCCGAGCTGGCGGCTCAATATGCGGCCCGTCAATTTTCTCCGGCTCGTCCAACAACTTCGATAGAGCCGGGCATGACCTCTAGGAATTTGGGCGTGCCGTGTTTGGTGCCGGCTCTGTGCAATGAGGCCTGGATCGATAGTTATGAGATGGCCATGGAATTGCTGGATGTTAGCGAAGCTGCGTGTGCTAAGTACTTTCCCCTGATGTTGGAAGGAACGACCCGTACTTGGTTTAAAGGGCTCCCCTCCAATTCTATTGGATCATGGGCTGAGCTAAAGGCCCAGTTTATCCAGAACTTTAAAGATACATGCAAGCAGCCCGTGTCAATTATCGATTTAGCCTCATGTGTACAAGAAGAAGGTGAGTCGACGACTCATTGGGTGCGCCGGGTCTCAACAATCCTGCACTCGTCGGATCGCATCAAGGCAGACTCATCGGTCTTAATGTTGGAAAACAACTGCCGTTTCACACCCCTGAAGCAGAAATTGGGACGGCTCAAACGCCACTGCAATGACATGGGGACGCTCATGGCGGCTCTGGTTAAGTATGCTGACTCTGATGGTACCAAGGACTCCGAGTCTGATGACGAAAAGCCGGGGAAGGGAAAGAAGAGCAGTAATACTAAGGGGCAGCAGCATAACCCGGCGAACCAGGGAGGTAACGGTAAGCGCAAGGATGATAATAGTTTTGACTTTGTGGATAACACCAATGCACAGAATAATGGTCAGCATCGTAAGGGTAAGCCGCCCCCACAGGCTGCAGGATCAGGCATCAATCTTGAGCAGCTGTTAAATCAGCCCTGCCCAAGACACGGGACATGAGAAAGGCCATCTTCGATGTTGGGGAACGTAGTAATTTCAAAAAAATTCCTACGCACACGCAAGATCATGGTGATGCATAGCAACAAGAGGGGAGAGTATCGTCCACGTACCCTCGTAGATCGCTAAGCGGAAGCGTTATGATAACACGGTTGATGTAGTCGTACGTCTTCACGATCGACCGATCCTCAGTACTGAACGTACGGCACCTCCGCCTTCAGCACACGTTCAGTTCGGTGACGTCCCACGAACTCACGATCCAGTAGGGCTTGAGGGAGAGTTTCGTCAGCACGACGACGTGGTGACGATGTTGATGAAGCTACCGACGCAGGGCTTCGCCTAAGCACCGCTACGATATGACCGAGGTGGATTATGGTGGAGGGGGGCACCGCACACGGCTAAGAGATCAACAGATCAATTGTTGTGTCTATGGGGTGCCCCCCTGCCCCCGCGTATAAAGGAGCAAGGGGGAGGCGGCCTGCCAAGGAGGAGGGCGCGCCAAGGGGGGAGTCCTACTCCCATCGGGAGTAGGACTCCTCCTTTCCGAGTAGGAGTAGGAGAAGGGGGAAGGAGGAGGTGGAGAGAAGGAAGGAGGCGCCGCCTCCCTTGTCCAATTCGGACTGGGGCAAGGGGGGCCGCGTGCCACCTCCTGGCTGCCCTCTCTCTTCTCCACTAAGGCCCAATAGGCCCATTACATCCCCCGGGGGGTTCCTGTAACCCACCGGTACTCCGGTAAAATCCCGATTTCACCCGAAACTCTTTCGATGTCCAAATGTAGGCTTCCAATATATCAATCTTTATGTCTCGACCATTTCGAGACTCCTCATCATGTCCGTGATCATATCCGGGACTCCGAACTTCCTTCGGTACATCAAAACATATAAACTCATAATACCGATCGTCATAGAACTTTAAGCGTGCGGACCCTACGGGTTCGAGAACTATATAGACATGACCGAGACACATCTCCGGTCAATAACCAATAGCGGAACCTGGATGCTTATATTGGTTCCTACATATTCTACGAAGATCTTTATCGGTCAAACCGCATAACAACATACATTGTTCCCTTTGTCATCTATATGTTACTTGCCCGAGATTCGATCGTCGGTATCTCAATACCTAGCTCAATCTCGTTACTGGCAAGTCTCTTTACTCGTTCTTTAGTGCATCATCTCGCAACTAACTCATTAGTCACATTTCTTGCAAGGCTTATAGTGATGTGCATTACCGAGAGGGCCCCGAGATACCTCTCCGACAATCAGAGTGACAAATCCTATTCTCGATCTATGCCAACTCAACAAGTACCATCGGAGACACCAGAGCACCTTTATAATCACCCAGATTACGTTGTGATGTTTGGTAGCACACAAAGTGTTCCTCCGTGTCGGGAGTTGCATAATCTCATAGTCATAGGAACATGTACAAGTCATGAATAAAGCAATAGCAGTAAACTAAACGATCAAGTGCTAAGCTAACGGATTGGGTCAAGTCAATCACATCATTCTCCTAATGATGTGATCCTGTTAATCAAATGACAACTCATGTCCATGGCTAGGAAACTCAACCATCTTTGATCAGCAGGCTAGTCAAGTAGAGGCATACTAGTGACACTATGTTTGTCTATGTATTGACACATGTATTATGTTTCCGGTTAATACAATTCTAGCATGAGTAATAAACATTTATCATGATATGAGGAAATAAATAATAACTTTATTATTGCCTCTAGGGCATATTTCCTTCATTCGCACCTCTGGAAGGATTGCTTCATTATGAAGGAGTTCAAAAATTCGAATTTTTACCAAGACGGTCATGGACCGGCTAGCGGTTCAGGATCCGACTTTCAGGGACCGGGTTACGGCGGTGGTGGCTCTAACTCCGAATTTCAAGGAAATCAAGGCAATCATGGCAACCAAGGTGGTTACAATCAACAGAATAACCAGGGGAATCAACAACAGCAACAATCTGGTTATCAGAGCAACCCAAAACAGTTGAATAGTGGACAATATCATGTCTTTACCACTAGCTTATGTAAGCGTGACCAGAAGCTTCATAAGAGGGCAGTCAATGCCGTTGAGCCGGTGGTTCCCCGTTACTTGCGCTGGTTTGAGCAGCCCATTGTATGGAGCCGGGAGGATCACCCGCCTCGGGTTGACAATCCGGGCCACTTGGCTTTGGTAGTCGCACCTCAGGTCGGAGGATATAAGTTCACCAAGGTACTCATGGATGGAGGGAGCAACATCAATATCCTTTATTATGAAACCTTCTGCCGCATGGGGTTGACTAATAAAAACCTTAAGCCGTCCAACACCGTTTTCCATGGCGTGGTGCCTGGTAAGTCGGCTTATTCGGTTGGTAAGATAGCTCTGGAGGTTGCTTTTGGAGATGATCATGACTCTAGGTCGGAGACACTGACCTTTGAAGTGGTTAAAATCCACAGCCCATATCACGCTCTGTTTGGACGGCCGGCTTACGCCAAGTTCATGGCGCGGCCTTGTTATGTATATCTGCAACTCAAGATGTCGGGTCACAAGGGAACCATCACGGTGCATGGGAGTTAGAGGATAGCCTTGGAGTGTGAGGAATGAGACGCTGCTTATGCTGAGTCTGCTTGTGCGACGAAGGGCTGAAATTTTATAAGGATAATGTTGACCCAGCAGACATGACGTCTCTAAAGAAGCCAACCACAGAGCAGGATCCTTCGCTCAAATTTAAGTCGGCAGATGATACTAAGATGGTTGATTTTGTTCCTGGCGATTCATCAAAACAGTTCAGTATCAGTTCCAATCTAGATCCGAAATAGGAAAGCGCGCTCATCGAGTTCATCCGTGAGAACCGGGACATCTTTGCATGGAAACCTTCAGACATGCCAGGTGTACCGAGAGAACTCGCTGAGCACACTCTTAATATTGATCCAAAGTTTAAGCAGGTCAAATAGTTTCTTCGCTGATTCAATGAGGAGAGGTAGAAGCCATTGGAGAGGAAGTGGCCCAGCTCTTGGCAACTGGGTTTATTGTTGAAGTTTTCCATCCTGAATGGTTGGCTAACCCGGTGCTGGTACTCAAGAAGAATGGATTTTGGCGGATGTGTGTGGATTACACGGACTTGAACAAGGCTTGTCCGGCTGATCCGTTTGCTCTCCCTCATATTGATCAAATCATTGATGCTACGGCGGGTTGTGAGCGTCTGAGTTTTTTGGATTATTATTCTGGTTATCATCAGATCAAGATGTCAGTTAAGGACCAGGTGAAAACAACTTTCATTACTCCGTTTGGAGCCTTCTGCTATGTGTCTATGCCTTTTGGGCTCAAGAGTGCCCATGCGACTTATCAGTGGTGTGTGCAAAATTGCCTTCACAATCAGATTGGGCGCAATGTTCATGCTTATGCCGATGACATTGTGGTGAAGTCAAGGAAGAAGGAGGCCCTGATTGATGATTTGAAGGAGACATTTGATAATCTCCGGGTCTACAAGATGATGCTTAATCCGGCTAAATGTGTCTTTGGTGTGCATGCAGGCAAGCTCTTGGGTTTTTTGGTTTCTAACAGAGGCATTGAAACTAACCCAGAGAAAATCAAAGCTATCACTTCTTTGGCTAAGCCGGCGTGCATTAATGATGTTCATCGCTTGGCGGGTCGTATTGCCGCTTTGAGCCGGTTCATAAGCCGGCTGAGTGAGAAGGCTATCCCCCTCTATCAAATGATGAAGAAGACAGATCATTTTTTTTGGAGTGATGCTGCTAACCAAGCATTTGAGGATCTAAAGAAGCAATTGGCTGAGCCACCCGTGCTTGCTGCCCCTGTTGATAAGGAGCCATTATTGTTGTATGTGGCTGCTAATAACCGGGCCATCAGTGTGGCCATCGTGGTAGAATGGAAGGAGGCAGGCAAGGAGTATCCGGTTCAACGACCGGTTTATTATGTCAGTGAGGTGCTCATTGAGTACAAACAAAGGTACCCACATTGGCAGAAGCTTGTGTATGGGGTCTTCATGGCAAGCCGGAAGCTTAAGCAATATTTTCAGGGTCATCCCATCACTGTGGTTAGTTCTGCTCCTTTGGGGGATATCATCCAAAACAGGGAAGCAACTGGCCAGGTTGCTAAGTGGGCCATTGAGCTTGGACCACACAGGCTACAATATGTGCCTTGTATGTCTATCAAGTCTCAAGCGCTTGTGGATTTCATCAATGACTGGACAGAGTTGCAGGCACCATAGGAAAAGCCGGATAGCACGTATTGGACTATTCACTTTGACGGGTCTAGGCAACTGGAGGGCTCGGGGGCTGGAGTTGTCTTGACTTCCCCACGAGGTGATAAATTTTCCTATGTCCTCTAATGTTCCCTTGTACTAACAATGCAGCCGAGTATGAGGCCCTGCTCCATGGTCTTCGGATGGCTAAGGAGATGAGTTTAAGTCGGGTGAGATGCTTTGGTGATTTAGATTTGGTGGCCCAACATATCTCTGGTACTTGGGATTCCAAGGATCCGCTTATGGCGGCTTATCACCGAGAGGTCGATGCCATTGCAGGTCACTTCAAGGGTTACCAGGTTGAACATATCGATCGAAGGAAGAATGAGGCGGCCGATAATTTAAGCTGGCTAGGCTCTCAGCGTAAGCCAGTGCCACCAAACACGTTCCTGGATGTTTTACTCAATCCTTCGGTCAAATTGCCAACGGAAGAGGACCTTGCTATTCCTGACCCGGAAGCACAATTGGTGGCGGCTCTTCATGTTATTCCTGATTGGACAGTGCCCTATTTGGCTTACATGACCCGGGGTGAGTTACCTGAAGACGAAATCTTGGCGGCGGAATGGCAAGCGGTCTAAGTCAATGACAATAGTCAATGGGAGTTGCACCATTGCGATGTTACAGAGGCGTTTTCGTTGCGTTTCTCCTGAAGAAAGCTGTGAGATTCTGCGTGAGATCCACGAAGGAGATTGTGGTCATCATGCCGGCTCTAAATCCCTGGTGGCCAAGGCTTTTCGTCACGGGTTTTATTGGCTAACGGCTCATGCTGATGCTGAGGAATTGGTCAAAAGATGTGACAGTTGCCAGAAGTTTTCACGTCGAGCTCATGTTCCGGCTCAGGAGCTGCGGATGATCCCAATCACTTGTCCGTTTGCAACATGGGGGCTTGACATGGTTGGACCTTTCAAGAGGTCCAAGGATAAGAAGACCCATCTCTTGGTGGCGGTTGATAAGTTCAGTAAGTGGGTCGAGGAAGAGCCGGTCAGCAAGTGTGAAGCAGCCACGACGGTTCAGTTCATGAAGAAGGTGATCTTCCGTTTTGGTTTTCCACACAACATTATAATAGATAATGGAACTAATCTCTCCAAGGGTGCTATGAAAGAATTTTGTCAACGTGAGCATATCCAGCTTGATGTATCATCAGTGGCTCACCCCCAGTCTAATGGCCAAGCGGAGAGAGCCAATCAAGAGATCTTGAGAGGCATCCAGCCCCATCTTATGGTTCCTTTACAACGAACGCCGGGTTATTGGGTGGAGGAGTTACCTTCTGTGTTATGGAGCATTAATACTACCCCCCAACAGGTCTACAGGTTATACACCTTTTTTCATGGTCTACGGAGCAGAGGCGGTTCTCCCTAGTGACATCTGTCACGACTCACCTCGTGTGGCGGCTTATGTTGAAGCTGACAATGAAAAAGCACGTCAGGAAGCACTTGACCTGTTAGATGAGGAGCGTGACATCGCAGCGGCTCGTTCAGCGATTTACCAGCAAGATCTGCATCATTACCACAACCGCCGGGTTAAAACCAGAACTTTCCAAGAAGGCGATCTAGTGCTCCGACTCATCTAGGATCAGACTGATATGCACAAGTTATCCCCACCTTGGGAAGGACCCTTTGTGGTCAGCAAGAATCTGAACAACGGGTCATACTACCTTACCGATGTTCGAGAGCACAAAGACTCACGTAAGTCGGAGGAGGAGACCCACCGGCCTTCGAATATTGCTCACCTTCGGCCTTATTACACTTGAGCCATCGGCTCTTCTGATGTACATATTATAATAATGTATATATTATGACCAATATAATAAAGTCGGCATGCCTGTCAAAGCAGGGCCTCTATCGTTTTCTCTTTAAATCATGAGTTTTTGGTCAGTTGGGGGCTTCTGCTTTATAGAGCAAAGTTATGATTACCCTTTGATCCGGCTTATAGGCCACAAAAAAAACTTGGGGGCTGGCTACCTAGGTTAAAGGGACCAAAGAAAGACTGTTGCAAAAATGCAACTCAAACATAGGTGCCCATTGAGCATAGCTCAGAAATATTGCTTGGGGGCTCTTTTGTTCTAAAGAACAAGAGTTGCTATAACCCTTGTGATACGCTTAAAAGCTAGGCTTGGAAGCCAGGTATATTCACCTAAACCCCGGGTTATCCTGCATGTATGCCAGATGCTTCTCCATGAGGTAATCCTGATTGACCCTGAAAGGATCGATATGGTTGACTAGGGGGGGGTGTGAATAGGCAACTAACAATTTTTAAGCTTTTCTTTATCAATTTAAACTTTGCGATAATAAAGGTTGTCTAGATGTGCAACTAGGTGAACAACCTATATGATGCAATCAACACAAGCACAAGAGCAAGCAAAGATAGAAACACAAATAAGCTTGCACAAGTAAACGGATAGGATAACCAAGAGTGGAGCCGGTGGAGACGAGGATGTGTTACCGAAGTTCCTTCCTTTTGATGGGAATTACGTCTCCGTTAGAGCTGTGTGGAGGCACAATTCTCCCAAAGAAGCCACCAGGGCCACCGTAATCTCCTCACGCCCTCGCACAATGCAAGAGTCGTGATTCCACTATTGGTGCCCTTGAAGGCGGCAACCGAACCTTTACAAACAAGGTTGGGGCAATCTCCACAACTTAATTGGAGGCTCCCAACGACACCACGAAGCTTCACCACAATGGAATATGGCTCCACGGTGACCTCAACCGTCTAGGGTGCTCAAACACCCAAGAGTAACAAGATCCGCAAGGGATAAGTGGGGGGAATCAAATGTCTCTTGGTGGAAGTGTAGATCGGGCCCTTGTCACCCAATCCCGAGCAAATCAACAAGTTTGATTGGCTAGGGAGAGACATCGGGCCAAAATGGAGCTTGGAGCAATAATGGAGCATAGAGATGGAAGAGGTGGTCAACTAGAGGTAGGAGACACGCCTTTTATACTCGTGGAAAAGATCCAACCGTTATCCTCTAGTTCAGCCTGCGACACGCGGTACTACCGCTCGGCAGTACTACCGCTGGCGCCATACTACCATGGAGGACCACGGTACTACCGCTGCAGCGGCAGAGACTGGACTGGCTTTGTTGGCGCTTGATACTACCGCTCATGGTACTATAGCACAGCCTTGCGGTACTACCGCATGGCAGGTAAGCCACAGCCTACGAAGAGCGCGGATGAAATAAACTACATCCCTGCCTACTTCCGCTGAAAAAGAGACAGTGCAAAAACCCGACGCGGTACTACCACGCACGAGGTGCGGTACAACCGTGGAGGCGCGGATGTAAAAAATTACATCCGCTCCTACTACCATGGCGCCAAGATGCTGAGCATGAGGGCCACGCAGTACTACGACTCCAAGAGAGCGGTACTACCGTGTCCACCAGCAGTACTACCGCGCAAGGCGTCTTGATACTACCGTGTGGCGCGGATGTAAAAGTTACATCCGCGCCTACTACCGCATCTGAGCAGCACTAGGCCTGGGAGTTGCGGTACTAAGGCTCGGGGAGCGGTACTACCGTGACCCCAGTGTACTACCGCTGGTGCTATGTACTACCGCTCCCTAGAGCAATACTACCGCAAGAACAGCAAGAACCGTCGGATTTATGCACAACTATGACAACGGGAAGATGCTCCAAAGTGCAAGGAAAGGAAGGACAAGTGTGCGTGTTGATTCCACCCAAACCTTTCCGGCCGCGGACCCCTCTTAATAGTACGGCTCTCCCTCGACTCAAATCCACCAAAGAGAAAGCGTGAAACGGCGCCGTCTTCAATAGTCTCCGAGGGCACCGAATCGTCTCGTGCCTAGTGATGAAGCATCCGAGAAACTCAAGGCATACGATTAGTCCGCAAAAGTATCGTCATCAATCACCAAAACACCTAAGGGATAAATATGCCCTTACAATCTCCCCCTTTTTGGTGGATTGATGACAATACTGAATTTGCACAAAGTTACGATAATATTGAGCAAGGGCAAACCCCTCCTCTCCAAAATATAGACTGGCTCCCCCTAGATGTGTGCACTCTGGATGAATGCTTTGGACTGCATAGCACACATACTAGGATCACCACTCCCCCTATATTTTAGAGACAAAGGCACAAAGATTACCATCTAAGCAACACATAGCACAATATAACACAAGCTCGCTAAGATAGATAGAGTGCATATGCCTTACACCATATGTAGGAAAAGCAACTAAAACGAGGTTCAAACGAAGTTCAACCGAGAAAGCAATAAACACACCAAACACGAACATGACACACGACTCGCAAATCCCTACACTCTCTCCCCCTTTGGCATCGAGACGCCAAAAAGGCAGAGAGGACACCTACACACTGGCGGTGGCTCAAGCAGCGGGAACTCATCCCAACCCTCTTCGTCGGACTCCTCGGCAGCAGGGATGGACTCCTCGACGTCCTCCTCAGAATCAGTCCACTTGTAGCCTTGCTTCTCCATCCACTCGGCCTCTGGAGTGATGCGCTCCTCAGACCCGCCAGACACATCCTCACCATATAACTGCAAGATCTTCCTGTCCCGGCGACGACTCTCCTTGGATGCCACGTGAGTCTTGTACTGCCCCTTGGCTTGCATGCAGAAAAGAGTCTTCATCTTGTCCTTCAGCTTCTTGGCCCATGAAGGCATAGAGGAGCTCTGGGAAGGCCTAGCAGCATGGCCCTCAACAATATTCTCGGCGCCAGCATCCTCCTCATCAGCAGCAGCCCTACCAGCAGACGCCTCGGCACGAGTAGTAGTGTTGGCCCAGTTGGGTTTGACACGTAGACAGATGGGATCATGGCGAATCCGATCGAGCAAGGAACTCCTCACCGAGAACATCTTCTCCCAAGTCTTGAGATCGCCAGAAACAGATAGGGCCCATAGATAGGCACTGCGGTTGAACACCGCAAACCGAAGCTCACACCACATGATGTGTGAGACATCAAGTGGCTGAGTCTGAGACAAACGAGCCTCCTCACAGATGAGCATCATATCCACCATATAGGCATGAACCTTGTCCTTGTCACCAATGCGAGGGAACAATGAGTTGCGGAAGATGTGATACATGATATCCAGAAAAGAGTTGAGCACCAACCCTATCTTGCCACTTGGGAGCGTCTTCTCAACATAGTATGGTGCAAGCTTGTCCTTGTTGGCAGAATCAGAGTTGGCATGGGGGCGAACACCCACGGGAGTGTCGAGCCCGTCATCAGGTACCTGGCGCAAATCCATGAACTCCTTCCAGGTAGCAGTCAGCTTACGACCATTGGACATCCATGTCATCCTCCTCTCTTCATCAGTGTGAAAGTATACTGAGGCAAAGAACTGATAGATAAGCTCAGGGTCATAGTCAAGGTGAAAGGATATCACATGCGCAATGCCAAACTGCTCCACAAAGTCCAAAGCCTCTCCAAAGTAGGCACGGAACTTGTCCTTCCTCAAGTGATGCATGCCAATCCATTTCACATCCACATAGGTATTCTGCTTGTTCTTGATGACATCCAGATAGATGTTGGTTTGTTGCTTGTTCCAAAACAGCTCACAACCCCTGACAGAGGAACGAGGGGTCACGTACGGGTGAAGCTGCCTGAGACGGACGTAGTCAGTGTGGCATCTCATCCATGCCCTTGGCGGGCTCCTTGTACTTGCTAGCTGAAGTCTTGACATTGCGCTTGGGGCGAGAGGAGCCCTCAGTGCGTCACACAGGTTCTTGTGACGCTTGGAGCCGGTGTCACGACCGGGATTGGAACAGCGAGAGCCACCACCGAGACACACGCATAAAACACCAACGAACGCGAAGAGGATCAATGCAAAGACCACAACAAAGCACACGAAACACATAGGAAATATACGTGAAGGTTGGCCAGCGATAGATGTGAGCCACGGTAGTACTGCCAGTGCCTGCGGTACTAAAATATTAGTACTACTCCAAGTCGCGGTAGTACCGTGCGAGGTCACGGTAGTACCGTGGTTGGAGCAGTAGTAAAATTTTAGTGCCGCGATGTCTGTGATAGTACCGCGCCCAGAAGGGCGGTAGTATCAAGATCGCGTCGAGATCCAAACGACAGTTCGAATCTGAAAAGACACGCAAAACAACGGCGATTGCTACGATGATCAAATCTAGCGCAAGACAACAAAACAAGTATAATTCCCTCGCAGCTACTCTCCTTCATCCTATTCTTGCAAAGAGAAATCCTTAATCTCTAGAACACACAAGTCTCCCCCAACAACCTAGAGGCAAAGAACTCAATAAAAGCGAGGAAAGATTGGGGAAAAACCTGGGTCCATAGCAAGAGCACGTGGTGGGGAAGGATCCCACCAGACGGAATCACGGGAGGGCAGCCGGAGAAGGAGATCCGGCGACGAACGCCGGCTCCTATCTTGAGCGTGAGAGAGAGAGAGAGAGAGACGACGTGGGAGGAACTGCGAATGGGTATGGGGGAGTTAGAACTCCCCCCTGCCCCTTATCCCCCACGCCCAAGTCGGGCGCCGGTAGTACCGCAAGTCATCGAGGTAGTACCGCTCGGCGGAAGTACCGCATCGAAGCGGTAGTACCGCTCACCCAGCGGCAAGAAAAATTACTGCGGCGTGGGGGTAGTAATACCGTGCTCCCACACGCGGTAGTACTGCGTGGTTGGCTCTTGATAGTACCGTGGCCGCATGATAGATACCGTGAGCTCAAGACACCGCCGGTTTCAACACAAGAGAAAGGTCTTTGCACGGAAACTTTTCACACAAAAGAAGCCACAAGCACACGCACAAACCAGAGGCAGAAAGACAACAAGAGAACACCAAGCGACACAACCTCTCAAAAGGAGAGGGTGGTGGCTGAAGCCACCTATGTTTGAGTTAGATGGTATGGCACATGAAGAATTATCCTTGGGCCCATGACCAAAACTCGTCTTTGAAGCACAAGTACCATAAAAATGGCTAATGTGAAAGAGTTGATCTATTTATGCATGATAGGGGAGGGAGAGTTCATTGAGAGAACAACACTCCCCTATGTCCATGCCTACACCTAAACTAGACAACAAGTTGAGTGTGGTGGGGGTGCAGGTTCAAGTCACATTGCTCAAATCAATGATATTTAGCTCGTGCCTTAACTCATGAAATCTTGCTTCATCCAAGGGCTTTGTGAAAATATCTGCAAGGTTATCATGAGTGTTGACATACTTGAGCTCGATCTCCCTCGCCTAATGTGATCCCGGATGAAGTGATACCGAATCTCAATGTGCTTCGTCTTGAAGTGTTGCACGGGTTGAGAGAAATCTTGATGGCACTTTCATTATCACACCAAAGAGGCACTTTGTCACAGATGACACCGTACTCCTTTAAAGTTTGCCTCATCCATAGGAGTTGAGCACAACAACTCTTGGCCGCCACATATTCCGCTTGATTGGACGAGAGAGACACACAACTTTGCTTCTTGGAAGACCAACTTACCAAAGAGCAACCAAGAAATTGGCACCCTCCTAAGTGGACTTCCTATCCACTTTGTCTCCCGCCCAATCGGAATCCGTAAATACTTCAAGCTTGAAGTTTGCCCCTCTTGGGTACCATAAGCCAAAGTTTGGGGTATGAGCCAAATATCGAAAGATTCGCTTGACCGCCACATAGTGGCTTTCCTTCGGTGCGGCTTGAAACCGTGCACACATTCCCACAATCAACATGATATCCGGTCTAGATGCACAAAGGTAAAGCAAGGAGCCAATCATGGAGCGATATACCTTTTGATCCACCGCTTTACCATTGGGATCAATGTCAAGTTGGCACTTGGTAGGCATTGGTGTAGTAGCCGGCTTGACATCACTTAGCTTGAATCTTTTGAGCATGTCTTGAGTGTATTTGGCTTGGTTGATGAAGGTTCCTTCTCTTCTTTGTTTGATATCGAGACCAAGGAAGGACTTCAACTCTCCCATAGAAGACATCTTGAACTTGGAGGTCATGAGAGCGGCAAATTCCTCATTGAAAGCTTCGTTAGGGGAACCAAAGATAATATCATCAACATATAGTTGGCATACAAACAACTCCCCATTGACCTTCTTAGTAAAAAGAGTGGGATCGATTTGCCCCACTTCAAATCCACGATCTTGTAACAACTTGGTAAGGTGGTCATACCACATACGTGGGGCTTGTTTAAGGCCATAGAGTGCCTTATCGAGTTGATACACATGATCCGGGAAGTAGGGGTCCTCGAACCCGGGGGGTTGCTTGACATAGACCAACTCATTAATAGGACCATTTAGAAAAGCACTTTTCACATCCATTTGTTGCAACTTAAAGTTGTGATGGGCAGCATAAGCAATCAACAAACAAATGGATTCAAGGCGAGCAACAGGAGCAAAGGTTTCACCGTAGTCGATACCCTCGACTTGGGAGTAGCCTTGTGCTACCAATCTTTCCTTGTTGCGAATGATGTTCCCATGAGCATCTTGCTTGTTCTTGAAGATCCACTTGGTTCCAATGACGTTGTGGTTCCCCGATGGCCTTGGCACCAATCTCCACACCTTGTTGTACTCGAAATTGTTGAGTTATTCATGCATGGCATTGAGCCAATCCGAGTCTTCGAGCGCCTCATAGACCTTTTGGGGTTCAACACAAGAGACAAATGCATGATGTTCACAATAGTGTGCCAATTGTCTCTGAAAGTGCTTACCCCTTTTCTTAGGCTTCCAACCACATTCTCCATGAGATGGCCTTTGGTGGTAAGTTTGGATGCAATCTTGGCGGCACGACGCTCTAATTCTTCCTCGGAGGTGAGATGAGGAGGGTCACTTGATCATCTTGAGCGTCGTCTTGAACATGTTCTTGATCTTGAGCATGCTCGGGAAGATAACTTGACCTTGGGCATCATTTGGTGTGTCACCATCGTCTTGAGCATGATCTTGCCCTTGGTCTTGTTCATGAGGTTGAGGGCCTTCACTTTGTTCTTGAGCGTGTGGGCCTTGAGTTGGTGATGGCTCCACTTGAGTGGAGCATTGTCCTTCTCCTTCGCCACAAGGGGTTCCTCAACGGGTAGGATAAAACCAACACCCATTCTTCTTATGGCTTGAGGAGGAATTTCATCACCTACATCACAAGTGCCACTTTGCTCCACTTGGGAGCCGATATTCTCATCAAACTCCACGTTACACGTCTCCTCAATAAGTCCCGTGGATTTATTGAGGACACCGTAATCATGAGAGTATGTAGCATAACCAACAAATATGCCCTCATGATCTCTAGCTTGAAATTTAGACAAACGAACACCTTTCTTGAGAATGAAACACTTACACCCGAACACCCGGAAGTACTTGAGATTGAGCTTGTTGCCGGTGAGTATCTCATAAGGAGTCTTGTTCAATCCTTTGCGGAGATAGAGCTGATTGGATGCATGACATGCGGTGTTGATGGATTCGGCCCAAAAGTTGTATGGAGACTTGAACTCCGCCATCATGGTTCTTGCCGCATCCATCAACGTCCGGTTCTTCCTCTCCGCAACACCATTTTGTTGAGGGGTATATGGTGCAGAGTATTGATGCTTGATCCTCATCACTAAGAAACTCATCCAAGGTGTAGTTCTTGAACTTCGGTCTTTGTTGTCACTTCTTATTGTCAAGATCTTTGCATTATGTTGACGTTGAGCTTCATTTGCAAAGTCGATGACAGTTTGTTGAGTCTCACTCTTCCTCTTGAAGAAGTATACCCAAGTATATCTTGAATAATCATCCACAATCACCAAGCAATACTTTCTACCCCAAGACTATCAAAGGATGGAGGTCCAAAGAGGTCCATGTGCAGGAGCTCCAAGGGTCTCTTCGAGTAGATTATAGTCGTGGGAGGGTGAGCCGTTCATGAAGCTTTCCTTCGATACAAGCACTGCAAGCACGATCTTTGGCAAAACTAACATTTGTTAGTCCACGGACATGGTCCCCCTTGAGAAGACTTTGCAAAGATCTCATATTGACGTGGGCTGAACGGCGATGCCAAAGCCATCCCACGTCAACTTTAGCCATTAGGCATGTCGCGGTCTTAGTGGGTCGCTCCGAAAAGTTTATCACATAAAGACCATTCTCGACATGCCCAAAAAAGGCTACTTTAAGAGTCTTGCTCCACAAGAGGGCCACGGTATCAATGTTAAAGAAGGTGGCAAAGCCCATGAGTGCAAGTTGACGAACGGAAAGCAAATTGTATGAAAGGGACTCAACAACCATGACTTTCTTGATCGTTAGATCATGAGAAACGACAACCTTGCCAAGACCCAATACCTTAGAATGTGAGGCATCACCCCACTCAACATTGGTGGGCATAGATGGGATCTTTTGCACGTCCACCACCAAGTCCTTGCTCCGGTCATATGATTTGTTGCTCCACTATCGAGCAACCATGATCCCCAGGAAGCAAACACCTACAAGAAATCAATGCTTGGTTTTAGGTACCCATTTAGTAATGGGTCCTTTGATGTTAGTAACGAGGGTCTTAGGAACCCAAATAGACCATTCAATGTACTCATAAGAAGAACCAACAAATTTAGCATAAACATGCCCATCACTAGCACGACACAACACATATGAGGGGTTAAAGTCGCCGGCTATGTTCGAGGGGATGGCGTTGTCCTTCTTGGCATTTCCACCCTTTGCATGGTTCTTCTTCTTCTTGGAAGCACCCTCTCCCTCCCTCACAAAAGTTTGCTTGAGAGGAGGAGGTTTCTTGGTCTTGTCATTCTTCTTCTTGCTCTTGGGCTTGGGCGCGAACCTCCTTGGCCACAACTTCCTTTTGATTACTCAAAAGGTCGTTAAGGTTCTTCTCACCTTGTATGCATGTGACAAGGCCTTTTTCAAGTTGCTCCTTCAACTTAGCATTCTCCTCAACAAGATGCACATGCACACAACAAGGGTTAGTAGCATTTTCATTATCAATCAATACAATATGAGGAAAGGTGGCTTTCTCCTTGGTTAGTTTCACTTGGAGTTGATCATGAGACTCTTTGAGACTAGCATGAGCACCCTTCAAGACTTTGTGAGCCTTGTAGAGAATGTCAAACTCCTCGTTGAGTCTAGCAAGATCAACTCCAAGCTTTGCCTTCTCAGAGCTAAGCACACGAGACACAACAAGAGCATGATCAAGGTCTTTCTTTAATTTAGCATGATCATCGTTGTATGACTCCTCAAGAGCCAAACGAAGACCACACTCTTCCTCAAGAGCATTGGAAAGATCTGAAATCTCATCGGCATAGTCACGACTATGCCCTTCCATCTTAGAGATGGTTTCTTCATGAGCCTCGATCATGACATTGGCTTCACCAAGTTGTTCCAAGAGAGCAACGAAGTGCTTCTTGGATTTGCCCTTGAGTTTACCCATAAAGATCTCAAACTCATTCTCCTCCACATTAGTCCCCTCATGTTCATCAATGCAATCCGTCAAAGAAGAATGATTGATGATGGTAGTTTTGATGTTGGGGGTTACCTTGTTGGTGGCTTTAGCCATGAGGCACTTGGCGGTGATGCTTTCATTGGGTGAATCGAAGAGAGACACCGAGGAGTCGTTGCAATGGCAACGGAGGCCATGGCAACCGACTCACCATCTTCATCATCATCATCATCCTCATTGTACTCTTCTTGAACCACCAAAGCTTTGTGAGGAGCCTTCTTGGTGAAGTTGCTCTTGTTGGGGAAAGACTTGGCCTTGTCCTTACGGATGAGCTTGCCACCATTGTCTTCCCTCTTCTCATATGGGCACTCCATAACAAAGTGACTCACATTGCCACAATTGAAGCAAGTCCTCACTGCTGTTGCTTGCCCTTTGCGCCACTTGAGTTGCTCTTGTTGAAGTTGGGCCTTGAGTTCTTCTTGCTCCAAAATTGCCTTGAAGCAAGGGCCATGTGTTCATGATAGTCATACTCAGATCTTCTAGGTTGCTCTCTTCTTCTTCCTCCTCTCCATCTTCTTCGACACAAATCTTGGCCTTCAAAGAGAGGTTGGGCTTCTTTGCTCTTTGGGAGCGAAGCACCGCATTGTCGGCGGTCTTGTCCAATATGCTCATAGCCACAAACTCATCCAACACATCACTTGAGGACAGGGTGTGGAAGTCCGGCCGTTGACGGATGACGGAGGACATGGCTTTGTGGTAGGGCATCATTGCCTTGAGGAATTTGCGCTTGATCCAGTTGTCATCCGTGTCCTTACTTCCATGATCTCGGAGGGAGACTGCAAGCTTGGTTACTCTCCGATAGAGCTCACGAGGTTCTTCTTCTTCTTTCATTGCAAACTCATCGGCTTCATCTTGCACCACTTCATAATTGGAACGTTGAATGCTTGCGCTTCCTCGATAAAGGGAAACCACCTTGAGCCAAGCATCTTTGGCAAGGAGTAGGGCGGAGATGAGGGAGGTCTTCGGAAGGATTGCTTCTTGGATGATGAAGAGAGCATTCTCATTGAATTGATGGTCCACGACTTCTCTAGGAGAGAAGTTGCTCGGATCATCTTGGATAGAAACCTTCTTCAATGATTCTCCAAAGGTTAGTGTTCACATGATTTAAATGACGGTTAAAACGATAAACCCAAGAATCAAAATCCTCCTTTTATCAATCTTAGGTGGTGGACCGCATGATTCAAATGAGTGGAAGGAATCGGTCCACCATAAACGGGAGGAGGTTGCACATGGGCGAAGATGCCGGTGCCATTCTTACCACTAGACGATGGGGCTTTCTCACTAGTAGCTTCCCCCTTATTGGAGTTAGCATCCGCTCCCGTGTTGGCGGGATCACCCACTTTCACGGGTGCGGTGGAAAGTTTAAGCCCTTCTAGGAATTCCTTAAACATGTCCTTGACCTCGGTCGTCATGGAGGTTTTCAATGTGTCCAACGCATACATTGAATTCCTCACGAGAGATCGAGGTACCCCATCTCCGTAGATGATATCGGATTCAAGCACTGGAGTGCTCCCCACATCATCTACGACGTCAACCATACTCTTCGGACGGTAAAGTCCTTAAAAAGAGACGAGGCTCTGATACCAATTGAAAGGATCGATATGGTTGACTAGAGGGGGGGGGGGTGAATAGGCAACTAACAATTTTTAAGCTTTTCTTTACCAATTTAAACTTTGCGATAATAAAGGTTGTCTAGATGTGCAACTAGGTGAACAACCTATATGATGCAATCAACACAAGCACAAGAGAAAGCAAAGATAGAAACACAAATAAGCTTGCACAAGTAAACGGATAGGATAACCAAGAGTGGAGCCGGTGGAGACGAGGATGTGTTACCGAAGTTCCTTCCGTTTGAGGGGAAGTACGTCTCCGTTAGAGCGGTGTGGAGGCACAATGCTCCCCAAGAAGCCACTAGGGCCACCATAATCTCCTCACGCCCTCGCACAATGCAAGAGTCGTGATTCCACTATTGGTGCCCTTGAAGGCGGCAACCGAACCTTTACAAACAAGGTTGGGGCAATCTCCACAACTTAATTGGAGGCTCCCAACGACACCACGTAAGCTTCACCACAATGGAATATGGCTCCACGGTGACCTCAACCGTCTAGGGTGCTCAAACACCCAAGAGTAACAAGATCCGCAAGGGATAAGTGGGGGGAATCAAATGTCTCTTGGTGGAAGTGTAGACCGGGCCCTTGTCACCCAATCTCGAGCAAATCAACAAGTTTGATTGGCTAGGGAGATAGATCGGGCCAAAATGGAGCTTGGAGCAACAATTGAGCTTAGAGATGGAAGAGGTGGTCAACTAGAGGTAGGAGACACGCCTTTTATACTCGTGGAAAAGATCCAACCGTTATCCTCTAGTTCAGCCCGCGACACGCGGTACTACCGCGCGGCCACGCGGTACTACCGTGGAAGGCCACGGTACTACCGCGGCAGCAGCAGAGACTGGGACTGGCCTGACTGAGCGCAGTACTACCGCCTTGCATTGTACTACAGACACCCTTGCGGTACTACCGCAAGCAGGTAAGCCACAGCCTCGAAGAGCGCCGGATGAAATAAACTACATCCGTGCCTACTTACGCTGAAAAAGAAATGCAAAAACCCGACCGCGGTACTACCGCACGAGGTGCGGTACTACCGTGGAGGGGCGGATGTAAAAAAATTACATACGCTCCTACTACCGTGTCGCAAAGGTACAGGGCATGAGGGCCACGGTACTACGGCTCCAAGAGAGCGGTACTACCGTGTCCACCCGCGGTACTACCGCGCAAGACGTGCGGTACTACCGTGTGGGCGCGGATGTAAAAAGTTACATCCGCGCCTACTACCGTACCGGAGCAGCACTAGGCCTGGGAGTTGCGGTACTAAGGCTCCAGGGGAGCGGTACTACCGTGACCCCTGGGTACTACATTGGTGCTTATGTACTACCGCTCCCTAGAGCAGTACTACCGCAAGAACAGCAGTAGCCGTCGGATTATGCACAGCTATGACAATGGGAAGATGCTCCAAAGTGCAAGGAAAGGAAGGACAAGTGTACGTGTTGATTCCACCCAAACCTTTCCGACGCGGACCCCCTCTTAATAGTACGGCTCTCCTACGACTCAAATCCACCAAAGAGAAACGTAGAACGACGCCGTCTTCAATAGTCTCCGAGGGGCACCGAATCGTCTCGTGCCTAGTGATGAAGCATCTAAGAAACTCAAGGCATACAATTAGTCCGCAAAAGTATCGTCATCAATCACCAAAACACCTAAGGGATAAATATGCCCTTACAGACCCGGCGAACTCTTAACAGTCAATCTTTTCAACAAGACCCTGAACTGGTTAAGGTTAAAACGTCAGTTTGTCATGTGAGGGCACGGCTTACGGATAGCAAGGAGAAGCTCAGGCTAATAAAGCCGCCTTCCTTGAAACTTGGATAAATCGGCCCGTGGTGCACTATGCTATTCTGACCCCATGTACTCCTGATAAGTCTATCTTTAAATAAGAACTGAACTTATCTAGGTTAAAATGTCGATTGGGTAACATGAGTGCCGGCTCACGGAAAGCGCGTACCTTCCAGTGGCTAATGCTAGTTTCACTGAAGAAGATATTTTGGCTTGGCGGCCTATGAAAGCCTTGGATTTTTCTGTTGATTTGATTTGAACGTCTTTTTGCGATTTTTTTCTCTTGTGACATAGTAATACATGGTTGAAAACCAATCAGGCTTATAATGCCTTATGATTCATATATGACATTAACCGGTGTTCATTAACCTGGCCTGGTTCTTGGCTGTAAGTCACCGGTATAAGGTAATGTGATATCCGGTGTTTATTAACCCGGCCTGGTTTTAAGCCGGCAATATATACTTACCAGTGCTGAAATTTTGGGTTATCACCCTTATTTCACTGGCTTGATAAACCAACAATGTGATCAAATGTCACAGGTATGCTATATGTTCAAATATATGGTTATTCCTAAGTCCATCTTTGGTCATAACTTATGATTATTTTTCTATAGCTTTCTATATTGGGCATTATGACCCGTCCTACGGTAAACCGTGGGACACTCGTGATCTGTTTTTTGTATACAGGAACAGATTCAAAAAACTGATATTATAAACATCAGTGGCAGATACTCAATTGGCAGTTTCATGCAAAGCGGAACGTACACGATGGCACAGCAGATTCAAAAGTTTTGCTACTCTATTACAAGCCTCCACGGGCTAAATGAGACCAAAGTGTTTTTCAAAAGCCCAACTATTTAGAGCCGCCCTACGGTTCAGTCTTCTTGGCCTTGTTGCTCGGAGTCTTCTGCGTCATCCTTTGAGGGCTCTTCGTCTTCTTCCGCTGGCTGAAAAGTTGGTGATGACCAATCGATACCAGATAAAGCTTCAAATTCAGCTTCATCATCTATAAGCTCAGACGGATCGACTTCAGGAGCAAAGGTGTGCTTACGGATTGGCGGGATTAAGTCCATCACTTTGTAAGACGGAGTTGGCATCTTCTTATGCTCCCGATCATAAGCTGGATGGTACTTGGAGAGGTCCAAATCATTGGCAATCATTGTGGCCATTGGACGAATTTCTTTTACACAGGCTGCGAAGTCTTTCTGATTGAAAGGTGTACCATCTTCTTTCAGACTTGGGTAACCAGTAGCTACCTCAGACGGGTCAAGCTATGGTACCCATGCCTTGGCCCAACTCAAAGCTGTCACGGTGCCGACTATTGCAGATGATCGCTTTATTTCATCAAATCTAACAGGCAGCACAGAGAGTTTCTTCAAAACATCTATCAACATAGTTGGTGCTTGACCTGTTCGTGAAATAGCGGCTAGTGCATGTTGAGTCCCGGTGTACAGCTTCTCAACAAGTGTATAGACAGCTTTAAGCTTCACCAACATGTCTTGATTGAGATTGCTGCTCCTGGGACCTGAATATATTGCAGAATGATTAAAATGGCGGGTTATATGATCAAAATAGTGATTCACTTCTGATGCTTGATAAGGCGACTCACCAAAGATAGCTGAAACCATCTGATTCACACGGCTTTTTAAACCGGAAAGCTCAGTGGTCGCTTCTTGAAGCGATGCCTCTGCCTTCTCAGCACGTTGGGTCAAAGCCGTCTTTTCATCCGCCCAGGTCTTTTTCTCTGCTTCAAAGCTGGTCTTCAACTTTTCCGACTCAGCCACATTGAACTGGAATTTTGACTCCGCCTTCCGGGTTTCAGTTTCCTAAGTCGCCAGCCGGGTCTTCGCACCATTCAATTGGCACTCCTGTTCAGCAATGGCAGCCTGTATAAATTATAAAGTTATCAACATAAAGGTTACAAGAGTACAAGTCTCATGTATTTTTCCAGCAACGACACTTGACACTTGGGGGATAATGTCTATCAACGATTTTTTTTCAAGACAACGACTTTCATGAATTAAGTCCAAAGTACTTTGCAAGCAAGACTACTTGGCACTTGGGGGCTAATCCATAACGTTTGTTCTTTCTTCATCATGAGCCGGGAGTGATGTAAGAGTCCCAACCGACTCATGGGGGCTATGCAATCACGATCTTTCTTCTTATACAAAGACAAAACAGGACCGGCTTATTCCTGTGGATTAAACCGGCCCTTGGGGGCAACGTACGGAAAACTAAGATTGTACAAACATCCGGTTTACATTTAAACCGGCCAAAGAGGGATTCTAGGACAGAAGTTATGGATTTTTCTAAAGTCTACAACCAATCTTATCATAGTCAGTAGACTTGGGGGCTGGCAGGATATGTATACAAATTACTTAAAGCTGGAAATCATACCTCATATTTTTGGTGCATCAGCTTCACCATATCAATTTCGAGGTCGTGGCTGGAGTGGACCTGGCTGAGATAGCTATCGGTGTCAAAACCGGCGGATCTCGGGTAGGGGGTCCCGAACTGTGCGTCTAGGCGGATGGTAACAGGAGACAAGGGACACGATGTTTTTACCCAGGTTCGGGCCCTCTCGATGGAGGTAATACCCTACTCCTGCTTGATTATTATTGATGATATGGGTAGTACAAGAGTAGATCTACCACGAGATCAGAGAGGCTAAACCCTAGAAGGTAGCCTATGGTATGATTGTTGTTCGTCCTACGGACTAAAACCCTTCGGTTTATATAGACACCGAATAGGGTTAGTGACGGTGTCCTGTACTAGGGGGTACTCACCACGTCATCCCCCAATCGATTAGATTGGGCCGAGGACCCCCAGGGCCGCATACTCATGGGTCAGTCCGGACAGTTGCCGCATACAAGGAAGATTCCACAAGACTTGGCGATGAAGACAAGGACTCCTCCCCCACCGGCGTATCCGGCTAGGACTCTTGTTATCCTAGGCCTCTGGTGCATTATATAAACCAGGGCCAGGCTAGTCGACAGAGATACAATATACAACAACAATCATACCATAGGCTAGCTTCTAGGGTTTAGCCTCTTTGATCTCGTGGTAGATCCACTCTTGTAACACATATCATCAATATTAATCAAGCAGGACGTAGGGTTTTACCTCCATCAAGAGGGCCCGAACCTGGGTAAAACATCGTGTCCCTTGTCTCCTGTTACCATCTGCCTAGACGCACGCCGGGACCCCTACCCGAGATCCGCCGGTTTTGACACCGACATTGGTGCTTTCATTGAGAGCTCCTCTGTGTTCGGCAAAAGGTCGATGGCTCGCTGCAGATCAACCGCGACTTCGACATCTTCGCTACCAAATCGACCGGGTCACCTTGGTTCGACCAAGGACTGCGTCCTACCTCCGATCGTTATGTTCGGATGAGGGCCTTCATCAACATCAACTCCGATCTCTATCAAGATCATGGAGGAATCATCCAGGGAGCCCGGGGCTCAACGTCAACATTGCCCTCGGGCGACCGTGCTGTTTTTCTGGATAGCGAACTTGCATCCGCCGTCACCGCCTCCTCGAGCGTCGGTTTGATGATTGCTTTGGTGGAATCGTGCGGAATTGAGTCTACAACAACCCTGAAAATTTTCGTCGAGTTTCCGGCTTGACCTCGACTGTCGCCGAACACTACCGGGGGCTAGTAACTGGCCTCCCAAACTAAATCCTCAACATTTTGCTCTTACATTGGAGTTGAGGTTTCATGATCATGCTTAGCATGACAACCCAAAGAAAGGAACCGATAGCGGGACTATTTTCTTTGGAAGACATTTCTTCTGTTAAATAGTAATATAACATATCTCTCTGCGTACCTTTGTTTATAAAACCATATGGCCAGATTGCCTTGTTTGTCGTAAATCTTTGCCCTCATAAAGGCTTTATAAAGTAGGACAAACACTCCTCGGCTACTGGCGGAGGAGGTTGAAGTCGATGGTCGGTCAACAAAGTTCTGTAAAATGCGGATTCGAGCATTAATGACATAAAGTACTTGGATACATTGAGTCATTACACATAATTTGTGATTTTACTATCGAAATTGATCCTTAATTCGGCCACCCGTGCCCGCATTAAGGCTCGGGTGCTACTGGGCTTCGGGCTTATTATTTACAAATACTAAAGGGGCACATTGATCCCCTGATCTGGTGTTGCCACCCGAACAGTGTCTTGGGGGCTACTGCATTGCTTGTTCTATGCAGAAAATTTTAAGTGCAATACTGTTTCCGAGGAGATTTTGATCCTCAGGTTGGTCGGCCGCACCCAACCTGAGTCTCGAGGTCTGAGCACGCCGCTTTTTGCGTCCCGAAGTATTCTGCCGAGCTAGGACTTGATCCTCAGGCCGATTTTGCAAATCAACCTGAGTCTCAGCGGTTACTGGGATCAGCGGTCTTATGTCATCCTTCAGGTGCATCTCGGGTTTTAGACCGATACACACCCTGAGGGCTACTGGCTATATATCTCGTCAGAGAATAAATTGCATCAATAAAAAATATTGACCAAAAATCAGCCCACATCCGGGGTGGTGCACCACCTCGGAAGCAATTAGGCATATAGTTCGGATGCAAGTGGCTGGCTCCTTAGAGGGCATTTCCGGCATTAAGCTCGACTAAACTCCTTCAAACTTCTTTGAACCAAGGTGATTTACGACACCTCGGATACAATCCGGCGTTGGAGCTCGGATACATAGTCCGGCGTTGGAGCTCGGATACATAGTCCGGCGTTGGAGCTCGGATACATTCCGGCGTTAGAGCTGGGAAGCAGTCCGGCATTGGTGCTCGGCTGCAAAAGATACCTCGAATGCAGTCCGGCGTTGGAGCTCGGACGCAAGAGGACGCTGCCTCCCGGGAATAACTTCAAACCCGAGGTGTGGCATAAAAATAACAAGGCATTGATAAAGGCCATAAACTTAAAGGGGCTCCTCGGATACCCGACGTGTAAACTTGTCGAATGCATTTCGGCGATCCTCAAGATCGAAGATGGGAAGATTTGTTGAACCAGTTTTCAAGACCGGCAACCGAAGATGAAGAACAGTTCGGAAGAATCGAGGAGCGTCCCTAACTTGAAGACCGGTTCAGGGGGCTACTGACGGTGTCTAGGGGGTACTCACCACGTCATCCCCCAATCGGTTAGATTGGGCCGAGGACCCCTAGGGCCGCATACTCATGGGCCAGTCCGGACAGTTGCCGCATACAAGGAAGATTCCACAAGACTTGGCGATCAAGACAAGGACTCCTCCCCACCGGCGTATTCGACTAGGACTCTTGTTATCCTAGGCCTCTGGTGCATTATATAAACCAGGCGAGCTAGTCGACAGAGATACAATATACAACAACAATCATACCATAGGCTAGCTTCTAGGGTTTAGCCTCTTTGATCTCGTGGTAGATCCACTCTTGTAACACATATCATCAATATTAATCAAGCAGGACGTAGGGTTTTACCTCCATCAAGAGGGCCCGAACCTGGGTAAAACATCGTGTCCCTTGTCTCCTGTTACCATCCGCCTAGACGCACAGTTCGGGGCCCCTACTCGAGATCCGCGGTTTTGACACCGCGATTAGGGTTACACGGAGTCGGTTACAATGGTAGGAGATCTACATATCCATATCGCCAAGCTTGCCTTCCACGCCAAGGAAAGTCCCATCCGGACACGGGAATAAGTCTTCAATCTTGTATCTTCATAGTCTAGGAGTCCGACCAACGGTGATAGTTCGGCTATCCGGACACCCCCTAATCCGTAACTCCTCAAGAGCTCCACTAACCAGGCTTCAATGACGACGAGTCCGGCGCGCATATTGTCTTCGGCATTGCAAGGCGGGTTCCTCCTCCGAATACTTCATAGAAGGTTTTGAACACAAGGATAGTGTCCGCTCGCAAAACAAGTTCCACATACCACCGTAGAGAGAATAATTTTTGCACAGATCTGCTGACGTATTACGCGGCGTGACATCACACCACGGCCAGGCCTTTATACGAATCGTTTTTTACTGTTCCACCTTAGCGCGTTTAGCGAGGCGGTTTCCTTGGCACGTCTTATCAAAAGCGGAGATCGTGCCCCCTTATTCCAGGATTCCCATCAATACGGATGTGGGTAACCCATCCGCGGCATTGATTACGGCGGGGGACGCATAGCTTCGTCCGTCCATATAAGGGGATAAGGATCCACCTTTTCACCTACGCCTTCTTCCTCCTTTGCTCATCCATTTCCGCGCACTCGAGCTCCAGGGCCCAAGTCCGCACACCCCACCTCAACCTTCTCCAACTATGACCGGAGCGGGAGGCAGGTGGATGTCCTCCTCCGTCACGGAGGGGCACATCAAAAAGCTGCGGAAGGCCGGATACTTGTCCAGCAACATCGCGCACCGGCTACCCGACGAGGGGCAGCTCATTCCACCCCGGGCCCCATGAGAGGGTGGTGTTCCTCACCCACTTCCTCCGCGGACTAGGTTTTCCACTTCACCCATTTGTCCGGGGGCTCATGTTCTACTAGGGCCTGGATTTCCACGATCTGGCCCCGAATTTCATCCTCAACATCTCGGCGTTCATCGTCATGTGCGAGGCCTTCCTTCAGATCCAGCCCCACTTCGGCTTATGGCTGAAGATCTTCAATGTCAAGCCGAATGTAGTGGGCGGCCGCCAAGCGGAGTGCGGAGGTGCCATGGTTGGCAAGATGGCCAAAGTCATATGGCTCGAGGGCTCCTTTGTGGAGACCATAAAGGGGTGGCAATCGGGGTGGTTCTACATCACCGAGCCGCGCGACTCTCAATGGGCGGCGGCCCCGAATTCGATCTGGCTTCCCACGGCTCACATCATGGAAAGAGACGAGCCTGTTGTGGGGTGATTCGGACGAGCTATCCGGACTCCAAACTGCGTCAAAACCTGGCGGACAAGAATCTCGTGCTTGTCAACGTAATCCGTGTGATGCTCATCCGCCGGATTCTCCCATGCCAACAACGGGCCTTCAAATTGTGGGAGTTCGATCCGCACAAGACCCAACTCTGAAAAGGCTCTTCGACACTACGCACGAAGATGCCCGGAAGGTGCTGTTCAAGGCGCCGAGGCTCCCACATCCGCTACCGAAGATTGCGGATTCAGCTCGCAACGTCAAGCCAGCGAGGTAAGTTATTTTACCCTTTATGGGACTCTTTTTTCATAGTTTGACTCTATGCGGGATCTAAAACTCCCTAACATTTAACAGGACTGGCTGAAGACGTCCGGACAGATTAACTATCCGGCCCCTTTGCCAGAAGACCCAGCGGACGCCCGATTGACGGGGCTGCTGGCTCCGGCACCTCACGTGGTGCCGGAGAAGAATGCCAAGAAGAAGGCCACGGGAACTCGAAGGAGCTCCCGGCGCTAGGGGCTGTCGGACTCATCGCCCGACAATCCTGAGGCGGAGTCCTCCTCTGAGGAAGAGGAGGAGGAGAAAGAAGCCTCTCCCCCAGCGGGGGGAGAGAAGAAAAGGAAGGCCGCCCCAACTGGGGAGGCCGGAGGGTCCAAGAAGGGAAGGACCCTTCCTCCGGACTTCTCCACCAACGCCGACAACGACGAGGAGGAGTGGCCAACAAGGGCCAAGCCCCTGGCGAGATCATAAGTGTCCGGATACCCATGGCTTTTTTTTCATTGCATAGTGTTCTCTAATGCCGAACAATCATGCAGCCAGCCCAAGGACGAGCTCGCCGCTTCGTCGAGCGGCTCCCTGAATTCATCGGATGTGAATAGTACTTCACTTCCGACCGCCTCCTCCCCTCGTGACGCAGACGACAGCGCTGTGGAGTCCCAAAAGGGGCCCAGCCAGGAGGAGGTGGTCCTGGAGGCGCCGCAAGGCGACCTCCCGGACTCCGGGTGCAAAGGGGGCGAAACCCCAGAGGGCTCCAAGTCCGGCCCTGTGCCGGACTCCGTACCAGAACCTTCAGTGGTTCCGAAGTCCGGCAAGCGGCCCCTTCATAAGAAGGGTAAGACTACGACTCCGGTGACCTCTGTCCATCCGGAGGCACCGGATAGCTTGTTGGAGGCGTTTAAAGGAGCCTCCATCAACGAGGAGCACCACACTGTTATGAGTGTGGTGATCCAGAAAGTTCAATCCGCCAAGAGCGGGCTGACTGAAGCCTGTACCAGCCTTCTAACAGGCTTTGAGGTAAGTTTAGAATATGTAAAAATATTACCGCATAGACAGTAGCCCCTGATGCTTAGTTCGGTGTTCGGAAAGAAAAGCCGGACTAAGGATCTAAAAAGATATACACAGGAGTCTAACATAAGTATGTTGATATGCGAATGCAGGATGTGCTGCTGACCTCTGCCGCACTGACTGCGGAGGTCAATGCATTGAAGAAGAGCCTCGAGCGGTCCGAGAACGAGCTCGGCCTTGCCAATAAGCAGCTCAAGGACAGGGAAGGTAAGCAATACATTATTAAAGAAATACCTTATAGAAAGGATTCGGTTGCAAAAAATGACAGGAATAACATGGGTATTGTAGGGGCCACGAACGAGGTGGTGACCCTAAAGGAAGCGGTGTCCGCGGCCGAAAGCAAAGCTCATGAGCGCACCGAGCGAGAGAAGCAGGAGGAGCGGGTGGCGGAGGTGCGGCAAGAGCTCCAGTGCTCTTGTGGAAAAACACGAGAGTTTGGAGCGTGACTCGAAGACTCGAGAGTCCGAGCTCGCCTCGGCTCTTGAGAGTGCCAAAGCCGCTAAGGCCGAAGCCCAAAAAGCCCTCCAAGAGATTGAATCATTAAAGAAGATAGTGGCGGGTAAGGCATTCTTTATGCAAAGCAAGCATGTGAAAGTGAATTACCTATTACTTACCCGGATTTGGAGCTCTCCAGGAGCATTCGCAGATCTGCCCCGTAGTGTGTAAACTGATGTCGCTGCGTTCTACCGCGCCAAGGAGGGGAGCTCAACGGAGAAGGTGTTCTGGTCTCAGTATGCTGAGGCCGAACGTCCGGTGCCCCTGAGCGACCAGCTGAAGCAGCTGGTCGAGCTCCACAAGGTCGCCGAACAGGCCATGAAGGGCCTCATAGTTCGGCTATGGCCATTGGAAGCCATGCCTGGGAGCTACTTCGGGCTAGTGCAGCGGCTGGTGGACGCTTGTCCATGGATTGAAGTCATCAAGCGCTCCGTCTGCATTGAAGGTGCCCGTCGGGCCCTTGCCCGTGCTAAAGTGCACTGGGGCAAGCTGGATGCGAAGAAGCTTGTGACGGACGGGCCACCGAAGGGCAAGGATCATCACAAGCCCGAAATGTACTATGAGGGCGTCTCAAGGGTGCCCGCCAGTATAGCGGATGAGTGCTCCAAAGATGTAATTTTTAATAGACTCACATTTGTTATCCTGACGCTGAAAACTTGTTCATATCGCTAAGCAACGCTTGTTAATTTAAAATATTACCTTCAGGCGGCCGTTTATCAAATTTTAGAGATGGCAAGTCGTTGGCTTCAGCCCCCATGCCACGAGTGTGGGGTGTTCGATAAACTTGAGCGCTCTTGTTCCCATTCTTGGGTCCGTCGAGGAGGCGCTCAACGCAACGAACAAGGCAACCGGACTTATAGTGCTTGAACACTCTCTCTTAGACATAGAATTCTATAATTTTAAATTTCGGCGAAGCCCCTAGTTTTCGGAAGACAGAGTTCGGGGCGCTATCCACGCCTTAGCCAGACAATGCCGACTCCTCGCTCTAAGCTGCATAAGTCTTTAGGGACCCGAAAAACCTCTCGAACAGCGACCGGCTCTCGCCCTATCATGACGGGTCAGTTTTAGCTTTCTCCACCGAGGTGCTCAACCCAGCTCAACCGGGCACAATCGCAGTGGTTCTCCCAGCGCTACCTTAGCCGATATAACGGAACGTAAGGTACCAAAACATGGGAGCCGGGCAAACCCAACTATTGACCCAAGACATGATTCGGAGCCGATGCATATAATGCTATAAGTTCAGGGTGCCGCACTTGTAAAAGTGTTACGACTTATCACACCATACGTTCGGGTACTTAAGCCCTCGGTGTATTGGCCGTACCAAAGTGTACGGGTGCAACATGTCATGAAATGAACATATATATAGATAAAGAAAGGAGTGCAATAATAGGCAAAAGCTATGTATTGTTTATTCAAAAGGTACCGCAATGGAAGCGAGAATGATACAAATAGTGCGGTAAGCAAGGGATGGGACTATTTAACATGTCCCTCCGAGGGTAAGCTATGGATGGTATGTAAAACAGGTATAATGCTCGTAGTAGAGACCACCGACACTCGACATAGCTTTCTGCTTCCTGGCTGTTGCATCTTGAGTTCGGCAATTCTAGTGCCGGACAGGACTTCTGAAAACGGAGTCTTTGAAAGTAAGAAAAAGAAGAAAGAAAAGAATGACACAATTGGGAGCCCCTGGTGCGGTTGAGCCGCGTGCAGGCGTGCGGTCGTGCCCTCCCCTTAGGCCCATGGTATCTCCAGAGCGTAGTTATGTACGAGTAATCTTGGCTTCATTGTTTCGCGAGGGCTGGGGTTGGGGCGGATTACTACGATGCTTTCGGATCGTGCCAGGCGGTCTTGTTGTAGGTTACTCCAGGCGCGCTTGACGGTGGCCGGACGTTTAATGGCCGGACCCGGGAATTGCCGTGAGAGGCTGCTTTGCACCTCCGCCGCGAGGGCCGCCGTGTGCTCCTCCGTTCGGAGAGAGCGTTCGGTGTTTACATTGACCGTGATTACTCCTCGAGGGCCTGGCATCTTGAGCTTGAGGTATGCGTAGTGCGGCACCGCATTGAACTTTGCAAATGCGGTTCGTCCAAGCAGTGTGTGATAGCCGCTGCGGAACGGGACTATGTCGAAGATTAACTCTTCGCTTCGGAAGTTATCCGGGGATCCGAAGACCACTTCGAGTGTAACTGAGCCTGTACAATTGGCCTCTACACCTGGTATGACGCCTTTAAAGGTCATCTTTGTGGGTTTAATCCTTGAGGGGTCTATGCCCATTTTGCGCACTGTATCCTGATAAAGCAGGTTCAGGCTGCTACCGCCGTCCATTAGGACTCTAGTGAGGTGAAATCCGTCGATGATTGGGTCAAGAACCAATGCGGCGAATCCGCCGTGACGTATGCTAGTGGGGTGGTCCCTTCGATCAAATGTGATCGGGCAGGAGGACCATGGGTTGAACTTCGGGGCGACCGGCTCCATCGCATATACGTCCCTTAGTGCATGCTTCCGCTCCCTTTTGGGTATGTGGGTTGCGTATATCATGTTCATCGTCCGCACTTGTGTGGGAAAGCCCTTCTTTCCTCTATTGTTTGGCGGCCGGGGATCTTCCTCGTCATCGCTATGCAGCCCCTTGTCGTTGTTTTTGGCGCTTAACTTGCCTGCTTGCTTGAACACCCAACAATCCCTGTTGGTGTGGTTGGCTGGTTTTTCGGGGGTGCCATGTATCCGCATGCGATCGAGTATTCGGTCCAAGTTGGGACGGGCCTGGGTATTTCTTTTGAATGGCTTCTTCCACGACCGGGTTTAGAGCCTCTGAATCCGGCATTTATCGTCAGATCTTCAGCATTATCACCGTTAATGCGGCGTTTATGCTTGTTGCGACGCCGACCTGCCATTGCTGTCCTTGGTATCCGAACTACCAGGTGTTTGTCCAAGTTGTTGCTTCGAGCTAGCCAGCTGTCCTCTCCGCGCAAAAGCGGGTCATGAGTGTGGTGAGGGCTGCCATGGATTTCGGCTTTTCTGTCCTAGGTGCCGGGCAAGCCACTCGTCATGGATGTTATGTTTGAAGGCTGCAAGGGCCTCTGCATCCGGACAGTCAACGATTTGATTTTTCTTGGTTAGGAACCGTGTCCGTAATTGTCGCCGATTCTTCCGCTCTTGAATTATGTGGCTGAGGTCATCGGCGTCTGGTGGTCGCACATATGTGCCCTGGAAGTTATCAAGGAATGCAGCTTCCAGGTCCTCCCAATAACCAATTGATTCTGTTGGCAAGCTGTTAAGCCAATGCCGAGCTGGTCCTTTAAGCTTGAGTGGGAGGTATTTGATGGCGTGTAGATCATCACCGCGGGCCATGTGGATATGGAGGAGGTAGTCCTCGATCCAAACCGCAGGATCTGTTTTGCCATCGTATGATTCGATGTTTACTGGTTTGAAACCCTCGGGGATTTGATGATCCATCACTTCGCCCTGTGAAGCATAGTGGGTGCCTTCAGACAGTGCTATATCATGACGCAGCTCAAATGAGCTTTGTCTACTGTGTTCGGCCCGGCCGGAGTTGCTGTATCCGGCGTGACGGTTATCATCACGTGTCGTGGGGTGCCCACGCGATCCATAGATCGATCTTGTTTGCCTTGCCTTGTCCTCCAATATGTCTCGCAGGTCTGGCGCGTTTCCCCGTACCTTGGTCGAGCGGCGCCGGGGTGCGGCTTGAATGGAGGGTCTAGAGGCCTCTTTGTCGCGGCCACGGGGTGGCCGGTCGGCCGCATCATGCGCTGGTGATGTAGGTTTGGGTGCTGCTTCCTCTAATTGGGGTAGCAGCCTGCGTTTTGGGTATCTCTTGGAGGGGCGTTCGAGTTCATACTCTTGGTGCAAGGACTTCAGTCCATTTGTCGCCTAGCAAGTCTTGGTCAGCTCTAAGTCTGCTGCTTTTTCTTGAGGCTGCTTGTCGTGGCCATAAGCCTGCGTTTGAAACGCCTCTGTTGGCGGGATCCTCGGGCATGACAAATTAAATGGTCGTCGAGGCTTGCCTCATATTCGGAGGGAGGCATATAATTATCGTCCTCCACCTCCCTGTCTGCCGCTCTATCATGAGGGTTGGCTTCTCCCTCCTCCTGTGCTGAATCCTGCTGGAGGGGGTTGTCTTCGGCACTGTATGGGGTGTTATTATCTCCCGTGCCGGAATCACCGTTTTTGCTGTGGCGGGATTTAGAGCGGCGCCGCTGACGCCGGCGCTTGGGCTGCTTCTTGGAGGGGTCATCCTCCGTTTGTTCCATCGCCGTTCCCATGTTTTGGGATGTCCACCATGTATATGTCGTACGACGAGGTGGCCTTCCAGTGCCCTGTAGGCGCTGGTTCTTGGTTGTCTCCAGCATCGTCGTCCATACCGTCGATGTGTTCGGAGTCAAAGTCGAGCATGTCGGTTAAATCATCGACAGTGGCTACAAAGTGCTTGGTTGGTTGTGTTGAATTTCTTCGTCGTCCGCATCCCAACCTTCCTGACCGTAGTCCGGCCAGGGCTCTCATGATAAAGAGAGAGACTTTAGTGAATTCAGGATGTCACCAAAGGGCGAGTGCTGAAAGATGTCCGCGGCAGTGAACTCGATAATGGGCGGCCAATCGGATTCGATTGGCAGGGGCGCGGAGGGTTCGGAGCCCGGAGAGGAGTCCGGCACCTTGGAGTCACGGTCTTCACAAAGGACAGGGATGGAGTTCGGCTCAATTGCCGTAGAGATTTCAGCCCCCAAGGCGGTGTCCAACCAACCGTCCTCGATCGGCGAAACCGGCTCCGGATTAAGGGTCGGAGCGGGCACTGGTGCGGCCTCCAGGGCACTGTTCGACGGCAGAGCTAGATCGTACCCATCGAGACAGTGCGGCACGCTCGGCTGTGACTCGAATCCGTCGAAGATCAAGTCTACGCGGACATCGGCCTTATAGTTCAAGCTTCCAAATCTGACCTGATTGCCAGGGGCGTAGCTTTCGATCTGCTCCAGATGGCCTAGCGAATTGGCCCGCAGTGCAAAGCCGCCGAATACGAAGATCTGTTCGGGGAGAAAAGTCTCACCCTGGACTGCGTCGTCGCTGATGATTGAAGGAGCCATCGGGCCTATAGCTGACGACATAGAGGAACTCTCAATGAAAGCACCAATGTCGGTGTCAAAACCGGCGGATCTCGGGTAGGGGTCCCGAACTGTGCGTCTAGGTGGATGGTAACAGGAGACAAGGGACACGATGTTTTTACCCAGGTTCTGGCCCTCTCGATGGAGGTAATACCCTACTCTGCTTGATTAATATTGATGATATGGGTAGTACAAGAGTAGATCTACCACGAGATCGTAGAGGCTAAACCCTAGAAGCTAGCGTATGGTATGATTGTTGTTAGTCCCACGGACTAAAACCCTTCGGTTTATATAGACACCGAATAGGGTTAGGGTTACATGAGGCGGTTACAATGGTAGGAGATCTACATATCCGTATCGCCAAGCTTGCCTTCCATGCCAAGGAAAGTCCCATCCGGACACGGGACGAAGTCTTCAATCTTGTATCTTCATAGTCTAGGAGTCCGGCCAACGGTGATAGTTCGGCTATCCGGACACCCCCTAATCCAGGACTCCCTCAATAGCCGAAGAGGATCTCATTGCTGCTCAGTTGTGCATAATGAGAAATGTCAAACTTCTGTTTCCGCCTCTCAATGACTTCTTGTTTGGCAGTATGCTTGGCCAAAGTCGGTGCCAGTAATCAACACATCATCATTTTGAGGTTCTGATAGCTTAGGTGAACCCGAGGGGGCAGAAGTTGAAGGATTAATAGCAGTACCGCCAATGCTAAGATCTGGAATCTCAGGCGGAGTGACAGTAACAGGTTCTTCCGGTTGTTTATCAGAGGCCTCAAGGACAGGGACTTGTTGTTCCGGCTCAGGAATTTCAGGTGCTTTTGTTGGCTTGATCACTTTAGCCTTCTTGTTTGGCTTTGCTTGGCCACTGCAGAGGTTATGACAAGTCGGTATTAATGTAAGAGTATACGAGGTTATAGAGTAAAGCTAATTACCCAGGGGCAGTCCAAAAGCCAGCATCTCAGTTTGCGACGAGCGTCAGAAGAAGAACAAGCAAGTTCCTGGTCAAACAATCATTATAAGAGTTAAATGACAGACAAGTAAGACCCGTCAGCAGATGAGAAGAATTTTAAGGTTTAAGAAAATAGCTCGTTTCGATGTTTCCGAGGAGCAGGGGTGTTCGGTAGGCCGGAGGACAACTCATCACCTCCACTGGTCCGGGTCTGATGACGGTTTTCGTGTTGCCGTTGTTTCAAAAGAAAGTGAGGATCTAAATAAGCCAAGGGGTGTGAAAACCTTACTTTCCAGGTTACTTGTCGAAGTTTTGTCTTGGCAATGATTCTGAGCAGGAGGAAATAATAGTTACCTCTTCTTCGGCTGCTTGGCTGGCTCCCGTGTCGGCCTGATAATAATTAGTGTCAAGATGGTTGAAAAATAAGCCAAGAGAGTCAAGGGCTACCTATGACTCAGAGGTATCATCCAGCTTGAGCATGTCAGAGGCATTTGGTTTCTTCTTCTTCTTGGTAGTCTTCTTGGTGGCTTTCCTAGCAGCCTTCTTGGCAACCCTGGCCTGCTTAGTAGCCTCGTGGTCATATTCCACTTTCCAGAATTCCGACTTAGCCTACAAAGGTTGTCAAAGGTTGAGTTAATCAGATAATCTAATGGTGAGGTGTAGATAAAGTAAGTACAAAGGCTTACATCTGGTGCCGGGTTAAGCTTGCTGAAGGGGGCCAGACCCACTCTGACACAATCCTCCGGGTCTTCATTCAGAAGAGACTTTACCATTTCATTGATTGCTTCCTCAGTTAATGGTGTGGAGCTGTGGCGCAGTGAATCTTTCTCATCACCAGTGTAGGTACACATTAAGCCGGTGCGGCGGCTCAACTGGATGATCCGCCAAGAAACCCAACACCTGACTAAATCAACACCGGTCAGCCCGTTTCCTAGCAGAGCTTTGACCTTCACGATAGTAGGTGCAATCTTCTTCCGTTCAGCGGCAGTAAGCTTTCCAGGAAGATTATGTTTCGGATTCATGCGCTCAACACGGTAACCTGGCAGTGGATTCTCATCAGCCGAAGAAGTGTCCTTGCAGTAAAACCACGTCTGGTTCCAGTCTTTGGGGTAACTCGGCAAGCAGGCGTAAGGAAAGATGGCGTCTCTTCAACATTGAATTGAAATCCGCCTAGTTCCAAGCTAGGACCATTGGTGTATTCACTCTGGCGGTTTAAGTAAAAATACTCTCTAAAGAGTTCAACACTGGGCTCCTCTTGAAGGTACACCTCACAGAAGACTTGAAAGTTGCAAATATTTGACACGGAATTGGGTCCGATGTCTTGAGGGTGGAGCTGGAAAAAGTGCAGAACGTCTCGGAAGAACTTAGAGCCGGGCGGTGAGAACCCAACGGTTCATGTGGTCAGTAAAAACGATAACTTCGCCGTCTTTCGGCTGAGGTCTCTCTTCGCCCGGGTTAGGAGCATGATAATGCATCACAGTCTTGGCGGGTAAATACCCGGTCTTGAAATAGTCCTTGAAAGTGCTCTCGGTGACGATGGAAGGGACCCAATTGCATGTGTATACTGTTTTGGGCGGCATTGTGAAAGAAATCCTAAAGGAAAGAAAAATTGCCGGTTTAAGTTAATTGGTGAAATTACAAGCTTAAGTGCTGACAGTATACATTCAGGATGGCTGCTTAAGTGAGGACTAATGGTATATGAATAATTATAAGCCGGAAGTGTAAGCCGCCATGAAGGGTAAGGTACTCAAAATCTGACAGAGGGTAAAATTCTACTAAGTGTTGGACAAACAGGTTTCACAGATTGCAGTTAGGAATTTGGATCTGAAACTGCGCAGAAAAAGGAAATAAATTTGAAACCTGCAGAGGCGACAGTGGAAAAGCATAGGTGCTCTAAAAGGGATCTGCAATGATGAGAGTATGTTCTAGTATTAAAAATAGATGCTAACCTACTACCACGCGAGATTTGTGTGGTTTGTGGATCTAATCCACGGATCTATTCAAAGAAGAAAGACGGCAGTGATGAACACTAACGAGCGCCGACAAACACTGAAGAACACTGAAACCCTAATGCCAGATCTATGGCGGAGGAAAGAAGGGCTTACCGGTGCTGAGGAGATGACGGGGAGGTGCCGCAGTTCTCTGGTCCGTTCAGGGTGATGCAGCGGCCCGAGTTGAAGACGGAGGCGGAGGTCGACAACGGCGGAGCTCATGCAGGTCGGCGCGTCGCAAGGAGGGAGAAGAAATGAGAAGGAAAGAGGGGTTAATGATAGGAGAGCCCGAGGTCTATTTATAAAAGCCTGGAAGGACAAACAACAGGCGCGAAAATCGAGGAGGCAAAAAATGGATAAGTGATGATGCGGGCGCCTCAATTTCCAAAAAGACAATAAAGTAAGAGATTTATTAAGATTTGGGTTCTGTGAATCATTAATGACAGGTGACGTCACGGCGGGTCAGTGAAAATTCAGGAGATGACATCATGGCGGGTTACAATTTTTCACAGTCAAGATGAGGAAGGATTTTGCTAAAATATTGAAGATTGGCATGAACAAGTTCAAATCAACCCGGGGCCTAATGTTGGGGATATGACTATCAGGCATGACCCGCCAGGAGGGGCCGGGTCATCCCTATGACGACTCATCTCCATGAAGCCTGAGAGCGTAACTAGAATGGCGGTTCATAGATAGGCTGAATAGAGGGCCCAAGCCCAAAGGCGGCTTAAGGCCCACGGTTATAAACCGCCATGTACGTATGACTTGTATTGTAAGGCATATGTAATTGGTCTCCGAGCCGGACACGTATATGAGCAGGCCAGGACTCTGTAGACCACAGGGCGTCGACCCGTGTATATAAGGGGACGACCCGGCAACGGCTTAGGAGAAAAAACTAGATCGAGAGCCAGGTTTAGCGTATTCGCTCCCTGGTCATTGAAACCCTAGCAATACCACCTCAAACTGGATTAGGCCTTTACCTTCACCGTAAGGGGCCGAACCAGTATAAACTCCTCGTGTCCTTTGTCCTGTTTAACCCCTTGAAGCTAACTTCGTTGTGATGGCTCCACGACTAAGTCCTCACACTAGGACATCTGACGTGACAATTCCACGACACATCCTATATTTTTTCTTTTCGCCATCTCCTTGCCAAAGAACCTGGACCTAAAATAGTCCAGTCTTTGCAAGACCCCTTTTGGGAGCTGGAAGAACGAAAGCATATACAGAACCATATTTGTGAGGACAGAGTTTATTAAAACCAGTCGCCTCCAACTAAGAGCAACTTGCCTTTCCAGCTGCTCAAGCGTTTCTCTAGCCGCTCCTCTACATGCTTCCACTCTGCAATGGTGAGATGTCGATAATGAATCGGTATTGCCAAATATTTAATCGGGAATTGGCCATGTGCACAACCAAAAAGGTTAGCATAGTCGGCCTCCGCCTCAATGGCTTCTCCAAAGCAGAACAATTCACTTTTATGGAAGTTAATCTTAAGACCGAACATATGCTCAAACGCTGACAGCAGAAGTTTCATGTTTCTAGCCTTGTCCAAGTCATGTTCCATAAACAGAATTGTGTCATCGGCATATTGTATAATATAGAGGCCACCATCCACTAGATGTGGCACTACTCCTGTAATCTGGCTATCCTGCTTGGCACGCTCAATCAAAATAGCCAACATGTCAACCACAATGTTAAATAACATTGGGGACATGGGGTCACCTTGTCGTAGTCCTTTTTTTGTCTAGAAGTAATGGCCCACATCATCATTGACTTTGATGGCCACGCTACCTCCAGTTACAAATTTTTGGATCCACTTGCACCACTTATCAGAGAGGCCTTTCATCCTTAGGGCCTATTGGAGGAAAGACCATTTGACCTTGTCATAGGCTTTTTCAAAGTCAATTTTGAATACTACCCACTCATGTTTTTCAGGTGCATCACATGGACGGTCTCATGCAGGATTGCTACGCCATCGAGTATATTCCTTCCTTCCATGAAGTTGTTTGAGATGTCCGGACAACATGGTCAGCTACCGAGTTTATTCTATTCGTCGCCACTTTGGTGAAAATCCTGAAGCTAACATTAAGGAGGCATATGGGTCTGAACTATTGAATCTGTTCGGCCTCCTTAATCTTAGGCAACAAGACAATCTCACCAAAATTAAGTCTGGATAGGTCAAGTCGGTCGGCATGAAGACAATTGAACAACTCCAAAAGGTCATACTTGATGATACCACAGAAATTCTGATAGAATTCTGCGGGGAAACCATCAGGGCCTGGAGCTTTGTTATGTTCTATTAGGAACACCGCAGGTCTCACCTCCTCTTCTGAGAATGGTGCCGTGAGGATATCGTTTTCTGATGCCGTGACATGTGGAATATCATCTATTCAGGTCTCATCAAGGGTGAAATTACCTTCAGTCGGCGCTCCGAAAAAAGATTTGTAGCATTTGGTGATATACTTTTGAGCTCCTCCTGACCGTCGATCCACCCCTCATCTTGTTGGAGACTGTAAATACATTTCTTTCTATGCCGCCCATTGGCGACCAATTGGAAGTATCTTGTATTACTATCACCCATCAAAATGAAATCAGCTTTGGATCTCTGGTAGTATTTGATCTCCTCTTCTCGCAGTAGACGGGCAACCATCTCATTAGATTGATTTTTCAATTGAATCTCTTACTGAGATAATGTGTGTGTCTCTCCAATTTTGTCGAGGTCGTCGATACGTCTCCAACGTATCTATAATTTTTTTATTGTTCCATGCTATTATATTATCCTTCTAGGATGTTTTATATGCATTTATATGCTATTTTATATGATTTTTGGGACTAACCTATTAACCTAGAGCCCAGTGCCAGTTTCTGTTTTTTCCTTGTTTTTTAGTATCACAGAAAAGGAAAACCAAACGGAGTCCAATTGACCTGAAAATTGACGGAGATTATTTTCGGACCAGAAGAAGCCCACAGGGCACCGGAGATGGGCCAGAGGAGTCCCGAGGCACCCACGAGGGTGGGGGCCCGCCCTACCCCTGGGTGCGCCCCCTACCTCGTGGCCGCCTCAGAGACCCCCCCTGACTTGTTCCCGATGCCAACACCTCTTATATATACCCAAACTTCTAGAAAGAAACCTAGATCGGGACTTCCGCCGCCGCAAGCCTCTGTAGCCACCAAAAACCAATCGGGACCCTGTTCCAGCACCCTGTCGGAGGGGGGAATCCCTCACCGATGGCCATCTTCATCATCCCGGCGCTCTCCATGACAAGGAGGGAGTAGTTCACCCTCGGGGCTGAGGGTATGTACCAGTAGCTATGTGTTTGATCTCTCTCTCTCTCGTGTTCTTGAGGTGGTACGATCTTGATGTATCGCGAGCTTTGATATTATAGTTTGATCTTATGATGTTTCTCCCCCTCTACTCTCTTGTAATGGATTGAGTTTTCCCTTTGAAGTTATCTTATCGGATTGAGTCTTTAAGGATTTGAGAACACTTGATGTATGTCTTGCATGTGCTTATTGATACGTCTCCAACATATCTATAATTTTTGATTTCTCCATGCTATATTATCTACTGTTTTGGACCATATTGGGCTTTATTTTCCACTTTTATATTATTTTGGGACTAACCTATTAACCGAAGGCCCAGCCGAGATTTGCTGTTTTTTTGCCTATTTCAGTGTTTCGAAGAAACGGAATATCAAACGGAGTCCAAACGGAATGAAACCTTCAGGAACGTGATTTTCTCAACAAATATGATCTAGGAGACTTGGACTCTCCGTCAAGAAAGGAGGGAGGCGGTCACGAGGGTGGAGGGCGCGCCCCCCTGATAGCCCACAAGTATAAGGGATCAATTGTAGCCTATTTCGATAAGTAAGAGTGTTGAACCCAACGAGGAGCTAAAGGTAGAACAAATATTCCCTCAAGTTATATCGACCACCGATACAACTCTACGCACGCTTAACGTTCGCTTTACCTAGAACAAGTATGATACTAGAAGTACTTTGTAGGTGTTTTTGGACAGGTAAGCAAGATAATAAAGAATGAGTAAATAAAAGCTAGGGTCTCTTTAGATAAAGACACAACTAAATTAGTTTTAGTAGAGAGCTTTTTGTTATGAGAAAGTTATTTGTCCCTAGGCAATCGATAACTAGACCGGTAATCATTATTGCAATTTTATTTGAGGGAGAGGCATAGGCTAACATACTTTCTCTACTTGGATCATATGCACTTATGATTGGAACTCTAGCAAGCATCCACAACTACTAAAGATCGTTAAGGTAAAACCCAACCATAGCATTAAAGTATCAAGTCCCCTCATACGCAAACAACCTACTTACCCGGGTCTGTGCTTCTGTCACTCACGCCACCCACCATAAGCAAATCATAAACATATTGCAACACCCTACAGTGGGGATCCCTCACGCTTGCGCGACACGGAGAGCACCATAGGACAACACCAATAATAAAACATGCAAATCAAACCAATCTTGATCATCAAATAGCCCGTAGGACAAAACAGATCTACTCAAACATCATTGGGAAATAATATATAGCGTTGAGCACCATGTTTAAGTAGAGATTATAGTGGGTAAGAGTTGGTGATGATGGCGGTGAAGTTGTTGTGATGATGATGGCCACGCCGGCGTTCTGGCGCCACCGGAAGAGAAGGGGAGAGGGGGGCCCCTTCGTCTTCTTCTTCCTTGACCTCCTCCCTAGATGGGAGAAGGGTTTCCCCTCTGGTCCTTGGCCTCCATGGCGTGGGAGGGGCGAGAGCCCCTCCGAGATTGGATCCGTCTCTCTGTTTCTCTTTGTTTCTGCGTTCTGTTCTGCTACCCTTTCACCGTTTCTTTTATATCCGGAGATCCGTAACTCCGATTGGACTGAAATCTTCGCCGTGATTTTTTTTCCAAAAATTAGCTTTCTTGCGGCGAAGAAGGGCATCAACCGCCTTATGGGTGGCCCATGAGGGTGGGGGGCGCGCCCTCCTGGTATGGGCGTGGGCCCCTGCCTCGTGGCCACCTCGGACACCGTTTCGATTTGATATTTCTCCCAGATTTTCCAAATATTCCAAAAATAAGCTCCGTCCGTTTTTATCCCGTTTGGACTCCGTTTGATATGGATATTCTGCGAAACAAAAACATGCAATGCATGTGAACTGGCACTAGGCAATCGGATCAATATGTTAGTCCCAAAAATAATATAAAAGTTGCCAAAAGAATATGAAAGTTGAATAATATTGGCATGGAACAATCAAAATTATAGATACGACGGAGACGTATCACCCCCCCTACCTCGTGGGCCCCTCGAGCTCCACCGACGTACTCCTTCCTCCTATATATACCTCGCACCCCAAACGATCAGATACGGAGCCAAAAACCTAATTCCACCACCGCAACCTTCTGTACCCATGAGATCCCATCTTGGGGCCTGTTCCGGAGCTCCCGGAAGGGGAATCCACCACGGAGGGCTTCTACATCATCACCATAGCCCTTCCGATGAAGTGTGAGTAGTTTACCTTAGACCTTCGGGTCCATATTCAGTAGCTAGATGGCTTCTTCTCTCTTTTTGGATCTCAATACAATGTTCTACCCCTCTCTCGTGGAGATCTATTTGATGTAATCTTCTTTTTGCGGTGTGTTTGTTGAGTCCGATGAATTGTGGGTTTATGATCAAGATTATCTAGGAGCAATATTTGAATCTTCTCTAAATTCTTTTATGTATGATTGGTTATGTTTGCAAGTCTCTTCGAATTATTAGTTTGGTTTGGCCTACTAGATTGGTTTTTCTTGCAATAGGAGAAGTGCTTAGCTTTGGGTCCAATCTTGCGGTGTCCTTTCCCAAAGGATGAGGGGCAGCAAGGCACGTATTGTATTGTTGCCATCGAGGATAACACGATGGGTTTTTTATCATATTGCATGAATTTATCCCTCTACATCATGTCATCTTGCTTAAGGCGTTACTCTGTTTTCATTAACTTAATACTCTAGATGCATGCTGGGTAGCGGTCGATGAGTGGAGTAATAGTAGTAGATGCAAGAAGGAGTCGGTCTACTTTTCTCGGATGTGATGCCTATATACATGATCATACCTAGATACTCTCATAACTATGCTCAATTCTGTCAATTGCTCAACAGTAATTTGTTGACCCACCGTAGAAATACTTATGCTCTTGAGAGAAGCCACTATTGAAATCTATGGCCCCCGGGTCTATTCTCATCATGTCAATCTTCAATCACTTTATTATTGCTTTGCTTTTTACTTTGCTTTTTATTTTACCTTGAATCTTTATATAAAAATTACCAAAAATATTATCTATCATCTCTATCAGACATCATTCTCGTAAGTGACCGTGAAGGGATTGACAACCCCTAATCGCGTTGGTTGCGTGGAGCTATTTGTTTTGTGTAGGTACGAGGGACTCGCGCGTGGCCTCCTACTGGATTGATACCTTGGTTCTCAAAAACTGAGGGAAATACTTGCGCTAATTTGCTGCATCATCCTCGCCTGTTCGGGGAAATCCAACGCAGTGCTCAAGAGGTAGCAAGAAGAATTTCTGGCGCCGTTGCCGGGAGTCTACGCAAAAGTCAACATACCAAGTACCCATCACAATCCCTTATCTCTCGCATTACATTATTTGCCATTTGCCTCTCGTTTTCCTCTCCCCCACTTCACCCTTGCCATTTTATTCGCCCTCTCTTTTTCCGTTTGCCTTTGTCTCGCTTGTCTCTTTGTTTGCTCGTGTGTTGGATTGCTTGTTTGTTGAGATGGCTCAAGATAATACCAAATTGTGTGACTTTACCAATACCGACAATAATGATTTCCTTAGCACTCCGATTGCTCCTCTTACCAATACCGAATCTTGTGAAATCAATACTGTTTTGTTGAATCTTGTTATGAAAGATAAATTCGCCGGCCTTCCTAATGAAGATGCCGCTACTCATCTAAATAGCTTCGTTGATTTATGTCCAAAATAAGAAAGATGTTGATAATGATATTGTTAAATTGAAGCTATTTCCTTTTTCGCTTAGAGATCGTGCTAAAGCGTGGTTTTCGTCTTTGCCTAAAAATAGTATTGATTCTTGGAACAAGTGCAAAGATGCTTTTATCTCTAAGTATTTTCCTCCCGCTAAAATCATCTCTCTTAGAAATGATATTATGAATTTTAAGCAACTTGATCATGAACATGTTGCACAAGCTTGGGAGAGAATGAAATTAATGATACGTAATTGTCCTACTCATGGTTTGAATTTGTGGATGATTACACAAAATTTCTATGCCGGATTGAATTTTGCTTCTAGAAATCTTTTAGATTCGGCCGTGGGAGGCACTTTTATGGAAATCACTTTAGGAGATGCTACTAAACTCCTAGATAATATTATGGTTAATTATTCTCAATGGCACAATCGAAGATCTACTAATAAGAAAGTGCATGCGATAGAAGAAATTAATGTTTTGAGTGGAAAGATTGATGAACTTATGAAATTATTTGCTACTAAGAGTGTTTCTTCTGATCCTAATGATATGCCTTTGTCTACTTTGATTGAGAATAATGATGAATCTATGGATGTGAATTTTGTTGGTAGGAATAATTTTGGTAACAACGCGTATAGAGGGAACTTTAATCCTAGGCCTTATCCTAGTAACCCTTCTAATAATTATGGAAATTCCTACAACAACTATTATGGAAATTTTAATAAGATGCCCTTTGAATTTGATACTGGTGTAAAAGAGTTTATGAATTCACAAAAGAATTTCAATGCTTTGCGTGAAGAGAAATTGCTTAAAGTTGATGAATTGGCTAGGAATGTTGATAAAATTTCTCTTGATGTTGATTCTTTAAAGCTTAGATCTATCCCTCCTAAGCATGATATCAATGAGTCTCTCAAAGCCATGAGAATTTCCATTGATGAGTGTAAGGAAAGAACCGCTAGGATGCGTGCTACGAAAGATGCCTTTATTAAAGCGTGTTATTCCAATTCCTACGAAAATCAAGATGAAGATCTAAAAGTTATTGATGTATCCCCTATTAAATCTTTTTTTTGCAATATGAATCTTGATGAAACTGAATATGATCCACCTTTACCTAGAAGGCATTTCAAAAATTCGGAGTTTTTAGATCTTGATGATGAAATTGATAAAAGTGGGACTGAAAAGAGTAAAACCTTAGATGTTGCTAAACCCACTATTTTGGATTACAAGGAATTTAATTATGAAAGTTGCTCTTTAATTGATTGTATTTCCTTGTTGCAATCCGTGCTAAATTCTCCTCATGCTTATAGTCAAAATAAAGCGTTTACTAAACATATCATTGATGCCTTGATGCAATCTTATGAAGAAAAACTTGAGTTGGAAGTTTCTATCCCTAGAAAACTTTATGATGAGTGGGAACCAACTATTAAAATTAAGATTAAGGATCATGAATTTTATGCTTTATGTGATTTGGGTGCTAGTGTCTCCACTATTCCCAAAACTTTGTGTGATTTGCTAGATTTCCACGATTTTGATGATTGCTCTCTAAACTTGCATCTTGCGGATTACACTATTAAGAAACCTATGGGAATAATTAATGATGTTCTTATTGTTGCAAATAGGAATTATGTGCCCGTAGATTTTATCGTTCTTGATATAGATTGCAATCCTTCTTGCCCTATTATTCTTGGTGCACCTTTCCTTAGAACGACTCGTGCAATTATTGATATGAAGGTAGGAAATATTAGATTCCAATTTCCATTAAAAAAGGGCATGAAACACTTCCCTAGGAAGAAAATAAAATTACCATATGAGTCTATCATGAGAGCCACTTATGGATTGCCTACCAAAGATGGCAATACCTAGATCTATACTTGCTTTTATGCCTAGCTAGGGGCGTTAAATGATAGTGCTTGTTGGGAGGCAACCCAATTTTATTTTAGTTTTTGCTTTTGTTTCTGTTTTAGGAATAAATAATCCTTCTACCTTCTGTTTATATGCGGTTTTATCTTTTAATTAGTGTTTGTGCCAAGTTAAACCTATAGGATCTTCTTGGATGATAGTTATTTGATCTTGCTGTAATTTCCAGAAACTCTCGGTTCACGAAAACAATTATTAAAATTCACCAGAACGTGATAAAATAGTGATTCCAATTGCTGCTGATCAATAAACAAGTTTCCAAGGCCGTACTATTTTGGCTGATTTTTTAGAGTACAGAAGTTTGCGTTAGTTACAGATTACTACAGACTGTTCTGTTTTTGACAGATTCTGTTTTTGTGTGTTGTTTGCTTATTTTGATGAATCTATGGCTAGTAAATAGTTTATAATCCATAGAGAAGTTGGAATACAGTAGGTTTAACACCAATATAAATAAAGAATGAGTTCATTATAGTACCTTGAAGTGGTCTTTTGTTTTCTTTCGCTAACGGAGCTCACGAGATCTCTGTTGAGTTTTGTGTTGTGAAGTTTTCAAGTTTTTGGTGAAATCTTTTGATGGATTATGGAACAAGGAGTGGCAAGAGCCTAAGCTTGGGGATGCCCATGGCACCCCCAATATTTTTTTTGCGAGAAAATTCCCGATCTATTCATCTTCAATCATGGCAGTACAACGAATACCAGAAATAATAAAATCACATCCAGATCCATAGACCACCTAGCGGCGACTACCAGCATCAAGCGAGCCAAGGCGCCACCGTCATCACCCCTCCATCGCCAGAGTCGGGCACAACTTGTTGTAGTAGACATTCGGGAAGTCGTCGTGCTAAGGCCCCGTAGGACCAGCGCACCAGAACAGCAACCGCCGCAGATGAAGAATAACGTAGATCAGAAAGATCGAATCCGAAGACACGCGAACATAGACGAACAACGACGAGATCCGAGCAAATCCACCAAAGATAGATCCGCCGGACACACACCTCCACACGGCCACCAACGGTGCTAGACGTGCCGCCGGAACAGGGACTAGGCGGGGAGACCTTTATTCCATCTTCAGGGAGCCGCCGCCGTCTCATCTTCCTGAGCAGGACACAAACCCTAGCAAAACTGAAAGAAACGACTAAAAACGGATCCCTCCCGCCGGCCCTTGCCGAGATCCACCGCGCTCCCATGGCCCTAGGGCCACCGGAGAGGAGGCGGACCTGCGGCGGCGGCGGCGGGAGGCAGAAACCCTAACTTTTTTGTGGAGGAAGGAGGAGGCAGCCGGATAGAGACCCCCAATATAATCCAAGGACACCAAAAAGTCAAAGCTTGGGGATGCCCCGGAAGGCATCCCCTCTTTCGTCTACTTCCATCGGTAACTTTACTTGGAGCTATATTTTTATTAACCACATGATATGTGTTTTGTTTGGAGCGTCTTGTATGATTTGAGTCTTTGCTTGTTAGTTTACAACAATCATCCTTGCTGTACACACCTTTTGAGAGAGCCACACATGAATTGGAATTTGTTAGAATACTCTATGTGCTTCACTTATATCTTTTGAGCTTTATAGTTTTGCTCTATGTGCTTCACTTATACCTTTTGAGCTTTATAGTTTTTGCTCTAGTACTTCACTTATATCTTTTAGAGCATGGTGGTGGATTTGTTTTAAAGAAACTATTGATCTCTCATGCTTCACTTAGATTATTTTGAGAGTCTTAAATAGCATGGTAATTTGCTTAATAATTTTAATATACTAGGTATACAAAAATAGTAAAACTTTCTTAGGATTGTGTTGAATACTAAGAGAAGTTTGATGCTTGATAATTGTTTTGAGATATGGAGGTGATAATATCAAAGTCGTGCTAGTTGAGTAGTTGTGAATTTGAAGAATGCTTATGTTGAAGTTTGCAAGTCCCGTAGCATGCATGTATGGTAAACGTTATGTAACAAATTTGAAACATGAGGTGTTCTTTGATTGTCTTCCTTATGAGTGGCGGTCGGGGACGAGCGATGGTCTTTCCCTACCAATCTATCCCCCTAGGAGCACGCGCGTAGTGCTTTGGTTTTTGATGGCTTGTAGATTTTTGCAATAAGTATGTGAGTTCTTTATGACTAATGTTGAGTCCATGGATTGTACGCACTCTCACCCTTCCATCATTGCTAGCCTCTTGATGCCGTGCATTGCCCTTTCTCACATCGAGAGTTGGTGCAAACTTCGCCGGTGCATCCATACCCCGTGATATGATACGCTCTTTCACACATAAACCTCCTTATATCTTCCTCAAAACAGCCACCATACCTACCTATTGTGGCATTTCCATAGCCATTCCGAGATATATTGCCATGCAACTTTCCACCATTCCATTCATCATGACACATTCATCAATGTCATATTGCTAGCATGATCATGTAGTTGACATAGTATTTGTGGCAAAGCCACCGTTCATAATTCTTTCATACATGTCACTCTTGATTCGTTGCATATCCCGGTACACCGCCGGAGGCATTCATATAGAGTCATACTTTGTTCTAGTATCGAGTTGTAATCATTGAGTTGTAAATAAATAGAAGTGTGATGATCATCATTTTCTAGAGGATTGTCCCAAGTGAGGTTCAAATAAAAAAAAGGAGAAAGAGGCCAAATAAGCCCAAATAAAAAAATGAGAGAAAAAGAGAGAAGGGGCAATGTTACTATCCTTTGCCACACTTGTGCTTCAAAGTAGCACCATAATCTTCATGATAGAGAGTCTCTTGTTTTGTCATTTTCATATACTAGTGGGAATTTTTCATTATAGAACTTGGCTTGTATATTCCAACAATGGGCCTCCTCAAGCGCCCTAGGTCTTCGTGAGCAAGCAAGTTGGATGCACACCCACTTAGTTTCTTTTGTTGAGCTTTCATACATTTATAGCTCTAGTGCATCCGTTACATGGCAATCCCTACTCCTTGCATTAACATCAATCGATGGGCATCTCCATAGCCCATTGATTAGCCTCGTTGATGTAAGATCTTCTCCTTTTTTGTCTTCTCCACATAACCCCCATCATCATATTCTATTCCACCCATAGTGCTATGTCCATGGCTCGCGCTCATATATTGCGTGAAAGTTTATAGGTTTGAGATTATTAAAATATGAAACAATTGCTTGGCTTGTCATCGGGGTTGTGCATGATCAGAGCATTCTTGTGTGACGAAAATGGAGCATGACTAACTATATTATTTTGTAGGGATGAGCTTTCTTTGGCCATGTTATTTTGAGAGGACATAATTTCTTAGTTAGTATGCTTGAAGTATTATTATTTTTATGTCAATATGAACTTTTGTCTTGAATCTTTCAGATCTGAATATTCATGCCACAATTAAAAAGAATTACATTGAAATTATGCCAAGTAGCAATCCGCATCAAAAATTCTTTTTTATCATTTACCTACTCGAGGACGAAAGGTGAATTAAGCTTAGATGCCTGATACGTCTCCAACGTATCTATAATTTTTGATTGCTCCATGCTATATTATCTACTGTTTTGGACCATATTGGGCTTTATTTTCCACTTTTATATTATTTTTGGGACTAACCTATTAACCGGAGGCCCAACCCAGATTTGCTGTTTTTTTTGCCTATTTCAGTGTTTCGAAGAAACGGAATATCAAATGGAGTCCAAACGGATGAAACCTTCGGGAACGTGATTTTCTCAACAAATATGATCCAGGAGACTTGGACCCTCCGTCAAGAAAGGAGAGAGGCGGTCACGAGGGTGGAGGGCGCGCCCCCTGCCTCGTGGGCCCCTTGAAGCTCCACTGACGTACTCGTTCCTCCTATATATACCTACGTACCCCCAAACGATCAGATACAGAGCCAAAAACCTAATTCAAGTGCCGCAACCTTCTGTACCCACGAGATCCCATCTTGGGGCCTATTCTGGAGCTCCGCCGGAAGGGGAATCCACCATGGAGGGCTTCTACATCATCACCATAGCCCTTCCGATGAAGTGTGAGTAGTTTACCTCAGACCTTCGGGTCCATAGTTAGTAGCTAGATGGCTTCTTCTCTCTTTTTGGTTCTCAATACAATGTTCTCCCCCTCTCTCGTGGAGATCTATTTGATGTAATCTTATTTTTGCGGTGTGTTTGTTGAGATCGATGAATTGTGGGTTTATGATCAAGATTATCTATGAGCAATATTTGAATCTTCTCTGAATTCTTTTATGTATGATTGGTTATCTTTGCAAGTCTCTTCGAATTATCTGTTTGGTTTGGCCTACTAGATTGGTTTTTCTTGCAATAGGAGAAGTGCTTAGCTTTGGGTTCAATCTTGCGGTGTCCTTTCCCAGTGACAGTAGGGGCAGCAAGGCACATATCACTACAAAAAAAATTACACTTCCGTGATGATACGTGTTTGTCATAGTAGGTCGCGTTTTTTGTCATGCATGTACATCCATGACAAATTTATGACAGAATCAAGATAGTCATACCTGTGTTGTCGTAGAAGTGTTCCATGACATTACCAAAATTATCATCACGGAAGTGTCCACTTCCATGACGATAAATCGCGCGTCACAGAAGTGCTTTCGTCAAGGGTGACCGACACATGGCATCCACCGTAACGAAATGCCGTTAAGCTATCGGGTCGGGTTTTGGATCCGGTAACCCGTTAACAACCCCGAGCAATGGGAAATTTCCACGTGTAAAATTCTTATTGGCCGGACGAAACACGTGTCAGGTCGTCAGTGGGTCATATAGGCGCCTACGATACGTCGACACGTGGCACAGCCCAACAGAGGCCCATTCCTGTGAGAAGGCCGGCCCGTTTGACTTGATCAAAAGGTGGCGGGCCGGCCCATGGAAAGCCTGTTAACGGCCTGTTCGCATATAGCCCATTTACAGCCCGCTAACCCAAGGCTCGTTACGCCATATTCGAATTAGGCCCAGTAGCGTCATCTGGGCCATCCAATATGATTCCAGCCCGTTTTCACTTCTGGCCCATGTATGGCCCATGACGTCTTTCAGCCCATATGAGGCCCTATGTAACTCTTGGCCTATTAACGGCCCGTGGTGAAACTGGCCCGTAATGAACAGTTTATCACTTTACACCCATTAACGGCCCGTGGTGAAACTGGCCCGTAAAGAACAGTGTATCACTTTATACCCATTAATGGCCCGTTATTCCGTTGGGCCGTCTCCATTATGTTATCTTTCAGCCTTCTCGAGCCCATTTATTTTTGGGCTCATTTCAAAGATTCGCTTACTTACGGCCCGTTATTGTCATTTTACGCTTGTGGGCCAAATTCATCCCCGGTTCTGATCGGCCCGCTTGTGGTCCATTAATACGTTGGGCGGTTTCATAGCGTCATCAACACGGCCTATTAACGATGGCCCGTTATGGTCGGCCCATAAACGGACGATTCCAACTCTAGCCTTTGTTACGGCCATAATGCGGTCTGTTTGGCCCATGTTTGTGCCAATCGATCATACGCCCGTATAAGGCCCATTGATGATACGCCCGCAGAAGGCCCATTGTTTCTACGGCCCATAGAAGGCCCATTGTTTCTATGGCCCGTAGAAGGCCCATCGCTTTCTACGGCCCGATGGGAGGCCCGGTGTCACTACAAAGAATATTAGCCCATGGTTATTGTGGCCTAGTTTTAAAAATAGGTTATTGCAGCAACTATCTAGCCGCGGAAAAAGAACTGCAATGACTACAAGCAACAAATAAACAAGACAACAAGGAAATAAATAAGCAAGCAACTAACGCTAGGCTATCACGGCTATTACACATATTACATCCACTGGGCATCAAAGTTCGCCACCAGTGCAAATATAGGGAACAAAGCAGCATATCATATACACTGGCTGTCAAAATTGGCCACCAATGCAAATAAACGCTGCAGCAAAACAAGAGCACAACTGAAACAACTTCAGAAGAGCTCAAGAAATGTTATCCTGGGTATCCACCATGCTGGCAATAAGCTTAGCAAGCTGATTAGCTTTGTCCTGTTAGGCGCTAAAATCCTCCAACGGTTGCTATTGCACCAGAAAGTATGCATCTTAATGTTCCAGGGACTTCCGCAGTCCTTCCGCTTCTTGTCGCAGCACAGCTGATCGATGTCTTTCAGCTTGTAGTGAGACTCAAGAAACCGAACAGATTCAGACAGTGAGTTTGAATAGCTTGTGCAAGCGGTAGTGGCCGATGCTTTCGAACACTAAACCAAGACAGGATGTGTCACTATCCTAAACCTTATCTGCATTACTTCCTTTACCATTGCTTAATAAGGCACTCTTCCCCAATATTCTGTCAGCATTCTAAAAGAAGAAACAAGCAGACACATACCAAGTTTAGCATGTACTAGTATATGAAACTCATTTCCGTGAACCAGTTCATTAGTAAGGTGGACATGATTAAACTACCAAGTCTTCTATTGCCAAGTACTAGTACATAATAAAAGCATCAAACAAACATACATCTATGTCCTATGGTAGCAATGGAATCTTAAATTAGAACAGTTGTTCTTGTGTTTAGGCACTTGTTCTACTTGAACAGTACAAGAAGACGCAAGAATATAATACTTAAAATTGAAAATGAGCTCATGGACCTTATCACATTCTTGGTTCGGGACCAAGATGTAACAAGGCGTTCCCAAATCATCGTCCAAAGAATGTGTCTCAGAGAACGTAAGGGAATTTGATGAGTTTCTTTGCCGGTGAAGTACGTTTTCTTGTGTAATTCCGACATCGCCACAAAGCATTCTTGAAGATAGCAGAGGTATTAGCACAGGTTACCTCATCCTGAAGTTTCCAAATCGGTCCTTCTCTATAGAGAAAAATGGGAAAATTCTTTGTCAGATTATAACCATCATGGAGGTAGGATGTATGGGAATGAAGCAAAGTAATTGCCATGAATAACATTACTTACACATAACTCCTAGACAAACACCTGAATCGGCATTTTCCTTCATCTTCAGTATAATATTTCCAAGATGGGAAGATACGCACATACGATTTAACAACATCAAATGCGGTAGATGCTAAACTATGACTAGCTGGTTGTGCTTCCTCCACAGGAATAGGCGTACTAACTGGTGGAGTTGGGGTTCGTCGTGATAGTACTGGCCCTTTGGGAACTGGAGCTGCCTTACTAACTGCTCTTGTGTGGGAGCTCTGTGGTGGAGATGGTCTTGTGTCAACAGAACCAGGTTACTATCGGCTGGGGTTGGGGTTAGATTGGGTGAAGCTGGTTCTCATCCATCGCAGTAGGGGTACAATCTACGAGAGTTTGGGTTATGTGTGGTAGGGCTGGTTCTTGTGCATGTACAACCGGGGTGCTATCTCCACCAAGAGGTAACACTGTTTTATTTGAAGACCATGTTTTTAGTCCGCTAGATACTGGCATCACCCGCTCCAATTCAAATGGCTGATAAACAGGAAACATAGTTGAATTTACAGACATTGTATGAGAGATGTATGCAATAGACAGTGTGGAAAAAGAGGGCATGAAATAGTTGACATGTATATTTTTAACTAAAAGCAGATAGCATGACATAATTTCACATATATGATGTCTATCTAAACTGGATAGCATAGCATAACATAATTCAAAGATATGATGAATAACTAAACAGATCGCATGACATAATTCACCTACATGTTATCTAAGTAATCAAGATCGCATCATTTAATTCACATATGTGATTTATATGCTAAACAGAGGGCATTCGATATGATGTCTGAACTAAGAACATGGTGTTGAATATTGTGTATATGATGTCTAAACTATGCAATGCAAGACACCGCATGCATGATATGAGCAAGATAACCGCCAAGTTAGAGCATACACCTCGGTGGGGAATAGGACTGGTCATCTGTCTCTGAATCCATCTCTGAGGAGCTATCGGGACCCAACAAGAGATCTGCTTCGACAGGTAGCACTGTCTGCTATGAAGGCCTTGTTGTCACTCCAGATTTTCCATCTCCCACCCAAATGGCTGATTCACAGGAAGAGTAGTTTAATGTACAAACGTTGTCGACAAATGGAAATGTAATGAAGAAAAGGATGGGCAAGATATCATTCAAATATATGATGCCTGGTTAAACAGGATGGCATTGCACATTTAACATATATTATGGCTGGCTAAAAGACATGAGACTACATAATTCCCATATATGATATAGAAACTAAACAAGTGGCATTACAGAACATGTCTAAACTAAGCAGATGACATATATGATGTCAAAAGTAGGCACCCAGAAGGCAACATATGCATGATATGACTAACATCATCATGCCAAGGTAGAGCAAACACCTTGGGGGGTAAATAGGAGTGGTCAGGGACGTCTGAATCCGCCTCAGAACAGATATCTTCCACTGGATTACAATCTGGAGAGGGGTGGGGAGGGTTTGCCATTGAACCCACCATGGAGCGTGATGACCCACAAGTATAGGGGATCTATCGTAGTCCTTTCGATAAGTAAGAGTGTCGAACCCAACGAGGAGCAGAAGGAAATGATAAGCGGTTTTCAGTAAGGTTTTCTCTGCAAGCACTGAAATAGTAGGTGATAGATAGTTTTGTGAAGATAAATAGTAACAAGCAAAAAGTAAATAAAGTAAATAATGTGCAGCAAGGTGGCCCAATCCTTTATGTAGCGAAGGATAAGCCTGGACAAATTCTAATAATGAAGAAAGAGCTCCCGAGGACACATTGGGAATTATCGTCAAGCTAGTTTTCATCACGTTCATATGATTCGCGTTCGGTACTTTGATAATTTGATATGTGAGTGGACCGACACTTGGGTACTGTCCTAACTTGGACAAGCATCCCACTTATGATTAACCCCTATTGCAAGCATCCGCAACTACAAAAGGAGTATTAAGGTAAACCTAACCACATCATTAAACATATGGGTCCATATCAACCCCTAACGAAGCAACGCATAAACTAGGGTTTAAGCTTCATCACTCTAGCAACCCATCATCTACTTATTACTTCCCTATGACTTCCTCTAGGCCCAAATAATGGTGAAGTGTCATGTAGTTGACGTTCACATAACACCACTAGAGGAAAGACAACATACATCTCATCAAAATGTCGAACGAATACCAAATTCACATGACTACTAATAGCAAGACTTCACCCATGTCCTCGTGAACAAACGTAACTACTCACAAAGCATATTCATGTTCATAATCAGAGGAGTAATAATATGCATAAAGGATCTGAACATATGATCTTCCACCAAGTAAAACCAACTAGCATCAACTACAAGGAGTAATCAACACTACTAGCAACCCACAGTACCAATTTGTGGTTTTGATACAAGATTGGATACAAGAGATGAACTAGGGTTTTGAGAGGAGATGGTGCCGGGTGAAGATGTTGATGGAGATTGACCCCTCTCGATGAGAGGATCGTTGGTGATGCCGTTGGTGATGATTTCCTCCCGAGGGAAGTGTCCCCAGAGCAGCCTTCGCCAGAGCCCTAGATTGATTCCACCAAGGTTCCGCCTCGTGGCGGCGTTTAAATCCATAAGCTTGCCCACGATTTTTTCCGGGCTAAAAGTGATGATATAGCGAAGATGGACGCCGGAGGCCCACCAGGCCCCAGGAGATAGGGGCGCGCCTGTGAGGCGCACCTGTCTCTTGGACAGGTGTGGGCCCCGGCCTATTTCTTTTGCTCATAATTTCTTATAAATTCCAAAAGTTGTTTCATGGAGTTTCAGGACTTTTGGAGATGTGCGTAATAGGTTTCCAACGTTTGCTCCTTTTCCACCTGAATTCCAATGCATCCCCCTCTTCATGATAAACCTTGTAAAATAAGGGAGAATAGCCATAAGTATTGAGATATAATGTGTAATAACAGCCCATAATGCAATAAATATTGATATAAAAGCATGATGCGAAATGGACGTATCAACTCCCCCAAGCTTAGGCCTCGCATGTCCTCAAGCGGAAGCCGAAATCGAAAAATATGTCCACATGTTTAGAGATAGAGGTGTCGATAAAAATAAAATACGGACATGAGGGCATCATGATCATTCTAATAACACCAACATATATGGATTTTTTCATATGATTTCCTATGCTCAAGTAATAAACAATTCACAATGTGAAGTATGGTTCAAAAACTTCATTGGGAACTAACAAACTATAATCTCAGTCATTGAAGCAATTGCAATTTATCGTAACATCGGAAAGAGTCAACAATAGAGCTTTTCGGCAAACTCACATACTCAACTATCTCGTAGTCCCCCATAATTGTTAACACTCACGCAATACTTGTGGTTACAAAGTTTCAGCCGGACACTGAGAAAGATAGGGGCTTATTGTATTGCCTCCCAACATATTCACCTTTAGGTGATGTCAAGAATAATAGCCTATGCCAACTTACATCCAATTGGATATATGTATCATGATCTTTCAAACACGAGGAGCTTGCCAAAGGATAAAAATAAAAGGGAAAGGTGAGCATCACCTTGACTCAAGCATGAAGTAAAATATAAAGTAAAAGATAGGCCCTTCGCAGAGGGAAGCAGAGGTTGTCATGCGCGTTTAGGTTTGATGCATAAAATCTTAGTGCAAAAGAACATCACTTTATATTGCCCCTTGTACGTGGACCTTTATTATGCAGTCCGTCGCTTTTATTACTTCCACAACAAGTTCGTACAAAGCTTATTTTCTCTGCACTAATAAGTCATACATATTTAGAGTGCAATTTTTATTGCTTGCACCAATGACAACTTACTTGAAGGATCTTATTCAATCCATAGGTAGGTATGGTGGACTCTCATGGCAAAACTGGGTTTAAGGATATTTGGAAGCACAAGTAGTATCTCTACTTGGTGCAAGGAATTTGGCTAGCATGAGGAGGAAAGGCAAGCTCAACATGTTTGGAAGGTCAATGACAATATACTTTAACTGAGATGTCGGAAGACATAAACCATTACGTTGTCTTCCTTGTCCAACGTCAACTCTTTTAGCATGTCATACTTAATGAGTGCTTCACAATCATAAAAGATGTCCAAGATAATATATTTATATGTGAACCCCTCTTTCCTTATCACTTCCTATTAATTGCAACGATGACCAAGGCTACGTTCATCAACTCTCAACAATTTTTATGCCTCATACTTTCTATGTGTGAAGTTATCACTATCCATAAGATCAATATGAACTATTTTATTCTTTCTACTTTCTCAAGATCATAGCATCATAGCAAAGCCCTTGACTCAACACTAATCTTTATTATAGATAGCACACGGACTCGCTTACATAAAGAGATCGCAATGCAAAACTCAAAACTACTTGATATCAAAACTTCAATCTACTAGATCAAGATACTACTAAAAGGATCGAACTAAATAAATCGGTAAAGATAGGAGTGTGATGGTGATACGATACCGGGGCACCTCCCCCAAGCTTGGCAGTTTCCAAGGGGAGTGCCCATACGCATGTGATTATTGCTCCTTTGCTGGTGAAGAAGGTGGTGGTGATGACAGTGGATAATCGCACATCGAGCGTAATAGCTCCTCCAACTTGCGAATAATGCCCTTGAGCCCAGCAATATGATCCTTCAACAAAATATTCTCCTGTGTGAGATACTTATTCAGACAAGGCTAACTCAATCATCTTGAAAGCTTCAATCTTTGTTGGAGTAAAAAGGTTAGGTAAAGGTTGAGGGGTGTCTTCTTCTTTCACCACCGGAGCTTGAACCTCCATGGCCTTTTTGATCCTTTCATCCTTGTTAATCTCCTCCGGTTCCTCTCTTTTCAACTCTATCTTCAATAGCCAGGCATCCTTGTCTTCATTGTCGGAGGAGGGAGAAGTCATGGTGCTCTAAATCTGAAACAGAAACAACTCGAAACGAAAATAAAGGATATTTGCGTGATACGGTGGTCAAAACCTTCGGGAGAATATATAATGATTTTTTACCGACCAAAATACGTAACATACAAGAAAACGGAGTCCGGGAGGCACACGAGGTGCCCACGAGACAGGGGGGCGCGCCCTACAGGGGGGCGCCCTCCTCTCTCGTGGGAGCCTTGTGCCCCTTTCAGACTACTTCTTTCTTCCTAAAATTCTTAAATAATCCAAAACTGATAAAAATTAGCATTAGAGTTGTTTTGGAGTCGGTTTACTTACCGTACCACGTACCTATGCCTTTCGGAGTCTAGAACATTCTGGAAAGTGTCTCTTATGTATTCCTCAGGGGTTATGGTCTCAATAATATTAGTTTCCACATTAATAGGATTACCTGAAATATAATGTTTAATTCTTTGACCGTTTACCACCCTCGGGTTTGTGCCTTCGAAGTTGTTGATTTTTATAGCGCCAGAACGATAGACCTCTTCGATAACGTAGGGACCTTCCCATTTTGAGAGAAGTTTTCCTGCAAAAAATTTTAAACGAGAATTGAATAATAACACATAATCTCCTACGTTAAACTCACGCTTTTCTATCCTCTTATCATGCCAGCGTTTGATTTTTTCTTTGAAAAACTTGGCATTCTCATATGCTTGGGTTCTCCATTCATCAAGTGAGCTAATACCAAACAACCTCTTCTCACCGGCAAGTTTGAAGTCATAATTGAGCTCTTTAATAGCCGAATATGCTTTATGTTCAAGTTCAAGAGGTAAATGACATGCTTTTCCATAAACCATCTTATATGGAGACATACCCATAGGATTTTTGTATGCAGTTCTATAGGCCCATAATGCATCATCAAGTTTTTTGGACCAATTCTTTCTAGATCTATTCACAGTCTTTTGCAAAATTAATTTGAGCTCTCTATTGCTCAACTCTACTTGACCACTAGACTGCTAGTGATAAGGAGATGCGATTCTATGATTGACATCATACTTACCAAGCATCTTACGGAAAGCACCATGAATGAAGTGTGAACCACCATCAGTCATAAGATATCTAGGGATTCCAAACCTTGGAAAAATAAATTCTTTAAGCATTTTAATAGAAGTGTTATGATCGGCACTACTAGTTGGAATAGCTTCTACCCACTTAGTAACGTAATCAACAGCAACTAAAAATATATGTATAACCATTGGAGGCGGGAAAAGGTCCCATATAATCAAAGCCCCAAACATCAAACGGTTCAATAACAAGGGAATAATTCATAGGCATTTCCTGACGTCTACTTATGTTACCTATTCTTTGACATTCATCACAAGATAAGACAAACTTACGAGCATCTTTGAAAAGAGCAGGCCAATAAAATCCAGATTGTAGTACTTTGTGTGCAGTTCTATCTCCAGCGTGGTGTCCTCCATAGGATTCAGAGTGACACTTGCGTAGGATCTGTTCCTGTTCATGCTCAGGCACACAACGTCTAATAATACCATCTACTCCTTCTTTATAAAGGTGTGGATCATCCCAGAAGTAATGTCTTAAATCATAAAAGAACTTTTTCTTTTGCTGGTATGTGAAACTAGGTGGTATATATTTAGCAACAATGTAATAGCATAATCAGCATACCAAGGAGCAAAGACGAGAAGCATTGACAACCGCTTAATTGTTCATCGTGAAAACTATCATTAATAGGCAAAGGTCATCAAGAACATTCTCTAACCTAGACAAGTTGCTGCAACAGGGTTCTCAGCTCCCTTTCTATCAATAATATGCAAGTCAAATTCTTGGAGCAAGAGGACCCAACTAATGAGTCTAGGCTTAGCATCTTTCTTTTCCATAAGATATTTAATAGCAGCATGATCAGTGTGAATAGTGACTTTGGAATCAACAATATAAGGTCTAAACTTATCACATGCAAACACAACTGCTAAGAATTCTTTTTCAGTAGTAGCATAATTTCTCTGGGCAATATCAAGAGTCTTACTAGCATACTGGATAACATTCAATTTCTTATCAACTATTTTCCCTAAAACAACACCTACAGCATAATCACTAGCATCACACATAATTTCAAAAGGTAAATTTCAATCAGGTGGCTAGACAATAGGTGTAGTGATGAATGCTTTCTTAAGTGTTTCAAATGCTTCTACACAATCATCATTGAAGACAAAAGGAATATCTTTTTGCAATAGATTAGTCAGAGGCCTAGAGATTTTGGAAAAGTCCTTAATGAACCTCCTATAAAAGCCGGCATGACCGAGGAAACTTCTTATACCTTTTATGTCCTTGGGACATGGCATCTTTTCGATAGCATCAACTTTGGCTTTATCAACTTCAATACCTCTCTCGGAGATCTTGTGCCCCAAGACAATGCCTTCATTAACCATAAAGTGACACTTTTCCCAATTCAGGACGAGACTAGTGTCTTCACATCTCTGCAAAACTCGATCAAGGTTGCTCAAACAATCATCAAAAGAGGATCCATAGACGGAGAAGTCATCCATGAATACCTCACAAATCTTTTCACAAAAATCAGAGAATATAGCCATCATGCATCTTTGAAAGGTAGCAGGTGCATTACATAAACCAAAAGGCATACGCCTATAAGCAAAAGTACCAAAAGGGCAAGTGAAAGTAGTTTTAGATTGGTCCTTTGTCGACATGTATTTGAGAGAAGCCGTAATAACCATCTAGAAAGCAAAAATGTGTGTGTTTGGATAGCCTTTCTAGCATTTGATCAATAAAAGGTAAAGGGTAATGATCTTTCTTAGTAGCTTTATTTAACTTATGAAAATCAATTACCATCCTATAACCTGTAATAATTCTTTGCGGGATCAATTCATCTTTATCATTAGGAACAACAGTAATACCTCCCTTTTTGGGGACACAATGGACAGGGCTTACCCATTCACTATCAACAATGGGATAAATAATACCTGCCTCAAGGAGCTTTAGAATCTCCTTTCTTACCACTTCCTTCATTTTGGGATTTAATCGTCTCTGAGGATCTCTGACTGGTTTGGCATCTTTCTCCACCGAAATTTTGTGTTGACATAATGTGGGACTGATGCCCTTAAGATCATCCAGAGTATACCCAATAGCATCCCGGTGCTTCTTCAGGGTTTTCAATAATCTTTCTTCTTCTTTCTCTGAAAGGTTAGCACTAATAATAACAGGATATATTTTCTTTTTCATCAAGATAAGAATACTTAAGATTATCAGGTAAATGTTTGGGTTCAAACACGGGATCACCCTTGGGTGGAGGGGGATCCCCAAGAATTTCAACGGGAAGGTTATGTTTCAAAGACGTGTTCTTGTTTAAGGAACACTTCATCTATTTCTTCCCTTTCCTTCATAAACATATCGTTTTCATGGTCTAACAAATAATGTTCTAACAGATTAGTTGGAGGAACAACAATAGAAGCAAGACCAATAATCTCATCTTTACTAGGTGGTTCCCTTTCACGAGGTTGTCTACTAAACTTAGCAAAATTGAACTCATGAGACATACCATCTATGCCAACGGTGACAATGTTCTTTTCGCAATTAATCTTAGCACTAGCAGTATGCAAGAAGGGTGTACCAAAAATAATGGGACAAAAATCATCTTGTGGGGAAGCAAGAACAAGAAAATCAGCAGGGTATTTAATCTTCCAACATAAGACTTCAACATCTCTAACAATCCCAATAGGTTTAATGGTGTCCCTATTAGCAAGCTTAATAGTAACATCAATGTCTTCCAATTCAACAGGTGCAATATCGTGCATAATTTCTTTATATAGATCATAAGGTATCGCACTAGCACTAGCACTAGCACCCATATCACATAAGCCATGATAGAAATGATCTCCTATTTTAACAGAAATAACAGGCATGCCTACAATAGGTCTACGTGTCTTAGTATCGGGTCTAGCAATATTAGCGGTTTCACCTACAAAAGAGATAACATGCCCATCTAAGTCCTCATCCAAGAGATCTTCAAACATAGCAATACCAGGTTCAACATTAATTTGCTCAGGAGGTGTATGGGTCCTAGTATTACTCTTACAAACAACAGTCGAAGCTTTAACATGATCTTTTATCCTAACGGGAAAAGGAGGTTTTTCGACATAAGCAGAGGAATAATAGGATCACCGTATGTAATGGTTTTTCTTCGACCGTAATAGGTGCAACTACTTTCACTTCAACAGGGGGATTATATTTAAACCACTTCTCTTTAGGGAGATCAACGTGAGTAGCAAAGGATTCACAAAAAGTAGCTATTATCTCAGAGTCAAGTCCATACTTAGCGCTAAATCCACGAAAAGCATCGGTATCCATAAAAGATTTAACACAATCGAACTTAGGTGTCATACCTGACTCCTTACCATCATCGGAACCCCAATCTTCAGAGTTGCATTTAATTATTTCCAATAAGTCCCATTTGAAATCAATAGTCTTCAACATATAAGAACCAGCACAGGAAGAATCGAGCATGTTGCGATTATTAAGAGAAAGCCGAGCATAAAAATTCTGAATAATCATTTCCCGAGAGAGCTCATGGTTGGGGCATGAATGTTACATTGACTTAAGCCTCCCCCAAGCTTGAGCGATGCTTTCTCCTTCGCGAGGCCAGAAATTATATATGTGATTATGATCATGATAAACAAGATGCATAGGATAGAACTTCTGGTCAAATTCCAACTTCAATCGCTTATAATTCCAAGATCACGTATCATCACATAGCCTATACCATGTCAATGCATCTCCCTTCAAAGATAAAGGGAAGACCTTCCTTTTAAAAACATCATCGGGAATACCTGCAAGATTAAATAATCCACAAACTTCATCCACAAAGATAAGGTGTAAATCAGGATGCAATGTTTCGTCTCCTGCAAAAGGATTAGCTAGCAGTTTTTCTATCATACCCGAAGGAATCTCAAAGTGAATATTTTCATAAAGTTCAGTAGGTTGAGGAGCATCTCTTTGCTCTTCTGGTTGGGGTGAAGATACCCCAAACAAGCTCCTCAAAGGATTAAGTTCCATAGTGACAAGTGACAGAAAATTTCAGCACACTATATAAATGTCTCCTTACCAAGTTCCACTCACCAAAAGCGCTATGCTCCCTGGCAACGACGCCAGAAAAGAGTCTTGATGACCCACAAGTATAGGGGATCTATCGTAGTCCTTTCGATAAGTAAGAGTGTCGAACCCAACGAGAAGCAGAAGGAAATGATAAGCAGTTTTTAGTAAGGTTTTCTCTGCAAGCACTGAAATAGTAGGTGATAGATAGTTTTGTGATAAGATAAATAGTAACAAGCAAAAAGTAAATAAAGTAAATAACGTGCAGCAAGGTGGCCCAATCCTTTATGTAGCAAAGGATAAGCCTGGAAAAATTCTAATAATGAAGAAAGAGCTACTGAGGACACATTGGGAATTATCGTCAAGCTAGTTTTCATCACGTTCATATGATTCGCGTTCGGTACTTTGATAATTTGATATGTGGGTGGACCGACACTTGGGTACTGTCCTAACTTGGACAAGCATCCCACTTATGATTAAACCCTATTGCAAGCATCCGCAACTACAAAAAGGAGTATTAAGGTAAACTTAACCACAACATTAAACATATGGGTCCATATCAACCCCTAACGAAGCAACACATAAACTAGGGTTTAAGCTTCATCACTCTAGCAACCCATCATCTACTTATTACTTCACTATGCCTTCCTCTAGGCCCAAATAATGGTGAAGTGTCATGTAGTCGACGCTCACATAACACCACTAGAGGAAAGACAACATACATCTCATCAAAATATCGAATCTAATACCAAATTCACATGACTACTAATAGCAAGACTTCACCCATGTCCTCGTGAACAAACGTAACTACTCACAAAGCATATTCATGTTCATAATCAGAGGAGTAATAATATGCATAAGGATCTGAACATATGATCTTCCACCAAGTAAACCAACTAGCATCAACTACAAGGAGTAATCAACACTACTAGCAACCCACATGTACCAATTTGTGGTTTTGATACAAGATTGGATACAAGAGATGAACTAGGGTTTTGAGAGGAGATGGTGCTGGTGAAGATGTTGACGGAGATTGACCCCCTCTCGATGAGAGGATCGTTGGTGATGACGTTGGTGATGAATTCCCCCTCCCGGAGGGAAGTGTCCCCGGCAGAACAGCTCCACCAGAGCCCTAGATTGATTCCGCCAAGGTTCCGCCTCGTGGCGGCAGAGTTTCATCCTGTAAGCTTGCCCACGATTTTTTCCAGGGTAAAAGTGATGATATAGCAGAAGATGGACGCCGGAGGCCCACTGGGGCCCAGGAGATAGGGCGCACCACTGTGGGGGGCGCCTGTCTCCTAGGATGTGTGAGCCCCTGGCCTATTTCTTTTGCTCATAATTTCTTATAAATTCCAAAAAGTTGTTTCGTGGAGTTTCAGGACTTTTGGAGATGTGCAAAATAGGTTTCCAACATTTGCTCCTTTTCCAGCCAGAATTCCAGCTGCCGGCATCCCCCCTCTTCATGATAAACATTGTAAAATAAGGGAGAATATCCATAAGTATTGAGATATAATGTGTAATAACAGCCCATAATGCAATAAATATTGATATAAAAGCAAGATGCAAAATGGACGTATTACGGGCGATGTCCAGATGACATTGTATTGCACAAGAAAACTCTTCTCTTTTGTCTACATGTTCAAGCATGATCGTGTACAATATCGACATGCATACGAAAAAAAATATGGTCGTTATGTAAGGAGAGCATGCAGAAATTTAGAGTGATGGTAACAACCAAGGATCGGCGTTTTTCGTTGAACCAAAATAGCCCTAATGGATCGACGTGAATGTATAGTAATAAGTGATGCAACAAGTGTACAACCTCTTTGCCATAGCCCCGCCGACCTCAAAGATCATTGGGTTGGTCGTCAAGCGCTTGAGGCAGAGGTGGCTATCAAGGTGTGGAGGAAGATCTGAGGAATCTTTAGACGGCGCCTGTGGCATCTTTGCTCACAGATGGATCATTCTGTCATTGGAGCAGCTTTGGTGGGTCAGAAGACGTCAAGGTGAAACAAAGACAAGATGTACATCGTCAATCTCAAGTGGGATTCTAATAGCATCTCCAATAGATGATGTAAAATGGATGTAAAATTAACATCACCAAAAACCACCGACTACAACAGATGAGGTAAAAACTGTTGACTCTGAACTTAATCACAAAACTGAAATTTCATCAGGAATCTGAATGCTACCGTCGAAACTAAACGCAATGGTAGCAGAGGGGCACTTGACATGTAGTTTAGGAGGGCCTGCAGTTCATCTTCAACCTGCACCCCCCGAGCCGCCACCACCACCGGCCGAACCGCTGCCCCAAGCCGCCTCGCCGCATCAAACAACTTCGCCACCGCCGCCCGGCCAGCCCTCTAGGCCCCCGCCCCCACCCCTGAACCCTAAGATAGATAGTGGGGTACCTCTCCCATGAGCCCCGTCCCACGGGTGGTTCTTCCTTAACTCCGGCGAGCCCCCCAACCCCTGAAAATCGACTGACCCAAAAGTCGATTCAGTCAACTGAAGTGTGGCTTAATCGGAGCAAAGCAGCAGCACGAGCGAGGGGGAGAGCAGCAACAACAGCTAGGCGAGCGAGCTATCGAGCAAGAGCTGGAGCAGCAGCAGCAGCGCGAGCGAGCGAGCGAGAGACGGAGCAGCAGCAGCATATCCGGCTGGTATGGCCGCCGCCGCCGAAGGGGCCTCGCACTGGGGGAGAGCCACCATGGAGATGTCGCCCGCGGCGCTGGCTTCAAGGTAGCCGCTCCATGGGGGTGCAGGATGGAGCACCGTCGGCGCCAGGAGGTCGAGCTAAGGAGAAGGTGCGATGCGATCAGTGTACAACCTCTTTGGTGGCGCTGAGTAGGCCTTGGCTTCGGCCCGAGGAGTCGGTGAGGATGCTGCGGTTCCGGTGGAGCAAGTTAAGGCGGCCAGGAGGATGGAGCAGCCGCGATAGATGAGGCGATCGCCGAGCAGCTCCTTGGAGGTGGAGGACGGGCGGCTGAACCGTGGACGGCGAGATGGACGACGGATCCTCATCCAGGAGGTGGACGAGGGACGCCGAGCTAAGCGTGGACGACGTCGTCGGGGAAGAGGCTCCGACCGGGCAGCGGTGACGTGGCGGACGGAGGAGGGTGGGGTTTTGCGGCCGGAGCGGAGAGGTTATGGCGGCCTGGGATTTGAATGGCAAAAGGGGCGATGGGAGGGGTGAAGCATGACTTAGGAACGCGCTTGTCCAAAATGTAGGGTGTGTTACAAAAGTACCCCCACCGATTTGAACTAGCGGCCCTTTCGGCTCAGTGGTTAGAAGGGGATTTCGTGTGTCGATTTGGCAGTTGGAGGGAGTTTTCGCGCGCGTTGTAATTTTGGGATAACAAGGCGCGGGTTGTGAAGGCGCCAGTTTTGGGAGCACGATATCTGAATTTTCAGGATATAACAAGACGCGGGTTGAATTTTAGGGACAAGCCTAACGTGTAGTAATATTGTACTTGTACGTACCAAATCAATTCACACTTCCCTCAACCAAAAAGAAAACAAAAAAATAAAACTATTCACACCACACAAAGAGAGAGTCTTGCCCGTTTTACTATACAAATGTTATTCAGTTACTCCCTCCTTCCATCTATATAGGGCCTAATGCGTTTTTCGATGCTAACTTTGACCAAATATTAGAGCAATGATATATGACGTGCAACTTACACAAAGCACAGCATTAAATTCGTCAGTGAAAGGTTCTTTCAATGATATAATTTTCACATTGTGCATGTCATGTACTATTAATCTTGTCAATAGTCAAAGGAGGTCTTAAAAATCTCATTATGCCCTATATAGATGGAAGGAGGGAGTATGAATCCATGTTATGTCCGATTAAATTTTTTGCTTTCTCAGATAATGCATGTAACCTACTCATACCAACATTTTAGTGCATTCCAAATGTCTATACTACCGCTGCAATTCGAACTAAATTTGAATTTGTTTCTCTATTTCAATAAGAATCTACAATCATGATTGTTGCCAATTTCAACCATCATAGTTTCCTTGCTATCCGCCAGATATAAATCGGACGGCCTATAATGCAGGATGGCAGGCACACCATCATCAACAACTCTGTTTTTTTATAAGAGTAGAGATAAAATATATTAAATGTAGTATAACAGGTTCATAACCACACCATGTGTATCACCGTTATATATATTCACACATGCGTCGGTTTGAAACACTATGATAAATTCTTTAAATATCCGAATTCGCTTTTTATAATGAAGTATATATGATCTCTATTCATCTTTTACACCCACACAACCCTCTTATCTTTGTAGCTAGCGCTAACTTTCTCTTGTGTATGCACACGCCCGCATCCCTCTCACCCTCCCTCAGCATTCTCTAGCTCCATCACACAAATTCGTCTTTTCACTTTAGGTCGTTCACCCACGGTGTGTGTAGGCCCCCCATCTCCTTCTTTATGGCACACATTGATCGATATGCCTCTCTAGCCAGGTGTGCCTAGCACAAACACAAGCTTCCCCTCTTCTCTTGTCACCGTCCATGCCACACTCCCACCACTCTTTTCATCATTCTCGTACTCGCACACTCCTCCTCCCTCAATATAGTATGCCTCTCGTACCACCTCCTACATGCATCCCTCTCTCTCTATCCTTCTCCTCGTGCCTCATTTGCTTCTAACACACACATGTATACCGATCGATCTCCCAACATATACCTAGATCGACTTTAACTACCCCCCACCATCGATCGAAGTACCTCACAAGTTATGTCTCTCCTTTCTCTTACAAAGGGCGTTTGATCTTCCTATGTAGTTACGTCTTCTTACCACAGCCACATCGTCCCCCTCATCATTCGGGCATGCCTCCTGACCCATCTCTCACACGCACGTGCACATACAACAAGCAGCCATCTCCTCTCTTATTTATATAGCGGGCGTGCCCTCCGTTTGTCTAGCAAGCCTATCCCACCATTTGTTAGAAGCAACTCCACTACCACCCCCTCCAACACTCTAGCTCTGTCTCTGTCCCAACCTTATTCCTCTCCTGCACACATGCATGGATGCCGATCGATCTCCCTTAATACATGAGGCAGATCGATCTCCTTAATACATGAGGTAGGCCTCTCTCCTCCTCCACACATATACCAGCCATTGTACCTCTATAGTTAATTGGGCCTCCCTCTTCCCCCACCACACACCGATAGTCGAGCGCTGCAGGTAGGTATCCATGCCACAGAGACAAACTGCACGTCCCATCTCACGTTCCAGTAGGCCATCCACTTTATATCTTTGACGTGGGCACACACAAATTCGATGTCACTCTTTATCGATCGCGCGCGCGCACACACACATCATCCCTCTCTTCGATTCTATGGACACCTCAAGCCGATGATACCTCCACTCTCTTCTCGTGGATCGCCTCTATATATATGTTATATCCAAGACTCTATTTCACACACATTGCATATGTTACATTTTTGATTGACCCCCCAAAAAAAACTCTCAAGAACCCACACACTATATCTCTCTAGGTTTGTATCTCTCTCACACAACTCCACGTAGGTGGTGTACGATACAAGAAGAGAATAGGTGCAACGTGCACGTACTCACGCTTCACCTGCCCAGCCACACCAGCTGGTACACGGTGGAGCTCATTTCTTTACTGAAATGGCAGCCCACGTGCTAATTATAACGCTCAGAGCGGTTGTTTACCTAGGGAGGTCATGTACCACGCGTGCACGAAACAAAGTTCGACTTGACGCGTTGCCGCGTTATTTTTAAATAAAGTTATAGCGCTCAATGGCACGTACACAAAATATAAGACGACTTTTATGGAGAAAAGTAGTCTGCTCACTATATACAATGGAGCCTGCCTGCCTGGTTTGTCGCTCTTCAGAGTATCTCACACAAGGCTGCGGTGGCCTCTCTCTCTCTCTCTCACCGTTGGTCACTGATCCGCCGCATCCCGTCGGTAGGGAAAGGGAGGCGGTGGCCTCTCTCTCTCTCTAACCGCTGGTCACCGATTCCGCCGCATCCCGCCACCGGGGAAAGGGAGGAAGTGCATCGCTTTCTCCTTCGACGGCGCCGAGGCAAGACGTCCCGATGTGCGGTACACGCCGTTCTCCGACCAAGCTCGCAGTGGCAGGCCTCACGCCACCTGGTCGCAGATTTCGCCCGCGCCCGCTCACCTAGTTACATCCCGATGACCTCCGGTATCCCTCCGCCTTGCTCCTTGCATGTCTTCCCACGCCGCTGCATGTGGATCTTCCATAGTTCTTTGCCCAAACGTAGCTCGTCCGGCGCACTTTCCAATTGCATTCTCGCCCTCACACTGCTTTAGACAAACACAACCGTGTTGTTATCTTCCCTTAGGACAAGGAATATGCTTCTTTTTGTCGTCGCATGTGTCATCAACTGTTATTGGCCAAGAATTGTTTCCTTTCTACCTCTTTTTTGCAAATAGGGCTATCCATTTCACCTTGTTGCTATTGCGACCTTTTGGTGAACTGCACAAATCACTTTTTTCTTAAGAGTGTTTTGTGCAGTTGTACTAAAATGTCACACGCGCAACGTCACTACATTTTAGTGCGACTGCACAAAGGGAGATTGGTTTTGCGCTATCCTCCTCATCCAACTCCGAGCCTAATCTTCTCCAACTAGTTAGTCTTAAGAGAGATTGCAAAGGTGACCGGCTTCTATTTGTGTGTTTATTGTTTCATCAGCAGTCATGTATTATCGTAATCACACTTAATATCTTTGGAACAGGGACGCTCAGCTCTATTTTAGTGGAACTGCACAAAATGATCGAACGCTGCATGCTCCGCATAGCTACTTTTTTCCCAACATGCCCTGTTGATTTAGACAGAGGCTGGGGGACGTTGCTGCCAATGAAAGCATGGATCAATTTTAATTTAACACCTTCTCACAACTCTGTCTTCACCGTGATGTAATTACTAGCTCTGATCTGCTAATAATTGACATGCATTAGCAAGGAAGTTAGTTTTTTATTGTTTCCGAAAGAGCATCGATGGCAAGACACGCGAAACAAAAGCTGAAAGCTCACACCATTGTACAATTTGTATAGTACATCAATTATGTAAACAAATGATGGAAGCTTGATAGCATTGCCAGAAGCCTCTTCATCATCCGGGTCCATGTGCCATGCACAAAATTATACTCCTTCATTCCTAAATATTTGTCTTTTTACAAATTTCAAACGGGCATATTTTAGAGTGTAGATTCACTCATTTTGCTTCGTATGTGTACTCCTTCCGTTCCTAAATATTATATTCGTCTTTCTAGAAATTTCAACAAGTGACTACATACGGAGCAAAATGAGTGAATCTACACTCTAAAATATGTCTATATACATCTGTATGGGCCAGTCCATTTGAAATCTCTAAAAAGACAAATATTTGAGTAGTCACTCGTTGAAATCTCTAGAAAGACAAATACTTTGGAGTATATTTAAGAACCGAGGGGTAGTGCACAACCGCATGGGAGACTCAAATGGGTCGCTATACCGCATTAATAGTGAGTAATGAGCAGTCAAATCATAAGCCCCACCTTTCCCATCGTAAGTTGCTCAAGAAGCAACCATCAATACGCTTCTTCTTTGAATCCGCTCATACTACTCCATCCATCAATGTTTATACAAGCGCACTTCGTAAAAAGAAAGAAAAAATCTGTGGGACCAAGGCGACTAGCGATCGGCCTGAAAAATAGCATTGGTAGTTATAGCACGGCGTCTATTACTAGAGGGAATAATGCGTACACACATGCATGCAGTGCTTCCACCCCGAGTACACACATGCATGCACTTACTCCACTCTGTAGTAGTACAATACATGGAGAGAAAATTGTGGACTTGATTGCGGTTACCACGCCCTAATTAATTGAGCATTAAACCAAACGCGTCTAAAGTCTCTCTGGTGGTGGAAATGCATTGAGAGAAATGCATCATAATGAAGCGCTACATAAACTGTGGACGGAGGGAGGAGTAGTATGAAGGTGCAAAACCAAGTACGCCAGCGTATGGCTGGGCCACCAACGCACCTCCTCTTGGCATATCACCGACATGTGGGACAGGAGTGTGAGCAAACCGATCTCAATTGACGGCAAAGAGCCAACCCGCCGTTCCTTGAGAGAGACGAGGAGTGAGAACACCTATCGGGCTCGCATGCAGGCCGAGATATATTCGAGCATGGTTGGTTGATCGATATCATTCATTACATGTTGGACTGCCGCTTTCCGCCTCTTCTCCGGAATAAACGTGTACTTTATCGTAGATATAAAAAAGAGTACAGACGGCTCCACCATGCGGTTCTAGTAGTAGTACTACTCGTACTACTGCGCTTGGCTCTTTGCCTCTTCGTGAAGTCGAACAATGATGGTACTCCGCATGTTGGGTACTACAGTGTATGCCTCTGACAATCTAACACCGAATGGACTGATGCATGTCAACTGAGGGTAGGTTGCATTAGTCAAAAGGCGTAAGCGAGCTTCACCTTGTCCTGCAAGCTTCTCCTCGTTCTACGAGTTGACGGGACACACCAAAAAGTAGTGCTAGTCCATACTCCATACTTTCCGATTAATATGGCTTAATCTTTTTTGCGGGTAAATGAGAGAGCTTTATTCATATATAAGCATTCTTAGGACGATCAGCCAAGACACTGGTCACTAGTAAGCGAGGTACCCCGCAAAAAACAAGTAAGGAAGCGAGGTGTTTCATCAAGCCAGCTCTCGGCCACATTCAAAGTGCAGCAAGCACGGTTCGCACGAAGATGCGCCGCAAGGTTTGCTCACCTGTTTACATGTTGAATAACAAAAAAGAGGAAATATTACCGAGCGCTACTATTTGTAACAGGATATGAGCCAGAATTAAGCGAGAATTGTGGCGAGTGTTCCATGCAATCAACTTCCATTATCATATGCGAGAACCCTCGAAGAGAACCAAATGTGTTGAAGATTGCTTTATCACATTTTAAAATTATAATAAGAGTGCAGACGCTCCTACATCCGGTTCCTAGTACTAGTATAGTACGTACCTTTATAGACTATAGTAGTAGTACTAGTAAACTTTGCGCTTGGTTGTTCGCCTATTCGGGAACTCGAACAATAATAGCACTAGTAGTATAGTGTATGCTTCTGGCAATCTGACACCGAATTAACTGTTGCACGTCCACCTCCTGAGCGAGGGAGAGCTTGCATTAGTCAAAAGTTTCCCCTTGTCCTGCGAGCCACCGCGCGCAAGCTTCTCCCGTCCTGCAACCTTCTCCTCATTCGGCAAGTTGACGGGACACAGCAAGTAATGCTAGTCCATACTGCCTCCTCTCCGGTTAATATGGCTTAATTTCAAATGAGATAAATACACCATCACATCAGTATATTTGTAAAAATACGGTTAGTGGACTTCATAATACGCTCATTGTGCTCAATATATATATTTTCCGGTGTTCATACAGTCACTAGCTCACCCTGACTGAGTATGTGTGTGCATGCACGTGTAGGTTGAGCACTTGAGTGTAACCATGTATGTTCCGTCGTGTGTACGTGTGACTGTTGCATACACGTAGGGGGAGTACATGTACATGTGACTGTTGCATACACGTAGCACTAAAAAAATACACTTCCGTGATGATACGTGCTTGTCACAGTAGATCGCGTTTTTTGTCATGCATGTACATCCATGACAAATTTATGACAGAATCAAGATAGTCATACCTGTGCTGTCGTAGAAGTGTTCCATGACATTCCAAAATTATAATCACGGAACTGTCCACTTCCATGACGATAAATCGCGCGTCACAGAAGTGCTTTCGTCAAGGGTGACCGACACGTGGCATCCACCGTAACGGAACGCCGTTAAGCTATCGGGTCGGGTTTTGGATCCGATAACCCGTTAACAACCCCGACCAATGGGGATTTTCCACGTGTAAAATCATCATTGGCTGGAGGAAACACGTGTCAGCTCATTGTTGGGACAGATGTCATTCACTCATTGGACAGAAGGCGCCTATGATACATCGACACGTGGTACGGCCCAACAGAGGCCCATTCCTGTGAAAAGGCCGGCCCGTTTGACTTGGTCAAAAGGTGACGGGCCGGCCCATGGAAAGCCTGTTAACGGCTTATTCGCATATAGCCCATTTATAGCCCGCTAACCCAAGGCACGTTATGCCCTATCCGAATTAGGCCCAGTAGCGTCATCTGGGCCATCCAATATGATTCCAGCCCGTTTTCACTTCTGGCCCATGTATGGCCCATGACGTCTTTCGGCCCATATGACGCCCTATGTAACTCTTGGCCTATTAACGGGCCATGGTGAAACTGGCCTGCAATGAACAGTGTATCACTTTAGACCCATTAACGACCCGTGGTGAAACTGGCCCGTAATGAACAGTGTATCACTTTATACCCATTAAGGGCCCGTTATTCAGTTGGGCCGTTTCCAGCCCATGTTATCTTTCGGCCTTCTCAGAGCCCATTTATTCTTAGGCTCATTTCGAGCATTCCTTTACTTACGGCCCGTTACTGTCATTTTCTGCTTGTGGGCCAAATTCAGCCTGTGGTTACAGTCGGCCCGTTTGTGGTCTGTTAATACATTGGGTCGTTTTCTTAGCGTCATCAAATATAGCCTATTAACGATGGCCCGTTATGGTTGGCCCATGAATGGACGATTCCAACTCTAGCCTGTTTACGGCCATAATGCGGCCTGTTATTGGCCCATGTTTGGCCAATCGATCATACGGCCCGTATAAGGCCCATTGATGATACGACCCGTAGAAGGCCCATTGTTTCTATGGCCCGTAGAAGGCCCATTGTTTCTACGGCCCGTAGAAGGCCCTCGCTTTCTCTGGCCCGTAGAAGGCCCACTGTTTCTACGGCCCGTAGGAGGCCCACTGTCACTACAGTAAATATTAGCCCATGGTTATTGTGGCCTAGTTTTAAAAAATAGGTTATTGCAACCACTAGCAAACCACGGAAAAAGAACTGCACTGAGTACAAGCAAAAAAATAAACAAGACAACAAGGAAATAAATAAGCAAGCCACTTATGCTAGGCTATCACGGCTATTACACATATTACATCCACTGGGCATCGAAGTTCACCACCAGTGCAAATATAGGGAACACAGCAGCATATAAACGCCGTAGCAAAACAAGTCCAGAACTGAAACCACTTCAGAAGAGTTCAAGAAACAATATCATGGGTACCCATAATGCTGGCAAGATGCTTAGCAAGCTTATTAACTTTCTCTTGTTTGGCGCTTAAATCCTCCAGCGCTTGCTGTTGCACAAGAAAGTACACATCTGAATTCTGCAGGGACTTCCTTAGTCCTTTGGCTTCTTGCCGCAACACAGCTGACTGATGCCTTTCAGCTTGTAGTTGAGATTGAAGAAGCCGAAGTGATTCAGGCAGAGAGTTCGAAGAGCTTGTGCCGGTGATCGCCAAGAACTCGAACACTACATCAACGCAGGATCGTGGGGTTTTCTCACCGCTCTACAAGATCGCTTTTATCACCTTTCTTGAGATCAACAGGTTGTCTCACTATCTTGAACCTTATCAGCATTACTTTCTCTACCATTGCATAGTGGGGTGCTCTTCTCCAATATTCTGCTTGCATACTACAAGAGAAACAAGCGGACACATCACAGGTTTAGCTTGTAGTATACCAAACTCATTTTGGTAAACCGTTCAATAGTAAGGTGGACAGGATAACAAAGATGAAACAAACATATATCTATGTACTATGGTCACTGTATTGTCCATATCATTCTAGTTTATGTTCCCTAATCAAGATAGAGACACAGTTCAACTCATATATTTTTAAGACACAACAAAGCATAGATGTAATATAAGTGTGAGAAACTACACAGCATTGGTAGCACTTGTAATGTGCATCACATGAGAACATAATTGTTTATACAACTTAAACTGAAATCAACATAGAGCAAGAAGTTAGAACAACAATCCAGTTAAAGAAATAGGTTTAAAACATACCTGTTGCGCCATTGGAGTTTCAATTGGATCCTTCAAATTCGAAAGTAGTTGGTATGAGTAAATACAAAGGATGCAACAAAGAAAGGAGTATGGACCATAGCTACGGAATCGACCGAGAACAGTTGCTCTTCCGCTTTAAACGTGGAGTTTGGGTTAGCTGTGGTGGTCTGCGTGCTTTGGGCACTGCAGTAGCTTTACAAACTGCTCATGTGGGGGTACTCTGTGGTGGACATGGTGCTTTGTCAACTATAAGTGGGTTACTATCCGCTGGGGTTGCGGTTAGATGGGTTGTAGCTGGTTCTCTGCCCAACGGTGTAAGTGTGCAATCTGGAAGAGTCTCGATTATGTGTGGTAGGGCTAGTTTGTGGGCCAGTACAACCATGATTCTATCTGCATCGACGGGTAGCACTGTCTTTTGTGAAGAACGGGTTTTTGCTCCCTTAGATACTGCCATCACCCCCTCCAATTCAGATGGCTGATAAACAAGAAAAGAAATTGAACGTACATACATTGTATGATAGACAGATGTGGTAATTCACATATATGTTGTCTAACCAAATAGGACAGCATGACACAATTTCACATATATGACGCCTAACTAAACAGGATAGCATGACGCAGTTTCAAATATATGATGGATAACTTAACAGGATATAATGGCATAATTCAACATATGATGAGTACCTAAACAGGATGACATGACAAAACTATATGATGTGTTTCTAAAATAGGTTGGGATGAAATAATTCACATACATGTTGTCTAAGTATACAGGATGGCATGATATAATTGACATAATTGATTCATATACTAAGCGGTGGCACTCGCATGTATGATCTCTAAACTAAGCAGATAGAATTCAATATTGTGCATATGATGTCTAAACTAAGCAATGCAAGACACCATATGCATCATACGAGAAATATAAACATTGCAACTTAGAGCATACACCTCAGGTGGGATATAGGACTGGTCATCTGCTCTCTAAATCCTCCTCCGAGGAGCTCCTCAGAACCATCGAGATATATGCTTCAACGGGTACCATTGCCTTTCAAGACCTTGTTTTCACTCCAGATTTTTCCATAACCGCTCAAATGGCTGATACACATGAAGAGTAGTTCAATATACATAGATTGTCGACAAATGGAATACGTAATGAAAAAAAAGATGGCATGAGATAATTCACATATGATGCCTGGCTACATGGCGGTGCATAATTCACATATATGATAACTGGCTAAAAAACATGGCGTTGCATAATTCACATATCTGATATAGAAAGCAAACAGGAGGCATTCACACAAAGCATGCCTAATCTAAGCAGATGGCATGGCAATGCAAGACACCATAAGCAAGATATGATCAATATAACCCAGCCAAGTTAGAGCAAGCACCTCGGGGATACGATCGTCATCTCTCTCAGAATCCTCCTCTGAGGAGCTATCTGTAACCAGCAAGAAATCTCCATCGACAGGTAGCACTGACTGCTCAGAAGACCTTGTTGTCACTCCAGATTTTACCATGACCGACTCAAATGCCTGATGCACAGGAAGAGTAGATGAATGTATAAACATTGTTGACAAATGGAATACATTATGGAAAAAAAATAGGGCACGATACAATTCACATATACGATGACTGGCTAAACAGGATGGCATTGCATGATTCACGTATATGATGCCTGGCTAAAGAAGATGGCATCGCATAATTCCCATATACTCCCTCCGTTCCTAAATATTTGTCTTTTTAGATATTTCAAATGGACTAACGCATACGGATGTATATAGACATATTTTAGAGTGTAGACTCACTCATTTTGTTCCGTATGTAGTCACTTGTTGAAATCTCTAAAAAGACAAATATTTAGGAATGGTGGGAGTATGATATAGAAACCAAATAGGTGGCATTCACACAAAGCAAATCTAAACTAAGCTGATGACATATAAGATGTATAATGTAAGCAATGCAAGGTGCCATATGCATGATATGACCAACATCAAGATGCCAAAGTTAGAGCAAACACCTCGGTGGTAAACAGGCATGGTCGGCTCCTTCGAATCTCCATGTGAACAGTTATCTTCCTCTCGAATACAATCTGGAAATGCAGGAGAGGGGAGGGGCACTTACCACCATGGAGCAAAGCGCTCAGATGACATTATATTCGCACACAACGGTCTTCTCTTTTTCTCTACATGTTTAGTACGATTGTGTACAATATCTGACATGCATAATAAAAAAATAATTAGATTTTGTAAGGCCTAAGGGGTGCATGCAAAAATCAAGACTGATGGTAGCAAACGAGTGGATGGATCCAAAACTAATGATAGCAAGTAGATTATAGCTTCAGCTTAAAATGATAGACAATGGATCATCTATTGTTTGTTGCCCACCCAACATGAACCACATAGAAGACCCCAGATGAACCAGATAGTAGACAGATACTATTCAAGGTGTGCTCGATATGAGACCCATGGGAAATTCAAAACTCAAGATTGAACGATAAAGTAGCAGGTAATAATAACCGATGTATAACGTAAGCAAACACGAAAGACTGCAACCTCTCTTCCGAAACTATCTAGTCCTCAGGTTCATCTGCTCAGTCGATGATGGTAATGCAGTTGGCATGGCTGCTGGCAACGGGGAAGATGATCTGAGGCGGCGAAAGAAAGTCTACAGAGGGGATCTCTGCTGCAGTGAATGCTTCTGTCGATGGTGCAACTCAGGTGGGGTGGATGACGGCACGGCAGGAGCAGGACATAACACACAGAGTTTTCTTTGACGCCAATCTGAAAATGAAGTAAATCTGTAAGGGCTCCTTAGAATTGGAGGATTCTATAAACGCAGGGATAGGAAAAACACAGGAATAGGATAGGAATGCACGTGCAAAACAGAGCATTTGGAAACATAGGATTTCAGTCAACCTGGGTGTTTGGCTCACATGAATTGGAAGAACAGAGGAATGGAGAAACAAAGTGATGCGACGAGTGTACAACCTCTTTGGCATAGCCTTGTGGACCTCAAAGCATCATTGGGTTGGACGTGGAGGATGGTGATGATGCCGGTGTATTGCCGGAGGCAGGGAAGAAGATCCAAGGCCTCTGGAAGCGGCGCCGAGGGTACTGCTCAACGTGATGGACGGTTACGTCGTTGGAGCAGCTCCGCTAAGGTGTACAGCGACGAGGCTGAAGCATGACAAGACAGACAACTTTAATCTAAAGTGCGACCCTAATATCATCTGCAATAGATGATCTAAAATACATCACCAAAATGTGCTAGATGTAAAACGCATCAGCCGCACCACGACCGTTCCGACAGATGCTGTAAATACTGTTCACTTTGAACTTAACTGAAGAAAATGAACTTCACAGTCCAAACTGAATTTTACTGTCGAAACTGATTGAACTAGTAACAGAGCATTGCAATAGATGTTTAGGGCGTTCGAGCACTAGTAGCGAGAAGCGATGATCTAAATCAGCAGATGCTCGAGCAGGAACACACTAGCAGAGAGCAAGTCATGCAAGAGCACCATGACGAGTGCTAAAGCAAGAACTCCTATAGCTGCCGGAGGTCGTGGCAAAGAAGCAAGAGCAGCGAAGCAAGCGAGAGCAAGAGCAGAGCAGCAGCACGAATCTAAAGCAGGAGCAAAGGCAGTCACGACCGACAAGAAGAACAGAAAGCAGCCATGAAGCGAGAGCCGGAGCAACTGTAGCTAGTGCCGTTGTGGAAGTCGCCACCGAGGAAGCAACGACATGGGGGAGAGACGCCGTGGATGATGTGTCCGGCGACAGCACCGTCGATGCAGACGCCATGTCTGCTCGGTATCGAGCACCGGCAGCCCCGTGAGATTGAATAAAAGATAAAATGCAGCGGTGAGTGCAGAACCTCCTTGGTGGTGCCGAGTTGGCCTCGGCTTCATCGGAGGAATTGGTGAGGGTGCTGTGCTTCCAATGGGGCAGGTCAAGACGGCGCTGTGGGGATTGAGGTGGCGCGATAGACGAGGCGAACATCGGGGCAGCTCCTTGGAGGCGGAGGATGGGGCGGCTGATCCGGCGGGACGACGAGATCGACAACGGATCCTCATCCGGTGCGGTGGATGAGGGGCAACGAGCTGTTGTGGTGGACGACGTAGTCGGCGAAGAGTCTCCGGCTGGGCGGCGGTCGGGAGGCCGACGGAGGAGCGTGGGGTTTCGTGGGTTTTGGCAGCCTCGGTATACGAATGGGTGGGGCGAAGGGGGAGGGGGAGCCAAGCTTAGGGACGCGCTTGTCTGAAATGTAGGGTAAGTTACCAGCGTACCCCCACCGGTTTTGACACCGCGACGTGGAGCTTCATTTCCGGCTGAGGGGTAGAAGGGGGATTTTGCGTGTCTGGGCTGCGGGAGCGATTTCGGATGAGGAGGGAGTTCTCGCACGCGTCCAAATTTCAGGATAACAAGGCGCGGCGTAGGTTGAAGAAGCGGGAGTTTCGAAGCAGGTGAGACAAAAGATACTCAAGCTTGAAAATTTCAGGATAACAAGGTGCGGATTCCTTGTTCGGCAGGACAAACTTAAGTGTAAAAAATCATACAAGACACAAGAGAGTCATGTCCCCTTTTACTATATTGCTATAGATGCCATTGAAAAAACTACAAGAAAAATGTAAAAAAGATTGGGAGAACAAGATTACCCTGCACAGTACCAAATCAATTCGCACTTCCCTCAACAACAACAAAAAAACAAATCAATTCCCACCAAAGAAAGAGTAATGTCCCTTTTTATATGATTAGAGATGCCATGATCTCGAATTTCAATTTTTGAATCCACGTTATGTTGAATTCGAATATATCATTAGGTGACCATGCGGTTTATAATTGATGTAGTCGTACATTTTGATCTTCCATCATATATGAACATTTTACTCCACCATGTGAACATATATATTGTCGCTCACCATATGGACTAAATTTGAATCAATTTTCCTTATTTGAATACGATTGTTGTAAAGTTATACAATAATTTAAATATTATCTTGATAACAAAAGACATGCATATAGCAGTAATCATATTTCACTATGAACTACATGTACCATACGCTCTCCAATTCAAATATTTGTATCCATTTTATGTTGAATTCAAATCATAGTACATTATTGGTCTAGGTAGCGAGATGTTCAGGATAATCTAAACCCTGTTTTCATACGTATAATTTTTGGCTGAATTGGGACAAGTTTTGGTATAAGCCTCTTGCAAAACCGGAGATTCTCTCAACAAGCCTCGTGGTTCCGAGAGGGAACGTGTCACCTTTGTGTGCGTAAATGATATACGCTGCCTCCCCTAATTTTATTTACAGAGGCAACATAGAACTATATGAGTGCCCTGTTAAATTTTGGAATTATTTCGGGTTCATTTGGCCTTTTTATACATTAATTGAGTTTCTGGACCTTTAATGTGCATAATCTAAATATGAATTGCATGCACATGCTCCGGTGTACCAAAGTGGGTTAAATAATCACATGTGTGTCCTTGGTTGAATTTCTAGGTCCCATGGAAGAAATGAGAATGAAATTCAAACATCTGGGGGTCATGACTCTGCCGAGAACATCGAGAAACTTAGATTTTAAATTCATGTAAATCCAAAACTCGGTTGGAAATCATGAAACTTGGCATGGTGTCACGTCATGGCACTAACATGTTGTGGTAAAAAATTGGCCGATTTGGAAGCTCGTGGTTGTAAGAGGGAACGTGCCACCTTTGAGTGTGAAACGATATACGCTGCCCCCCCCCCCCGCCTTTGAGTTTCTTAACAAAGGCAACATAGCACTACATTAGTGCCATGTTAAATTTTGGAATTATTCCGGGTTCGTTTGTCGTTTTTATACATTAATTGAGTTTCTGGTCATTTAATGTGCATAAGTCAAATTTGAACTACAAGCACATCTCTCGTGCACCAAAGTTGGCTGAAAAATCACATTTGTGTCCTCGGGTGAATTTCTAGGTCCCATGCAAGAAATGAGAATAAAATTAAAACATCTGGGCATCGTGGCTCGCCCGAGAACATTGAGAAACTTGGTTTTATAATTCTTGTAAATCCAAAACACGTCTCAAAATCATGAAACTTGGCATGGATGTCATGTCATGGTACTACCATGTTGTGGTAAAAAAATGGTCGAATAGGAACAAATTTTGGTATAAGCTTCTTGCAAACCGAAGCTTCTCTCAAGAAGGCTTGTGGTTCTGAGAGGGAACGTGTCACCTTTGAGTGTGAAACGATATACGTTGTCCCCCTTGAGGTTATTTACAAAGGCAACATAGAACTAAATGAGTGCCCTGTTAAATTTTGGAATTATTCCGGCTTCGTTTGGCCTTATTTACACATTAATTGAGTTTTTGGTCATTTAATGTGCATAATTCAAATTTTAAATACAAGCACGTGCTCCTGTGAACCAAAGTTGGTTGAAAAATCACATTTGTGTCCTCGGGTGAGTTTCTACTCCCATGCAAAAATGAGAATAAGATTCAAATATCCGCATCGTGGCTCGGTCGAGAACATTGAGAAACTTGGTTTTAAAATCATGAAACTTGGCATGGTGTCATATCATGGTAGTACCATGCCGTGGTAAAAAATTGGCCGAATAGGAACAAATTTTGGTATAAGCTTCTTGCAAATCGGAGCTTCTCTCAAGAAGGCTCGTGGTTCTCAAGGAACGTGTCACCTTTGTGTGCATAATTCAAATTTGAAATACAAGCACATGTTCCAAAGGCACCAAAGTTGGTTGAAAAATCACATGTGTGTTCTCGGGTAAATTTCTAGGTTCCATGCAAGAAATGGGAATGAAATTCAAAATTCGGGGCGTCGTGGCTGGGTTGGAAACATTGAGAAACTTAGTTTTTTAATTCCTGTAAATCCAAAACACGCATGAAAATAATGAAACTTGGCTTGGTGCCATGACATGGAACCAACATGCTGTGGTAAATTTGCAGTCCGATTTGCGAAGGCGCACACATTAACAATCAACAAAGTCATTTTGGAACAAGTGCTGTCACGTTACAATCGGAAACACAAGTATTATTGAAACCGTGGGCGTTCTTCTTACTAGTACCATTTACGTGCCGCCACGCGTCCACATTTTTCAGGGTAGCTGTTTGAGTACGAGAGGCGTGCGATCAGACCCCTGCGCGTGCTTATCGGGAGGATAGCCCTTTGACCTCCATCTGCCGTCCACCTCTCTCCCAAGGTCTCCATTAATGGCGCCCGAGTCTCTATTTAATGGCGTGGCTATGTCTCACTCGACTGAGATTTAAGAGAGAAAAAAGAAAATATGAAAGCACGGATCTTGATGTAAGATCCGACGGACCTATATAGCATCTACTGCGACTTATAGCAAGACTGATGAATATATAAGGACGATTTTTATTTTTTTGATCAAATAAGGGCTTGCCCCTTCCGATTTTCATTACTAAAAACCACCACAATTCACAAGAAATTCAGCACAACTCCAGCCTAACACGAAGGACTAAAAGCTACGTACCAGATTGAAATCGCAACATCCCAAGAGGCCAACAAAGGCCAAACATCAGTGCTAGAACCCAACATTTCACAACCGAAGACACAATCCACATCCTAAACCGATTATTACATCAAAAGAAACCAGGAAACTGAAGGAAGCCCAACAGCACCTAGAAGAACAAAGAACGCTGTGGTCGCCACAAAGAAGAGTTTTCTTCATTCCAGCCTCGCAACATTGATCTTCCACAGAAAGATAAGGACGATTAATTGTCTTACATAATTAGAAAGATAATTTAAAAAGCCACATGGGCTACTCCCAAAATACACAAGGGAAAAAGAAGAAGGAAGACAAGGATCTGGCTCGCTGATCTCTACTTTCTTGATGCATTGCTGTAGGCCGCGGGAACTAGTCTCCGCGGCGAGCGGCGATGAGCTCTTTCGTGTCCTCAAGACGCTGCTCGAGAACATCCACGGATTCCTCCACCAGCCTTTGGCGCTCGTTGGGGAGCATGTCATTCTCGTCCATAAGTTTCTTGACGATGACGCCGGTCCTCTTCAACAAGGCACTGGTCTCCTCCTGCTGGTCTGGACTTCGGACGATCTTCTCCCTCAGCGGGTTGCACTCGGCCCGGAGCCTCTCATTGCCCTCCCTTAGTTGCCGGATGACGCCGGTAGCCTGTTCAAACGAGGCTTTCACGTCGTCCTGCAACCTCGCCAAGCCGGAGATCTGATCCATCTGGCTATGGACGATCGCATGCATGCGCTTATGTAATAGCTGCCGCCGCCGCGAGAAATTTTCCCAGGCCGCCGCGGCGTGGCTGGACGTCTCTCCTGCATTCGTGGCGCGGCGGGACATCTCTGCTGCTTCCGCGGCGCGGCCGAACCAGTCTGCTGCATCGACGGCGTGGCAGGACCTCCGTGCTGCTTCAGCGGAGCGGCGGGACCTCTATGCTGCTACTTCCGCGCGGCGGGACATGTCGGCTGCTCTCGCAGCGAGGTGGGACATCTCTCGTGCTTCCGATTCCATGCTCGCCTCTCCCTGGTGGCAATCTCTTGACCCAGAACTCACGCTGGCCTTGGCAGACGCAAGGGAAGGATGCTGAATGACTTGTTTGTTTTTGTGGATGAGTAGTTGAGGAGGAATGTGCAGTCATCTTGGCATACTAGTATATATAACCGAGTACTAATACGCTCCTGAGTGGGAAACCGTTTAGGTTGTGATCGGTGTGAACAGGTTTGGAATTCAATATAGCGTGGTACTAATACGCTCCTAAGTGGGAAACCGTTTAGGTTGTGATCGGTGTGAACAGGTTTGCAATTCAATATAGCGTGGAGTAATTTGGAATGTGACGAGACGCAAGCTCAAAATTTATTGACGGTTCTAGTTTCAAAGTGCGGCACTATTCCCGGATGGAGTACTTCTTTTTGTACTCCCTCCTTTCCGGTTTTATAGGGCTTATCTCAAAATCTTAGTTTTTCCATTTTATAAGGCTCAATTTGGTTGTTCCCCAACACATGTTCAGATTCCAAGGTGCATTAAATCATTGCATGCAAGTATTAAGAGAAAATTGACCAATGCATGTACTTTATGCATGCATGCATTGCAATTAATGCATTGATAAACATAATTTTTGAAAAAACAAGAGCATTAATTAGGTGCTTTTGCAAACTACAAAAATATTCCACCACTCACCATAAACCGGAAAGGAGGGAGTATCATTGTACGTGCAATAACCGCACCGTCATATACATATCTTACGGTTAATGGGGCGTTCGACAGAATAGCCGTGTGGCGAGCTCTAGGCTAGTCCTTTTCAGACGCATCAAACCTATCTCTCGGGACTTCTCGCACGCACCATCGTGCCACCCACAAAAACTTGTACTGAAGTTTAGTAGTACGTTATACAGAAGAGAAGAGGTGCACGCACGCACTCGTCCTCTCACACACGTGTTCGTTTTTTCTCGAAAAGGAGGATGATGACCCCGACCTCTGCATCCGGGAGTCACACATGCATCTGTAGCTACTTAATTGTAGTGTTCTCAACCATCCGATTGGCTCTATCATGGATGTACCTATATACTAAAACATGTCTAGATACATCTATATTTTAACAAATGGAAGGCATGTATTGTGGAACGGAGGAGTGCTTGTCATCAAAATGGATAAAAGGGACGTATCTAGAACTAAAATACGCCTACATACATCTCCTTTTATCCATTTTGATGACAAGTAGTACTTCTTACCCAAAGGAACATTATATTCAATGTACACAAAATATCCGTTCGATCGTTGGAAATTACCGATCCGATGTCGAAGTAATTGCTGCATCGCCACCAAAACCCACCATTTCTTAAGCTAAAGTAGACCAAGGTAATCCCTATATTAGCATATTACTAAGATAAATGTAAGGCACTGTCGAAACATTTAGGACGTGAGCTTGTCAATCTGAATGTGGAGGGACACAAGCTTAGCCTCAGCCAGCAGCTTGGGCGGAACTGTCAAGAAGGTCAGCTCCTGCACGTCGACGTTGCCGGGATCCTTGCTGCTTGTCACCTCCATTTCCACCTTGACGGCGTCGGTCGTGCCTTTGGGCTCCCCCGGCGGGCCGTTCGCCCACAGTTTGCCAAGTAGTGTGGCAGTGGGGATGCCCCCGCTCTGATGCAGATGACCTACACGGCGATAGGCGCGCCGATGTCGAGCACGCCGCCGACCAAGAAAAACGCGCGGCGGTCCTCCTCCGCGAGCAGCAAGAGTCGTGGCTCCGACAGTGTCACTTGCAGCTGGAGCACCTTGCCGTACTGGATCCTGTGCACGGGCATGGGATGTGCGGTGCTGATGCGGTGGTCGAGCGCCGGCGGCGGGCATGCGTAGCCGCAGACGGGCACGGGCATTTGCGGTGGCGCGAGCGGACACACGCTCTGGTGATCGGCGAGCTTGTGGTAAGTGACGTAGAGCCCACAGCCTTCGTGCGGGCACTCCACCCTCACCGACGAAATGATGGAGTCCACCGCCGTGTTCCGCACGTCGAAGCCACCACCACACTTGCACTTCTGGCACTGCCGCTGGTTCCTGGGGCGCTCGACGCGGCAGTCCACGCAGGCCAGGTGCCCTCCCTTGCACTGCAGAAATCAATCCAACAGCACATCAATCAAGAAACCTGCACCTTGCTCAATCAGCCGAACGGACGAGGTGTATTCGAACCTCATACACTGGAGGCGTCAAGGGGTGGAGGCACAAGGGGCAGTGGAGCACGGTGAGGTCCATCGAGACCTTAGAGAGCTCCATCGTTGGGTCCTGTTCCTGTTCGATCTGCATGATCTCGCCCTCCCTCCGTTCCTAAATGTACTCCCTCCGTTCGGAATTACTTGTCTCGGAAATGGATGTATCTAGAACTAAAATACGTCTAGATACATCCATTTTCGCGACAAGTAAGGCTAGCCATAGTGGGAGTAACATAAGTAGTATCATGCACTTGGGACTCGCAAACATGCTTATGTGGTAGGCAATTAAAGAAGAGAGAGATGGTTATAGTAACATAGGTAGATACCGTAACATAATAAATATGGTGCTACTATGTGTCATGCATGGCAATAAATGGGACCATCAATGATACTACTAATCTATGATACTATGAACTATAGAGGTAGTAACATAGACTAGTAACGTATGCATGTTACTAGTCTAAGTTACTCCCCACTATGACCAGCCTAATTCTGAACGGAGGGAGTAAGTCTTTATAGAGATTTCACTAGGTGGACTACATACAGAGCAAAATGAATGAATCCACACTTAAAATGCATCTATATACATCCGTATGTAATTCATAATGGAATCCCTACAAAGACTTATAATTTAGGAACGGAGGGAGTACTACTTCAAGGTGCATTAAATCAACACATGCAAGTACTATCAAAAGAAGAGTCACGGCATGCATGCATGCATTGTAATTAATGCATCGGTAAACGCAAATTATTGAAATATATCGAGTGCAGTGCTTTGATGTGTCGCGTCAACTCGTACATCAACGAGAAGTTTGATTATCCTCTCCCTCACGGACTTAACTGCACCTGCCTTTGGTTGTGTGACAGGTTGGCCACACACCTGTCGGGCCCACCTGTCATACACGCAAAGACAGTAGCGTCCCTCCCTCGCCCATGAGCGTGGTGGCTGGCAAGAATAGGAGAAGCTTTCACTACACGCTCTCCCTCCCGCACACGGTGGACATGCAGCAGTTCAATCGGTGTCAGATGGCCAGAAGCGTACTGTAGTACTCCTCCAGTGTAGTAGTACACCATCGTTGTTCGACTTCCCGAAGAGGCGAAGAGCCAAGCGCAGCCCGGACGCTCGTGTGGCAGTTTCATGTGTAGATTAGTCTAGATAGCGTGTACTGTGCCTGTAAGCTTAAAATCGCTGGGGTCGGCTCCATGCTATGTGGCCGTCTCGAAGTTTTTTTTAATTAAAATAGTCTTCTGGCCCTACCTGTCACCCTGGTGATTGTAGTTTGCACGCTCATCTGGTCTAGACATGAATATATATTTTAATTTGTTTTTTCGAAAAGGGGGGACTCCCCGGCCTCTGCATCAGAAATGCATACGGCCACATATATTTTAATTTGTAGTGGGTAAATGTTAGAGGTTGCAGCAAATATATTGTACATCATGGTCTTTCAGCCAAGTTTAGAGGCAAGCATGTGGGGCCAGTGCTATGATGTGTCGCGTCAACTCGTAGAACGAGGAGAAGCTTGATTTTACTACACGCCTTCTCCCTCGCCCATGCGCAATGTTGCTCGCAAACGAGGACATGCTTTTGCTTAGTAGTACTTCTACAACAAGCTATACGCTCTCGCCATGTGGACGGACATGCGATGGTGGATTCGACATCAGAGAAGCAGTAGTAGTAACATCATTGTTCGCCTTCTCAAGAGGCGAAGAGCCAAGCGCAAACCGAACGTTGCGATTCGCTGAACATTGGAGCACACATATAGCCGTGCTCTTGCATGAGGCAAAGTTGCTATGTGAGCCCAAGATTGTACTAGTACTTACAACTACTTGCTAGTATAGCCTCAGAAACCGTAAAGGAGTATTTGCCCTTCTAGAGATTTCAACAAGTGACTAGACTACACCGAGATGGAGTGCATATGGAGCAAAATGTGTGAATCTGCACCGTAAATAAATACGTACTAGTTCTATCGTTTTCCTCTCCGAGGTGCACAATATTGAGTATACTGACTAGTCTCTTGTTGACATGCATTTATGTTGTTTTTTTGACACAGTACAGACGCAAGCGCTCATATACACGCGCATACACTCACCCCTATGAACGCACACATGCACGGCACTATCATCTTGAAATTTACGAAGTCACCATAGGCACCTCGTCGTCGACGGGTCCATAGGTGCTTGAATGCCAAGGAGGAAGAGGGTAGCGGTTCTCGAGACGTTGAACGGTCAATGATGCATCCGCAATTACATGCAGAGGGAATTAATAGGAGAAGCAGACTAGAGCCAGCACGATGGGAATGCAACAGAGTTTGGACTCTCATATAATAAAGGCGCCCCACCACTCCAATCCATCTACTTCCAAGTCTCTGCGCAACACTGCTCAATCCAATCCAAGACCAAGTGACCAGAAGCCACAAGCACCTATGGAGGCGATGGACGCTTAGCGGCGATGGCTGTGCCAAATCATCCATAGGCGCCCGGCCAAGGCCCCGCCGTGCAGCGCTTCCAGACGGTGTCTTTGGCGACCACAGCATCGTAGCCCTCGCCAACGCCGGCTTCGCCTCGCATGGGACGACATGATGGTCAACTCCATCCGCAAGTTCACCACCATCAAGAAGCGCAGACGACCTTGCCGCATCGCTCCAGCCCGCGCACCCAGGCTCCTCATTGCCTGCCACCCTCATCGGCCTACATGGTGACGAACTCTTTCAAGCCCTGGTGGCCCTGCAGGTGCCGGAGGTCGCGACGAAGAATGTGCACCTCGAGGCCGCGCTCGCCGCGCAGCGCCTCGCCATGCAAGAAACCGTCGACCTGCACATCCACGTCTACGAGGAAATCGTCTACATAGGCCACTACAAGGCAAGCGAGGACAGAAAGACGTTGGCCTTCTTCCAGCGGCTGGAATCTTTGGACGCCATTGTTCAAGCACGCCGACCTGGCCACGAAAGCCGCCGCTACTTAGGCGTCTGCTCAGGACGGCGCCTCGAGTCGAGGAGGTGGACATCGCCGATGGATGCATCTCTTCTTCTTGCCTCCTGTAACCAAAGCACCTTTGCATTGCCTCGTGGCCTTAATGTTTTATTAGTATAGTACTCCCTCCGCTCCCAAATATAAGTCTTTCTAAAGATTCCAGCAAGTGACTACTACATACGGAGCAAAATGAGTGAATCTACACTCTAAACTATGTCTTCATACATCTGTATGTTGTATTCCAGTTGAACTAGTATCTAAAAAGGCTTATATTTATGAACGGAGGGAGTATATGGCATTTTTTCCAACAGAATCGCTTTCACTCGTGAGGTGGGGTCATAGCTGAGCAAACCCACCCCACCCACCCAAGGCCGGCCGAGTTTAGAATTAGAAGAGAGAAACGAGGGAGGAGAGCTAGCTGTAGCACGGACGCTATTGTCGATGGGACTCGTGTTTATAGAATAGGAGTATCGAAAGCACTCGCGCCTCTTTTTTTGAGGGAAAATTAGTCGTATGTCTAGTACCACTAGTTGGGTGTAAAGCGACCAATAGCTGTCATCACTTTAGGTCTCCTTTTCGAACCGTGGCTACGCTTCACAGTACATTTTTTTCACGCATTTATCCTCCTATATGTACTCCTAGGCTATTTCCACGTGCTCCCATTCGCCGACATGTGGGACATGGAGCATCTGGGTAGTGCATGCACGACTCGGAGCATATGCCGGGGTACTTTACATTTTAGACCTCACGAATTACATGCAAACCCCCCGCAGAAGAATAAATAATTCAATGACTTACTACATGAAACCGGATTATTTTCGTGGAAACTAGAGCACGTTCATTAAATTTTGGACATAACACGTTTATAAAAAATGATCGGACCTAAACCAGTCTAAGGGCCTCTTTGATTTTTCCCGAAAAAAGGGCCTCTTTGATTCGCAGGATACTGAAAACACAGGAATGGGGAAAGTATGATGGCGATGAACCGAGACGAGGAGAACTCTAGCTCAGTTAGAGGTTAGAGTTAGATTCTAACCCTGAACTAACTCTAAACCAAAGAGGTGTATGGATGGCAGGGTTAGATTGACAATAAATGCTCTATCTCAATCATTTGACTACTTTGGACCCTATTTTTAGTCGACTAAAATAAGTCCCTTGGATCCAAGCACCCTCTTGGTGTGGCCGGCTTCCGTGGCCTCCTCCCGCTCACAATTGACATAAACGAACCATCTATACAAATCAAGCATGCAAAACATGATAATTTTTACTTTGTCCATACAAATGAGATATCCCACTTAAACATACAAGTCGTCAATCAAGCTTCACAAAATAAAAAACACTTCATGAAACAAAGAATGAGCTAACTCATCACTAAGTCGCTCACGATAGGGAGGGAGCCCGAGCCCTCACGCCCGAGGGAGGAGCTCGCCATTGTCGCCTGGAGGAAGGCTCTCTAGAGCCCAAGCCCCGAACCCTCCGACGCTGGCCCTGCGAAGTTGAGGTCGACATCGACATGGGCAGCAGGGCCGCTTGCCACCGACTGGGAACTTAATCTTTGGGCCTCGAGAAATAATGCAAGCCTGTAACTAAAATACCTAGAAAGGTGAACTGAATCTTTGGGCCTCTAGAAATAATGCAAGCCTAAAAATGAAATACCTAGAAAAGTGAACTGAATCTTTGGGCCTCTAGAAATAATGCAAGCCTGAAACTTAAATACCTAGAAAGGTGAACTGAATCTTTGGGCCTCTAGAAATAATGCAAGCCTGAAACTGAAATACCTAGAAAGGTGAACTGAATCTTTGGGCCTCTAGAAATAATGCAATCCTGAAACTTAAATACCTAGAAAGGTGAACTGAATCTTTGGGCCTCTAGAAATAATGCAAGCCTGAATATCAAATACCTAGAAAGGTGAACTGAATCTTTGGGCCTCTAGAAATAATGCAAGCCCTAAAACTGAAATAACTAGAAAGGTGAACTCAATCTTTGGGCCTCTAGAAATAATGCAAGCACGAAAGTCAAATACCTAGAAAGGCGAACTGAATCTTTGGGCCTCTAGAAACAATGCAAGCCTGAAATTGAAATACCTAGAAAGGTGAACTGAATCTTTGGGCCTCTACAAATAATGCAAGCCTGAAATTGAAATACCTAGAAAGGTGACCTGAATCTTGGGGCATCTAGAAAGATTTATTACCTCCTCAAGCAGCATCAAATAATTCCATGTGTGCACCACAAATCTATAGCAAGTTTGATCAGGATCTACTTTTCCAAATCAGAATTAGCGCTAGAGCAAGCAAGATCAATGATATGGCCGTGAGACAGAGAAGGAACGAACAAACTCACCCCTCTCGCAGCCTCCCTGGTAGATGCGCTGCCGCCATACACGACAGAGGGAGAAAAACGACTGGTGAAGGGGGAGCCGGGAGACCTTTGAAGGTCGGAGGGAGAGGGCGGCCGAAGTAGGGCGGCGGAGGCCGGAAGGAGAGGGCGGCTGGAGGAGAGAGAGGGCGAGCAGCGCTTGGGCGGGCGGCCCTATGGGGAAAAGAGAGGAGTCGTGCAAGAGGGGGGGGAGCAATCTGGTGCGGGCAGGTGAGATTTTTTTAGTTCTCTTTTAGTGGGCCCGAGGATAACTAACCCAATTAGAACCTCTCCACCGGGCTAGTTTTTTTAGTCAAGTTAGAGCAAACTAGCTTAACCCCTCTTGTTTCGATAATTTGAGGCTATTTCAACCTGCACTAGCTCTAACTCAGGTATCCAAACAAAGAGGAGTGTTATCAGAGATGCTACAAGGTGGACCGTAGCACATTGTTTTTATGGCCATATCACCACATTGTTTTCTACTGCTGGCTCACTTTGGGCTACCGTGGTTACCGGCTGGTTCAACTGGATGTCGTGGTTCGCACTCCTCCGACCGAGTAGTACTCCTCCGTTCCTAAATATAAGTCTTCATAGATATTTCACCGTGGACCACATACGGATGTATATAGATGCATTTTATGTGTAGATTCACTCATTTTTCTCCGTATGTGGTCCATAGTGAAATCTCTCCAAAGACTTATATTTAGGAACAGAGGAGTAGTATATATACCGCATCATTCTTTGCTCCTTCTTACTACTCCGACATGTGGGAGAGTCAAGATCCGGTCGACGTGTCATGCACCGATTAGAGCGCTGAACGGAAGGGGGCATCACCGGTCGGAGCGCCAGTAATTCATGACTATAGTGAGTGGTCATATCACAAGTCTTTCCAAAGAAGAACGCCGTCACAAATCGCATGACCCCACTCTCTCACCCTCCTCACCTCTCTGTCGAACCGCCTACCCGAAAATTGCCACAGACGTCTTGCCCGGGAAAAGCCCGCCCTCAACTTTTAACTACGCCGAAAATAGTTTGAGCTTGTTCGTTTCTATATAAATACAAGTACTTTCTTCAGTATGTTTATTCACCCGCGGGGTTGTTCAATGAATGGAGGGGCGGAGAGCACAAGTCAACAATACTACCTCTGTTCGGGTTTATTGGTCCCCATTGTATTTCGTGCCAAATTTTGACCATAGATTAAACTAATAAAATGTTCACGCATGTCACCAAACATTATATTTTTCAAAACTATGTTCAAATACGAATCCAATGAGATAATTTTTCTTGACATGCATTAACATTTTGTTAGTTAAATCTTTAGTCAAAATTTGGCACAAACTATAAAAGGGACCTATAAACCAGGGCGGAGGTAGTATTGTAGTAGTAAGTAGGAGTCGTAGAGTAGTAACCTTAAATAGAGAGTTTCTTTTCTTTAATGCCACGTACACAAATTGAAACGCTGGTTGTGGAGAGAAAAAGATAATCACTCCACTATATATGTACGCAGGGGCCCGAGTGCTTGCTTTACTAGGGTTTCTCTCTTCATTCTCTCATCCTCTCCAGATATAAACAAGACAGCGGTAGCGCCATTTTCTCTCTGCTCAACGCTGGTCACAGATTCGGCCGGATCCTTTCGGCTGGTGTGTGTAGAGGACTAGGTGCATCGTTCACGCGGTCATCGCCAGCGAGGGAGGAAACCCACAACTGCCGGACGGGCCCGATCCTCTGCGCGTGCCGTTCTCTCCGACACAGCGCCGGCTCGGGAGGTCCTCCGACCCTTCTTCCTCCCTGCCGTATTGTCCGCAGATCCGACCTGCCGCCGCCGACATCCCGCGACCCTCAGTGTATAAGTTCTTCGAAGCGGCCTTGCTCTCATCGCTCCAGCTCCCCATGTGTCTGCATGTGCATCTTTTTCTACTCCCATCAGCTCTTCCAAAGCCACCTAAATTTTTAGTATTATTAGAGGTAAAGCTACTTCATGCATTCGAATCTAGGGCTTTGTTCAAACAACGAAGAAAGGAGGGAAAGTTGTAGCATGAATCTAGGACTTGATTCAAAGAGGAAATAATATGGTGAAAGTAGTAGAGACCGGATACCCAACCGGTCTCTTGGTTGAACAGATCTATTGTTGGTTGAAAAAGGATAGGAAGTGGCGGCTGGTGGACAAGTCAACAGAGTATGTCCAGGATTAGATTTGCTGCCATCACATAGTAAAAGGTCTCCAGGATTAGATTTGCTGCCGTCACATAGTAAAAGGTTTCAGGATTAGATTTGCTGCCCTCACATAGTAAAAGGTCTCAGGATTAGATTTGCTGCCCTCACATAGTAAAAGGTCTCAGGATTAGATTTGCTGCCCTCACATAGTAAAAGGTCTTCAGGATTAGATTTGCTGCCCTCACATAGTAAAAGGTCTCCAGGATTAGGTTTGCTGCCCTCACATAGCATGAACAAGCTCGGCATCACCACTTTATGCCTCCGTGTAGGTACATTGTGTTGATGCGTCCACTGTCGCATGTCCTTACACCAACCTTTTGCCCTTGTTAATGTAAGGGTGCATGTAAAATGAAGCGATCACACTGTTACCTTAGGGACATGTCTAACCAAGGTTATCAATTAATCTAATGCCTCCAAAGGATAAGATGCAATTAAACTGTGTTACAAATGGCACTCCTGCTATTTTCCCCAAAGATGATAAGTAAGTTTCTCCTTTACGCTGCCGAGTGTCCCGGTGTCCCCACGGTCCCATGCCCTTAAACCAACTCTTTAGCTGCTGTTGATTTATCGTATCCGTAAACAAGCAATGCCACAATTAAAGTAATCCCATATCTGAGGACTCTCATTGTCGATCGTAATGCTTCTGGTAACATGAAGCATTGCTGAAGTTTTAAAATTTCTACTGTCCTTGCGTGATTGCCATGAACATAGTTAAGATGCTTCTTTTCATTTTGTATTTGTTTCGTATATTCTTATTGACCAAAGAACTGTTTACTTTCTATCATTTTGTGCAGATAGGGATATCCATTTCACCTTGTTGCTATTGTGACCTTTTGGTGAACTGCACAAAACACTTTTTTGGAATGAGTGTCTTGTGCAGTTCAACTAAAATGTCACATGGGCAACATCCCTCAATTTTGGTGGAACTGCACAAAATGGTGATTGGAGTTTCCAAAATCTCCGTCAAGTTCTGCTGGTAATCTCGTGCAACATTTTATTAGCCTTTGCAAGATGGAGCCGTCACAGTCACCACAATGGCACTTTATTTTAGTGGAACTGCACAAAAGGATAAGAAAATTATAGTTGCACCTTACATGAGCCGGACAGCCAACCTTAATGTTCCTCAATTTTAGGGCAACTACTAAAGAAGAACCTGCCAGCTCACAAGAGCAAGTACTTCTTGCTAGCTGAATGATGCAATCTTTGCTTCATTTCAGGTGAACCGCAAAAAAGGCGCATAAATTGAATCATGGAACTCGTGCACCTCATCCTAGTGGAGCTGGAGGTTGAGTTCAAGGAGGCCGCTATCAAAGTGAAATCATGCTCTCCTGTCTCCTTGTTTGTGCTGTGCAAACATGTCGTGCAAACGGGAATACTCAACTACAGATGTTGTGCTGGTCAAGAGCATTCGCCAAGTTCTTCGATTGTATGACATGGCTAGCCAAGATGGATTTAATCCCGATATTCACTTTATCAAAACACTCTAATGGGCTGGTTCTGAATCTTGCAAGCTAGGAATCAATGAGATATGTAGGCATCTTTGTTGTACTTATTATTTGAATCTTATTTGTTGGTTCTGAATCTTGCAAGCTGGGAATCAATGAGATGTGTAGGCATCTTTGTTGTACTTATTATTTGGATCTTATTTGTTGGTTCTGAATCTTGCAAGCTGGGAATCAATGAGATGTGTAGGCATCTTTGGTGTACTTATTATTTGGATCTTATTTGTTGGTTCTGAATCTTGCAAGCTGGGAAACACGGCATGATGATGCAGAGGACAACAACCATAACAAACAGTTCAAACTTGGTAGTATTATCTTTGTGAAAGTCGACAAATGTGCTGATCGTGTGCGTCCTGAGAATAATAATTCTAATCGTTGTGCATGTTGATCCCGTGGCACTGATAGAACGAGCCAATGCATTGCTTGTTTTAAGTATAAATTTCTATTAAAGCTAATTAAATTTAAGTAAAGTGACCACTAACTCCTGTTATTACGTGTGGCCAGAGTAGGTTTCTTAATGGAGGCGTTTGAATGCGCTGAGGGTGCATCTTCTGCCGGGCGTGCAGCAGATGAGGGAGGGGTAGTAACTGTTGTCGCCCGTACACACTCAGCTTACTGTTGAATCCAGTTCCCCAAGAGCCGAAAAACGAACTGCTGCCGCCGCCTACACACTCGTTCACTCGAAGAGACTCCAATGGCGATCTGAGGGGTGAGCCTGCTGGATATGGACTTCAGCAAGGAGTTAGTTCACCGTTCAGTCCTATGGCTGCACCAAGTTGAATGTGATGTACACCAACGAAACGGACTCGGTGAAGCTCTGCCTCGCCTCAATCCTATGGCTGCACCAGTTCGAGCATTCGCCCGCTTCATCGGGCAACGCCGATCGCACCTTCGCTACGGTGGAGAGAAGGAAGAATGTGACGATTCGCCATCTGGTGCAACAAGCTTGTCGACATCCGTAAGCAATACAAGATCATCAAAGAACGGGCGTGAGAAGGACTTCGTGGTTGACCTCGCCGAGACCATCATCGACCCCTCGATACGCCAACATGAAAGAAGACGACCGAACACGTGGGAGGTACCTCTGAATCTAGCCTACATAACCTACGCGCCAAGGACGACACGCATGCTACGACATGTACAGGAAGATCTTGGACATGAGGGCGTGTCAGCTTCCCGTAACCTACGAGCACACGGACAGCCGCAGCGTCATGATCAAGCGTGCTAGGAAGGTCTAGATGTTGTACTTTATCTGTTTATAAGCACCTTTATCATCTGAGTGTTTCATGCATTAGACTATGTGTCGTAATTATCTGTTTTGTCCGCAATATTTCTTTTAAGAACCCATTAACCTGATTGCTTTTTTTAGTGGCTATTTGCTTATGTATGTAAACTAGTTCACTTGTCCATAAAAAAACTAGTTCACTCGGCTGCTGTGCTTTGAATCTCCTTCCTCCCAACATATTCCCCTCCTCGTGGGACCCAAAGCAGGTCTCTAAATTTTCTCCCACTTTCTTTTTTGATGTAAACTGAGTTTTCTCCCAAAGATTTTCCCTAGAACCAACTCAACTATCCCACGCCTAGCCTAAAAAATAATAATACCCCACGTACTATTAACTCATCAAATTAAAATGATATTTTATTTCGTAAGTTGAAAGTTCTTACAAAATAATAATAGTAATTGTTTATATATAACTTGCCAAGTTAACTCCTAGTGATTGCGTACATAAGCTTGCAAAGATTTTTCTGATGTGCAATCATGTGTTTATGTTTTTATAACATTTCTCCATCTAGCCCAACATGATATTTTCACCCAGCCCAGCAAGTCCGCGGATTTCAAGAAAATGCAAATGGGATTTAAACGGGCTGCATAGATGCTACATCATTGTTTCACCCAGCCCACCAAATGGACTAAAAACAAATGGATCTGGTTGACATGTGGGCCAGATGGGTCGAAGTTTAAGAAGGCGTTGGATTTACATCCAACGGCCGCATTCTTCTTCAATCTCTCGTCTTCTTCCCCCCATTGCCGGAACCGCTGCTTCCAGCCTTCGGCGTCCAATGCGTTCTTTTGCGCTTCCTCAACAAACGCTACCTCACCGACGGCCAGGCCATCCCTCCACTCCGCACCTCGTGTTATTCTCTGCCGAGTGTAGGCCCACCCCGCACCAACCAGTCAAGTTTCCCACTCCTCTCCGTCTGCGACTCCTTTGCCACGCCTTCCCCATCTCCGGTCGTTCGGTGCTGGGGCCTTGCCGTGGTCCACCGCCTCGGTGCGCTCGGCGCGGCGTGGTCAACATACGAGAGTCATCAGAAGAGGACTATACGTGGAGAGCCTGACTGCTGGGACCCACGAGGTCCATGGTCACACGCAAGGAAAGTTACTCCTTATTACGCACTGTACGTGCACTGTACGTGCGAAGGGCTTCTGTATTTCACGAAAAAATGACCCCTCCCCCCCGCTGACAGGTCGGACCACCAGCTATATCTTCGCACGCAAGGAAGTGCCTCCTTATTACGCACCAAAAAATGAATACCCCCTGCTAGCTGGGACCCACCATAGTAGGTGGCTGACTTGTGGGCCTACTAAGTTGACAAGGATGGAGGGCTTTGTCAACTTAGTCAATATGAACGATTCTAGCTCCAAGGACTGCACGATGTCCATCCAACGGCCATAGTGCTTCTTCAACCTTTGGTCTTCTTGCTCCAGCCGCCCAAAGCAGCGCCGGTCGTGCCGCGTGCTCCTGCCTCTCGTGGCCGGCTGTGTATCCCTCTACTCACCCACACCCCCTGTTATTCTGCGGCGACAGCAGCCTCACGCCGCAGCCGAACCAGTGAACCCTCGTACTCCTCTCCGCGTGGGCATCCACTGCCGCGTCTTCCCCGGCTCCGCGTCGTCCCCTTCCTAGGCCTCGCCGTCGTCCACCGCCTTGGTGCTCTCGGCGCGGCATGGTCAATGTGGTCAACGACCGACTTCCATCGGAAGAGTACTGTACGTGGAGAGGCTGACAGCTGGGTCCATGGCCACAGCCCAGTTTTTTTGTGATTTGCCAAGTAAGTCGCTTTGTCAGGCCTGTTGGGCTGCAAATCTTTCAAGACGAGGAGAGCTTCATTCGGCTGGCCGAGAAAATAGCCTATCAGTAATGAGAAATGGGTTGTACATTTTTAAAACACATCGGACCGACAATTAGTTTCAAATATCTGTTTTTCATTTCGAGATTTTAAATTACGTGAATTTTTATGCGTGGAGAATTTGTTGGATTTTATATTGATATAAATTTATTTTTAAAATCAGTTTGAATGTGAGTCAAAATTTTGGGATTAAAAACAGTTCGGACCGCAGCGAAATATGCAAAATTTTGTATAATTTTTTAACCGTGGCCACAATATGGCGTGTAATGCTAACAAAAAGAATATGGGCTCCAAAAAAAACCTTAAGAATTAGCAACTGGGCTGTAAATTATTAGAAATAATGACAGATGGGTTGTATGCTGTTTTCCACATATTTGAGGCTTTCCTAAAAAATAGGTTGACGCACAAGCAGTGACTGTTGGATGTCCATCCAACGGCCGTCGTGCTTCATCAATCTCTGCTCTTCCTGCTCCAGCCGCTCAAACAAGCGCCGGCGGGACTGCTCGCTCCCTCCTCCCATGCGCCGATCAGGTTGCTGCAGGCCTCCATCGCCCACCGTACTCCCCATCGCTGGCCTAGCCATCCCTCTACTCACCCACACCGCTGTTATTCTCCGCGACGACAGACGAACCAAGAAACCGTTGTACAACAGATTCTCCGCTGCGGGAAACAATCGCCGAAGTCTTTCCTGCCTCCGTGTCGTTCCCTTCCTAGGCCTCGCCGTCGTCCACCGCCCTCGTGCTCTTGGCGCGGCCTGGTCAACGTGGTCAACGACCGACATGCATCTGAAGTGGACTGTACGTGGAGAGGCCGACATCTGGGTCCACGGCCGCACGCAAGGAAATGCCTCCTTATTACGTGCAAAATAATGATTCCTCTACCTGACATTAGGGACCCATCGAAAGGGCCTCTGTATTTCACTTAAAAAACGTTACCGCCACCGACAGCTGGACCCACCGGCTATATCTTCGCACGCAAGGAAGTGCCTCCTTATTACGCACAAAAATTAACACTCCCCGTTAGCTGGGACCCGGATAGTGGCAGGCTGACTTGTGGGCATACTAAGTTGACGGGGACGGAGGGCTTTGTCAACTTAGTCAATATGCACGATTCTAGCTCCAGTGACCGTACGATGTCCATCCAACGGCCGTAGTGCTTCTTCAACTTCTGGTCATCTTGCTCCAGCCGCACAAACCAACGCCGGTCGTGCCTCGTGCTCCTGCCTCCCGTGGCCGGCTGCGATGCGGAGGATGCCTCACCGCCCCCTACTACTCCCACCGCTGGCCAGGCCATCCCTCTACTCACCCACACCCCCGTTATTCTCGCAATGACGACAGCCTCACACCGCAATGAACCGGTGAACCTCGTGACTCCTTCACGCTGCGGCATCCACCGCCGCGTCTTCCCGGCTCGCGTCGTCCCCTTCCTAGGCCTCGTCGCCGTCCACCGCCTCGGTGCTCTCGGCGCCGGGCGTGGTCAACGAAGTCAAGGAATGGCTTCCATCGGACGTGGATCACGACGGAGAGGCCGATACCGGGTCCACGGCTGCAGCAAGGAAGTGCCTCCTTATTACGCGCAAAATATTCCTCCACCTGACAGCTGGGACCCACCGGACGGGCCACCGTATTCCGCGAAAAAAATGTTTCCCCCTAACTGCTGGGACCCACCAGCTACATCTTCGCACACAAGGAAGTGCGTCCGGGCAAAAAAAATTGATTCGCCCCCCTGACTGCTGGGACCCACCAGCTACATCTTCGCAGTAAGGAAGTGCACGACACCGGGACCCACCTGGTCGAAGCGTACGTAGGGTTGTCATTATGGTCGCGAACGTGTACGTACATACCGGTCGTTGTAGAGGTGCGCACGTGTTGTAGTAGAGGCGCGCACGTAGCATGTACACGTACGTACATCGGCGAGGGTGCAAGAAAGAAAATATGGTCACGTACGTACATACGGGCAAAGTCTCGAACGCCTACTCGTGCATATGTACATGGCTGGGTCGGAACGGAGAAACAGCGTCGTCGTCATGTTCATGGGGAGCCAACCGGCTGGGTCGGAACGGAATGCGTGGTCGTGTTCATCGGGACGGCTTGGACGGAACAGATGATGGAAACGAGGCCTGGCGTACCGCACAACGGAGGAAACGGCTTTGTGTTCGACCGGCCATGTTCGAAACGGGATCCTGTTGATCGGGAGGGGCCTGGCGTACTGCACAACAAGGAAACGGACCTCCTACGGTCGAAACGGGGGTCCTGTTGATCGGGAGGGGTGTGGTATACCACAAAACGGAGGAAACGGACCTCCTACGGTCGAAACGGGGGTTATGTTGATAGGGAGGGGTGTGGCGTACCACAAAACGGAGGAAACGACCTCCTACGGTCGAAACGGGGGTCCTGTTCATCGGGAGGGGTGTGGCGTACCGCAAAACGAGACTCCACGGGATACTGTTCATCTCCACCGTCGACCCCCTCCAGCCTCCACCTGCCATCGCCGACCTCCTCCAGCCTCCACGGGCTCCTATTCATCCAGCCTCCACCGCTGCGCTTACTCCACCGCCATCGCTCAACCACCCCTCCACGGCCACCCCTCCACCGTCTACTGTTCATCCAGCTCTCCACACCACGGGGTCCTGTTCAACCACCCCTCCACGGCCACCCCTCCACCGTCTACTGTTCATCCAGGCCTCTAGACCATGGGGTCCTGTTCATCCAGAGGCAACGCCACCGCCACTGTTCATCCACCCCCCGCAACGCCACTGCTCATCCAATTGATCGGCTTCGATTAGCAGCAGAGCGAAGGCGAATCGCCCATCGGGTTCAGTTAACTGCCATCGTTCTATCGCTCGTGTTCTTTAACGCGTAGCCTGAAGTGCAATCGCCGGGTTCGATTAGAGCCCAACGCCTCGCCGGGTTCGATTAGAGCCAACGCCTACGCCGCGTGTCTACGAGAAAGCGCGCCATCGCTGCCCCGACCTCCCACCGTAACCGGCAACTCCCCGAAATTTTCCTCCCCCTCGCTTCTACCACAGTTTTTTCCGTCATGGACGCCCAAAGAATGTCATGCAACTGCGTCTCCGGCCCGCCCAGGACGAAAAGCCCATTTTCTGTCATGATTTTTTGTCATAGAAGTAGGAGCCCACCACATCTATAATGATACCGGATTTTGTCACAATTATCGTCATAGAAGTGTCATATGTATGACAGAAAAAAATTCGTTCGGCCCAAAATATCACGGATGTGTCTTTTTTTGTAGTGTAGGGGGAGTAGGTTTTTGCGTCCATGTGTACGTGTGACTGTTGCATACATGTAGGGGGAGTACGTGTAGGGGCCACTAAGGAGCAGTCAAATCACACAGTAAGTTAGTCGGAAGAAGCAACCATCATTTCACTCTTGAATGACACGTACTCAATATAAAATGGTTGATATGGAGAGAAAAAGAAAACCACTATATATACACTAGCAGGAGCCTAAGCTACAAGCCTGCTTGCTTAGGTTGCTCTCTTCACAAGCATAGAACGACGGTAAGTGGGGGAAGGGAACAATGTTATGCGTAGACACGGTCGACATCGGCGAGGGAGAAAACCCACAGTCGGTGCGCCCCAATCGGGGGTCACCGCGGTATTGGCCGATGCCGCGTCCCAACCGCCCTTCTAGCTATAGCCCGACGTCCCAGGTAGTCCATCTTCCTTTTGGAGCCGGCTTGCTCCACTGTCGTAGCTCCATCTCCATGGCGATCTTTCTCTACTTCTACCGGCTTCTACTTGTGATGAGTTTATGTCTCATGAACTAGTGCCGCATTATTATTCTAATCACACTTATTCAATATCTTTGCCATCGTGGATGCTCGTGTCGATTTTAGTGGAACTGCACAAAAGCATCGTATGATCCGAGGGTGCCACCGTCTTTCCTATTTACAGGTTCTACCTGGCCAGGAAATTAAATCATGTTTAGGGTTTAGGGTTTAAGTCGTAGTGACCCCATTAGTAGTTTTTCTTTCAGACACGCCTCACAACCTTTTTCTTTAGTTGTGAAGTAAATATTGGCTATGATCATGAATCATTGAGATGCATCAGCATCGTGTTAGTTTTCCTTTGTATTTGATGGAATGTTGTAACGGGGCAACCTTGGAATAGGAATGAAAATGGAGTGGAAAAGTTACCGTTTTTCCGGAGAAAAAATGGAAATGGAGAGAAACCAACGTTTCGTTTTGTTGGATCGCGCCATCGAGCAAAACCAACGTTTAAATCATGTCTGTCGTGTTTGTGTCTCACCCTCCTTCACGGCTCGACCCCACACGGTCGCTCGGCATGCCACTCATCGCAAACTGAGTATACGATAACTTTCTCGCCTGCTTGTCGATGGATCGTGCCATGGAGTACTAGCACCATCGAAGAGATTGACGAGTTGGGGAGGACAGCTAGTTGTAGCACGGACTCCCAAGAACTTTTTACATGCATGTTGTAGCCGGTTATTGCGACCTTTGAACGCGGAGCAGCCGCGTGCACCCGGAAGCGGCGCGGGCGATGCTCTCTCGGCCGGCGCGCCGTTTCAATGCCGGCGCCAGTGAGAGGTCGCGTCTGCTCTGGCCGGGCATGAATGCGTAATCGACCGCTTAAAGCGGGAAGCACGCGGGTGATGAAGAGGGTTCGGGTTGGTCAGGACCGGCCGTGGCAGCGGTCCGGACGTGCGCAAGCAAGATATGTTGTATGTTAATATTGCTGCGTATATAATTAACAACGTAAATAATGTGCCAGTTGGACAAATATGATTGGAGATGGAGATGGAAATGTAATTTTACGTAAACACGGATATGCATGTCTATGTTTACGTGTGTGTGTGCGACGACTCTCGCGGCCTGGAAGCGGGGGCGTGTTTCAGATCGAGTTTTCTTTCTTGGTACGCTAGAAAATCAGTTTGTCTAATTCACATCTAAATGTTATTTAAGGATATCACATTTAAGCTCCCAAAAGTATATAATGTAGCAACAAGAAACAAAAAAAACTAGGAAAAAAATAGACCACAAACAGAGTGGACATCAACTTAGATGTGACATAAGTATGTCACATATAGATGTGTCCTAGATGCATCTTTAAAAAATTGTCCGCCAGTTTTCGTTTCTTTTTTCCGGAACACGCTTATTCTATTTAAAACACTGCTATGGAGAGATTTTTACTCCATTATAGCCTCTTGTTTGATAGAGTTTCTCGCCTCGCTCTCTCACCCTCTCCATATCAAAACAAGATGACAAAGGTCCACTCTATCTCTCTCCTCACCGGTGGTCACAGATCCGGCCTAATCCCGTCCCGGCGGGAGGTGAGGAGGTGCAGCGTTGATGTTGTCATCGCCGGTGACGGAGGAAGCCGATGCGCACTGCCCTTCCGGAGCTCAAGGCTGGCGCTGGACGAAGATCCTCCGCGCCCTTGTTCGCCGTCGTCAGGTGGGCAGATCCCGCCACCGCCTTAAAAGACATCTCGCCCACACGAGAATCGGTCCAGCTCCCTGTGTCGCTGCGTGCGGGTTTTCTTCAATGCGACTACTCCCCAGCTCCCCATGCAAAGTAGCTAGGGTTCGTCGGCTGGTCCACATCACCTTCGAAATGTTGTCCTGATTTATGCCTCGGTGGAGGTATACATGTTGTTTCGACAAAAAGTACATGGTGGTTGTGCGGTCATTGTCCATATGGTGGTAGTACTATCACTGGTTAAATGAAGAAATGCTTTTTTTCTCAGGTATCCTGGTTTAATTCCCATCAAGATAATTATGATGCTTCTGTTTGTTGGTGTACTTTTTATTAATTCTAATTGACAATTGAGATGTCGTTGCTAACCCTTTTTTATATTTTTGGAAACAACGATGCGTGTCTCCATACCCAGGCATGTCTTGCTCAATTTTAGTGGAACTGCACAAAATTGGATGGCCATTGTTGTTCCGCCTCACTGTCCTCTGCCAGGTGGTTCTTCCTTCCTCGAGCTTGATTACTGACCACAGTGAGGATTTGTCGAACCTCATAGGTGCCTCACCCAAACTTGATGCCAAATGGATGATGCATCACCATGATGACCTATCGATGCTCATGGTTGCGCCTCATGGTTGCGTCGGCTGGTGAAGTTGATCGATTTTCGATGAAAAACAAGCTATCTTCCATCAGTGCTCTTTGCTTGTTACGCACAAAGATGATATCCTTCGTCAGTTCACCTTGGTTGCGTTGGAGACGCAATCGTCTTTCACGTTGGTGCAATTTTATCACATAATTGGCTATGAACCAAATGTTTCCTCGAAGAAGGATCGATGTTGGTACTAAGAGCATAAGTTTTGTATTGATTTCTAAGCCTTCTCACAACTTTGTCTCCAGCCCCCTTGTAATTTTATTTGTCCAGTTATTAACTTTGATTTAAAAAATGTCGTGGACTAGAAACCTGGATGGACGTAGTAGCCCTCCATTTTTATTTAGTCCGCATATTAGATTTGACTGAAGTCAAACTTTGTAATACTCTCAAACCTTTCCGATAATGGAAATTAAATTTCTTTATTTGTACACACTCTCACACGTTTCCGATAATTTGGCGCATGTGTGGTTGTTCACTTAAGGGAGGGTAGTGTACCACACGTGAAGGACAGGAAGTGCGACCAGGATGCGTGGGCGTGGATAGTTAGTTCATCGAGTAGTACTAGTTTTCTTCACTGTACATTAAATAAAGACTTTCGTTTCAGACTTACACAATTTAAAACGATTGTTATGGAGAGAATAAGAAAACCACTCCACTATATATTAGTCGTATACACGAGAGTACTATATGGACGCAGCTTCATTGACTTAGTGCACTGCATTTGGATTTATGACAGGTGGGCCCAAAATGTGGCTGGCTCACCTGTCATACTGCCAAAAGCAGGTGCAGTGAAGGCATCGGAGCTCAGTCCATACTACAGTAGTATATATATAAGCGGGAGCCTCAACGCTTGTTCGCTAGGGTTTGCACTCTCCACACGCTCGCCGCGCTACATAAATGTTACACGCTGGAGGCTCAGCGTTCATTTGCTAGGGTTTGCTATATTCATAGTCTCTCACCCTCTCTTCACCAGATCTAAACAAGACTGTGTTGGCCTCTTGTCTCTCTCTCCCGCCTCACAACTGGTGAAGGAGGCGTCCGTATCCCTTCGCACCGGGAAGGGGAGGAGGTGCAGCGTTCACTCTATCGCCTTCGGCAAGGGAGGCAATCCACTGCCGGCTGCGCTGTTCTCTTTCACCCAAATACTGCGGGAGGGCCACCGACCCCTTCTTCCTTCTTTGTCAAATGCGTAGTGTGGGCAGATCCAGCCTCCCACCTCACGCCTTGCCACATCCCGACGACCCTAAGGTATAAGTTTCTTTGAAACCGTCGTTGCTCTAGCTGCATGTGGATCTTTTTCGATCTGTAGTCGAATCTAGGTCTATGTTCAAAGAGGAAAGAAGGGTGTGGTGGGCTGGAGCAAGAATCTAGGACGTGGTTCAATGAGGAAAGGAGGGGCGGAAAGTAGTATAGACTGGCTATCCAGCCGCTTTGTAGGTCGAAAAGGGAAAAAGGGGGTAACCCAGTACACGCATCTGTAAGGAACCGTTCTCTTTGTTGAAAAGGGTACGAAACTGGGGAGTCGGGTAGTTTGTGCAGGAATAGATTTGCTGCCCTCACATAGGAAGAAGGTTCAAAGAGACCAAATATGGGACCAGCGCATATATGTTGCTTGGCTACATACTCTGCATCACCCATTTATACATGTGGACACACATGGTGCTGGCATGTCCCATACAACTATTTTGCTGTTGTTAATCTAAGAATGCCGCCGGAAAATTGAAGCAATGCCACTGTTAAAAGTAAATTACATTTTTTAACGAATGTTGTTTTAAGAGAATGTCTCTGTTAATATGAATCAATGCAACCGTTTTAGAAATGCTACTGTCCTACTTTTTTTCCATCGAAGATAAGTTAGATGCTTCTTTCTGTCACCGTTTGTTTCATCCTCCTTTATCGGCAAGTAATTGTTTCCTTTTTGGCCTCTGTTAAAACATGGGTATCAATTCAACTTGTTGCTATTGCGACATTTTGCTTCTCTACTCGAAACACTTATGTTTTAAGAGTGTTTTGTGCAGTTCAACTTGAATGTCACACCGATGACTTTGCTTAATTTTGGTGGAACTGCACAAAAGGAGATCGAGATTTGTTTCCAATCTTCGTGGCAAGTTGTTTCAAATCTTGGTCTCAACTACATGATGTGCAGTGTGCTTTGAGATGTTGTGCTACTTGTTTTGGTCTTGTTTTAAATAAATGTTGAATTGAAGCTATTGTATTGATGTCTTTTCTCATTAAGTAGTGAACAAAAATGGGACCAACTCAGACATGATGCTTGTTGCTTTGTTACAACAAATTCAGCATCACCCCCTTTATAAGCCAGTAATTGATGCCACTCTCAGAATTAAGTATTGAATCTTATTTCAAAACTGCAATACTTGTGAGGGATTGGCAGGATTACCATTTTTGTGGCCGCATGTTTCATCCTCCTTTATTAGCCACTAATTGATTCCTTTTTTGCCTCTGTTTAAACAGGGATATCTATTCAACTTGTTGCTATTGTGACATTTTGCTTCGCTATGCGAAACACTTTGCTTGATTTCAGTGCAACTGCATAAAACGAGATTGGATTTCCTATACGTGTTGGCAGATTCGTATTTTATCTTGTTCGTCTCATGAAAGGTCAGTACAGGCCTTCATCCACATGATTGTGCAAAGGTGCTTTGAGATGTTGTGCTACTTGTATTGGTACTGTTTTAAATAAATGTTGAATTGAAGCTATTGTATTGCTGTCTTTTCCCATGAAGTAGTGAACAAAAATGGGACCAACCCAGACATGATGCTTGTTGCTTTGTTACAGCAAACTCTGCATCACCCCCTTTATAATTAGATGGAAGCACATGCTGTTGTTGCGCCCACTCTCCCCTGGAACTGTTTATGCTTTTCGTTAATCTAATGCCGATGGTAAAATTAAGCAATGCCACTCTCAGAATTAATTAACTACTGAATCTTAGTTCAAAACTGCAACACTTGTTAGGAATGGTAATATCCTGCTTTGTAGTTCTTTCTACATGTTTAACCAAGGTATTGTTAAGATAATGTCTCTGTTAAAATGAATCAGTTGCATTGTTTTAGGAATGGTACTTTTCTGCTTTGTCGTTCTTTATACATGTTGAAACAAGGCATTGTTAAGATAATGTCTCAGTCAATATGAATGAATCACACTGATGGAGAATTGCTACTCTCCTGCTTTGTTTCCCATTAAGATAAAGTAGATCATTATTTTTCTTCTGGGAGTACAAGTCATCAACCGTTATTTCTCAGTAATTGTTTCCCTTAAACCCATTATTGCTTACAGGGATATAAAAATTAAAGCTCGGTTTTATTTCGACTTCGATTTTAGTTGAACTGCACAAAAGGAGCCAATGTGTCCAAGGCAAACTGCTACATTACTGAGTCCAGTTGGTCGTTCCACTTTGCAAAAAGAAGCAGTCACTGTTTGCACTACATTACAGAAGGAATGACCGAGAAGCTTTACAGAGTATTAGGCCTTCCACTATGTAGGCCAAAAGAGGTGCCAATTTCACCTTTTCTTAGTTTGGCACCGAATCCCTCCATTGCTTCAGCCGGTGCCATAAATATTAGACACCGTTACATGACTAGTCTGCAGAGACCATTGGCAATTTAACAACACGAGGAGTGCCCTGGGCAAAAAGTGCCCAAACAAGTACAAGAAGCTGTGACTCCACGATCATAGGCATTACAAATTTTGAATGGGAAAAGCTTGTCAAAGTTTAAACATTGATGTTAGCAATAAGACGCTAGTTTAATATATTGGAATTGGAAAACCTTGTCAAAATATGCTCAATGATGTTAGCCGTAAGACATGCATTTGATATTTTTGAGTGGGACGCCTTCTTTGTGAGCGATGTCAGTGTTTTTCCTATTCCCGTGTTCAGTTTAGAAGTAAATAGTTACTCTGCTGAGATATTCCCGTGTTAAGAGTTTGTTCTGAATATTGTCTATGTAATGCCGTGCCTTGTGTTTGATTGCAAAGTTGAGCTTGGAATGTTGTGGCATGCGGCATCACGAAGTTGTTCACCGTGCCTCCCGAGAATAATGCTTCGTATTGTTTTGCATGTCGATCTAATGCCGTTGATTTGCTTGTTAAGAAGATCATCCTCTTCTGTTGTTTCCGAGCTTAAGAAGTTCCTCGTCGATGTTTCATTCATAGCCTATACGACAAGTCGGGTAGGTTAGACGTGAAACCATATGATCTTCCCACCAACTCATGATATTAGGCCGTGATTGGATTGTTGTTTTCAACCAAAACCGCTTGTAAACCGGGACGCTTGTAAATTAAAGCAGATGGTCTCGGGCGAAGGCGCTTGGTTGGTCAATTTCGACTAGTAAAATATCGGAAGTACTTCACACACGATAAAAACGTTGAACGACACTCGAACGATTGCTAATCCAGTCGTTAGCTACTGTTTCAGCCTTGCCCATGGATGGCATGATACGCATGTCGTGCATGTATCATCTGGTAATGTCGTCCATATAGCAGTGCTCATAAAATATACACTGGTCTCCCAAATTACACGCGTAACCCGCCGGTTTTACTTACAGACCTCGGGCCCTCGGTTTCATTACGCCTGTATTTTACTCTTTGTTTTCGATGGCGAGTAAATTACACTTGTATGTTAATACATGTTTGAAATAAACCAGAGCTCCCAAGCGAGGCCCTCTCCGTTGTCCTTTGAGTTGTTGCACTCGCCGTGGCGCCGAGCATTGTTAACATCATCAACGAACATGAGGATTCAGGAGATGACTTTATTTTGACTGGATGACACTAGGGACCCACTAGGGCCATAGCCGTACATCTGCAAGTGCCGCCTTATTATGTACAACTATATTTTTTTTTGCTTTCTCCTGGTTTCCTGACATCACGGTCCCACACCATTGTCAACCTATGTAGTCAATATAAACGAGAGAATTGCATAAGGTGCAGCCGACAGCTGGGACCAAGAAGCTCGAGCAGTATTTGTGTTTTTGAGGCGTGAGCACTGCAGAGTTTTTCTTGGCGATGATTTCGTTGTTGTTTAGAGGAGAGCAGGTATTAATCAAGGTGTCAGGCCCGCCTAGCCCAGACGGATATCCGTGCTAGATATCCAGCCCGGATACTAATTTTTTCAAGATGAAAATGGCTAGCCCAGCTATACGTCTTTTGAGGAATACCTGTGCAAGGTCAACTTGTTATTCTCCACCCATTGGGCTGCAAATCTTTCCTAGGAGGGATGCATTAGGCTTAACAGGAAAATGGGCTTCAAAAAATAATAAATGGGATGTAATTATAAAACTGGCAAGAACTATAAAAATGCACCAAACACGAAATTAGTTCATAAAATATTATTTATGGATTTTGAAAATCTTAAATTTTCATTGTTGCACGTGCAATGTTTCGTTGGATTTTTACGTAATACAAATTTATATTTAATCTGACTAGAAATTTCGGGATAAAAATATTTCGGAGCCCATCAAAATGTGGGAAATTTTATTGAATTCTGTCTTCAACGATTGGTTGAAATTATTAATCATTGTCCTAGTTAGAAAATGGGCAGTACTTTTAACAAACTGTAAATGGGCTGTTGTAAATTCCATTAGAATTCAAAAATGGGCTGTACATTCTTACAAAACGCAGATGGGCTATAAGTTCTCTGCCACACACTTGTGGGCCTACCAAGTGACGCGTCCCCTAAAAAAATAAGTTGACGCGTATGCAAGGCTTTGCCAACTTATTATAGTCAACACACGGTTCTAGCAGTAGTGACCGTTGGATGTCTATCCAACAGATGTCGTGCTTCTTCTTCAATCTCGGATATTCTTAGCTTCGGCCGCCCAAAAAATGATTCCTCCCCTCGACATCCGGGGCGCACTGCCGGAGGCTGACCTATGGGCCTACTAAGTTGGAGCGTACCAAGGGCTTTGTCAACTTAGTCAATATAAACGATTCTAGCTTAAGTGACCGTACGATGTCCATCCAACGGCCGTAGTGCTTCTTCAACCTCTGGTCTTCTTGGTCCAGCCGCCCAAAGCAGCGCCGGTCGTGCCACCTGCTCCTGCCTCCCGTGGCCGGCTGTGCTGCCGCGGAGGCCTCACCGCCCCCATACTACTCCCACCGCTGGCCAGGCCATCCCTCCACTCACCCACACCCCCCGTTATTCTACGACGACGGCAGCCTCACACCGCAGCCAAACCAGTGAACCTCAGATTCTCTCCGCACGGGCTTCCACCGCCGCGTCTTCCCGGCTCTGTGTCGCCCCTTCCTAGGCCTCGCCATCGTCCGCACCACCGCCTGGTGCTCTCGGGCGCCGCGTGGTCAATATGGTCAATGACCGACTTCCATCGGAGGAGTCTCAGACGTGGAGAGGCTGAAAGTCGGGTCCAGGCGGCCGCAAGGAAGTGCCTCCTTATTACGCGCAAAATAATTATTCCTCCACCTGACAGCAGGGACCCACCGGACGGGCCACCTTATTTCGCGAAAAAAACGTTCCCCCCTGACTGTTGGGACCCACCGGACGGGCCAGCGTATTTCGTGAAAAAAACGTTCCCCCCGCTGTCAGCTCGGACCCACCGGAAGTGCCTCCTTATTATGCACAAAAAAAATGTATACTCCCCCTGCTAGCTGGGACCCACCATGGTGGGAGGCTGACTTGTGGGCCTACTAAGTTGGTGGACGGGGCCTTTGTCAATTTTAGTCAATATGAACGATTCTAGCTTCAAGATCGTCGATGTCCATCCAACGGCCGTGGTCGTCTTCAACCTCTGGTCTTCTTGCTCCGGCCGCCCAAAGCAGCGCCGGTCGTGCCGCATGCTCCTGCCTCCCGTGGCGGTTGTCTTTGCCACGGAGGCCTCACCGCTTTACTATTCCCACCGCTGGCGAGCCTGCGGCGGCGACAACCTCACACCGCAGCCGAACCGGTGAACCCTCAGATTACTACTCTCCGCGGGCTTCCATCGCTGCTGTCTTCCCCAGCTCCCGTCGTCCCCTTCCTAGGCCTTCGCCGCCGCCCACCGCCTGGTGCTCTCGGTGTGGCGTGGTCAATATGGTCAAGGAACGACTTCCATCGGTCGTGGATCAGACGTGGAGAGGTCGATACCGGGTCCACGGCCGCAGCAAGGAAGTGCCTCCTTATTACGTGCAAAATAATTATTCCTCCACCTGACAGCAGGGACCCACCGGACGGGCCACCGTATTTCACGAAAAAAACATTTGCCCCTGACTGCTGGGACCCACCAGCTACATCTTCGCACGCAGGGAAATGCGTCCGGGCAAAAATAAAACGATTCGTCCCCTTGACTGCTGGGACCCACCAGCTACATCTTCGCAGGCAAGGAAGTGCCTGACAGTCGGGACCCACCTGGTCGAAGCGTACGTAGCGTTGTCATTCTGGTCGCGAACGTAATGCATACATATATCGCTGGATGTAGAGGCACGCATGTGTCGTAGTAGAGGCGCACACGTAGCATGTACACGTACGTACAACGGCCAGGGTGCAAGAAAGAAAATACGGCCACGTATGTGTACATACGGGTGGGGTCTCGAACGCCTACTCGCATACGTACGGTGAGGGCTCGTTGACATGGCTGGGTAGGAACGGAGAAACAACATCGTCGTCGTGTTCATGGGGAGGCAACGGAATGCATTGTGTTCATGGGGAGGCAACGGAATGCGTCGTGTTCATCGGGAGGCAACGGAACGCGTGGGAGCCAACCGGCTGGGTCGGAACGGAATGCGTGGTCGTGTTCATCGGGAGGGCTTGGACGGAACAGGCGATGGAAACGAGGCCTGGCATACCGCAGAACGGAGGAAACGGCCTTGTGTTCGACCGGCCACGTTCGAAACAGGATCCTGTTCATCCGAGGGGTCCGCGCATCTGCAAAACGGATGAAACAGACCTCCTACGGTCGAAACGGGGGTCCTGTTGATCGGGAGGGGTGTGGCGTACCGCAAAACGGAGGAAACGGACCTCCTACGGTCGAAACGGGGGTCCTGTTGATTGGGAGGGGTGTGGCGTACCGCAAAACGGACGAAACGGACCTCCTACGGTCGAAACGGGGGTCCTGTTCATCGGGAGGGGTGTGGCGTACCGCAAAACGGGACTCCACGGGATACTGTTCATCTCCACCGTCGACCTCCTCCAGCCTCCACGGGCTACCGTCGACCTCCTCCAGCCTCCACGGGCTCCTGTTCATCCAGCCTCCACCGCTGCCGCTTACTCCACCGCCATCGCTCAACCACCCCTCCACCGCTTCATCGTTCATCCAACCCTCCACACCACGGGTACTGTTCAACCACCCTCCACGGGCACCCCTCCACCGCTCATGTTCATCCAACCCTCCACACCCCGTGGTCCTGTTCATCCACCCCTCCATGTGCACCCATCCACCGTCTACTGTTCATCCAGCCCTCTACCACACCACGGGGTCCTGTTCATCCAGAGGCAACGCCACCGCTCACTGTTCATCCAAACCCCCCATCCCCCCACAACGCTCACTGTTCATCCAATCGATCGGCTTCAGTTAGCAGCAGTAGCGAAGGAATCGCTCGATCGGTTTCAGTTAACAGCCATCGATCGACGCTCGGGTTCAGTAACGCGTAGTCTGTAGTGCAATCGCTCGGGTTCAGTTAGAGCCCAACGCCTCGCTCGTGTTCAGTTAGAGCCAACGCCTCGCACACACCCGCGTACATGTACGAGAGAAACGCGCATTGCTCGGCCCCCGACCTCCCACCGTAACCGGGAACACCCCGAAATTTTCCTCCCCCTTGCTTCTACCACGGTTTTTTCCGTCATGGACAGCCCAAAGAATGTCATGCAACTGCGTCTCCGGCCCGCCCAGGACGAAAAGCCCATTTTCTGTCATGATTTTTTGTCATAGAAGTAGGATCCCACCACATCTATGATGATACCGGGTTTTGTCACAATTATCGTCATAGAAGTGTCATATGGATGACAGAAAAAAATTTCGTTCGGCCCAAAATGTCACGGATGTGTCTTTTTTTTTGTAGTGTATTGTATTGTTTCCATCGACGATAACAAGATGGGGTTTTCTCATATTGCATGAATTTATCCCTCTACATCATGTCATCTTGCTTAAGGCGTTACTCTGTTTTAATTAACTTAATACACTAGATGCATGTTGGATAGCGGTCGATGAGTGGAGTAATAGTTGTAGATGCGTGTGAGTCGGTCTACTTGTCTCTAATGGATGCCTATATACATGATCATACCTAGATACTCTCATAACTATGCTCAATTTCGCCAATTGCTCAACAAGAATTCGTTCACCCACCGTAGAAATACTTATGCTCTTGAGAGAAGCCACTAGTGAAATCTATGGCCCCCGGGTCTATTCTCATCATATCAATCTTCAATCACTTTATTATTGCTTTGCTTTTTTACTTTTCTTTTTATTTTACCTTGCATCTTTATATCAAAAATACCAAAAATATTATCTATCATCTCTATCAGAGCTCATTCTCGTAAGTGACCATGAAGGGATTGACAACCCCTAATCTCGTTGGTTGTGTAATGCTATTTGTTTTGTGTAGGTACGAGGGACTCGCGCTTGGCCTCCTACTGGATTGATACCTTGGTTCTCAAAAACTGAGGGAAATATTTACGCTACTTTGCTGCATCATCCTCTCCTCTTCGGGGAAATCCAACACAGTGCTCAAGAGGTAGCACTTATCTGTGGTGACAATGGGATATCACGTGATTCACTTGATGTATGTTTTGGCGATCGACTTGCGGGTTTCGTGACCTCGTGAACTTATGCATAGGGGTTGGCACACGTTTTCGTCTTGACTCTCCGGTAGAAACTTTGGGGCATCTTGGAAGTTCTTTGTGTTGGTTGAATAGATGAATCTAAGATTGTGTGATGCATATCGTATAATCATACCCACGGATAATTGAGGTGACATTAGGGTTTTGGTTGATATGTGTCTTAAGGTGTTATTCTAGTACGAACTCTATGATAGATCGAACGGAAAGAATAGCTTCGTGTTATTTTACTACGAACTCTTGAATAGATCGATCAGAAAGGATAACTTTGAGGTCGTTTCGTACCCTACCATAATCTCTTCGTTTGTTCTCCGCTATTAATGAATTTGGAGTGACTCTTTGTTGCATGTTGAGGGATAGTTATATGATCCAATTATGTTATTATTGTTGAGAGAACTTGCACTAGTGAAAGTATGAACCCTAGGCCTTGTTTCCTAGCATTGCAATACCGTTTGTGCTCACTTTTATCATTAGTTACCTTGCTGTTTTTATATTTTCAGATTACAAAAATCTATATCTACCATCCATATTGCACTTGTATCACCATCTCTTCATCGAACTTGTGCACCTATACAATTTACCATTGTATTGGGTGTGTTGGGGAAACAAGAGACTCTTTGTTATTTGGTTGCAGGGTTGTTTGAGAGAGACCATCTTCATCCTACGCCTCCCATGCATTGATAAACCTTAGGTCATCCACTTGAGGGAAATTTGCTACTGTCCTACAAACCTCTACACTTGGTGGCCCAACAACGCCTACAAGAAGAAGGTTGTGTAGTAGACATCAAGCAGTTTCGCTCCGCTGCGGGGAGGTGAGTGCTTGAAGGTATATCTTTAGATCTTGCAATCGAATCTTTTTGTTTCTTGTTTTATCACTAGTTTAGTCTATAAAAGAAAACTACAAAAAATGGAATTAAGGGTGCCTCATTCGCTTCATCTTTTTAATGTCTTTCGTGAAAATGATGGGAAGCAAAATTGTGCTCAAGTACTAGAAGAAGAATTGCATAGAATGCTTGGCATAAAATATGTGAATGATGGGCATGATTGCAGTGTTGTTAGTATGAATTCTTTGAATACCCATGATGCTAATGATATGCAAAGCCACAAGCTTGGGGATGCTATGTTTGATGAAGATGATATGTTTAGTCCCCCAAGTTTTGATGAGCAAATTTATTATGATGAAAGCATGCCACCTATCTATGATGATTATTGTGATGACACGTATGCTATAAATAATAATGATAACCATGAAACTTGTCATCTTAATTTCAATTTTCAATCCCATGATAGTTATTTTCTTGAATTTGCTCCCACTATTCTGAATGAGAAGAATTTTGCTTATGTGGAGAGTAATAAAATTTCTATGAAAGTAGATCATGAAAAGAATGCTTTATTTGATGGTTATATGGTTGAATTATTTCATGATGCTACTGAAAATTATTATGAGAGAGGATCATATGCTTCTACATATTGCAATAATATCAAGTTTCCTCTCTATGTGTTGAAAATCTTGAAGCTATGCTTGTTTTGCTTTCCTATGCTAGTTAATTATTGTTCCCATAAGTTGTTTTCTCACAAAATACCTATGCATAGGAAGTGGGTTAGACTTAAAAGTGTTAGTGATATGCTTCATGATGATCTCTTTATATTTCAGTTCTTATCTTTTATGTGAGCATCATTGAAATCATCATGCCTAGCTAAAAAGGCAATAAATAAAAGCGCTTGTTGGGAGGAAACCCAATTTTTATTTTTGTTCTTCGATTTTTCTCCTGTTTAGTAATAAATAATTCATCTAGCCTCTTTTTAGATGTGGTTTTATGTTTTAATTAGTGTTTGTGCCAAGTAGAACCTTTGGGAAGACTTGGGTGAAGTCCTTATGATCTTGCTGTAAAAAACAGAAACTTTAGCGCTCACGAGATTAGCTGCCATTTTTTACTGGAGAGTGATTTTAGGTTGATTATTTTTGCATATGATTAATAGACAAACTCCTCAGGTCCACCAATTTATTTCATAATTTTTGGAGTTACAGAAGTATTCCAATGATGCAGATTACTATAGACTTTCTGTTTTTTACAGATTCAGTTTTCATTATGTTGTTTGCTTATTTTGATGAATCTATGAGTAGTATCGGAAGGTATGAACCATAGAGAAGTTGGGATACAGTAGATATTAAACCAATATGAATTTATAATGAGTTCACAACAGTACATAAGTGGTTATTTATTTTCTTATACTAACGGAGCTTACAAGTTTTCTGTTGAGTTTTGTGTTGTGAAGTTCTCAAGTTTTGGGCAAAGATTCGATGGACTATGGAATAAGGAGTGGAAGAGCCTAAGCTTGGGTATGCCCAAGTCACCCCAAGGTAATATTCAAGGACAGCCAAGAGCCTAAGCTTGGGGAGGCCCCGGAAGGCATCCCCTCTTTCGTCTTCGTTCATCGGTAACTTTACTTGAGGCTATATTTTTATTCACCACATGATATGTGTTTTGCTTGGAGCGTCATTTTATTTTCTTTTGTTGTGTTTGATGTTTGAATAAAATAGCAAGATCTGAAATTCTTAAATGTTAGAGAGTCTTCACATAGTTACACAGTTATTCAACTACTCATTGATCTTCACTTATATCTTTTGGAGTAGTTTGTCATTTGCTCTAGTGCTTCACTTATATCTTTTTAGAGCACGGCGGTAGTTTTATCTTGAATAAATAGATGAAATATCATGCTTCACTTATATTATTTTGAGAGTCTTTAGAACAGCATGGTTATTTGCTTTTGTTATGAAATTAGTCCTAATATGATAGGCATCCAAGATGGGTAGAATAAAAACTTTCATATAGAGTGCATTAAATACTATGAGAAGGTTGATACTTGATGATTGTTTTGAGAAATGAAGATGGTGATATTAGAGTGGTGCTAGTTGAGTAATTGTGAAATTGAGAAATACTTGTGTTGAGGTTTGCAAGTCCCGTAGCATGCACGTATGGTAAACTGCTAGTGACAAATTTGAAGCATGAGGTGTTTCTTTGATTGTCCTCCTTATGAGTGGCGGTCGGGGACGAGCAATGATCTTTTTTCCTACCAATCTATCCCCCTAGGAGCATGCGCGCAATGCTTGGTTTTGATGACTTGTAGATTTTTGCAATGAGTATATGAGTTCTTTATGACTAATGTTGAGTCCATGGATTATACGCACTCTCACCCTTCCATCATTGCTAGCCTCTTCGGTACCGTGCATTGCCCTTTCTCACCTTGAGAGTTGGTGCAAACTTCGCCGGTGCATCCAACCCTCGTGATATGATACAGTCTATCACTCATAAGCCTCCTTATATCTTCCTCAAAACATCCACCATACCTACCTATTATGGCATTTCCATAGCCATTCCGAGATATATTGCCATGCAACTTTCCACCGTTTCGTTATTATGACACACTTCACCATTGTCATATTGCCTTGCATGATCATGTAGTTGACATTGTATTTGTGGCAAAGCGACCATGCATAATTTTTCATACATGTCACTCTTGATTCATTGCCCATCCCGGTACATCGCCGGAGGCATTCATATAGAGTCATACTTTGTTCTAGTATCGAGTTGTAATCTGTGAGTTGTAAATTAATAGAAGTGTGATGATCATCATTATTAGAGCATTGTCCCGAAAAAAATAAAAAAAAGAAGAAAGGCAAAAAACGCCAAATAAAAAAAGAAAAAATAATAAAAAGATAAAAGGGGCAATGCTACTATCCTTTTCCACACTTGTGCTTCAGAGTAGCACCATGATCTTCATGATAGAGAGTCTCTTGTTTTCTCACTTTCATACACTAGTGGGAATTTTTCATTATAGAACTTGGCTTGTATATTCCAACAATGGGCTTCCTCAAATGCCCTAGGTCTTCGTGAGCAAGCAAGTTGGATGCACACCCACTTAGTTTCGTTTGTTGAGCTTTCATACATTTATAGCTCTAGTGCATCCGTTGCATGGCAATCCCTACTCCTCGCATTGACATCAATTGATGGGCATCTCCATAGCCTGTTGATTAGCCGCGTCAATCTGAGACTTTCTCCTTTTTTGTCTTCTCCACACAACCCCCGTCATTATATTCTATTCCACCCATAGTGCTATGTCCATGGCTCATGCTCATGTATTGCGTGGAAGTTGAAAAAGTTTGAAAATACTAAAGTACGAAACAATTACTTGGCTTGTCATCGGGGTTGTGCATGATGAGAGCATTTTTGTGTGACGAAAATGAATCATGGCCAACTATATGATTTTGTAGGGATGAGCTTTCTTTGGTTATGTTATTTTGATAGGACAAAATTGCTTGGTTGGTATGCTTGAAGTATTATTATTTTTATGTCAATATTAAACTTTTCTCTTGAATCTTATGGATCTGAACATTCATGCCACAATAAAGAAAATTACATTGATAAATATGCTAGGTAGCATTCCACATCAAAAATTATGTGTTTATCTTTACATACTCGAGGACGAGCAGGAATTAAGCTTGGGGATGCTTGATACGTCTCCAACTTATCTATAATTTTTTATTATTCCATGCTATTATATTATCCTTCTAGGATGTTTTAAATGCATTTATATGCTATTTTATATGATTTTCGGGACTAACCTATTAACCTAGAGCCCAGTGCCAGTTTCTGTTTTTTGCCTTGTTTTTGAGTATCGCACAAAAGGAAAACCAAACGGAGTCCAATTGACCTAAAAATTGACGGAGATTATTTTCGGACCAGAAGAAGCCCACAGGGCACCAGAGATGGGCCAGAGGAGTCCCGAGGCACCCACGAGGGTGGGGGCGCGCCCTACCCCCTGGGTGCACCCCCTACCTCGTGGCCGCCTCAGAGACCCCCCCTGACTTGTTTCCGACGCCAACACCTCTTATATATACCCAAACTTCCAGAAAGAAACCTAGATCAGGAGTTCCGCCACCGCAAGCCTCTGTAGCCACTAAAAAACAATCGGGACCCTATTCCGGGCCCTACCAGAATGGGGAATCCCTCACTGGTGGCCATCTTGATCATCCCGGCGCTCTCCATGACGAGGAGGGAGTAGTTCACCCTCGGGGGCTGAGGGTATGTACCAATAGCTTTGTGTTTGATCTCTCTCTCTCTCTCTCTCTCTCTCTCTCTCTCTCTCGTGTTCTTGAGGTGGTACGATCTTGATGTATTGCGAGCTTTGCTATTATAGTTTGATCTTATGATGTTTCTCCCCCTCTACTCTCTTGTAATGGATTGAGTTTTCCCTTTGAAGTTATCTTATCGGATTGAGTCTTTAAGGATTTGAGAACACTTGATGTATGTCTTACATGTGCTTATCTATGGTGACAATGGGATATCACGTGATTCACTTGATGTATGTTTTGGTGATCAACTTGCGGGTTCTGTGACCTCGTGAACTTATGCATAGGGGTTGGCACACGTTTTCGTCTTGACTCTCCGGTAGAAACATTGGGGCACTCTTTGAAGTTCTTTGTGTTGGTTGAATAGATGAATCTGAGATTGTGTGATGCATATCGTATAATCATACCCACGGATACTTGAGGTGACATTGGAGTATCTAGGTGACATTAGGGTTTTGGTTGATATGTGTCTTAAGGTGTTATTCTAGTAGGAACTCTATGATAGATCGAACGAAAAGAATAGCTTCGTGTTATTTTCCTACGAATTCTTGAATATTTAAGAAAGGATAACTTTGAGGTGGTTTTGTACCCTACCATAATCTCTTCGTTTGTTCTCCGCTATTAGTGACTTTGAAGTGACTATTTGTTGCATGTTGAGGGATAGTTATATGATCCAATTATGTTCTTATTGTTGAGAGAACTTGCACTAGTGAAAGTATGAACCCTAGGCCTTGTTTCCTAGCATTGCAATACCGTTTGTGCTCACTTTTATCATTAGCTACCTTGCTATTTTTATATTTTCAGATTACAAAAACCTATATCTACCATCCATATTGCCCTTGTATCACCATCTCTTCATTAACTAGTGCACCTATACAATTTTTACCATTGTATTGGGTGTGTTGGGGACACAAGAGACTCTTTGTTATTTGGTTGCAGGGTTGTTTGAGAGAGACCATCTTCATCCTACGCCTCCCACGTATTGATAAACCTTAGGTCATCCACTTGAGGGAAATTTTCTAATGTCCTACAAACCTCTGCACTTGGAGGCCCAACAACGTCTACAAGAAGAAGGTTGTGTAGTAGACATCAGTCGTCAATGATTGAGAAGACATGATGTTTGCCTTTTGACCAGGTTCTTTAAGCTGAAGGAAATATGTCGTAGAGGCAATAATAAAGTTGTTATTTTATATTTCCTGATTCATGATAAAAAATTATTATTCATGCTAGAATTGTATTGATTGGAAACTGAAATACATGTGTGGATACATAAACAAATACCGTGTCCCTAGTGAGCCTCTACTAGACTAGCTCGTTGATCAACGATGGTTAAGGTTTCCATACCATAAACATGTGTTGTCACTTGATAACGGGATCACATCATTAGGAGAATTGTAACGCCCCGGATTCGATGCGCCAGGTGTCTGCCAGTTATTCGCCGTCCTTGCCATGTCATTTGCTTGCGTGTTGCACTTTGCCATGTCATCATCTGCATTTCATATCATGTCATCATGTGCATTTCATTTTGCATACGTGTTCGCCTCATGCATCCGAGCATTTTCCCGTTGTCCGCTTTTGCAATCCGCACTCCTATGTCCCCCGGCCCCCTTTTGCCTCTTTTCGTAATGCGGGTGTTAAACGGTCTCGGAATGGACCGAGGTTAGCTAAGCGGCCTTGGTATAGCACCGTAGACCGCCTGTCAAGTTTCGTGCCATTTGGAGGTCGTTTGATACTCCAACGGTTAACCGGTAATCAGAAAAGCCTTTTCGTGTGCAGCCCAACACCCTTCCAAAGTGGCCCAAAACCCAGCAAACTCCCTCCATGCTCTCGGTCGTTCGATCACGATCAAGCGTGGCCGAAAACCGCTCCTCATTTGGACTCTCCTAGCTCCCTCTACCTATAAATATGTGTCTTCCCCAAAATTCCGGGTCCAAACCTACCCTAACCTTCCTCACAGAGCGGACATTTCATCTCTGCGCCCGACGGACGTGTCCGCCCCCTCCGCCGCCGCCCTCAGCGAACTGGGGCTGCCATGGCACCCGGCAGCGCCGCCGTCAACCACGGGGGCCGAGCGAACCCGCCGAAGACACGCCTGCGCCCCAGCGCGCCGCCCGCCGCCCTCACCGGCGCCCATTGGCGCTCACGCCGCCGCGAGCGCGCGCCGCCATGACCTCCGCCTCTCCTCCGCCGGCGGCGACCCCGCCGCCCGTCACGCCCGCCGCTGCCGGCGGCGCTCGCCAGCGCCTCCTCCGGCGCCCGGTCCCCGCCTCCGGCCGCCGCCCCGCGCCGCCTGCCCGAGTGCCCGGCCCCGCCTCCGGCTCCGCCGCCGCGCCCGCTCTCCGCGCCTCCCCTCGCTTCGGCCCCGCCTCACTGTCGCCGCCGCGCCGCCCTTCGCCGGCCTCCTCCTCGCGTCGCCCTCGCCGGAGGCCGCCGCCCTCGCCGGAGTAGTCCGGCCAGATCGGGATGAGATCCACCGGGATCTCATCCAAACGGCCGGATCCGTCCCGCACCGCGCCGTCCCGCTCCGCTCGATCCCGCGTTGACTTTTCGCGGAGGTGATAAATCCACTAAGTCCCCAGATTCTGTAATTTTTTCATGCATTTTCATCGCATCATATCTCTGCATTCGTAGCTCGTTTTTGAGTGTATAATATGTCAAATTGTTCGCCTCAACGAGTATATCATTTCTTCTCATTGCATAATTTTCATTTGAGCTCATCTTGATGCCCGAAATGCTGTTAGAAGAGTGCTATGTGATGTTAGTTTCAGTTTCTTATCAGAACATGCACTTTTGTCATTTTTGCCATGATTGATGTGTGCCTCCTATGAACTTGAGTCCTACATGTGTTTTGTAATATGCCATGCCATATTTACAGGGGTGTATGCCATGTATTTTTGTGATCTATGTGGTGACTAGCACAAGCATGCGAACTAGGCTTCATGATGTTGCTGTTTTCAGCCCCTATTTTGCTGATATTTTATGCCATGTTAACTTGATGCTACAGAGAGATCCATGCATATTTTGAGATACTTCAGTAAGGATGTTTCGAACATATGGTTATTCTATATCCATCCATTCCCTTGTTTGCAATTATAGAGTGCCATAGCTTGAGTCAATCAAGCTCTACTTTTGCTATAAAATGTTTCCTGGCAGGTTGTTTACATGTTATTCAATTTTGCCAAGGTTGTTGTAGTTGATCCGTGTATGCTATGATGTTGTTCTTGCCATGTATAGCTTTTATGCCATGTCTTCTTACTGCGAGTTGCCTTTCCATGCCATGTATTGCTCTGTGGTGAGTGATTCAAGCTCACCAACATGCCTACTTATTGTTGTTCCTGCCATGTATGAATCTGTAATATAACTTGCTATGTTTACATGGGTGCCATCATATTTTCTATGCCCTTTTGGCTCATGGCCAGTAAGAGACTTTTGTTCTATGCAATTAGTAGATTAATTACATGCCTTTTTTTTCCATGTGAAGTTCCTGTAGCATGTTGTTTGATAGCTCTAAACATTGCAACCTGATGTTATTTCTGCTAAAGTCTGAAACTGTTATTATTTGCAATCTTGCCATGTGTTTTTGAGCATGTTCTAGTGATTTCTGGAGATAGCTCAGTGTTCATATTTTGTAATGCTTTACCTGTGCATCATGCCTATGTCTTTTGTTTTCATATTGAGATGTTGTAGCTTGTTGTTTTGGTGCTTTCAATATGCATAGTTGCTGTTTTGGACAGATTGTTGTCATGACTTGTTTCATGTGTGTGTTGAACCGTTGCTCCGTTTTGAGTGTGCTTTATATGAAACTTGCTTAGAATTGCATGTAGTTTCATATTATCATGTTGCATCCTTGTTTTGATGTGTTTTCTTGATGTTTGGGTGCATTTTGCATCAATGCCATGCTTATCTTGTTTTGCTCATATCTTCTAGGCCGTAGCTCCGAATTTAATGAACTTTATATGTAACTTGACTAGAATTTCGTGTAGATCATTGTGGTGCATCTTAACTTGCTGTTTAACAACTTGAACATAAATTTATTCAGATCTGGACCAATTTCGAAATTTGCATATGAGGACTTACCGGAATTGTTATATGTTGTTTCCGGCCTCATTTAAACTTGCTTTGATGTGTTGCTCTTGTTTGCATCATCTCTTGCCATGAGTAGCTTCATCTAGATTTGTCATGCATCATGTTTTTTGTGTATCATGCTTTGTTCATGTGTGGTGTGTTTACTATGTTGTGTGCTTCTTTTTAGTTCCCGTTTTCGTTGCGATCGTGAGGATTCGTTCGTCTACGCTTGGTTCGGCTTCATCCGTTCGTCTTCTTCATGGATTCGTTCTTCTTCCTTGCGGGATTTCAGGCAAGATGACCGCTACCCTGGATCTCACTACTATCATTGCTATGCTAGTTGCTTCGTTCTATCGCTATGTTGCGCTACCTATCACTTGTTCCTCAAGCCATCCCATATTGCCATGTCGCCTCTAACCTTTTGCACCCTTCCTAGCAAACCGTTGTTTGGCTATGTTACCGCTTTGCTCAGCCCTCTTATAGCGTTGTTAGTTGCAGGTGAAGTTGAAGTTTGTTCCTTGTTGGAACATGGAGATGTAGTTCCTTGCTTGAACATGTTTACTTGTTGGGATATCACAATATTCCTTATATTATTAATGCATCTATATACTTGGTAAAGGGTGGAAGGCTCGGCCTTATGCCTGGTGTTTTGTTCCACTCTTGCCGCCCTAGTTTCCGTCATATCGGTATTATGTTCCCGGACTTTGCGTCCCTAACGCGGTCGGGTGATTTATGGGACCCCCTTGACAGTTCGCTTTGAATAAGACTCCTACAGCATGGCCCAACCTTGGTTTTACCATTTGCCTCACCACCACCTACATTTCCCTTGGGAGTAATTAACCCAAGGGTCATCTTTATTTAGCCCCCCGGCCAATGCTTGTCCAAGTGTTGGCCCGAACTGAAATACTGCGGGCCACCTTGAGGCAACCCGAGGTTTGGTTTTACTCGTAGCTAGTCTCATCCGGTGTTGCCCTGAGAACGAGATATGTGCAGCTCCTATCGGGATTGTCGGCGCATCGGGTGGCTTTGCTGGTCTTGTTTTATTGCTGTCGAAATGTCTTGTAGCCGGGATTCCGAGACTGATCGGGTCTTCCCGGGGAGAAGGAATATCCTTCGTTGATCGCGAGAGCTTATCATGGGCTAAGTTGGGACACCCCTGCAGGGTATAAACTTTCGAGAGCCGTGCCCGTTGTTATGTGGCAGATGGGAATTTGTTAATATCCGGTTGTAGTAAACTTGAAGTAAACTCTTCTACAATACACCAACCGTAGCGTAATCGTGAGTGTCTCTTTTTCGGGTTGATCGAGAGGAGAACACGGTTTCGGGTTACGTCGACGTAAGTAGGAGTTCGTGATCACTTCTTGATCATTAATAGTTGACGACCGTTCCTTTGTTTCTCTTCTCGCTCTCATTTATGCGTTGGTTAGCCACCATATATGCTTAGTAGCTGCTGCAACCTCACCACTTTACCCCTTCCTTTCCCATTAAGCTTTGCTAGTCTTGATACCCATGGTAATGGGATTGCTGAGTCCTCGTGGCTCACAGATTACTACAACAACAGTTGCAGGTACAGGTTTGCGATGATCATGATGTGAGAGCGATGTTTGCTTGTTTTGGAGTTCTCCTTCTGCTTCTTCTTCGATCAGGGGATAGGTTCCAGGTCGGCAGCCTGGGCTAGCAGGGTGGACGTCGTTTGAGCTTCTGTTTATGTTTCGTCCGTAGTCGGATGTTGATCTTGTGTATGATGTTGATGTATTCTTGCGGCACTCGTGCCTTATGTATGTATCTCCATCTATTATGTAATGTTGATGTAATGATATCCACCTTGCAAAAGCGTTCCAATATGCGGGTCTATCCTTGGTGGGACCGTCGAGTTCCTTTTGGATAGGGTCACATATTGGGCGTGACAAGAATGATGTGATGGAAAAGACCCATTCGTTAGCTTAGCATATGATCGTTCAGTTTATTGCTATTGATTTCTTAATGTCAAATACATATTCCTTTGACTATGAGATCATGCAACTCCCTGATACCAGAAGAATACCTTGTGTGCTATCAAACGTCAGAACATGACTGGGTGATCATAAAGATGCTCTACAGGTATCTCCAAAGTTGTCTGTTGGGTTGGCATGGATCAAGATTAGGATTTGTCACTCCGTGTATTGAAGAGGTATCTCTGGGCCCTCTCGGTAATACACATCACAAGAAGCTTGCAAGAGTGACTAAGGAGTTAGTTGCAAGATGATGTATTGAATGAGTAAAGAGGCTTGCCGGTAACGAGATTGAACTAAGTATGAAGATACCGACGATCGAATCTTGGGCAAGTAACATACCAACAGACAAAGGGAATTACGTATGTTGTCATAGGTTCGACCGGTAAAGATCTTCATAGAATATGTAGGAGCCAATATGGGCATCCAGGTTCCGCTACTGGTTATTGAATGGGGAGGTGTCTCGGTCATGTCTACATAGTTCTCGAACCCGTAGGGTCCGCATGCTTAACGTTCGTTGACGATATAGTGTTATATGAGTTATATGATTTGGTGACTGATTGGTGTTCGGAGTCCCGGATGAGATCACGGACATGATGAGGAGCTCCGAAATGGTCCGGACATAAAGATTGATATATAGGACGATGATTTTTGGACACCGGAAGAGTTTCGGGGGTACCGGGTAGTCATCGGATCGCCGAAAGGGGTTCCAGACACCCCCGGGAAGTCTATGGGCCTAATATGCCAAGGTGAGGGACACACCAGCCCACAAGGGGGATGGCGCGCCCTCTCCCTGGCCGCTGGCCCTAGGGGAAGGAAAGGGGCAGGCTTGGCCCCTCCTGCCTTTCCCTCCTCATGAGAGAAAGGAAGGGGGGCACCACCTCCCCCCTGCCTTCCTCCCGCTCTCAAACAAGGAAGGGGGGCGCGGCTAGGGGCAGGATCCCAAGTGGGATTCGTCCCCACTTGGGGTGCCTCCTGGCAGCCTCCCCTCTCCCCACCTATATATATATATATATATATATATGTGGGAGAGGGCGCCACACATAGACCACGACATCTCTTAGCCGTGGGCGGCTCCCCTCTCTGCAGTTTTGTCCCTCGGTCATATTTTCATAGTGCTTAGGCGAAGCCCTGCGGAGATAGTATCACCACCACCATCACCACACAGTCGTGCTGCCAGAACGCATCTACTACTTGGCCTTCTTGTTGGATCAAGAAGGCGAGGGCATCACCAAGCTGAACGCGTGTTGAACGCGGAGGTGACGTACGTTCGGTACTCGATCGGTTGGATCGCGAAGAAGTTTGATTACATCAACCATGTTAATAAACGCTTCCGCTTATGGTCTACAAGGGTACGTAGACACACTCTTCCCTCTTGTTGCTATGCATCTTTGTGGATAGATCTTGCGTGTGCGTAGAATTTTTTTTGTTTTCCATGCAACGTTTCCCAGCAGTGGCATCCGAGCCAGGTCTATGCGTAGATGATATGCACGAGCAGAACACAAAGAGTTGTGGGCAATGATAGTCATACTGCTTACCACCAATGTCTTATTTTGATTTGGCGGTATTGTGGGATGAAGCGGCCCGGACCAACCTTACATGTCCACGCACATGAGACCAGCTCCACCGACTAAAATGCAACTTGTTTTACATAAAGGTGGCTGGCGGGTGTCTGTTTCTCCTACTTCAGTTGAATCGAATTTGACTATGGCTGGTCCTTGAAGAAGGTTAAAATAGCAAACTTGATAAATCACCGTTGTGGGTTTTGAGTAGTTAAGAACAGTTCTTGCTAGAAGCCCGTAGCAGCCACGTAAAACTTGCAACAACAAAGTAGAGGACGTCTAACTTGTTTTTGCAGGGCATGTTGTGATGTGATATGGTCAAGATATGATGTGATATATGTTGATTGCATGTGATTTTTATCCTTTATGCATCTTATTTTGTTTAGAACGGTGGTAGCATTATAAGATGATCCCTTCACTAAATTACAAGATAAAAGTGTTCTCCCCGAGTATGCACTGTTACCAAAGTTCGTCGTTTTGAAGCACCTCGTGATGATCTGGTGTGATAGACTCTACGTTCACATACAACGGGTGTAAGACATTTTTGCACATGCAGAATACTTGGGTTTAACTTGACAAGCCTAGCATGTATAGACATGGTCTCGGAACACTGGAGACTGAAAAGGTCGAACATGAGTCATATAGTAGATATGATCAACATAGAGATGTTTGCTACTTCTTGAGCTTGCGTTGGTTTTTCCCTTGAAGATGAAAGGGTGATGCAGCAAAGTAGAGCAAGTATTTCCCTCAGCTTTTGAGAACCAAGGTATCAATCCAGTAGGAGACAACGCGCAAGCCACCGAATACCTGCACAAACAAACACCAACTTGCACCCAACGCGACAAAGGGGTTGTCAATCCCTTCATGGTTATTTGCAAAGTGAGATCTGATAGAGATGGATAAACGGAAAAGTAATATTTTTGGTATTTTTGGTTTATCGAACGGAAAGTAAAAGATTGCGAAGGAAGTAAATCGGAAACTAAAACTCTAGATCGGAAACTTATATGATGGAAAATAGACCCGGGGGCCATAGGTTTCACTAGAGGCTTCTCTCAAGATATAAATTATTACGGTGGGTGAACAAATTACTGCGGAGCAATTGATAGAAAAGCGCAAATTTATGACGATATCTAAGGCAATGATCATGAATATAGGCATCACGTCTGTGTCAAGTAGACCGAAACGATTCTGCATCTACTACTATTACTCCACACATCGACCGCTATCCAGCATGCATCTAGAGTATTAAGTTCATAAAGAACGGATTAACGCCTTAAGCAAGATGACATGATGTAGAGGAATTAACTAAAGCAATATGAAAAAAAATCCATCTTTTTATCCTCGATGGCAACACTGCAATAAGTGTCGGTTCCTCTTCTGTCACTAGGATCGAGCACCGCAAGATTGAACCCGAAGCTAAGCACTTCTCCCATTGCAAGAAAAACCAATCTAGTGTGCCAAACCAAATCGATAGTTCGAAGAGACTTGCAAAGATATCAAATCATGCATATAAGAATTCAGAGAAGATTCAAATAATATTCATAGATAAGCTGATCATAAATCCACAATTCATCGGATCTCGGCAAACGCACCGCAAAAGAGTATTACATCGAATAGATCTCCAAGAACATCGAGGAGAACTTTGTATTGAGAATCAAAGAGAGAGAAGAAGCCATCTAGCTACTAGCTATGGACCTGTAGGTCTGTGGTAAACTACTCATGCTTCATCGGAGAGGCAATGGTGTTGATGTAGAAGCCCTCCGTGATCGAATCCCCCTTCAGTAGGACGCCGAAAAAGGCCCCTAGATGGGATATCATGGTATAGAAGGTTGCAGCAGTTGAAAAGTGTTTTCGTGGCTCTCCTGGTAGGTTTTGGTATATTTGAGAACATATAGGCGGAAGAAATAGATTAGTGGAGTCACGAGGGGCCCACAAGGGTGGGGGCGCGCCCTACCCCTCTAGGCGTGCCTCCCGACCTTGTGGCCACCTCGTGGCTTCCCTGACGTGTACTCCAAGTCCTTTGGATGTTTTCTGGTCCAAGAAAAATCATCGCGAAAGTTTCATTCTGTTTGGACTCCATTTGATATTCCTTTTCTGCGAAACTCTAAAACAAGGAAAAACAGAACTGCATCGGGCTCTAGGTTAATAGGTTAGTCCCAAAAATAATATAAAATAACATATTAATGCATATAAAACATCCAAAACAGATAATATAATAGCATGGAACAATTAAAAATTATAGATACATTGGAGACGTATCAAGCATCCCCAAGCTTAATTCTTGCTCGTCCTCGAGTAGGTAAATGATAAAAACAGAATTTTTGATGTGGAATGCTACCTAACATATCTATCCATGTAATTTTATTTATTGTGAAATGAATGTTCAGATCTGTATGATTCAAAACAAAAGTTTAATATTGACATAAAAACAATAATACTTCAAGCATACTGACAAAATAATTATGTCTTCTCAAAATAACACTGCCAAAGAAAGCTTATCCCTACAAAATCATATAGTCTGGCTATACTCCATCTTCATCACACTAAAATCATGCACAACTGATACGTCTCCAACGTATCTATAATTTTTGATTTCTCCATGCTATATTATCTAATGTTTTGGACCATATTGGGATTTATTTTCCACTTTTATATTACTTTTGGGACTAACCTATTAACCGGAGGCCCAGCCCAGAATTGCCGTTTTTTTTTGCCTATTTCAGTGTTTCGAAGAAACGAAATATCAAACGGAGTCCAAACGGAATGGAACCTTCGGGAACGTGATTTTCTCAACAAATATGATCCATGAGACTTGGACCCTCCGTCAAGAAAGGAGGGAGGTGGCCACGAGGGTGGAGGGCGCCCCCCCTAGGGCGCGCCCCCTGCCTTGTGGGCCCCCCTTTGCTCCACCGACGTACTCCTTCCTCCTACATATACCTACGCACTTCAAACGATCGATACGGATCCAAAACCTAATTCCACCGCCAAGAACCATCTGCACTTACGAGATCCCATCTTGGGGCCTGTTAGGAGTTCACTAAGGGGAATCCACCATGGAGGGCTTCTACATCATCACCATAGCCCCTCCGATGAAGTGTGAGTAGTTTACTTCAGACCTTCGGGTCCATAGTTAGTAGCTAGATGGCTTCTTCTCTCTTTTGGATCTCAATACAATGTTCTCCCCTCTCGTGGAGATCTATTCGATGTAATCTTCTTTTTCGGTGTGTTTGTTGAGACCGATGAATTGTGGGTTTATGATCAAGATTATCTATGAGCAATATTTGAATCTACTGTATTCTTTTATGTATGATTGGTTATCTTTGCAAGTCTCTTCAATTATCAGTTTGGTTTGGCCTACTAGATTGGTTTTTCTTGCAATGGGAGAAGTGCTTAGCTTTGGGTTCAATCTTATGTGTCCTTTCCCAAAGGATGTGGGGGCAAGGCACGTATTGTATTGTTGCCATCGAGGATAACAAGCTGGGGTTTTATCATACTGCATGAATTTATCCCTCTACATCATGTCATCTTGCTTAAGGCTACTCTGCTTTCATTAACTTAATACTCTAGATGCATGCTGGATAGCGGTCGAGGAGTGGAGTAATAGTAGTAGATGCAGGCAGGAGTCGGTCTACTTGTCTCGAACGTGATGCCTATATACATGATCATACCTAGATACTCTCATAACTATGCTCAATTCTGTCAATTGCTCAACAGTAATTCGTTCACCCACCTTAGAAATACTTATGCTCTTGAGAGAAGCCACTAGTGAAATCTATGGCCGCCGGGTCTATTCTCATCATATCAATCTTCAATCACTTTATTATTTCTTTGCTTTTTTACTTTGCCTTTTATTTTATCTTGCATCTTTATATCAAAAATACCAAAAATATTATCTATCATATCTATCAGATCTCACTCTCGTAAGTGACCGTGAAGGGATTGACAACCCCTAATCGCGTTTGTTGTGTTGAGCTATTTGTTTTGTGTTGGTACGAGGGACTCGCGCGTGGCCTCCTACTAGATTGATACCTTGGTTCTCAAAAACTGAGGGAAATACTTACGCTACTTTGTTGCATCATCCTCTCCTCTTCGGGGAAATCCAACGCAGTGCTCACGAGGTAGCAAGAAGAATTTCTGGCGCCGTTTCCGGGGAGTCTACGCAAAAGTCAACATACCAAGTACCCATCACAATCCCTTATCTCTCGCATTACATTATTTTCCATTTTCCTCTCATTTTCCTCTCGCCCACTTCACCCTTGCCGTTTTATTCGCCCTCTCTTTTCGGTTCGCCTTGATGTCTTTCTTGGCTCGTTTTATCACTTGGTTGAAATAGTTGAGTATTTATTCCTAAACTGAGAAGCTAATATCTATTGATCCTCATCCGCTTGCCAATCTTTTTAAGAGATCCAATTATGATGAACTAATTCCTAGTGATTTGGATCCACTAGATTATCTTTATAAGCTTTTGCCTAAAATCTGTAAATCTGAAAATTGTGATGAAGTGCTTCACGATAGATCTTTGAATAAAAAGCATTATTGCAATGATTTTATTATAAATTCTATTGATGTAAATTATGCTAATAATAGGCAAAACCCTAAGCTTGGGGATGCTAGTTTTGCTATGTCCAATAGTCACGATTGGGGAGATTCTTCTTATGATCTTGAAAATTTATTTAAGCCCCATGATGAATATAAGATTGATAATAGTGTTTGCAATAATATTGAAAGTGGGTTTGGAAGAGTGTTAACTTTAGATCCCACATATTTGGGTAACATTCAATCTTATGAAATTTTTGATAAAAGTGGGCTTGGAGAAATCATGACTTTAGTTAATGATAATCCCACTATTTTGGAAGAGTGTCAACTTCGCATGCATGTGGATCGTGTTGAGAATATGTTATGTGATAGCTATATTGTTGAATTTTCTTATGATCCTACATGTAATTATTATGAGAGAGGAAAATATGGTTATAGAAATTTTCATGTTGCTAAATTACCTCTCGTTATGTAGAGATTGCTATTGTTCCTTTCCGCTTCCTTGCATATGCTAGTTTTTGCTCGCTATGATAATTTGTTTTTCTATAAGATGCCTATGCATAGGAAGTATGTTAGACTTAGATGTGTTTGTCACGTGTTTTATGATGCTCTCTTTGTGCTTCAATTCTTGTCTTTCATGTGAGCATCATTAAAATTATCAACGCCTAGCTAAAAGGCTTTAAAGAAAAGTGCTTGTTGGGAGACAATCCAATATTTTTCCTTGCTGCTTAGTAATAAATAATCCATCTAACTTATGTTTAGATGTGGTTTTATCTTTTAATTAGTGTTTGTGCCAAGTTAAACCTATAGGATCTTCTTGGATGATAGTTATTTGATCTTGCTGTAATTTCCAGAAACTTTCGGTTCACGAAAACAATTGTTAAAAATCACCGTTACGTGATAAAATAGTGATTCCAATTGATGCTGATAAATAAATAGATTTCCTAGGCCTTCCTATTCTGGCTGATTTTTTGGAGTTCCAGAAGTTTGCGTTGGTTACAGATTACTACAGACTGTTCTGTTTTTGGCAGATTCTGTTTTTCGTGTGTTGTTTGCTTATTTTGATGAATCTATGGCTAGTAAAATAGTTTATAATCCATAGAGAAGTTGGAATACAGTAGGTTTAACACCAATATAAATAAATAATGAGTTCATTACAGTAACTTGAAGTGGTCTTTTGTTTTCTTTCGCTAACGGAGCTTACGAGATTTCTGTTGAGTTTTGTGTTGTGAAGTTTTCAAGTTTTGGGTGAAATTTTTGATGGATTATGGAACAAGGAGTGGCAAGAGCCTAATCTTGGGGATGCCCATGGAACCCCCAAGATAATCTAAGGACACAAAAAAGTCAAAGCTTGGGGATGCCCCGGAAGGCATCCCCTCTTTTCGTCTACTTCCATCGGTAACTTTAGTTGGAGCTATATTTTTATTCACCACATGATATCTATTTTGCTTGGAGCGTCTTGTATGATTGAGTCTTTGCTTTTTAGTTTACCACAATCATACTTGATGTACACACCTTTTGAGAGAGCCATACATGAATTGGAATTTGATAGAACACTCTATGTGCTTCACTTATATCTTTTGAGCTTTATAGTTTTGCTCTTTGTGCTTCGCTTATATCTTTTGAGCTTTATAATTTTTGCTCTAGTACTTAACTTATATCTTTTAGAGCACGGTATTGGATTTTTTTTATAGAAACTATTGATCTATCATGCTTCACTTAGATTATTTTGAGAGTCTTAAATAGCATGGTAATTTGCTTAAAAAATTAATATGCTTGGTATTCAAGATTTGTAAAACTTTCTTTTGAGTGCATTGAATACTAAGAAAAGTTTGATGCTTGATAATTGTTTTGAGATATGAAGATGGTGATATTAGAGTGATGCTAGTTGAGTAGTTGTGAATTTGAGAAATACTTGTGTTAAAGTTTGTGATTCCCGTAGCATGCATGTATGGTGAACAGTTATGTGATGAAGTTGGAGCATGATTTATTTATTGATTGTCTTCCTTATGAGTGGCGGTCGGGGACGAGCGATGGTCTTTTCCTACCAATATATCCCCCCTAGGAGCATGCGCATAATACTTTGCTTTGATAACTTCTAGATTTCTGCAGTAAGTATATGAGTTATTTATGACTAATGTTGAGTCCATGGATTATACGCACTTTTCCTTCCTTCCACCATTGCTAGCCTCTCTAATACCGCGCACCTTTCGCCGATATCATACACCCACCATATACCTTCCTCAAAACAGCCACCGTACCTACCTATCATGGCATTTCCATAGCCATTCCGAGATATATTGCCATGCAACTTACCACCGTTCCGTTTATTATGACACGCTCCATCATTGTCATTGCTTTGCATGATCATGTAGTTGACATCGTATTCGTGGCAAAGCCACCGTTCATAATTCTTTCGTACATGTCACTCTTGATTCATTGCATATCCTGGTACACCGCCGGAGACATTCACATAGAGTCATAATTTGTTCTAAGTATCGAGTTGTAATTGCTGAGTTGTAAGAAAAATAAAAGTGTGATGATCATCATTTTTAGAGCATTGTACCAAGTGAGGAAAGGATGATGGAGACTATGATTCCCCCATAAGTCAGGATGAGACTCCGGACGAAAAAAAAGAGGCCATAAAAAAGGAGAAAAGGCCCAAATAAAAAAATTGAGAGAAAAAGAGAGAAGGGACAATGTTACTATCCTTTTACCACACTTGTGCTTCAAATTAGCACCATGATCTTCATGATAGAGAGTCTCTCATTTTGTCACTTTCATATACTAGTGGGAATTTTTCATTATAGAACTTGGCTTGTATAATCCAATGATGGGCTTCCACAAAATGCCCTAGGTATTCGTGAGAAAGCGAGTTGGATGCACACCCACTTAGTTACTTTTGTTGAGCTTTCTTATACTTATAGCTCTAGTGCATCCGTTGCATGGCAATCCCTACTCACTCACATTGATATCTATTGATGGGCATCTCCATAGCCCGTTGATACGCCTAGTTGATGTGAGACTATCTTCCCCTCTTGTTGTCTTCTCCACAACCACCATTCTATTCCACATATAGTGCTATATCCATGGTTCACGCTCATGTATTGCGTGAAGATCAAAAAAGTTTTGAAAATGTCAAAAGTATGAAACAATTGCTTGGCCTGTCATCAGGGTTGTGCATGATTTAAATACTTTGCATGGTGAAGATAGAGCATAGCCTGACTATATGATTTTGTAGGGATAACTTTCTTTGGCCATGTTATTTTGAGAAGACATAATTGCTTTGTTAGTATGCTTGAAGTATTATTATTTTTTATGTCAATATAAACTTTTGTCTTGAATCTTTCGGATCTGAATATTCATACCACAATTAAGAAGAGTCACATTGAAATTATGCCAAGTAGCACTCCGCATCAAAAATTCTTTTTTATCATTTACCTACTCGAGGAAGAGCAGGAATTAAGCTTGGGGATGCCTGATACGTCTCCAACGTATCTATAATTTTTGATTGCTCCATGCTATATTATCTACTGTTTTGGACCATATTGGGCTTTATTTTCCACTTTTATATTACTTTTGGGACTAACCTATTAACCGGAGACCCAGCCCAGAATTGCTTTTTTTTTTGCCTATTTCAAAGGTTTCAAGAAACGGAATATCAAACGGAGTCCAAACGGAATGAAACCTTCGGGAACGTGATTTTCTCAACAAATATGATCCAGGAGACTTGGATCCTCCGTCAAGAAAGGAGGGAGGCGGCCACGAGGGTGGAGGGTGCCCCCCTAGGGCGCGCCCCCTGCCTCGTGGGCCCCCCTTTGCTCCACCGACGTACTCCTTCCTCCTATATATACCTACGTACCCCCAAATGATCGGATACGGAGCCAAAAACCTAATTCCACCACCGCAACCTTATGAACCCACGAGATCCCATCTTGGGGCCTGTTCTGGAGCTCCGCCGGAAGGGGAATCCACACGGAGGGCTTATACATCATCACCATAGCCCCTCTGATGAAGTGTGAGTAGTTTACTTCAGACCTTCGGGTCCATAGTTAGTAGCTAGATGGCTTATTCTCTCTTTTTGGATCTCAATACAATGTTCTCCCCCTCTCTCCTGGAGATCTATTCGATGTAATCTTCTTTCGACAGTGTGTTTGTTGAGACCGATGAATTGTGGGTTTATGATCAAGATTATCTATGAGCAATATTTGAATCTTCTCTGAATTCTTTTATGTATGATTGGTTATCTTTGCAAGTCTCTTCGAATTATCAGTTTGGTTTGTCCTACTAGATTGGTTTTTATTGCAATGGGAGAAGTGCTTAGCTTTGGGTTCAATCTTGCGATGTCCTTTCCCAGTGACAGTAGCGACAGTTAGGCACGTATTGTATTGTTGCCATCGAGGATAACAAGATGGGGTTTTTATCATATTGCATGAGTTTATCCCTCTACATCATGTCATCATGCTTAAGGCGTTACTCTGTTTTCATTAACTTAATACTCTAGATGCATGCTGGATAGCGGTCGATGAGTGGAGTAATAGTAGTAGATGCAGGCAGGAGTCGGTCTACTTGTCTCGGACGTGATGCCTATATACATGATCATACCTAGATACTCTCATAACTATGCTCAATTCTTTCTATTGCTCAACAGTAATTCATTCACCCACCGTAGAAATACTTATGCTCTTGAGAGAAGCCACTAGTGAAATCTATGGCCCCCGGGTCTATTCTCATCATATCAATCTTCAATCACTTTATTATTGCTTTGCTTTTTACTTTGCCTTTTATTTTATCTTGCATCTTTATATCAAAAATACCAAAAATATTATCTATCATATCTATCAGATCTCACTCTCGTAAGTGACCGTGAAGGGATTGACAACCCCTAATCGCGTTGGTTGCGTTGAGCTATTTGTTTTGTGTAGGTACGAGGGACTCATGGCGTGGCCTCCTACTGGATTGGTACCTTGGTTCTTAAAAACTGAGGGAAATACTTATGCTACTTTGCTGCATCATCCTCTCCTCTTTGGGGAAATCCAACGCAGTGCTCAAGAGGTAGCAACAACCCCGATGACAAACCAATCAATTGTTTCATACTTTTAATGTTCTCAAACCTTTTCAACTTTCACGCAATACATGAGCGGGAGCCATGGACACAACACCATAGGTGGAATATACGGTGGTTGTGGAGAAGACAAAAAGAAGGAGATAGTCTCACATCAACTAGGCATATAAATGGTCTATGGAGATGCCCATCAATAGATATCAATGTGAGTGAGTAGGGATTGCCATGCAACGGATGCACTAGAGCTATAAGTTTATGAAAGCTCAAAGAGAAACTAAGTGGGTGTGCATCCAACTTGCTTGCTCATGAAGATCTAGGGAAATTTGAGGAAGCCCGTCATTGGAATATACAAGCCAAGTTCTATAATGAAAAAAATTCCCACTAGTATATGAAAGTGATAACATAAGAGACTCTCTATCATGAAGATCATGGTGCTACTTTGAAGCACAAGTGTGGTAAAAGGATAGTAGCATTGCCCCTTCTCTCTTTTCTCTCATTTTTTATTGGGCCTTGTTTCATTTTTTTTGGCCTTTTTTCATTTAGTCTGGAGTCTCGTCCCGACTTGTGGGGGAATCATAGTCTCCACCATCCTTTCCTCACATGGGAAAATGCTCTAATAATGAAGATCATAACACTTTTATTTACTTACAACTCAAGAATTACAACTCGATACTGAGAACAAAATACGACTCTATGTGAATGCCTCCGGCGTGTACCGGTATATGCAATGAATCAAGAATGACATGTATGAAAGAATTTTAAAGGTGTCTTTGCCACAAATACGATGTCAACTACATGATCATGCATAGCAATATGGCAATGATGGAGCGTGTCATAATAAAGGGAATGGTGGAAAGTTGCATGGAAATATGTCTCGGAATGGCTATGGAAATGCCATAATAGGCAGGTATGGTGGCTGTTTCGAGGAAGGTATATGGTGGGTGTATGGTACCGGTGAAAGTTGCGCGGCACAAGAGAGGCTAGCAATGATGGAAGGGTGAGAGTGCGTATAATCCATGGACTCAACATTAGTCATAAAGAACTCATATACTTATTGCAAAAATCTATTATTTATCGAAACGAAGTACTACACGCATGCTCCTAGGGGATATATTTTAGGAAAATACCATCGCTCATCCCCGACTTCCACTCATGAGGAAAACAATCAATAAATAAATCATGCTCCGACTTCATCACATAATGGTTCACCATACGTGCATTCTACGGGAATCACAAACTTTAACACAAGTATTTCTCAAATTCACAACTACTCACTAGCATGAATCCAATATCACCATCTTCATATCTCAAAACAATCATAAGGAATCAAACTTATCATAGTATTCAATGCACTTTATATGAAACTTTTTATTATATCCCTCTTGGATGCCTATCATATTAGCACTAAATTTATAACCAAAGAAAATTACCATGCTATTTAAAGACTCTCAAAATAATATAAGTGAAGCATGAGAGTTCATCAATTTCTATAAAATAAAACCACCACCGTGCTCTAAAAAGATATAAGTGAAGCACTAGAGCCATATTGCCTAGCTCAAAAGATATAACTGAAGCACAACGAGCATTCTAATAAATCATGATTCATGCGTGTCTCTCTCAAAAGGTGTGTACAGCAAGGATGATTGTGGCAAACTAAAAAGCAAAGACTCAAATCATACAAGACACTCCAAGCAAAACACATATCATGTGGTGAATAAAAACATAGCCTCAAGTAAAGTTACCGATAGATGAAGACGAAAGAGGGGATGCCTTCCCGGGGCATCCCCAAGATTAGGCTCTTGGTATACTTGGATATTACCTTGGGGTGACTTGGGCATCCCCAAGCTTAGGCTCTTGCCACTCCTTATTCCATAGTCCATCAAATCCTTACCCAAAACTTGAAAACTTCTGTTGCGACCCGACCTCAGGCGGTCAAGTCTCTGTGCTTCAGTGTCATCCCTGGATCGGTATTGCTGACAAACACAGTACTCGAAGGATTTATAACAGAGTGGCAATCACACACTTAATACATCGAATGTCTCAAAAGAGAACTTATTACAATAAATATGGCTTAAGGCCATCTAACACGATAACAACGAAAGGCTTGGAAGATAAAGTCAGTCCATCAACTCCAATGACATAGCTGAGTGCATGACAATGACCTATCGCACCTTTACTCGTCGTCTGAAAAGTCGGCAACATAATACGTTGTAGCCCGAAAACGGGTCAGCACATGGAATTTGCTGGCAATATAACAAAGTAGAGCAATGAACAGATAAATGCTATCACTACATGCATATATGGCTGGTGGAGGCTCTACGGTTATATGGTTTTTGCGAAAAACCAATTTTTCCCTACAACAAAGGAATAAATTTTATTTAACTATCATGGTAGTTGAAACATCATTGAGAAGGTACCTCCAACTCAATCCCAATTAAAATTAATTACCAACCCAACAAATTAAATTAGAGTGGTGAGATACAATAGGATAATCCAAGTACTAGATACTCAAGATGTCCATAACTGGGGACACGACTAACCATGATTAGTTTATACACTCTGCAGAGGTTTGCGCACTTTTCCCCACAAGACTCGATCTCCTCCGTTGGGTTTCTCGCACTACATGATGTTTGAGAAACGGATGACCGAGACACAGTCCTTCAGAAGCATTAACTCTTTACTCTGGGTGGACAGTTACACCTACTTCCCTCTACATCTGCTAGCCCACCACTGAAAGAGGTCACACAACATACTCAACTATGCCAGAGCCCATAATGTCTTGTGGCTGCACACGGAAGTTTCTAGCATGAAATATCTCGCGATCCCTTTGAGCCTGGGTGGCGGACCGTAGGAGGATCACACGGTATATCCCCAGGATCTCCTAGGACAACACTGGTATATCCCCAGGTGCCCAAACAAGCAATCCACCCAGATGTGTATTAAAGTTGCCACCTTAAGTTGAACCATTAATTAGCAACTCACATCTGTCATGGATACACTCAAACCCAATCCACGTCTACAAGCATAGCATAGCAATATAAGCATATTGTAGAAGTAACTCCCAGGGTTTGACAATACAACAGGGTAATAGGTTCTACCTCATCACTACTTCCCAAACCCACAAGTTAAACACATCCTATTAGAGCAATGTTTGAGGATTGTAACTAATGCATAAAAACTGGGTATGAAAAGAGTATGATCAATGTGTTACTTGCCTTGCTGACGATCCACAAAACCTAGGGACTCGTAGTAGCATGCTTTGCACTCCGGGAATTCTATCGCAAACAAATAATAACATGCATAAGCAATCAAGCAAAGATGCACGGGTAAAACTCAAATAAGAAGATCTAACCAGAAAGTTCAACTTAGTAACTCCGTTTTGCAAAAAGAATCAAATCAAACGGAGCAACGAAACTCAAACTGCGAAAGAAACAAGATCCGTTTACTAATCTGGACTAAAGTCAAATTTTACAGTACCGAAATCTTGTTCAAGTTGGCTAAACAAAAAGAGAGCTTCGAGACGAAGATCTAGGCGCTTGAATCGCCTGATTCCGATAAACGAGCGAAAAGATAAACTAAAACGAAAATCGGGTCAGAAATCGCGATCGAAAATAATCGCGAAAACCCTGGAAAAAGAAAAACTGACGAACAGGCTAACGAGCGAACGTTCGCTATCTGTGACTAACGGGTGAACGGCATTCGTTAAAACGAATGAACGGACGAACGTCCATTGTTTAACTGAACCAAGAAAATCGTAACAAAAACCGATCCAAAAAACAGATCTAGGGTTAAAAAAACGAACGGTTTTTGAGAAAAAACCGACGAACGGCGCGGCGGCGGCGGGACGGCTCCGGCGGCGGTGCGGCTCTGGCGGCGAAGCGTGGCGGTGGCGGCGAAGTCGGCGCAGGCTCCGGCAAAGACAAGCGGCGGCGCGCCTGCGATAATGGCGGCGTGGCGAGGTCGAGCTAGGGTTTCGGGTGGGGTGGGCTGGCCGCGGCGGCTTATAAGAGGCCGGTCGGGCGAAGTCCTAGTCGGTTACGGCCCGACTAAGTCGGTTGACTTTTTTTAAATATTACAACACACAGAAAAAGAAAGAAAATAAATAATAAACGGCCTCCAAAAATACTGAAATAAATTTTCCCCGTCCTCTAAAAATATGCCGGACAAGGTGAACATTTATTTGGGCCTAGTATGCAATTTTGAAAAACGTGTATTTTTCCTAATTCAAATAAAATTGCAATAAAATCCAAATAAAAATGTTTATTTGCTTTAAATATTTTTCTTCCAATATTTCATTATTTTGGGAATTCATATTATCCCTTCTCATATATTTTCATATGAAATATTTTTGGAGAGAAAAATAATAAAAACAAACGACCCTTGTTTCAATATTTGATAAAATTCAAATATGAAAACGTTGAAATCCCCAACTCTCTCCGTGGGTCCTTGAGTTGCTTAGAATTTTCGAGGGTTGCAAACGAAAATGCAAATAAAATATGATATGCATGAATGACCTATGTATAATATTCCAAATTGAAAATTTGAGATGTTTCAACTTCACAACACAAAACTCAACAGAAAATCTCATAAGCTCCGTTAGTATAAGAAAATAAATCACCACTTTAGGTACTGTTGTGAACTCATTCTTTATTTATATTGGTGTAATATATACTGTATTCCAACTTTTCCATGGTTCATACCCCCCGATACTAGCCATAGATTCATCAAAATAAGCAAACAGCACATAGAAAACAGAATCTGTCAAAAACAGAACAGTCTGTAGCAATATGGATACTTCGATTACTTCTCTAACTCCAAAAATTCTAAAAAATTAGGACGACCTAAGAATCTTTTTTATTAATCGTCTGCAAAAAGAATCATAATTTTATCACGCTTCTGTGATTTTTAACCATTCTAGGAATGAGCACAAAAGTTTCTGTTTTTCAGCAAGATCAAATCAACTATCACCGTAAGCTATTGTAACGCCCCGGACACACCCGCCGGTGATCGTTACTCCTAGCGGGATCTAGAATGGCCCCATAGATCAGTACTAGTATTTTCTACGCACTTTGTCATCACTCGTGCGCACCCGGGAGCAACTTCCCGGTCGGTCACCCATCCTGAAATTACCCCTAGCTGAGCACGCTTAACTTTGGAGTTCTGTCTGAATGGGCTTCCGGAAAAGAAGGAATTCCTTATTGATATGAGTAGTATGATCCCTAATAAGCCAGGCTATCACAGCTATCCCAAGCTCTTACTTGGCACAAACACTAACTAAAACATAAAACCACATATAAACAGAGGCTAGATGAATTGTTCAAAGCAAAACAGAACCTAAAAAGCAAAAACATAAAATAAAATTGGGTCCCCTCCCAACAAGCGATATTGTTTAACGCCCTTAGCTAGGAATAAAACACGAATAGATCTAAGTATTATCATCTTTGGTATGCAATCCATAAGTGGCTTTCATAATAGATTCATAAGGAAATTTAATTTTCTTTCTTGGAAAGTGTACCATGCCTTTCCTTAATGGAAATTGAAATCTAATGTTTCCTTCTTTCATATCAATAATTGCACCAATCGTTCTGAGGAAAGGTCTACCAAGAATAATAGGACAAATAGGATTGCAATCTATATCAAGAACAATGAAATCTACGGGCACATAATTCCTATCTGCAACAATAAGAACATCATTAATTCTTCCCATAGGTTTCTTAATAGTGGAATCCGCAAGGTGCAAATTTAAAGAGCAATCATCAAATTCACGAAAACCTAACACATCACATAAAGTTTTTGAAATCATGGAAACATGTAGCTACCCGACCTCAAACGGTCAAGTCTCTATGCTTTAGTGTCATCCCTGGATCGGTAATGCCGACACACACAGTACTCGAAGGATTTATAACAGAGTAGCAATCACACACTTATTACAACGAATGTCTCAAAAGAGAACTTATTACAATAAATATGGCTTAAGGCCATCTAATACAATAACAGCGGAAGGCTTGGAAGATAAAGTGAGTCCATCAACTCCAACGGCATAGTTGAGCTACACGGCAACGACCTAACGAACCTTACTCCTCGTCTGAAAAGTCTGCAACATAATACGTTGCAGCCCGAAAACGGGTCAGCACATGGAATATGCTTGCAGTATAACACAGTAGAGCATAAACAAAATAATACTATCACTACATGCATATTTGGCTGGTGGAAAGCTCTATGGTTATAGTTTTTGCGAAAATCCAATTTTCCCCTGCAACAAAGGAATAGATTTTAATTTTAACTATCATGGTGGTTGAACAACATTGAGAAGGTACCCCCAACTCAATCCCAATTAAAGTTATTAACAACCCAACAATATTAATTAAGAATGATGAGATACATGTGATAACCCGAATACTAGATACTCAAGATTGTCCATAACCGGGGACACGGCTAACCATGATTAGATTGTAGACTCTGTAGAGGTTTGCGCACTTTTCCCCACAAGACTCGATCGCCTCCGTTGGATTTCTCGCACGGCATAGTGTTTGAGAAACGGATGACCGAGACACGCCTTTCGTAAACATTAACTCTCTACTCCGGGTAGACCATACCAAACCTACAAAACCAACTACCTGCTGATCTACCTCTTCAAGAGCTTCACGTGACTTACTCAACTATGCTAGAGCCCATAATAGCTTGTGGCTACACACGGAAGTTTCTAGCTTGAATCATCTCAGTTCCCTTTGAGCCTGGGTGGCGGTCCATAGGAAGATCACACGGGTACCCCGGGTGGCGGTCCGTAGTAACATGCTTCGCACTCCGGGAATTCTATCGCAAACAAACAATAACATACATAAGCAACAAGCAAAGATGCACAAGAAAAAATCAAATAAGAGAGGTTGACCAGAAAGTTCAACTTAAGAACTCCGGTTCGCAAAAAGAATCAAGTCAAACGGAGCAACGAAACTCAAACGGCGAAAGAAACAAGATCCGTTTACTAATGTGAACTAAGGTTAAATTTTACAGTACCAAAATCTTGTTTAAGTTGGTTAAACATAAAGAGGGTCTCGAGACGAAGAATTAGGCACTTGAATCGCCTGATTCCGACTAACGAGCGAAAAGATAAACAGAAACGAAGATCGGATCAGGAATCGAGATCGAGAAAAATCGCAGAAAAATCCGATAAAAAGAAAACTGACGAACAGACTAACGAACGAGCGTTCGTTATGTGTAACTAACGGGCGAAAACCGTTCGTTTAAACAAACGTACGGACAAACGTCCGCTGAATAGAAGAACCGGGAAAAAAACCGGCGAACCGTTCTAAAAAGAACGATCTAGGGTTTCTAAAAAAGCCGAACGGTTCAAAAAAACCGGCGGCGACGGATCGGCGCGGTACCTCCGGCGAGAGGCTCCGGTGAGGCGGGGTTGGGCGGCAGGGCTCGGCGGTGGCGGCGGCGAGGCGCGGGCGGCGGAGCCGACGCGGCTAGGGGAGGTGGTGGTGGGTGGTGGTGGCGGCTCAGGCGGCTTGGCTTGGGCGAGGGCACCCGGGAGAGTCTGAGCCGGACACTCCTTGGTGTCCGTCTTGAAACCTGGCCTTGTGAGGAGGCGATCTTGTGGGTGGGCAGCCTGGCTCACTGAGCTTGCCCGGTCGAGCTGGAAGTTTTTTAAAAACAATTTCACGATGTAAAATAAATCCTATAAAATAAAATAAAAATCTAAAAATGCCAAAACAAATTTTCACCGTCTAAATAAAATATTTAGAACGAGATGAACATTTTCTTGGCCCTAAAATGCAATTTTGAAAACATGCAATTTTTCCAATGCAAATAAAATCCCAATAAAATCAAATAAAATCAAATAAATGATTTCAATATTTTTCCTCCAATATTTCAATTATCTTGGAGAAGTCATATTATCTCCTCTTATATATTTTTAATATGAAATATTTTTTTGAGAGAAAAATAATTAAAATCAAAATCCTCGTTTCATCATTTGATAAAAATCAAATATGAAACAGGGAAATCCCCAACTCTCTCCGAGGGTCCTTGAGTTGCTTAGGATTTCGAGGATTGCGGAATGAAAATGCAATAAAATATGATATGCAAGAATGACCTACGTATAACATTCCAAATTGAAAATTTTGGGATGTTACAAACCTACCCCCCTTAAGATGAATCTCGCCCTCGAGATTCGGGTTGGCTAGAAAATAGGTGTGGGTGGTCTTTGCGAAGATCATCCTCTCGTTCCCATGTGGCTTCATCCTCGGTATGGTGGCTCGACTAAACTTTGCAAAACTTGATAACCTTGCTGCGGGTGACTCGGCTGGCAAACTCAAGAATCTTAACTGGCTTCTCCTCATAAGCCAAATCACTGTCCAACTGAATCGCCTCCAAGGGTACTATATCTCTTAACGGTATATCGGCCATCTCAGCATGCCACTTCTTTAATTGTGAAACGTGGAACACGTCATGAACTCCTGACAGCCCCTCTGGTAATTCCAACTTGTAGGCAACTTCTCCCATCCGTTCCAAAACACGATACGGTCCTACAAACCTTGGGGCTAACTTTCCCTTAACTCCAAAACGTTTCACTCCTCGCAAGGGTGATACTCGCAGATATGCTGTGTCTCCAATTTCATAGGTTACCTCCTTGCATTTTGAGTCTGCATAACTCTTGTGCCTGGACTGAGCTATCTTCAGTCTATCACGAATCATCTTAACCTTCTCCTCAGACTCTTTAATCAAGTCTGGTCCAAATAACTGTCGGTCTCCTACTTCATCCCACATCAACGGTGTTCTGCACCTTCGTCCATATAAGACTTCGAATGGTGCCATCTTCAAACTGGCTTGGTAGCTATTGTTGTACGAGAACTCTGCGTAAGGCAAATTGTCATCCCAACTAGATCCATAATCTAGCGCACAGGCTCTCAACATGTCCTCCAGAATCTGGTTGACTCTCTCACCGGCCCATCCATCTGTGGGTGAAATGATGTAATCAACTCCAATCTCGCACTCCAAAGTCCGTGTAACTGATGCCAAAACTTTGAAGTAAATTGTGTTCCTCTATCTGATACGATGGTCCTCGGAACTCCATACAGACATACGATCCTGGACATATATATCTTGGCCAATTTTGCACTCGTATAGGTGGTTTTCACTGGGATAAAGTGGGCCACTTTGGTCAAGCGATCAACTACTACCCATATGGAATCATATCCTGATTTGGTCCTGGGTAATCCAGTGATAAAGTCCATGCCAAGTTTATCCCACCTCCATTCGGGTATCGGCATAGGCTGTAGCAATCATGCTGGCTTCTGATGCTCTGCCTTCACTCTCTGACATACATCACATACGGCTACATACTCGGCAATATCCTTCTTCATACTAGTCCACCAGAAACGTTCCTTTAAATCCAAATACATCTTGGTGTTTCCGGGGTGTATCGAGTATGGTGAGTCATGAGCCTCCTGAAGTATCAACTTCCTGATCTCAGTGTTATTGGGCACATAAACACGGTCCTCAAACCATAAGGTATCGTGCTCATCCTCACGAAAACCTTTGGCCTTTCCTTTGCTCATCTTCTCCGTTATCTCGGCAATCTCTTTGTCATCCTTTTGGGTTCCCGAATCTTAGCCAACAATGTCGACTGAACCTCCATCCTTGCAACAAAACCTCTAGGAATAATCTCTAATCGAAGTTCCACGATATCCTCTGCTAACTCCTTCGGTAATCCTGTGCTCTCTAGGATTTAGCATAACTCTTCCGGCTCAAAGCGTCTGCTACGACATTGGCCTTTCCTGGATGATAGTGTAGCTTCATGTCGTAATCCTTTATAAGTACCAACCATCTCCTCTGTCTAAGGTTTAACTCCTTCTGCGTGAAAATGTACTTCAAACTCTTATGATCCGTGTACACATCACAATGGTCTCCAATGAGGTAATGTCTCCAAGTCTTCAATGCATGCACTACGGCTGCTAACTCCAAATCATGCGTGGCATAGTTCAACTCATGAGGTTTTAGTTGTCATGAGGCATACGAAACAACTCTTCCGTCCTGCATAAGCACACATCCAAGTCCTAAGCGAGAGGCGTCGCAATATACTTGGAAATCCTTATGTATATCTGGCAGTGTTAGCACTGGGGCTGTAGTCAAACGTTTCTTCAACTCCTGGAAACTTGCCTCGCAATCTTCTATCCATTTAAACTTCGTATCCTTCTTCAATAATTCAGTCATTGGCTTCGCAACCTTGGAAAAATTCTCAATGAATCTCCGGTAGTATCCTGCGAGTCCAAGGAAACTGCGGATCTCGCTAACGGAAGTGGGTGCCAACCATTCAAAGGATCGATCAACCTTGTCAGTCATCGCTATTCCCTCTCCTGATATAACATGTCCAAGGAATCCGACTTCCTTCAACCAAAACTTGCATTTGCTGAACTTAGCATACAACTGGTGTTCCCCGAAGTTTCGAGAACTAAACGCAAATGCTCCTTGTGCTCCTCTTCATTCTTCGAGTATACCATAATATCATCAATAAACACCACAACAAACTTGTCCAAATACTCCATGAACACCTTGTTCATCATGCTCATGAAATATGCAGGGGCATTAGTCACTCCAAACGACATGACCGTATACTCGTATAATCCATACCGCGTGGTGAACGCTGTCTTTGGTATATCCTTCTCTCGAATTTTCAACTGATGGTATCCTGATCGTAGATCAATCTTCGAAAACACTTTAGCTCCTTGCAACTGATCAAACAGATCATTGATCATCGGCAGTGGGTACTTGTTCTTAATTGTTACTTCATTCAAAGCTCAATAATCAACAACCATCCTTAGGGATTTATCCTTCTTCTCAACCAAAAGTACTGGGGCTCCCCAAGGTGACGAACTTCTTTGAATGTAACCTTTCTCCAATAACTCCTTGATCTGTTTCTTAATCTCCTCCAGATCATTTGCGGGCATCCGATAGGATCTCTTGGATATTGGCCCTGTACCTGGCAATAGCTCTATCAAAAACTCAATGTCCCGATCCGGTGGCATGCCTGGTAACTCCTCCGAAAACATCCGGTAATCCTTCACTCTGTGCACTTCCTCCTAACAACTCCCGTGAGGGTATTCACTTGGCTACTCCTAGGCACATGCCTAGATACATACTTAATCCTTTTTCCCTCTGGGGTGGTGAGATAAGTCGACTTACTAGCACAGTCAATACTTCCTCCATACTTTGACATCCAGTCCATACCTAATATCACATCCAATCCTTGTGACTCCAAGATAATTAGGTCGGACGGAAAAACATGTGTGCCAATGGTTAGGGGTATCTGGCCGCACTATCGGCTGGCCATGTACTCTGCTCCAGGTGAACTCACTAACAGAGGGGTCCTAAGGGTTTGGGTTGGTAGTTTAAACTTATCCACGAATCCCCTTGATATGTATGAATGTGATGCACCAGTATCAAATAGAACAAGAGCGGTAAATGACTTAACCAAAAACTTACCTATTACCGCATCTGGCTGCTCTTCAACCTCCTCCACGTTAACGTGGTTCACTTGTCCTTTGTTGAATGGATTGGGCTTCTTCCCAGCGCTCCCATTTCCGTTTCCATTCCTTCCTTCAGGGCAATCATTGGCATAATGCCCTGTCTTCCCACACTTAAAGCAAGTAACTTGACTAAGGTATCTTTTGGCGGGTGTGGCTGGGTTGGAGCAGTTCTGATTGTTGTTAGATCCGTTCCGATTTCCATTCTTAGCACCATTGTGATTATGCGAACCTCCTCTAGTGTGATTATGACCTCCATGGTTATGAACAAGTCCTCCCGAGTTCGGGGTTAGGCGAGGCTTCTGCTGAGCTTTTGAGTTATAACTCCCTTGTCCATACTTCCTCTTACGGCTCTCAATCTGCTGCTGCTTCCCTTCAATCATAAGATCCTTATCTACCAACTCCTGGTAGTTGTTGAAGGTTTCTACCATCAAATGCATGCTCATCTCATCATTCAGCCCTTCCATAAACTTCTCCTGCTTCACGGCATCCGTGGCTACATCGTCAGGGGCATATCGAGATAACTTGCTAAACTCATCCACGTACTGAGCCACAGTACGGTTTCCCTCGCGTAAGTTGCGGAACTCCCGCTTCTTCATCTGCATAGCTCCAGTGGAGACATGGGCCAGCCGAAGCTTGCTGAAATCGATCCCAAGTGACATTGGCTATGGGGAAAGTGGCCGTGTAATTCTCCCACCATGAGGCTGCTGGTCCATCCAATTGATGTGCGGCAAAGCGCACCTTCTCAGCATCTGTGCAACCTGCGTTGGTCAACTCCCTTCCAATATGGCATAGCCAGTCATTAGCAACTATGGGCTCGGTGCTACTGGAAAACACCGGCGGCTGTAACCTTAGAAAACGGGCTAGGTTATCCACTGGCGGCGGGTAGTAGTAGTAGTAGTAGTAGTAGTAGTAGTAGTAGTAGTAGTAGTAGTAGTAGTAGTAGTAGTAGTAGTAGTAGTAGTAGTTGTTTCCCTGGTTCTGAACTAGCAATTGCATCAAGGCATTCTGTTGCTGGATCAACTGGGTGAGCTCCGGACGGAAAGCAAAACTGGTGTCACATCTCGGAGGCATCTGATGGGTTTAGATGGAAGAGATCAGAATAGATAAGGGGTCTAATGAGAAAGCACTACCCATATGCACATGAGACAAACACAATCATTTCACTCAATCAATCAAGCAAGGGCATACAAACGGTCTCGAAAAGTGCTCAACTACTACTAATACATGGGGGAATACTACTAATATATGGTGGTCGTCTAGAAATTTTGATCCGTGGAAGACTCCATGATGTCTGCTCTAGCTTCGTCTTCAAAGTCATCATCACTAGGATCGGAATCGGTGTCGTCGATGATGATGTACTTGTCCGGGCAAGTGGAATCGTCATCTTCTACTCCCGGGGCTGGACCTCCCATGAATACTCCGATCTTCTTAACCAGGTCATCATTCTTCTCCAGTAGTGTCTTGATTTCCTCCTCATATCCATCGCATGTAAACTTGAGTTCTTCCTCCAGCTCGATGATCCTAGTCTTCGCCTAGTCCATCATGTCCGCGCACATCTGGTTCTCCTGACGCCAAATGTGTTGGTTTAGCTCCTGGATGGAAGCTGCAATGGATCTATCCTTCTTGGTGCTCATCACTTCCCGTTGCTCGTCTCGGCGCCCACATATCTGGTAGATAGGGTCCTTAAGTTCCCTGTTGTAGACTTCTCCAATGCGTCCCATGGTAATGTGGGCTGCCATGTGTCGGTGTCAAAACCGGCGGATCTCGGGTAGGGGGTCCCGATCTGTGCGTCTTAGGCTGATGGTAACAGGAAGCAAGGGACACGGATGTTTACCCAGGTTCGGGCCCTCTCGATGGAGGTAAAACCCTACTTCCTTCTTGATTAATATTGAAGATATGGGTAGTACAAGAGTAGATCTACCACGAGATCGTAGAGGCTAAACCCTAGAAGCTAGCCTATGATGGTATGATTGTAATTGTGATCGGCCTTCTAAGGACCAACCTCTCCGGTTTATATAGGCACCCGAGAGGGCTAGGGTTTACATGGAGTCGGTTACAAGGAAGGAAATATAATATCCGAATTGCCAAGCTTGCCTTCCACGCCAAGGAAAGTCCTATCCGGACACGGGTCGAAGTCTCGAGTCTTGTATCTTCATGCTTCACTAGTCCGGACGCTGTATACAGTCCGGATGTCCGGATACCCCCTAATCCAGGACTCCTTCAGTAGCCCGTGAACCAGGCTTCAATGACGATGAGTCCGACGCGCAGTCTTGTCTTCGGCATTGCAGGGCGGGTTCCATCTCCCAATACTCCAAACTACCTGTTTGGTGAATAGTGTCCGGAACTCCATCAATGTTGTACTCCTTGGCTTCAGTGCCTCAATAATGACCATCTCCACGTGTCGAGCGAATGCAAGGAGCCGAGGTGTTTTTCGCATTGACCACCCTCAATCTGTTGGGCTGACCGCCTATTTGAAGAGATGGGGATTCTCAGATGCAAACCTCACTCTTCCCCCTCGAGCAAGCATTCAACAAAGAGCTCCGGAAAAACCATTCCAACATGGCCGGTCGTCACAGCTCTTCTGCTCGCTCTCCTCGCTCCAAGCCGGGGGACTGGGAAGAGTGTTCAGTTCCCCATAGCCGTTTGATTGAGTTACAAACCCAAGGGTTTCTTCCACCCGCATTCATGGTCCCTGTCCGAACCAGAATAGCCACCTATGATGGCGGGGAGCAAGCAGAGATATCTCTGAATCCGTCTCCAGAGGAGCGAATATGCCTCATCCCGCATCTGCTAAGGGGCGCCGGGTTTCCTATCCACCCGTTCCTTCGCGGGCTCACAGAGTTCTACGACCTCCATTACACAATCTTACCCCTGCCTCTATACTACATATAGCAGGGTACATTGCCTTTATGAAGCTATTTTTAGGCTGCGAGCCTCACTTCGGTTATGGAAGAAGTTGTTCTGCCTTGTCCCCGTGAACAGAGAGAATCCCTATGTCAGGTGGGCGGGGCCGAAGTATGGCGCATTGCCGAGACCGGATACCTATCCGGCACTCCCAAGAAGGTACCAGAGAACTGGCCTTCAGAGTGGTTCTACATTGACGACGTTCCCCTTCCGGATCCAGTCCGGACAGGTCTCCCCCAGTTCAGTAACGCCCCGCCGAGGGCACGTCTAAGCTGGCGCCCCCGAGGCCCCCAAGAGGAGGATACCAGGGAAATACATTACCTGATGAGCAGGATAAATTTACTGGCCAACTCCGAACTGACAATAGTCAAGGTTATGGCAGTATGCATAATACAGGGAGTGCAACCACTTCAATATCGGGGGAAGCCCATGTGGCACTTCAACGGGGAAGATGATGCCACCCGCTGTGGCCGTAAGGGTCCGGACTCCGCCACTGCTCTGGCAAGGATATTGTCCGATTTGTACAAAGGGGAAGAGGAGGAATTCCTTCACATCAAACCGCGAGATGGATTCTCCATGTACAACCCCCCAAACTGGGTAAGTTGTCATTCCTTTCCCTACGTCACTTATTGTGGCGTTCTTCGCTAAGATCATCTGCCTCGATATTCCCGAGCAGGAACTAAGGAGCGCCGTAGAAGGAATCTCCAGCCCCTCCCCGCAGCTAGAGGACCCCGGAAGGGCCCTAGATCCAAGTATCGAAGAAGATCCGGATATTACCGTGGAGCTCGTCAACGGGATATTTTATCAAGCGAGCTGTGATGGCGCCTCAGTGGCCATTACCGCCAACTATCCCTGACCGCTTCCTACGTCGCGCGTAAGCCAAGTCGAAAAACCCTGTCCTCCGAAGAGGACTCCCTTCAGATGTCATGCCCTACCCTTGAAGTGTCGTGTTTTTGCAGAGATGACGGTCGGAGCGTGGGGCCGAGCCCCTAGGGACTCGTCGGCCAAGGGCGTCCGAATCGGGCAGGCTCAAGAGGAAGGCGGTAAGGGCCGACTCGCCGCTACAGAGGTAAGGCAAAAATTTGTGCTGTGATTATGGTATTTTGAAGTATGAAAGCACCCTTTGTGTCCTGGCAGGAAGAGGAGCAGCCGGACTATATCCGGGGATCCTGCCATCCACGCCTCCACCAGCCGGATTCCGAAACCGGTTTTGAGAGTGGAGGCGGGAGCGGGGCCGATGCCGCATAGTTCTCCAACAGAGAATGCAGACATGCTCTCAGCCACGAATTTTGAAGTAGAGAGCGCCATGAATCATCGACGCCGACGGTCCGTACTTTGGAACAACATCTTTTCCGAAGAGGCATTCAACACCTTCAATTCGGGAGACGCATACATCCGAGCTGCTCAAGGCGGGCTTGCCCGAGCGACGGACCAGTATACCAAAGATATACGGGTAAGAAATTTAGATAAGCATGTGTAGCAAGAGTCTCGAGACTTGAAACGGTTGGAACAACTGTTTTAAGGATCAATTTATGCACAGGTCCTTGTAGATAAGAATGAGCAATTGTCTCGGGAGCTAGAGGAATGCAAGGCCGAACTGAAGGCCGCGGTTGCCAAGTTAGAGGAATCCCAAAAGCCCTCATCTGGTAGCAATTGTCGCAATTGTCCGAAGATGCACCAGTTAGTAAATGGCTGATATGACAAGTCTAACAGAAAATTCTGCAGACAATCCCGGGGTGAATCCGGAGGGCGTAAGAGAGGACGCATCACATCTCAAAAGGCAGCTGGAGGTCAAGCGGCGCATTCTTACGCGAAGTTAGGCAGGAGAAGAACAATCTTCAAGATGCCAAAGTCCACCGGAGGTGGAGTTAAAAGATCTCCGCGCTCAGCTGGCGGACTCCGTGAAGGAGAACAAAAGGCTTCGACGCGGCATTTACGGTAAGTGCCTAGACGAACTGTAGTATAGTTTGGCGAGGAAGTATATTGAAAGAATTTTGCTTGCAGGAATGTTAACGGGTCGCCCTGAGGAGGAGATGCCCTCATCTGCGAGTGATTTACTGCAAGACCTTTTCATGAATCGAACGAGCGAGCTCGGCAAGTGATGCGGTGTTGCTCAGGCTTTGTGGCCATCAAGCGTCTTTGCCCGAATGGCATGGGGGGCTTGTGAATATGCTTCAAGGAGCACGGCGGCGCTCCGACTGTGGAAGGTGTCCGCTTGCCGCAAGGCGCAAGAGAATCTGGGCTATGGTGAAGACGCTACACCAAGCTGGACCCGAACCATATGGTCAAGTAGGACCCGGGGGCCCGATGGGAAAGAAATTCCCGTGAGTCCGGTATATGACCAGGTAGCGTTATCCGCTAAGTATTCTCAACAGGATTGTAAGCTAGATAGCCTGTTGGACGGTATAGAGGAGGAATATAGTCACCCAAGTGACCATGTAATTTAATGGACATAATTAGCCCCAGCCGATTAAAATCATTTGTCATGGCGGACCTTTTCGCTTCAAATTTCCGGATCCTACGATGCAGGGTGTGTCCGAATACCCACTCAGTTATACAAAACCGGGGTATGGGTGGAAACAAGGCGTAGGTGTCATAAGTGCTTGAACAGACAAGTACCCAACTAGTTATGTTATATTACATGGATAGTAAGAAACATCTTCCAGGGAGAATAGTTCCGTTAGGGGTTCCTTTCTCTGGGTAAGCATGCAACAATGCACATGTCCGGACTGCGAACGATGGCGCAGGATACAAGACTTCTGGGGATTTATTTATAATAAACGAATACATCTTTTGTTCACCGACCGAATATTCTCTTAAGGAATCTAGCTTTCGGCTTCACCCAGTCTGAGGTACACATCCGGCTGAACCGGCAGTAACAATCGCAGAGCTGCTCCCCTTATGCCCTAGCCGAATTAACGGGAATGTAGGGCATAAACACAAGAGCCAGGCAACCCAGCTTGGCAACATATCGATGCATATAATGGTGGAGAAAAGGCACATATGGAAAAATAATGCATATGTGATGGGCGAAAAGCCATGTGAGTAATTATTTTTAGCTTCCGTATAGGAAGCCCCCAGGTATTGCTTACACACCTAGTGCGGCCGGAGTGATCCGGGAATCTGCATTGTATTGAATACTTTGTGTGAAGAGAAAAAAGGTCGAGAAAGGAAAAAGGGATGGAGCATAATTAAAAAGGAGGGGTTAGGAGATGAACATTGAGTTCGGCGTTACGCGTAGAATCTCCGGAGTCTGGCCGCGTTCCATGGGTTCGGCTCGAGTCTTTTATTGAATGCATTACACAAGTGGTACGCTCCTCCGGTGAGAACTTTGTCAATGATGAAGGGACCCTCCCACTTGGGTTTGAGCTTCTCCTTCTTCTTCTCCGGTAGGCGTAGAACGACCTCGCCAATATTGTAAGTTTTGGCCCGCACTTCTCTGCTTTGATATCTTCGAGCCTGCTGCTGATAGAATGCGGAGCGGGCTTTTGCGACGTCGCGCTCCTCCTTCAGGGCGTCCAAGTTATCCTTCCAATCTAACTCTGCTTCCTTCTTTTCGTACATGCGTACGCGTGGCGAATCATGTATTATGTCGCAGGGTAATACTGCTTCCGCGCCGTACACCATAAAAAATGGTGTATATCCGGTGGTGCGATTTGGCGTGGTCCACAGCCCCCAAAGTACGGAGTCGAGCTCCTCAACCCAGTGCGTATCCGACTCTGTCAAGGATCGCACTAGTCTGGGTTTGATGCCGCTCATGATGAGACAATTTGCCCGCTCTACCTGGCCGTTTGTTTGGGGATGGTAGACGAAAGCGTAATCAAGCTTAATGCCCATTTTTGGGCACCAAGTTTTCACTTCGTCGGCTGTGAAATTTGAGCCATTATCAGTGATGATGCTGTGGGGGACACCGTATCGGTGTACGACCCCGGATATGAAGTCTATTACTGGTCCGGATTCGGCCGTTTTGACTGGTTTGGCTTCTATCCATTTGGTGAATTTGTCCACCATGAACAATACGTATTTTTTCTTATGGCTTCCACCTTTAAGAGGTCCGACCATATCCAGCCCCTGCACCGCAAAGGGCCAAGTTATGGGGATTGTTTGGAGAGCGGTAGGGGCATATGACTGATTGGCAAAGAGTCGGCAACCGACGCAATGTTGGACAAGGTCCTGTGTGTCTGCTCGGGCCGTCGGCCAGTAGAAACCTGTACGGAAGGCCTTGCTGACTAATGCTCGAGCCACGGCGTGGTGCCCGCCCAGTCCGGCATGGATTTCAGCCAAGAGCTGCCGCCCTTCCTCTTCGGAGATGCATCTTTGGATTACTCCGGTGGCGCTTTTCTTGTAGAGTTCCCCTTCGTAGACTTTGTAAGCTTTAGAGCGCCGAACGATGCAGCGTGCTTCATTTTGGTCTTCGGGGAGCTCCTGCCTATTTAGGTAGGCCAAGAAAGGCTCGGTCCACAGGGCGATTACAGCCATGATTTCGTGGGCCGAGGACGTTATTTCGGTAGTAGAACCTCCGACTATGTCTGATAGTTCGGAATCTGGGGGTGTATTCAGATCCGTGCTAGTATTGCCGGACTCCCCTTCCCATACTACAGATGGCTTGAACAGCCATTCCAAGAATATGTTAGGTGGGACAGGGTCGCGTTTAGCGCCGATGCGTGCGAGGACGTCCGCCGCTTGATTGTTTTCTCGAGCCACATGGTGGAATTCGAGCCCCTCGAACCGAGCTGACATCTTGAGGATGGCATTACGGTAGGCCGCCATTTTCGGGTCCTTGGCATCAAAATCTCCATTTATTTGTGATATTGCGAGGTTTGAATCCCCGCGCACTTCTAGGCATTGAATGCCCATAGAGACTGCCATCCGAAGACCGTGCGCCGGAGCCTCATATTCGGCTGCATTGTTGGTGTCTATGTATAATATTTGGAGGACGTACTGGACCATGTCTCCTTTGGGAGACGTCAGGACTACACCTGCTCCCAATCGGGCCAGCATTTTAGAGCCGTCGAAGTGCATGATCCAGTTTGAGTATGCGCCGTACTCTTTAGGGAGTTTTGTCATTCATTCGCCGAAGTCAGCCAATACTTGCGGCTTGATGGCCCGCCGTGGTTTGTATGTTATGTCGAACGGAAGGAGCTCAATGGCCCATTTGGCAATCCGGCCCGTAGAATCGCAGTTATTTATGATGTCATTGAGTGGTACATCGGAGGCCACCATAATCGAACACTCTTGAAAGTAGTGTCGTAGCTTTCGGGATGCCATGAAAACCGCGTATGCTATTTTTTGATAGTGTGGGTATCGGGATTTGCATGGGGTTAGGACCGTGGATACGTAGTAAACCGGCTTCTGGAGCGGGAATTTGTATCCGTCAGCCTCTCGTTCAACGACGAGCACTGCGCTTACAACTTGATGCGTTGCAGCTATGTACAGTAGCATAGGTTCGTCAATATTCGGTGCTGTTAGTACTGGATTACTAGCCAATAAGGTCTTTATTTCATCCAGTCCGGCCACGGCTACATCCGTCCATACGAAGTGTTCGGTGCGCCGAAGAAGGCGGTAAAGAGGTAATGCCTTTTCTCCTAACCCGGAGATAAAGCGGCTTAGAGCAGCCACGCATCCGACTAGTTTTTGGATGTGCTTGAGGTCTGTTGGTATAGCCAACTGTGACAGGGCTCGGATTTTTGCCGGATTCGCTTCAGTTCCTCTGTTGAAAACGATGAAGCCGAGTAGTTTTCCCGAGGGGACGCCAAAAACGCATTTTTCTGGGTTCAACTTGATGTCGTATGTCCAGAGATTGTCGAATGTAAGCCTCAAGTCATCTATTAGGGTTTCGACGTGTCTTGTTTTTATGACCACGTCATCCACGTATGCCTCCACTGTTTTGCCGATTTGCTTTTCCAGGCATGTTTGAATCATGCGTTGGTAGGTTGCGCCGACATTCTTGAGCCCGAAAGGCATAGTGCTGAAGCAAAAAGGGCCATATGGCGTTATGAAAGCTGTTGCAGCTTGGTCAGACTCTACCATCTTTATTTGATGGTATCCAAGTATGTGTCAAGGAAACACAGCGAGTTGTGTCCTGTTGTGGCATCAATGATTTGATCGATGCGAGGGAGGGGAAAGGGATCCTTGGGGCAAGCCTTGTTGAGGTCTTTAAAGTTGACACATAGGTGCCAGGATTTGTCCTTCTTTGGTACCATTACCAGGTTTGCCAGCCAATCCGGATGCTTGATATCTCTGATGAATCCGGCCTCGAGTAGTTTGGCTAGCTCTTCCCCCATGGCATGCCGTTTGGGCTCTGAAAACCATCTTAGAGTCTGCTTGACCGGTTTGTATCCTTTTAGTATATTGAGGCTGTGTTCGGCCAATCTCCGTGGGATGCCTGGCATGTCCGATGGGTGCCAGGCGAAGATGTCCCAATTCTCGCATAAGAAGTCTCGTAGTGCGGCGTCCATCGCGGGGCTCAGCTGTGTCCCGACGGAAGCTATCTTCGTGGAGTCCGTTGGATGGACTTGGAATTTTACTATCTCGTCTGCGGGTTTAAATGAGGTGGACTTGGGTCGCTTGTCGAGTATCACGTCGTCCCGCCCATGGTGGCCCGCAGTGTTGTTAATTCTTCGCTGCTAGGGCCTCGAGATAATGCCTCCGTGGCTAGTGATGCGGTTTTGTTTTCGGCGCGTAGTGCAATGTCTGGATCACTGGCTAGAGTGATGATTCCATTGGGCCCGGGCATTTTAAGCTTCATGTACCCGTAATGGGGTATAGCTTGAAAGCTTGCAAACGCGTCCCGCCCTAAAAGGGCGTGGTATCCGCTGCTAAAATGGGCCACTTGGAATGTGATTTCTTCGGACCTATAATTTTCCTGGGTGCCAAATACCACATCGAGTGTGATTTTTCCTGCACACCGCGCCTCCCGACTAGGGATAATTCCCCTGAAGGTTGTGCCGCTTTGTTCAATGCGGCCTTTGTGAATTCCCATCTTGCTGAGTGTCTCTTCATAGATCAAGTTTAATCCGCTTCTGCCATCCATGAGCACTTTAGTGAGCCGAAAGCCATCCACGATTGGGCTAAGAACCAGAGCGGCTGGTGCCCGGACAGTCCGGGATCGAGGTTCGTCACCGGCAATAAAAGTTATAGCAGTGTCGTTCCAGGGATTTATTTTGGCCATATGGCAAATTTCCGTGGAGCTTCGATGAGCTCGCTTGCGTCTACTGTTTGAGGCAAAAGTCTCAAAGACTGTTAGTACCGTATTGTGCTCGTTGGTGGGACGTTGTTCTGTAAGAAGATCCTCGCCACTTTTTGCAACCTGTCGGAGTATCCAACATGCCCTAAGGCTATGAGTTGGTGCTGTGTCCGGAGTGCCATGGAGCTTACATGGCCCATTGAGCCATTTTTCCAATACGGTTCCCATACAGGGTGGGCTTTGGTTTCTCGGGGATTGGATCGGTCGACTTACGAGAGTTCGCCCGTTTAGTTCGGACAAAGGTTTTGGTGGAAGCCGGACTGTCCCAAAATTCAGCTTGAGTTTTCCAGACGCTTTCCATCGCACAGTACTTCTGTACTATGATTGCTAAGTCTGCAAAGCGTACTATGTCACGGCGACTTATAGCATTAAGGATTCCTTTGTCCGTGCAGTTTTTGCAGAAGAGTGAGACTACGTTCTCCTCGTGGCAGTCCTCGACCTTGTTTAGCGCAAGGAGGAATCTGGCCCAGTAATGATGCACTGTCTCCTAGGGCTCTTGCCTGATATGGGAGAGACGATTCAAGTCCGCGTGGGTGGTTATAGCTGAATCCGGAATCTGATCCGATCTAGCACGCCGGGGCATAGAAGCTTTCGAGCTCAACAGCTCGGGATCCGGGACGCTGCCCAATTTTTCCGGCCCCGCGCCCGGCTCTAAGTCCGGGACCAGGGTCATATCCTCCCCTAGGCGGGTGTCTGACTCCGGGAGCTCGGTGATCCGGACATAATTCGTCCTCAAAATAGAGGGATACTCCCTGTGCGGTTCCTTCGCTACCGCTATCTCATGGGTGGCCGGCGGGGATTTAATGTCCCTTTGGTCAGGTTTAAGCCCGATCTGGTCGTAGTCCGTTGCGACTCCCAGAGCGGCTATGCGATCCAAGAGCTCATTAAGAGAAGAGAGTTCTATCGGATCCATGTGTTCGGCAAGTTCCGAATTGATGCGAAGTTTATGCGTGATGACCCGAGAGGCCATCTCGGCGCGACAGCCGATGGGGCGTCCATGATGAAGCCGCCTAGTCAGAGAGTTTGGCCTACAGCCAGGGCTCCCCCCGCGGTAATGTTGTCCCTGACGATGAGACGAGCCATCGAGCCTTGCAGCGACGACACAAAGGAACTCTCAATGAAAGCACCAATGTCGGTGTAAAAACCGGCGGATCTCGAGTAGGGGGTCCCGATCTGTGCGTCTTAGGCTGATGGTAACAGGAAGCAAGGGACACATATGTTTACCAGGTTTGGGCCCTCTCGATGGAGGTAAAACCCTACTTCCTTCTTGATTAATATTGAAGATATGGGTAGTACAAGAGTAGATCTACCACGAGATTGTAGAGGCTAAACCCTAGAAGCTAGCCTATGATGGTATGATTGTAATTGTGATCGGCCTTCTAAGGACCAACCTCTCCGGTTTATATAGGCACCGGAGAGGGCTAGGGTTTACATGGAGTCGGTTACAAGGAAGGAAATATAATATCCGGATCGCCAAGCTTGCCTTCCACGCCAAGGAAAAGTCCTATCCGGACACGGGTCGAAGTCTCGAGTCTTGTATCTTCATGCTTCACTAGTCTGGATGTTGTATACAGTCCGGATGTCCGGATACCCCCTAATCCAGGACTCCCTCACCATGCTCTTGCCTAGACTCCAAGTGGGCGATTCGAAAGAAAATTCTATGGGTTTAGAAGTTGGCGAGAACGTCCTTCCTAGAACTTGTACTTGAATCATCCAGCGCTCCTCTTCTGGTAATGTGGCGTTGTACGTTCCGGTGAAGCTTGGTATTCCAATGTTCAAGTACCTAGTGACTTCCTTCAAATGGCGTCCAAAATGTGTGTCCTCATCTGCTATCCTAAAGAGTAGAAAATGGAGAGGAGTCAGAAATGAGTTGAGAAGAGTGACCTATGGTTTATCTTAGTGGTCGTGTCCTACACTCAGCGTGTGCTCTGATACCATCTTGTAGCGACCCGACCTCAAATGGTCAAGTCTCTATGCTTCAGTGTCATCCCTGGATCGGTAATGCTGACACACACAGTACTCGAAGGATTTATAACAGAGTGGCAATCACACACTTATTACAACGAATGTGTCAAAAGAGAACTTATTACAATAAATATGGCTTAAGGCCATCTAATACGATAACAGCGGAAGGCTTGGAAGATAAAGTGAGTCCATCAACTCCAACGCATAGCTGAGCTGCACGACAACGACCTAACGAACCTTACTCGTCGTTTGAAAAGTCTGCAACATAATACGTTGCAGCCCGAAAACGGGTCAGCACATGGAATATGCTGGCAATATAACACAGTAGAGCATAAACAGAATAGTGCTATCACTACATGCATATTTGGCTGGTGGAAAGCTCTATGGTTATAGTTTTTGCGAAAAGCCAATTTTTCCCTACAAAGGAATAGATTTTAATATTAACTATCATGGTGGTTGAACAACATTGAGAAGGTACCCCCAACTCAATCCCAATTAAAGTAATTAACAACCCAACAATATTAATTAAGAATGATGAGATACATGTGATAACCCAAATACTAGATACTCAAGATTGTCCATAACCGGGGACACGGCTAACCATGATTAGATTGTACACTCTGCAGGGGTTTGCGCACTTTTCCCCACAAGACTCGATCGCCTACATTGGATTTCTCGCACGGCATAGTGTTTGAGAAAAGGATGACCGAGACACAGTCTTTCAGAAACATTAACTCTCTACTTCGGGTAGACCATACCAAACCTACAAAACCCACTACCTGCTGATCTACCTCTTCAAGAGCTTCACATGACTTACTCAACTATGCTAGAGACCATAATAGCTTGTGGCTGCACACGGAAGTTTCTAGCATGAATCATCTCAGTTCTCTTTGAGCCTGGGTGGCGGTCCATAGGAAGATCACACGGGTACCCCGGGATTTCCAAAAAAATACAGGCAACACTGGGTTCCCCACGTGCCTTAATCCACCCAGTTTTTTGTTTAAGTTGCCACCTTAAGTTGAACCAAATTAACACTCACATCTGTCATGGAATACACTCAAACCCAAACCACGTCTACGAGCATAGCATAGCAATATAAGCATAACGTAGAAGTAACTCCTAGGGTTTGATAGTAACAGGGCAATAGGTTCTACCTCAATAACTACTTCCCAAACCACATGTTAATGACATCGTAATCATGCAATGTTTGAGGATTGGAACTAATGCATAAAAACTGGGTATGAAAAGAGTATGACCAATGTGTTACTTGCCTTGCTGACGATCCGCGAATCCTAGGGGCTCGTAGTAACACGCTTCGCACTCCGGGAATTCTATCACAAACAAACAATAACATACATAAGCAACAAGCAAAGATGCACAAGCAAAACTCAAATAAGAGAGGTTGACAAGAAAGTTCAACTTAAGAACTCCGCTTCGCAAAAAGAATCAAGTCAAACGGAGCAACGAAACTCAAACGGCAAAAGAAACAAGATCCGTTTACTAATCTGAACTAAGGTCAAATTTTACAGTACCAAAATCTTGTTTAAGTTGGTTAAACAGAAAGAGGGTTTCGAGACGAAGATCTAGGCGCTTGAATCGCCTGATTCCGACGAATGAGAAAAATCGCGATCGAGAAAAATCGCGGAAAAATCCGATAAAAACAAAACTGACGAATAGACTAACAAACGAGCGTTCATTATCTGTAACTAACGGGCGAAAACCGTTCGTTTAAACGAACGCACCGACGAACGTCCGCTGAATAGAAGAACCGGGAATAAACCGGCGAACCGTTCTAAATAAACGATCTAGGGTTTCTAAAAAAACCAAACGGTTTTAAAAAAAACCGGTGGCGACGAATCGGCGCGGTACCTCCGGCGAGAGGCTCCCATGAGGCGGGTTAGGGCTGGCTCGGCGGCCAAGCGGCGGCGGCAACAAGCGCGGCGGAGGCGGCTATGGGCGGCGGTGGTGGTGGGTGGTGGTGGTGGCTCAAGGGATTTAAAGGGGGCGGCTTGGCTTGGGCGAGGCGCCGAGGAGTCCGAGCCGGACTCTCCTCGGCGCCCGTCTTAGAGCACAAGTGAGGAGGCGGTCTTGTGAGGTGGGCTGCTCATTTGAGCTTGACCCCGGTATGAGGAGGTTTTTAAACAATTTCGCCGATAGAAAATAAATTCTATAAAATAAAATAAAAATCTAAAAATGCCAAAACAAATTTTAACCGTCTAAATAAAATATTTAGAACGAGATGAACATTTTCTTGGCCCTAAAATGCAATTTTTAAAACGTGCAATTTTTCTAATGCAAATAAAATCAAATAAATGCTTTTAATATTTTTCCTCCAATATTTCAATTTTCTTGGAGAAGCCATATTATCTTGTCTCATATATTTTTAATATGAAATATTTTTCGGAGAGAAAAAAATCAAAATCAAAATCAAAATCAAATATGAAACCGGGAAATCCCCAACTCTCTCCAAGGGTCCTTGAGTTGCTTAGGATTTCGAGGAATGCGGAACGAAAATGCAATAAAATATGATATGCAAGAATGACCTATCTATAACATTCCAAATTGAAAATTTGGGATGTTAGAAAACACTAGCACCCAAATCACACAAAGCATGGCATTCATAATCTTTAATCTTAATCTTAATAGTAGGTTCCCACTCATCATAATGTTTTCTCAGGATAGAAACTTCCAGTTCAAGCTTTTCTTCAAAAGATTGCATCATAGCATCAATGATATGTTTAGTAAAAGCTTTGTTTTGATTATAAGCATGAGGAGAATTCAACATGGATTGCAACAAGGAAATGCAATCTATTAAAGAAAAATTATCATAATTAAAGTCCTTGAAATCCAAAAGAGTGGGTTCATTGCTACTTAAAGTTTTGAACTCTCCAATCCCACTTTTATCAATTTTTGCATCAAGATCTAAAAACTCTAAATCATTGGGACGCCTTCTAACTAAAGTTGACTCATCTCCAGTCCCACCTTTATCAAAAAAAATTATTGGAAAACAAAGATTCAATAGGAGTCACATCAATCACTTTAAGATCTTCATCACTATTTTCATCAAAACTAGAAGAACACGCTTTTATAAACCAATCTTTATTTGAATGAACCTTAGCGGTTCTTGCTTTGCACTCATCAATGGAAATTCTCATAGCTTTGAGAGACTCATTGATATCATGCTTGGTGGAATAGATCTAAGTTTCAAACAATCAACATCAAGATAAATTCTATCCATGTTCCTAGCCAAATCATCAATCTTAAGCAATTTTGCTTCAATCAAAGCATTGAAATTCTTTTGCGAACTCATAAATTCTTTAACACTATTCTCAAATTCAGAGGGCATCTTATTATAATTAACATAGTAATTGTTGTAGGAATTACCATATTCATTAGAGGAATTACTAGGGAACGACCTAGGATTAAAATTACCTCTATATGCGTTATTACCAAAATTGTTCCTACCAACAAAATTCACATCCATAGATTCATTATTATTCTCAATCAAAGTAGACAAAGGCATATCATTATGATAAATAGGAGCACCCTTTCTAGTAAATAATTTCATAAGCTCATCCATCTTTCCACTCAAGACATTAATCTCTTCAATTGCATGCACCTTTTTACTAGTGGAAGATCTTTTGGTATGCCATTGAGAATAATTAACCATAATATTATCTGGGAGTTTAATAGCTTCTCCTAATGTAATTTCCATAAAGTACCTCCCGCAGCCGAGTCTAAAAGATTTCTAGAAGCAAAATTCAATCCGGCATAAAACTTTTGTATAATCATTCACAAATTCAAACCATGAGTAGGACAATTTTGTATCATTAGTTTCATCCTCTCCCAAGATTGTGCAACATGTTCATGATCTCAAGTTGCTTAAAGTTCATAATATCGTTCCTAAGGGAGATGATCTTAGCGGGAGGGAAATACTTGGAAATAAAAGCATTTTTACACTTATTCCATGAATCAATACTATTTTTAGGCAAGTTTTAGCACTTATACCAAGGTTTAGCATGATCTCGAAGCGAGAACTGAAATAGCTTCAATTTAACAATATCATTATCCACATCTTTTTTCTTTTGCATATCACACAAATCAATAAAATTATTAAGATGGGATGCGGCATCCTCATTGGGAAGGCCGAAGAATTGATCTTTCATAACAAGACTCAGCAATGCGGTGTTGATTTCACAAGATTCCTGATGTCGCTTGAAGCTACGTCGGTATTTCCCCAAAGGGGAAGGGATGATGAAGCATTGTGGAAATAGTTATTTCCCTCAGATATGAAACCAAGGTTATCGAACCAATAGGAGAACCAAGCAACACAACGTAAACAACCGCTGCACACAGATAAAAAATCCTCGCAACTCGGCGTGTTAAAGGGGTTCTCAATCCCTTCCGGGGTACGGCGCATCAAGATAGGCAAACAAACGTGAAATAAATTGTAGTTGATTGATAGATCGAACGCCAAATAAAATAAATAGAAATAAAACGCAGCAAGGTATTTTTGTATTTTTGGTTTAATAGATCTGAAAATAAATGCAAGAGAAAAGTAGATCGCAAAGGCAAATATATGAGAAAGAAGACCTAGGGGCCGTAGGTTTCACTAGTGGCTTCTCTCAAGAAAAATAGCAAATGGTGGGTAAACAAATTACTGTTGGGCAATTGATAGAACTTCGAATAATCATTACGATATCCAGACAATGATCATTATATAGGCATCACGTCCAAGATTAGTAGACCGACTCCTTCCTGCATCTAGTACTATTACTCCACACATCGACCATTATCCAGCATGCATCTAGTGTATTAAGTTCACGGAGAAACGGAGTACTGCAATAAGAATGATGACATGATGTAGACAAGATCTACCTATGTAGAGATAGACCCCATTGTTTTATCCTTAGTAGCAACGATGCATACGTTAAGTTTCCCCTTCTGTTACTGGGATCAAGCACCGTAAGCTTGAACACACTACAAAGCACCTCTTCCCATTGCAAGATAAATAGATCAAGTTGGCCAAACCGAACCCAAATATCAGAGAAGAAATACGAGGCTATAAGAAATCATGCATATAAGAGATCAAAGAAACTCAAATAACTTTCGTGGATATAAAAAGATATAACTGATCATAAACTCAAAGTTCATCATATCCCAACAAACACACCGCAAAAGAGTTACATCATATGGATCTCCAAGAGACCATAGTATTGAGAATTCAAAAAGAGAGAGGAAGCCATCTAGCTACTAACTACGGACTCAAAGGTCTACAAAGAACTACACACACATCATCGGAGAGGCACCAATGGAGGTGGTGAACCCCATCCAAGATGGAGTCTAGATTGGATCTGGTGGTTCTGGACTCTGCGGCGGCTAGATGAATAGTTCGTCGACTCCCCTAGGGTTTTGGTAATATTGGGTATTTATAGAGCAAAGAGGCGGTCTGGGGGCACCCAAGGTGGGCACAACCCACTAGGGCGCGCCTGGGCCTCCTGACGCGCCTTGGTGGGTTGTGCCCCCCTCGGGGCACCCCCTGGGCCCATTACGTTCCTTCTGGTCCATAAAAAATCTCCGGGAAGTTTCATTGCATTTGGACTCCGTATAATATTGATTTCCTGTTATGTAAAAACATGCAGAAAACAGCAACTGGCACTTGGCACTATGTCAATAGGTTAGTACCAAAAATGATATAAAATGACTACAAAATGATTATAAAACATCCAAGATTGATAATATAACAACATGGAACAATATAAAATTATAGATACGTTGGAGACGTATCAATTCCGCATTAGTAGCGGGAGCAATCGGAGTACTAATAAAATCATTATTATTGGTGTTGGAAAATTCACACAATTTGTATTCTCTTGAGTCATCGTGACTAAGCAAGCAAGCCAACACACGAGCCCACAAAAATCAAGCTAAGAAGACGAACGGAAGAGGGGCGAAGAAAAGGCAAATCTTTTCAAAAATCGTTTTAGAAGTTGGGGAGAGGAAAACAAGAGGCGAATGGAAAATAATGTAATGCCAGAGATGAGAGTTTATGATGGGTACTTGGTATGTCTTGGTGATACGTCTCCAATGTATCTATAATTTTTTATTATTCCATGCTATTATATTATCAATCTTGGATGTTTTATATGCATTTATATGCTATTTTATATGATTTTTGGGACTAACCTATTGACCTAGAGACCAGTGCCAGTTTCTGTTATTTTCTAGTTTTTTAGTTTACAGAAAAGAAATACCAAACGGAGTCCAATTGACGTGCCAATTTTTCATGATTTTTGATGGACCAAAAGAAGCCCCCGGAGAAAAAGAGTAGAGCTAGAAGAGTCCCAAGCCATCCACGAGGGTGGGGGGCGCGCCCTACCCCCCTGGGCGCGTCCCCCTATCTCGTGGATGACTCAGAGACCCCCCTGACGTGAGACCTACGCCAAAAATTCCTATAAATACAGAAACCTCCAGACAATAACCTACATCGGGAGTTCCGCCGCTGCAAGCCTCTGTAGCCACCAAAAACCAATCGAGACCCTGTTCTGGCACACTGCCGGAGAGGGGATCCATCACCGGTGGCCATCTTCATCATCCCGGCGCTCTCCATGACGAGGAGGGAGTAGTTCACCCTCGGGGCTGAGGGTATGTACCAGTAGCTATGTGTTTATTGATCTCTCTCTCTCTCTCCCTCTCTCTCTCTCTCTCTCTCGTGTTCTTGATTTGGCACGATCTTGATGTATCGCGAGCTTTGCTATTATAGTTGGATCTTATGATGTTTCTCCCCCACTACTCTCTTGTAATGGATTGAGTTTTCCCTTCGAAGTTATCTTATCGGACTGAGTCTTTAAGGATTTGAGAACACTTGATGTATGTCTTGCATGTGCTTATCTGTGGTGACAATGGGATATTCACGTGATCTACTTGATGTATCTTTGGTGATCAACTTGCGGATTCAGTGACCTTGTGATCTTATGCATAGGGTTTGCCACACGTTTTCGCCTTGACTCTTCGGTAGAAACTTTGGGGCACTCTTTGAAGTACTTTGTGTTGGTTTAAATAGATAAATCTGAGATTGTGTGATGCATATCGTATAATCATACCCACGGATACTTGAGGTGATATTGGAGTATCTAGGTGACATTAGGGTTTTGGTTGATTTGTGTCTTAAGGTGTTATTCTAGTACGAACTCTAGGATATATCAAACATAAAGAATAACTTCATGTTATTTTATTACGGACTCTTGAATAGATCGATCAGAAAGGATAACTTTGAGGTGGTTCCATACCCTACAATAATCTCTTCGTTTGTTCTCCACTTTTAGTGACTTTGGAGTGACTCTTTGTTACCTGTTGAGGGATAGTTATATGATCCAATTATGTTATTATTGTTGATAGAACTTGCACTAGTGAAAGTATGAACCCTAGGCCTTGTTTCCTAGCATCGCAATACCATTTACGCTCACTTTTACCACTTGCCACCTTGCTGTTTTTATATTTTCAGATTACAAATACCCATATCTACCATCCATATTGCACTTGTATCACCATCTCTTCTCCGAACTAGTGCACCTATACAATTTACCATTGTATTGGGTGTGTTGGGGACACAAGAGACTCTTTGTTATTTGGTTGCAGGGTTGTTTGAGAGAGACCATCTTCATCCTATGCCTCCCACGGATTGATAAACCTTAGGTCATCCACTTGAGGGAAATTTGCTACTGTCCTACAAACCTCTGCACTTGGAGGCCCAACAACGTCTACAAGAAGAAGGTTGTGTAGTAGACATCAAGCAATTTCTGGCGCCGTTGCCGGGGAGGTGAGTGCTTGAAGGTATATCTTTAGATCTTGCAATCAAATCTTTTAGTTTCTTGTTTTATCACTAGTTTAGTCTATAAAAGGAAACTACAAAAAAATGGAATTAAGGTTGCCTCATATGTTTCATCTTTTTAATGTATTTTGTGAAAATGATGGGAAGGAAAATTGTGCTTCAAGTACTAGAAGAAGAATTACATAGAATGCTTGGCATAAAATATGTGAATGATGGGCATGATTGCAATGTTGTTAGTATGAATTCTTTGAATACGCATGATGCTAATGATACGCAAAGCCACAAGCTTGGGGATGCTATGTTTGATGAAGATGATATGTTTAGTCCCCCAAGTTTTGATGAGCTAATTTATTATTATGAAAGCATGCCTCCAATTTATGATGATTATTGTGATGACACGTATGCTATAAAGAATAAAGGTAACCATGAAACTTTTCATCATGATTTTAATTTTCAATTGGATTATGCTTCACATGATAGTTATTTTGTTGAGTTTGCTGCCACTACTATTCATGAGAAGAAATTTGCTTATGTGGAGAGTAATAAAAATTATATGCTTGTAGATCATGAAAATAATGCTTTATGTGATAGTTATTTTGTTGATTTCATTCATGATGCTACTGAAAATTATTATGAGGGAGGAATATATCCTTGTAAGAATTGCAATAATACCAAGTTTCCTCTCTATGTGTTGAAAATCTTGAAGCTATGCTTGTTTTGCCTTCCTATGCTAGTTGATTATTGTTCCCATAAGTTGTTTGCTCACAAAATCCCTATGAATAGGAAGTGGGTTAGACTTAAATGTGCTAGTCATATGCTTTATGATGCTCTCTTTATGTTTCAATTCTTATCTTTTATGTGAGCATCATTGAAATCATCATGCCTAGCTAGGGGCGTTAAACATTAGCGCTTGCTGGGAGGCAACCCAATTTTATTTTTGCTCTTTGCCTTTTGATCATGTTTAGTAATAAATAATTCATATAGCCTCTGGTTAGATGTGGTTTTATGTTTTAATTAGTGTTTGTGCCAAGTAGAACCTTTGGGAAGACTTGGGTGAAGTCTTTGCGATCTTGCTGTAAAAAACAGAAATTTTTGCACTCACGAGATTAGCTGCCATTTTTTACTGGAGAGTGCTTTTAGGTTGATTATTTCTGCACATGATTAATAGACAAATGCCTCAGGTCCACCAATTTATTTCAGAATTTTTGGAGTTACAGAAGTATTCGAATGATACAGATTACTACAGGCTGTTCTGTTTTTGAGAGATTCTGTTTTCTATGTGTTGTTTGCTTATTTTGATGAATCTATGAGTAGTATCGAAGGGTATGAACCATAGAGAAGTTGGAATACAGTAGATATTACACCAATATGAATTTGGAATGAGTTCACAACAGTACCTAAGTGGTGATTTATTTTCTTATACTAACGGAGCTTACGAGTTTTCTGTTAAGTTTTGTGTTGTGAAGTTTTCAAGTTTTGGGTAAAGATTCGATGGACAATGGAATAAGGAGTGGCAAGAACCTAATATTCGGGATTACCAAGGCACCCCAAGGTAATATTTAAGGACAACCAAGAGCCTAAGCTTGGGGATGCCCTGGATGGCATCCCCTCTTTCGTCTTCGTTCATCGGTAACCTTACTTGGAGCTATATTTTTATTCACCACATGATATGTGTTTTGCTTGGAGCGTCATTTTATTTTATTTTGTTTTGCTTTCTATTTGAATAAAATCCCAATATCTGAAATTATTAAATGTTAGAGAGTCTTCACATAGTTACATAATTATTCGAATACTCATTGATCTTCACTTATATCTTTTGGAGTAGTTTATAATTTTGCTCTAGTGCTTCACTTATATCTTTTTAGGGCACGGTGGTGGTTTTATTTTATAGAAATTATTGAAGTCTCATGCTTTACTTATATTATTTTGAGAGTATTTTAGAAAATCATGGTAATTTGCTTTGGTTATAAAACTAGTCCTAATATGATAGGCATCCAAGATGGGTGTAACAAAAACTTTCATATAAAGTTCATTGAATACTATGAGAAGTTTGATACTTGATGATTGTTTTTGAGATATGAAGATCGTGATATTAGAGTGGTGCTAGTTGAGTAATTGTGAAATTGAGAAATACTTGTGTTGAGGTTTGCAAGTCCCGTAGCATGCACATATGGTAACCGTTGTGTGACAAATTTGAAGCATGCGGTGTTTCTTTGATTGCCTTCCTTATGAGTTGCGGTCGGGGATGAGCGATGGTCTTTTCCTACCAATCTATCCCCCTAGGAGCATGCGTGTAGTGCTTGGTTTTGATGAATTGTAGATTTTTGCAATAAGTATGTGAGTTCTTTATGACTAATGTTGAGTACATGGATTATACGCACTCTCACCCTTCCATCATTGCTAGCCTCTTCAGTACTGTGCATTACCCTCTCTCACCTAGAGAGTTGGTGCAAACTTCGCCGGTGCATCCAAACCCCGTGATATGATACACTCTATCACACATAAGCCTCCTTATATCTTCCTCAAAACAGCCACCATACCTACCTATTATGGCATTTCCATAGCCATTCCGAGATATATTGCCATGCAACTTTCCACTGTTCCATTTATTATGACACGCTTCATCATTGTTATATTGCCTTGCATGATCGTGTAGTTGACATCGTATTTGTGGCAAAGTCACCATTCAAAAAATTTCATACATGTCACTCTTGAGTCATTGCCCATCCTGGTACACCGTCGGAGGCACTCATATAGAGTCATATTTTGTTCTAGTATCGAGTTGTAATACTTGAGTTGTAAATGGATAGAAGTGTGATGATCATCATTATTAGAGCATTGTCCTGTGTGAGGAAATAAAAAAGAGAGATAAAGGCCAAATAAAAACAGAGAAGGCCAAAAAAAGAGAAAGGCCAAATAAAAAAAGTGAAGGCCCAAAAAATGAGAGAAAAAGAGAGAAGGGACAATGCTATTATCCTTTTTCCACACTTGTGCTTCAAAGTAGCACCATGATCTTCATGATAGAGAGTCTCTTGTTTTGTCACTTTCATATACTAGTAGGAAATTTTCATTATAGAACTTGGCTTGTATATTCCAACAATGGGCTTCCTCAAAATGCCCTAGGTCTTCGTGAGCAAGAAAGTTGGATGCATACCCACTTAGTTTCTTTTGTTGAGCTTTCATACATTTATAGCTCTAGTGCATCCGTTGCATGGCAATCCCTACTCCTCGCATTGACATCAATTGATGGGCATCTCCATAGCCCGTTGATTAGCCGTGTCGATCTGAGACTTTCTCTCTTTTTTTTCTTCTCCACATAACCTCCATCATCATATTCGGTTCCACCTATAGTGTTATGTCCATGGCTCACGCTCATGTATTGCCTGAAAGTTGAAAAAGTTTGAGAATACTAAAGTATGAAACAATTGCTTGGATTGTCATCGGGGTTGTGCATGATTAGAGCATTTTGTGTGATGAAGATGGAGCATGGCCAAACTATATGATTTTGTAGGGATGAGCTTTCTTTGGCTATGTTATTTTGAGAAGACATAATTGCCTGTTTATATGCTTGAAGTATTATTACTTTTATGTTAATATTAAACTTTTGTCTTGAATCTTATGGATCTGAATATTCTTGCCACAATAAAGAAGATTACATTGATAAATATGTTAGGTAGCATTCCACATCAAAAATTCTGTTTTTATCATTTACCTACTCGAGGACGAGCATGAATTAAGCTTGGGGATGCTTGATACGTCTCCAACGTATCTATAATTTTTTATTGTTCCATGCTATTATATTATCAATCTTGGATGTTTTATATCCATTTATATGCTATTTTATATGATTTTTGGGACTAACCTATTACCCTAGAGCCCAGTGCCAGTTTCTGTTTTTTCTTGTTTCTGAGTTTTACAGAAAAGGAATACCAAACGGAGTCCAATTGACGTGCCAATTTTTGATGATTTTTTATGGACTAAAATAAGCCCCCAGAGTAAAAGAGTTGAGCCAGAAGAGTCCCGAGCCGTCCACGAGGGTGGGGGCGCGCCCTACGCCCTGGGTGCGTCCCCCTATCTCGTGGATGACTCGGAGACCTCCCTGACGTGAGACCTACGCCAAATATTCCTATAAATACAGAAACCTCCAGAAAATAACCTAGATCAGGAGTTCCGCCGTCGCAAGCCTCTATAGCCACCATAAACCAATCGGAACCCTGTTCCAGCAGCCTGCCGGAGGGGGGATCCATCACCACTGGTCATGTTCATCATCCCGGCGCTCTCCATGACGAGGAGGGAGTAGTTCACCCTCGGGGCTGAGGGTATGTACCAGTAGCTATGTGTTTGATCTCTCTCTCTCTCTCTCTCTCTCTCTCGTGTTCTTGATTTGGCACAATCTTGATGTATCGCGAGCTTTGCTATTATAGTTGGATCTTATGATGTTTCTCCCCCTCTACCCTCTTGTAATGGATTGAGTTTTCCCTTCGAAGTTATCTTATTGGATTGAGTCTTTAAGGATTTGAGAACACTTGATGCATGTCTTGCATGTGCTTATCTGTGGTGACAATGGGACATTCACGTGATCTACTTGATGTATGTTTTGGTGATCAACTTGCGAGTTCAGTGACCTTGTGAACTTATGCATAGGGGCTGGCACACGTTTTCATCTTGACTCTCCGGTAGAAACTTTGGGGCACTCTTTGAAGTACTTTGTGTTGGTTTGAATTGATGAATCTGATATTGTGTGATGCATGTCGTATAATCATACCCACGGATACTTGAGGTGACATTGGAGTATCTAGGTGACATTAGGGTTTTGGTTGATTCATGTTATTTTACGACGGACTCTTGAATAGATCGATCAGAAAGGATAACTTTGAGGTGGTTTCGTACCCTACAATAATCTCTTCGGTTGTTCTCCGCTATTAGTAACTCTGTAGTGACTCTTTGTTGCATGTTGAGGGATTGTTATATGATCCAATTATGTTATTATTGTTGAGAGAACTTGCACTAGTGAAAGTATGAACCCTAGGCCTTGTTTCCTAGCATTGCAATACCGTTTATGCTCACTTTTACCACTTGCTACCTTGCTGTTTTTATATTTTCAGATAACAAATACCCATATTCACCATCCATTTGTACTTGTATCATCATCTCTTCGCCGAACTAGTGCACCTATACAATTTACCATTGTATTGGGTGTGTTGGGGACACAAGAGACTCTTTGTAGTTTGGTTGCAGGGTTGTTTGAGAGAGACTATCTTCATCCTACGCCTCCCACGGATTGATAAACCTTAGGTCATCCACTTGAAGGAAATTTGCTACTGTCCTACAAACCTCTGCACTTGGAGGCCCAAAAACGTCTACAAGAAGAAGGTTGTGTAGTAGACATCACTTGGCTTGACATAGATCTCCACGGCAACGGTGCCAGAAATTGGCAAGTTGACGGGAGATCAAATCTTGACTTGACTTGGCGTAAATCTCCTCGGCAACAGCGCCAGAAATTCTTCCTGCTACTTCTTGAGCTTGCGTTGGTTTTTCCCTTGAAGAGGGAAGTGTGATGAAACAAAGTAGAGTAAGTATTTCCCCCAGCTTTTGAGAACCAATGTATCAATCCAGTAGGAGACAATGTGCAAGTTACCGAATACCTGCACAAACAAACACCAATTGCACCCAACACGGCAGAGGGGTTGTCAATCCCTTCACGGTTATTTGCAAAGTGAGATCTCATAGAGACAGATAAACGGTAAAGTAATATTTTTGGTACTTTTGATTTATGGAACGGAAAGTAAAAGATTGCAACGGAAGTAAATAGGAAACTAAAACTGTAGATCGGAAACTATATGATGGAAAATAGACCCGGGGGGCCATAGGTTTCACTAGAGGCTTCTCTCAATATAGAACGTATTAAGGTGGGTGGACAATTTACTGCCGAGCAATTGAAAGAAAAACACGAAGTTATGACGATTCTAAGGCAATGATCATGAATCTATGCATCATGTCCGTATCAAGTAGACCGACTCCTGCCTGCATCTACTACTATTACTCCACTCATCGACTGACTCCTGCCTGCATCTAGAGTATTAAGTTCATAGAACAGAGTAAAGAATTAAGTAAGATGACATGATGTAGCGGGATAGACTCAAGCAATATGATGAAAACCCATCTTGTTATCCTCACTGGCAACAATACAATACATGTCGGTTCCCCTTCTGTCACTAGGATCGAGCACCGCAAGATTGAACCCAAAGCTAAGCACTTCTCCCATTGCAAGAAAAAACAATGTAGTTGGCCAAACCAAATCTATAGTTCAAAGAGACTTGCAAAGATATCAAATCATGCATATAATAATTCAGAGAAGATTTAAATAATACTCATAGATAAGCTGATCATAAATCCACAATTCATCGGATCTCGGAAAACACACCGTAAAAGAGTATTACATCGGATAGATGTCCAAGAACATTGAGGATAACATGGTATTGAGAATCAAAGAGAGAGAAGAGGTCATCTAGCTACTGGCTATGGACCCGTAGGTCTGTGGTAAAATACTCACGCTTCATCGGAGAGGCAATGGTGTTGATGTAGAAGCCCTCCGTGATCGAATCCCCCTCCGGCAGGACGCCGGAAAAGGCCCCTAGATGGGATCTCATGGGTACAGAAGGTTGCGATGGTGGAAAAGTGTTTTCGTGGCTCTCCTGGTAGGTTTTGTGATATTTGAGAATATATTGGCAGAAGAAATAGGTCGATGGATTCACGAAGGGCCCACAAGGGTGGGGGCGCGCCCTACCCCCCTGGGCGCGCCTCCCGACCTTGTGTCCACCTCATGGCTTCCCTGATGTGTACTCCAAGTCCTCTGGATGTATTCTGGTCCTAGAAAAATCATCGCAAAAGTTTCATTCCGTTTGGACTCCGTTTGATATTCCTTTTCTACGGAACTCCAAAAGAAGGAAAAAACAGGAACTAGCACAGGGCTCTAGGTTAATAGGTTAGTCCCAAAAATAATATAAAATAGCATATTAATGCGTATAAAACATCCAAAACAGATAATTTAATAGCATGGAACAATAAAAAATTATAGATACGTTGGAGACGTATCAATGTTCACCATTGATGACTACCCCATCTCACGTGATGATCGGACATGGGTTAGTTGATTTGGATCATGTATCACTTGGATAACTTGAGGGATGTTAATTTAAGTGGGAGTTCATTAAATTTATCATGAACTTAGTCTTAGTAGTTTTTGCTTAATTATGTCGTAAATCAATAGCTCGCGATGTAGCTCCCCTGTTTTTGATAGGTTCTTAGAGAAAACTAAGTTGAAAGATGATAGTAGAAATAATGCGGACTGGGTCCATGATCTGAGGATTATCCTCATTGCTGCATAGAAGAATTATGTCCTTGATGCCCGCTAGGTGACAGACCCGATGTAGGAGCTGATACAGACGTTATGAACGTTTGCCAAGCTCGATATGATAACTACTTGATAGTTTAGTGCGCCATGCTTTACGGCTTAGTGATACGTCTCCAATGTATCTATAATTTTTCATTGTTCCATGCTGTTATATTATCAATCTTGGATGTTTCATAAGCATTTTATAGTCATTTTATATCATTTTTTGGTACTAACCTATTGACATAGTGCCAAGTGTCAGTTGCTGTTTTCTACATGTTTTTTACATCACAGGAAATCAATACCAAATGGAGTCCACATGCAACGAAACTTCACGGAGATATTTTATGGACCAGAAGACACCCAATCAGCCAAGGCAGTGCCTGGGGGGTTCTCCGAGGGGAGCACAACCCACCAGGGCGCGCCAGGAGGCCCAGGCGAGCCCTGGGGGGTTGTGCCCACCTCGGGTGCCCCCCGGACCGCCTCTTTGCTCTATAAATATCCCCAATATTCCAGAAACCTAGGGGAGTCGACGAAAATCAATTCCAGCTGTCGCAGAGTCCAGAACCACCAGATCCAATCTAGACAACATCACGAAGCGGTTCACCACTTCCATTGGTGCCTCTCCGATGATGCGTGAGTAGTTCTTTGTAGACCTACGGGTCTGTAGTTAGTAGCTAGATTGATTCTTCTCTCTTGTTTGATTCTCAATACAATGGTCTCTTGGAGATCCATATGATGTAACTCTTTTTGCGGTGTGTTTGTTGTGATCGGATGAAATTTGAGTTTATGATCAGATCTATCTTTTTATATCCATGAAAGATATTTGAGTTTCTTTGATCTCTTATATGGATGATTGCTTGTAGCCTTGTACTTCTTATCCGATATTTAGGTTTTGTTTGGCCAACTTGATCTATTTATCTTGCAATGGGGAGAGGTGCTTTGTAGTGGGTTCGATCTTACGGTGCTTGATCCCAAAGGATGTAGGGGGAACCGACACGTATGTATCGTTGCTGCTAAGGATAAAACGATGGGGTCTATTTCTACATAAATAGATCTTGTCTACATCATGTCATCGTTCTTATTGCATTACTTCATTTCTCCATGAACTTAATACACTAGATGCATGCTGGATAGCCATCGATGTGTGGAGTAATAGTAGTAGATGCAGGCAGGAGTCGGTCTACTAATCTTGGACGTGATGCCTATATAATGATCATTTCCTGGATATCATCATGATTATTTGAAGCTCTATCAATTTCCCAACAGTAATTTGTTTACCCACCGTTTGCTATTTTTCTCGAGAGAAGCCACTAGTGAAACCTATGGCCCCCGGGTCTCTTTCTCATATTATTTTCCTTTGCGATCTATTTTCCTTTGCTTTTATTTTCAGATCTACTAAACCAAAAATTAAAAGTACCTTGCTGCAATTTATTCTTATTTATTTTATTTGGCATTCGATCTATCAATCTACTACAATTTCCTCACGTTCGTTTGCCTATCTTTGGGCGCCGCTACCCGAAAGGGATTGACAACCCCTTTTACACGTCGGGTTGCGAGTAGTTGTTATTCGTGTGTAGGTGTTGTTTACGTTGTGTTGCTTGGTTCTCCTACTGGTTCGATAACCTTGGTTTCATCACTGAGGGAAACATCTACCGCTGTTGTGCTGCATCATCCCTTCCTCTTTGGGGAAATGCCGACATAGCTTCAAGTCGCATCAAAAGGAATTTCTGGCACCGTTGCCGGGGAGGATCTTCAACATATACCAGGTTCCTAATCACAAACCTCATCTCCTTGCAATTACATTATTTTCCATTTGCCTCTCATTGTCATCTCCCCCACTTCACAACATTTGCCGTTTTATTCGCCCCTCTTTTTCGTTTGCCGTTTTCTCGTCAGATCTCTTGTTTGCTTGTGTTACCATGTGCCTTTTATTTGCTTGCATCTTTGCTTGCTAAAAGTCTATTGATATGGATCCTCATCCACTTGATAATCTTTTCAAAAGATCCAATTATGATTAACCAATTGCTAGTGATTTGAGTGCACTAGATTATCTTTATGAAGTATTGCTTGAGATTCGTGAATCTAAAAATTGTGATGAAGAAATTTATGAAGCTATTCATGATAGCCCCTTGAATGAAAAGCATGATTGCAGTGATTTTACTATAAATTCTATTAATATCAATTGTGCTAATAACATGCAAAACCCCAAGCTTGGGGATGTCAATTTTTCTATGTCCACTACTTGTTGCAATGATCATGATTGGGGTGATTCTTCTTATGATCTTGAAAATTTATTTAAGCCTCGTGATGAAACTGTTTGCAATAATATTAAAAGTGGGTTTGGAAGAGCATCAACTCTAGGTAAAAATAATCCCACATATTTGGAGAATGTTCAAATTATGGAATTTTTGACAAAAGTGGGTTCGGAGAGGTCATGACTTGATAATCCCACTATTTTGGAAGAGTGTCAACTTTGCATGAATGTGGATCATGAAGAGAATATTTTACGTGATACTTACATTGTTGAATTTGAATGTGATCCCACATGTAATTATTATGAGAGAGGAAAATATGGTTGTAGAAATTTTCATGTTACTAGATTACCTCTCGTTATGTTGAGATCGTTAATATTTTATTCCTCTTCTTTGCATATGCTAGTTTTTGTTTGCCATGATAATTTATTTGCTTATAAAATTCTTGTGCATAGGAAGTAGTGTTAGACTTAAATGTGTTTGTCATATGTTTCATGATGCTCTCTTTGTGTTTCAATTCTTTTCTTTTGTGTCAGCATCGTTGATATATTATGCCTAGCTAGGGGCGTAAAACGATAGCCCTTGTTGGGAGGCAACCCAATGAATAAAATTTATTTTTGCTTTTTGCTTCCTGTTCTTGAGTGTTTGCTCAATAATTATACTGTTATGATTGTGTTTTTTGTGTTTTAATTAGTGTTTGTGCCAAGTAAAGCCTTTAGGATCTTCTTGGGTGATAGTTTTTTGATCTTGCTGAAAAACAGAAACTTTTGCACTCACGAAAACAATTCTCACTTTTAACTAGAGAGTGCTAAAATACCAATTCTTTTTGCAGAAGATTAATATACAAATTCTCTCTTGCTTCACTTAAATTAATTTGAGAGAAACAAATAGTATGCTCATGATCTTCACTTATACTTGTATGAGCTTATCAAAAGCAACACATGAAAATTAGTCCCAAAGTGATGGATATCCAAGAAGGATATAATAAAAACTTTCATGAAGATCATTGGACAAAACAAACTTGATTTCTTGTAATAGTTTTGAGATATGATGATGTGATATGTGAGTCATGTTGATGAGTAATTGTTCTTTAGTAAGAATATTGGTGTTAAGGTTTGTGATTCCCTATGCAAGCACGAAAGTCAATAGTCATGCAATGAAATTACATCCTACTTGAGGTGCATTATTAGGTTTTAATTATAATGCTCGCTTATGAGATTATTCATTTCTTGGTTGGTGATACGACCATTTTGCATCATGTTTTCTTACTGTTATTTATAATGTTTTTATCCATAATAATGCTTTTTGGAGTAATTCGAATGCCTTTTCTCTCATAATTTGCAAGGTACACACCAAGAAGGAGTTCCGGCAGCTGGAAATCTGGACCTGAAAAAGCTACGTCAGGCTACCTATTCTGCACAACTCCAAATGAGCTGAAACTTCACAGAGATTTTTTATGGAATATATAAGAATTATTGGAGCAAATAACTACCAGAGGAGGCCCACCAGGTGGGCACAACCCACCTAGGCGCGCCAGGGAGCCCAGGCGCACCCTGGTGGGTTGTGCCCTCCTCGACCCACCTCTAGTGCCCATCTTCTGGTATATAAGTCATTTTTACCTAGAAAAAATAAGGAGAAGGCTTTCAGGACGGAGCGTCGCCGTCTCGAGGCGGAACTTGGGCAGGAGCACTTTTGCCCTCCGGCGGAGCGATTCCGCCGAGGGAACTTCCCTCCCGGAGGGGGAAAGCATCGTCATCATCATCACCAACAACGCTCCCATCTTGGGGAGGGCAATCTCCATCAACATCTTCAACAGCACCATCTCATCTCAAACCCTAGTTCATCTCTTGTGTTCAATCTTATTCTTTGGAACTATAGATTGGTGCTTGTGGGTGACTAGTAGTGTTGATTACATCTTGTAGTTGATTACTATATGGTTTATTTGGTGGAAGATTATATGTTCAGATCCATTATGCTTTTTAATACTCCCCTGATCATGAACATGTTTATCATTTGTGAGTAGTTACTTTTGTTCTTGAGGTCACGGGAGAAATCATGTTGCAAGTAATCATGTGAATTTGATATGTGTTCGATATTTTGATAGTATGTAGGTTGTTATTCCCTTAGTGGTGTCATGTGAACGTCGACTACATGACACTTCACCATATTTTAGGCCTAAGGGAATGCATTGTGGAGTAGAAATTAGATGATGGGTTGAGAGAGTGACAGAAGCTTAAACCCCAGTTTATGCACTATTCCGTAAGGGACCGATTGGACCCAAAAGTTTAATGCTACGATTAGAATTTATTCTTAATACTTTTCTCGTAGTTGTGGATGCTTGCGGGAGGGTTAATCATAAGTAGGAGGTTTGTTCAAGTAAGAACAACACCTAAGCACCGGTCCACCCCCATAACAAATTATCAAAGTAGCGAACACAAATCGAACCAACATGATGAAAGTGACTAGATGAAATTCCCGTGTACCCTCAAGAACGCTTTGCTTATCATAAGAGACCGTTTTGGCCTATACTTTGCCTCAAAAGGATTGGGCTACCTTGTCGCGTACTTGTTCGTTACAACTTATCTTGCTATCAAACTATTTTGCTACTTACAATTTCAGCTCTTGTAGACATTACCTTACTGAAAACTACTTGTCATTTCCTTCTGCTCCTCGTTGGGTTCGACACTCTTACTTATCGAAAATAGCTACAATTGATCCCCTATACTTGTGGGTCATCAGTTGGTCACTTCCCAATCTTTTACCAGCCTTCATTTTGCACTAAGTCTGATCTCTACTTGTGCATCCAAAAACCTTTAAACCAGTTTTGCCACATGAGTCACTATATCTACCTATATGATGTATTATTTTTCTATTATAAGCAAATTTTTATGCGCCATCTCTAATTTTCAAAATAAACTTCTCTTTTGTGTGTTCGTACTGCTCGCGGAGCGGTGAGGGGTGGCTAATATTTTCCATGCTAGATGTGTTATTCTCACGATGAGTGTTTATTCAATTGTCACTGCACGAGAGTAAGGCAAAGGTATTAGGGTTGCCCAGTCCCAAAATGAAAAATGAATTTAATTTATGTTGTCAAATAATAAATTCCTTGGAAAGTGTTGGTATGGAAAGCTACCGTGGATACGGCTAGCTATGGAAAGTGAAAGTATGGTGGAAAAAGGAATAAACTTTATTTTCTTTTGGGAACCGCCTATGATATATCTAGCATGGAAAGTGTTGGGAACTCTAAGTCATTTTAGTTGGTGGGAAAGGCACACCTCCCAAAATGTTTTTATCTCTAAGTTTTTTCGCTTTGAGCTCTGGCACCTCTACAAATCCCTACTTCCCTCTGTGAAGGGCCTTTCTTTTACTTTGTGCAATTTTTATTTTGAATTTGAGTATCCATCTTCTCTTATAAAAGCACCAACTAGGAGGCAATATGATCGTACTTGAGTATTGGGTGTAACTAATATGCGAATGTGTTTCATGAATGGATCAATGATTGAGCATGACGGGCTAGGGACAACTTATTTTAGCGTTGATATTTTGAAAGACATGGTTGCTTGTTGATATGCTTAGTATTTAAGTCATCATGTCAAAACTAGACTATTGCTTTGAATCATATAAAAGTCCAAATGTCCATGCTATAAAGAAAATAATATTATATGACATGTTAGGTTGCATTCCACATCAAAAATTCTGTTTTTATCACTTACCTACTCGAGGACGAGTAGGAGTTAAGCTTGGGGATGCTAATACGTCTCCAATGTATCTATAGTTTTTTATTGTTCCATGCTGTTATATATCAATCTTGGATGTTTTATAAGCATTTTATATCATTTTTTTGGTACTAACCTATTGACATAGTGCCAAGTGCCAGTTGCTGTTTTCTGCATGTTTTTAACATCGCAGGAAATCTGTAACATCCCAAATTTTCAATTTGGAATGTTATACAAAGAGCATCCTTGCACATCATATTTTTCGTTGCATTTTTTCTCGATCCTAAAAATTTTACACAACTCAAGGACCCACGGAGAGAGTTGGGGATTTCGTTATTTTCATATTTGAGTTTTCTCAAATTTTGGAAATAGGATCATTTGATTTTAATTACTTTATCTTCAATTATTTCTACTATCAAAATATGAGAGAGGGAATAAAATTACTTTCCCAAAATAAGGAAATAATGAAGATATAATAATAAAATCAAATAAGATTTTATTTTGGAGTTTTTCGCCTTTTTATCTGAATTTAGGAAAAATGCGTGTTTTTCAAAATTGCATTTAGGCCCCAAATAAATGTTCATCTAGTCCGGCTTGATTTTAAAAGCCAGGAAAAATTTATTTCGGGATTTTTGGAGTTTGTTTAGTATTTCTTTTTATTTTTCTTCTGCGTGGAATTATTTAAAAAAACGCGCAACCGACCTACGGGTCGTGTCCGCCCGGGACTCCGGCCCGCGGTGGCTTTATAAGCCGGGAGGCGGCCGAGGCCCAGCCACCCACCCCACTGAACCTAAGCCCGGCGCCATTGGCCGCCGCCTTGCCGCCTCCCGCCGCCTTGCCGGACCCGCCCGACCCGCCGCCGACCTCGCCGGACCCCGCTGCCGCCGCCGCCGAGGTTCGCCGCCGCCTCGTAAACCGTGCCGCCGGTTTTTCGTCGGGTTTTTTTGTTTTTTTTAGTTTTCGGTTTTTTTAGTTTCGGTTTTTTCCCGGTTCGGTTAAATAGCGAACGTTCGTTCGTTCGTTCATTTTTAACGAACGCGTTCGTCAGATTAGTTTAGTTAACGAACGTACGTTCGTTAACCTGTTCGTCGTTTTTCTTTTTCTCGGATTTAATCCGCGATTTTTCTGATCGCGATTCTTGATCCGATTTTCGTTCTAGTATAACTTTTCGCTCGTTTATCGGAATCAGGCGATTCAAGCGCCTAGAGTTACGTCTCGAAACCCTCTTTCCGAATAACCTACTTAAACAAGTTTTTGCTTTTTAAAATTTGACTTAGATCCAGATTAGTAAAACGGAGCTGTTTTCTTCCGCCGTTTGACTTTCGTTGCTTCGTTTTATTTGATTCTTTTTGCAAACCGGAGTTCTTAAGTTGAACTATTTGGTTAGATCTACTTGATTTTTACATGTGCACTAGATGAGTACTTATTGTATGCTTGTTTGTTTGTCTGCGATAGAATACCGGTCACGCCTTTGTTACTTGAGTCTCTAGGTTTCGCGGATCATCAGCAAGGCAAGTAACACTTTGATCATACTTCTTCTCATACCCAGTTTTTATGAATTAGATCTATCCCCAACACTTGCATGATTAGGATCTAATTAAATTGTGGGTTTTGGGAAGTAGTTGAGGTAGTACCTATTACCTGTTTTATGATCAAACCCTTGGGAGTTACTTCTACGTTTGCTTATTATGCTATGCTATGCGAGTAGACGTGGATTGGGCGAGTGTATCCATGACAGATGTGAGTTGGTTAAATTAATAGTTTATTTAAGGTGGCAACTTAAACACACATCTGGGTGGCTTGAGGCACCTGGTTTCTATCAGGACTTGCTCAGATTTCTTCGGACCGCCACCCGTGCTCAAAGGGATCATGAGATTATTCAAACTAGAAACTTCTGTGCAGCCACAAGCCATTATGGGCTCTGGCATAGTTGATTAAGTTGTGCGAACTCTTACGGGTAGACTAGCGGATGTAGGGGAAAGTAGGTGTGCGGTCTACCCACATGTAAGGTGCTAGTGCTTACGAAAGACTATGTCTCGATCATCCGTTTCTCAAACATCATGTAGTGGGAGAAATCCAACGGAGGCGATCGAGTCTTGTGGGGAAAAGTGCGCAAACCTCTGCAGAGTGTATAAACTAATCATGGTTAGCCGTGTCCTCGGTTATGGACATCTTGAGTATCTAGTACTTGGATATCATGTGAATCTCATCATGTTACTTTTAACTTAATACTGTTGGGTTTTAATGAGTACTTTTAATTGGGATTGAGAATGTCATCAACCATTCTCAATGTTTAACAACCACCATGATAGTTAAATAAGTTTATTCCTTTGCAGTAGGGAAAAATTGGCTTTATGCAAAACTGTAACCATAGAGCTTTCCACCAGCCAAATATGCATGTAGTATAGGCTTAATATTCCATTATTTCTCTATGTGTTACATTGCCAGCATATTCCATGTGCTGACCCATTTTCGGCTGCAACGTTTCATGTTGCGAGACTTTTCGCATTTACGAGTAAGGTGCTTAGGTCGTGGTTCTATACTCAGTGATGCCGTTGGAGTTCATGGACTCGCTTATTCTTCCAAGCCTTCTGCTGTTTTCGTATTAGATGGCCTTAAGCCATATTTATTTTATTAAATTCTCTCTTGAGACATTCGATTGTAATAAGTGTGTGATTGCTACTCTGTTATAAATCCTCCGAGTACTGTGTGGTGTCAGCATTACTGATCCAGGAATGACATTGAGCACAGAGATCAGACTGTTTGAGGTCTGGTCGCTACAAAATCAATACCAAACGGAGTCCAAATGCAATGAAACTTCACAGAGATTTTTTTGGGACCAGAAGACACCCAATGGGACAAGGCAGTGCCTGGGGGGGTGCTCCGAGGGGAGCATAGCCCACCAGGGCGCGCCAGGAGGCCCAGGCGCGCCCTGGTGGGTTGTCCCCACCTCAGGTGCCCCCCCCGGACCGCCTCTTTGCTGTATAAATACCCCAATATTCCAGAAACCCTAGGGGAGTCGACGAAAATCAATTCCAACCGCCGCAGAGTCCAGAACCACCAGATCCAATCTAGACACCATCACGGAGGGGTTCACCACTTCCATTGGTGCCTCTCCGATGATGCGTCAGTAGTTCTTTATAGACCTATGGGTCCGTAGTTAGTATCTAGATAGTTTCCTCTCTCTCGTTTGATTCTCAATACAATGGTCTCTTGGAGATCCATATGATGTAACTCTTTTTGCGGTGTGTTTGTCGGGATCAGATGAACTTTGAGATTATGACCAGATCAATATTTTTATATCCATGAAAGTTATTTGAGTTTCTTTGATCTCTTATATGCATGATTGCTTATAGCCTCGTATTTCTTCTCTAATATTTGGGTTTTGTTTCGCCAACTTGACCTATTTATCTTCCAATGGGAAGAGGTGCTTTGTTGTGGGTTCGATCTTATGGTGCTTGATCCCAGTGTCAGAAGGGGAACCGACACGTATGTATCATTGCTACTAAGGATAAAATGATGGGGTCTATTCCTATCTAAATAAATCTTGTCTACATCATGTCATCATTCTTATTGCATTACTCCGTTTCTCCATGAACTTAATATACTGGATGCATGCTGGATAGCGGTTGATGTGTGGACTAATAGTAGTAGATGCAGGAAGGAGTCGATCTACTAATCTTGGACGTGATGCCTATATAATGATCATTGCCTGGATATCGTCACGATTATTTGAAGTTATATCAATTGCCCAACAGTAATTTGTTTACCCGCCGTTTGCTATTTTTCTCGAGAGAAGCCACTAGTGAAACCTACGGCCCTCGGGTCTCTTTCTCATATTATTTGCCTTTGTGATCTATTTTCCTTTGCTTTTACTTTCAGATCTACTAAACCAAAAGTACAAAAATACCTTGCTGCAATTTATTCTTATTTATTTTATTTGGCGTTTGATCTATCAATCTACTACAATTTCCTCACGTCAATTTGCCTATCTTTGGGCACCGCTACCCGAAAGGGATTGACAACCCCTTTTACACGTCGGGTTGCGAGTAGTTGTTATTTTTGTGCAGGTGCTGTTTACGTTGTGTTCTTGGTTCTCCTACTGGTTTGATAACATTGGTTTCATAACTGAGGGAAATACCTACCACTGATGTGCTGCATCATCCCTTCCTCTTTGGGGAAATACCGACGTAGCTTCAGGCCGCATCACTTAGAATCGGGGCTCCAAAGACGTTTTGAAAGCCATGGAACATATGAGATGTTAGAAGAGCTGAAATTGGTATTTCAGGCTCATGCCCGTGTTGAGAGGTATGCGACCTCTGAGAAATACTTTGCCTACAAGATGGAGGAGAATAGCTCAACTAGTGAGCATGTGCTCATAATGTCTGGGTACTACAATCAGTTGAATCAAGTGGGAGTTAATTTTCCAGATAAGATAGTGATTGACAGAGTTCTATAGTCACTATCACCAAGATACTAGAGCTTCGTGATGAACTATAATATGCAAGGAATGACTAAAACGATTTCCGAGCTCTTCGCGATAATTAAATCAGCGGAGGTAGAAATCAACAAGAAGCATCAAGTGTTGATGGTTAACAAGACCACTAGTTTCAAGAAAAACGGCAAGAGAAAGAAAGGAAACTTCAAGAAGAATGGCAAGCAAGTTACCACTCCCGTGAAGAAGCCCAAAGCTGGACCTAAGCCTGAAACTGAGTGCTTCTACTTCGAAGGGAATGGTCACTAGAAGCGGAAATGCCCAAATACTTGGCGGATAAGAAGGATGGCAAAGTGAACAAAAGTATATTTGATATACATGTTATTGATGTGTACCTTGATAGTATTCATAGTAGCCCATGGGTATTTGATACTTGTTCAGTTACTAAGATTAGTAAATCGAAACATGAGTTGGAGAATAACAAGAGACTAGTTAAGGGCGAGGTAACGATGTGTGTTGGAAGTGTTTCCAAGATTCATATGATCACCATCGCACACTACCTCTACTTTCGGTATTAGTGTTGAACCTAAATAAATTTGGAGTTTAAGTTGAGCATGAATATGATTAAATCATGTTTATTACAATGGGGTTATTCATTTAAGTCAAAGAATAATTGTTGTTCTGTTTACATGAATAAAACCTTCTATGGTTATACACCCAATTTGAATGGTTTATTGAATCTCAATCGTAGTGATACACATATTCATAATATTGATGCCAAAAAATACAAAGTCGATAATGATAGTGCAACATACTTGTGGCACTGCCGTTTGTCGGAGTAATTGGACACGGATACCCCGAAGACGACAAGACAATATTTCAAGACATCGGGGCTAGCAAAGCCCCACAGTCCGACTGCCCGGCTGCTCCTGCCGGCTCCCGTCCGATTGCTGCTTGGCCGCCGATCAATGCTTACTACCGACCGATCGCAAACATTAATCGACAAGACATCGACGAGACGGCCATACTACAGCGTCATCTACAGTGTACTGGTCCCCTTGGCACTATTTTATAAAGTTCCCAGGGGACAAGCATGACATGCACATGCCCCATACATGGCTTGGCTTGTAAGCTACCCAAGGTAGCTTACAACCAACGCCATGTCCCATGCCCACTCACCTAGCTTAGGAAATAAGCTAGCCATGCCTATAAAGGCACACATCCATCCATCCAGGGGGGATCCCCATGGACTCACACTCACACACACTCACGTATGAGTAGCCACATGCCATTCGGCCACTAAAGCTTGCATGCTCATCCGGCCACCCGCATATATACGAGATCAGATGCACTTGGCATTGATCCCGGACATGTACTCGTGAGCACTTTGTATCGCCTGCCGATGTACACCCCAGATAGATACACTCAGACATGCAGCAGTAGGAGTATTATCTCTCCGGAGAGCTCCGAAACTGGGTAAACCACCGCATGCTACTCGCATACCCGCTCCCGGTCCTATTAGCAGCAGTCTTACCCTCACACTAAGTCCTTGTGGCATATGTCGTCTTGCACCGCCCCCCCCCCCCCCCCGTGAGAATACCACGACATTTGGCGCCCACCGTGGGCGTGGTACTACTACTATGCTACCACGCTGCTGCTGGTTTCGCAGTCTGGGCGGGACCCTTTTCATCATCACCGCCGCGGCGTCGCGCCATCTCTCCGGTAGCGCTCGGGGGCTCGACTTCGACATGCCCCCAGAGCGGCCGTGCGGGACGGCGCGTCCTCATCATCGGCCTTGCCGCTTTCATCATCAACACCACCGCAACGCCATCCGTCCTGGCGCACGGGGCCTCGCTTCGGTCGGCCATGTCCATCCACACGCCGCTCGCACTTGCTCCCCTCCGTGTTGCGCCTTGCTCCGGCTGAAACACACGTTCGCTACTCCATTTATGCTCTGTACAAGCTAGCTAGATGCAAGTCAATGGTCAAGCCATGACCATACACTTCCAAAACGCAGCCAGACACTACCAGTATATTGGCCGGATGCAAGTCAAACACTACATGTGCGCCGGCTGGTCTGTCCGCGGCCCTGCGTCCGCTCCACCACGCATACCAACCTCCGCTCTGCCGCCGCTGCTGCTTCGTCCGGCGACACCCCATCGCTAGCATCGCTGCTCCGCGTTGTGGCTCCATCCTCCGCGCCCTGTTTCACCTAGCGCCGAAACCCTCGCAGCAGGAGCCAAGCCCCACTGCTCCCGGCCCTGCCCCGACCTGCTTCCGCGCATCCCGGGTCCTGGATGCCGCCATGACGTCGCCCGCTCCTCCGGCCCGGCCCCGTGCGTCTGCGTCTGCTGATCAGCTCATCCCGCCCGGCCGTCAAGATCTCGCCTGCCGCCCAGCGCCCGGGCTGGTCAGCTGTTCGGCTGCTCACGCGCGCCAGCCGCCTCGTTGCGTCGCGCCGCTCGGCCCGTGCCCGGGCCGACTCCTCCATGCGACCGACCGGCGGCTTGGCGCACCCCCGCTCCGCCCCTGCTGGCCAGCCCTCGCGCCCATGACCCGGCCCGTGCCCGGCGGCCGACTCCTCCCACGCGACCCGGCCCGGCTCGGCGCCCGCCCGGCTCCGCCCCTGTTGGCTAGCCCCTCGCGCCCGTGACCGGTGAAAGTCGTTATATCGACTAGAGGGGGTGAATAGGCGATTTTATGAATTCTTCACTAAGGAATTTGCGGTGAGGAAATTCCTTAGCGAAGAACTACTTGCAATGGAATAAGTACTCGAAGTAAGCATAAGAGAATTCGGGCATGGTCATCATGATGAAATGAAGACAAACAAAGAGTACAGAAAAGCGTAAACACAGGATAGCACAAGATGAAGACAAAGCAGATGAAGAAATTGAACTGAGGAAATTGAGAAAGTCTTCAGTCAAAGTCTTCAAACACAGATATGAATGAACACTCAACACAGTAGTGAGGAAATGAAAGAGTTGAGGAAATAGAACCAGTTAGGTTGGTGAAGACAATGATTTGGTAGACCAGTTCCAATTGATGTCTCAGTTGTACATCTAGTTGGAGCGGCTGAGTATTTAAACTCGAGGACACACAGTCACGGACACCCGATCGGCCGAAAGCACGCAGCTCGGGACACCAAGTCCTCACCGTATTCTCCTTGAACTAAGGTCACACAGACCTCGTCCAATCACTACGTGGTAAGTCTTGAGCGACTTCCAAACCTTCACAGACTTGGTCACTCGGCGATCCACAATTCCTCTTGGATGCTCTAGACCATGACGCCTAACCGTCTGGAAGAAGCAGTCTTCAAAGGTACCAAGCGTCGGATCCTCGCAGGATCAATTTCTTCAGTGATGCTCAATCACTTTGGGTTTGTAGGGGTTTGGTTTTTGGGTTTTTCCTCACTCGATGATTTTCGCTCAAAGTCCTCAGAGGATGGGTTGCTCTCAAATGACAAGTGTCAAGTTTCTCTCTCAGCAGCCAACCAGCTAGTAGTTGTAGGGGGCGGCTATTTATAGCCTAGAGAGCAGCCCGACATGATAAGACATAAATGCCCTTCAATGATATGACCGTTAGGTGGATAAGATATTTTGGGACAGCTGGCCAAGCAGACAGAAAGGCCGGAAATTTGACTCTCAAATTCCTCGGGGCTATCATGTTCCTCATCTGTGTAGGCAATCCGCCTTTGGCGAATTCCTAACTCCTCGGTCGAACAAATTCCTCGTGAGCAGGAAGAACTTCGTCTACATCCTTTGAAGAAATTGACTGAACTGTATGAGATTTCCAAAGGCTTCACTCGAAGGGATTGGTAGGTGTAGGATTTTGAGTTGAGCATCACATGGAAATTTTTCCTTAGTATTTCCTCGACCCCCTTTAATAGGACGGTGTTTCCTATGACTCAAGAAAGAGAAAAACGAAACTACGAAAACAAAAGTCTTCACGCTTCATGTTCCTCAAATGAATACCAAGTCTTCAAGGTCACACCAATTTCTTCACTTTCAAAGTCTTGAAAGTCTTGAATATCAAAGTCTTCAACGAAGAACTACATTTTAGGCGTCGACTTTCACTGTAAATATCAAACTCCTCATAGACTTATAGACCTGTGTACACTCATAACCACATTAGTCCCTTAACCTATAAGTCTTCAATACACCAAAATCAGTAAGGGGCACTAGATGCACTTACAATCTTCCCCTTTGTGGTGATTGATGACAATATAGGTTAAGTTTTCAACGGGGATAAACATATGAAGTGTAAATACTGATGTTGAGGAATTTGATTGCAAGATATAGAAGAACTCCCCACGAAGATGTGCATAGTGAGGAATTTGCTTTTGAGGCAGTGCACATTTGAAGAGTTGAATCATGGAGATCTCCCCTATATCTTGTAATTCATACGCATTTGACATATAATATGAAGAATTTGAAATGCATGATGAAATATGGTGCTTGATGAAATTCAGCATGCGTGCGATAACATTAATGAGGAACAAGCATGCAAAATAACGCATCAAGAGTATCGAGCACGATTGCATCAAAAGTATCAAAACACCATCGGGTTTAAGATTACAACTCGATCCAATAAAAGTTTGGAAGAGCGAGTTGTAACTTAACAAAAAATGCCATATAATAGACCCGCTTGAAGACTAACTCACATTTCTCCCCTTTGTCATCGAATGACCAAAAGGATCGGCGAGGACTAACGCCACGGCGAATTTCAAGTTGATGAAGGAGCGCCTTGGCGTTGTTGGGGTTAGTTGTTGTAGTGGGGCCTGCCGCGATGTCGTCAAGTCTTCATTTTCATCGGTGTCTCGTGATGAAGAATAGGAGCTAGCCACCAAGGAAGGAACTTTGACCTTCTTGTATTTCTTGGAGGAGGTGCAGACCAGTCAAATTCTTCCTTGAGACCCATTGTCGTCGATTCTTCCGTCTTTGTAGACATTTGAAAGAACAACCCAGTGCGTTTGAAGGTTTCATGGAGGTAGTAGTGGTTTTTCTTCACCGCATTGTGTGTAGAGGTCATGTTGTGAAGAATTGAACCAAGCGATGCTTGACCCATTTATGATTGCGATCAACCTTCCGATGAAGACCGACGAGTAACTCACGATCGATCATCACCACAGGTGCTTTGTGGCTTGAGGACTTTACTTGGCTGAGGTATTTGCGGCAGAGTCATGTGTGGCAGAGTCATCATTGGTGGAGTAGGATGCAGCTTTGCGAAACTGTCCATCCAATGGACGAGTGCCTTCATCGATCATAGCAGTTGCCTTGCCCTTGTCATCAGCTAAGGTAAATGTCCGTTTGAGGACTTCAATCGGGGGCAAGTAGCTGTAGTGGTTCAGAGTATCAGCCTTGTAATTGAGTGAACACCTTGTCCTGATGAACCTCATAATCCATGGTGCATAAGGCTTCAGCTCAAATGGTGACATAGCAATGTTTGCCAGAGTCCTCATGAAGAAATCATGGAAGTTGACGGGAACGCCATGAGTGATATTGAAAAGCATATTCTTCATGATGCCAACGACTTCTTCATCATTTGAGTCGTGGCCTTTGATAGGACTCATTGTCTTCGTCAGAATACGATAGACAGTCCGAGGCACATACAATAATTCCTTGACGAGGAATTGGTTCTTGGGGCCTGCCCTGGCTTCAAAGGCTTCATCAGCACTTGCATATAGTGATTTGAAAGCTCAGGTTCGTTGTAGATACAACGAGCACCATCAAGGGAGGATCGAGTGGTAGGGCACGAAGCAATTCGATTCTTTGGTGCCTTGTAGTGAGTGTCCGATCTAACACCCATGAGTTCACGTCTTGGCGTCTCCGGTGATGTGCAGCATTGCATAGAATTGAAGAATGAGTTCTTCATTCCAATCTCGGATGTCGGTGCAGAAATTCGGTCCCGCATCGTGAAGAACACCGAGGGTGGCTCGAAGCTTTGGCGGAGACTCCATGTCCACATGAGGAATATGTGCATGATCGAAGACTTTGTCTTTGTTGAACAGACCGAGGAATAGAAATTGGCTTGAATGGCAGTCCGACGCCTCTTCCTTATGCGAGCGTAATCATATGGATTGTAATCAGTGAAGAATACGTGCTCGCCGAAGAAATCTTCAGCCTTGAACTTTTGCTTTGTCGAGAAGGGATTCTTTGGCTTTGGCAGTGGAGTGTCAGTGAGTTGCATCACGACCTCTGGAATCACAATCTCAGGTTCTTCAGGCTGAGGAATTTCTGGTTCCTCTACATGTGCGATCCCGAGGATCGGCAGACAGAAGTTCATCGGCGCTAGTGGCTGGAATTTCTTCATGTATGCAGATGAAGTGGGATGAGTTTCTTGAGCCCATTTGAACTGTTGGAGCGGGGGTGAGGAATCTGTTGGATTGGGGTGAAGAGTGGAGAATTTGGATGCTAAATTTCCCAAAAGTCATCGTTCATCACTGGCGTTGTGCTTCCAATGTCCACATCTTCTTCAATTTCCTCAACACCGGCCTCTTCAGCTGTGAATTGAGGCATAGGCGAGGAAATGATTGGGGTTGAAGGGATAGCTTCCACTTCAATTTCTTCATCAATCTGCTCTAACGAAGCAGCAGAATGATTTTCATCATCAGATCCGCTTGGGATCTCATAATCTTCACCAAAAGGAACAAGGTCCTTTGATGGAATTGAGGAAATTGGAACAGCATCAATAGGATTTTCAAAGGAGCTGGTCATTGGCTTCATTTTCTTCGCGGTCAAGAATTTGACGCGGTGATGTTTTCCGTTTCTTCACCGCAACTCGTTCTGCGAGCTTGGTCTTCTTCACATCGGAGGCGGATGGAAGAATTGGAGTTGGTGTTGGCGCAGGAGGAGGCTGAGGAATCTGGTTGATTTTCCTCAAAGCGCAATCGATGCGCTTGCCTCGACTTGTTCGGGCTTTCTTGAGCGCACCACTAGTGGATGCCACGGCAATTTCTTCGGTCGGAATGGGATCATCAGCCTGGAACTAGCATTGTCTTGAGCTGAACTTCATCGGTAGTCTTGGCATGTTCTTCATCTGCTGAGTTGAGGCTCCGGCTGAGGAATTTCATGTTGCGTTGGGGCAGCAACATTGGTGAACTTCTTTGTCGAGGTTGACGAATCTGACTTTGGCTCCTTGCCAATCAGCATAATAGGAGTTAAATTTGTCGCCGAGGGCTTTGATGTCAGCCGCATCTTGATAAGTTCTTGATTTGTCATCTTGACAACGTTTTCTTCAATGATTTCTCCTTTCTGTACTGCGATTTCTTGATCTCTCTGGCTGTATCAAATTTCCATTTCTCCTCTTGGATGAAATGAGTCAGCATGTGACTTTGGCCAGGTGTCAACTTGAAGTCAGGCATATGAGTGTTTGGGTCCTTGTGCCAGAGATCAATGTAGTCTAGGATCGCTCTTGGATCCAACAGCAGCGGCACATGTGTGCCTTTGGCTCTAGCGGCCCTTTCTTGGCGGTCTCTGATGATTTCCGCAAGTTCATCATCATCAGCCTCATCATCTTCAGGTGGCTCTTGGAAGGCGACCTGTTTCTTCTTGGGACTTGGCCGAGGACCTCGTCCCACTGGCCTTAGTCTTCAGCAGTCGGGCCAGATGAAGAATTTGGTGTAGCCGAGAACTTCTTTGAAACACCAGAGGCAATGGAGATGCCTGCAGTCCTTTGGCACGTGGCCAGATGCACAGGTGCTGAGGACTTTGTCGGAACTGCTAAGGACTTTGTAGGAGCATCTGAGGACTTGGGAGGAGCAGGAGCAGCATGAGGAATTGGCCGTGAGGGCACAGCTGAGGAACTTGGCCGTGAGGGCACTGTTGGTGAAGCACCTGGCTTGTGTGCGGGCTTCTTTACCATAGATTTTCTTGGCTTGGCAGAGGCCTCAGTGGCAGCAGCAGTAGGAGAGTCCTCATTAAATTTCCTCACAGCCTCATTGGCTTGCCTTGCCAATTTGGCTTGGCGCTTGGCCCATTCTTCAGGAAAGTCCTCACCACGCTTGATGTTGGTGGGGTCAGCTTCTTGACCAGGTGCCAATGGATCTCTTGGGCATGGAGGATTGAGAGCGAATTTCTACATGTACTTTGGAGTTACATATCTGTACTCCCTCCATTCCCTTGCCCATCTCCTTTCAATCCTTTGAATGCGCACCTTGTGCTGATTTTTGTTTTCCTTGCCGAACTCGGCTTCATCAGGTGTGCAATAATCAGCATATATTTCCTCAGGGATCTCAAACGCAGTCATGACCTCAGGCCTCTTTACTCCTTTTACGTGGCTTCTTTTCGTTACGCCATATTCTTGGTGAGGAATTTGAACAAACGAATTCTCTGAAGAAGTATGCAACTTTTCTTCGAGGAACGCTGCAAATGAGTTAAGTTGATGAGAACCTAGTGATTCAGCAGCGGACATGAGTACCGTGAGCGAGTATAGTTGCGAGGAATTTGGAGAGGTCATATGCGTTCTCGTAAAAGTTTTTCAAAAGAACTACTTTGAGGAATTTGACCAGATGAGCCTTGAAGAATTTCACTAAGCGATCTTTGTCTTAGGTTCCAGAGTTGTATAGATCGAGGATCCACACAATTGAGGAATCTTGAATAAAATCATTGCTTAGAGAAACAAATCAAGAGCATATTTTGTTTGAGGTGTTCATATGTGTGAAGATTTGAAGAATAAACACCTTTGAAGATTTTCAGGAAGGTTTGAGAATCAAAGCGAGTAATAAAGGTAACTTTTAATTACCCGAAGTGAAGAACACGACGAACTGAGAAGAACAGATGGGAAGTTCGTCAGGTTAGATCTTCCACGCCCTACGTCGGAGTGAAGATTTCCGCGGTCGGCGCGAGTACGTCGGCGACGAGGTCGAGGCAGTGAAGCTTTTCCTCACCGGCGACGATGGAGTAGCGGCGGCGCTAGGGTTTGAGAAGCTCGAGCGAGAGAGAGCGGTCGAGCAGAGTAAAGGAAGTGAGGAAGGGGAGAGGGGGTATATATAGCCACGGTGAAAAAATGTTCGCCCGAAGATTTGGGACGAACGTGCCCCTGACCCTTCTCATTCGCTTGACATGTGTCACCCACATACTGAAGAGTGGAGATTGTGTTAGATCGTGGGTGAATAGATAAATCTATCGTGGAATGCGGAACGGTTTGAGCGGCAAAAACGAAAGTTTGGATAAGATCAGTTTTGAAGTTCCGTTCGCAATTTCTTCAGCTGACTAGGACACAGTGAAGATTTTGAATGAGTTTCAAATAGAACGCACATGAAGAATTTGTGAATAGATTAGGTTGAGTATAGCATAGAGGGGGAAGGGTCCGATCACATTCACTTAGCGAAAAAAGCTACTTGAAGAAATAGCCATAAGTGAATGCTTTGTAGAGGACATAAACCCATATATATACATAGCTAATGAAGAAAAAGCAGCGGAAGCAGTGAAGATTTTGAAAAGTTGAAGAATTTGAAAAAGCGAAGAATTTCAAAAGCGAGGAAAAACTCAAATTGAAGATTTTCAACTTTGGTGGTGGCGTGACCCACCGTATAAGAATGATGATTTCAGACACCGCGTACAATTGTCATAGGGTTCTAAGAATCAAATTCTTCATTAATTTCTTCACACTTAGAGTGTTATTCTTCATTGATTGAAAAAAATGTTTCTTCATGTGTTGCACATCTAAGTCATCAATTTTGCATAAGTGTCAGGATGTGTGTCCTTTTCAAAGAACATTCGAAGATTCTAAGATATTTAGCTCACACCGCAACTTGCTAAATCTCTTCTCATCCAAGGGCTTTGTGAAGATATCGGCTAGTTGTTCTTCAGTCTTCACATGCTCGATGGAGATGTAAGCCCTTCAACACATGATCACGAAGAAAATGATGACGAATTTGAATGTGCTTTGTCTTCGAGTGCTGAACTGGGTTGTGAGCAATATTGATGGCACTCTCATTGTCACAGTAGAGAGGCACATTCTTCACGTTGATGTCGTAGTCCTTGAGAGTTTGCTTCAACCACAGCAATTGAGCACAACAAGAGCCAGCAGCAATGTATTCAGCTTCCGCAGTAGACAGTGATACGCAGTTCTATTTCTTCAAGGACCAACAGACCAACGATCGTCCGAGGAAATGACAAGTACCAGATGTTGACTTGCGGTCCACACGATCACCAAAGATAGTCGAGTCGTAATATCCAATGAGATCAAAAGTAGAGCCCTTGGGGTACCATAATCCTAGTGTTGGTGTGTGAGCTAGATATCGAAGAATATGCTTCACAACCTTATGGTGTGATTCCTTGATTGTAGCTTGAAATCGGGCACACATGCAAACACTAAGCATTATATCCGCCTAGATGCACATAAGTACAATAGAGAACCAATCATGGAACGGTATACCTTGTGATCAAAGTCAATACCATTTTCATCAGTGCATAGATGGCCATTTGTGGGCATAGGAATTTTGACACCTTTGCAATCTTGCATGCCAAATTTCTTCAGGACATCTTTGAGGTATTTCTCCTGAGATATGAATATGCCATTGTGTTGTTGACGAATTTGAAGACCTAAGAAGAATTTCAACTCTCCCATCATAGAAATTTGATATTCTTCACTCATCATATAGGCAAATTCATCACTATAACGTTGGTCAGTACAGCCAAAGATAATATCATCAACATATATTTGGCACACAAACAGTTCACCATCATATGATTTAGTAAAAAGAGTAGGGTCGAGTGAACCGGGTGTGAAGCCATTCTTCACGAAGAATTCCTTCAATGTATCATACCACGCCTGTGGGGCCTGTTTGAGACCATAGAGGGCCTTGTTGAGTTTGGAGACTTTGTCAGGATTCTTTGGATCTTCAAAACACAGGGGTTGAGCAACATATACTTCTTCCTCAAGCTTACCATTGAGGAATGCACCTTTTACATCCATTTGATATAAAGTGATATTATGATGGTTAGCATAAGCAAGTAATATGCGAATAGCCTCAAGTCTAGCAACAGGTGCAAAAGTTTCATCGAAATCAATTCCTTCAACCTGTGTGTAGCCTTGAGCTACAAGTCGTGCCTTATTCCTCACCACAAGGCCATTTTCATCTTGCTTGTTGCGGTAGATCCACTTTGTGCCAATGATATTATGCTTGCGAGGATCTGGATGTTTGACCAGTTCCTGACATTGTTGAGCTCGAATCGATGTAATTCTTCTTGCATGGCCTGAATCCACTCAGGCTCCAGAAATGCTTCATCTACCTTAGTGGGCTCTGTGATAGAGACAAAAGCATAGTGCCCACAAAAGTTAGATAAATGTGAAGCTTTTGAGCGTGTGAGAGGACCTGGCGCTTCAGTGTCATCGATGATCTTGTCAACTTCAACTTCTTTTGCAATGCGAGGAATTTGATCATTTTCCTCAGCACCATTGTCTTCAGCATTATCTTCAGGTGCATCAGCTCGACGTTCTTCGCGTACAGGAATGAATTCTTCAGAAGATTCTTCAGTAGGAATGACATCCTCAGTTGCCTTGAACTTGATAGATTCCCCAGGAGCTGGTTCATCTAACACAGAAGGTAGGTGCTCTCTTTGCGAGCCATTAGTTTCATCGAACCGCACAGCTACAGATCAACAATCTTGTGAAGAAGCGATGTAGAAGACTACAGAGGTGTGCGAGTCCTTTTTGTAACCAAGCATAAAACCTTCATGTGCTTTCGGTGCAAATTTAGAACTGTGATGAGGATCTCTAATCCAGCATTTTGTACCGAAGACTTTGAAATAACTCACATTGGGTTTCTTGTCTGTGAGGAGTTCATAGGCAGTCTTCTTGAAGAATTTGTGAAGATACACTCTGTTGATGATGTGGCACGCGGTATCAATTGCATCAATCCAAAAAGCGACTAGGCGTTTTGTATTCATCAAGCATAGTGCGAGCCATCTCAACAAGAGTTCATTCTTGCGCTCCACGACGCCATTTCTTTGAGGAGTATAGGGAGCAGATAACTCATGAGTAATACCAAGTTCATCAAGATAGGCGTCAAGACCGGAATTCTTGAACTCAGTTCCATTGTCACTCGATGTGTCTGATCTTCACACCAAAGTTAGTTGAAGCCCTCGAGGAAAATTGTTTGAAGACTTCCTGCACTTCATTTTTGTAAGTAACAATGTGTACCCATGTGTAACGAGAGTAATCATCAACAATAACAAAGCCATATAGAGATGCATCATTAATGACTTTGAGTAATGATTAGGACTAAAGAGGTCCATGTGAAGCAATTTGAAGGGACGAGTAGTGGTCATGATAGTCTTCATTTGGATGCTTGGCCTTGGTAATTTTTCCAGCTTCACGGGCTCCACACAAGTGATCCTTGAGGAATTTGACATTCTCAATGCCAATGACATGCTTCTTCTTTGCAAGCGTGTGCAAATTCCTCATGCTCTGCGTGACCAAGTCGTCGATGCCATAGCCAGATATACGAAGCTTTTGCAAGTAGACACACGGCTGGTTGTGGTCCTGTAGAGAAATCAACAATATAGAAGTCTCCTCTCCTAAAGCCTTCGAAGACTTTGGAATTGTCAGCTTCTATAATCACAACACAACGATACTTGCCAAAGATAACAACCATATCAAGATCACAAAGCATTGAGATCGACATGAGGTTGTATCCTAAGGACTCAACAAGCATGACTTTGTCCATGTGTATGTCCTTAGAGATCGCAACCTTACCAAGACCCAATACCTGACTTTTGCCTTTGTCAGCAAAGATGATATGCTTCAGATGTGACGGTGATAAGGGAGTATCCATCAATAGATTCTTGTCACCAGTCATGTGATTTGTACATCCACTATCGAGGACCCATTCATTGGCTTTGGGTTGATCATCCTGCAGATGAATTAGTGCAACTTACGATCTCATATACTTCATCAGTGAAGAATATGATATCAAGTTCATCAGATGAATTTCATCAGGCGATTATAACGAGATAAGTAGTATGAGGGCGTGTGAAATGAAAGTTCATTTCTTCATGATTAACTGCGTCCTTTCGAGCATTTTTGTCGTGCCCCCAAGAAATTCTTGAGACGTTTAAAGCACGCCCGAGACCTCGCCTGCAGAAGAGGTTAGTTCTTTTCTTCACCACCCACATCTCAAGGGGTGGCAAAGAGTTCATCACTCTGCGAGCACCATATGAGAATGGTGGCATAGAGGCCAATCCATTTCGTTTCATATAAGAGGGGTTAGGGTAAGCATATGAATAAGCAAAGAAATTCTTCGAGGACTTATGAACATATTGGTTTGAAGAATAACGCACATATTCATAGCCCTTAGCTCTACCTGCGAAAGCAGAGTTGTTAGCACGATGATAATCATATGAGGACTTTGATCCTTTTGAGGAATTTGATCCACGTGAGGAATTTGGTCCGTATGAGGACTTGGATCCATATGAAGAATTTGGTCCATATGAAGAGTTTGAACTGGGTTCCTATTCTTCACGTGTGGTGTCATGAGGACATTCACGAAGACTTTCAAGGCACTTCTTGGGAACCCAGATTTTCTTCATAGGGAACCGTTCCTGCGATTAGTGCCAACATATATAGCATATACTTCACCATTCTGATTTTTGAACAGTTTATAGTTGGAGTCAAATGACTCATCAGAAGAATGAGGAGATTCACATGTAAAGCCAGATAACTTAGATGGATCAACTGGAGGTCCCTTTGCAACAACCCATGAGGTTTTGGGGTACTGCTCAGTCTTCCAATATGTTCCATCAGCATTGAGTTTCCTCTCAAAGGCAATACCCTCTTTCCTAGGGTTCCTGTTGAGGATCTGCTTTTTAAGCAAATCACAAAGAGTCGATGCCCTTTGAGGCTTTTGTACATGCCTGTCATGTACAATTCCTTCAACCCTGCATCGTCGATGATACTAGCAATGTCCTCAGATGAGGAATTAGTGATAGCAGAGGCATGTGAAGAATTTGTAACAGTTGAAGCATTTGAACATTCAGGTGAAGAATTAGCAGATTCACGTTCAATGCACTTTAGCATGGAGGAACAAATTCTTCCTAAGAAGCGCTGATTTGTTGAGCAAGTAATGAATCGCGCTCCTTCTGAAGATCTTCATAACTCACTCTTAGCTTCTCAAGATCTTGCTTTCTTTGAAGAAATTCATAAGAAAGTTTCTCATGATCGAGACAAGAGAGTGTTATGATGACCTTGAAGGTCGCCAAACCTAGACTGAAGTCTCTGAAGATTTTCAGTCAGGGCTTTAGTGCGATCCATTTCTTCACCTAACATATCATCACTTTTATCTAGAATGTTTTGAACCTTTTCCAAGGCATGTTGTTGTTTGGTGGCAATGCAAACAAGTTTGGTATAGCTAGGTTCAATATCATCATCTGATCCATCATCATCAGATTCATAGTCACTAAATTCAGATGAGGAACATTCGGTTACCTCGACACCCTTTGCCATGAGACATGATGTAGAAGATGATGATTCTGGTTCGAAAGTCATCGTTTTGAGAGATTCCTTGAAGTCCTCAAACCAAGGATCATGACGGGTTCGATGACCTTCATAGACGTCGGAGATTTGGTCCCAGATAAGCTTCGCATTGCAAAGATGCATAATGCGCTTGAATTCATCTCTAGATAGGCAGGAATAGATGATGTCCTTCGCCATGATGTCAAGTCGAGTGTACTTGCGAATATCATCTGCGTTCGCCGTCTTGCATAGATCAGTAAGACCAATTTCAGTGACGGTCCACAGCTCGTTGTCCATTGCCATGAGGCGCTTCCTCATCATGGCCTTCCACTTGGGATAATCATGACCGTCAAAGATAGGGCATGTCACTTTCTTCATACTGCGATCGACATAACTAAAACTCGGTGGTTAAACCAAAATTACACGTAACAAGGAGTACCTTGCTCGATACCAATTGAAAGTGCGTTATATCGACTAGAGGGGGTGAACAGGCGATTTTATGAATTCTTCAACGAGGAATTTGCGGTGAGGAAATTCCTTAGCGAAGAACTACTTGCAGCGGAATAAGTACTCGAGTAAGCATAAGAGAATGCGGGCATGGTCATCATGATGAAATGAAGACAAACAAAGAGTACGTAAAGCGTAAACACAGGATAGCACAAGATGAAGACAAACAGATCAAGAAATTGAACTGAGGAAATTGAGAAAGTCTTGATCAAAGTCTTCAAACACAGATATGAATGAACACTCAACACAAGAATGAGGAAATGAAAGAGTTGAGGAAATAGAACCAGTTAGGTTGGTGAAGACAATGATTTGGTAGACCAGTTCCAACTTTGTCTCGATTGTACATCCGTTGGAGCGGCTGAGTATTTAAACTCGAGGACACACAGTCCCGGACACCCAGTCGCTGAGCACACAGCTCAGGACACCAAGTCCTCACCGTATTCTCCTTGAACTAAGGTCACGCAGACCTTGTCCAATCACTCGTGGTAAGTCTTCAGGCGACTTCCAAACCTTCACAGACTTTGTCACTCGGCGATCCACAATTCCTCTTGGATGCTCTAGACCATGACGCCTAATGTCGGAAGAAGCACAGTCTTCAAAGGTAATAAGCGCGGATCCTCGTAGGATCAATTTCTTGATGATTCTCAATCACTTTGGGTTTGTAGGGGTTTGGTTTTTGGGTTTTCCTCACCGATGATTTTCGCTCAAAGTCCCGAGAGGATGGGTTGCTCTCAAATGACAAGTGTCAAGTTTCTCTCGAGCAGCCAACCAGCTAGTGGTTGTAGGGGCGGCTATTTATAGCCTAGGGAGCAGCCCGACATGGTAAGACATAAATTCCCTTCAATGATATGACCGTTAGGTGGATAAGATATTTTGGGACAGCTGGCGCAAGAAGACAAGAACGGTCGGAAATTTGACTCTCAAATTCCTCGTGGATATCATGTTCCTTCATCGTAGGCAATCCACACCGGCGAATTCCTAACTCCTCGGTCAGAACAAATTCCTCGTGAGCAGAAGAACTTCATCTCTCCTTTGAAGAAATTGACTGAATCAGTATGAGATTTCCAAAGGCTTCACTCGAAGGATTGGTAGGTGTAGGATTTTGAGTTGAGCATCACATGGAAACTTTTCATTAGAATTTCCTCGACCCCTTTAACAAAGACGGTGTTTACTATGACTCAAGAAAGAGAAAACGAAACTACAAAAACAAAAGTCTTCACGCTTCATGTTCCTCAAATGAATACCAAGTCTTCAAGGTCACACCAATTTCTTCACTTTCAAAGTCTTCGAATATCAAAGTCTTCAACAAGAACTTCATTTTTAGGGGTCGACTTTCACTGTAAATATCAAACTCCTCATAGACTTATAGACCTGTGTACACTCATAAACACATTACTCCCTTAGCCTATAAGTCTTCAATACACCAAAATCACTAAGGGGCACTAGATGCACTTACACCCGGCCCCGTGCCCGGCCGACCGACTCCTCCCTGCGCCCGTCAGCTCCCCGGCGCCGGCTGTTGCCTCGGGCTGGCCTCCCCTACTGCAGGGCAGACCTCTGCTCGCCGAACGGCCGGCTCCCAGCGCTGGGCCGCTGCCCGCTCCGGCTTGAGTGCCCGCCCGTGACCGGCCGTGTCCCGCTTTCCGCCGCCTCCGGCTTGCGACGGCCGGGTCCGCCCGCCTTCCCATAACCGGCGCCATTGCTGCCGCCTCCCGGACGCCGCCTGCTCCACCACCCGCCGCGTCCGGCTGCTTCCCGCGGGTTCGTAGGCCGGCTGGAGACGAGAAAAGAAAAAGAAGAAGCAGGGCTGGCTGAAAAAGGCAAAGAGTATAGTGCCTAGCCGGCTGTAAAGAAAAAAAAGAAAAAGAAGAGAAAGATTTCGGGTGCTGAAGAAAGAAAAACAAGAGAGAGAGAAAGAGAGAGGCCGGCTGGAAATTTATTGTCGGCTACCTACCTGGCTGGACACAAAGAAGAAATGTCCGTCCGGCTGTGTGGGGGAACAAAGAGAAAAAAAAGAAGAAACAATGTCCATCTATCCGTCCGCCTGCTTCATCACTTGGACGACCGGACGCGACCCGTCCTGCCTACCCGCCTCGCCGCCTGGCCGGCTGCGCCATGCCAACTCGGCTAAGCGTCCCCGCTTCCACCGTCACGGGACGGTCAGCTTGATCGGTTGGCCCCACTTCGAGCACCCGGAGGCTCAAGGCTACACCAATGGTGCCGGGCGTGCTCCATGAAGCGCCGAAGTCGTGCTACTGTCTTCGACGACCGCGACTGCACGAAAATCAATGTGAGCTCCTCACCCGCATATTTTTGCATCATGCAAGCACGAATAATCCCGAGCGATGCTCGGGGGCTATCTTCGCATTTCATTACAGTTGCATCACTGTTTACGCCCGGCCAGCCAGTAGTTGGCCCGGGCTGGCCGCTTTTCGAGACGTTTGTTCCAAGACGGCTTAGTAGCGTCATGCAGCATCAAAGGCTCACCCTTAGTCACAGACCGCAGAGCGGCTGTCCGGCTAGCAAGGGTGAACACTGGAGGCCACCCACGCGAAAAACGTCCGGGAAGAGAAACGCTTCAGGCGACCCGACCGTTTCCTTTACGAGTATCTGCTCGGTTGAATCTTCTCCCAGAGTCTGAGTATTGTACACTCCACTCCGCGGCCCACTCTCAGCCACAGACCGCAGAGTGGCTGTCCGGCTAGCAAGAGCACAAGCCAAAGAGGGGAGGGGACATGAAAAAGATAGAAGGGGGCTCGGACGAAACCGAGTCGGCACCCTCCGCATAGAACTTGCAATGCTAAAAGCAAACATTTGATATATCTTCATGGACTAACTTTGTCTTTTTCATAATCATTTCCATGAACACTCTCCAAAAAACCTCCGCGCAACTTTACCAAGTTGCCCGGAGGCTTGGGGGCTACTGTCGGAGTAATTGGACACGGATACCCCGAAGACGGCAAGAAAATATTTCAAGACATCGGGCTAGCAAAGCCTCATCCGACCGCCTGGCTGCTCTGCCGGCTCCTCGTCCGATCAGCTCTGCCACCAGCCGATCAAGGCTTACCGGTCTGCCGCAGCTTCGACCCGACACCGACGAGACGGCCATACTGCGACGTCATCTACAGTGTACTGGTCCCCTTGGCACTATTTTATAAAGTGCCCAGGGCACAAGCATGACATGCACCATGCCCCATACATGCCTAGGCTTGTAAGCTACCCAAGGTAGCTTACAACCAACGCCATGTCCCATGCCCACTCACCTAGCTTAGGAAATAAGCTAGCCATGCCTATAAAAGCACACATCCATCCATCCAGGGGGGATCCCCATGGACTCACACTCACACACACTCACGTATGAGCAGCCACATGCCATTCGACCACTAGAGCTTGCATGCTCATCCGGCCACCCGCATATATACGAGATCAGATGCACTTGGCACTGATCCCAAATATAGCTCCAGGAGCACTTTGTACTGCCCGACGTACACCCTAGATAGATACACTCAGACATGCAGAAGTAGGAGTATTATCTCTCCGGAGAGCTCGACTGGGTAAACCATCAAGCTGCTATTCGTGATACCCGCCTCCCGTCCTATTAGCAGCAGTCTTACCCTCACACTAAGCCCTTGTGGCATACGTCGTCTTGCACCCCCCCCCCCCGTGAGAATACCACGACACCATTTAGGTCATATTGGTGTAAAGCGCATGAAGAAACTCCATGCAGATGGACTTTTTGAATCATTTGATACTTGCGAACCACGCCTCATGGGCAAGATGACTAAAACTCCGTTCTCCGGGACAACGAGCGAGCTAATGACTTATTGGAAATAATATATACCGATGTATGCGGTCTGATGAGTGTTGAGGCACGCGGCGGGTATCGTTATTTTCTAACCTTCAAAGATGATTTGAGTAGGTATGGGTATATCTACTTAATGAAACACAAGTCTGAAACATTTGAAAAGTTCAAAGAATTTCAGAGTGAACTGGAGAATCATCGAGTTTCTACGATCTGATCGCGGAGGCGAATATTTGAGCTACGAGTTTGGCCTTCATTTAAAATAATGTGGAATTGTTTCACAACTCAGGCCACCTAGAACACCACAACGTAATGGTGTGTCTGAATGTCGTAACCGTACTTTATTAGATATAGTGCGATCTATTATGTCTCTTACCTATTTACCACTATAGTTTTGGGGTTATGAGGTAGAGACAGCCGCATTCACGTTAAATAGGGCACCGTCTAAATTTGTTGAGACGACATCGTATGAACTGTGGCTTGGCAAAAAACCTAAGCTGTCGTTTCTTAAAGTTTGGGGATGTGACACTTATGTCAAGAGGCTTCAACCTGATAAGCTCGAACCCACATCGGAGAAGTGCGTCTTCGTATGCTGATACGTCTCCAATGTATCTATAATTTTTTATTGTTCCATGCTATTATATTATCTGTTTTGGATGTTTAATGGGCTTTAATATGCTATTTTATATGATTTTTGGGACTAACCTAATAACCTAGAGCCTAGTGGCAGTTTCTGTTTTTTTCCTTGTTTTTGAGTTTTACAGAAAAGGAATACCAAACGAAGTCCAATTGACGTGCCAATTTTTGATGATTTTTTTATGGACCAAAAGAAGCCCCCCAGAGTAAAAGAGCTGGGTCAAAAGAGTCCCGAGCCGTCCACGAGGGTGTAGGGCGCGCCCTACCCCCTGGGCATGTCCTCCTATCTCGTGGACGACTCAGAGACCCCCCCTGACGTGAGACTGACGCCAAAAATTCCTATAAATACCCAAACCTCCAGAAATAACCTAGATCAGGAGTTCCGCCTCCGCAAGCCTCTGTAGCCACCAAAAACCAATTGGGACCCTGTTCCGGCACCCTGCCGGAGGGGGATCCATCGCCGGTGGCCATCTTCATCATCCCGACGCTCTCCATGATAAGGAGGGAATAGTTCACCCTCGGGGCTGAGGGTATGTACCAGTAGCTATGTGTTTGATCTCTCTCTCTATCGTGTTCTTGATTCGGCACCATCTTGATGTATCGCGAGCTTTGCTATTATAGTTGGATCTTATGATGTTTCTCCCCCTCTACTCTCTTGTAGTGGATTGATTTTTCCCTTTGAAGTTATCTTATCGGATTGAGTCTTTAAGGATTTGAGAACACTTGATGTATGTCTTGCATGTGCTTATCTCTGGTGACAATGGGATATTCACGTGATTTACTTGATGTATGTTTTGGTGATGAACTTGCGGGTTCAGTGACCTTGTGAACTTATGCATAGGGGTTGGCACACGTTTTCGTCTTGACTCTCCGGTAGAAACTTTGGGGCACTCTTTGAAGTTCTTTGTGTTGGTTGCATAGATGAATCTGAGATTGTGTGATGCATATCGTATAATCATACCCACGGATACTTGAGGTGACATTGGAGTATCTAGGTGACATTTGGGTTTTGGTTGATTTGTGTCTTAAGGTGTTGTTCTAGTACGAACTCTAGGATAGATCAAACGGAAAGAATAGCTTCGTGTTATTTTACTACGGACTCTTGAATAGATCGATCAGAAAGAATAACTTTGAGGTGGTTTCGTACCCTACAATAATCTCTTCGTTTGTTCTCTGCTATTAGTGACTTTAGTGACTCTTTGTTGCATGTTGAGGGATTGTTATATGATCCAATTATGTTATTATTGTTGGGAGAACTTGCACTAGTGAAAGTATGAACCTTAGGTCTTGTTTCCTAGCATTTTAATACCATTTACGCTCACTTTTACCACTTGCTACCTTGCTGTTTTTATAATTTCAGATTACAAAAACCTATATCTACCATCCATATTGCACTTGTATCACCGTCTCTTCGCCGAACTAGTGCACCTATACAATTTACCATTGTATTGGGTGTGTTGGTGACACAAGAGACTCTTTGTTATTTGGTTGCAGGGTTGTTTGTGAGAGACCATCTTCATCCTATGCCTCCCATGGATTGATAAACCTTAGGTCATCCACTTGAGGGAAATTTGCTACTGTCCTACAAACCTCTGCACTTTGAGGCCCAACAACGTCTACAAGAAGAATGTTGTGTAGTAGACATCATAGGCTACCCTAAGGAAACTATTGGGTACACCTTCTATCACATATCCGAAGGCAGGATCTTTGTTGCAAAGAATGGATCCTTTCTAGAGAAGGAGTTTCTCTCGAAAGAATTGAGTGGGAGGAAAGTAGAACTTGATGAGGTAATTTTACCTTCTCTCGAATTGGAAAGTAGCACATCACAGAAAATTGTTCCCGTGATGCCTATACCAACTAGAGAGGAAGCAAATGATGATGATCATGAAACTTTGGATCAAGTTACTACTGAACCTCGTAGGTCGACCAGAGCACGATCCGCACCAGAGTGGTATGGTATTCCTGTTCTGGAAGTTAGGTTATTAGACCATGGCGAACCTACGAACTATGAAGAAGCTATGATGAGCCCAGATTCTGATAAATGGCTTGAGGCCATGAAATCTGAGATAGGATCCATGTATGAGAACAAACTGTGGACTTTGGTGGACTTGCCCGATGATCGGCAAGCGATTGAGAAAAAATGGATCTTCAAGAAGAAGATTTACGCTGATGGTAATGTTACTATATACAAAGCTCGACTTGTCGCAAAAGTTTTTCGGCAAGTTCAAGGGGTTGACTACAATGAGACTTTCTCACCCGTAGCGATTCTTAAGTCTATCCGAATAATGTTAGCAATTGCTGCCTTTTATAATTATGAAATCTGGCAAGTGGACGTCAAAACTGCATTCCTTAATGGATTTCTCAAAGGAGAGTTGTATATGATGCAACCAGAAGGTTTTGTCGATCCTAAAGGTGCTAACAAAGTGTGCAAGCTCTAGCGATCCATCTATGGACTGGTGCAAGTATCTCGGAGTTGCAATATACGCTTTGATGAGGTGACCAAAGCATATGGTTTTATACAGACTTACGGTGAAGCATGTATTTACAAGAAAGTGAGTGGGAGCTTTGTAGAATTTCTGATATTATATGTAGATGACATATTGTTGATTGGAAATGATATAGAATTTCTGGATAGCATAAAATGATACTTGAATAAGAATTTTAATAAAAACCTCGGTGAAGTTGTGTATGTATTGAGCATCAAGATCTATAGGGATAGATTGAGACACTTATTAGGACTTTCACAAAGCACATACCTTGAAAAAGTTTTGAAGAAGTTCAAGGTCGGTCAAATAAAGGGTTCTTGCCTGTGTTGCAAGGTGTGAAGTTGAGTAAGACTCAAAACCCCACCACGGCAGAAGATAGAGAGAGAATGAAAGTCATTACCTATGCCTCAACCATAGGTTCTATAAAGTATGCCATGTTGTGTGTACCAGACCTGTTGTGTACCTTGCCATGAGTTTGCGAAGGGGGTACAATAGTGAGCCAGGAGTAGATCATTGGACAGCGATCAAAATTATCCTTAGTTGCCTAAGAAGGACTTATTTCACGGTTATGGAGGTGATAAAGAGTTTGTCGTAAAGGGTTACGTCGATGCAAGCTTTGACACCGATTCGGATGACTCCGAGTCTCGATCTGGATGCATATTGAAAGTGGGAGCAATTAGCTAGAGTAGCTCCATGCAGAGCATTGTAGACATGGAAATTTGTAAAATACATACGGATCTGAATGTGGCAGACCCGTTGACTACACTTCTCTCACAAGCAAAATATGCTCACACCTTAGTACTCTTTGGGTCTTAATCACATGGCGATGTGAACTAGATTATTGACTCTAGTAAACTCTTTGGGTGTTGGTCACATGGCGATGTGAACTATGGGTGTTAATCACATGGTGATGTGAACTAGATTATTGACTCTAGTACAAGTGGGAGACTGGAGGAAATACGCCCTAGAGGCAATAATAAAGTTGTTATTTTATATTTCCTTATTCGTGATAAAGGTCTATTATTCATGCTAGAATTGTATGAATGGAAACTGAAATACATGTGTGGATACATAAACAAATACCGTGTCCCTAGTGAGCCTCTATTAGACTAGATTGTTAATCAAAGATGGTTCAGGTTTCCTAACCATGGACATGTGTTGCCACTTGATAACGGATCACATTGATACGTCTCCGTCGTATCTACTTCTCCAAACACTTTTGCCCTTGTTTTGGACTCTAACTTGCATGATTTGAATGGAACTAACCCGGACTGACGATGTTTTCAGCAGAATTGCCATGATGTTGTTTTATGTGCAGAAAACAAAAGTTCTCGAAATGAGATGAATCTCCACGGAACATCTTAGAAAAAAAAATAAAAAATCCTCGCCAAAGATGAAGACCAGGGGGCCCACACCCTGTCCACGAGGATGGGGGGCGCCCCCCCAGGGCGCGCCCCCTACCTCATGGGCCCCCTAGAGACCTTCCGACACCAACTCCAAAGAAATCATCACGTTTTACGATACGGAGTCGCCGCCAAGCCCTAAAACCTCTCGGGAGGGCTGATCTGGAGTCCGTTCGGGGCTCCGGAGAGGGGAATTCGTCGCCGTCGTCATCATCAACCATCTTCCATCACCAATTTCATGATGCTCACCGCCGTGTGTGAGTAATTCCATCGTAGGCTTGCTGGACGGTGATGGGTTGGATGAGATCTATCATGTAATTGAGTTAGTTTTGTTAGGGTTTGATCCCTAGTATCCACTATGTTCTGAGATAGATGTTGCTATGACTTTGCTATGCTAAATGCTTGTCACTAGGGCCCGAGTGCCATGATTTCAGATCTGAACCTATTATGTTTTCATGAATATATGTGAGTTCTTGATCCTATCTTGCAAGTCTATAGTCACCTACTATGTGTTATGATCCGCAACCCCAAGTGACAATAATCGGGACCACTCTCGGTGATGACCATAGTTTGAGGAGTTCATGTATTCACTATGTGCTAATGCTTTGTTAGGTTCTCTATTAAAAGGAGGCCTTAATATCCCTTAGTTTGCATTAGGACCCCGCTGCCACGGGAGGGTAGGACAAAAGATGTCATGCAAGTTCTTTTCCATAAGCACGTATGACTATATTCGGAACCAATGCCTACATTACATTGATGAATTGGAGCTAGTTCTATGTCACCCTATGTTATGACTGTTACACGATGAACCGCATCCGGCATAATTATCCATCACCGATCCAATGCCTACGAGCTTTCCATATACTGGTTTACATTTATTTACTTTCCCATTGCTATTGTTACAATCACTACAAAATACCAAAAATATTACTTTTGCTTTCGTTACTCTTTTGTTACCGTTACCACTACTATCATATTACTTTGCTACTAAATACCTTGCTGCAGATATTAAGTTATCCAGGTGTGGCTGAATTGACAACTCAGTTGCTAATACTTGAGAATATTCTTTGGCTCCCCTTGTGTCGAATCAATAAATTTGGATTGAATACTCTACCCTCGAAAGTTGTTGCGATCCCCTACACTTGTGGGTTATCAAGAACAATTTCTGGCGCCGTTGCCGGGGAGCATAGCTCTATTCTTTGAGTTACTTGGGATTTATATCTGCTGGACACTATGAAGAACTTGAAAGACGAGAAGACAAAAATTTATCCCTCAACTACGAGGGGAGGTAAGGAACTGCCATCTAGCTCTGCACTTGATTCACCTTCTGTTATGAGTAAGCTTGCGACACCTAAACCTGCTTCTGCTATTCGTTCTGATATGTCGCATGTTATTGCTAATGCCACTTCTGCTATGCATGATACTTATGATGAAACTACTTCTATGCTTGATACTGATGTGCCCCTTAGTAAATTTCTCGATGAACAAATTGCTAGGGCTAGAGAGAAAGAAATTATTGAATCTGATAATATTGATGAAAGTGATGATGAGGATAGGCCTGTTATTCCTGAAGGTTATATTTTTGATAAAGAGGCTTCTGCTGCTATTTTTGCTTGCAACGATAACGATGAGCTTAGAAGGTTAATAGCTAAATGGAACAAGGAATCTCTTAGAGATAGAATGAGGCCTGACCTTGCTTTTGCTACTTCACCTATTTGTGTTCCCGATAAGGATTATGAATTCTCTGTTGATCCTGATATAATTACTTTGGTCGAATCTGATCCTTTTCATGGTTATGAATATGAAACTGTTGTGGCACATCTTACTAAATTAAATGATATAGCCACCCTATTCACTAATGATGAGAGATCTCGCTACTTTTATATTCTTAAAATATTTCCGTTCTCATTAAAGGGTGATGCTAAGATATGGTTTAATTCTCTTGATCCTGGTTGTGTGCGTAGTCCCCATGATATGATTTATTACTTCTCTGCTAAATATTTCCCTGCTCATAAGAAACAAGCTGCTTTAAAGGAAATATATAACTTTGTGCAAATTGAAGAAGAGAGTCTCCCACAAGCTTGGGGAGGCTTCTCAAGTTACTTAATGCTTTGCTCGATCATCCTCTTAAGAAAAATGAAATACTTGATATCTTTTATAATGGACTAACCGATGCTTCCAGAGATTACCTGGATAGTTGTGTTGGTTCTCTTTTCAGGGAAAGAACACCGGATGAAGCTAAAATTTTATTGAATAATATGTTGACAAATGAAAATAATTGGGCACCTCCTGAGCCAGCTCCTGCTCCAATTACTGAGCCAATTCCTAAACCCACTCCGAAGAAGAGAGGTGTTCTATTTCTCAGTCCTGAAGATATGCAAGAGGCATAGAAATCTATGAAAGAAAAAGGTATTAAAGCTGAAGACGTTAAGAATTTACCTCCTATTGAAGAAATACATGGTCTTAACCTACCGCCTGTTGGAGAAACATATGATCTTGATCCATTACCTATTGAAGAACCTCCTGGTCCCGATAACCCGACACAGGTAGTAAAGGTAAATTCTCTCTATAGATATGATAAAGCTGAAGTCCCTCCTACTAAAATTGCTAGTCGATTGCTTGGATGAGTTTGATAACTTTATGTTTAAGCAAGAAGACTTCAATGCTTATTTTGGTAGACAATTAAAACAAAATGCTTATATGATAAAACACTTGGGTGATTATATGGCTAATATTAGAGGTGAACTTAAACTTGTTAGCGAGCATGCTTCTATGGTCACCACTCAAGAAGAACAAGTACTTAAAGCTCAAAATGATTTTCTCAATGAAATGAATAGTAAGAAAAATGATTATGTTGTTAGAGTGGCTACTAGAACTGGTAGAATGACTCAGGAACCTTTGTATCCTGAAGGCCACCCTAAGAGAATTGAGAAATATTCTCAGAGAAATAATATTGATGTACCTAGTTCTTCTAAAAGGAAGAAAAAGAAAAATGATAGAACTTTGCAAACTTCTAGTGAACCTATTGCTGAACCACCTGAGAATCCAAACGATATATCTATGTCTGATGCTGAAACACAATCTGGTAATGAACATGAACCTAGTGAAAATGTTATCGATGATGTTCATGATGATGCTCAACCTAGTAATGATAATGATGTAGAAGTTGAACGTGCTGTTGATCTTGATAAACCACAATCAAAGAAACAACGTTATGATAAGAGAGACTTTGTTGCTAGGAAACATGATAAAGAAAGAGAACCATGGGTTCAGAAACCCATGCCGTTTCCTCCCAAACCATCCAAGAAAAAGGATGATGAGGATTTTGAGCGCTTTGCTGAAATGATTAGACCTATATTTTTGCGTATGCGATTGACTGATATGCTCAAAATTAATCCTTATGCTAAATATATGAAAGATATTGTCACTAATAAAAGAAAGATACCGGAAGCTGAAATTTCCACCATGCTTGCTAATTACACTTTTAAGGGTGGAATACCAAAGAAACTTGGAGATACAGGAGTACCTACTATACCATGCTCCATTAAAAGAAATTATGTTAAAACTGCTTTATGTGATCTTGGAGCCGGTGTTAGTGCTATGCCTCTCTCTTTATATCGTAGACTTGATTTGAATAAGTTGACACCTACTGAAATATCTTTGCAAATGGCTAATAAATCAACTGCTATACAACGGTATTTGTGAGGATGTGCCTGTTGTGGTTGCAGACGTTACTATTTTAACGGACTTTGTTATTCTTGATATTCCCAAGGACGATAGTATGTCTATTATTCTTGGAAGACCTTTTTTGAATAGTGCAGGGGCTGTTATTGGTTGCAACAAAGGCAATGTCACTTTTCATGTTAATGGTAATGAGCACACGGTACACTTTCCGAGGAAACAACCTCAAGTTCATAGTATCAACCCTATTGGAAAAATTCCATCGATTATTTTTGGAGGTTTTGAATTTCCTCTTCCTACTGTCAAGAAGAAATATGATATTCTTATTATTTGGATGTGCATATCCCCGTTGAGGTAACATAGTGTTATTCGAAATTTCTCCGGTTCCATGTTAATCGGAATGAGTTTGTTAACAAGACCTGATCAACCTTGTTAGTGGATTCTTTTTTATGAGCATGAGATGGATGAAACTAGAAGCACAAACTTCTGTACCCTCTTTATACTTTCTATTATTTAGTTGAAATAAAGTAAAAATAGTATTTTCTGTCTGTTTCCTGATTTATCCGTGCAATATAAAAATACCTCAAAAATAAAAGTCCTCCAAATGCCATGCCAATTTAATATGATTTTTTCGGGAATATTTGAGGATTTAGGGTACTGAAATCACCCTTGAGGGGAGCTGCCACACAGCCACGAGGGTGAGGGCGCGCCTACCCCCTGTGCGCGCCCCCTGCCTCGTGGGCCCATGGTGGCCCTCCTCCACTTATTACTGCACCCATCCTCTTCTTCTTCCTTCCACAAACCCGAATAACCAGCTCAAGCACGAGATCTAGCTCACTTTGCTGCGATTTTTGATCTCCTTGCTCAAAGCACCTCTTGCAAAACTGCTTGGGGGAGATTGTTCCTTGGTATGTGACTCCTCCATTGGTCCAATTAGTTTTTGTTCTAGTGGTTTATTCATTGCAAATTTGTGCTGCATAGGTGACCATGTTCTTGAGCTTACATGTCAACTTTATATGGTTCCAAGTAGTTCTAATGCTTGATATAGGCTCTAGGCACTTGTATGAGTAGTTGCTATCAATTTTATTGAAGTTGGTTCACTTTTGTTTGAAGTTACTAAAAATTTCAGAATATTTCAGAAAATAATGAAGAGACTTTTGAGGGGCTCATCGAGTCAAGCTCGAAGGAAAAACAAAATGAAGAAGCACAGAGGCCCAAATATAATTTGCCTCGTACCGCAGAGGTCCGGCCGTGTGAATGGCCTTCCGATGACTTCTTGAGACGAGCAGGGATTTATGAGGATTTCTATTCTTTAGTTGAGAATGCCGGCATCACCGACTTCCTCCGCGACCAACATCATCAGTATCTCTTACTCACAAATACTTTTGTGCAAAACTTCTACTTTTTCCCGAAGGAATCACCTCCTTCAGTAGAGTTTCATTTATATGACGTTGTTAAGAAGATGCCATTAGCTGAATTTTGCAAGGTTTGCGAAATACGCTCTGAGGGTACCTTAGATGAACTACACCATAATGAAGTGGAAGCATTTATTAACACTATCACTGTGGGAGAAACTAGGAAGGTTTCTGATGCAAGAATCACTAGCATACATTTTCATGTTTTACGCTACTTTGCCATATTTGCTAGTCGTTGCTTGATTCGTCGTGGAAACTGTGGAAACCTTAGTGTTCCTGATATTATTATTTTGTTCCATGGTTTATACCGCGATAACACTGTCAATATGGGCGGAATTGTTGCTAGACGGTTAAGTCTGAACCGTACTAAGGGCCCCATCTTTGGAGGCATTTATGCTTCGTGCCTAGCTGCATATTTTAACATACCTATTAGGCATTATGAGAAAGAAGAAAAATTGCTGCCTAATGCTTATCTAGATTATAAGAGTATGCTAGCGCATGATTTTATCGTTAAGAGTCGTGAAGGGGAGCTCAAATATAAATTGTACTTTCATAAACATCATCCTGAGACTATTACCTTGCCTGCTCCTTCCTTGTTTAATTTTGAAGGACCATATCTCGTTACATGGGCTGCCGTTCAAGCTTACCGAAATCCTTCACCAGCCCCGGAACCGGAACCACAAGATGAGCCTCCACAACAATCTATTTATTCTTGGGATCCGGAGATGGCTGCCAGCCAATGGCAGTCAGAGTCTTCTTCATCATAGTACGACTCCGGCTATTCTTCGTCTCAGTACGACCCCAGCTATACCTACGGGTATCTGCCAGGTCATCCCTGGCCATGAACCAACTTAGGCCAAAAGCCTAAGCTTGGGGGAGTACATATTTCTCACTGACATTACACTTATGTTCACACGCACTCATTGCTAGATGTCGGTGCTCATACTCTTTCACTGTAATATCCATGTTAGTTTATTTTCTTTTTCCTGCTTTCTTCTTGGGTGTTTGTTAAACCTTAAGAAAAACCAAAAAAAATTAGTAGTAGTTTACTTTTCTTGCTATAGTAGTAATAATTAAAAAGAAACCCAAAAATATATTTCCCGTCCTTCTTTTGCTTGTTGGGAGCTTTCCCGTGTAAATAGTTTTATTTCTTTTCTTTTCTTTGGGGGTCGATAGGAGAAGACTATGATTAAATTGTTGAAGTGGCTCTTATATGCATTATTGTTGATTTAACAAAGAGCCCATATTACCTTGTCTTCTCCTGTTTATTGAATGCTCGCAGATTCCAGCTTAGTCCAATGCACATGCACTCTTATTATTATTCACATCGTTCGGTCGTGCAAGTGAAAGGCAATTATGACGATATATGATGGACTGACTGAGATGAGAAAAGCTGGTATGAACTCAACCTCTCTTGCTTTTGTAAATATGATGAGTTCATCATTCTTGATTCAGCTTATTATGGATAAACATGTTTGCAATGACAATTAGAGATCATAGTTGCTCGTGCCATGCTTGATTAGCTATGAGTTATAATGGTTTACCTTGCGTGCCAACATGTTATTGAAATGGTTGTGATATGGTATGATGGGGTGGTATCCTCCTTTGAATGATTTAAGTGACTTGACTTGGCACATTTTCGCACATGTAGTTGAAACAAATCAACATAGCCTTCACGATATTTATGTTCATGGTGGATTATATCCTACTCATGCTTGCATCCAATGTTTATTAATTTTAATGCACGTACATGCCTGTTGTCGCTCTCTAGTTGGTCGCTTCCCAGTCTTTTGCTAGCCTTCACTTGTACTAAGCGGGAATACTGCTTGTGCATCCAATCCCTTAAACCCCAAAGTTATTCCAGATGAGTCCACTATACCTTCCTATATGCGGTATCTACCTGCCGTTCCAAAGTAAATTTGTATGTGCCAAACTCTAAACCTTCAAATAAACATTCATTTTGTATGCTCGAATAGCTCATGTATCAACTAAGGTTGCCCTTATCTTCCATGTTAGGCGGGTTATTCTCAAGAGGAGTGGACTCCGCTCCTCACTCACGAGAAAATGGCTGGTCAACGGGATGCCCATTCCCATGCTTTATGCAAACTAAATCAAAATAATTGCAAACAAAACTCCCCCTGGGACCTGATGTTAGTTGGAGGCACTCGTTGTTTCGAGCAAGCCATGGATTGATGCTTGTTGGTGGAGGGGGAGTATAAAATTTACCATTCTGTTTGGGAACCGCCTATAATGTGTGTAGCATAAAGATATCGCCATCTCTTAGTTGTTATGTTGACAATGAAAATATACCGCTCAAAATATTATTTATCTCTATTTCAAAACCGAGCTCTGGCACCTCTACAAATCCCTGCTTCCCTCTGCGAAGGGCTTATCTATTTACTTTTATGTTGAGTCATCACACTCTTATTAAGAGCACTAGCTGGAGAGCGCAGCTGTCATTTGCATCCATTACTATTAATTTATATTGGGTATGACTATGATTGGATCTCTTTTACCATGAATTACAATGTCTAGTCAGTCCTTGATCTTTGAAGGTGCTCTGCATTTATGTTTTGTGGTCTCAGAAAGGGCTAGCGAGATACCATCTTGTTATATCATATTATGATTGTTTTGAGAAAGTGTTGTCATATGAGATTTATTATTATGGCTCGCTAGTTGATTATGCTATTGATATGAGTAATCATGAGACCTGAGAATTATTGCAAATGTGGTTAGTTATGATATTTGCAGAAAACTTGAATGCTGGCTTGATATATTTACAACAACAAGAGCAAACAGACTTTGTAAAAGTTTTTCTTTCTCTTTTAGTTTATCAACTGGATTGCTTGAGGACAAGCAAGTGTTTAAGCTTGGGGGAGTTGATACGTCTCCGTGGTATCTACTTTTCCAAACACTTTTGCCCTTGTTTTGGACTCTAACTTGCATGATTTGAATGGAACTAACCCTGATTGACGATGTTTTCAGCAGAATTGCCATGATGTTGTTTTATGTGCAGAAAACAAAAGTTCTCGGAATGACCTGAAACTCTACGGAACATCTTATAAAAAATAATAATAATCCTCGCCAAAGATGAAGACCAGGGGGCCCACACCCTATCCACGAGGGTGCCCCCCCCTAGGGCGCGCCCCCCTACCTCGTGGGCCCCCTGGAGACCTTCCGACGCCAACTCCAACTCTATATATTTGCTTTCGGGGAGAAAAAATAAAGGAGAAGAAATCATCGCGTTTTACGATACGGAGCCGCCGCCAAGCCCTAAAACCTCTCGGGAGGGCTGATCTGGAGTCCATTCGGGGCTCCGGAGAGGGGAATTCGTCGTCGTCGTCATCATCAACCATCCTCCATCACCAATTTCATTATGCTCACCGCCGTGCGTGAGTAATTCCATCGTAAGCTTGTTGGACTGGGATGGGTTGGATGAGATCTATCATGTAATCGAGTTAGTTTTGTTAGGGTTTGATCCCTAGTATCCACTATGTTCTGAGATTGATGTTGCTATGACTTTGCTATGCTTAATGCTTGTCACTAGGGCCCGAGTGCCATGATTTCAGATCTGAACCTATTATGTTTTCATGAATATATGTGAGCTCTTGATCCTATCTTGCAAGTCTATAGTCACCTACTATGTGTTATGATCCGCAACCCCAGTGACAATAATCGGGACCACTCCGGTGATGACCATAGTTTGAGGAGTTCATGTATTCACTATGTGCTAATGCTTTGTTCTGGTTCTCTATTAAAAGGAGGCCTTAATATCCCTTAGTTTCCATTAGGACCCGCTGCCACGGGAGGGTAGGACAAAAGATGTCATGCAAGTTCTTTTCCATAAGCACGTATGACTATATTCGAATACATGCCTACATTACATTGATGAATTGGAGCTAGTTCTATGTCACCCTATGTTATGACTGTTACATGATGAACCGCATCCGGCATAATTATCCATCACCGATCCAATGCCTACGAGCTTTCCATATACTGGTTTACGTTTATTTACTTTCCCATTGCTATTGTTACAATCACTACAAAATACCAAAAATATTACTTTTGCTTTCATTACTCTTTTGTTACCGTTACCACTACTATCATATTACTTTGCTACTAAATACCTTGCTGCAGATATTAAGTTATCCAGGTGTGGCTGAATTGACAACTCAGTTGCTAATACTTGAGAATATTCTTTGGCTCCCCTTGTGTCGAATCTATAAATTTGGGTAGAATACTCTACCCTCAAAAGCTGTTGCGGTCCCCTACACTTGTGGGTTATCACACATCATTAGAAGAATGATGTGATGGACAAGACCCATCCGTCAGCTAAGCATATGATCGTTCGGTTTATTGCTACTGCTTTCTTAATGTCAAATACATATTCCTTCGACCATGAGATCATGCAACTCCCGGCTACCGAAGGAATACCTTGTGTGCTATCGAACATCACAACGTAACTGGGTGCTCATAAAGATGCTCTAAGGGTATCTCCAAAGGTGTCTGTTGATTTTGCATGGATCGAGATTGGGATTTTTTTGCTCCGTGTATCAGAGAGGTATCTCTGGGCCCTCTCGGTAATATACATCACAAGAGGCTTGCAAGCAAAGTGACTAAGGAGTTGGTTACGAGATGATGTATTATGGAATGAGTAAAGTGTTGGATTTCGGGTTCCAGCAGACCCTTGAGGTTCGAACACTGGGGTGCGCGCGGAGATCTTTCCCCTACCATCTCATGCGTGAATGGTTAGCGAGGGATCTAAACTACGAACGATGAACAACACAAGAGACACGAGGTTTATACTGGTTCGGGCCACCGATGTGGTGTAATACCCTACTCCAGTGTGTGGTGTGGTGGATAGCCTCAGGGGCTGATGATGAACAATATAAAGGGGAGAACAGCCTCGCGAGGGCTGTTCTTGAGCTAGTGCGATGAACTGCTTGGGTGAGTTCGATCGCCTCTCTCTCTCTCTCTCTCTCTCTCTCTCTCTGCTAGGGCTTTTTCGATTCGTTGTTCGTCCCTCTACTCTGTGGTGGCTACCTCTATTTATAGTGGGAGGCCCTGGGCCTCTTCCCAATTAATGAATGGGAAGGGCGCCAACAATTGGCCATTTTGAAGGGGAACATCTAGTACACTTATCCTGACTAAAGTTGGTCTTCGGCTTCCAAAGGCTTTGACGGTGACGCCGTCCTGGGCTCCACGATGACCTCCTTCCTGCCGCTCTGTGGGTCTTGGTCTTGTTGCACCGAAGCGGCAACATTTGCCTGATGCCTTGGCCTGTGCTTGCCTCCCTTGGACCAAAGGGGAAATGAGGATACTACGTAGGCCGGCGCCCGCCTGGCCTCGACCGTCACAGCTTGCGTCACGGGGCACCCTCGTGACATACCCTGCCTTGATCTCTCTGCCTCCTCACGAGCCTGCCTGACGAGGCTGCTCCTGAGGAAGGTTCCTGTCGTCCGCCCCGCGAGGCTTGGCCCCTCGCGAGGGTCTTGAGCTTGAGCTGATGAAGCTGGGCCGCGCTGGGCCCCACTTGAGCCACATCGCAGGCCGCAAGCAGGCAAGTCTGGGGACCCCCGTTCCCAGAACGCCGACAGTAGCCCCCGGGCCCAGGGCGCGCCCGGACTTGGCTTAGCAGAGAAGCGAAGGGGCAAGTGCGAAGCGCTGCGGGTCCCAACAGCCTGTGGCCTTGGGCACCGCGTGGCGATTGATTGGTCGTGGGCGTCTCCGCTTCCCCACGACGCCTCGGCAATCGCACGACTTGATAAGTCCCTGCGCGCAGAAATGGGTCATGATTACCTACGATCGTGGAGGCCGGTGTCGGTGTCAAAACCGGCGGATCTCGGGTAGGGGGTCCTGAACTATGCGTCTAGGCTGATGGTAACAAGAGACAAGGGACACGATGTTTTTACCCAGGTTCGGGCCCTCTCGATGGAGGTAAAACCCTACTCCTGCTTGATTAATATTGATGATATGGGTAGTACAAGAGTAGATCTACCACGAGATCGAGAGGCTAAACCCTAGAAGCTAGCCTATGGTATGATTGTTGTTAGTCCTATGGACTAAAACCCTCCGGTTTATATAGACACGGAGAGGGCTAGGGTTACACAGTCGGTTACAATGGGAGGAGATCTATATATCCGTATCTCAAGCTTGCCTTCCACGCCAAGGAAAGTCCCATCCGCACGGGACGAAGTCTTCAATCTTGTATCTTCATAGCCCAGGAGTCCGCCAAAGCGTTATAGTCCGCCATCCGGACACCCCTAATCCAGGACTCCTCGGTGGCCTCGAACCAGGCTTCAATGACGACGAGTCCAGCCGGTAGCAGATTGTCTTCGGCATTGCAAGGCGGGTTCCTCCTCCGGATACTTCATAGAAGATGTTGAACACAAGGATAGTGTCCGGCTCTGCAAAATAAGTTCCACATACCATCGTAGAGAGAATAATATTTGCACAAATCTAATCTGCTGACGTATTCCATAGCATGACATCACGCCACAACCAAGTCTTTATTCGAATCGTTTTACTGTCCCACCTCAGCGCGTTTATCGAGGCGGGTTCCTTGGCACGTCTTGTTGAAGCAGAGATCGTGTCCCCTTATTCCGGGATTCTCATTAATACGGGCGCGGGTAACCCAATCATGCCCGTTGGTATGTCTCCTCAATCGAAGGTGAGTCCCAAACGGTCACGGGGATGGCTCTTGGTATTCAACCTCTTTATAAAGAGACCAAGGCTCGACTCCTTTCTTTCAATCTCAATCGAATCCGCCTCTCGCCTCGAGTTCCAACACCCAAAGCTCCAGATTCAGGCGCTTCGAACCTTCGATGATGTCCGGCTCCGACCTTCAAGGCCGGTGGATGCCTTCCTCCGTTACGGAAGAAGACGTGCTAAAGCTAAGAGATGCCAGGTATCTAACCGGCGAAATCTCGCATAGGCTGCCTGCTCAAAGGCAGGTTATCCCCACTCCCAAGCCTGGTGAGAGCGTGGTGTTCGCATCTCACTTCCTTCGGGGGCTTGGTTTCCCGACGGACCCCTTCGTGAGGGGGCTCATGTTTTATTACGGACTGGAATTTCACGACTTGGCTCCGGAGTCCATCCTCCACATCTCATCGTTCATTGTCGTGTGTGAAGCCTTCCTCCTTATTACTTCTCACTTTGGATTGTGGCTTAAGACCTTCAAAGTAGAGCCGAAGATGATCGAGGGGCAGCACGCAGGGTGCGGAGGTGTTGTCATAAGCAAGAATGCTGACGCTCCATGGCCCGAGGGCTCTTTTCAAGAGGAGTTCAGCTTATGGCTACGAGTGGTTTTATATCACAGCTCGGGGGCACCAAGTGGGTGGCGCCACCTGCCTTTCGCTCGGGTCCCCACCACAGCTAAGCGTCATGGGTCAATAGAGGGTTTAGCGGGGGCCGTCCAAGGACGTGCCCTTGTTGCAGGGCCGCATTCGAGACCTCCTAGAGAGAGAGATCAATCTGGTCGTAGTGACGCAGGTCATGTTGATTCGTCGCACCTTGCCCTGCAAACGTCGCCCTCTCCGCCTGTGGGAGTTTAATACGGAGGGACCACGAGCTCTCCAACATTTTACGGGCGCGACGCCCATGGAGATGTACAAATTGTTCTTCGGATCACAAGCAATGTGTCCGGACTCGATCGAGGACGCAGGTCTGAGCTGCAATCGCCTTGGATACTCAAGTAAGTAGCCTGCACTCTGCCCACACTATTCATATATTTATCATAAAATTGCCCTTAAAAGAGATGTCCCTTAAACAGGAGTGGATAAGCGAAAGCAAAGCTAATCAGTGTCCGGCCCCCTCCACGAGACCATGCCGATCCCGTGTTAACCAGATCTTTGGAGGTTGCGCCTTTGGAAGAAGGCGAAGGGGAACAAGGAAGCTACCGCCTCCCGAAGGAGGCTGTCGGGAAAGGAGGAATCGAGAATTCCTCTATCCGGGGAAGAAGAGGACCGCCTCACGAAGACCCGGAGACCATGGTCCCCAAAGCGGGGAAGAAATCTTCGTTAGAGGGTCCTGCTGGGGAATGCCTCGGCCGCACTGTGCCCCAAGGGATCAGCCCTCCACCGAGCCGTAAGTAGAGAGGGAGTTTTGAAATAAGAGACATCCCTGTTCTATTTCGAGGAAGATAACCGAAAATTTACCTTGTAGTTCGGATCTCAGCCCTTCTCGAAAGCTCATCTTCGAGGATCTTCGTCCGGAGATGATGGAGAGCGGAACGCCTCCCCCTGCCGGACCGCCTTGCGAGGCGGGCGACCCTGAGGTGTCGTCACGGAGGGTTTCTCCGAATCCGGCAGGGTTGGAAGGCAATCGTATGGCCCCCCAAGGTCCTCCGCGTCCGTCCTTCGAAAAAGGCCATCGGACGAGTCCGGCACCGTCCGATCTCTTGTGATCCGAGGGGCTGAAGGATCTGCTTTCGAGGCGGCGTCATCTCGAGAAGAACACCGTGCGTTGATGGGTACGGTGATTGAAAGGATTTCATCCGCGGAGAGCGGGTTGTATGAGGCCGTCAGGAGTTTACTGACAGGTTTTGTGGTACGCGAAATGATGTGCCTTTTGACAGTTCCGCATATATAAGATGCGCCCTGTGTAGATAGTAGCCCCTGAGACTCGGTGTGTTGTAAAAAATTACGGCGCGCCGAGGATCATAACCCCAGGTATAATATCTCGCCCTTCGTATGTAGGTGGAGAAGTGTTCGGTGGCTAGCCGGACTGGTTTATTTGCCGAGCTAAAGCGGCAACTTGACGTGGCAGATGCCGACATGGCACTTGTCAACAAGCGGCTTGACGAGGCACAAGGTATGTAATTTCTCCGAAGACACCTGGTAAGAGGAGCTTGATGCCCGTATCTTACAACATGTGTGCTTGATGCAGATGGTGCCGCTGCCATGGAGAACCTTCGGGCGGAACTTGCCCGAGCCAAGGAGCGAGCCAGGAAAAGCGATGCGGCTGCCTCAAAGGCGGCTGAAGAGCTGAAAGCCGAACAGGCTGCTCACTGCCGAAGCAAGAAGGAAATGGCCGAGATGGCTGTGAAGTTGAAGAATGTTGCCGACCGTTGCAAGATTCTTGAAAAAGAAGATCGGGCGGAACAGAAGGACCTGAAGAAGGCCACTACCGAGGCCAAGGATGCTCGCTCTGCGATGAGAGCTATGAAAGAGGAGCTACGTCAGGCCGGAGATATCGCGGCTGGAAACCCTTTATGCTGCGGATGAAGTTCGGGGATCCTAAATATGCTCCATTGGACCGGCTGTGGAGTGCGGCGAACACTTATCTGGACTTGGCGACGAGTGCCGCGGACGCGGCCGAACATTTCCGAGATCAAAAGGATCACGAAGTGGAAAAGCATTTTTGGTCGCAGTTCCACAATCCAGAGCACCCACTTCCATTAACCGATCGTTTGGCCGCATGGGCGGAGCTGAATAGGTTATCCGGACTCGCCATGAAGTATGTCGTGAGTCATCTGTGGCCGGAAAGGCCCGAGCCGAAGAGTTATTTTAGCTTGGTGCAACAGTTCCTTGGTGCGGTGCCGCATATCAATGCAATGAAAAGGTCAGCGTGCATAGAAGGTGCGTGGAGTCTCTTGCCCGTGTCAAGACATACTGGGCGGAGATGAAGGCCGTCGCTGTTGCATCCCAAGATTCGGACGGGAGCCGAGTACCTGCCGAGCACTATTTTCAGGAAGTTCTGCAGGGCGCTCGTTTAATAGAGACGCAGTGCTCGAAGGATATTATGTTCGAATAACATATATTAGTGTAAAACAATGTTTCGGGGGAATATAAAAGCTTTTTATACTTGTGCCTTCAAGAATTAAGATACCTCATGTGCGGCCGTTAATGTATATGTATATATAACCTGAAAGAAGGCAGTCTTCGGCTTCAGCCCCCACGCATATAATGTGGGGGTGTTATAAAAGCGCATTTTCACACTTGATCCAACGTCTTGGTCCTATTAAGGAGGTGATAAGCGCAGCCAACTAGGCAACCGGACTATAATGCTTTATCACTTTCACTTAGCCATAGGAGTTTGACGGTGGGGCTACTATATAGCCCCTAGGGGCACCGCTCACCCAATTGGGCACGCGTGTGTGCCTGGCCTGGAAACGGCCCTTCGTTAATGCGGAGGAATCTAAAGATTCGGACGGGTCATCGAGTCGTTGACCAGTCTCACGCTATATCATGATAGTCAGTTTTGACTTTCTCTCGAGGTGCTCGCTTTGGCGAACCGGGGCACAATCGCAGATAGTTCTCCTGGTGCCGCCTTAGCCGATAGAGCGGAACGTAAAGGCAGCAAAACACGAGGCCGGGCAAACCCAACATTTGACCAAAGACATGATTCGGAGCTGATGCATATAAGGCCAAACTTCATGACGCCGAACACTCCCTAAGGTATTCGGTCTTTATGAAAGCGGGCTGAACAACGCCCTTGGTAATAAGCCCACGGTGTCCAGTGCAGCAAGATTCTCGACGTGGCCACATGCCAAGACGCCAGCCTCCTCATCGGTTTTATCACGAAACCGGGGGATGTGTATCAACAAGAGACAGTAAAAAGGTTTACGCAGGGTCTTAATCTAAAAAGAATCCTTGGAACGGGTCCCTGCTGCACGTCTGCGCCTGTGTCTCCGTTGTGCCGTATCCTGGACGGGTGTAGCACGGTGTTCATCTGTAAAAGAGAGGAACTTAGTTGAAAAAGATCGTGCGAAAATGTACGTTATATTAAATAAACAAAGTATAATTCAAAAATGAATAAAATTGAGCTTTATTGTCTCTTCTTTGTACATGCGTGGAGCCCCTTGTGCGGGGTATGCGGCTAGTAAGCCCTTATGCGTTACGCGGACTCGTCTAGCCATGTCCGGGTCTGAACGACCTGTTTAGGTGCTTTGATTAGTGAAGCGGTTTAGTGTGTGGCTGTCAAGGCAGCCGCTGATCTTCCGCTCGAGGAACACTCGATATTTCCCTTTAATGAGATGATGCCTCGCGGACCGGGCATTTTAAGTGTAAGAGATGCATAATGCGGTATTGCGTTAAAGCGAGCGAAAGCTTCGCGTCCCAATAGTGCTTTATAGCTACTTGTAAATGGGGCGATGTGGAAAGTTAGCTTTTCGCGGCGGAAGTTGTCGGGGGAGCCGAACATAACTTCTAGAAGGAGAGCCCGTACAATGGGCATATGGGCCTGGTGTTACCCCTTGAAAGGAAGTGTTGCTATGGCAAATTTTTGTTGGGTCTATCCCCATTTTGTGGATTGTATCCTGATATAGCAGGTTTAGATCACTGCCGCCGTCCATTAGGACTTGTGTAAAGTGGAGTCCGTCAATTACCGGATCTAATATCAAGGCAGTCCACCCTGCATTTCGGATACTTCTAGAGTAATCTTGATGGTCGAAGGTGATTGGTTTTAACAACCCGATGGCGGGACTCCTCAGGATAGGCCGTATGGCGCATATCTCTATAGGTGCCACTCTGTTTTCCCTTTTTTCACTTGAAGTGAGTTCACTGTTTTGACTTCTTGTGGGAAATTCTTTTATTTTTCGGTGCTCTACTTGTGGGGTTCGTCATCGTCCTCGCTTGGTGTGTCGAGCCCCTTGTGTTCGGTGTGTTGAGTTTGCGGATTGCTTGAAGACCCAACAATCTCTGTGGGTATGGTTTGCGAGCTTCCAGTATCGTGGATTTGGCATATCTTGTCCAAGATTTTGTTTAGGTTAGATAGCTCATCCCTGTTATCCTTGAGGGGCAGCTTTTTACGATTCTGCCGAGAGCTTTTGAATCTGGCGTTGGTATCGTGCTCTTCGGGCTGTTTCCCTTGGTCCGGCGCAGGTCCTTGCTGCGTCGCGGTTTCCCGTTTCCATCCCTAACTTCGGATGTACTTGGGTCACTGGTATTGCATCTTGCCAACCAGCTATCCTCTCCTGCGCAAAATCGGGTCATGATGCTTGTTAATGCGGCCATTGTTCTTGGCTTTTCTTGGCCGAGGTGTCTGGCGAGCCATTCGTCTCGAACGCTGTGTTTGAAAGCTGCTAAGGCTTCGGCGTCCGGACAGTCGACTATCTGGTTCTTTTTAGTAAGAAATCTGTTCCAGAGTTTCCGGGCCGACTCTCCGGATTGTTGAGTTATATGACTTAAATCGTCTACATCCGGAGGTCGGACATAGGTCCCTTGAAAATTTGCCCGAAAAGCATCCTCGAGCTCTTCCCAACTTCCAATGGTGTTTTCGGGGAGGCTTTTAAGCCAATGCCGGGCTGGCCCTTTGAGCTTGAGGGGTAAGTATTTTATGGCGTGGAGGTCATCTCCTCTAGCCATGTGTATGTGGAGGAAGTAATCCTTAATCCAGACTCCAGGGTATGTTGTTCCGTCGTATGCCTCTATGTTTACGGGCTTGAATCCCGCTGGAAATTCATGTTCCAGCACCTCATCGGTGAAACATAGGGGGTGTGCGGCACCCCCTGTATTTGGGTGTACCGTGATGTTCGGATACTTGATGCGTTGCATTGCTTACTAGAGCTTGCTTTCTTGGCCCGTAGATAGATCTGGCTGGGCCATCTTTTTGATGCGAATCCTTGTGCGGATCGCGTGCGGCTTATTAATGCGGCGCCGTTTGCCGCACTATGTTGGCCATGGGGTCGTTTATCCGACCGGGTGGCTTCCTTATTTTTTGATTGCGGAGGCTCTAAGGCCTCTTCATCAAATTCCTGCAGTAATTTTCGCTTCGGATAGCTCTTTGTGTGGCGAATGTCGCCGTATTTGTCTGCGGTGTTGAGTACTTTGTTCCATCTAATTCTGAGTGCATCTTCCGCTGTTCTGAGCTTCCGTTTCTGCTTTTTCAGGCTACGCGCGATGGCAGCGGCAGCCTTTTTGAGGTTCTTCTGCTCCAGCAACTTGTCCGGCGTGAGGTCGTCCGGACTATTGTCTTTGCCGGGGACGGGTTGTTTATCCAAGTTGTCCTATTCGGACGGTTGCTCGATGCCATGTTCATCGTCCGCCGGTTCGCCCTACTCTATGCACAGTGCGTATGGCTCTTTGTCTCTGTCGAGGAGGGGGTTTGGGCGGCGCTTACGCGCCGCTTTGGCCCTTTTAGAGGAACGATCCCTCGTTGCTTCCCTTTGTTCCTCATCATCATTTCTTTTAGGTGTGTCCACCATGTATACATCGTGAGATGAGGTGGTTGTCCAGTGCCCTATAGGCGCTGGTTCATGTTCATCTCCTACATCGTCGTCCATACCGTCGATGTCTTCGGAGTCGAAGTCGAGCATGTCGGTTAAATCATCGGCGTTAGCTACGAAGTGGGTGGTGGGTGGGCTTTGAATTTCTTCGTCATCCGTATCCCAACCTTGCTGACCATAGTCCGGCCAGGGATCTCCTGATAAAGAGAGAGACCTTAGTGAATTCAGAATGTCGCCTAAGGGCGAGTGCTGAAAGATGTCCGCGGCGGCGAACTCCATGATTGGCGCCCAATCGGATTCGATCGGCAGGGGCGCGGAAGGTTCGGAGTCCGGAGAGGAGTCTGGCACCTCGGAGTCACGAGCTTCGCAGAGGACAAAGCTGGTGTTCGGCTAGATCGCCGTAGAAATTACAGCCCCCGAGGCGGTGTCCAGCCACCCGTCCTCGATTGGCGCAGTCGGCTCCGAGCTAAGGGTCGGAGCGGACACGGGTGCGGCCTCCAGGGCACTGTTCGGTGGCAGAGCTAAATCATGCCCATCGAGACAGTGCGGCTCGCTCGGCTGTGGCTCGGATCCGTCGAAGATCAAGTCTTCGCGGACGTCGATCGTCTGATTTAAACTTCCAAATCTGACACGATGGCCAGGCGTAGCTTTCGATCTGCTCAGATGGCTGTTTAATTGGCCCATATGCAAAACCGCCGAGTACGAAGATCTATCCGGGGAGAAAAGTCTCACCTGGACCGCATCGTTGTCGATGATTGGAGGAGCCACTGGCCTAAAGATGACGACATAGAGGAACTCTCAATGAAAGCACCAATGTCGGTGTCAAAACCGCGGATCTCGGGTAGGGGTCCCGAACTGTGTGTCTAGGCCGATGGTAACAGGAGACAAGGGACACGATGTTTTTACCCAGGTTCGGCCCTCTCGATGGAGGTAAAACCCTACTCTGCTTGATTAATATTGATGATATGGGTAGTACAAGAGTAGATCTACCACGAGATCAGAGAGGCTAAACCCTAGAAGCTAGCCTATGGTATGATTGTTGTTCGTCCTATGGACTAAAACCCTCCGGTTTATATATACACCGGAGAGGGCTAGGGTTACACAGAGTCGGTTACAATGGGAGGAGATCTATATATCCGTATCGCCAAGCTTGCCTTCCACGCCAAGGAAAGTCCCATCCGGACACGGGACGAAGTGTTCAATCTTGTAACTTCATAGCCCAGGAGTCCGGCCAAAGGTAATAGTCCGGCCATCCGGACACCCCCTAATCCAGGACTCCCTCAGCCGGCGATCCCCTAATCCAGGACTCCCTCAGCCGGCAAGCATCATGTGGCTCCCGTAGCAGCTTCCCGTGGTCATAGAGGCGATCCCCTGCACGACGATGGGAGCCAAGTTGTCGATGGGGGGCGTGTCGCGACTGCACGGCCCCCTAGGCCGCGCTTCCACTCGACGGAGGTGCTGCCGGAGTTCGTCATGTGGTCGGTGGAGCCGACCAGCACCAACTCCAGCTTCCCGCTTCTTTTCAGGTGAACTTCCGGCCGGCGCTTCGGGCGGCCTCTGGCTTCAGGCGGACGGTTGTTGCAGCCGGGCCTCCTGGGCTTTGCTGGAGGTCTCTGTCACCGGGAGTGTGGCCCTGACCCACGGCTGGCAAACGTTTGCCCGCGCACGTGGCCTAAGCCGGCAGTGCACCCTGCACTTCAAGTTCGGCGGCGATGCCACCCTCTACGTGAGGGTGTTCGGAGAAGACGGTTGCCGCGCCGGGTGCTGCCCCGAAGACGATGACCGCGGCTGTGGACCCAGCCCCGGTGATGATCGGGATGAAGATGACAGCGGGCGCGGGGTCGGCGGCGCTCGGGGCTCGTCGAGCTTCGGCGGCGCTCGGGGCTCGTCGAGCTTCGGCGGCTCTCCTTCGGACAGCAGCTCCTCCAGCGGTGGCCGCGACCAGCCCCCGTGCCGTCGCGCCCTCCTGGAGGGAGGTAGTGGGTCAGCCCGCTGCCGCGCCCCGGTGAAGCGCGAGGAGGAGTCTGGCTGAGCTCTGGAGGAAGTGCCGAGCAAGTCGTGCCTATTTTGTTTTTCTCCCTTCCCTGCGCAAAGAGAAAGTAGAGTAGGGCCCCGTGGGGGCGTGCTGAACTGTTGCTGTTAATTACCATGCTGTTTCCGCTATTTCTGTGCTGTGCTTTTATGCCGCATGCCCGCGTGCAGGAATTACTTAGCTTGGGGGGCCTGTCGCGGTCTTTGCTTCCCGAGGCCGAGGCCTCGTCGAACGCTTCATGTCTTGCAGGGATTAGTCGGGAGGGGTAGCTTCCGGCCTCAGTTGTGGAGGCGACCGACCCAGGTCCCGTGTTCGCGTCACAATGCCCCTGGGGCACGGACTGGGAGGGGTGCTCCCGTAGTGGACCTGGATAGGAAAGCTCCGACGACAAGGGCAGAAAACACTCGCGAGGGTGCCCGCGCTGCTCCCTCGCGAGACTTGCGTGAGAGAAAACGAGGCAAGCGAGCGAAAAGACAAAGAGTCACAAGCCAAAGGCAGCATCAACTTCAACAAAACTTCAAATTGGAACGAACAAGCCAACTGCAGAAAGCAAATGAAAAAGCCGCGTCCGGCACCTAATCTAGTCTTCGACGTCTTCTCACCAGCACGGAGCTAAGTGCTGCCACTGGGCGTGGGCGGGAGCCCCAGGGCCTGAGGCCGGCGCTCCTGAGACTCCGGGGCGTATACAGCCCCAACTCATTATTACGTGAGAGTGTCACGGGCGGTGAGCTTCACAGGCATTGGCCTTCTTCACAGGCTCCAGGCCTTTCTCGGGAAAATGAGCTTCACAGGCGTTTGCCTTCTTCACAGGCTCCGAGCCTTTCTCGGGAAAATGAGCTTCACAGGCATTCGCCTTCTTTACAGGCTCCGGGCCTTTCTCGGGAAAATGAGCTTCACAGGCGTTCGCCTTCTTCACAGGCTCCGGCCTTTCTTGGGAAAATGAGCTTCACAGGCGTTCGCCTTCTTCACAGGCTCCGGGCCTTTCTCAGGAAAATGAGCTTCACAGGCGTTCGCCTTCTTCACAGGCTCCGGGCCTTTCTCGGGAAAATGAGCTTCACAGGCGTTCGCCTTCTTCACAGGCTCCGGGCCTTTTTCACAGTCTCTGGGCCTTTCTTCAAGGGTATAACTTTCGGAGATGCTGGATGTTCCACGTGTTCGGGATGGGCACCCCCTCCTGAGACTCCAAGCGCGCGGAGCCGGGCCTGGAAACATGAACAACCTTGAACGGGCCCTCCCACATGGGAGAGAGCTTGTGCAACCCTTCCCTGGAGACGAGCACGAGGTCCCCTACCTCAAGAGTCCTGGGGCGGATGTTGCGGCAGTGGTATCGCCGCAGCACCTGTTGATACCTTTCCGCTCACAGCACGGCCTCTCGATGATGTTCCTCCCATAGTACGAGATCCGTCCCCCGCATGGCGTCCTGCTGCGCCTCGTCGAACGCCAGGACCCGTGCGGAGCAACGCCTGGCCTCGTGAGGGAGGACAGCTTCTGCTCCGTAGACGAGGAAGAACGGAGTCTCGCCAGTCCGTTTTGCCGCGGTCGTGCGGATGGACCACAGCACGGACTGGAGCTCGTCATGCCAGCCCCTGCTGCAGGCCAGCTTCTTCTTGAAGGTCCTGGTTTTGAGGCCCTTCAGGACCTCCGCGTCGGCTCGCTCGGCCTGGCCATTACTCCGGGGGTGCGCCACCGAAGCGTAGCATATCTGCGTTCCAAGGTTAGCGCAATATGTTTTGAAGAGATTGCTGGTGAACTGCGAACCGTTCTCGGTGATGATGCGGTTAGGCACCCCAAACCGGCTCACGAGGCCCCTGATGAACTTGACCATGGAGCCCGCTGGGATGGTGCGGACAGCTTCCACCTCAGTCCACTTGGTGAACCTGTCCACGGCGACGTAGAGGTAGCGATAGCCCCCTCGCGCCCGAGGGAACGGGCCTAGAATGTCCAGCCCCCAAACTGCGAATGGCCATGAGAGGGGTATAGTTTGCAGACCTCCCGCCGGTTGATGGATCTGCTTGGCGTGAAATTGGCAGGCCTCGCAAGCCTTTACCAGCTCAACTGCGTCGCTGAGTGTTGTTGGCCAGTAAAACCCGCTGCTGAACGCCTTGCCAACGAGGGTTCGTGATGATGAGTGATGCCCACAGTCTCCGCCGTGTATGTCTTCCAGCAATTCCTTCCCCTGCTCTCTGGGAATGCAGCGTAGGGACACGTCATTCGGCCGCCTCCGGTAAAGCTCTCCATCTCTAATGCAGTAGGCCGTGGCTTGTCGCGCCACACGCTCCGCCTCCTCCTCCTTCTCCGGCAGGGTCCCTTGTGTCAAGTAGCTCTTGAGCTCTGTGATCCAGCACCCCTCCTGAGGCTCCAACGCCAGGAGCAGGCGTGCCCCTGAGGCCGAGCCGCAGGCCGGGGCTCTCGAGGCAGGCGGCTGGGGGAGCTCCTCCCGAGGTTGCGTCGCGCTCGATAGTGATGGTGTCGTTGAGGGCCTGAAGAGTCGCTCTTCGAAGAGGCCAGGCTCCTGAGGCAGCCGCCTGGACGTCCTCTTGGCGATGTCATCCGCCTCTTGATTGGTGCCGCGAGGCACATGCTGCAGCTCCAGCCCCCAGAACTGTTTCTCCATCCTACGAACCTCCGCGAGGTAGGCTTCCATGTGCTCGTCCTGGCTCGTATATCTTGTTCGAGAAGTTCACGAGGAGTTGTGAATCGCCCTTGATGATGAGGCGCTTTACTCCCAGAGTGACTGCAGCCCTCAGGCCGGCTATCAGGCCTTCATACTCTGCTATGTTGTTGGAGACCTTTTCCCCGTGCTGGAAACAGAGCTGCACGGCGTAATAGAGCTTGTCCTGAGTAGCGGATACCAACACTGCGCCGGCCCCCGCGCCATGTCGGGAGAATGCCCCATCGAAGTACATGACCCAGCCGTCCGGTGCCTCGCTCCCCGGAGAAAGTGATCGGTCTTCGCCTGCTTCGAGGTCGGGTGCCTCCGTCCATTCTGCCATGAAATCTGCCAATGCGGCCCCCTTGATGACTCTGGTTGTGCTGAATTCTAGCTGAAACGCTTGCAGTTTGATGTTCCACTCGGCGACTCTTCCAGCTGAGTTGGGGCTCCTGAGCACCCTCTCCAGAGGGTATGCTGAGACGACCTTGATGGGATGACCTTGGAAGTAGTGCCGCAGCTTGCGGGAGGCTACCAACAGCGCTAGGAGGAGTTTTGGGGCATGGGGTATCGCGCCCTCGCGTCCCATAGTACCGTGCTGACGAATTACACTGGGTGTTCAATGAGAGTACAAGTGCTGACGAGGCCCGTGCCCTCCGGAGGGTCGTACGCCTCCTGAGTCAGCGGAGCCCCCAGCGCCTGGCCGCCTGGCGCGGCCTCTTCGGCCCTAGGGGCACCTTCCTGCTGAGGCTGGTTTCCATCTGCCGAGGTGGTGACCTTCGCGAGGCCTTCTTGTTCTTGTGCTGCCACGGCCGGGGCCGTGGCCGGGCGTGATGCAGCCTTGATCTGGCGCTCTTCCTGAACCGCCACTAGAGCTGCGCTGGCGGAGTAGGGTGCGTCGGCGAGGTAGAGCACCAGGGGCTCGAGTGGGCGCGGCGCGACCATCACAGGGGGTTGGTGAGGTACCTCTTGAGTTCTTGGAATGCCTTGTCGGCCTCTTCAGTCCATTCAAAGGGGCCCTTCTTCTTCATCAGATTGAAGAATGGCGATTTTCGTTCCCCAGCTTGGAGATGAAACGTCCTAAGCGTGGTCACGCGCCCGATGAGTTTCTGCATTTCTGAGGGTCTTTGGAGGGCTCATGTCTTCGATTCGCTTTGACCTTTTCGGTTGGCCTCGATGCCCCTATGGGACACGAGGAAGCCCGAGGAGCCCTGCCGAGGGACTCCAAATACGCACTTCTCCGGGTTGAGCCACAGATCCACTTTATCAAGGCTCGCGAAGGTTTCTTCCAAATCCTATATCAGGGTTTTCGCCTCCCGAGACTTCACTACGATGTAATCGACGTACGCCTCAGCATTCCTCCCGAGCTGTTGGCCCAGGGCGATGTGCATCAGCCGCTGAAAGGTCGCGCCTGCGTTGCGCAACCCAAACGGCATGCAGTTATAGGAGTACACTCCGCACGGGGTCAGGAAAACCGTCTTTTCCACGTCTTCCACCGCCATCTTGATCTGGTGATAGCCTGAGAAGGCATCCAGGAAGCACAGCAGGTCACACTCAGCGGTGGAGTCGACGATCTGGTCAATGCGAGGAAGCGGAAATGGATCCTGTGGGCAGGCCTTGTTGAGGTTGGTGAAGTCGACACACATACGTTCCTTTCCCCCCTTCTTTGGCACGACGACTGGGTTGGCCAGCCAATCCGGGTAGCGGACCTCGCGAATAACCCCTGCTGCCTCTAGCTTGCGGGTCTCTTGGACGATAAAAGCTTGTTTCTCTGTGGACTGTCGCCTCGCCTTCTGCTTCACGGGGCGCACGTTGGGCCACACGTTGAGGTGATGCTCAATCACGCCCCTCGGGACCCCCGCCAACTGATCTGGTCCCCATGCGAACACCTTCTTTGTCGGGGGTTGGGTGCGACATATGCCAAAGGATGGCTTATCATGGAGGGGGCGAGTAGAACGTCGCCGGTGCCTGGAAACGGGATGAGGCGAAGACATGCACGCCGACGAATCTTACCCAGCTTCAGGGCTCTCCGAGGAGATAACACCCCTACTGCTGCTCTGCGGGGTCTCTTAGTTATTATTATTATATTTCCTTGTTCATGATAATCGTTTATTATTCATGCTATAATTGTATTGACCGGAAACAGAATACATGTGTGGATACATAGACAACACCATGTCCCTAGTAAGCCTCTAGTTGACTAGCTCGTTGATCAATAGATGGTTACGGTTTCACGACCATGGACATTAGATGTCATTGATAACGGGATCACATCATTAGGAGAATGATGTGATGGACAAGACCCAATCCTAAGCCTAGCACAAAGATCGTGTAGTTCGTATGCTAAAGCTTTTCCAATGTCAAGTATCTCTTCCTTAGACCATGAGATCGTGCAATTCCGGATACCGTAGGGAGTGCTTTGGGTGTATCAAAGCGTCACAACGTAACTGGGTGACTATAAAGGTGCACTACAGGTATCTCGAAAGTGACCATTGGGTTGACACGGATCGAGACTGGATTTGTCACTCCGTGTAAACGGAGAGGTATCTCTGGGCCCTTTCGGTAGGACATCATCATAATGTGCACAATGTGACCAAGGGGTTGATCACGGGATGATGTGTTACGGAACGAGTAAAGAGACTTGCCGTAACGAGATTGAACAAGGTATCGGTATACCGACGATCGAATCTCGGGCAAGTACAATACCGCTAGACAAAGGGAATTGTATCACGGGATCGATTGAGTCCTTGACATCGTGGTTCATCCGATGAGATCATCGTGGAACATGTGGGAGCCAACATGGGTATCCAGATCCCGCTGTTGGTTATTGATCGGAGAACGTCTCGGTCATGTCTGCATGTCTCCCGAACCCGTAGGGTCTACACACTTAAGGTTCGGTGACGCTAGGGTTATATAGGAAGCTTGTATGTGGTTACCGAATGTTGTTCGGAGTCCCGAATGAGATCCCGGACATCACGAGGAGTTCCGGAATGGTCCGGAGGTAAAGATTTATATATGGGAAGTCCTGTATTGGTCACCGGAAAAGTTTCGGGCGATATCGGTAATGTCTGGGACCACCGGAGGGTCCCGAGGTCCACCAAGTGGGGCCACCAACCCCAGAAGGCTGCGTGGGCCAAGTGTGGGAGGAACCAGCCCCAAGGGGCTGGTGCGCCCCACAAGGGGCCCAAGGCGCATGGGAGAGTGGGAGGGCAAACCCTAGGCGGATGGGCCCTAAGGCCCATCTAAGGCGCCTCCCTCTCCATCCCCTCTTGGCCGCCTCCCCTTCCCATCTAGGGCTGCCGCCCCCTAGGGGTGGGAACCCTAGAGGCGCACCCTCCTCCCTCTCCCTATATAAATAGAGGCACTGGGCTGCCCATAACACAAGAGAACTTCTCCTCTCGTTGGTGCAGCCTGCATCTCTTCTTCCTCCTCTTCTTCTGTGGTGCTTGGCGAAGCCTGCAGGATAGCCACGCTCCTCCATCACCACCACGCCGTTGTGCTGCTGCTGGATGGAGTCTTCCTCAAACTCTCCCTCTCTCCTTGCTGGATCAAGGCATGGGAGACGTCACCGGGCTGTACGTGTGTTGAACGCGGAGGTGCCGTACGTTCGGCACTTGATCATCGGTGATCTGAATCACGACGAGTACGACTCCATCAACCCTGCTCACTTGAACGCTTCCGCTTAGCGATCTACAAGGGTATGTAGATGCACTCTCCTTCCCCTCGTTGCTGGTTTCTCCATAGATGGATCTTGGTGACACGTAGGAAAATTTTGAATTTCTGCTACGTTCCCCAATAGTGGTATCAGAGCTAGGTCTATTGCGTAGATTCTTTGCACGAGTAGAACACAAAGTAGTTGTGGGCGTTGATGTTGTTCAATATGCTTACCGTTACTAGTCCAATCTTGTTTCGACGGTATTGTGGGATGAAGCGGCCGGACCGACCTTACACGCATTTCCACGTGAGATGTGTTCCACTGATCGACATGCACTTGGTGCATAAGGTGGCTAGCGGGTGCCGCCTCTCCCACTTTAGTCGAACGGATTCGATGAAAAGGGTCCTTATGAAGGGTAAATAGCAATTGGCATATCACGCTGTGGTTTTATGTAGGTAAGAAAGCGTTCTTGCTAGAAACCCATAGCAGCCACGTAAAACATGCAAACAACAATTAGAGGACGCCTAACTTGTTTTTGCGGTGGTATGCTATGTGATGTGATATGGCCAAGAAGAATGTGATGAATGATATGTGATGTATGAGATTGATCATGTTCTTGTAATAGGATTCACGACTTGCATGTCGATGAGTATGACAACCGGCAGAGCCATAGGAGTTGTCTTTATTTATTGTATGACCTGCGTGTCATTAAACAACGCCATGTAATTACTTTACTTTATTGCTGACCGGTAGCCATAGTAGTAGAAGTAATAGTTGGCTAGACAACTTCATGAAGACACGATGATGGAGATCATGATGATGGAGATCATGGTGTCATGCCGGTGACGATTATGATCATGGAGCCCTGAAGATGGAGATCAATGGAGCTATATGATATTGGCCATATCATGTCACTACTATATAATTGCATGTGATGTTTATTATGTTTATGCATCTTGTTTACTTAGAACGACGGTAGTAAATAAGATGATCCCTTACACAAATTTCAAGAAGTGTTCTCCCCTAACTGTGCACCGTTGCTACAGTTCGTCGCTTCTAAGCACCACGTGTTAATCGGGTGTGATGGATTCTTACGTTCACATACAACGGGTGTAAGCAAGATTTACACACGCAGAAACACTTAGGGTTGACTTGACGAGCCTAGCATGTGAAGACATGGCCTCGGAACACAGAGACCGAAAGGTCGAGCATGAGTCGTATAGTAGATACGATCAACATGAAGATGTTCACCGATGATGACTAGTCCGTCTCACGTGTTGATCGGACACGGCCTATTTGATTCGGATCATGTAATCACTTAGATGACCAGAGGGATGTCTATCTGAGTGGGAGTTCATAAGATGAACTTAATTATCCTGAACATAGTCAAAAGACCTTTTGCAAATTATGTCGTAAGCTCGCGCTTTAGTTCCACTGTTTAGATATGTTCCTAGAGAAAATATAGTTGAAAGTTGAAAGTAGCGATTATGCGGACAGTAGAAAGCTTATGTCCTTAATGCACCGGGCCAAGATGTGCAACCCCAAACGTCGTTTGTGGATGTTGCGAACATCCGACATACACATTTTTGATAACTACGTGATAGTTCGTTGAACGGTTTAGAGTTGAGGCACCGAAGACGCGTTTTCCAAACGTCATGAACATATGAGATGTTTCAAGGCTGAAATTGGGATTTCGTGCTCGTGCCCACGCCAAGAGGTATGAGACCTCCGACGATTTTCTTAGCCTGCAAACTAAGGGAGAAAAGCTCAATTGTTGAGCTTGTGCTCGATTGTCTCAATACAGCAATCACTTGAATCGAGTGGGAGTTAATCTTCCGATGAGATAGTGATGTTTCTCCATAGTCATTGCCACCAAGCTGCTAGAGCTTCGTGATGAACTATAACATATCGTGATATATATGATGATCCTTGAGGTATTCGCGTTGTTTGACATCACGAAAGTAGAAATCAAGTAGGAGCATCAATTGTTGATGGTTGGTGAAACCACTAGTTTCAAGAAGGGCAAGGGCAAGCGAGGACACTTCATGAAACAAAGAAATCAGCTTGTCGCTCCAAAGGAAGAAACCCAAGGTTGAACCCAAACCCGAGACTAAGTGCTTCGTAATAAGGAACAGCCATCGGAGCAGAATTACCCTAGGTACTTGGTAGATAAGAAGGCGAGCAAGGTCGATAGAAGTATATTTGATATACATTGTGTTAATGTGTACTTTACTAGTACTCCTAGTAGCACCAGGGTATTAGATACCGTTCGGTTGCTAAATGTTAGTAACTCGAAATAAAAGCTACGGAATAAAAGGAGACTAGCTAAAGGTGAGCTGACGATATGTGTTGGAATTGTTTCCAAGGTTGATATGATCAAACATCGCACGCTCCCTCTACCATCAAGATTAGTATTAAACCAGAATAATTATCATTTGGTGTTTATGCGTTGAGCATAGACATGATTGGATTATGTCTATCGCAATACGGTTATTCATTTAAAGAGAATAATGGTTACTCTATTTATTTGAATAATACCTTCGATGGTCTTGCACCTAAATAAATGGTTTATTGAATCTCGATCGTAGTGATACACAATTTCATGCCAAAAGTATAAGATAGTAATGATAGTACCACTTACTTGTGGCACTGCCATATAAGTCATATTGGTGTAAAACGCATGAAGAAGCTCCATGTTGATGGATCTTTGGACTCACTCGTTTTTGAAAAGTTTGAGACATGCGAACCATGTCTATTGGTGCATACGCATGAAGAAACTCCATGAAGATGGATCGCTTGGACTCACTTGATTTTGAATCACTTGAGATATGCAAAACATACCACATGGGCAAGATGACTGAAAAGCCTCGGTTTCAGTAAGATGGAACAAGATAGCAACTTGTTGGAAGTAACACATTTTGATGTGTGCAGTCCAATGAGTGCGGAGGCATGCAAAGGAATATCGTTATGTTATGACTTCACGTATGATTCGAGTAGATGTTGAGTATATTTACTTGATGAAGCACAAGTCTGAATTATTGAATGGTTCAAGTAATTTCAGAGTGAAGTTGAAGATCATCGTGACAAGAGGATAGAATGTCTATGATATGATCATAGAGATGAATATCTGAGTTATGAAGTTTGGTACACAATTGAGACATTGTGGAAATTGTTTCACAACTAATACCGCCTGGAACACCATAGTGTGATGGTGTGTCCGAACATCATAGTTGCACCCTATTAGATATGGTGCGTACCATGATGTCTCTTATCGAATTAACACTATCGTTCATGGGTTAGGCATTAGAGACAACCACACTCACTTTAATTGGGCACCACGTAATTCCGCTGAGACGACACCGCTTGGAGAAACCCTAAGTTGTCGCTTTCTTAAAAGTTTGGGGCTGCGACGCTTATGTGAAAAAGTTTCGTGTTGATAAGCTCGAACCCAAAGCGGATAAAATGCATCTTCATAGGACACCCAAAACGGTTGGGTATACCTCCTAATTCAGATCCGAAAGCAATAGGGATTGTTTCTTGAATCGGGTCCTTTCTCGAGGATAAGTTCGTTCTCGAAAAGTTGAGTGGGAGGATGGTGGAGACTTGCCGAGGTTATTGAACCGTCACTTCAACTAGTGTGTAGCAGGGCACGTGAAGTTGTTCCTGGCACCTACACCAATTGAAGTAGAAGCTTATGATAGTGATCATGAAGTTTCGGATCAAGTCACTAACGTACCTCGTAGGGTGACAAGGATGCGTATTACCGTGAGTGATACGCAATCCTGTCTTGAAGGTCATGTTGCTAGACAACAATGAACCCACGAGCTATGGATAAGCTCTGGTGGGCCCAAATTCCGACAAATGGTTAGAAACCATGAAATCCGAGATAGGATCCATGTATCAAAACAAAGCATGGACTTTGGTGGACTTGCCCGATGATCGGCAAGCCATTGAGATGAATGGATCTTTAAGAAGAAGACGGACGTGGACGGTAATATCACTGTTTATGAAGCTCGACTTGTGGCGAAGAGTTTTTCACAAGTTCAAGGAGTTGACTACGATGAGACTCTCTCATTCGTAGCGATGCTTAAGTCCGTCGGAATCATGTTAGCATAAGCTGCATTTATGAAATCGCGTATGGATGTCAAAATGAGTTTCCTTACCGGTTTAAGTAAGGAAAGGTTGTATGTGATACAATCATAAAGGTTTTGTCGATCCTAAGGATGCTAAAAGGTATGCTGGCTCCAGCGATCCTTTCTAAGGACTGGAGTAAGCATCTCGGAGATGGAATATGTGCTTTGATGAGATGATCAAAGATTTTGGGTGTATACAAAGTTTATGAGAAACTTGTATTTCCAAAGAAGTGAGTGGGAGCACTATAGAATTTTTGATGAGTATATGTTGTTGACATATTGTTGATCAGAAATGATGTAGAATTTCCGAAAGCATATAGGGTTATTTGAAAAGTGTTTTTCAAGTGAAAACCTGTATTAAGCTACTTGAACATTGAGCATCGAGATCTATAGGGATAGATCAAAACCGCTTAATGGTACTTTCAAATGAGCATATACTTGACATGATCTTGAAGGTGTTCAAGATGGATCGACCAAAGAAGGAGTTCTTGCCTCGAGATGTAAGGTATGAAGTTAAGACTTAAAGCTCGACCACGGCAGAAAAGAGAGAAAGGACGAAGGTCGCCCCTATGCTTTAGACGTAGGCTCAGAGTATGCTATGATGTGTACCGCACCGAAGTGTGCCTTGCCATGAGTCACTAAGGGTACAAGAATGATCCAGAACGGATCATTGGACAGCGGTCAAAATTATCCTTAGAAGAATAAGGAAATATATCTCGATTATGGAGGTGATAAAGAGTTCGGGCGTAAAGGGTTACGTCGATGCAAGCTTTAACACCTATCCGAAAGTGACTCGAGTAGCAAACCGGATACGTATAGTGGAGCAACCATTTGGAATAGCTCCAAGTGGAGCGTGAAAGCAGAATTTACAATATGACATAGAGAATTATGAAGTACACACGGATCTGAAAGGTTCGCACCGTTGACTAAAACCTCTCTCACAAGCAAAACATGATCAAACCCCGTAACTCATTGAGACTTAATCACATGGTGATGTGAACTAGTTTAAGACACTAGTAAACTCTTTGGATGTTGGTCACATGGCGATGTGACCTATCGCTGTTAATCACATGGCGATGTGAACTAGATTATTGACTCTAGTGCAAGTGGGAGACTGTTGGAAATATGCCCTAGAGGCAATAATAAATTAGTTATTATTATTATATTTCCTTGTTCATGATAATCGTTTATTATTCATGCTATAATTGTATTGACTGGAAACAGCAATACATGTGTGGATACATAGACAACACCATGTCCCTAGTAAGCCTCTAGTTGACTAGCTCGTTGATCAATAGATGGTTACGGTTTCCTGACCATGGACATTAGATGTCATTGATAACGGGATCACATCATTAGGAGAATGATGTGATGGACAAGACCCAATCCTAAGCCTAGCACAAAGATCGTGTAGTTCAGATGCTAAAGCTTTTCCAATGTCAAGTATCTCTTCCTTAGACCATGAGATCGTGCAATTCCGGATACCGTAGGAGTGCTTTGGGTGTATCAAACGTCACAACGTAATCGGGTGACTATAAAGGTGCACTACGGTATCTCCGAAAGTGACCATTGGGTTGACACGGATCGAGACTGGATTTGTCACTCCGTAAACGGAGAGGTATCTCTGGGCCCACTCGGTAGGACATCATCATAATGTGCACAATGTGACCAAGGGGTTGATCACGGGATGATGTGTTACGGAACGAGTAAAGAGACTTGCCGATAACGAGATTGAACAAGGTATCGGTATACCGACGATCGAATCTCGGGCAAGTACAATACCGCTAGACAAAGGGAATTGTATACGGGATCGATTGAGTCCTTGACATCGTGGTTCATCCGATGAGATCATCGTGGAACATGTAGGAGCCAACATGGGTATCCAGATCCCGCTGTTGGTTATTGACCGGAGAACGTCTTCATTATGTCTCAAGATGTCTCCGAACCCGTAGGGTCTACACTTAAGGTTCGGTGACGCTTAGGGTTATATAGGAAGCTTGTATGTGGTTACCGAATGTTGTTGAGTCCCGGATGAGATCCCGGACATCACGAGGAGTTCCGGAATGGTCCGGAGGTAAAGATTTATATATGGGAAGTCCTGTTTTGGTCAGGGAAAAGTTTGGGCGATATCGGTAATGTACTGGGACCACCGGGAGGGTCCCTGGGTCCACCAAGTGGGGCCACCAACCCTGTATAGGCTGCGTGGGCCAAGTGTGGAGGGAACCAGCCCCAAGGGGCTGGTGCGCCCACAAGGGGCCCAAGCGCATGGGAGAGTGGGAGGGGCAAACCCTAGGGCGAGATGGGCCCTAAGGCCCATCTAAGGGGCGCCTCCTCTCCATCCCCTCTGGCCGCCTCCCCTTCCCATCTAGGGCTGCCGCCCCTAGGGGTGGGAACCCTAGAGGCGCACCCTCCTCCCTCTCCCTATATAAATAGAGGCACTGGGGCTGCCCATAACACAAGAGAACTTCTCCTCTCGTTGGTGCAGCCTGCATCTCTTCTTCCTCCTCTTCTTCTCGTGGTGCTTGGCGAAGCCTGCGCAGATAGCCACGCCTCCATCACCACCACGCCGTTGTGCTGCTGCTGGATGGAGTCTTCCTCAAACTCTCCCTCTCTCCTTGCTGGATCAAGGCATGGGAGACGCCACCGGCTGTACGTGTGTTGAACGCGGAGGTGCCGTGACGTTCGCACTTGATCATCGGTGATCTGAATCACGCATTTAGTACGACTCCATCAACCCCTGCTCACTTGAACGCTTCCGCTTAGCGATCTACAAGGGTATGTAGATGCACTCTCCTTCCCCTCGTTGCTGGTTTCTCCATAGATGGATCTTGGTGACACGTAGGAAAATTTTGAATTTCTGCTACGTTCCCCAACAGTCTCCGCATGATCACTAAGGCAAAGTGAGTACAAGATGCTCCTTGAGCTGCTCGGGGCGAGGAAGGAGAAGGGCACGGCTTGCTCTTCTCTCCCTCTATGTGTGTGTCTAAAACTACTAGCTTCCAACCCTTTGCATGGGTGCCCGGGGGTTTATATAGGCCTACCCGAGTCTGTGTAATCCATTTGAGGCCGGGCCCAAGCCGTCAGTCTCTAAGTCGCCGTCTTCTCCGCCGACTTCTGGGGCCCGCCGACTAGTGGGCCCCGTCGACGGTCCGGAAGGGGGCCGACAGCCCTGGTCCGCCGCGGGCAGGTCTTGCCGGCTGCAGATTACTGTAGCCATGCTCCTAATGACGCGAGCTTGGTCATGGGGTCATGGCAACAGTGCCGCCGCCGGGCGGGCGATCACTGTTGCCATTCCTTGTCTTGTCTGGTTAATGGCACGTGGATCCCGCGGGAGGGGCCGGCCGACTCCCGGAGGCCGACTCCATCGGGTCCGTCTTTGGGGCGCTCTCGCCGTCTTCGGTGCTCCCGCCAACAGGCGGGTCCCGCCGTCTTCGGGTCGTATAGACAGGCCATCGTGGGTACAGGAATCTGCCCACGGCGCTGATGTCAGGGCCAGCGTGGCAACAGTGCTGCGCCGGACGGAGATCTCCGTCGGTATGGTGCTCTGTAGCCATACCTGCCCTTTATGAGCAGGGTAGGGATGGGCCGCGAGGCGGCCTTACCCCATCTCGCTCGTAGTCGCTCAAACAGGAGGTGGTTTGGGTCGCGGGCCGTCTCTCTGTAGCCGGCCTCGCCGGAGGTCGCTGGCTTGGAGTCGGCTTGTCCTGAGGTCGCCGTCTTAAAGTCGGCTTGTCCTGAGGTCGCCGTCTTAAAGTCGGCTTGTCTTGAGGCCGCCTCTGCGACTCGGCCCAAAGGGGTAGTCGGCGACTCTGTTGCCGACTCTCTGAAGGCGGCCCTTTGTCTTGGGGTCTTGAGGGGCGCAGTCCGTCCCGATGTTTTGAAAGGTTCACGAGCTCGGGTTTGCCTACCCGTGGTCCATTACTCCGACAAGAGTCCCGGCCGGGAGGCGCCGAGGGCAGCCTGCCGAGGAGCCTCGGCAGCTTCATCCCTTTGATGGAAGAAATCGGATTAGGCCCGCCGTCTCCACCGGAGTCGGCTTTGCAAGGGGCCGTCTAACTCTTCAAAGGTTTCGAAGGTCGCAGCGGGATCCGGGCGGCGTGCCTGATAAGCTTCCCGGCAGCCGCCCTAGCGCATCAGTCTGTCACGCTGCTGCGTGACAAGACAGGCCCGTTAAGCGGGCCCGCCACTACCGTGCCCGGCAGCGCGCAAGATCCGCCGCGGTCGTGCGGCGGTTTGGCTCCCCACGCCGTTATCGCGCGCAGAACGTCGTGGGTTAAATCGTGAGGCGTGGGGGCGTGGGCGCAGCTAATCCCACGCCCGCCTCGGCCGCAGCCTAGGCGCCTATAAGTAGGCGGGGAGGGAGGGGCGCGACGCACGCGCACTCTCTCATCCCCACTCCTGCCGTCTTCTTCCTCGCTTCCACCGCGCCGAGCCTCGTTTCTTCCTCGCCGCGGAGATGAGCTCTTCATCCGCCGCCGCGCCTCCCACCGCGCGCTCCGGCGTGTGGGACGGCTCCATCATCGACGACGATATAATCGAATTCCTTCGTCAAACGCGCCGCATCCCTGGCAGCCACCTAGTGCGGGCCCGCGCCGTGCTGGAGGGCGAAATCACGCCGGCCGGAGGAGGGCGAGCGGGTGATTTTCCGCTCGCACCTCATGCGCGGGCTGGGGCTGCCGGCGAGCGGCTTCTTCCGCGCGTTCTTGGAGTTCTTCGGGCTCCAGCTGCACCACCTCACCCCCAACACGGTGGTGCTGCTGGCCGCCTTCGCATCCTTATGCAAAGGTTTTCTCGGAGTTCTCCCCACCATCGAGCTATGGGGGGAATTCTTCCAAGCGGCTCGACCCACGCCGCTCGCGTCGGCTCATGCGGCGGCACGTTCATTGCCAAGAGGAGGCCGGTGCCCGAGAACCCTTTCCCTGCCATCCCCCTCATCAAGTCGGTGAAGATGTGGCAGCGCTCATATTTCTACGTCAAGAACGTCGCCTCTGAAGGCGATTGGTTCAACTTGCCGCCCTACGTGGGCGACGAACTGGCGGGCCGACCCACCAGCTGGTCCTACAGGGCCCGGACGCTGACTCTCGCAGGCACCGCCGCCCGTCATGGTTCACAGAATGATACAATCGGAGGGCCCGACTGGGCAGACTTGCTGGCCGCCTTCATGGCGCGCCGAAGTTCTCCTCTTCAAGGCCGACCTCATCCGATCTGCCAGATGAGCGGCCGCCGACCCCAGCCGGCTGTGCTCCAAGGACATGCCCCACGCGGAGGTGGTGGACACGGTGAACTTCTTTGGCGAATCATGACCTCACGGAGGAATGGCATTTCGGCAAGGAGCCATACTCGCGCGCCAATCCCCCGCCGTTGGTAAGTTGTCTCTTGTTTCTCTATTTCCTTCCTTAGCCGGATCTGGCTCTCACTTTCCTTGGTCTTTTCTGACTCAGAATCCTCTCATGCCGCCCTTGACAGGCGCCAGGCCGGGCTCATGAATCGCCCCCGACCGGGCGGAGAGCGACGCCGACGACCCCGACGTGGGTGTGGCGGCGAGGGAGGCCGACGCCGAGGGAGGGGGAGGGGCCGACGACTTCAGGCCCTCGGCCACTTTTGCAGACTGGCCCGATGATAACACCGAGAAGGAAGTCGCCCCCCACCGCCAGCAGAGAGTCGGCCATCCGGGCGCGAGCTCCTCCGCCGCCTTGGGGGGTCGAGGCGGCGCGAAGAAGCGGCCCGGGCCGAAGCCAGCTAAGCTGCCAGGCCAAGAAATTCAGGAGCGCCGCCATGACAAGTAGCGCCAAGAAGCGGTCGCTGGCTAACCGCCTGCAAGGAGGTGAAGAAACCACCGCTGGTCTCCGCGTAAGTATCTTTTTTATTCTGTCTTGTTTTCTTCTGGTCCGTCTTGCCCGAGTCTTCTCATGTCCCTTTTTCTCATCAGGGCTCCCTCACTTTGGAGAGGGTCGCCGCCGCCTCCGTCATGGGGTCGGCGGAGACGTCTGCCAACAATCGGCGGTTGACCCTGCGCCGCCTCCGGGAGGCAACAGAGCGGAATGCGCAGGAGAAGCGCGACGAGGAGGAGGCCGCCTGTCGGGAGAAGGCGGAGGCCGAGAAGGCGGTCGGGCCGGCTGCAGCAAAAGGCAAGCCGAGGAGGCCGCGCACCTTCAGTCGGCGCTGCTCGTCACCCCGCTGAGCTCAGCGCCACCACCGCCGGAGTTCACGGGGCAGTCGGAGGGAGTCGGTGGTGAGGTCCCCGTCGCAGGGAGGGAAGGCGGCGAGGTCTCTTCGCCGGGCGCGGCCGCGCCACCTCCGCCGCAGTCTGAGGTCGCGCGAGGCAAACAGCCGGCGGACCCACCCGTGCCGCCGACCGACGACGAAGCCGTGGCGCAGCTGCTTCTTCAAGTCGCCTCGCCAGCGCGGCGCCGTCTTGAGAAGGCGACCACGCCGCGCCTTTGAGACCGGCGCGCCGCTTCGGCATCTCGACGCTGAGGCGGTAAGCGCCTTACCGTTAGGTGGAGTGCGAGGAGGCGGCACGGCCCGCTGAACACGGCGCTCTGGGCGCCCAAGCGGCGGGCTGAAGGCGACGCCCTCGTAATTTTTCAAGGCGCACTGGCGTCGCGATCCACCGTCTTGGTATGTTTCATTTCCGAATTTTCTCTTGATCTTCTTCGTGCGCTTAGCGCACTCCACCGGGTGTAGTCTCGAGTTTGGTCGGCCCGAAAGCAGCGGCCCGGAACTTTATTTGCTTACTTCCAAGTTTTTATCGTATGCGGAATCCTTGTTACAGGAATATCACAACCTCCGCGCTACCGCCTTCAACCGCAACGTTGAAGAACTGAACAAGCGGGCTGCTGACCCGGCGAGGAGCCGAGGTGAGTTTTCTTCTTCGCGGGGGCGCGCTGGCGCACCCGTGGGCTGTAGTCCCCGGGATTCGCAGTCGGGCCGGATCTTCCTGGCGACCTTCTTGACTGACAACTTTGCATCCTTCTTCTTTTTATTCTTCAGAGTCCAACGCCGCTCTGCGGGGGCAGCTGGCTACGGCCGAGACCGCCTTGCGCGCCAAAGAGGAGGAGTGCGGCAAGCTCGCCGCAGAGCGCGACCTGCTGGCTACGCAACTGGCGGAGCAGAGGGAGCAGCTCAAGGCGGCGCAGGCTGAGGCGGAGAAGAAAGAGGCCGCCCTGCTGGCTGAATTTGAGAGCGAGCGCTCCGTCTGGACCGACAGGGAAGCGCAGCTGACCTCCGGTTTCCATGAAATCGAAGATATCGTCGATGGTAAGTTTGCTTTTACTTTCTCTTTTGGGTTGCCGACTATGGGTTAAGCCGGCTCCTGTTTTTTCTAACTTGCTTTTTCTTCTTCTTGGCAGACTTCTTCCCTGGTCATACGCAGGTGGGCAATCAGGCCATCGAGGCCGAGCGCGAGGCGCGGAGGGCGAGTGGCGCTGAGATCGCAGCCAACGCCCCCCGGACCCTTGACGAGCAACTCCTGAGCATTGAGGCTCGTCTGCGGCCGGCACATCGAATGTTGCGCCGTCTTGACGTGTCGGGGCCCAGCGATTGCTGCCCTGTGGCCGGACATGCGATTCTGCGCCTCCACCGGACCGCCGACCGGCCGGAGGTCGCGGGGCGTCTTGAGGCTTGGAAGGGCTCATGCTTGGGCTGGAGCTCGCCGAGCCACAGGAGTTCGCTCAAGGCGTGGTATCCGTGGCTCGACCTGACCGGCTGGCCGCGTTCGGCCGAAGCTCAGCGGAGCTGCCGGCCGCGGAGGGCGCCCTCGAAGCGTCTTGGCGGCGATCGCCGACTATACGGACACCAGTGTCTTCGTCCCCGAGCGGGCTGAAGACGGTGGGGAAGCACCGCCGGAGTGGTTCGGGATGAACCCGGACTACGGCGAGGACTCGGCGGAGGTGATCGACTCCCGCACCGAGGATGAAGACGAGGCGGAGGACGGAGACGCATGGAGGCGCCAGAAGACGGAGCGGGCGGCCAACCTCAGCTCGACTGCGCCTCCAGCAACGAGCTGCGCCCATCTGAGCCAGCCACTACCAGGGACGATCAAACCGAGACTGCCCAGCCAGCCGCCCCGGCGCCTGACGCCGCCGCCGCCTCCGGCCTTCCAAACCCATCTGCTGCTTCTTAGGCCGCAGCCTTGTCTTTATTTTATCTGTTTGATAGTCTTTTGAAAGAACTTTGTTAATTCACACAATTCCACCCGCGGGGTGTATTCTGAACCTCTGTTCGAAGATCCGGCCAAGGGCCTAAGTTTTTGTAAATATTATTCTAATTTCATGTTTCCTTGCTTACTGCTCTTGTGGCTTTTTCCTTGCCGCCTTTCCTTAGATGCCGCCTTGTTCGTCGGGCAACCGCCTCTGGATTGCCGTCTAGGTCAAGTGCTTGGCTACTTTGAGAAGGCAAGTACTTGGCCATTTTAGAGTCGTTTATGCAAGTTGGGTAGAAAACGGCAAGCTGGCTTCTTAAGAGTCGGTTTCACGTAACGGGCTGGGAGCCGATTTAAACTATGTTTATGCTTTGGGTCCTTAGCCCTTTTTTCGTGTGGGCGCCCGCTCTACCTTACTCCTGCCCACCAAACAGTCGCTCTGCAAGCTGCGGCTTCTGACAGGAGACGGCTTGGGCACCGCACGCTACTTGTCGGACTTCAGGAAGCACTTCATAGCTTAAAAACGGCGAGTCCCCGGGCCGACTAGTCAAGCCCGGTGCCGAACAGCATAATCGAAGGGTAACATACTCAAAGGCATAATTCTTATCATACAGATAACAAAAGAGGGCAGTCCCCGAGCTCGTCTCGGGGGGCCCGGAGTCTTGGTATTTCAAACACAAAAGGGTAGCGTGGTACATACTGCATCAACTGTAAAATCTTCTTGAGGAGATTCGCATTCCATGGCCGCCTCCGTCTCTTTGCCGGAGTCATCCCTCTTGGCGTGCTCGGGCTTCGGCGTCGATCGTAGTAGGAGTCGTTGCTCAAAGATTTCATCGATGATGAATGGTCCTTCCCAAGGCGCCGACAACTTGTGTTGGCCGGCTGTTCGCTGGATCAGCCGGAGCACAAGGTCGCCCTCTAGGAATGATCTTGGCTTGACCTTCTTGTTGTAGTAGCAGCGCAGGCTCTGCTGGTAGATGCCGGACCGGTCCGAGTGCCGCCAGCCGGCCCTCTTCCAAAGCAGATCGACGCCGTCTTGACGTGCTTCTTCCGCTTCCTCCTCGGTGTACATGGTGACTCGCGGAGTCGAACTCTATATCCGTTGGGATGACGGCTTCGCACCGTGAGACGAGGAAGAAGGGTGTGAAGCCGCTGACTTGTTTGGAGTCGTCGCATACTCCGTGAGGACGGCCGCAACTCCTCAAGCCAGCAGCCGGCCGAACGCTCCAGTGGTTCGACCAGTCGAGGCTTGATGCCAGACAGGATCAGGCCGTTCGCTCGCTCCACCTGGCTTGGAGTCGGCTTGTCCTGAGGTCGCCGTCTTAAAGTCGGCTTGTCCTGAGGTCGCCGTCTTAAAGTCGGCTTGTCTTGAGGCCGCCTCTGCGACTCGGCCCGTGAGGGGTAGTCGGCGACTGCTGCCGACTCTCTGAAGGCGGCCCTTTGTCTTGGGGTCTTGAGGGGCGCCGTCCGCCCCGATGTTTTGAAAGGTTCAGGGGCTCGGGTTTGCCTACCCGTGGTCCATTACTCCGACATTCTTGTTAGCGCGCAGGAACTTCACCAAGGCCTCCTCCTGCTCGGGTTCAAGGTTTGCACCTATGGTGAAGGTGGCGTCAGTGGACCCGCCCTCATCGACTGGCACCTACTTGGTCTCCGCCTTGTTTTGAGTGAATAGCTGCTTCTTCTTGGATGGCGCATCCCCCTTGGGCTCGGGGGCGTCAGCACTGGTGGTCCGCGCCACTGCAGCCGCCTTGAAAACAAGCTTGAGCGCCTGCAGTGCATCTCCGGTGTTTCCTGACACGGTAAGGACGCCGCTGCTCCCGGGCATCTTCATGAGGTTGTACGCTGGGTGAGTTGCTGCAATGAACCGGGCCAAGGCTGGGTAGCCAAGGATGACGTTGTAGGGGATGCCGATGGGGGCAATGTCGAAGTCGATCAGCTCCGTGCGGAAGTTGTCGCGGGTACCGAAGGTCACCGGGAGGCGAATTTGTCCTAGGGAGGCGGTGGAACCGGCTCCGACTCTCGAAAAAGGCCTGCTGGGCTGGAGCCGCTCTGGTGGCACATGGAGGAGGCTGAAGGCCTCCACAGAGAGCATGTTGAGGCTGACTCCGCCGACGATGAGGGTCCTGGTGACGGCCACTTCGCAGATGGCACAGCATCGGAAGTGCACCCGAACCGGCAGGGTTGGAGGGGTGGTCGTCCGAGCTGAAGAGCAGGTCGGCCTCGGGCGCGACCCAACCTGGCGGGGCTCCTTGGCGCTTGGGGGCGGTGGCGATCTGGCGGGTGAATGGCTTGACGTGGCGGCTCGAAGGTGACGCCAGTGAGCTGCCCAGGAGAGCTGCGACGACCGGGGGTGCCGGCTCGGCACGATGGGCGAGGTAGAGGTCGCGCAGCTCCCCGCAACGGGCATGCTGCTCGTTCCCCGCCGGTCCGGTGGCGGTGTAGGCGGTAGGCGACGGGAAACGACGGGGGCGTCCGCCGACGGGAGCCGTCCGGGCGACTCGAGCGGCGCGAGCAGCCCGGCGCTCGGAGCGAGCTCGGTGAGTGTCAGCCATGGACATGACGGAAGATCTCACGCGACCAGCAGAAGAAATATTCCGGTGCACCCCTACCTGGCGCGCCAAATGTCGGATTTCGGGTTCCGGCAGACCCTTGAGGTTCGAACACTGGGGTGCGCGCGGAGATCTTTCCCCTAACAGCTCACGCGTGAATGGTTAGCGAGGGATCTAAACTACGAACGATGAACAACACAAGAGACACGAGGTTTATACTGGTTCGGGCCACCGATGTGGTGTAATACCCTACTCCGAAGGTGTGGTGTGGTGGATTGCCTCAAAATGCGATGATGAACAATACAAAGGGGAGAACAGCCTCGCGAGGGCTGTTCTTGAGCTGGTGCGATGAACTGCTTGGGTGAGTTCGATCGCCTCTCTCTCCCTCTCTCTCTGCTAGGGCTTTTTCTGATTCGATGTTCTAGTGGGAGGCCCTGGGCCTCTTCCCAAATAATGAACGGGAAGGGCGCCAACAATTGGCCATTTTGAAGGGGAACATCTAGTACACTTATCCTGACTAAACTTGGTCTTCGGCTGCCAAAGGCTCTGACGGTGACGCCGTCCTGGGCTCCACGATGACCTCCTTCCTGCCACTCTGCGGATCTTGGTCTTGTTGCACCGAAGCGGCAACCTTTGTCTGATGCCTTGGCCTGTGCTTGGCTCCCTTGCACCAAAGGGGAAATGAGGACACTGCGTAGGCCGTCGCCTGCCTAGCACCCGCCTGGCCTCGATCGTCACGGCTTGCGTCACGGGTCACCCTCGTGAGATACCCTGCCTTGATCTCTCCGCCTCCTCGTGAGCCTGCCTGACGAGGCTGCTCCTGAGGAAGGTTCCTGTCGTCCGCCCCGCGAGGCTTGGCCCCTCGCGAGGGTCTTGAGCTTGAGCTGATGAAGCTGGGCCTCGCTGGGCCCCCACTTGAGCCACGTCGCAGGCCGCAGATAGGCAAGTCTGGGGACCCCCGTTCCCAGAACGCCGACAAAAAGAGACTTGCCAGTAACGAGATTGAACTAGGTATGGAGATACCAACGACCGAATCTCGGGCAAGTAACATACCCAAAGACAAAGGGAACTAAGTATGTTGTCATAAAGGTTCGACCGATAAATATATTCGTAGAATATGTAGGAACCAATATGGGCATTCAGGTCCCGCTATTGGTTATTGACCGGAGAGGCGTCTCTGTCATGTCTACACCATTCTCGAACCTGTAGGGTTCGCACGCTTAACGTTTGTTAACGATATAGTACTATACGAGTTATGTGAGTTGGTGACTGAATGTTGTTCGTAGTCCCGGATGAGATCACGAACATGACGAGGAGCTCTAGAATGGTCCGGAGGTAAAGATTAATATATAGGACGATGCTATTTGGTGACCGGAAAGTTTCAGAATGTATCGGGTAGTCATTGAATCACCGGAAGGGGTTCCGGGAGGCCTCGGGAGGTTATTGGGCCATATGGGCCAAACGAGGGGAGCACCCCAGCCCATAAGGGGCTGGCACGCCCCACCTCTAGGCCGCCGGCCTCTACTAGACTAGCTTGTTGATCAAGATGGTTAAGGTTTCCTAACCATAGACATGTGTTGTCACTTGATAACGGGATCACATCATTAGGAGAATGATGTGATGGACAAGACCCATTTGTTAGCTTAGCATATGATCGTTCAATTTATTGCTATTGCTTTCTTAATGTCAAATACATATTCCTTTGACTATGAGATCGTGCAACTCCCTGATACGTCTCCATCGTATCTATAATTTTTTATTGTTCCATACCAGTATTATACAACTTTCATATACTTTTGGCAACTTTTTATACTATTTTTGGGACTAACATATTGATCCAGTGCCCAGTGCTAGTTCCTGTTTGTTGCATGTTTTTTGTTTTGCAGAAAATCCATATCAAACGGAGTCCAAGCGGGATAAAAACTGACGGAGATTTTTTTTGGAATATATGTGATTTTTGGGAAGAAGAATCAACATGATACGATGCCCGAGGGGGCCACGAGGCAGGGGGCGCGCCCCAGGGGGTCGGGCATGCCCTGGGCCCTCGTGGCCACCCTGTAAGACGGTTGGAACCCTTCTTTCGCTGCAAGAAAGCTAATATCCAGCTAGAGATCGTGTCCAAAATTTTGCCCAATCAGAGTTACGGATCTCCGGTTATAAAAGAAACGGTGAAAGTGCAGAATCTGGAGCGCAGAAACAGAGAGAGACAGAGAGACAGATCCAATCTCGGAGGGGCTCTCACCCCTCCCACGCCATGGAGACCATGGACCCGAGGGGAAACTCTTCTCCCATCTAGGGAGAAGATCAAGGAAGAAAAAGAAGAAGACGAAGGGGGGCTCTCTCCCCCTCGCTTCCGGTGGCACCATCATCACCAACTCTTCCCCCCTCTATGCAGTGGTGTAACCCCTATTTTACCCGATGTAATCTCTACTTAAACATGGTGCTCAACACTATATATTATTTCCCAATGATGTATGGCTATCCTATGATGTTTAAGTAGATCTGTTTTGTCCTATGGGTTAATTGATGATCGTGATTGGTTTGAGTTGCATGTTTTATTATTGGTGTTGTCCTATGGTGCTCTCCATGTCGCGCAAGCGTGAGGTATTCCCGCTGGAGGGTGTTGCAATACGTTCATGATTCGCTTATAGTGGGTTGCTTGAGTGACAGAAACATAAACACGAGTAAGGGGGTTGTTGCGTATGGGATAACGAGGACTTGATACTTTAATGCTATGGTTGGGTTTTACCTTAATGATCTTTAGTAGTTACGGATGCTTGCTAGAGTTCCAATCATAAGTGCATATGATCCAAGAAGAGAAAGTATGTTAGCTTATGCCTCTCCCTCAAATAAAATTGCAATAATGATTACCGGTCTAGTTATCGATTGCCTAGGGACAAATAACTTTCTCGTGACAACAAGCTCTCTACTAAAACTAACTTAGTTGTGTCTTTATCTAAACAACCTCTAGATTTTATTTACGTGCTCTTTATTATCTTGCAAACCTATCCAACAACACCTACAAATTACTTCTAGTTTTATACTTGTTCTAGGTAAAGCGAGCGTCAAGCGTGCGTAGAGTTGTATCGGTGGTCGATAGAACTTGAGGGAATATTTGTTCTACCTTTACCTCCTCATTGGGTTCGACACTCTTACTTATCGAAAGAGGCTACAATTGATCCCCTATACTTGTGGGCTATCAAGACCTTTTTCTGGCGCCGTTGACGGGGAGCAATAGCGTGGGCTGAATATTCTTGTGTGTGCTTGTTTGCTTTATCACTAAGTAATTTTTATTTGCTGTTCTAAGTTGTTCTCTATCTTTAGTTATGGATATGGAACACGAAATGCCAAAAAAAATAGGTGTACTTGCTACTCATGGAGATGGGGAACCTCCTAAAACCCTCGACGCTGGTTATGTGAAAAATATTATGTACTACTTTGATAATCTTGAGAAAACCCCATTCAATTATGTAATGGGAGACACGTTGGATCAACGTGAATACTTTAGGGATTATCGTTTGACTCAAAAAGGGAAACTATTATGGGATCAAATTCATATGTTGCATTGGTATGCTCGGGAACTATGCTTGAGATATGATTATACTTGTTGCTCTAGGATGAAGGCTCCACACCTTCCCTTTTCATGCAAATTTAATGATAATGAAACCTTGGCTTCTTATGCTAGAAGTATATATGATTACTATGATGTGGAACGAATAGAAGAATTTGTTGCTTTTAAGGGTGCATGTGAAATTGAATCTTTGTTTAAAGAGTTTGAAGATTTTGATGATTCAGTTTATAGACCTGAAAATTTAGCTATCCTTCAATATTGCTATGAGAATTATGAATTCAGTTCCGATATTGATGATTTTATTGAGAGAGTCTCCGATGTCCAAGAAGAGACTAATATTTTGCAGGAGTCCATGGAAGAAGAAATTGATGGAACAGTGAGCTCATTGGATGAAAAAAGACGACGAGGAGAGCGAAGAACAAAATGAGGAAGAACGGATTAGCTACCCGTGCCCACCTTCCAATGAGAGTAACCCTCCAACTCATACATTGTTTAATTTCCCTTCGTGCTTACGGAAGGATGATTGCTATGATAACTATTATGATCTCGTTGATTCTTTGGAAATATCCCTTTTTGATGATGCTTGTTATGGTTGTGGCCAAGATGCCAATATGAATTATGCTTATGGAGATGAACTTGCTATAGTTTCTTATGTTAAACATGAAATTGTTGTTATTGCACCCACGCATGATATTCCTATTATCTTTTTGAATTCTCCCAACTACACTATATCAGAGAAGTTTGCACTTATTAAGGATTATATTGATGGGTTGCCTTTTCCGTTACACTTGATGATTTTGATAGATATAATATGCATGTGCTTGCTGCTCCTACTTACAATTATTATGAGATAGGAACTATATCTCCACCTCTCTATGTTTCCCACATGATAAAATTGCAAGAAACTGTTTGTACTATGTATTGGCCTTTACTGTGTGTGCATGAATTGTTCTTTTATGACATGGCAATGCATAGGAAGAGAGTTAGACTTCGTCATTGTTTGATATATGTTGCTTTGTCCTCACTACTAAATGCTAAATCATTGTTAATTAAAATTTGCTTTGATATACCTTGGGATCCGGGTGGATCCATTACTTGAGCACTATATGCCTAGCTTAATGGCTTTAAACAAAGCGCTGCCAGGGAGACAACCTGGAAGTTTTAGCGAGTCATTTATTTCTGTTGTGTGCTTTTATAAAGTTTAAAAACAAAAATAAATAAAGAGGGAAACCTTAAACTTTTTCAAAAAGGAAAGTGAAAATGAGAAAGACGAGCATTGTTAAAGTAGGAGCTAGCCTTGAACTTTGTTCATGCTCACGGAAACTTTGTGAATCTTGATTACAGCAACTTTTCAACAAAAATAATTATCCCCTTGTACAATTCCATTGTATTATAAAAATAATGTGCCAATGTTTGCCTTTAGGATGTTTACAATGCTTGTTGGTTTGTGCGGTGCAGGATAGAAACTATGGCTCTAGTGCGCGATTTTACATTTTTTACTGGAACGTCAAATGGTTCTGAAACTTTTTGCACTGTATTTCTATACAATTTTTTATAATACAGACTGTACATATTATTACAGACTGTCCTGTTTAAGACATATTCTATTTTTGATGCATAAGTTTGCTTGTTTCAATAAAACTATCGATTTCTATCAGTGGATTAAGCCATGAAAAAGTTATATTACAGTAGCTATAAAGCAAAAACAAAATATGAATTGGTTTGCAACAGTAATTAGAGTAGTGATTTGCTTTATTATACTCACGGATCTTCCCGAGCTTTCTGTTGAGTTTTGTGTGGATGAAGTGTTCGAAGATCGAGGAGGTCTCGATATGAGGAGGAGGAGAGACAAGAGCTCAAGCTTGGGGATGCCCAAGGCACCCCAAGTAAATATTCAAGGAGACTCAAGCGTCTAAGCTTGGGGATGCCCCGGAAGGCTTCCCATCTTTCTTCAACAAGTATCGGTATGTTTTCAGATTCGTTTCGTTCATGCAATATGTGCAAATCTTGGAGCGTCTTTTGCATTTAGTTTTCACTTTTCTTTTATGCACCATGCTGGTATGAGATAGTCCATGGTTGATTTATAGAATGCTCTTTGCACTTCACTTGTATCTTTTGAGTATGACTTTATAGAATGCTTGATGTGCTTCACTTATATCATTTGATGTTTGGATTGCATGTTTCTCTTCACATAGAAAAACGCCATTTGTAGAATGCTCTTTTGCTTCACTTATATTTGTTAGAGCATGGGCATTTCTTTTGTAGAAAGAATTAAACTCTCTTGCTTCACTTATATCTATTTAGAGAGTTAATAGGAACTGGTCATTCACATGGTTAGTCGTAAAATCCTACATAAAACTTGTAGATCACTGAATATGATATGTTTGATTCCTTATAATAGTTTTGTGATATAAAGATGGTGATATTAGAGTCATGCTAGTGGGTAGTTGTGGATTGTAGAAATACTTGTGTTGAAGTTTGTGATTCCCGTAGCATGCACGTATGGTGAACCGTTATGTAACGAAGTTGGAGCATGAGGTATTTATTGATTGTCTTCCTTATGAGTGGCGATCGCGGACGAGCGATGGTATTTTCCTACCAATCTATCCCCCTAGGAGCATGCGCGTAGTACTTTGGTTCGATGACTAATAGATTTTTGCAATAAATATGTGAGTTCTTTATGACTAATGTTGATTACATGATTATACATACTCTCACCCTTCCATCATTGCTATCCTCTTCGGTACCGTGCATTGCCCTTTCTCACCTCGAGAGTTGGTGCAAACTTCTCCGATGCATCCAAACCCCGTGATATGATACGCTCTGTCACACATAAGCCTCCTTATATCTCCCTCAAAACAGCCACCATACCTACCTATCATGGCATTTCCATAGCCATTCTGAGATATATTGCCATGCAACTTCCATCATAATCATATACATGACTTGAGCATTTACTGTCTTATTGCTTTGCATGACCGTAAGATAGCTATCATGATGTTTTCATGGCTTGTCCGTTTTTTGATGTCATTGCTATGCTAGATCATTGCACATCCCAAAGACACCACGGAGGCATTCATATAGAGTCATATCTTTGTTCTAGTATCGAGTTGTAATATTGAGTTGTAAGTAAATAAAAGTGTGATGATCATCATTATTAGAGCATTTCCCCAAGAAAAAAAGAGGCCAAAGAACCCTAAATAAAAAAGGGGGCCAAAGAAGCCCGCCAAAAAAAGAGAGAAAAAAGGGGCAATGTTACTATCCTTTGATCACACTTGTGCTTCAGAGTAGCACCATGTTCTTCATATAGAGAGTCTCTTGAGTTATCACTTTTATATACTAGTGGAAATTTTTATTATAGAACTTGGCTTGTATATTCCAACGATGGGCTTCCTCAAGTTCCCTAGGTCTTCCTGAGCAAGCAAGTTGGATGCACACCCACTTAGTTTCAGTTTGAGCTTTCATACACTTATAGCTCTAGTGCATCTGTTGCATGGCAATCCCTACTCCTCGCATTGACATCAATTCATGGGCATCTCCATAGCCCGTTGATTAGCCGCATTGATGTGAGATTTTCTCCTTTTTGTCTTCTCCACACAACCTCCACCATCATATTCTATTCCACCTATAGTGCTATGTCCATGGCTCATGTATTGCGTGAAAGTTGAAAAGATTTGAGAACATCAAAAGCATGAAACAATTGCTTGGCTTGTCATCGGAGTTGTGCATGATGTGAATATTATGTGTGGTGAAGATGGAGCATAGCCAGACTATATGATTTTGTAGGCATAACTTTCTTTGGCCATGTTATTTTAAAAAGACATGATTACTTTATTAGTATGCTTGAGTATTATTGTCTTAATGTTAAATGATAGACTATTGCTTTGAGTCACTCGTATCTTCATATTCATGCCATGATTAGATTATGTGATCAAGATTATGCTAGGTAGCATTCCATATAAAAAAAATATCTTTTTTATCATTTACCTACTCGAGGACGAGCAGGAATTAAGCTTGGGGATGCTGATACGTCTCTGTCGTATCTATAACTTTTTATTGTTCCATGCCAATATTATACAAATTTCATATACTTTTGGCAACCTTTTATACTATTTTTGGGACTAACATATTGATCCAGTGCCTAGTGCCAGTTCCTGTTTGTTACATATTTTTTGTTTCGTAGAAAATCCATATCAAACAGAGTGCAAACGGTACAAAAACTAACGGAGATTATTTTTGGAATATATGTAATTTTTGGGAAGAAGAATCAACGTGATAAGATGCCCGAAGGGGCCACGAGGTAGGGGAGCACGCCCGGGGGGGTCAGGCGCGCCCTGGGCCCTCGTGGTCACCCCGTAAGGAGGTTGGAGCCCTTCTTTCACCGCAAGAAATCTAATTTCCAGATAGAGATCATGTGCGAAATTCAGCCCAATCGGAGTTATGGATCTCCGATTATAAAAGAAACGATGAAAGGGCAGAATCTGGCGTGCAGAAACAGAGAAAGAGACAGAGAGACATATCCAATCTCGGAGGGACTCTCGCCTCTCCCATGCCATGGAGAACATGGACTAGATAGGAAACCCTTCTCCCATCTAGGGAGAAGGTCAAGGAAGAAGAAGAAGGGGGGCTCTCTTCCCCTTGCTTCCGGTGGCACCGGAGTGCCGCCGGGGCCATCATCATCACCGCAATCTACACTAACAACTTCATCACCATCATCACCAAAACCCCCCCCCCCCCCCCCTTCTGTGCAGCGGCGTAACCCCTCTTTTACCCGCTGTAATCTTTCCCTAATATTAAAGGGAGGATTGTTTCTCCAGTTTTTTTCGTACATGGTGGACCAGCATAACTTTCGTACGTTACGTCGCAGGCGTTTCCTCCTTCTCCCGATTCGTTTCTATCAGAAAAAAAGAAAATCACAGGACGCATAGAACCGCAATGGGCCGGCCCATTAGCATACAAAGAGCCGGCGCTAAAAGAAGGTGGAAATAATCTGTTTGGAGAAGGACTCATTCAAGGGGTGAAGGAAGCCATGCAATTGGAGACTGAATCTTGCGACCAAAAACAGAGTGAAGACCGCCTTCCTCGAGAAGAATCTAACCGAAAGCAATTACCAGAGGATGAATTCGTAGATGTCAATAAAGAATTGTTGCAGTCGAAGGTGGCCGAAGAATCAAATCGCGTCCATTGGGAGAACCGAGGAAGACCAGCAAGGATGTGCAGGTCGAAGAAGATGTGCAACCGGACAAGACCACCAAAAGGATGTGCAGCAGCCTGCTTTAGAGCCGCAGAACAAGCCAGAGCTCGAGGACACGGACGGGAGGGAGAGTCCCTTGATGTCGACGTCCATCGTGCGACACATGTACGTGCGGACCTCGTTGGAGAACCTGGCCGACGGCGCCGGCGAGGGGTCGCCGTCCGACGGGAAGGAGTGCAAGAGGATGCTGGCTTGGAAGCTGTATGAGGAGCAGATCCAGCTCAAGGTCTGTCGCGACCGCGCCGTGGCCGGGGCGTGCGCCGACGGCCTGCAGGCATAGAACGAGATGAGGAAATGAGAGAGAGAGAGACACACACACAGAGATGAGGGGAGGGGGACGGAACGGGATCCGGTGGTGGCACTCGCTCCGGTGGAACAGGGGGCGCCAGCGACTTTGGAGGCTTCACATGCAGGTTGCATCTCGGTGGAAGCAAGGGGATGAGAAAGAGGGATGGAGCGAGAGAAGTGGAGCTGGATGTAGATGCATCTCGATGGAGACGAATGGATAAGCTAGTAGTGGAGGTACACACGTGACGGCCTGATGGGTGTTACGTGCCGGCCGCTCGGACCGAACATTGTTTTTATATGCGTTTGCGCCAACACTTAACAATGCAAGAAAAATATTGGGAATGAAATATAATCTTCCAAATCATATCTTCCATTGAAAAACTACACAATCAAAAACATTAGAATTCAAATCTTTTGATAATTTTATAAAATACTTTAAATGATTTAAAGTATTGAACTCTCAAAGAGCATGCAAGGGCATCTCCAACATCGACCCTCGAAATGTCCGCAACCGTCCAGACCGCACGGGCGAACGTGTTTTGCCAGCCAACGCGGGCATGTATCGATAGCTGACCGGTCCATACTTACTTTCTCCCGCAATTCGGAAACAAACTGGGAGCTTTGCGGGTGCCCGGGCCGCTTCCACGCTTGATTCTGCCTGCCATGGCCCACCCATAAACCTCTGCCTTGCCCACGTCCCTTCCCGCCTGAAGTGGTCAGCGCCGTTCCAGAGCACCGGTGTTGCATTCATGTCGGCTGAGAGCGACGCAACCTCTCACTGGCACTCTAGCATGGAAGCGGCACCGCCCGTGTTATTTTCCGATGCACACAGCTCGTCCACATTCAAACGACAGGTCATCATTCCGCCTGCCTACTTTAAACATGCGCCGTTGCTGAGGAACCTACTCCGGCACCACACGTTCGTTCGTCTATGACCCACCATTTAGCTACCTCGTCGCTTGCCCTGCCATTCGCTGACTATTTAAACTCCAGCCCCAGCCATAGGCGCATCCATCCTCCTCTTCACCGCACCACGCCCGTCATGGCCTCCTTGAACTCCAAAGCTATTTGGGACAACCTCTCGTCCGAGCTGTAGATTGAGATGCCGCCATTGCTGCTGGCTGGCAGGCCGGTAGGCAGATGGAGACCGGCGCCACGAACGTTGCAATGGTGGGCACGGCCGATGACGAGTTGACGCCACCCTCCTCGCCGGTCCATGTCGGTATCACCATGGGCTAGCCCCGTGCTCACTACACCAAAATGTGTGTTGGACGAGCGGGAGACCTTGTTCCAACAGGCGCAAGCCAACCAGGAGTACAAATTCTCCCTCCTCGACGAGAACCTCTACGCGGTGGAGCTACTCGCCATTTGAATGGAGATTACACCGGACATGGACCAGGCGGAGGAGGAGGTGCTGGCTGACTCCTATCGCACCGCCTGTGAAATCCACCACGGCAGCTAGCGGTACACCAGCGTCAAGCAGAGATACAAGTGGCGTTCAAGGAGATCGACGAGGCGGACAACAAAGTCTACGGCAAGAGTGAGGATGAGGAAGAAGTTGCCAGCTCCGCCACGCCCGTGCCTCGCTGCCACGACCATGAAGCCGACACGTCCAAGGGCGTCGCCGGCAGTGAGGAAGAGTAGAGCATGGGAGTTCGCGGGCGCTCGGGCCCCAGGAAGGCCACCGTTGTTTCGCTCCCGCTGAAGCCAAGCTTGACGGGCTCAAAATCACTGACCGATTAGCTGCTTGCAGATTGTGGAGGTGGAGGCTACGAAGGCAGAGCCAGAGTTTGAGCTCCCGGGGCTCATGGCCGGCCGAGAATGGCGAACGGGCATTGGCGGCCATTTAGACTAGGTTTATAGTACGATTTAGTTCGAATATGTCGAAATGTAATTAGTTTGCTCCAATCTTTATGGAAAGCACCTGGTTTATCTAAAAGTTATTGAATTATGAATGGATAGCGTCCGATTTGTTTAAATGTCCATAAAATTTGTTCACTTTCACTAAATCCTTCTGAAATACAACCAACCATATGTGGATAGCTTTGGATGGTCATCTCTCGCACCAGTGCCCGTGGATTGCCCCCCCCCCCCCGATGCGGACGGATGCAGTGTCCGTTTTGCGGGTCAGCATTGAAAATTCCCAAAAAATCGCATTATATGTTTCTCCTGCTAAAATACTATTCCATGCATCACTACTCTTTCATTCGATAGAAGTGTGGAGCTTAAGTATGCGCGAATGAAGGACATTAGGGTGGCTTCTCACATGAACACTTCATGGTCCAAATAAGGATAATTCAACCCGTGCCAACACACCTGCATATGCATCGTATAGAGATTAGGCTAACCTAATTTCAACATTTGTCATACCTGAATATAAGTGGAGCGTAGTGGCACGTGAAGCAGGTTTTGTGAAAAAAAAATCTCCCGTTGCAACGCACGGGCATATGTACTAGACTCTACTTAAACATGGTGCTCGACGCTATATATTATTTCCCAATGATGTATGGCTATCCTATGATGTTTGAGTAGATCTGTTTTTTCCTATGGGTTAATTGATGATCGTGATTGGTTTGAGTTGCATGTTTTATTATTGGTGTTGTCCTATGGTGCTCTCCGTGTCGCATAGCGTGAGGGATTCCCAACGTAGGGTGTTGCAATACGTTCATGATTAAGCTTATAGTGGGTTGCTTGAGTGACAGAAGCATAAACCCGAGTAAGGGGGTTGTTGCATATGGGATAAAGAGGACTTGATACTTTAATGCTATGGTTGGGTTTTACCTTAATGATCTTTAGTAGTTGCGGATGCTTGCTAGAGTTCCAATCATAAGTGCATATGATCCAAGAAGAGAAAGTATGTTAGCTTATGCCTCTTCCTCAAATAAAATTGCAATAATGATTACCGGTCTAGTTATCGATTGCCTAGGGACAAATAACTTTCTCGTGACAACAAGCTCTCTACTAAAACTAACTTAGTTGTGTCTTTATCTAAACAACCCCTAGATTTTATTTACGTGCTCTTTATTATCTTGCAAACCTATCCAACAACACCTACAAAGTACTTCTAGTTTTATACTTGTTCTAGGTAAAGCGAACATCAAGCGTGCGTAGAGTTGTATCGGTGGTCGATAGAACTTGAGGGAATATTTGTTCTAACTTTAGCTCCTCGTTGGGTTTGACACTCTTACTTATCAAAAGAGGATACAATTGATCCCCTATACTTGTGGGTTATCACTCCCCGGTACTAGAGGAATACCTTGTGTGCTATCAAACATCACAACGTAACTGGGTGATCATAAAGATGCTCTACAGGTATCTCTGAAGTTGTCTGTTGGGTTGGCATGGATCTAGATTAGGATTTGTCACTCCGTGTATCGTAGAGGTACCTCTGGGCCCTCTCGGAAATACACATCACAAGAAGCTTGCACGCAAAGTGACTAAGGTGTTAGTTGCAAGATGCTGTATTACGGAACGTGTAAAGAGACTTGCCAGTAACGAGATTGAACTAGGTATGAAGATACCGACGATCGAATCTCGGGCAAGTAACATACCAAGAGACAAAGGGAATTATGTATGTTGTCATACGGTTTGACCGATAAAGATCTTCATAGAATATGTAGGAGCCAATATGGTCATCCAGGTTCTGCTGTTGGTTATTGAATGGAGAGGTGTCTCGGTCATGTCTACATAGTTCTCGAACCCGTAGGGTCCGCCCGCTTAACGTTCATTGACGATATAATGTTATATGAGTTATATGATTTGGTGACTGATTGTTGTTCGGAGTCCCGAATGAGATCATGGACATGATGAGGAGCTCCGAAATGGTCCGGAGGTAAAGATTGATATATAGGACGATGATTTTTGGACACCGAAAGAGTTTCGGGGGTACCGGGTAGTCATCAGATCATCGGAAGGGGTTCCAGACTCCCCCAGGAGGTCTATGGGCCTAATGGGCCAAGGCGAGGAACACACCAGCCCACAAGCACTACCAAAAAATACACTTCCGTGATGATACGTGTTTGTCACAGTAGGTCACGTTTTCTGTCATGCATGTACATCCATGACGAATTTATGACAGAATCAAGATAGTCATACTTGTGTTGTCGTAGAAGAGTTCCATGACATTACCAAAATTATCATCACGGAAGTGTCCACTTCCATGATAAATCGCTCATCACAGAAGTGCTTTCGTCAAGGGTGACCGACATGTGGCATCCACCGTAACGGAACGCTGTTATGCTATCGGGTCCGGTTTTGGATCCGATAACCCGTTAACAGCCCCGACCAGTGGGGATTTTCCACGTGTAAAATCATCATTGGCTGGAGGAAACACGTGTCGGCTCACCGTTGGGACAGATGTCATCCACTCATTGGACACAAAAGCGCCTATGATACGTCGACACATGGCACGACCCAACAGATGCCCATTCCTGTGAAAAGGTCGGCCCGTTTGACTTGGTCAAAAGGTGGCGGGCCGGCCCACGGCAAGCCTGTTAACGGCCTGTTCGCATATAGCCCATTTACATCCCGCTAACCCAGGGCCCGTTTACGGCCTATCCGAATTAGGCCCAGTAGCGTCATCTGGGGCGTCCAATATAATTCCAGACCATTTTAACTTCCGTCTCATGTATGGCCCATGACGTCTTTCGGCCCATATGAGGCCCTTAGTAACCCTCGGCCCCTTAACGGCCCGTGGTGAAACCGGCCCGTAATGAACAATGTATCGCTTTATACCCATTAGCGGCCCATTATTCCATTGGGCCGTTTCCAGCCCATGTTACCTTTCGGCCTTCTCAGGGCCCATTTATTCTTGGGCTCATTTCCAGCATTCGGTTACTTATGGCCCGTTACTGGCCTTTTCTGCTTGTGGGCCAAATTCAGCCCGTGGATACAGTCGACCCGTTTGTGGCCCGTTAATCTATTGGGCCATTTTCATAGCATCATCAAATACAGCCTACTAACGGCCCGTTATGGTCAGCCCATAAAACGTACGATTTACACTCTAGCCCATTTACGACCCCTTATACGGCCCGTACAAGGCCCATAGATGAGATGGCCCGTAGAAAGCCCATGGATCCTACGGGAAGTAGAAGGCCTATTGACCCGACGGCCCATAGAAGGCCCATTGACCCAACGACCCATAGAAGGCCCATTTATCTGACGGCCCATAGAAGGCCCATGGATCCGACGGCCCATAGAAGGCCCATGGATCCGATGGCCCACAGAAGGCCCATGGATCCGACGGCCGATAGAAGGCCCATGGATCCGACGGCCGATAGAAGGCCCATGGATCCGACGGCCGATAGAAGGCCCATAGAAGGCCATGGATCGTCCATCCCGTAGATGGCACATGGATAGTACGGCCTGTGGAGGGCCATGGTCACTACAACGTTTGGGCGAGTTGGCCCCTGTTTGAACGATATAGCATATTCAAAGTATTATCCTACTCTATACTATCACCTCTAAAAACATACACTATACAATAAAGAGATTAAGGCATAGAAACGTAGAATAATCCTACACTATACAATAAAGAAATTATAGCCGATTATACCCACTGGGTATTATGGTTCGGCACCAATGATAATAAAGCATACACATACAACAAATTACATACACTGGGCAAATACAGCTCATACATCATGGACGCGCATCAACATAACTTACCATTTGAACTATAATCTCTTCAGAAAATAGGATTGGCCGGATTTAGATAGCACAAATTTCAGTCTGCAAAATCTCCAATTCCTTCGTTGTTACCTCAGTGTCTTGTTTCATTTTTTTGACTCCTGCATCTGATACCTGCATGTCCAGTCTCAACTTGTTGATTGTACATTGAGAATCATGTACACTTTGTATTTCCACCTCTAGTTGATGCTCAAGAACATCAACACATTCCAATTCCAATCCATAATCATTCAAGATGTGGCCATGCCGCCTTTGCCATGAGATCTTTGTGTTGATGTCACTTCATCCTGAAATGTTTCTGTAAGTACACATGACTAGGGCAAAAATATAGTTACAATAGTGAAGCGAGCAAGACAGACTATTTTGTACATGGCAAAACAGGACTAACAATAATGTTACACGTCATGAAGCATAAGCAGGTGATATTTTAAAAATTATAAAAAAGGTAGTCTATGCAGCCTGCATATAGAAATCTCTCTTAGCTCACCAGAGGAGCATGATGTTGGGGCCCAATCCAAAACACAGACAAGTTAAAAATTTAGACAACACGTTGCGTAGAAGTAAGCAATCAGTTGGCCATTCTGTAGCTCAATTAAAGTCTTAGGGAGCATAATGAAAAGCAGAGGGTTTCATACAAACATACTACAGCAAGCAAAACTATGCAATCATTAGCCTAGTATAAACTAGATTGTGAGCCTCATGCAATAATAGTTGGTTAATAGACTTCAAAGCTTCAGGCACACTTCGGTAGAGTAATTAAATGGTAAGGCCTTTAATTATGTCAACTAATAGTTATACAAGTACCCAACATCAGGCATCATTCTTTGGGTATCTCATTAACCGAGGACAAATAAAGCAATTGAAAAGAGCAAATTAACTATGCAGAAACAAACAAGGAATTGAACTGTTGAGTTGGATACGGTGACTTACCTTAACAGGTTGAAGAGGCTCAACAGCTCCTACTTCTCTTGCAAGGCTCCTTCCTAACATCTTGTACTTGGAAATCCTCAATCTTATCTTCATTGCACCCCTCCGCAAGGTGACACAAACTAGTTACTCGTCTCCTTGGAAGATAAATATGCATACTTTCCAAATTGTGAACACAAAAGGATGAGATTACAACAAAACAACACCACATAATGAAACATGCCGCATCTCTTGCACTTGCACACAATGAAATGAGCATTTACTATGTCTGCACTATATAAAACCTAGGCATGCCTTTGAACTGGATCTCCAGGTACTCTTGGAGAACCTACTTTAGTGTACAGCCAAACCTCTATGTCATCTATGAGTTAGAAAAGGCCCCACTACAGCAGCCCTTAGTGTTTAAATCTTTTACAAGCTTTGTTAGAGTGTTAGGTCAAGAACAGCAAGTAATCAAAGCAAACAATCCTAGTATGGCTGGTTGATGCAAACAAGCAATTGAACAGATGTGTGAGCAAATCTTACATATTAAGAAAAGAAGAAAAGAAGGAGGCTTAAATACCATCCCTTGACTGACCAGATTTAAGGGGCATTTAAACATCATGTGCAATGTATGAACTAACATAAACATTGCATATTCCGGATTCTACAATGGAATGCACATGTATTAGGTTACGCCATGTATGATGATGCCTAAATGTACACTATAGCAGTGTGAGTGATTCATCATTGCACGCACAATTGAATTGCAGGTTAAGGGCGATTCTATTCCGCCTTTTCAGGGCTTATTGTCAAAATAAGCCATAAAAGATGTAAAGAAGTCATTTTTGAGTTATGGGCTTGGGCTTAACTAATTTCGCTTTGGAGGGGGGTATTCGGGTAGAACCTCACAAAAAATTGAAGGGAAGGGGAATAGTGAAATGACTATGTTGTCTGCCTATATTACACTCAAAATGCAACTGTTGGCGCCCGCGTCACACCTCACCATCAAGTAAAAACAAACATGCAAGAGTTCATTGCCCTGTCCGCTTGCATCTTATTCCCCCTCCCCACCTCCCAGGCCGTGGCCTTGAGGTGTTGTTGAAGGATGAGCTCATCCAACAAGGTGAGGATCTCCTCTGATTTTTTGCCAAATTTTCATTCTGATCCACTATACGATGAATTGCTATGAGCTGCTTCTGCTGCTGCTATATGATGCATTGCTATGAGCTGCTCCTGTTGCTGCTATATGATGAATTTTTATGAGCTGTTGCTGCTATATGATGAATTGCTATGAGCTGCTCCTGTTGCTGCTATATGATGAATTGCTATGAGCTGCTGCTGGTATATGATGAATTGCACACTGCTGCTGCTGTATGATGAGTTGCTATGAGCTCTTTCTTTGCTATACAATGCTTTCAGGTGGTGCTACTATATGATAATAACCAGCCACTTGGACCATCGAATTTCAATAAATAATTGTTCTTCATTTAAATGTGGGTCATGCGTTCTTCTTTTAAATTAGGCAATGGGATCTCTATGGAAAACATTGACCAAAGTAGATTGTGCCAAGTAGATGGTATCTTTGTATTTGCATTTTGAGCAAATAGTGATGGTCTGTTTTCCTGTCATATTAATTACTGCACTGGGTTCAATTTGTGATGTTTGCAAGTCAAATTAATGTTCATATGGGCAGCAAAATGAAAAAATATAATGCAATCTAGACTTTTCACTGATCAATGAAAAGAACTGGTTGTCTTATTACATGGAGCTTATATTCACAGGTGTTTACTTTCTTAGGATAACTCGTAATAACTGTCCCTAAGAAACTTGGCCAATAGAACTGACATACAAATAACATGTCATGATGATTGCAATGGAGGAGTGACGTACAATAGCACACTGTATAGGCTCACCACTGGCTCTCCTTTTTTTGCGATGTTCCAGAAATTGCCACATACATCTTGTACTTTTTCATTGTGTAACCCTATTTGCAAGTTGACACGGCTAATTTCAGACATCTCTACATGATAATACATTGCATATCCCTTGCGCATATTTAAACAACCAATTACTGATTGTGTGCGTATCATAGACGAGCCATGACTCGGTGTGCTGTACTAGCTGGCACTCTAAAGGAGCCTAATGTAGTGCACTGGAATTCCTACATGCCACCTACAATTTTGTGTAATGTACTGCCTCTGTTCCTAAATATATGTCTATGTAGAGATTCCAGTATGGACCACATACAGATGTATATAGATGCATTTTCGAGTGTAGATTCATTCATTTTTCTCCGTATGTAGCCTATAGTGGAATCTCTAGAAAGACTTATATTTAGGAATGGAGGTATGAGGTAGTATCATGTATGACATCTACATATCTAATTTAGCAGCCAGTAGTAGAAATCATTGTCGCACAAAGGGATTCTTGGTCGAAAATCCTAGCAAAGCACTTATTTGGCGGCAGAATAATACAAGAGAGAGAGAGACACACTTACAAGTTCATAGCAATGCCTCGGTCCAGGATCTTGGTTGGCCAAGCTGTTAGATCCAGAAGAAACATCGTCCTTGTAGTTTTTGCCACCGCATAATAGGTATGACGACACACCTGTTAGTATATTTGAAGTACATCAGGTAGGTGATGCTGGACGGGTTTAAAGGTGACAAGTACCTAGGCCGTGTTGGGTGCTTGGCATCTTGCCAGACGGTGGGAATCTGGTTAGAAACGTCAAGGGTGATGACGCTGCACTAGCTGTCGGGGTTCGGTAAGGAGATCTAGAACCGTCGAGTAGGGTGTTTGTGGAGCGGCTCCGGTAGGATGGACTACGGTGTGGGCGAAGTGGATCTGTGGCCGTGGACGAGGGCATACGTGAAGCTGCTCCGGTGGTTGGGTTAAGGATGGTGTCGACGATGCGGATCTGTGGCCGTGGACGGGGCGTCAGAAGCTGCTCCGGTAGGTTGGATGAGGGTGCGAGGAAGCGGATCTGACGCCGTGGGCTTGTGAGTTGGCAAAGCGGCCCCGGTAGGGTTGAAAATGGTATAGGCGAACCTACTCCAGAGGGGTTGACGATGGTGTCGGCGAAGTGGCTCTGGTAGGGTTGTGGAAGGTGTCGGCGAAGAGGATCAGAGGCCGTCGATGGGGGCGTCGGTGGGGCGGCTCCGGGGGGTGTGGACGAAGCGTCTCCAGTGGGAAGTACGAATGAGCCGCTGCAGATGCGCTGCGGTTGACGAGAGTGCCGGCGAAGCAGATCCGGCGCCATGGACAAGGTCGGCACTGAATGGGTTGCGATACAGTGGTGGATGAGCAGTCTACTTGTTTCTAGGGGAGGTGGGAGGGGTAGATGCGGCTGCGAAGCGAGATCCGTGAGGTGGGCCTTCTTTGGCGATGAATGGGCTCTGAATGCGCCGGTGGATGAGCAGTCTAGGGTTTCGAGAGGGGAGGGGAGAAAGGCCGATGAAGTACGGGCGACGTGATGTGAGATGCTCTGGTGCTGCGGAGTTAGTCGTTTTTGCGGGAGCGGGAAATGAAATGGGGGTGCCGTGTAGTGGGGGGAACCGGAAGTTACCAAAGCAGCTCCGACCTATTATGTAGACGAGGGCGGTATTGTAACTGTTGATCTCCGTGCACCAAGGACAAAAGGGGAATTTCGCATGCTAAAGACTAAGGTGGCGGAAATTTTAGAAGGAGGCGGGAGATTTTGCGGCCCGCGGGATCGTTCGTATCCAGTTTCAACTAATTTTGGACCGTGCTAGCGGGAAGGTCATGTGAGACTGTGTACACGGGGCACGCGTCAGCAGTTAATAACTGGTGTGAAGTCCACCCCAGAAAAAAAGACAATAACTCGGGATGATGCGCCGATAACTTGAACGTTCACACGGGCGCGGCCAATCGTACGGGTGTAGTGGCGTGTTCAGAAAAAAAGGGATCAAACGCTCAGGCTATGTATTTCTCGTGTAAATAGATAATTTAGTGCAATTGGTTATTTACCTTAAACATAATGCATTGATGTGTTAGTGTAGAGGTGCACAAAAATCAATGGGTATTGTAGTCCGCTACTTAAAAGGGTTACCTCATATGATTACATAGCCTCCATTTTATAAATTGCGTACCCGTTGAATTCATATATGAATATTACATGTATTACTTCATAATAGAACCTTAAATCAACCAAGACTAATGATTTTGAATGCAAGAGAAACAATGGTGCATGTACATGATAGCTACATTGGTTGTTTGAAGAAACGTCATTGTAACTTTGCCATGCACAACTGAAAAGATTTATTTAAATAGAAAAAATGTGATATGTGAGTGTCCAATCATTATAGCGTTGAATCGATATTGTACCTTTGGCCAAGATACGAAGTAGATATTGATTTATGTTCAAGCAATGCACGTCCACGATCGCTAGATAGTGATACGTGAATGAATTGTGAAATCTCTCTCACACGCATACATATCTCATTTCCCTGTGGGCTTCGGAATCACACACGCGCACTTTGTGTATTTCTCTTCCTCCGTCAAGGTTAGAATTCGTCTTTCTACCCCATCCTACAAGTCTCTCACACAGAAACACACACACTCTCTCTGTCGAACACGCCCACCCCTTTAATTCCGCCCACCCACAACCACTAATGTCTCAAAGTATAATAATGTCTCTCACACATATGCCTAAAGTTAACTCGAGTTTCGGAACCATATGAATACATACAATGGGATTCCAGCAGAGCACCTTTTGTTTTGAGATTTCTCTCTCTCTCCCTCTCTCTCTCTCACACACACACACACACGCGCGCGCACACACACACACACATTGTTTCTCGCTTCATTTTTTCCGGCACTTGCATGCACACAATTTTGTTTATGTTCGTGATGCTTTAAGTATGCCTCGCACAAATGCTATCTACCTATCCCTTAATATAGCTAGATATGTGTCACACAAATTCCTTCTCCCTACTAGCAAGATGCCCATCGTTGCAATCAACATCAAGATGCATCTGTATGAGTAGTTTATCTTGTCGGAGAAAAGGATGAACGAGGGAATGCCTTATTTGCAAATGCGGAGAGGGGTGTGGGTATATTTTTGCAAAATTGCCACATTTTCCTTCCTATCGGTCGGATATAAATCGGATGGCCTATATTGCAGGATGGCAGGAACACCATCATCACCAACTCTGTTTTTTATAAGGGTAGGGATATGTAAGTGCCACGGCCCCCCCCCCCCCCGACACACACACCCACACCCACACAACCACACACACACACACTTTCCAACACCGAAGGAGTAGGGTGACACCTCGATCTTGATACTAATCTATCGACTGGCTTCTCTCTCAAACACACACACACGCACACACACACTACCCGACACCGAAGGAGTAGGGCGGCACCTCGATCTTGATAGTAATCTATCTACTCCTCTTTCAAACACACACACACACACATACACACACTCGCTAGTTGTGCCTCTGTGCCTACCGCGCACACTCTCGATACGTCTTTCTCTCCCTCCCCCTCCCCCCCACCCCAACAATGACAGCAGAAGGGTGACAACTCGATCTGATCGTAATCTGTCAATTGGTTTCTCTCTCGAACATTGTGTCTCTGTGCCTCGCTCAGTAGCCCCCTCGATATGTAAACTTCTCGCGCGCGCACAACTATGGTGACGATGACGCTGAACCCAGTGTGCCTCGTTTTTACCGGCCTCATGTGATAGTTTTCATCCTGTCTTCTGTTAATTAACAAGGCAACCTTTTCTTTGTTACTACTAGTGAATCTGAAATCATTTGGGGCAGACATAAAATATATCACTTCAACCCAATTATCGCAGTAACTATTTTACAAGAAACTAGCTAGATGCCAGTGCGTTGCACGGAACATCAAGATGCATCTGCATGAGTAGTTTATCTTGTGAGAGAAAAGGATGAACGAGGGAAGGCCGTATTTGCAAACGTGGAGAGGGGTGTGGGTATATTTTTGCAAAATTGCCATAGTTTTCTTCCTATCCGTTAGATATAAATCTGACGGCCTATATTGCAGGATGGCACGCACACCATCATCACCAACTCCGTTTTCTACTCCCTCCGTTCCTAAATATTTATCTTTTTAGAGATTTCAACAAGTGACTACATATGGAGCAAAATGAGTGAATATACACTCTAAAATATGTCTACATACACATCCGTATGTGGTAGTCCATTTGAAATCTGAAAAAGACAAATATTTAGGAACGGGTGGAGTATACTGATGAACATGGAGATATATCTCCAGCATGGTCTACAACAAAAATGTGCTGGACTGGTAAGCGCCGGATGCTCGCAACGCGATGACATGAGTTTGAATTCTGTCTTTAACTTTAGATTTTTATATTATATATATTACTTATTTAATATATACTTCTTTTAAACTCTTGTCTTGTGATTGGAACCCATAGAGTACTTAGAATACAAGATTAAGGATGGACTTGTTTCTTTTAACTTTACATGAAGTTGTAGCCACCACAGCAAGTCATGTGTACATTGTACATGCAATTAACTTTTTATAGAGGGACAATCATACATGCAATTAACTCAAATGGATTGGATGTCACTCTATTATTTCCAGCATAAGAGCATCTCCAACGGCAGCCGAGAAATTTCCTCCCACTTCCTTCCGTGGAGGACGACATCAAACGCAAGCGGCATACATTTTCACAACTCTAACCAACCAGGTGAAATTCATGCAAACACGGACTGATTTCATATAAGCATGAAGGATTTCGTATAAAAAAAGCTGGATCTTCATATAAACATGATGGATTTCATTACATTTACATGAACTAAGCGGTGCCAATCCGGCTCTCTTGGTATAATTAATACTCCCTCCATCCGGAAATACTTGTCCTAGAAATGGATATATCTAGACTTATTTTGGTTATAGATACATACAATTTATCCATTCTTAGAAAAAAAATCCCGCCAGCTGGAGAAGGAGTACATAATATAAATGGCCGCCCGTGTATCCCTTTGTCTTCCTCATGTCCGGCAGACACTTTGCGGGGTCGGCGAAGGTCCTCGGAAGAGATGAAGAAGCAAAGAAACCACACGAATCGCGATTAAATCGCCTCGGCGGTGGCCTTCATGGGACCCAAGTGGCGACGGCCTCCCGTGTTCTACTTCTGCTCTATGGCCACCGACTCGTCGCTCTCCATGCACCCGGCTTCTGCCTCTGCCTGCATGGCGCTGCCGCAGGCACGGGAGGCACGCCCACAGACACAGGAGGCGCGGCACCGCAGACACTTGTGGCGCGGTACAATGCGGCAGCGACGACGCCCTTACTGGTGTGCCCGCCGCCGTGCCGGCATGGAGCAACTCGCCACTCCTCATCGAGCTGAACTGGAGCGGCGAGTTGTTGAACCACGCGCCTGCTTAGGGCGGCAACTGGCTCCGTCGGGCCAAGTGAGGTTGGTGAAGCACCGAGCGGCCTCGCCCGTATCCGGAGGGCTCAGCAGGCCACCCAGCCGGGTAATATGCCGGATAATGGCTCCTCGGAAGCCATCGGAAGACTGGAGAAAATGGTGAAGGAGGAGACGGGGGAGCGTCGGAGGGGTGTGATTCTTGCCCGGCTATGCATGTCGGCCTCGTGTAAATAGAGGCGGACGGTCGAGCTTTCACGGCGTCTGGCCTTGTTTAAATCGAGGCGAGAGGAGGAGCTCGGCGGTGTGCGTTTAATTCCGGCCCGCTCATGAGCGGATGTGTGGCGGAGTAGGTTTCTCGGTTTGCATGCGGGTTTCTGAGGTGTTTGATGGAGGCGAGGCGTTTTCAGCCGGGCGTGCGGGCGGTAGCGGTACTATTTGATTTGACAAATGGGCGCTTGATTCCCGTCTGGCTTTAATGCAGACGAGGGAGGGAGTAGCGGTTCCTGAAATGTTGAATGGCTAATGCATCTTCCTTCAATTAATGCATGAGGGAAGTAATGGGAGAAGGACCGGGATAAGAGGCTGCACGATGTGAATGCAACGCAGTTTGCCCTCATATAAAGGCACCCCTCCATTCCAATGCATCTACCACGTCGTACGCACCTAAGCATTTGCCTAAGTGTAACAGCCCCAAAATTGGGTTATCAATTTTTGAGCTGTTATTCCTTCCTGGCACTCATTTTCAAAATCTTTCTCCTGAGTTTGTTGGATGACTTTGAGAATTCTTGTCATTTCCAACCTTTCAAAACCTTGCTCATGTCCTTGTCAGTGGGCAAGACCTCATTTGCATCATCTCAAACCCTCTCAAACCCTAATTCCAAATTTTTGGAATTTGAATATGCCCTTTGTGAATACAAAGGATTCATCATTTTCTTTGGTCTGTTGATCATTCCATTTGTTCCCAGAGATCCTCCTATCTTTCTGAAACTTGGATATGCAAAAATATTGCCAAGTCCCATGCAATATTTTTGAATTATGATTTATTCCTTTTCTTGCCTTTATGAGGAATAAAATCCAAAGGCATAGCTAGCCATATCCTAAATTCATGTGAATTGGTGGAGTTGATATTTATGCCTAATCCAAGCTCTGGCAAATACATTGGCCATAATTAAATAAGGAAAATTGCCTTTCCCTATTTTAAGCCAATATTGCATTTCTGCCATTTTCCAAAGGAGCTGCCATTTTTATAGCAAGAAAAATTCCCAAATAATTTGTGGACCTTGTACTTGCTATATCTTCCCAATTTCCATCCAAACCCATGTTTCAAAGATCATAATTTGGGCACATGATCCAATGCAAGTTTCTGCCCTGTCTGAAATTTTTGCAAAGGAAGTGTTTGAACCCTTGGTCCATTTGAGCTCAAATTTGGCAGGGTGATTAACATTGATAAATCACCTCTGGATACCAAAAATCAGCTCAATCCATCTATCCAATCTTCCTTGGCAATTTTCTCAAGTTTCTGTTCAGATTGCTTGTCTGTGAAGAAAGTACCCTCATAGATGATCAAAATGAGCTGAAACTTTTCCATCAGTCTCTAATGATCATATTATCACACTCCTCCAAGATTCATCTCATTCCATTGAACTATGTGGGCACAGGAGCGATTCTTTGTTTCTGTCCACACTTTTAGTTTGTGAAGCAAGTATATTTTATCTTGCTCTGTTATGGCTGAAAATATTCTCAGGCTTTCTCCTACTCATATAACCTATCTCCACAAGATTTTGGCTCATTTCATCTAGCCCACTGCCTTGAGGATTTTTGTGAAGTTTTTGGGCAGAAATGATAGCTGTGAAGGAAGTACCAATTTGGCAAGTTCATTTGGTATGAAATTTTTACAGCATCATTATATAACCAAATCATCAAGCTGTGCCAAGTTTAAGCCCAATCAAACACTCCTAGTGAGTGCTTGTTCATCATCTAGTTTCTGGACCAGATTTGGTAGTTGCACTGCAACTATGTTAAATCTTTGTCCTAATGATCTCATAATTACCAGGACCATAGTCCTTGCTACCCTAAGCCTGTCAGACATCAAATTTACCTTTTCACCTCTCAGGTTTAATCTCTAGAGTGTGGCCAAGTTTGCAACAGCAAACTTGTGGAGCTTGGTTTACTCAGCTCAGTTTGTCTCTGCCCGTTTCTTTACCGTAGTAACATTCCCTCTTCGAAGGACTATGCGGTAGACATGAGCTGGCATCAGTAAAAACTCCAGAGTGCGCCATGTCCGTGGTGATCACGAGTGTAGCCAGCCCAAAACGGTGGTCTAGCCATCGCTCCCGGCATTTGCTCGGCCAAGCTCGACCTCGCCATTATTGTCCTCTGACTCCCCTCGATGTCGTCATCCCCACGGACCTCTGGCCCCCTTCGTTTTCTTCTCCGTGAGCTGTACTTGGCTAACGAGCAGGCGCGCTCCTGTGGCCATCGTCATCTTCCTTGCTTCTGTCTTCTTCTCCCTCTCGTCCGCGAGCGTTGCTCATCTCCGTGAGCCTCTGCGTCGCATCTGCTTCCTCCTCGTCGCCTTCCCGCCGCTTCCAGTGAGCCTTGGCCGCGTCTACCGACACTGCACCCCTCACCGGCGCACGGACACGTCGCCTGCCGCGTGCCACCTCCTCCCCTCCTTCCCGAGCTCTCCCCGCGGCTATAAATAGCGCCCCCGAGCTCTCTCGCAGTCCACCATCCCTCCCCGAGCCCGGAGCCCCTGTCTGACCACCACCGCGCCATAGCCGCCGCCTTGGGTCTCGCCCGATTCCGGTGATCCCGAGCCCCCCTCGCTGTTCCACCTCCACCAATGCATCCCCCATGCTCCGTCGAGCCTCCCCGTGGCCTCGGTCTCTCCTCTCCTCCACCATAGCCCTCACTTCACCAGGGACCGAAGCTCCTTCCTGCTGTGAGCTCAACCGCGGCCAGTCCGGCGCTCGTCGGCGGCAGAGTCTACCGTGGGTAGGTCGGCCGTCGCGAGCGGTGGCCGGAATCGCCGGTGATAGCCGTTGGGGCGGATGCCTCCCTCGGCCTCACTCACTCCTGAGCCGGAGGTTGAAGACGCCAGGGCCAGGCGGGCCCCTTCCCTCGTGACCCACCTGTCGGCGACCATAGGGGCGTGGCCCCGCTGGCCACGTCAGATAAGTGGACGCGCCCCGCAGCGAAGCCGCTTTCCCCGCGTGAAAGCGTATTCCTGGAAAGTGCGCTTTCAATCACCGAAAGCGTAGTCTTCCTCTTCTTCGGTCGGAAATACGTTTTCCTCTCTGGAAAACGTATTCTCAGAAAAGACACGTTCTGTTTAAACTACCAGGGACCTGTTTATAGAAGTATTTTTACAGACTAGTCCCTGAGCTTTAAACGCCCGTATCTTTTTACCCGTAACTCCGAATGAGGTGATTCCAAAGCTCAATTTCTCTGTTCGTCGAGCCCTTTTCGATGGGACCATTTTCTTGATGTTTGCACATTCTGAAAATGACCATTTTTTCCTTGCTCATAAACAGCCCCCTCCGAGAGAGAAGTGTTTCCGGCAAATCTTTCCGCGATCATTTCACACTTCTTCACGGAGTATTTGTTGACCCCCAGGAAAGCCAACCTCTTATCATGAGCCCCGAACTTGCATGTTGACTTTGCTTGCACCTCGTGTGTGTGTAGTTGCAATTCTGTCTTATCATTTTCGTTTGCAATATCCCGTTATGCTTACCATGTATGGTTGTGTGTTCATGATATCTTTTGCCATACTAAATAGAATGTTATTATTGATAATGCCATGTAACTACTATACTTTATTTTAATGACATCGTTATAAAATGATATGATGGCTGCAGTACACCACTGATATGCTAGTACTTGGTATTGTCATGTTCTTTATGCTACAGTTGTTCACTTGAGAAGTTCGGTATTTTATTAAAGCTTTTGTATGATGCATGCTCATTGTTTCATTCATGATGATGGAGAAGGAAATAAAATGACTTAATAATAACAAACCTCCTCCGTCATTGATGGGATCGAGTCATAGTGCCACCAAACCAAACTTCTTCAGTGCAGCCACATTTTGCCTTTATGGTAAGGCCTTAATGCGATCTATTGTCATGCCTCTTGCCGGTGCCTCCAACGAGGGAAGGTTATGGGCGCGCGCTACCCTGATCAGGCAGGCGGACATAAGCCTTGTGTGACCGAATTTGTTATTTTGAGCTCATATCCCCATTTAGGACCGTTTATGTTGGCCACGACGATGGCCGTTGGTGTCTTTGGTAGACACGGGGCCACCCAGGACTATCCCAGTGGGGAGTGAGTCGGAGTGGCCGGGAGAGTGTCATGGCAGTAGGTCGGTTTCGTCGGAATGCCGTTGGTCCACCCGAATGGGCTGACGAGGCCATGGGTTCCGTGGTGTGGGTATAGTGCGCTACCTCTTCAGAGTGTTTATAAAGTCTATCGATAGCAACACAGTTCGTAGTAGGTCACACTATCGGGTCTTGGTCGAAATGGAGGATAAACCTTAAATGACTAATGTGATAATAATGTGATATAAAGAATGTGGTAACTTGGACTATGAGATAGCTGTGAGGAGTCACGGTGATGTTTTGTTATGATCACGAGATGTGGTCTCGGTGAGTGTTGAACCAAGTATGGTTCCATTTGTGATCCATGAGTGATCACCGTTCGGTTGCGAGGAAACCCGTTGGTAAGAGAGTCTGAGGGACTCGGTGCACAAGTTTGGTTGAATTGCATGAGTAATATGTTTGCATTTAAAGAACCATCGCAGAACAAGAGACAGTTGCAGAAAGTTAACATGCTATGCCTGCATTGGATATGACCGGTAGTTTATATTCATCATAGTTTCATGATGCCATGCCATGCTTTGATTTATATGTTAAATTATGCCATGATTGAGATGATATGCTATGTTTTGCTATTACCATGTTATAAGCATGTTTTGATATGCCATGTTATTGCCATGTCAATAGATGCTATGATGTTGTTCATGCTCAGTTGATCTATATCATGCCATGTTTAGTAATTGATATGAGATAGGTTGTTGCATATGCTTAGTTCATGATTTGTTCTCTGCTAGTTTGGATGCTATGTATTTGGTTGTCTTGCAAGTACATTCAATGTATTGACCTGGCGTGTCATGCCAGTTTTGTAGGTCGTACCCGAATTGTTCGCTTGATCCGTCGTGCTAGGTCGTAACCTTGCCAGTCCTGTGAGTTGTGGAGCCCAGCCAGAGTTGTTATGCTATCAAACCAAGACTTTCGTCGCCATTTAAATAGACTTCCGCTGTCATTTAAATAGCCTTAGGGCTATGCCAGATAATTTTATTCATCAATGATGTAATCTTATGCACATGTATTTGATGAATATTATTGTACCTGGAAAGCTGCGTTATGGACCTGTCGTGCGTCAGGTGTTATCCTGGGCTGACGTGCGAAGGCCCCCTGCTCCATGCGGATCGGGGTGCCACAGGGCATGGTATCAGAGCAGCCAGGCTGTCATAGCTTATCCTAGTATTAGATCACCGCTACCATTAACCCGTAATGGGCCTAAGGGATTTGACCCCTCCCTGGCATCCAGCATGGCCACTGTTAATCAACAGGTGGCGCAGTCGGGACCGACACGTCCTCACCCCGCTGTCCCCGCCTAGTTATCCGTGGAACGAATAGCAACCATATCCTTTCTGGTCGGCCGCACCGCTTGCCCTTCACCATTAAGGGAAAGGGGCCACACCACACGGGCATGTCCCGCATAGCTGCCTATAAAAGCCCCCTTTCCGCTCGCCGTATCGCTCACCCTCAGTCAGCCATGACACTTCACCCCTCGCCGGCGCACGGACACGTCGCCTGCCGCGTGCCACCTCCTCCCCTCCTTCCCGAGCTCTCCCCACGGCTATAAATAGCGCCCCCGAGCTCTCTCGCAGTCCACCATCCCTCCCCAAGCCCGGAGCCCCTGTCTGACCACCACCGTCGCCATAGCCGCCGCCTCGGGTCTCGCCCGATTCCGGTGATCCCGAGCTCCCCTCGCTGTTCCACCTCCACCAATGCATCCCCCATGCTCCGTCGAGCCTCCACGTGACCTCGGTCTCTCCTCTCCTCCACCATAGCCCTCACTTCACCAGCGACCGAAGCAGAAAGTTAACATGCTATGCCTGCATGTGGCCTTGGTTGCACTGCATGAGTAATATGTTTGCATTTAAAGAACCATGGCAGAACAAGAGACAGTTGCAGAAAGTTAACATGCTATGCCTGCATTGGATATGACCGGTAGTTTATATTCATCATAGTTTCATGATGCCATGCCATGCTTTGATTTATATGTTAAATTATGCCATGATTGAGATGATATGCTATGTTTTTCTATTACCATGTTATAAGCATGTTTTGATATGCCATGTTATTGCCATGACAGTAGATGTTATGATGTTGTTCATGCTCAGTTGATCTATATCATGCCATGTTTAGTAATTGATATGAGATAGGTTGTTGCATATGCTTGGTTCATGCTTTGTCTTCTGCTAGTTTGGATGCTATGTATTTGATTGTCTTGCAAGTACATTCAATGTATTGACCTGGCGTGTCATGCCAGTTTTGTAGGTCGTACCGGAATTGTTCGCTTGATCCGTCGTTCTAGGCCGTAACCTTGCCAGTCCTGTGAGTTGTGGAGCCCAGCCAGAGTTGTTATGCTATCAAACCAAGACTTCCGCCGCCATTTAAATAGACTTCCACTGTCATTTAAATAGCCTTAGGGCTATGCCAGATAATTGTATTCATCAACGATGTAATCTTATGCACATGTATTTGATGAATATTATTGTACCTGTAATGCGGTATTATGGACCTGTCGTGCGTCAGGTGTTATCCTGGGCTGACGTGTGAAGGCCCCCAGCTCCATGCGGATCGGGGTGCCACACTAAGCACCTACACTAAGCGCAAAAGAGCTCACTCCAGACCCATGGCGGCGATGCGCGCGAGCGGTCAGCGGCTGTGCCAGATGGTCCACGACGTCGGCCTGCGGCATGGCGCCGAGGATCGTCTCTAGACGGTGTTGGAGACCGGCTGGTGGATGGCCGCCGTCGATGCCAACTACGACTCTCAATTGGACCAGATGATCATTGCCAACACCAACAAGTTCACCGTCCTCAAGAAGCTCGCGGACGACATCGCTGTACTCCTCCAGCCCACGCGCTCGGGCTCCTCATTGCCTGCCACCCTAATCGGCCTCCATGGTGGAACCTCTTTCAAGCACAGGTGGCCTACGACTGCCCTTGACGCCATACGAAGAATCTCCACACAGGCCTCGCTGCTAGGCGCCTTGCCTCGTCCTGCAAGAATTCGTCGACCTACACATCCACGTGTACGAGCAAATCTTGTACATAGGTATCTACAAGGCCAGTGAGGACACTACGATGTTGGCCTTCCTCAACCGGCTGGAAGCCTTGGATGCCTTTGCTGAGAAGCACCTCGACCTCGCCATAAAAGCCGCAGCTCCTTAGCCGCCGATTGGTGGCGGGCGCACTAAGTTGAGGAGGAAGAGGTCGTATGTTGCTGGATGCATCTTTCTTCTTGCCTTCTGTAACCACCACTGCGATTGCATCATCATCGTGGCCTTAATTCTTATTGTGCTGTTGGATTCTTGTTCCAATCAATACCGACATGTGCTATCCCTTTGCTTAATTATATGCATCACTGTAGCTAGTAATCCATCCGTCAATTTATAAGTTGTGCTTACCTTTTCCATCAACTTCGTGCAACGCGCGGACATGTTGCTAGAAACACTAGAACATCTCGGACCGCGTGTGACCAAACCGACGATGCGCCAACGTAGCTACGACGTACCCTGCTTATCTGGCGGAAATAGCCCCGCCCTAGTGTTCCCAGTTGTTATTTCTATCTATCGATCGTGCCAAGGAGCAGAACCAAAATGTTACAATTTATACATGTTTCTCTACTCCTACTCCTATAAAAGACTCAGTTGGTGATGGTGGTTGTCGGTGTCAAAACTGGCGGATCTCGGGTAGGGGGTCCCGATCTGTGCGTCAAGGCCAATGGTAACAGGAAGCAAGGGACACCGATGTTTACCCAGGTTCGGGCCCTCTCGATGCAGGTAAAACCCTACTTCCTGCTTGATTAATAGTGATGATATGGGTAGTACAAGAGTAGATCTACCACGAGATTGTAGAGGCTAAACCCTAAGAGCTAGCCTATGATGGTATGAATGTAATTGTGATCGGCCTTCTAAGGACCAACCCCTCCGGTTTATATAGACACCGAAGAGGGCTAGGGTTTACATGGAGTTGGTTACAAGAAAGGAAACACAATATCCGGATCACCAAGCTTGCCTTCCACGCAAAGGAGAGTCCCATCCGGACACGGGCCGAAGTCTTGAGTCTTGTATCTTCACGCTTTAATAATCTGGACGTTGTACATAGTCCGGCTGTCCGGATACCCCCTAATCCAGGACTCCCTCAGTAGCCCCTGAACCAGGCTTCAATGACGATGAGTCCGGCGCGCAGTATTGTCTTCGGCATTGCAAGGCGGGTTCCTTCTCCGAATACTCCAAAGTAATTATTGGACACGTAGACCGTGTCCGGATATGCAAGATGATCTCCACATAGCATAAACCCGATCCGCTGGCAACCTTCGGGCGTCGTGCCCATGCATCGTGGCCTGGTCCAACGCGGACCGGCGTTTCTTACCCCACAACGACTCGTGTTATGAGGCGGTTTTATTGGCATGTCCCGTCGAGGAAGAGATTGTGTTCCTCTTATTACAAGACTTTCCATAAATACGGGCGCGTGCGCCCCCAGGACGGCCGTTGGTATTACCCCGCGTGTTTTTAGATAAGCCTCAAACGGCCACATCAAGGACTCTTGATATTCATCCCCTTTATAAAGAGGGTCGAGGCCTATGCCTCTTTTCCACCTTCCTCGCGCCTCCTCGCACCTCGAGTTCTAACACCCGAAACCCAAGCTTCAACACCCCAGATCCCCAAGCATGTCCGGATCAGTCCCTCAAGGCCAGTGGGTGGCCTCCTCGAGTCAAGAGGACGACATTGCGAAGCTTAGGGAGGTCGGATACCTGACCGACGACATCCAACACAGGCTTCCTGCTCCAGGGCAGGTCATCCCCACACCGGAGCCTAATGAATGCGTCGTTTTTATCCCGCACTTCCTCCGCGGCTTGGGCTTCACCCTCGATCCCTTTGTGAGGGGGCTCATGTTCTATTATGGGTTGGATTTTCACGATCTGGCTCCAAGATGCTATCCTCCATATCTCGTCGTTTATCATCGTGTGCGAGGCTTTTCTCCACGTCACCCCACACTTCGGCTTATGGCTCAAGACCTTCAATGTGACGCCGAAGATGATCGAGGGGCAACATGTGGAGTGCGGAGGTGCCGTAATAAGCAGGAACGCCGATGCCCCATGGCCAGAGGGTTCTTTCCCAGAAGTATCCGATGTATGGCAACAGAGGTGGTTTTATGTCACGGCTCCCAGAGGCACAAAGTGTGTGGCCGCCCCCGAGTTCCGCTCCGGCCCTCCGTCACAACTAGCGTCTTGGACCGACGTAGGACGGAATTGAGGGCCCGCTGGTGATATTCCAGTACTGCTGAACCGCATCCGAGAGCTTCTTGAGAGGGACATTAACCTTGTCAGCATAATGCAAGTGATGTTAATCCGACGGATGTTACCGTGCCAACGCCGGCCTCTCCGGATGTGGGAGTTCAATCCGGAGGGTCCGCGGACTATCAAGCACTTCTTCGGCTTGAAGCTCGAAGAGATGTGCAAATTATTCTTCGGACGAAAAGTAGTGTGTCCGGATACCACCGAGGATGCGGGCCTAAGCTGCAATCGCCTAGATACTCAAGTAAGTAGCTTTGATACCGGACACCCTGTTTTGTATTTGTCATGATTGTTTGTTATGAAAATCATCCGCATCCAGGAATGGCTCAGCAAGGCGGAGAGAATAAGATGTCCGACGCCACTTCCCGAAGGCTCGCCCACCCCCACCATGGCCAAGATGCTCGACCGGGTACTCAGTAGAATGCCCTCAGGAAAGTCAAGGGGAGGAACGAAGAAACCGAACTCCACGTGCTACGCATCCGAACCGGGGGAATCGTTACCTCCCCCAAGGAGGATAGTCGGGGAGGAGAGGCTAAGGCCTCCTCCCCGCGCGGGGAGAAGAGGCCGCCTCCGAAGATTTGGAGGCGGAGATGCCCAAACCAGGAAAAAATGCAACACCCGGGGGCTCTGCCCCGACGGGCACTCTCACCGCATCGTGCCCACCAACGGGACAGCCCTCCACCGAGCTGTAAGTTAATTTATAATTCGAAGGTGCTGCGTTCCTCCTAGATCAATAACCAGGATTCGTCTTTCGCAGTACAGCTAGCAGCCCTTCTCAACAGAGTTCGTCTTCAGGGGATCTTCCTCCGGAGATGATGGAGAGCGAGACCCCACCTACCTCTCCGGCTTGCGAAGCGGGCGACACGGAGGTGTCATCACGGAGGAGTCCGGATCTGCCGAAGCCGGAGGCCAATGCGTCAGCCGCCCTGAGCTCGGAGCGTTTGGCTCCCACGAGGGGCGATTGTGTCGGTGTACAAAAAGAGTGTACCCCTATAACTGTGCATGGGCAGTCTGAGCTGCGGGCACCACCAAACTGAGCAAGGCAAGGGAGGTGAGCCAAGGTAAGGCCGAAGCTTGAGAGGAACAGAACAACGCCAAGACCAAGACCACAAAGAGAAAAGGGGACGAAGCAGACTCCCCCGGCAAGACCCTTGCCGGGAGGCGGTTTTAGCAAACCCGGCAAGACCCTTGCCGTGGCAGCTCGTCCCACACCTACGGAGCGAGTCACCCTTGAGTCCACTGCCCCCATGGGGCAAGGATTGAGGAGACATCCCGTGGTGGCATGCAGATCTTTGTGAAGACATTCAAGATCAGATACACACTATAGAAGATGACGACCCTTGGCGGGATCCCAGCCAAGGAGGACCACAAGGCCCCCGGCAAGAGCCTTGCCGGGGATGACAGCAGGCGCCACGGCAAGACCCTTGCCGGGGCCCCGGCAAGTCCCTTGCCAGGGCTATGGCGAGGCCCTTGCCAAGGACACCCGTAGGGCCACCATCGGGCCCATGCCAATCAAACCTTCACCGCCCGTTCATGCATTTGCCGACCCAACCAGTTGGGCAGGCACTGCGTGGCGACAAGCGGATCTTCGTGGAGACCCACCGCTGCGCCACCTCATTGCCTACACGCCTACATGGCACCACGGGCACCGCTGGCGAAGCGTGTCGACACGAAAGGGAGCGGCGACGAGCGAGACAGGGCTCTCCCCGTCCACGATAAAGCAAGGACACCTAAGCAAGAGCGCATTAAAGCGCCTTGTCATGTAATGCGAGGAAAACTTCGCATCATCAGTACCCTTTCCACCTCACATGTGCCACTGTGGCAACCCCTTTCCCTATAAAAGGAGGCCCAAAGGCGACCAGGAGGAGGATTCGGCTTTTGGAGCTCCTCACGCACCATTGCTAGTTCAAGAACACAGATAAACAAACCACCAAAGCAGGAGTAGGGTTTTACGCATCCTCGCGGCCCGAACCGGGATAAAGAGACCGTGTGCTATCTGTTTGATCCGCTCTTCTCACGACCCCGTGCCCCGCAACCGTAGTAGGGATTCTTGTGATCCCACAGGTGTCGTTCCTACACTGACATCTTTGGCACGCCAGGTAGGGGGCGCAGTTGTGAGAGTCGGCTCTAGCAGTTAGTTCGACGCTTCTTCATTGTTTTGGCGCCCAAGAAGAAGATGACGGTGGCGGTTGGCCCGTCAGAAGCCGGACATCCGTCCCGGCAGCGGGCGAAACAGCGGACCGGTCGCGAAAAGGACCCAGGCGCCGTTCGCGAACACCAACACCGTCCAGCAGCCGAAGATTGGGAGGCGGCGATGTTCGTCTTGCCTGGTAACGGTGCCGCCGCCAAATCAAAAAGGCGGAGCCAGGCCCTCCGCGGGTGGCGCGAGCCTTCCAAGATCGCTGCCACCCGCCCGAAGGCGGCGAGGCTTCAAGACTCACGCCGGCGCCGACGGCGCGCTCCTCTCAAGCGGCGCGACGAGCAGCGTAATCACGCAGAAGGACCCCAGGCGTCACCGCGGAAAGAGCCCCGGCGCCACTCTCGGGATTTTGAAGACCGGCCCGCTTCGCCCGGTAGCTGGTGAAGATGGCATGCGACCACGGGTCGTGATAGAGCTCGCCGACATGGTCGAAGTCGAGCCAGCGTCGCGATCCGTGCAGGTTTCGCTGCCACCAACACCAGCAAAAGCCCTGGCGCGCGCGCAGTTGCTCCTCGACTTCCCTCCCACTACGGGGAAACTCGACGAGTGGAGAGCCACTATCCTAAGCCTTGTTGCGGTGGCCAACAAAGACGAACCGAGTCCGGTGGAGCCCCGGTCGGCGCTCGGCGGAGTCCCACGCACCGATGGCGGAGAGCGGCGGCGCCGCAACCACGATGCACTCGCCTCCTCCTCGCCCGGTACCGCGGACGCCAGCCCGTCGCGACGTTACAAGCAACGAGATCTCCGTAGCATCGTCCGACCCGCGGGCCCACTGTGACCAGTGCCAAGTTCTTTAGGAACGAGAACATGAAGACGCTCGAACCACTATCGAGCGCCGGCGCGGAGCGCGCCACCAATCGAGCGAACAGCAGGGCCTGCTGTGAGCCACCCGACACCGGGGAGCCCTGGAGGCCTACCTTACGAGGTAGGCTGTCCGGCATTTACCTGTGAGATGCGGCAGTTCCAGTGGCCCACTCACCGCACCTTCAAACCCGACGTGCGCGAAAAGTACAGTGGCAAGACCCACCCGTCCGAGTTCCTCAGCGTCTACACCATCGCGATGCAAGCTCCCTGAGCCCGCGACGATAAGGTGGTTGTGAATTACTTTCGTTGGCTCTTAAACCCAATGCCATGTCATGGTTGATGCACTTGCCGGTAGACTCTATCTCCTCTTGGTCGGATTTGTGCCATGAGTTCGTGGGCGCCTTTACTGGAGGCCACCAAGCCCATGGCCGAGCAAGCAACACCTGCACGTTATTCCCCGAAGGGAGGCGAGAGTCTCCGCAAGTATATCTGAGGTTCAGCAGTGCGGTACAATATCCCTGATGTTCACCCTGCCGCCATCATCATCGGTAGCGTTCCATCGAGCGTCGCGTAATCGCAAGATGCGCCAAGAGGCGGCAATGAACAAGGTGAGAGATGTAGCAGAACTCTATGTTCTTGCTGACAAATGTGCCCGAGCTGAAGAGGGAAGGAAGTATCCCGGCGAAGATGCCAGCGTGGAAACCGACTCCTCAGATGAGGATATTGCCGCCCCGGCGAAGAAAGGCCGGCGCCGCAACAGGAAGCGCAAAGGAAAAGCCGTGATTGCCGTCGAGGCATCTGATGACGCCGGCTCCACCAAGAAAACCAAGGCAGATGACCCCGGCAAGGAGGTTGCCGGATGTGTCGCCTGCCGGGCCTTGGCGGCTGCCGAGAAGCCAGGAAACTCTGACAAGCGATACTGCAAGATCCATTGCACCAAAGGCCATGCTCTCCAGGACTGCCGACAGGTTGAGCTCCTCGCTGAGAAGTAGAGGGCTGAGTATGAGAGGCGGGACAAGGAGAAGGGCCCAGACGGTGCTAAGGGGTCCGGCAAGAAGCATGACGGCCAGGCGGGCCGTCGCGGCAAGGGTAAGCAATAGGAGAGGCCGCCGGGCCGTGATGTAAAGCCGAAGACGATCACGAAGAGGGACGATGAATCCAGCGACCAAGAGTTTGAAAGCTTCTGAGAGGTCATGTGCGTCGGCGGCGGCGCCTCGCTGCATACTTCTCATCGTCGGCTTAAGCGATTGGTGCGCGAGAGATTACAGCGCGAGCCGTCGTTTGATGCCCAAAGGCCGCTAAAGTGGTCGACACACCTATCATTTTTGACACGAGGACCACCCTGATCGCACTATCTGCGGTCGGTGCTTGCCATTGTTGGTTTCACCAACAATACGCAACCTCAAGGTGACGAAGATGCTAGTCGATGGCAGGGCCGGTCTTAACTTGATCTCGCCTGCCGTGGTCGAGAAACTGCAGATTCCTGATGGAGACCTCGAAGAGATGGGCACGTTTCAGGGGGTCAACCCGGGAAGAAGCCAACCCAAGGGAAAGATCACGTTGCCCGTAACTTTTGGAAGCGACCTGAACTTCAGGAGGGAGAGGATCGTGTTCGATGTTGCCAAGATCCCCTTGCCCTAGCAGGATCCTTGGCAGCTGGCCAAGTTCATGGCGGCGTCACACTACGCCTACAACACCATGAAGATGCCAGGACATGTGACGATCATCACCATCCCCTCCTATAAGAAAGATGCGCTAATTTGCACTGACCAACTATACCGACCAGCGATTGCAGCGGCTGCCGCCACTAGGGCACTTGCTCCTGCCGTTGGGACCCCGGAGGGAAGAAGAAGAAGAAGACGGTGAGACCTCGGACACCCACTTGGCAAGCGCACCTCTTGAGTGTAAGCGCTGCCCGTCGAGGAGCGTGCCAGAGAGCTCCACCGGCGGAAACAAGAAGCCCAGGGCCATACCACCGGGAACCAAGAAGGTTTCTGTCAATGAGGACGGCACGGGAGGAGCTTTCACCATAAGCTCCACCCTTGACGACAAATAGGAAGACGTGCTCATCACCTTCCTGCGGGCGAATGTCGATGTGTTTGCAAGGCAAGCTTCCGACATCCCCGGTGTTCCCAGGGAGGTGATTGAGCACCACCTTGCTGTCTGCCCTCATGCGCGGCCCGTCAGCGGAAGGTCGAGAAAGCAAGATTTGGAACGACAAGAGTTCATCATGAAGAGATCCGAGCTGGAAGCAACAGGTTTGGTAAGAGGAGTGCTCCATCCAACGTGGTTGGCCAATCCGGTTGTGGTGCGCAAGGCAAATGGGAAGTGGAGACTGTGTATTGATTACACAGATATCAATAAGGCTTGTCCTAAAGACCCCTTCCCGTTGCCACGGATCGACCAGATTGTTGAATCCACGGCTGGGTGTGATCTGTTGTCATTCATTGACGCCTACTCCGGCTACCACCAGATCTTCATGACAAGAGAAGACGAAGAGAAAACAGCATTCATCACCCCATGTGGTACGGATTGTTTCATGCGGATGCCTTTCGGGTTGAAGAGTCTTTGGTTCGGCGTTGCAAGGGCAGTCCAGATTGGTTTTGAACCCCAACTCCATAGAAATATGGAAGCTTATATGGACGACATAGTGGTCAAAACCAAGGACAGGGCAACCCTCATACCGGATTTGCAAGAAACATTTGCAAACCTGCGCAAGATCAATCTCAAGCTGAACCCTGAGAAGTGCGTCTTTGGCCTCCCGTCCGGCAAGCTTCTCGGGTTCTTGGTGTCACAGCGTGGGATAGAGGCTAATCCGGACAAAATCAAAGCTATAGAGCAGATTGAAGCACCCAAGCGAATCAAGGATGTGCGTCGGCTTGCTGGTTGCGTCGCCGCCATGGGCGAGTTCATTTCAAATGCAATCGGCGCGCCCTTCCCTTTTTCAAGATCTGAAAAAGGTGGGCCCGATGGAGTGGGGCCTTGAAGCGAAGCAAGCATTGCAAGGTTTGAAGAAAGTACCTCTCCTCCGGCGCCAATACTAGTTGCGCCTAGGCCACGAGGAGCCGTTGCGCTATACACAGCGGCAGCGGACCCAGGTGGTCGGCGCTGCACTAATAGCGAGAGGAGGTTGACGACGAGTAATGGCAGCGGCGAGCCGACACCACCAATGCAGAGACGACACAGCGGTTGAAGTGCCGCGAAGAAGAAAATGATGCGACACCGGTCTACTTTGTTAGTTCCCTCCTGCGGGGGCTAGATCAAGGTACTCGGTGTGAAGAAACCGCTCTTGACCTCCTTATGGCCTCGAGGAAGCTGCATCACTACTTCCGAGCACGAGATCACTGTCTTCACTCGCTTCCCCCACAGCGGATATCACACAATCTGGATGCAGCAGGAAGAATTGTGGAATGGGCACTTTGGGTTGTCCAGCTTTGGCCTCAAGTTTGAAAGTACTTGACGATTGAGCCGAGTCCTAGCGGAGTTCATTGCAGAATGGACCGCAACGCCTGTCGAAGAATCCAAGAGACTGCTCTCCCCGGCAAGGAGGCAAGTTGTGATTGGATCATGTACTTTGATGGAGCTTTCTCCTTACAGGGCGCCGGGGCTGGCATACTGCTTGTCGCGCCCACCGGAGAGCACCTCAAGTACGTGATCCAGATGCACTTCCCGAGGAGGTGTCAACAAACAATCTGGCAGAGTATGAAGGGCTGCTTGCGGTCTTAGGATCACGGCGGACCTCGGAATCAAGAAACTCATCGTGAGGGGGACTCGCGGCTTGTCGTCAAGCAAGTCAACAAGGATTACGAGCCCGTTGATGAAGGCCTACGTCGATGAAGTGAGAAAGCTGGAAGAAGCGTTTGACGGTATCTGAGCTGAACACGCTCCTCGAGCGGAGAACGATATCGCCGATGTCAAAACACGCTGCCCTCAAGCTACCTGTGGAACCAGGTACCTTTGTGCTTCAGCTAACCCAGCAATCCGTTGATCCATCAACAGAGCAGAATAAGAGGAGGAAATCAGGGCCCGGCAAGTACTTTCCCGCCAAGCTCCCCGGAGCCGCCGGCAAGGATGTTGCCGGGGATACTGAGCCCGCCAGACGGCCCAGCTCCGTGGGCGTCAAGCTCTTGCCGTCGAGACAGCCGCTCCTGTAGCGGAGGAAATGCCTTTAGTCCTCGCCGTCGAGTCCCAGGCTCTTGCGTGGGCACATCATACCGTCTGATTCCTCCAAATAGGGGAACTTCCTGAGGAGCAGGAAGAAGCGAAAAAAGTAGCCCGTCGCTCTACCATGTACCCGGTTAAATGCGATGGCGTCCTGTCTGAAAAGAGGCCAAACGGTGTGAAATTCAAGTGTATCCCTCGAGAGGAAGGACTGGAGCTCTTTGGCGAGAGATACACGAGAGGCATATGTGGATCCCACATTGGGTCAAGGGCCCTTGCCGGCAAGAGCATTCCGGCAAGGCTTCTTCTGCCCACCTCCCTCCAGGATCTTGACGACACTAGTCACCAGGTGTGAAGCGTGTCGATTACATTCAAAAAAGCTTCATCGGCCAGCTCAAGCCCTTCAAACCATTCCTCTCTCCTGGCCCTTCTCGATGCAGGGGCTCGACATATCTGGGCCCTTTCCCCTGCTTGTCGGGGCTTTGAGTACTTGTACATTGCAATCAACAAGTTCACGAAGTGGCCGGAGGTGGAGGCAGTGAGGAAGGTCACAACTCAGTCAGCCGTCAAGTTCTTCAAGGGACTAGTGTGCCGTTTTGGCGTACCCAACAGGGTTATCACCGACAACGGCACACAGTTCACAAGCCGCACCTTCATGCAGTATACCCAAGACCTCGGCAGCAAAGTCTGTTTCGCTTCCGTTGCTCACCCGCGAAGCAATGGTCAAGCTGAGAGGGCAAATGCTGGAAATCTTCGCGAGGCTTAAGGACCAAGACCTTTGACAGGCTACACAAGAGTGGAAGGCGCTGGATTGATGAGTTGCCACGGTTCTTTGGTCGATCGGACGGCGCCGAATCGAGCCACCGCCGGACACCTTTTGCCCTGGTATCACGGGGCGAAGCGATTCTCCCCATCGAACTCATATACGGGTCACCTCGAGTGCTCGCTTATGACGAAGCTTGAGCAAGAGCAAGCTGCGGCAAGATGACGCGATGCTCCTTGAGGAAGATCGTCTTGAGCGGTAAGGAGAGCAGCATGCTACCAAAGAAGCCTTTGCGCCGCTACCATAGCCGCAAGGTTCATGCCCGAAGCCTTGAGGAAGGCGACCTTGTCCTTCGGTGCGTTCAATCGGCCAAGAATTCCAACAAGTTGACGCCAAAGTGGGAAGGCCCTTATCGGGTAATACGAGTCACCAGGCCCGGTGCAGTCCGCCTGGAGACTGAAGATGCCATTCCGGTGAGTAACTCCTGGAACATTGAGCATCTTCGCAAGATTTACCCGTAAGGCGCGGCTTGCCGGCCCCCCCGGCAAGCCACCTTTTGTACAAGCATTGCCAATGATGCATGTAACCCTTTGTACAGAGCCAGGCGCAGACCCTGAGCATAAATAAATGAAGCGCTGGCGCCCTAAGTTATAGCATGCATGCTAGGTCGAGTCTAGTCCTTGGTTAGGGTTGATAGTGCTTAGCGGCGACTAACCCCTAGCTTAGAGGTCGAGTGTGCGTCTCTTTGCCGTTCTTTTGTCTTCTTTGGTTCGCAGGACTTCAGATATCCTTGCCGAATCACTTGAGGACGAAAAAGAGAAGAGGGGCAGACCGGCATCTAGACCCCGGAAAGCCAGTATTGCCGGGGGCTGCAAGTGCAAAGATTCACCCATGCCAAACCAGAGTTGCCATGGGCTACAGCTTCAGATAAGTTCTTCATCCCTTATCATGCATTCCCCTATGGACTGAGGTATGTGAAACCTCGTTTTTTCCCAAAGCTACCGTGCTCCCCTAAAACTCTAGGCCCTAGGGCTCGTTCCTGGGGCCAGATTTGGTCGCTGTCGCGGCAGCAAAAGGATGAAACGAGGAGCCTGAACCCACCTCGTCCCTGCCTCCGCCAAAAGCATGAGAAAGGTCGAGCGAAGTGGGAAGACGGCAGGTGTTGCCGGGCAAGGAAATGTTTATCTTAGGGATATCAAGGATTTAGTCCTTGTCGTGGGTTCTACCTGCAAACGAATGACCCGGCAAGCATCCCTTTTTCATTAAAAACATTCCACTCAGGTACAACCCATGGGGAATGAAAAACATGAATGATGGGATTACAAGTTTTAAATTCAGCCAAGGCCCAAAGGTTTACAAGCTAAAAAGAGATAAGGTGCCGTAACCCCTTTCTTGTCCCTCTCCTCGGGAGGCAGGTCAAGGAGGCGAAAAGGGCAAAGGCGCCTAGGCGAAGCTACAGTGGCAGGAGACACCAAGAGAACATCTCGGTGGCCGTCCAAGGCTGAATGGTGATGGCGGCGCCCGAGCGAGCTTCGAAGATGAGCCAACAGGGGCGTCGGCCGCAGCGTCGAAGGCGTCGGTGCCCGTGTACTCGATTTGACAGCCTTGCCGCCGCCCTCTTCCTCTTCCGCAGCCTCCCAACGCCGGCCGCCCAAGGAGGCGACCCCGAGAAGTTCAGGAAGCGGCGACACGGATGATGGGATCGCTGTGCCGCACAGAGTGGCGCCCGACACCTAGTCGGACCCGTCATCCTGCCGCCTGCTACCCTCGTCGTCGCTGCCGCTGTCCTCCTTGCCACTCCCGCTCGAGGAGGAGCCTTCGCTATCAGAAGAGCTCTCCACGCAGCACCTTGCCCGAGTCCCGAAGCACCCGAAGACCTTGACGGAGAGGAGGCCGCCCTCCATCAGCTTGAAATGGAGAGTGAGCCCCGCTGTCAAGCGGTGGATATGAGCGAATGTCTTCCATCCTCGACAAAGATACATCACATGAGGGGCTGGGAAGTCGACGCGAACTCGCGTACCGCTGATCCCACAGCCCCTCATGTGCAGCCGCAATAACTCCGGCGGATCCAGCTCCATCTCGCTCGCGAATGGAGTCGGGAGACGAAGGCGACGGCGAGGCGGCCGGCGCAGCCTGGCGAAGAACTCGCAAGGGTCATCCCCAACATGGCCCTCCATGGGGGGAGGGACTACTGGCGGAGGCGAGACCGGCGCACCGCCCCGTCCTCCTCTTCCCCGAGCGCCTCGGCCTCGCCCACGGCCTCGCCCCTCCCCTTCCCTCGTGGCTGGCTCACGCCACCGCGCGGTCAGAGGAGAAGGAAGGACGCGTTGTCGAGCGACGACCCTTGCCGCCACCGTTGAAGAGCCAGGATTCCCTCTCTCCATGGCGGACGGAGGGGGGAGCAGAAGCTGAAGGAAGGAGAAGATGGAAGAATGAGGGACGTCGTTCCCCCCCCACTCTTTATAAAGTAACGGGGTGGGGGCTCGGCCGCCCCACTCAGCCAATCAATACGCAGAAGGCGCAGGGAACTGGGACCAACCCGCTGCCCCGGCCCGCGACGGCCCGGTTTTCCGCCTCCATCGTTCGCCACCCCAAGCGCATGAGAACCATGTGGCAGGCATGCGGGACCGAGGCGACGGGTGAGGCGACCTCTCCCCACCCCGTGATCGTGGGGAGTGGATGCCTTGCAGACCATGCCTCGGCCCCGTTCAGTAAACGGGCCGCGCCTCCACGCCTCCCTCCGTTTATGGGGAAGGCGCAAACCGCCCCTTTACTACGATGTGACGCATGCACGCAGAGCTCAGCCCCACGCATGCCGCCCATGTTACGCACGCCTCCCCACGCCGAGCCACGCGCGGGAGGCATGGGAAGCGCAGCGCGCGAAGAGACTTACCACGGTAAAAACTACCCCGCCTGCCCGCTCACCGTTTTTGGGCCTAGCCCAGCAGACGCGATTAACGCTTACGTGTGGCCCAGGCCGGGGCTCCTGTCGGTGTACAAAAAGAGGTACACTTTTTGTACCCCTATAACAATGCACGGGCAGTCTAAGCCACGGGCACCACCGCCTTGAAGCAAGGCAAGGGAGGTGAGCCAAGGTAAAACCCGAAGCTTCGAGAGGAGCGAGAACAACGCCAAGACCAAGACCACAAAGAGCAAAGGGGACGAAGCGGACTCCCCCGGCAAGACCCTTGCCGGGAGGCGGTTTTAGCAAACCTGGCAAGACCCTTGCTGTGGCAGCTCGTCCCACACCTATGGAGCGAGTCACCCTTGAGTCCACTGCCCCCATGGGGCAAGGATTCGGGAGACATCCCTGTGGTGGCATGCAGATCTTTGTGAAGACATTCAAGATCAGATACACACTATAGAAGATGACGACCCTTGGCGGGATCCCAGCCAAGGAGGACCACAAGTCCCCCGGCAAGAGCCTTGCCGGGGATGACAGCAGGCGCCACGGCAAGACCCTTGACAGGGCTAAGGCGAGGCCCTTGCCAAGGACACCCGTAGGGCCACCATCGGGCCCACGCCAATCAAACCTTCACCGCCGTTCGCATGCAGCTGCCGACCCAACCAGTTGGGCAGGCACCTGCATGGTGGCAAGCGGATCTTCGTGGAGACCCACCGCTGCGCCACCTCAGCTGCCTGCCTGCCTACATGGCACCACGGGCACCGCTGGCCAGGGCGCGTGTCAACACGAAAGGGAGCAGCGACGGACGAGACAGGGCTCTCCCCCGTCCCCGATAAAGAAAGGACACCTAAGAAAGTTGCATTAAAGGCGCCTTGTCATGTAATGCGAGGGAAAACTCGCATCACTGTACCCTTTCTACCTCCTGTGTGCCACTGTGGCAACCCCTTTCCCTATAAAAGGAGGCCCAAGGCGACCAGGAGGAGGATTCGGCTTTTTGGAGCTCCTCACACCCCATTGCTAGTTCAAGAACACAGATAAACAAACCACCAAAGCAGGAGTAGGGTTTTACGCATCCTCGCGGCCCGAACCTGGATAAAGAGACCGTGTGCTATCTGTTTGATCCGCTCTTCTCACGACCCCGCGCCCCGCAACCATAGTAGGGATTCTTGTGATCCCATAGGTGTCGTTCCTACACCGACAGATGGGAAGGGTCCGGCACAGTTTGATGTCCGACCGGACATACTGACGGGCCTACGGGAGCGAGCTGCGCTCTCGGAGGAGCACCACTCATTAATGAGCGCGGTGCTCAGGAAGATTTCCTCCGCTACAAGCGGTTTGAATGAAGCATTTACAAGTCTGCTCAGAGGCTTTGAGGTATGTAGTGAAGAATACATTATTTTTGGTTATGAGGCACACGTTAGGAGTCCTCCATATAGATAGTAGGCCCTGAGACTCTGGTTGCCCGCCCTAGGCGGCAAATGGGGGATCATAAATCAATGATTGCGCTGTAAACACTTGCAGGTGCCTGCGGGTCCGGCCGTCGATCAGTCCATTGAAGTTGCCGAACTAACCAGGCAGATTGGATCGATTGATGCCGATATCACGTTGGTGAACGAGTGGCTGGACAAATCGCAAGGTATGTGCTCTGCCTTCCTTTGTATAGGAAAATATGGAGGCGGCATGATATTAATGCAATATGTTCGGACTGCGAGATGGTGCTTTCTGCCGTGGAGGCTCTGAGGGCAGAACTTGTCCAAGCCAAGGAACAAGCTCGGGTTAGCAATGCGGCTGCCCTAAAAGGCGGCCGAGGCTGAGAGCGAACAGGCTGCTCATCGCCGAAGCGAGGAAAAGATAGCCGAAATGGCTGTTGAGTTAAAAACTGCCGCTGACCAGTATGAGCTCCTTAAAAAGGAGCATAAGGATAGCTTGGCCGAGCTGGACAAGGCACGCAATGCCACCAAGGAAATACAGACTGATCTTAGGGGTGCGCGGGAGGAGCTTCAACAGGCCGGTAAAATCGTGGCTGGAGGTTCCTACTTGCTACGGACGAAGTTTTTTGATCCGAAGTATGCTCCCCTAGATGGACGCTGGAGTCCTGCAGACGCGTATCTCTACTCCTAATGTCTCAATACGTACGTCGTTCGTTCGTTCGTTACCTCCCTCCCGCACCGATCGAAAGATTTGCCTCCACATCGATTTTTTTCCTCCCACAGAATTTTTTCCAAAAACCACATGCAACCTAGCATCCACCCAGTTTATTGCGTGAAAAATTGCCTCTAGCGCCTCTCCACAATCCACGGAATCCCACCAATTACGGCCCTTCCAATTACGTCTCCCGTCTCTCCTTTTCTTTCCTTCCAAGTTTCAACCAAGTACTACTATATCCCAAAGAATATCCCGATGAAAAAACAGAACACTACACCTCTTTCCCTAATAACAACCAATGCAAATTTATTCCAAGAAAATTGGAACACATTCCTATTTGATTCGATCGATTGACACCATCCATAGAGACAGAGGGACGGAGGATAGGGCAACGCCGCCGTCTCGACGAGGATCCGCTGCATCTCGCAGACGACCTGGCTGTCGCAATTACGTATTAGGGCGTTAGCACGACAATGGTTCAGACGTTCATGATCTTGTCCTCCAGTTGTCTGCCTCGCCGTCAGCGACGCCTACACCATGTACTTCATGATGGCGACGGCATCGACGATGTGCCAGAGAATCAATCTAGAAGAAGCCATCTCCATGATCTGAGGTTCACACACGTATTCTTGTTCTGCTGCTAAATCAATCAGGTCCAGCCAGCTTTTGCGTCAAGCTTTGAAACAATCAAGATAATGGAAAACTTGCTCACCTCACGCACTCAAGTTTCATCCAGATCCAGCACATGTGTTCGGCGGGCTCCGGCTCGTAGATGCTCCAGGCGGTTCGGTCCTTGTCCTCCTCCAAGGTCTTCGTCGGAGGTTTGCCGTATTTCTCCCTCTTGCATGCCTCATCTGTTACCTTTGCGCTGTGAGATGAGATTTTCTTGTTCGGGGAAGCCCTCGTATTATACTGCCCTAACTTGTCTTGTTCTCGCAGGCATCTCTTACGGCATGGACGACACGACCCTCAGGGATGCTTTTTTCAACTACGGTCAAGTCGTGGAATGCATGTGCCTCTTCTGTTTATCTCTTTCTCATGGATGAAAGATGTGATCCTATGCATTATTCGTCAAACTATTTGCACTTGCACGTCAGATGCTACTAAACCTTATGCTTTGTTTTTTTTGTTTTTCTGGTTCTACACATTGTCTATTACTGAGTCATGATTCATCTTATTGTAGCTTGTTTGTTGTGTGCGGTGTACTATCTTGGAGGTTACATTGATTGGTGTAGTTGCTAAGGAAACTCTACAATTTAATAGGATTCGGTGATATATGCTACACCTATTTGTTGTGCTATCATAGATGCTATGTGTGAAGTGAGTTTCGGTGGTACCATAAAACAAGCCACTCTAATCTCATCCAACAAAATAAAGATTTTTTTCAGTAAGATAAAGATCGAGATGATCAAATTAGTTTCCTTCACGTTAGAGATTATTTCAGTAGTCATTAATTCAACCCAATGAAATATACAAGGCTAAACTAAGCATCAGAGCATTTCTACCTTGTTAGCGAATTGAGTCACTGGCTAGACAAGAGTGAATGCCTTATCCTTGTCCTTCAGACGCTTGCTGCTCTGTAGCAATAAAAAGCCCATGTACTTTAGCCACATTTCTTCCCCACATATGGGCTGGATTTTGGAGAATCCAGACTGTCCAGACGGTTGGAATTTGAGGAGCCCGCTGGGCGCCCATTTGATGTCAGAGCACGCCCGGACGTAAGAGGTAGAAATGAGCTTGGCCCTTGGAAACGACCTTAATTATTTATTTGATTCATTTATGTGCATTATAGCACATAGCAACGCACTTACCTAGAAAAGAACCTACCATTGAAGCCATCTCTTGTTTGCACTCCTTCCCGACCTAGCAAAATGGCCCGCTTAGGCGGCGGTGGACATAAGAAGCATAACGAACATTGAGCTCTGAGAGGAACATTATGAAAGGTATGTACGCTAATCCATTGCCACACACCAACATATGGTTTGCACTGTTGTATATGTTCTAACCCAAAAAAATTCGTTCACTGTGGATTGAACAATGATGCACCGTGATACAGAGGTTGGGCATGCTAGAGGAGACCATATGCCAATACAAAACGCATCAGCCATCAATGAGGAGCTGGACCTGCCCACGAGGTTTTTTTTTGAATTAGACCCGCTCGCCAGGCTAATTTCAAGCATCGGGTAATTGTTGTGATTTTTGCATGTATGTGTCTGGTTATTCTGAAGCTATTTAATATATTGATGGTGTCAAGAGGAGAAGTCCAGGTTCTCATGTCAAGTACAAGTTTCTCTCCAAAGAAAATTGTCTTTATACAACAAGATAGTACTTACTGTGTTTTTTGCATGAGGTCATGGTTCTTCCTTGGATTGCAGGGTTTGCGTCAATGGCTGCAAGCCGAGGTTGGCTTAGTTGCCACTGACATTTGGGCACTACATTTTGGTCCTTATTTCGGCGAGAAGATGATCATAGTTCTTCTATTTTGATTAACCTTGTTATGATAAATACAAAGAATCTCATGTTTTGCGTGCGCATCAAAGAAACAAGCATCAACTGCTGCTGAACAACGATAAAGTTTGGCTACTTAGGTTGTAACAGAAATATGGAGAATGATTTGAGGGATTGTAAATGGTTTAGATAGAGAATCATTTGAGCGAATGTAAATGGCTATGATAGAAACATATGCACAACTGATGTTGATTCGGTTTTCTATGAAAGATTTTGCATTACACGCACCAGCGGAGCATCGGCGGAACCAAGGAGGGTCCCGGCCCCCTTTTCATGTGAAACATTGCAAGGATAAGCTTGTCCTAATACTAAACTCGTTGTTAATCTGCCAGCCACTCTAATCTTTCTAGGCTTTTTGGCCCCGCCTTCAATTTGGTTCACACTCAGTCACTGATTATAGGGATCTCCTACTTGGTGAAAGTTCTGGTGTCAATGGGAAGGGCAAGTAGCACGAGCATGTGAGAGAAATAAGGGAGTGCAGAGAGCAGGGACTGGATGCTCCGTCATGAAGTGGTGTCATAGTAGCTAGCTAAAGGACTGACGATGCATGCATTCATTTGCATAACAGAATACAAATATGCTGCATGAGTCATCAATTCAAGTGAGAAGAAATTGTTTCATGTCATTTGTACCGGACAAAAGTGGAAACAAATTGTCTTTATAACAGCTAATCTGACAACACAAATACTATTCTAGCTATTTTTCTTTGTATGGATGATTTTAATCCTGACATTGGAGGGTTCGTGTGATTGCAACTATCAGCTCTCATGCAATGCTTAAAAAAGAAAAATGAGAGCAATTTAGGATTTTTGAAGTATTACATTACATTTGCTAAATTGTATGGGGGAAATTGTTTACATTGTCATAACTTTTAGGAGGGACTTGATGGCTAATGTTGGAAGAAATTCCAAAAAGTTGGATGACTAATGTTGGAAGACATTCAGAGTTAGGGACGATGAGAATTCCTATGGTAATTTAGCGAACTTGGAGAAAACATATTCGAATTTGAGCTGGGTGGCAATGTAGAGCTGAAGCCAAACATCATCTGTTGGCCCGTTTGTTAGGGGTGATGGGACAACAATTTGATAGACTTGGAGGGAACACGAGGTGGATTTAGAGTAGGATGACAACATAGCGAACTAATAAGACAATGGTCAAAGAGCTAAAATTGAAAGCCTCGTGACAGATTCATTTGTTGGCCCGTGTCAATGCACGGGCATTGTACTAGTGCGGATTTGGCGAAGAGTACGGCTAACGCCGCCAAGTTCTTCGAGGGTCAGGGTGATAAGGAGGTGGAGAAGCTTTTCTGGTCGCAATTCAATGCTCCCACTCGCCCGCTGCCGTTAAGTGACAAGATGGCTATTGTAGCGGAGCTTCACAGGCTGCCCGGTCTTGCAATGCAGTCTGTGACAGACCATCTGTGGCCAAAAGGGCCTAAGCCGGGCAGTTACTTTGGCTTGGTGCAGCAATTCCTTGGGGCTGTGCCTCGGATCGACGCCATGAGGAGGTCGGCGTGCATAGAGGGTGCACGAATGGCTCTTGCCCGCGTTAAAGCCTATTGGACGGATATGGAGGCCAATATTATAGCGACCCAAGATCCGGCGGGGGGCCAATATCCGGCCGAGCACTACTTGGCGCAGGTCACAGAAGGTGCCCGCTTGATAGAGGCGCGGTGCTCGAAGAATGTCTTATTCGAGTGATGAATCAAATCATTGTAAGAACAATGTTATTTTGATTATAAGGCTTATATTTATACTTTTTGCCCGAAAGTATTATTGTAATCCGAAAGATAGCAGCCGTTGGCTTCAGCCCCCACGCAGACAATGCGGGGGTGTTCGCGAAAAATATGCATAATCACACTTGATCCAACGTCTTGGTCCATTAAGGAGGTGATCGCACGTCGAACTAGGCAACCGGACTATATAGCTGTAACACTTTGGCTTAGCCATGGGAGTCTAATGTTGGGGCTACTATGTAGCCCCTGGTACCTTCACGTGTATCCGAATACGGGCGTGTGTGTACATGACCGTGAAACGGTCCTTCATTAATGCGGAGGGATCCTAAAGATTCGGATAAGTCTTCGAGTGGTTGAACAGTCTCTCATTTGTATCATGTGATCGATTTTCGGCTTTCTCTCTTGAGGTGCTCGTCCCGGAATAACGAGGCACAATCGCAGTAGTTCTCCTTTAGCCACCTTAGCCGATAATAACGAGCGTAAAGGCGGCAAACCGGAGCCGGGCAAACCCAACATTTGACCGGAGACATGATTCGGAGCTGATGCATATAAGGCCAAACTCATGGCGCGAACATTCCGAAGGTATTGAACTTTATAACGGATGATGGGCTCAAGAATGCCCATTCATTATAAACCAGTGTTTCCAGTGCGTCGTTAATTTGTCATGGCGAAATGCCAAAAACGGCAGTATCCTCTATGGGTATGGAACCCATGGGATGGTTAAACAACAAGAGGCAATAGAAAAGGTTTACACAGGGGCTTAATCTAAAAAGAAACATGTTGAACGGGGCCCTGTTGCACGTCTGCGCCTTTGTCTCCGTTGTCCCGTATCCTGAAGGGTATCGCGCGAACGTTGTCTGTGGAAAAACGAAAACTCGTAGAAGAGTACAATGTAAGTATGCGATGGGTAATAAAAGTGTAAGATGTTGGCCTGCCCATAAGGTTGAGCCAACTGTGGAACTGTGTTAAGTATTTATAGCCCCTGGTGTCCACTATGGGATTACATATACGGTGCCCTGATTCAATTTTATCCGGGCGACCGGACTCGTCTAGCCGAGTCTGTGGTCTTTAATGACCAGTCATGTTTTCTGATGTTGGAGGCCGCTTATAGTCCGGCCACTAAGGTCGTCGCGAGTTCCTCTCTGCGTGAAGAGCACTCTGTGATTCCTCTAACGATGATGGCGCCATGTGGACCGGGCATCTTGAGTGTGAGGTAGCCATAGTGCGGCAATGCGTTGAAGCGGGCGAAGGCCATTCTTCCGAGCAATGCATGATAGTTGCTTTGGAAGGGTGTGTAACACCCCGGATGTAACTTTACATATTTGTAACTCCAACTCTTGCCATTTTCGGCATTGTGTTATGATATTCCCTCCGTGCTTGGTTTTTCTTCATTTTGCATTTTTTCCATGTCATGCATTTCATATCATGTCATCATGTGCATCGCATTTGCATACGTGTTCGTCTCATGATTCCGAGCATTTTTCCCGTTGTCCGTTTTGCAATCCGGCACACCTATGTCCCCCGGCGTCCCCTTTTAGGTTTTTCTGTGAGCGGGTACTAAACTTTCTCGGAATGGACCGAGGTTTGTCAAGTGGCCTTGGTATACCACCGGTAGACCACCAGTCAAGTTTCGGGTCATTTGGAGCTCGTTTGGTACTCAGCAGTTAACCACACCTGTAAAAGCCTCTTTTAAGTTGCAGCCCAACACCCCTTGAAATAGCCCAATAACCCATCTAAGTCACTTCCATGCTCTCCGTCGTTCGATCCACGATCGTGTGGTGAAAACTACACCTCATTTGGACTCTCCTAGCTCCCTCTATGCCTATTTAAACACCTCCCGTCCAAATCCGGGTCTTCTTCCTCCGAAACCTAAAAATCATCCCAGCGCCCGGGTTTCACGTCCGTCCGGCGAACGAAACCGCCGCCGCCCCGGCCACTCAGCGCGCCGCTGTCATGCCGCCGCCCCCGCGCCGCCGCCCGCCGCCATGACCCTCCCGGACCGGCGCCCGACGCCGCCCTTGACCCGCCGGCCGCTCACGGTATCCGCCGGCCGGTGCTCGAGTCGCCGCCCGCCCGCCCGGAGGACTTCGCCCGCTCGACCCACCGGCGCGCCAGCCGCCGCCCGCCGCCGGACCTCGCTGGCGGCCCGGCCCTACCTCCTCTCCTCCGGACCGTGCTCCGTGAGCCCCGCCGGCCGCCTCGGATCTGGATCACGAGATCCCGATCGGTTGACTTTTCCTCCCCTTAATTTTCGTCCAAGTTTTTATCTCGGTGGTTGATTTGTGGCATTTTCAACGCATCATAACTTTGCACCTGTAGCTCCGTTTCGTGCGTGTAATATGTCAAAATGTTCGCCTCGAATAGTAGATAATTTCGTCTCATTGCATCAGTTTCATTTGAGCTCATATTGATGCCCGAAATGCTGTTGGAAGAGGGCTATGTGATGTTAGTTTCTGTTTCTTAACAGAACATGCACTTTTGTTATTTTTGCTATGATTGATGTGTGCACCCTATGAACTTGAGTCCTACATGTGTTTTGTAATATGCCATGCCATATTTTCAGGGGTGTATGCCATGTATTTTTGTGATCTATATGGTGACTAGCACAAGAATGCAAAGTAGGCTTCCTGATGTTGCTGTTTTCAGCCCTGTTTAGCTGATATTTTGATGCCATGTTAACTTGATGCTACCGTGAGATCCATGCATATTTTGAGATACTTTAGTAAAGGATGTTTTGAACATATGGTTATGCCCTATCCATACATGCCTTTTTTTGCAATTATGGACTGCCATAGCTTGAGTCAATCGAGCTCTACTTTTGCTATAAAATGTTTCCTGGCAGATTGTTTACATGTTATTCAATTTTGCCAAGGTTGTTGTAGTTGATCCGTGTATGCTATGATGTTGTTATTGACATGTATATCTTCTATGCCATGTTTTCTTGATGAATGTATGCTTAGTTTATCATGAGATGCTCTGTAGTGAGTGCATCGAGCTCTTAAACATGCCTACGTGTTATCTATTTTTGTCATGCCTTGTTGCTGAATCTGTTAACGAAATTTGCTATGTTTACATGGGTGTTATTATATTTTCTGATCCTTTTTGGATTATGGTTAGTAAGGGACTTTTGTTTTATGCTTTGAGTAGATTCATTCCATGCCTTGTTTTGCTATTATAAGTTCCTGTAGCATGTAGTTTTCTTGCTCTGAACATTGCTACCTGATGCTGTTTTTGCCATGTTCAGTAATTTCACCAAGTCTGTGAAGCTGATATGTTTTGCACTTTTGCCATGCTTGTTTGAACCTGTTATGATGTGATTTAGCCGTAGCTCAGTGTTCATCTTTTGTCAAGCATCTTGATTAGATCACTGCCATGTGCTTTTATGGTACGTTTGGGTGCAGTAGCTTAATTCCTTGGTTCTTGCTTTGTGGCATCATGCTGTTAATGGCAGATTTGTGTCATTCTTGTTTTGCTTGTCATTTGCAAACCGTGCATCCGATTCCGGTGATCTTTATATCGATTTCAACCGAAATCATCTCATATTTCCAGCGGCATACTAGGTTAGCCAAGTTGATGCCTGGTGCATCATTTTTCCTTCCGAACACGCATCTGATTGCTTATCACATCCCGCATATCATGCCATATATTGCATCATGTTGCTTGTGCATTGCACCGTGATTTATTGTGGTTCCTTTGTTTGTGTTCTTGCTTTTGGGTAGAGCCGGAGGCGAGTGCGTGAGCGAGGAACCTGTTGAAAGCAGCTTACGAGGATCAAGCTTTCGACAACTCGAGAACATTGCGAGCAAGATGACCATACCCTCGAAATCACTTCTATCTTTGCTATGCTAGTTGCTCGCTCTTTTGCTATGCCTATGCTACGATGCCTATCACTTGCTTATCATGCCACCCATATTGCCATGTCAGACCCTAACCATCCTTTTCCTAGCAAACCGTTGATTGGCTATGTTACCGCTTTGCTCAGCCCCTCTTATAAGCGTTGCTAGTTGCGGTGAAGATGAAGTTTGTTCCTTATTGGAACATGGAGATGTTGTTCCTTGTTGGGACATGTTTACTTGTTGGGGATATCACAATATATATCTGCTATAATTAATGCATCTATATACTTGGTAAAGGGTGGAAGACTCGGCCTTATGCCTGGTGTTTTGTTCCACTCTTGCCGCCCTAGTTTCCGTCATCCCGGTGTTATGTTCCTTGATTTCGCGTTCCTTACACGGTTGGGTGATTTATGGGACCCCCTTGACAGTTCGCTTTGAATAAGACTCCTCCAGCAAGGCCCAACTTTGGTTTTACCATTTGCCACCTAAGCCTTTTTCCCCCGGGTTTCGCGAGCCCGAGGGTCATCTTTACTTAACCCACCGGGCCAATGCTCCTCGGCGTTGGTCCAAACTAAACCACTTGCGGTGCCACCTGAGGCAACTTGGGGCATCTTCGGTTGTCGTATGTAGTGTTCATCCGGTGTGCCACGAGAGCGAGATATGTGCAGCTCCTATCGGGTTGTCGGCACATTCGGCTGACTTTCTTTGGTCTTGTTTTATTCTTGTCGAAAATGTCTTGTAGTCCGGGATTCCGAGATTGATCGGGTCTTCCCGTAGAAGGAATATCCTTCGTTGACCGTGAGAGCTTATAATGGGCTAAGTTGGGACACCCCTGCAGGGTATTATCTTTCGAAAGCCGTGCCCGCGGTTATGAGGCAGATGGGAATTTGTTAATGTCCGGTTGTAGAAAACCCGAAGTTGACCTTAATTAAAATACACATCAACCGCGTGTGTAACCGTGATGGTCTCTTCTCGTGAGTCAGGAAGTGAACAGATGTTGGAGTTATGTTTGACGTAAGTAGTTCAGGATCACTTCTTGATTGCTTCTAGCTTCACGACCGTGCTTTGCTCCTCTTCTCGCTCTCTTTTGCGAATGTAGCCACCATATATGCTAGTCGCTTGCTGTAGCTCCACCTCAAAACTCTGTCCTTCCTATAAGCTTAAATAGTCTTGATCTCGCGGGAGTGGGATTGCTGAGTCCCGTGACTCACAGATTCTACCAAAACAGTTGCAGGTGCCGGCGATGCGGTCTGGTGAAGCAACCGAGCTCAAGTGGGAGTTCGACGAGGAACGTGGTCGTTACTATGTGTCTTTTCCTGATGATCAGTAGTGGAGCCCAGTTGGTACGATCGGGGATCTGTGTAGCATTTGGGGTATTCTGGATGATGGATGTTTATTTATGTATTGTGTGAAGTGGCGACTGTAAGACAACTATGTATCTCTTTCCCTTATGTATTACATGGGTTGTGTGAAGATTACCTCACTTGCGACATTGCTTTCAATGCGGTTATGCCTCTAAGTCGTGCTTCGACACGTGGGAGATATAGCCGCATCGAGGCGATACAAGTTGGTAATCGAGCCTTCCCGACTTAGGAGCCCCTACTTGATTGTTTCTTTGGCGTTGTTGAGTCTAGAACGGAAAAATGTTTTGAGTCTTAGGATTATATATATCGGAGAGCAGGATTCTTTTTACTCCCCAGTCCCTTCGTCGCACTGGTGAGGTCTCCTGACGTAGAAGTTTTGACTCTTCTCTCCTCAACTTGTCTATCTGTCTATCAAGTGCTAACGGATGTCACCCTCTTCAGGATGGCTCCGCCAACGCGTCTGAATCCGGATCGCAATGATGAGAATCAGTCGAACCCTCCACCTCCACCTCCGCCTTCGGAGGCATGGCAAGCTATCATGGCAGCCACCAATGCCAATGCTCAGATGATTTTGCAACTCTTGCAAGAGCGTACTCAAGGGCAAGGCAATCAAGGCAATCAAGGTCAAGGCAACAACCAGCCGCACTTTGCTACCCTCAACCAGTTCCTCGCTAACCAGCCGAAGTCTTTCGGTTTACGTAGCCGAGGCCACGAGGCGCGACGATTGGCTTGTGGACATCTGCAAACATTTTGAATGTAGCAATGTCGGACACGAGGACTTTGTCAAGTTTGCCTCGTTTCAACTCAAGGACCAAGCTGCTTTGAGTGGTACCGGCAATACAAAGATTCGAGAGGAGGTCGTGTCATTACAGGATGAGTTCCGCCGAGATTTCAGAGCTCACCACATTCCGAAAAGTGTTGCTGAGAGCAAGCGTGAGGAGTTCCGCAATCTCAAGCAAGGCAACATACGTGTATCAATACAATATCCGATTCGAGAAACTCGCTCGTTTTGCTAAGCAAGGCGTCCACGATGAAAAGAGTATGATCTATCAATTCAGAGGTGGTCTCGGAGAAGATCTGCAATTAGCTCTTGTGCTTTTTGAGCGAGATAAGTATGATGAATTCTACAACATGGCATCAAGCGAGGAAGCTGCCCAGCTCAAATGTGAGGCTTCTAAGAAGAGAATCGGGGATGCGATTCGGTCTTCTTCTTCCTCTCAAGTGGCGACTAAGCGGCAGAAGTTCTATCTTCCTCCTCCTCCGTTCCGTCGGCCTTATCGTGCCAGAAGAACTTCGGTGGTCGTGGATCTTCCCACCCGCCCAACCCGGCTATCGAGAACAAGTCTAATTCTCAAGCTCCAAGGTTAAATGCTCCTTATCACCGTCCGCTCTCGGAGGTGACTTGCAACAAATGTCGGCCAGAAAAGGTCACTATGCGAACAAATGCTTCAACCAGAGGCGCCTTCCGCCTCCTCCTCTGTGAAATCTTCAAGCAATGCGGTGGTCAAGCATAATCCAAAGCATGCTAAGGTGAATATGATGAATGCAGCTCAAGCGGAGGAATCTCTTGATGTGATAATGGGTAATCTCTCGATTAATGATATTCCTGCAAAAGTCTTATTTGATCTTTGGTGCATCGCTTTCTTTCATTTCGAGACCTTTTGTTGCCAAGCATGAGTTTGTGACGGAAAAGATTCCTATTCCGTTGAAGATTGTGTCCCCGGGTAAGCAAATGACATCTAATATTTGCGTCCCGGAGGTTTCTATCAAGATGGGCAACTATAGATTTCTGGCTAAACCAATTGTCCTTGGTGACTCGGATATTGATCTTATTCTCGAGATGGACTGGCTTTCTCAGCACAAAGCTCAGCTTGATTGTGCTGCCAGGGAAATTCAATTGACTCACTCTTCTAATGATGTGATCATCTATGCCGCTTCGTGATGAAACCATTCGGTTGTTTTCTCTCAATGAGAAGGCGAATTGGATGCTATCTCTCGATTCGATCGTTTGTGAGTACCAAGATGTCTTTCGGAAGAGCTTCGAGAATGCCTCCTCACCGGCCGATTGAGTTCGTTATCGATCTTGAACACAACTTTGAACCCGTTGCAAGCGTCCATACAAGCTGGGACCTAATGAGCTGAAGGAATTGAAGAAGCAGCTCGATGAACAAGAGCGTCTGGGTTTGATCAGACCGAGTTCATCTCCTTGGGGTTGTGGTGTTCTGTTTGTCCAGAAAAAGGATGTCACGGACCGACTTTGCGTCGATTACCGTCCATTGAATAAGAAGACTATCAAGAACAAGTATCCACTTCCCAACATCAATGAGCTTTTCGAGCAACTCAAAGGTGCTAAAGTGTTCTCCAAGCTTGACCTTCATTATGGGTTATCATCACATTCGCATTCGTGAACAAGATATTCCCAAGACAGCATTCGTAACAAGCTTTGGTTCTTATTTATATTTTGTCATGTCTTTCGGCCTTGTCAATGCTCCTCCAACTTTCTCTCGAATGATGAACTTCATCTTCAACCCCTACACCAATGAATTCGTCTTGGTCTATCTTGATGATATTTTGGTCTTCTCCAAGAATAAGAAGGATCATGCCAAACATTTGCGATTGGTGCTAGACAAGCTCAGAGAGTATCAATTCTATGCTAAGTTCTCCAAATGTGAATTTTGGCTTGATGAAGTTCTTTACCTTGGTCACATCATCTCCGCCAAGGGCATCGCTGTTAACCCCGAGAAGGTGCCCTTGATTTGTGAATTGGGAACCTCCTCGGAATGTCAAGCGACTCCATGATTTTCTTGGTCTTGCAAGCTATTGCCGAAGATTCGTTGAGAACTTCTCCAAGATTGCCAAGCCTCTTTCCAACCTCCTCCAGAAGCATGTGAAGTATGTCTGGTCTCCTGAGTGTGACGTTGCTTTCAATACTCTCAAAGAGAAACTCGTCACAGCTCTTGTCTTGACTCCTCCTGATGAATCCAAGCCATTTGAGGTTTTTTGTGATGCTTCTCTTCAAGGTCTCGGTGCTGTGTTAATGCAAGAGAAGAGGGTTGTGGCCTATACCTCTCGCCAATTGAAGCCCAACGAGAAGAACTACCCCACTCACGATCTTGAGTTGGCGGCGATTGTCCATGCACCGATAACATGGAGACATCTCTTGTTGGGAAGGAAAGTGGACATTTTCACCCGATCACAAGAGCCTCAAGTATATCTTCACTCAACCCAACCTCAACCTCGAGGCAAACTCGATGGGTCGAAATGATTCAAGAGTACAACCCAAGTATTGAATATACTCGGGCAAGGCCAATGTCATTGCAGATGCTTTGAGCAGGAAGGCTTCTTGCAACAGTCTAATTCTCAAGCCCTTCCAACCGGATCTCTGTGAAGCTTTCCATAAGCTGAATCTTCAAGTTGTTCCTCAAGGCTTTCTTGCCAACCTCTTAGTCTCTCCTACTTTGGAAGATCAGATTCGTGAGGCTCAACTTCTGGATACCATGGTGAAAAAGGTGAAGCGTGGTATCGACAAGGGCATTTCCAAGTACAAGTGCTTCCACGTTGGCGACAAAGATACTCTTTTCTTCGAGGACGGATTGTGGTTCCTAAGGGTGATCTGAGAAAATTCATTATGAGCGAGGCTCACAATTCGCTTCTATCCATTCATCCACGGAAGTACAAAGATGTACCATGACCTCAAGCAGTCTTATTGGTGGACTCGAATGAAGCGAGAAATTGCTCAATTCGTGAATGAGTGTGATGTCTGCCGAGAAGAGTGAAAGCAGAACACCAAAGACCAGCTGGTCTCATCCAACCTCTTGCTATTCCGTAATGGAAGTTTGATCATATCGAGATGGACTTCGTGGTGGTTTCCAAAGTCCAAGCGTGGAAATGATGCTATCTCCGTTGTCATTGACAAGCTTACTAAAGTGGCTCATTTTCTTCCTATCAAAGAATCCATCACAGCAGCTCGGTTGGCGAGCTATACACATCCAGGATTGTCTCCTTGCACGGCATTCCACAATTGATCTCTTGCACCGTGGCAGCATTTTTACCTCCAAGTTTTGGGATTCTTTTCAGAAGGCCATGGGCACCAACATTCGTTTCAGCACAACTTTCCACCCTCAAACAAGTGGCCAAGTCGAGCGAGTTAATCAAATCCTTGAAGATATGCTCAGGGCTTGTGTCATTTCCTTCAGTATGAAGTGGGAAGATTGTCTTCCATATGCCGAGTTCTCCTACAACAACAGCTTCCAAGCGAGTTCGGGCATGGCCCCATTCGAAATTCTCTATGGCGTAAAGTGCCGTACTCCTCTCAATTGGTCCGAGGCAATGTGAACGCCAACTTCTTGGCAACGACTTGATCACGAAGCGAAGAAATGTGCAAAGTCATTCGTGAGAATCTCAAAGCCGCATAATCGCGCGGAAGAGCTATTATGATGACAAGCACCGTGATGTGGCTTTTGAAATCGGAGACCATGTCTACCTCCGCGTCTCTCCAATGAAAGGCACTCGCCCGGTATCAAAGGGAAGCTTGCCCCTAGATACGTGGGTCCTTTCAAGATCATTGGTAAAAGAGGCGATCTCGCCTATCAACTTGAGCTTCCCTCCAACTTTGCAAATGTGCACGACGTGTTTCACGTGTCACAGCTTCGCAAGTGCTTCAAGACTCCTGAACGCACTATCAACTTCGAAGAGATTGACCTTCAAGAAGATCTCTCTTATCATGAGCACCCCGTTGCTATTCTTGAAGAAACCGAGCGCAAGACTCGCAACAAGTCAATCAAATTCACGAAAGTGAAGTGGTCACACCATTCCGACCGAGAAGCCACACAGGGGCGCGAGGATCACCTCCGTTCGAATATCCGGAGTTCTTTCAGTCCTAGAACTCGGGACGAGATCCTCTTGTAGTGGTGGAGTGTTGTAACACCCCGGATGTAACTTTACATATTTGTAACTCCAACTCTTGCCAATTTCGGCATTGTGTTATGATATTCCCTCCGTGCTTGGGTTTTTCTTCATTTTGCATTTTTTCCATGTCATGCATTTCATATCATGTCATCATGTGCATCGCATTTGCATACGTGTTCGTCTCATGATTCCGAGCATTTTTCCGTTGTCCGTTTTGCAATCCGGCGCTCCTATGTCCCCGGCGTCCCCTTTTACGTTTTTCCGTGGCGGGTACTAAACTTTCTCGGAATGGACCGAGGTTTGTCAAGTGGCCTTGGTATACCACGGTAGACCACACTGTCAAGTTCGGGTCATTTGGAGCTCGTTTGGTACTCCAGCAGTTAACCGCACCATAAAAAGCCTCTTTTAAGTTGCAGCCCAACACCCCTTGAAATAGCCCAATAACCCATCTAAGTCACTTCCATGCTCTCCGTCGTTCGATCCACGATCGTGTGGGCGAAAACTACACCTCATTTGGACTCTCCTAGCTCCCTCTATGCCTATTTAAACACCTCCCCGTCCAAATCCGGGTCTTCTTCCTCCGAAACCCTAAAATCATCCCAGCGCCCGGACACGTCCGTCCGGCCGGACGAAAACGCCTTGCCACTCAGCGCGCCACACTTTGTCCGCCCGCCGCCGCCCAGCGCCGCCGCCCATCGCCTTGTGACCCTCCCAACCCGCGCCCGGCCAGCGCCCATGACCCGCCCGGCCTCCGGCTCAGCCGGCCGGTGCTCGAGGTCGCCCGCCGCCGCCCAGGGAAACTCGTCATCCGCTCGGCCACCGGCGCCCGAGGCCGCCGCCACGCCCGCCCGGACCTCGCTGGCCGGCCCCGGCCCCGCCTCCTCTCCTCCCCGGACCGTGCTCCGGCGAGCCCCGCCGGCCGCCTCGGATCTGGATCTGAGATCCCGATCGGTTGACTTTTTCCCTCCCCCCTTAATTTTCGTCTAAGTTTTTATCTCGGTGGTTGATTTGTGGCATTTTCAACGCATCATAACTTTGCACCTGTAGCTCCGTTTCGTGCGTGTAATATGTCAAAATGTTCGCCCCGAATAGTAGATAATTTCATCTCATTGCATCATTTTCATTTGAGCTCATATTGATGCCCGAAATGCTGTTGGAAGAGGGCTATGTGATGTTAGTTTCTGTTTCTTAACAGAACATGCACTTTTGTTATTTTTGCTATGATTGATGTGTGCATCCTATGAACTTGAGTCCTACATGTGTTTTGTAATATGCCATGCCATATTTCCAGGGGTGTATGCCATGTATTTTTGTGATCTATGTGGTGACTATCACAAGAATGCAAAGTAGGCTTTCTAATGTTGCTGTTTTCAGCCCTGTTTAGCTGATATTTTGATGCCATGTTAACTTGATGCTACCGAGAGATCCATGCATATTTTGAGATACTTCAGTAAGGATGTTTTGAACATATGGTTATGCCCTATCCATCCGTGCCCTTTTTCGCAATTATGGAGTGCCATAGCTTGAGTCAATCGAGTTCTACTTTTGCTATAAAATGTTTCCTGGCAGATTGTTTACATGTTGTTCAATTTTGCCAAGGTTGTTGTAGTTGATCCGTGTATGATATGATGTTGTTATTGACATGTATATCTTCTATGCCATGTTTTCTTGATGGATGTATGCTTAGTTTATCATGAGATGCTCTATAGTGAGTGCATCGAGCTCTTAAACATGCCTACGTGTTATCTATTTTTGTCATGCCTTGTTGCTGAATCTGTTAACGAAACTTGCTATGTTTACATGGGTGTTATTATATTTTCTGATCCTTTTTGGATTATGGTTAGTAAGGGACTTTTGTTCTATGCTTTGAGTAGATTCATTCCATGCCTTGTTTTGCTATTATAAGTTCCTGTAGCATGTAGTTTTCTTGCTCTGAACATTGCTACCTGATGCTGTTTTTGCCATGTTCAGTAATTTCACTGTCTGTGAAGCTGATATGTTTTGCACTTTTGCCATGCTTGTTTGAACCTGTTATGATGTGATTTAGCCGTAGCTCAGTGTTCATCTTTTGTCAAGCATCTTGATTAGATCACTTCCATATGCTTTTATGGTACGTTTGGGTGCAGTAGCTTAATTTCTTGGTTCTTGCTTTGTGGCATCATGCTGTTAATGGCAGATTTGTGTCATTCTTGTTTTGCTTGTCATTTGCAAACCGTGCATCCGATTCCGGTGATCTTTATATCGATTTCAACCGAAATCATCTCATCTTTCCAGCGACATACTTGGTTTGCCAAGTTGATGCCTGGTTCATCATTTTTCCTTCCGGAGCACGCATACGCATTGCATATCACATCCCGCATATCATGCCATATATTGCATCATGTTGCTTGTGCATTGCACCGTGATTTATTGTGGTTCCTTTGTTTGTGTTCTTGCTTTTGGGTAGAGCCGGGAGACGAGTACATGAACGAGGAACCTGTTGAGAACGCTTACGATGATCAAGCTTTCGACAACTCTGAGAACATTGCAGGCAAGATGACCATACCCTCGAAATCACTTCTATCTTTGCTATGCTAGTTGCTCGCTCTTTTGCTATGCCTATGCTACGATGCCTATCACTTGCTTATCATGCCACCCATATTGCCATGTCAGACCCTAACCATCCTTTTCCTAGCAAACCGTTGATTGGCTATGTTACCGCTTTGCCCAGCCCCTCTTATAGCGTTGCTAGTTGCAGGTGAAGATGAAGTTTGTTCCTTATTGGAACATGGAGATGTTGTTCCTTGTTGGGACATGTTTACTTGTTGGGGATATCACAATATATATCTGCTATAATTAATGCATCTATATACTTGGTAAAGGGTGGAAGACTTCGGCCTTATGCACGGTGTTTTGTTCCACTCTTGCCGCCCTAGTTTCCGTCATCCGGTGTTATGTTCCTTGATTTCGTTTTCCTTACACGGTTGGGTGATTTATGGGACCCCTTGACAGTTCGCTTTGAATAAGACTCCTCCAGCAAGGCCCAACTTTGGTTTTACCATTTGCCACCTAAGCCTTTTTCCCCGGGTTTCGCGAGCCGAGGGTCATCTTTATTTAACCCCGGGCCAATGCTCCTCTAAGCGTTGGTCCAAACTAGAGCCACTTGCGGTGCCACCCTGAGGCAACTTGGGGCATCTTCGGTTGCCGTACGTAGTGTTCATCCGGTGTGCCCTGAGAATGAGATATGTGCAGCTCCTATCGGGATTTGTCGGCACATTCGGGCGGCTTTGCTGGTCTTGTTTTATTGCTGTCGAAATGTCTTGTAGTCCGGGATTCCGAGACTGATCGGGTCTTCCGGTAGAAGGAATATCCTTCGTTGACGGTGAGAGCTTATAATGGTCTAAGTTGGGACACCCCTGCTGTGTTTTATCTTTCGAACGCCGTGCCCGCGGTTATGAGGCAGATGGGAATTTGTTAATGTACGGTTGTAGAAAACCCGAAGTTGACCTTAATTAAAATACACATCAACCGCGTGTGTAACCGTGATGGTCTCTTCTCGGCGGAGTCCGGGAAGTGAACACGGTGTTGGAGTTATGTTTGGCGTAAGTAGTTCAGATCACTTCTTGATCGCTTCTAGCTTCACGACCGTGCTTTGCTCCTCTTCTCGCTCTCTTTTTGCGAATGTAGCCACCATATATGCTGAGTAAACTGCTGCAGCTCCACCTCAAAACTCTGTCCTTCCTATAAGCTTAAATAGTCTTGATCTCGCGGGTGTGGGATTGCTGAGTCCCGTGACTCACAGATTCTACCAAAAGCGATTGCAGTGCCGGCGATGCCGGTCAGGTGGCGCTTAACCGAGCTCAAGTGGGAGTTCGACGAGGCGTGGTCGTTACTATGTGTCTTTTCACGATGATCGGTAGTGGAGCCCAGTTGGGGACGATCGGGGATCTGTGTAGCATTTGGGGTATCTTCTTTTATTTTGGTTCCGTAGTCGGACCATGAGTGTATTCTGGATGATGGATGTTTATTTATGTATTGTGTGAAGTGGCATTTGTAAGCCAACTATGTATCTCTTTCCTTATGTATTACATGGGTTGTGTGAAGATTACCTCACTTGCGACATTGCTTTCAATGCGGTTATGCCTCTAAGTCGTGCCCGACACGTGGGAGATATAGCCGCATCGGGCGTTACAAGTTGGTAATCGAGCCTTCCCGACTTAGGAGCCCCCTACTTGATTGTTTCTTTGGCGTTGTTGAGTCTAGAACGGAAAAATGTTTTGAGTCTAAGGATTATATATATCGGAGAGTAGGATTCTTTTACTCCCCGGTCCCTTAAATCGCCTTTGGTGAGGTCTCTGACGTAGAAGTTTTGACTCTTCTCTCCTCAATTTTCACTAAAAAATTTTAGGATCACGCGGGTATCTTGGGATCGTTCCGATGGTTTTGTGGCGAGAACATTGTTCTTGGTGCCTCGACATTTAGGGGTTGTGGCGGTGTCCGGGGAGTTGAGCTACGAGGTGTTGTCGTCACAATTTTATCGTTGCGATTCTGGAATACACGAGTTTTGCCGACATCGAAATCTCTTTTGTGCAGTTGTTGGTGAGATAACCCCGATAACCCGATCTTTGAGGCGAGCTCGGGAGTATTGCCATGACTTCGTATAACGGATGCTTTTTGAAGGTCGAGGTACCACGATTTCGAAGGTTTCTTGGTTATGTGTTGTGGATGGATACAATTTGGATCTAGGTATTGTTTGTTTGGGTGATATATTTTGTGTCCCTGTATCCCCAACACCAGTTGCATAACCGAGAAAGTTTAGGGAGTTTATAGGTGGGATTCAAGTAGCTCCTAGCATTTCTTCCCTTGAGATATTTGGTTTGTGATTGGGTAATCCTTACCACTTATTTGTTCGATCTTACCTTGTTATTTTTTCATCAACCCTTAATCAAGTGGCTTCTCACCTTAATGGACGTGTGATGTTAGCTTTTGGAATTCATTCGTTCATCCTTGTTCGAATGTTTATTGTGAATACTATATGTTGCAATTTCTATCCGTTGATTCAACTTGTCTATCTGTCTATCAAGTGCTAACGGATGTCACCCTCTTCAGGATGGCTCCGCCAACGCGTCTGAATCCGGATCGCAATGATGAGAATCAGTCGAACCCTCCACCTCCACCTCCGCCTTCGGAGGCATGGCAAGCTATCATGGCAGCCACCAATGCCAATGCTCAGATGATTTTGCAACTCTTGCAAGAGCGTACTCAAGGGCAAGGCAATCAAGGCAATCAAGGTCAAGGCAACAACCAGCCGCACTTTGCTACCCTCAACCAGTTCCTCGCTAATCAGCCGAAGTCTTTCGGTTTACGTAGCCGAGGCCACGAGCGCCGACGATTGGCTTGTGGACATCTGCAAACATTTTGAATGTAGCAATGTCGGACACGAGGACTTTGTCAAGTTTGCCTCGTTTCAACTCAAGGACCAAGCTGCCGAGTGGTACCCGGCAATACAAAGATTCGAGAGGAGGTCGTGTCATTACAGGATGAGTTCGCCGAGATTTGAGCTCACCACATTCCGAAAAGTGTTGCTGAGAGCAAGCGTGAGGAGTTCCGCAATCTCAAGCAAGGCAACATGTCTGTGTATCAATACAATATCCAGTTCGAAACTTCGCTCGTTTTGCTAAGCAAGGCGTCCACGATGAAAAGAGTATGATCTATCAATTCAGAGGTGGTCTCGAGAGAAGATCTGCAATTAGCTCTTGTGCTTTTTGAGCCAGATAAGTATGATGAATTCTACAACATGGCAGCTGAAGCGAGAAGCTGCCCAGCTCAAATGTGAGGCTTCTAAGAAGAGAATCGGGGATGCGATTCAGTCTTCTTCTTCCTCTCAAGTGGCAGCTAAGCGTGAAGTTCTATCTTCCTCCTCCTCCGTTCCGTCGGCCTTATCGTGAGAAGAACTCAGGTGGTCGTGGATCTTCCCACCCGCTCAACCACAGCTATCGTAACAAGTCTAATTCTCAAGCTCCAAGGTTAAATGCTCCTTATCACCGTCCGCTCTCGAGGTGACTTGCAACAAATGTCGTGATAGGTCACTATGCGAACAAATGCTTCAACCAGAGGCGCCTTCCGCCTCCTCCTCCTGTGAAATCTTCAAGCAATGCAGTGGTCAAGCATAATCCAAAGCATGCCAAGGTGAATATGATGAATGCAGCTCAAGCGGAGGAATCTACTGATGTGATAATGGGTAATCTCTCAGTTAATGATATTCCTGCAAAAGTCTTATTTGATACCGGTGCATCGCTTTCTTTCATTTCGAGACCTTTTGTTGCCAAGCATGAGTTTGTGACGGAAAAGATTCCTATTCCGTTGAAGATTGTGTCCCGGGTAAGCAAATGACATCTAATATTTGCGTCCGGAGGTTTCTATCAAGATGGGCAACTATAGATTTCTGGCTAAACCAATTGTCCTTGGTGACTCGGATATTGATCTTATTCTCGAGATGGGTGGCTTTCTCGGCACAAAGCTTCGGCTTGATTGTGCTGCCGGGGAAATTCAATTGACTCACTCTTCTAATGATGTGATCATCTATGCCGCTCGTGATGAAACCATTCGGTTGTTTTCTCTCAATGAGAAGAGGCGAATTGGATGCTATCTCTCAGATTCCGATCGTTTGTGAGTACCAAGATGTCTTTCGGAAGAGCTTCGGGAATGCCTCCTCACCGGCCGATTGAGTTCGTTATCGATCTTGAACACAACCTTTGAACCCGTTGCAAGCGTCCATACAAGCTGGGACCTAATGAGCTGAAGGAATTGAAGAAGCATTTCGATGAACAAGAGCGTCTGGGTTTGATCGGACGAGTTCATCTCCTTGGGGTTGTGGTGTTACATTTGTCCAGAAAAAGGATGTCACGGACCGACTTTGCGTCGATTACCGTCCATTGAATAAGAAGACTATCAAGAACAAGTATCCACTTCCCAACATCAATGAGCTTTTCGAGCAACTCAAAGGTGCTAAAGTGTTCTCCAAGCTTGACCTTCGTATGGGTTATCATCACATTCGCATTCGTGAACAAGATATTCCCAAGACAAGCATTCGAACAAGCTTTGGTTCTTATGAATATCTTGTCATGTCTTTCGGCCTTGTCAATGCTCCTCCAACTTTCTCTCGAATGATGAACTTCATCTTCAACCCCTACACCAATGAATTCGTCTTGGTCTATCTTGATGATATTTTGGTCTTCTCCAAGAATAAGAAGGATCATGCCAAACATTTGCGATTGGTGCTAGACAAGCTCGAGAGTATCAATTCTATGCTAAGTTCTCCAAATGTGAATTTTGGCTTGATGAAGTTCTTTACCTTGGTCACATCATCTCCGCCAAGGGCATCGCTGTTAACCCGAGAAGGTGCCCTTGATTTGTGAATTGGGAACCTCCTCGGAATGTCAAGCGACTCCATGATTTTCTTGGTCTTGCAAGCTATTGCGAAGATTCGTTGAGAATTTCTCCAAGATTGCCAAGCCTCTTTCCAACCTCCTCCGAAGCATGTGAAGTATGTACGGTCTCCCAGGTGTGACGTTGCTTTCAATACTCTCAAAGAGAAACTCGTCACAGCTCTTGTCTTGACTCCTCTGATGAATCCAAGCCATTTGAGGTTTTTGTGATGCTTCTCTTCAAGGTCTCGGTCTTTGTGTTAATGCAAGAGAAGAGGGTTGTGGCCTATACCTCTCGCCAATTGAAGCCCAACGAGAAGAACTACCCCACTCACGATCTTGAGTTGGCGGCGATTGTCCATGCATTGATAACATGGAGACATCTCTTGTTGGGAAGGAAAGTGGACATTTTCACCGATCACAAGAGCCTCAAGTATATCTTCACTCAACCCAACCTCAACCTCAGGCAAACTCGATGGGTCGAAATGATTCAAGAGTACAACCCAAGTATTGAATATACTCCGGGCAAGGCCAATGTCATTGCAGATGCTTTGAGCAGGAAGGCTTACTGCAACAGTCTAATTCTCAAGCCCTTCCAACCGGATCTCTGTGAAGCTTTCCATAAGCTGAATCTTCAAGTTGTTCCTCAAGGCTTTCTTGCCAACCTCTTAGTCTCTCCTACTTTGGAAGATCAGATTCGTGAGGCTCAACTTCTGGATACCATGGTGAAAAAGGTGAAGCGTGGTATCGACAAGGGCATTTCAAGTACAAGTGCTTCCACGTTGGCGACAAAGATACTCTTTTCTTCGAGGACGGATTGTGGTTCCTAAGGGTGATCTGAGAGAAGTCATTATGAGCGAGGCTCACAATTCGCTTCTATCCATTCATCACGGAAGTACAAAGATGTACCATGACCTCAAGCAGTCTTATTGGTGGACTCGAATGAAGCGAGAAATTGCTCAATTCGTGAATGAGTGTGATGTCTGCAGAAGAGTGAAAGCAGAACACCAAAGACCAGCTGGTCTCATCCAACCTCTTGCTATTCCAGAATGGAAGTTTGATCATATCGAGATGGACTTCGTGACTGGTTTTCCAAAGTCCAAGCGTGGAAATGATGCTATCTTCGTTGTCATTGACAAGCTTACTAAAGTGGCTCATTTTCTTCCTATCAAAGAATCCATCACAGCAGCTCAGTTGGCAGAGCTATACACATCCAGGATTGTCTCCTTGCGCGGCATTCCACAATTGATCTCTTCAGACCGTGGCAGCATTTTTACCTCCAAGTTTTGGGATTCTTTTCAGAAGGCCATGGGCACCAACATTCGTTTCAGCACAACTTTCCACCCTCAAACAAGTGGCCAAGTCGAGCGAGTTAATCAAATCCTTGAAGATATGCTCGGGGCTTGTGTCATTTCCTTCAAGATGAAGTGGGAAGATTGTCTTCCATATGCCGAAGTTCTCCTACAACAACAGCTTCCAAGCGAGTTCGGGCATGGCCCCATTCGAAATTCTCTATGGCGAAAGTGCCGTACTCCTCTCAATTGGTCCGAGACAGGTGAGCGCCAACTTCTTGTAGCGACTTGATCCCGAAGCGAAGAAATGTGCAAAGTCATTCGTGAGAATCTCAAAGCAGCGCAATCGCGCGGAAGAGCTATTATGATGACAAGCACCGTGATGTGGCTTTTGAAATCGGAGACCATGTCTACCTCCGCGTCTCTCCAATGAAAGGCACTTTCGTAAACCCGGTATCTTAGGGTAGCTTGCCCGTAGATACGTGGGTCCTTTCAAGATCATTGGTATAAGAGGCGTTCTCGCCTATCAACTTGAGCGGCGCTCCAACTTTGCAAATGTGCACGACGTGTTTCACGTGTCACAGCTTCGCAAGTGCTTCAAGACTCCTGAACGCACTATCAACTTCGAAGAGATTGACCTTCAAGAAGATCTCTCTTATCATGAGCATCCCGTTGCTATTCTTGAAGAAACCGAGCGCAAGACTACAACAAGTCAATCAAATTCACGAAAGTGAAGTGGTCACACCATTCCGACCGAGAAGCCACACAGGGGCGCGAGGATCACCTCCGTTCCGAATATCCGGAGTTCTTTCAGTCCTAGAACTCGGGACGAGATCCTCTTGTAGTGGTGGAGTGTTGTAACACCCCGGATGTAACTTTACATATTTGTAACTCCAACTCTTGCCATGTTCGGCATTGTGTTATGATATTCCCTCCGTGCTTGGGTTTTTCTTCATTTTGCATTTTTTCCATGTCATGCATTTCATATCATGTCATCATGTGCATCGCATTTGCATACGTGTTCGTCTCATGATTCCGAGCATTTTTCCCGTTGTCCGTTTTGCAATCCGGCGCTCCTATGTCCCCCGGCGTCCCCTTTTACGTTTTTCCGTGAGCGGGTACTAAACTTTCTCGGAATGGACCGAGGTTTGTCAAGTGGCCTTGGTATACCACCGGTAGACCACCTGTCAAGTTTCGGGTCATTTGGAGCTCGTTTGGTACTCCAACGGTTAACCGCACCTTCGCAAAAGCCTCTTTTAAGTTGCAGCCCAACACCCCTTCGAAATAGCCCAATAACCCATCTAAGTCACTTCCATGCTCTCCGTCGTTCGATCACGATCGTGTGGGCGAAAACTACACCTCATTTGGACTCTCCTAGCTCCCTCTATGCCTATTTAAACACCTCCCCCGTCCAAATCCGGGTCTTCTTCCTCCCGAAACCCTAAAAATCATCCCCGCGCATGGGACACGTTCAGTCGGCGGAATGGCCACCGCCGCTTGGCGCCCCGGCCACTCAGCCTTGCGCCACCTGTCCGCCGCCCGCCGCCCGCCGCCCTTGAAACCCGCGGCCGCTCGGCCTTCACTTGCAGCCGGTGCGAGGTCGCCGCCCCGCCGGCCGAGGCTCGCCCGCTCGCCACCGGCGCCCAGCTACCGCCCGCCGCCCGGACCTCGCTGGCGGCCCGGCCCCGCCTCCTCTCCTCCCCGGACCGTGCTCCGGCGAGCCCCGCCGGCCGCCTCGGATCTGGATCTGAGATCCCGATCGGTTGACTTTTTCCCACCCCCCTTAATTTTCGTCCAAGTTTTTATCTCGGTGATTGATTTGTGGCATTTTCAACGCATCATAACTTTGCACCTGTAGCTCCGTTTCGTGCGTGTAATATGTCAAAATGTTCACCTCGAATATTAGTTAATTTCATCTCATTGCATCATTTTCATTTGGGCTCATATTGTTGCCCGAAATGCTGTTGGAAGAGGGCTATGTGATGTTAGTTTCTGTTTCTTAACAGAACATGCACTTTTGTTATTTTTGCTATGATTGATGTGTGCATCCTATGAACTTGAGTCCTACATGTGTTTTGTAATATGCCATGCCATATTTCCAGGGATGTATGCCATGTATTTTTATGATCTATGTGGTGGCTAGCACAAGAATGCAAAGTAGGCTTCCTGATGTTGCTGTTTTCAGCCCTGTTTAGCTGATATTTTGATGCCATGTTAACTTGATGCTACCGAGAGATCCATGCATATTTTGAGATACTTCAGTAAGGATGTTTTGAACATATGGTTATGCTCTATACATCCATGCCTTTTTTTGCAATTATGGATTGCCATAGCTTGAGTCAATTGAGTTCTACTTTTGCTATAAAATGTTTCCTGGCAGATTGTTTACATGTTATTCAATTTTGCCAAGGTTGTTGTAGTTGATCCGTGTACGCTATGATGTTGTTATTGACATGTATATCTTCTATGCCATGTTTTCTTGATGGATGTATGCTTAGTTTATCATGAGATGCTCTATAGTGAGTGCATCGAGCTCTTAAACATGCCTACGTGTTATCTGTTTTTGTCATGCCTTGTTGCTGAATCTGTTAACGAAACTTGCTATGTTTACATGGGTATTATTATATTTTCGGATCCTTTTTGGATTATGGTCAGTAAGGGACTTCTGTTCTATGCTTTGAGTAGATTCATGCCATGCCTTTTTTTGCTATTATAAGTTCCTGTAGTATGTAGTTCTCTTGCTCTGAACATTACTACCTGATGCTGTTTTTGCCATGTTCAGTAATTTCACCGTCTGTGAAGCTGATATGTTTTGCACTTTTGCCATGCTTGTTTGAACCTGTTATGATGTGATTTAGCCGTAGCTCAGTGTTCATCTTTTGTCAAGCATCTTGATTAGATCACTGCCATATGCTTTTATGGTACGTTTGGGTGCAGTAGCTTAATTTCTTGGTTCTTGCTTTGTGGCATCATGCTGTTAATGGCAGATTTGTGTCATTCTTGTTTTGCTTGTCATTTGCAAACCGTGCATCCGATTCGGTGATCTTTATATCGATTTCAACCGAAATCATCTCATCTTTCCAGCGACATACTTGGTTTGCCAAGTTGATGCCTGGTTCATCATTTTTCCTTCGAGCACGCATACGCATTGCATATCAAATCCCGCATATCATGCCATATATTGCATCATGTTGCTTGTGCATTGCACCGTGATTTATTGTGGTTCCTTTGTTTGTGTTCTTGCTTTTGGGTAGAGCCGGGAGACGAGTACATGAACGAGGAACCTGTTGAGAACGCTTACGAGGATCAAGCTTTCGACAACTCGAGAACATTGCGGTGCAAGATGACCATACCCTCGAAATCACTTCTATCTTTGCTATGCTAGTTGCTCGCTCTTTTGCTATGCCTATGCTACGATGCCTATCACTTGCTTATCATGCCACCCATATTGCCATGTCAGACCCTAACCATCCTTTTCCTAGCAAATCGTTGATTGACTATGTTACCGCTTTGCTCAGCCCCTCTTATAGCGTTGCTAGTTGCAGGTGAAGATGAAGTTTGTTCCTTATTGGAACATGGAGATGTTGTTCCTTGTTGGGACATGTTTACTTGTTGGGGATATCACAATATATATCTGCTATAATTAATGCATCTATATACTTGGTAAAGGGTGGAAGACTTCGGCCTTATGCACGGTGTTTTGTTCCACTCTTGCCGCCCTAGTTTCCGTCATCCGGTGTTATGTTCCTTGATTTCGCGTTCCTTACGGTTGGGTGATTTATATGACCCCCTTGACAGTTCGCTTTGAATAAGACTCCTCCAAAGAAGGCCCAACTTTGGTTTTACCATTTGCCACCTAAGCCTTTTTCCCCGGGTTTCGCGAGCCCGAGGGTCATCTTTATTTAACCCCGGGCCAATGCTCCTCTGGCGTTGGTCCAAACTAGAACCACTTGCGGTGCCACCACGAGGCAACTTGGGGCATCTTCGGTTGCCGTCGTAGTGTTCATCCGGTGTGCCACGAGAACGAGATATGTGCAGCTCCTATCGGGATTTGTCGGCACATTCGGGCGGCTTTGCTGGTCTTGTTTTATTGCCGTCGAAATGTCTTGTAGTCCGGGATTCCGAGATTGATCGGGTCTTCCGGTAGAAGGAATATCCTTCGTTGACCGTGAGAGCTTATAATGGGCTAAGTTGGGACACCCCTGCAGGTATTATCTTTCGAAAGCCGTGCCAGCGGTTATGAGGCAGATGGGAATTTGTTAATGTCCGGTTGTAGAAAACCCGAAGTTGACCTTAATTAAAATACACATCAACGCGTGTGTAACCGTGATGGTCTCTTCTCGTGAGTCCGGGAAGTGAACACGATGTTGGAGTTATGTTTGACGTAAGTAGTTCAGGATCACTTCTTGATCGCTTCTAGCTTCCACGACCGTGCTTTGCTCCTCTTCTCGCTCTCTTTTTGCGAATGTAGCCACCATATATGCTGAGTCGCTTGCTGCAGCTCCACCTCAAAACTCTGTCCTTCCTATAAGCTTAAATAGTCTTGATCTCGCGGGTGTGGGATTGCCGAGTCCCCGTGACTCACAGATTCTACCAAAACAGTTGCAGTGCCGGCGATGCGGTCACGGTGACGCAACCGAGCTCAAGTGGGAGTTCGATGAGGAACGTGGTCGTTACTATGTGTCTTTTCCTGATGATCAGTAGTGGAGCCCAGTTCGGACGATCGGGGATCTGTGTAGCATTTGGGGTATCTTCTTTTATTTTGGTTCCGTGGTCGGACCTTGAGTGTATTCTGGATGATGGATGTTTATTTATGTATTGTGTGAAGTGGCATTTGTAAGCCAACTATGTATCTCTTTCCCTTATGTATTACATGGGTTGTGTGAAGATTACCTCACTTGCGACATTGCTTTCAATGCGGTTATGCCTCTAAGTCGTGCTTCGACACGTGGGAGATATAGCCGCATCGGGGGCGTTACAGGGTGCGGTGATGAAGAGTAGCTCCTCGCTTCTGGAGTTTCCTGGAGAGCCGAATGTTACCTCCAGTACAACGAAGCCCCTGCTATGGGCTACAATGCCTGGTATCACCCCTTCAAAGGTGGTGTTGCTTTGGCTGATTCTGGATGGGTTTATCCCCATCCTGCGGACAGTATCTTCGTATATTAAATTGAGACTACTGCCTCCGTCCATGAGGACATGGGTGAGACGGTATCCGTCGATTATCGGGTCAAGCACCAAGGCCTTTGACTCTCCATGCCGAATACTAGTTCGGTCGTCCGAGTGATCGAAGGTGATCGGATAAGACATTCAGTGGTTAGTTGTGAGGACGATGGGCTCTATATCGAGCGCGTATCTATGCGCGCGTTCGTGCCTTCTCATGGATGTGTGAGTCGCGTGGATCATGTTCACTGTTTTAACCTCTGGCGGGAATTTTCTTGTCATCCGCAGTTGTTAATTTGGCGAGGTTCATCCTCGTCTTCACTTGGTGTTCCCTTCCCTTGTGTTCGGCATTTAATTTGCGGCCTGCTTGAAGACCCAAAGACTCTCTCTGCGTGCGTGTGGTTCGCAGGTTTGTCAGGGGTGCCATGAATTTGGCATAGTCTGTCTAGGACTCTATTCATACCGGACGGTCCCTCTTTACTGCCTTTAAATGGCGTCTTTTGCTGATCAGGTCGAGAGCCCCTGAATCCGGCATTAACTGTTGTGTTATCCGGGCTCTCTTCCTTTTTTGGGCGTTTGTTTTTATTACGCCGTGGCTTCCCGTTGCCATCCCTTATTTCGGAGGTGTGGGGGTCGCTGGTGCCTTTACGGGCTAGCCAGCTATCTTCACCAGCATAAGCGGGTCATGAGGCTTGTTAAGGCTTCCATTGTCCTCGGCTTTTCTTGGCCGAGGTGTCTGGCGAGCCACTCGTCACGGATGCTGTGTTTGAATGCCGCTAAAGCTTCAGCGACCGGTCAGTCGACAATTTGGTTCTTCTTAGTGAGGAATTTGTTCCAAAGCTTGCGGGAGGACGCTCTGGGTTGTTGGATAATGTGACTTAGATCGTCAGCATCCGGAGGCCGGACATAGGTCCCTTGAAAATTGGCCCTGAAAGCGTCCTCAAGTTCCTCCCAAATCCCAATTGAATTTTCGGGGAGGCTTTTCAACCAGTGTCGGGCTGGTCCCTTTAGTTTGAGGGGAAGGTATTTGATGGCGTGGAGGTCATCCCCACGAGCCATATGTATATGCAGGATAAAATCATCAATCCAGACGCCTGGGTCTATCGTTCCGTCGTATGCCTCTATGTTCATAGGTTTAAAGCCCTGTGGGAATTCGTGGTCCAGTACCTCTTCGGTAAAGCACAGGGGGTGAGCAGCCCCTCTGTATCTGGACGTGTTGTGGCATGCCGTCGGCTGTTGTTGCGTCCGGTGTTTATTCTGAACTGGTATTCGATTGGCATAATCGTTTTGGTGACCGTAGTCCCTTGCCGGGGTGTGTCCTTTAGATCCATAAATGGACCTTGCCGCGCCAGCTTTCTTATCCAGGTGCTCACGTAGATCGTGTGCGGCGTCGGTAGCCGCTTTGTTGCGGTTATGAAGTAGCGCAACCGTCATCGAATTCTGGCAGTAGCTTGCGTTTTGGATAGCTCTTTGTATGGCGATCATCGCCGTGTCTTTCTTCAGTGTCTATCACTTTGTTCCATCTACGATTGAGCGTTTTCCTGTGCGGCTTTGAACCGTTGCTTCTGCTTCTTTAGACTTCTTGCGGTGGCCATAAGCTTTCTGTGGAGGTTATCTTGTTCCACATGTTTTTCCGGGATTGCATCATTATCCGGACAGTTTTCCTGTGCTGGTTCGGTTTGATGACCTCGTCTGTCGGGATCATTGTCCTCGGGCGTCTGCTCCGAACTATGTTCGGGGTGACCTGGTTCGTCCTGCTCCATCGCTGGGTCCTTATGGTCGTTGTTGCCTTCGGAGTTGATTGTAGTATCGATCCCTCTGGCGCTCTTGTCGCTATTTTTACTGTTGCTGGACTTAGAGCGGTGTATGCGCCGTCGCTTTGGCTTTTGTCCGGGGGTTTTATCGTCCGGATTGTCGCCTTTGTCCTCTTTGGGCGTATCCACCATGTATATGTCATGTGATGAGGGAGAAGTCCAGCACCCCATAGATACCGAATCTTCTCGTACATCGTCGTCCACACCGTCGATGTCTTCCGGGTCGAAGTTAGGCACGTCGGTTAAGTCATCGGCCGTGGCTATGAAGTGGGTGGTGGGTGGGCAATGAATTTCTTCGTCGTCTGTTTCCCACTCGAGTCGGACATAGTTTGGTCTAGAATTTTCTGTCAAAGAGAGAGTTTTTAATAAGTTCAGCATGTTGCCAAAGGGCGAGTGCTGAAGGATATCCATAACAGTGAACTCCATTACCGGAGCCCAACCTGGCTCGACTGGCTCGGGAGTGCACGGACCGGGACCAACATCCGGATACGAATCCGGCGGTCCGGAATCACATGCAACCACAAAGGTAAGGCCCGTGTTCGGCTCCACCTCCGATGAGTGTGAGACCTGCGGGGCGGGGTCCAGCCCTCCATCCTTAGGCAACACGGCCTGTTCCGGATTTAGGTCCGAGGCTATTGCGGGGGTGATACCCCGACCTTCGTCCGAAAGCAGGTCTAAGCCGTGCTCGCCGTGACTGTCCGGTGCCCCTAGCATGGGCACGAATCCGTCGGCGATCCGGTCTCCGCGGATATCCTCCGTGTAATTCAGGTTTCCGATACTGATCTGGTGGCCAGGGGCGTAGCTATCGATCTTCTCCAGATGGCCAAGCGAATTGGCCCGCAGGACGAAGTCGCCGAACACGAAGATTTGTCCGGGGGGGGGGGGGAAGTCTCACCCGGGACCGTGTTGTTGACGATGGTTGAAGGAGCCATCGAGCCCCGTAGCGACGACACAGAGGAACTCTCAATGAAAGCACCAATGTCGGTGTCAAAACCGGCGGATCTCGGGTAGGGGGTCCCGATCTGTGTGTAAAGGCTGATGGTAACAGGAATCAAGGGACACAGATGTTTACCCAGGTTCGGGCCCTCTCGATGGAGGTAAAACCCTACTTCCTGCTTGATTAATATTGATGATATGGGTAGTACAAGAGTAGATCTACCACGAGATCGTAGAGGCTAAACCCTAAGAGCTAGCCTATGATGGTATGAATGTAATTGTGATCGGCCTTCTAAGGACCAACCCTCCGGTTTATATAGACACCGGAGAGGGCTAGGGTTTACATGGAGTCGGTTACAAGAAAGGAAACACAATATCCGGATCACCAAGCTTGCCTTCGACGCAAAGGAGAGTCCCATCCGGACACGGGCCGAAGTCTTGAGTCTTGTATCTTCACGCTTCAATAGTCCGGACGTCGTACACAGTCCGACTGTCCAGATACCCCCTAATCCAGGACTCCCTCAGTGGTGTGTCTGCCATCCGTCATGACCATTAGATATGCATCTAAGGGCTGTGAGGTAAGTTGTGGCATTTTTGCAACAATAGCCAACTTCTCTGCTCCAATTTGCAGAAAACCCCTTATTATCTTGAAAGCAACCACATCCCTCCCTCACCACATCAAAACAGCCTGAGAAATATATTTTGAGTGAAAAGTACTCCCTCTGTTCCTAAATATTTGTCTTTCTAGAGATTTCAATAAGTGACTACATACGGAGCAAAATGAGTGAATCTACACTTCAAAATATGTCTATATAATCCATTATGTGATAGTCCATTTGAAATCTCTAAAAAGACAAATATTTAGGAATGGAGGGAGTAATATATTAGGAGTATATCAAAACAAGAGTGATTTCTTTCAAGTTTGTGAACAAGTACTACTATTGTACTACTTTGGATCCGTCGCAACGCACGGGCACATTGCTAGTACTCACCCCACACACGCCTGGGAATCGGGGGTACTCCACAGCCCGCCCGGCACGACACATAGCTTAGGGAAGGCGTGTTGCCTAGCATTCACTTTCATGTGGGGCCGCCGTTGAGCAAACCGACTATTGGCAAACCGCACCCCGCCCGCCGCTGGGTTGGAAAACAGAAATGAGGGGAAGATCTAGCTGTAGCACGGAAGCCAAAAAAATTGGTGTCAGATGGGGCTCGTTGATAGAGTAGGAGCATTCCGTACTACTCTACTCCTACTAGTACCAAGTTTTTACTATACAGCTAGTACTACCACTATACTACTAGTAGGTACGTGCATGGCACATCATCGTATGAACAAAAAAGGGAAGATCTTGTTTTGGGTGATTTATATTTTTTTTCAGTCAACGTAGTATGAATAATATGATGTGGGGGGCACCCATGAAGCTTATGTGGCTTGGTTGCATGGCTACGAAAGGTTAGAGAAACATAAATAGATAATGTGTTTAGAGTGCACTCCACTAAACAGATATACTTTGGATCCATTGCAGCGAATTGGCACATCTATATCTATACCCCCTATATAGTGTGTGAATAACTTTGGAAGTTGGTCATTGGATGAAGCCAATCCGACGGTACAAAGATGGCAAATCTGAGCACTACTAGCCATTGGATATCATCTACATTCCACCAAATTCTGCCACATGTAGAATCTAGAAGACTCCATGGTTGAACTTCATTCATGACTAACTTTGCACAACTAAGCTTAGGCAAAGTGTGTCTGCCACAAAAAAAATGTGGCTAACAAAATGGCCACCACAAGTGTGGCAAGATTTGGCAAGAAGTTGAGTCTATGACATGTGGACCATGTAGCTAGAAAACTGTGGCAAGACACAAGTGTAGCAATGAACCAAATACATGCCTGGTGTGTTTGGTAGGGTGTATGAAGGGTGCATGATCCCAAGAGTTCCCTTCTCGGCCCACTTTTGGATGTTTGGTAGAGTGTATGGAGGGTGCATGAGTCCACACTAGATTAGCACAAATACATTAAAAGCATGCATGAAGAGAGCATACATGAAGAGGGGTGTTGAGTTGAGCATGCATGAAGAGGGAACAACTATGCTGAGACGAGAATGCAACCAAACACACTTGTGGCACGCCTAAGCTTAGGCATGGCAACCTTAGGCTGCAAACCAGACATCTATACCCCTATATAGTGTGTGAACATAATTGGTTTGATGCCAACAATTGGCATTGCCAATATTTGGCAAGCCAACATTTGGCAAAATCAAAATTTGCCAAATGTTGGCAACTTTTTGTGAGGTTGAGAAGAAAAGTTGGTAGCCAACCAATCACTAGCCAACATTTGGCATTTGCCAAATATTGGCATGCCAACTTTTGGCATCAAATCAATCATGCTCTAACTTTGAAAGTTGGTCGTTGGATGAAGCCAATCCGACGGTACAAAGATGACAAATCCGAGCACTACTGGCCGTTGGATATCATCTACATTCCACCAGATTTTTCCACATGTAGAATCTAGAAGACTCCACATGTAGAAGCATAATGCACAAACCACCAGAATCTCATGCATGCAATGCACGTGTACCTTACCAGTAGTTGGTAGTAGTAAAAAACAAATTTCGGATTTGGCACGAGCCTATACTGCGGGAGCACCGCAAGGCCTGCCGCAGGAGTTACATTTCCCTCTCGGGGCCCACGGGACCGAACTTCAGTGGCTTAGTGCCCGGCCTATGAGTCAATGACATGCGGACCTTAAATGCGGCTGCCCACATGTCATTCTCATGCTGGTGGTGTGGTTCGCCACTCACTCGTTCGAGATGAACCGGCCGGTGGTGGCGTGGCCGTGGCGAGGGTGCCACATCTGGGCGTCGGGGCGTTACAAGGCGTAGATGGCCACACCGGCGGGTACTACCTGTAGTACAGAAGTACTCCAGTTGAGGATTGATGCCCGGGACGAAATGTGTCAGAGCCGCTGGATGAAAATTCGATGGTGCGGGAGTACGGATCAAAGCACAGCAGCGAAGCAGGCAAACCGCGTCCAATGGGGTGTGGTTGTGATAGAAAGTTGATGGTCGCCGCAGTTCAGCTGGCCCACATGTCCTGCATGCAAAGGCAGAGGAGCGGTGAGGCCGACAGGGATGAGGCGCACGTCGGGGGGATGAGGATCCCCTGACGTGAACAATCCTACCATTTTATCACTGACATGTGGGGCCCGCAAGTGTGGGTCCCACCAGTCAGCGAAGGACAGGCAGGGTAAAGCGGTGATAGCCACGTCGGAGGATCCATGTCCACGTCGAGGGCGTTGTGCTTCTGAGTAGGGTTGGGCGGCGTCGTGGGAATCGGCGTGTGGGTGTGGCGATGGTAGAAACAAGAAACGTGATGGTCGCCGTGGTTCAACTTCCATGGACAAGTTGTCATGTCTTCTGACACATGTATATCAAAACTAGAGTGTTTATATTTCAAGCACGTGAACAAGTATTATTCTACTACTTTGGATCCATTGCAATCCACGGGCCAGCACATTGGTAGTAGTAGTGCCTATCTCTATCTCTAGAGGCCTTCCCTCGTTCATCCTTTTCTCTCACAAGATAAACTACTCATAGAAATGCATCTTGATGTTCCGTGGAATGCACAAGGATGTTTCCTTCGGGGTCTCTCCAGCGCTGCGTGGCCGTAGTTGCTAGTTTACGCCCCTTGAGATGCCGATGTTGAGGGGCACTCGGATTTCCTCTGATGAGCAGGTAAGATGAGTTTGATCATGTAGTAAATGCATTCTAAAGACTACTTCCCTGTCCATTTCCTAATTCTCCCCACCTTGCTTGTTTCACGAGTTAGGCTCGGTCAGTGGAGATTGGCTTGCATATGTACGGGAGGGTACCAACATCAATTTGCACAACATTTACAGTGGTGACACCATTCTCGTAGAACCTTTGTCCAACATTGGGATCAGCCATGCAACGGGCCACCGCATGAATTGGTACAATAGAACCACGGTGAGATTGAATAAGATAGCACGACCCTTGCACATGGCGGTTAAAGGTGGACCATGCTGTCTGCGGCCGATTTGTTGTCGCACAAGTATGAAGACAATGTGCTCCTTTCTAACCGCATCTTCACGGTGACAAACTAGGGTACTTGTTTCGTATGGGACACATCCTACGATATACTCCCTCTCTCCCAGTTTATTTGTTTTGAATCTTTTCATTTTATAATTTTCAAATTCAAATTTAGAGGGGCAGTGGGGCCAATAGGGGTGAGCCGCAGGTCGGGGGACGTGTGGTGTCATGGGTTCGTGCGGCGTCGTGGGAATCGCATGTGGCTATGGTAGAAACTTGATGCTCGCTGCATTTAAGGTGGCCCACATGTCATGCACACAAAGGCAGAGGGGCGGTACGGCCGAGAGGGGTGAGGCACACGTCGGGGGGCGTGGTGCCGTGGGTTGGAGCGGTGTAGTGGGAATCACGAGTGGCAGTGGATGAAACGTGATGGTCGCCGTAGTTGAACTTCCATGGACAAGCTGTCATGTCTACGGACACATGCATTGCATATCGATCACTGGAAGGAGTAGTAGAGAAAGCTAGGAGGATAAATAGTTCCTTATAGTCAAGCGGACCCACGCTACTACTTGTTCCAAAGACATGCACACCATCTAAATAGTCCATATATATCAATATACATAGAGAGGGAATATTTATTTACAAGAGAGGAGATAGTTCAACCATCCATAATGCCCTGCTGTTGGTGCAGCATCTTCTTCTTCTTCTTCTTCTTATTCTTGTTCTCATTTTCTGTGGGAGACGGCTTCGCAACAAGATCTTTAGACCTTGCAGCTATCTCGAAACTCACACGGGCATCGAGGGCAACATATTTTATCCGCTCGTATGTCAAGGGATAATTCTCCCATCCAGACGACCTTAATGCGGCGTCTACGTCACCCTTCCTCAAGATTTGCTCCTAGCACAAAATTTGCTACGTCGAATAGGGATGGTGTCGGTTTATCACAATCTTCTACATGGATTTTTATTTTGGTTTGTAGGTCAGCGATGCTTTTCAAATCAAGGTTGTATGGCTCCAACTTCTGTTTGTCCCCTGCGATGGCTGCCCCACAGAAGTATATGTCCTCCCGAGACAAGAAATCGTGAAGCTCACCTGGTATGGAGGGTGCGCGTATGATGTGGTACACCAAAACATCATCTTGAGGCACGGTGAAGGACAGCGGCGCGTTGGATCTTCCACATGTGGCACGCCTCCGTGTACTCTGCGTCGAGACCGATGACATTCATCTCCACCTTTTGGAGGAGTTGGATACATTGTTGATCCACTTCCGAACAACCCTTTGGGTGGTCGATGATCGTGGCAACCATGCTCAACGAGCCTTCGACGAGGACATGTTGGACGCTAAAAACCTGCATCTCGATCTCTTTCGCCATTTGGAACCGCTGGACCGGAGGGCTATGGTTTGGAGAATTAGGACTAGATGGCAAGTCTAACTGAACAAGTTGATTATTTATAGGGGCTTCGGAATTACTCCAGGAGGATGTGAAGAGGTTAAAACAATGTGAATGCAGTGTGGTTTGGATGCAAATGAAGATCAAGGAGTAGTGAAAAAGCCGAGGAAAATCGGTTCCCGATGGAGAAGTAAATGGGAGAAGTTACGCGCATGCATGAGGAGAGCTGCGGTGGTTTGACTGCTGCATGCAACGGATTGGACGGGCTCTTCAGTAGCCTTTTCTCTCTCCCACGCGCACAGAATGGCCCACTTGCATGCTGCAGTTTATTGGCTGGAGTCTGGCTGCAGCTGCTCATGCTTATGCTAATTAATGCTGTGAATGCGGGGCATGGAGGGAAATGGGCATGTGCAAAAGGGTATATACGCAGAATAATTAGAGAAATACTAGAAAAAGTTATGCGCGGACAAAAGAGGACCGGAGGGAGTACTACTCATGTTCCTACTACGGTTAAGGAATATGCGGTTATCCTCAAAAAAGAAAAGTCCTTCGCGCTTCCGCATCCACGAGAATGTGGTTACGCTTCATAATATGGATGATAAATTTGGAGGATGAAGTGAACCCAGAGGCATGCTAGCACAGGAGTACTACTCATGTTCCTACTACTCCTACTAGTAGTAGTAGTACAACTGTGGTACACTTGATGGTCAAAATACTATTATTCATCCGGTCCTCACAGTGAAGTGACAAGACCCTGCGCCCGAGGTGACACCAGTCCAGACGGCATGTCCGGGTTACCAAAGTCAGCCTCACCTTGTGCACTGTGCAGTCACTTTCACCGCCGCTGTATAGCATGCCTCGCCTCGTCTCCCTCTCCCCTAGCACCACTCCATCTCCATCTCCATCTCGCCGGAGATCCTGAGGTCACTCTTCATCATCTCACTGTGCCACTCCGTACCCTCGCCTCGCTCTCCTCTGTCGGCGTTCTGGGAACGGGGGTCCCCAGTCTTGCCTGCCTGCGGCCCGCGGCGTGGCTCAAGTGGGGGCCCAGCACGGCCCAGCTTCATCAGCTCAAGCTCAAGACCCTCGCGAGGGGCCAAGCCTCGCGGGGCGGACGATAGGAACCTACCTCAGAAGCAACCTCATTAGGCAGGCTCGCGAGGAGGCGGAGAGATCAAGGCAGGGTACCTCGCGAGGGTGCCCTGTGACGCAAGCCATGACGATCAAGGCCGGTGAGGCGCCAGCCAGCAGTGTCCTCATTTACCCTTTGGTGCAAAGGAGGCAAGCACAAGCCAGGGCATCAGCAAAGGTTGCCGCTTGATTGCAACAAGACCAAGACCAGCAGAACGGCAGGATGGAGGTCATCGTGGAGCCCAGGGCGGCGTCACCGTCAGATTCTTTGGCAGCCGAAGACCAACTTTAGTCAGGATAAGTGTACTAGATGTTCCCCTTCAAAATGTCTTTGTGTTGTTCATCGTTGGTAGTTTAGATCCCTCGCAATCCATGCACGCATGATCTGGTAGGGGAAAGATCTCCGCGCGCACCCGAGTGTTCGAACCTCAAGGGTCTGCCGGAACCCGAAATGTGACATTTCGCACGCCGGGTAGGGGTGCGCCGGAATCTTTCTTCTGCTGGTCGCGTGTGATCTTCCGTCATGTCCATGGCTGATGCTCGCCGAGCTCGCGCCGAGCGCCGAGTCGCCCAGACGGCTCCCGTCGGCGGTCACCCCCGTCGTTCCCCGTCGCCTGCCGCCAACGCCGCCACCGGCCCGACGGGGAACGAGCAGCAGGCTTCGTCCCAGCATCCATCCGTGAGGCGAGACGGCCGCACCGCCACTCCTTCGCCGCCCTGCTGGTTCTTTCGCCCCGCGCATCAAGCGCTCCATGGAAGCTCGAGCCGCGCTCATCGCGAAAAACGAGCTCCTGCGCTACCGCCCCGTCGACGACGTCTACGAGGAGTGGGTCGACCGCGTCGCCGATCTCGTCCGCGCCGCAGGGGGCTCCCCCGCGCCGTCCCTCTCACTGCCTCGCCCCGCACCACACGCGGGAGGCAGGGAGCCAGAGGTGCCCCCGCCACCTCCTTCCCAAGAAGGCGCCCTGGCTCCAAGGCACATGGCCCCGGGCCGAGACCCTCCGCGTCCGGCGCCGGCGCACCAAGAAAGGAGCTGCCAGGATATCCCTTGTCCCCATGAAGGTGCTCGCGTGCTCCCAGCACCGGAGTGCCGCGACCACGCTCCAGCGCCACCACGTCAAGACCCCGCGCTGCTCCAGGCAGCGGTGCGCGGGAACCCACAGAGCAAGCCCCGCATCACCAGAGAGCTCCAGTGGCCACTGCAGGCTGCCGCGCCTACACCGCCGAGCTACGTAGCGTCGCGTGGCCCAGCAAGTTCAAGCCAGACCTGGCCCCATGCTACGACGGCACCGCCGACCCCGCGGAGTTCCTTCAGCTCTACGAGTTGGGCATCGAAGCTGCCAACGGGGACGAAAAGGTCATGGCGAATTGGTTCCCCATGGCGCTGAAGGACGGATCCCGAACCTGGCTCCTGAATCTGGCTCCCGGCACGATCTCCTCCTGGGATGAGATGCGCACCCGCTTCACCGCCAACTTCTAAGGCACTCGCGACCGGCCTCCAGCCGTGAGCGACATGCGCCGCATCAAGCAGCAGCCAGGAGAGACCCTGCATAAGTACATCCAGCGCTTCAACAACGCACGCCTCAAGATGTCCAAGGTGACTGAGGAGGCCATCATCTCAGCCTTCTCCAATGGCGTGCGTGACGTCAAGATGAAGGAGGAGCTGGCGATGCATGAAGACCTGTGCACATCTCTGGAGCTGTTCAACTTGGCGAACAAATGCGCGAGGGCTGAGGAAGGGCGCCTCTCCCTCCTCGAGCTTCCAGCTGCCGACCCAGAAGAGAAGAAGCCCAAGGCCAAGGACGTGAAATGCAAGGGTGCTGTCATGCTCGCGGCCGAACCAGACACCAAGTGAGGCAGGGATCAGCCCGAGTCTTCCAAGGGCAGCCGGTACTGCGTGTACCACGATCTTCACAGCCACAACACCAACGAATGGCAAGAGCTCAGGGCCGTGCAAAAAGGGCGAATCGGCCGACGCCCCGATCACAGTGATCGAGGCTACGGCCGAGGAGGAGGAAGAGGCGCAGGACGTTGGGAAGACCATGGCCCTCGCCAGGGATGGCATGACAGACCTCGTGAGGACCGCTCGCAGGACCAGCCTCGCGAGGGAGGTTGGAGAGACCAACTGTCGGTGTCAAAACCGGTGGATCTCGGGTAGGGGGTCCCGAACTGTGCGTCTAGGCGGATGGTAACAGGAGACAAGGGACACGATGTTTTACCCAGGTTCGGGCCCTCTTGATGGAGGTAAAACCCTACGTCCTGCTAGATTAATATTGATGATGTGTGTTACAAGAGTGGATCTACCACGAGATCAAAGAGGCTAAACCCTAGAAGCTAGCCTATGGTATGATTGTTGTTAGATCCTCTGGGACTAAAACCCTCCGGTTTATATAGACACGGATAGGGTTAGGGTTACACAGTAGTCGGTTACAATGGTAGGAGATCTACATATCCGTATCGCCAAGCTTGCCTTCCACGCCAAGGAAAGTCCCATCCGGACACGGGACGAAGTCTTCAATCTTGTATCTTCATAGTCTTGGAGTCCGGCCGATGATGATAGTTCGGCTATCCGGACACCCCCTAATCCGGAACTCCCTCAGTAGCCCCTGAACCAGGCTTCAATGACGATGGGTCCGGCGCGCATATTGTCTTCGGCATTGCAAGGCGGGTTCTTCCTCCGAATAATTTATAGAAGATTGTGAACACCAGGATAGTGTCGGCTCGCAAAAATAAATTCCACATACCACCGTAGAGAGAATAATATTACGCAAGATCAATCTCTGTGACATATTTTGTGGCGTGACGTCGCACCACTACCAAGCCTTTATTCAAATTGTTTTTACTGTTCCACCTCGGTAGCGTTTAGCGGCGGTTTCCTTGCACGTCTTGTCGAGGCAGAGATCGTGTTCCCCTTATTCCGGGATTCCCATCAATACGGACGTGGGTAACCCAACCGCGCCATTGATTGTGGCGCTTGGGAGATAAGCGAGTTTTACCAGGCGGTGGGGACACATGTTTTGTCCGCCCATATAAGGGGATAAGGATCCACCCTTTCACCCACGCCTTCTTCCTCCTTTGCTCATCCATTCCCGTGCACTCGAGCTCTAGCACCCAAGTCCGCACTTTCCTCCTCAACCTTCTCCAACCATGTCAGGAGCGGGAGGCAGATGGATGGCCTCCTCCGTCATGGAGGGGCACATCACAAGACTGCGGGAGGCCGGATACTTGTCCGGCGATATCGCGCACAGGCTGCCCGACGCGGGGCAGCTTATTCCAACCCCCAGTCCCCATGAGAGGGTGGTATTTCTCCCCCACTTCCTCCACGGACTAGGTTTTCCACTTCACCCATTTGTCCGGGGCTCATGTTCTACTACGGCCTGGACTTCCATGACCTGGCCCAATTTCGTCCTCAACGTCTCGGCGTTTATAAATGCGTCTTGAGGCCTTCCTCTGCATCCAGCCCCACTTGACTTGTGGCTCAAGACCTTCAATGTCAAGCGAAGGTTGTGAAGGGCAATAAGCGGAGTCTTGAGGCGCCATGGTCGGCAAGATGGCCAAAGTCCTATGGCTCGAGGGCTCCTTTGTGGAGACAATAAAGGGGTGGCAATCGGGGTGGTTCTACATCACCGAGCCACGCGACCACTGAATGGGTGGCGGCCCCAATTTAGATCTGGATTCCCCACGGCTCTCGTCATGGAAAGAGACGGGCCTAAAGTGGGGGATTCGGACGAGCTATCCGGACTCCAGACCAGCGTCCGGAACACGGTGGACAAGAATCGCGAGCTTGTCGGCGTAATCCGGTGATGCTCATCCGCGGATTCTCCCATGCCAACAACGGGACTTCAATTTGTGGGAGTTCGATCCGGCACAAAGCCGAACCTTGAGCGGCTCTTCGATACCACGTGCGAAGATGCACGGAAGGTGCCGTTCAAGGCGCGAAGCCCCGCATCCGCTAACAAAGATCGCGGATACAGCTCGCGGCGTCAAGCCAGCGAGGTAAGTTATTTTACCCTTACGAGACTCCTTTTCCATAGATTGACTCTCGTGGGTTCTGAAAACTCCCTATTCTTCGGCAAGTGCGGCGAAGGCGTCCGGACAGATTAACCGTCGGCTCCTTTGCCGAAGACCCAGCGGACGCCTTGCGATTGAGGGCTGGCTCCGGCACCCATGTGGTGCGGAGAAGAAACCAAGAAGGAGGCTCTACGGAACTCGATGGAGCACCCGGCGCCAGTGTGCTGTTGGATTACGGGCAGAATCTTCTCCTGAAGACGAGGAGGAAGAAGAAGAAGCTTCTCCCCAGCGGGGGAGGAGAGGAAAAGGAAGGCCGCCCCAACTGGGGAGGCCGGGGGGTCCAAGAAGGGAAGAACCCTTCCTCCGGACTTCTCCACCAACGTCGACGACAACGAGGGGGATCGGCCTACGAGGGCCAAGCCCCTGGCGAGATCGTAAGTGTCCGGATACCCGTGGCTTTTTATTATCGCAGAGTGTTCTCTAATGTCGAACAATCGTGCAGCCCGCCCAAAGGCGAGTTCGTCGATTCATCGAGCGGGTCCCTGGGCTCGTCGGAAATGGAGAGTGCTTCGCTTCCGCCCGCCTCCTCGCCTCATGTTGTGGACAACGCCGCGACGGAGCTCCAAACGGGGCTTGGTCACAAGGAGGTGGCGCAGGAGGTGCCACAAGGCAACCTCCCGGACTCCAGGCGCGTGGGGGGCAAGACCCCCAGGGGCTCTAATCCCGACCTTTGTCCGGGCTTCATGCCGGAACCTTCAGTGGTTTGAGTCCGATGGCGATCCCTTCGCCATAAGAAGGGTAAGACGCCGTGTCCTTCGTCCAACCGGAGGCACCGGATAGCTTACTGGAGGCGCTCAACGGCGCCTCCATCGAGGAGGAGCACCGCACTGTTATGAGTGCGGTGATCCGGACAGTTCAGTCCGCCAAGAGCGGGCTGACCGAAGCCTGCAATAGCCTTCTAACAGGCTTTGAGGTAAGAATTTCAATATATGTAAAATGGTACTGCATAGACAGTAGCCCCTGATGCTCGGTTCGGTGTTCGAAAAGAAAAGCCGGACTGAGGATCTTTAGAAAGATAAACGCAGGAGCCATAAAAATATGTCAATATGGGATTGCAGGCTGTGCTGCTGACCTCCGCCGCACTGACTGCAGAGGTCAATACTTTAAAGAAAAACCTCGAGCGGTCCGAGAACAAGCTCGGCCATGCCAAAAAGCAGCTCGAGGAAAAAGAAGGTGAGTAACACCTTATGAAAATTGTACCTTACAGAAAAGAATTTGGTTGCAAGAAAAATGACAAGGATAACGTGGGTATTGTAGGGGCCGCTAATGAGGTGGCGACCCTGAAGGAGGCGGTGGCCGCGGCCGAGCGTAATCTGACATGAACGCACCGAGCGAGAGAAGCAGGAGGCGCGGGTGGCGGAGGCACGGCAAGAGCTCGAGGATCTCGTGAAAAACATGAGAACTTGGGCGTGACTCGAAGACTTCGAGAGTCTGAGCTTACGCAACTCTTGAGAGTGCCAAAACCGCTAAGGCCGAAGCCTACAAGGCCCTCCAAGAGATTGAAGCGGTGAAGAAAATAGAAGCAGGTAAGGCATTTTTCATGCAGAGTAAGCATGTGAGTGTTAATTACCTGTTGCTTACCCGAAATCGGAGCTCTCCAGGGGCATTCGCAGAGCTTCCTCATGGCGTGTCCGATGCTGCCGCATTCTCTGGGCCGAGGATGGGATCTCAACGGAAAAGGTCTTACGGTCTCGATATCTTTGAGGCCGGACATCCGGTGCCCTTATAGCGACCAGCTGAAGCAGCTGGTCGAGCTCCTAAAGCGGTCGAACAGGCCATGAAGGGCCTCATAGTTCGGCCAGGCCTAAGGAGGCCATGCACAGGAGCTACATCGGCTGGTGCGGTAATTTGGTGGATCCGTGCCCGTGGGTTGAAGTTATCAAGCATTCCGCTTGTATTGAGGGTGCCCGTCGGGCCCTTGCCCGCGCAAAGGGGCACTTTGGGGCAAGATGGATGCCTGTGGCTCGTGGACGGACCCCGCCACCAGAGGGCAAGGAGCATCGCACGCCCGAGATGTATTATAAGAGTGTGCTGAAGGGCGCCCGCACTATTGCGGGTGAGTGCTCCAAAGATGTAATATTTGAGTAGACTCGCATTTTGTTATCCTGTGCGCTGAAAACTTAGTTCATATGCGCTAAGCAACGCTTGTTAATTTAAAATATTACCTTCTGTGCGGCTGTTTATCAAATGCGAGAGATGGCAAGTCGTCGGCTTCAAATTTCGATGCCATGAGTGTTGGGGTGTTCGGGATAAACTTGAGCGCTCTTGTTCCCATTTTGGGTCCATCTAGGGAGGCGCTCAACACAACGAACAAGGCAACCGGACTTATAATGCTTGAACACTCTCACTTAGCCATAGAATTCTATAATTTTAAATTTGGCGAAGCCCCTAGTCTTCGGAAGGCGAATTTGGGGCGCTATCCACGCCTTGGCCAGACAGATCCGGCTCCTCGCTCTAAGCGGCATAAGTCTTTAAGGACTCGCAAAAACCTCTCGAACAGCGACGGTCTCTCGCCTCATCATGATGGTCAGTTTTATCTTTCTCCATCGAGGCGTTAACCCGGCCATCGGGGCGGAATCGCGGTGGTTCTCGGTGCTACCTTAGCCGATATAACGGAACGTAAGGTACCAAAACACGGGGCGGGCAAACCCAACTATTGACCCAAGACATGATTCGAGCCGATGCATATAGTGCTATAAGTTCGGGTGCCGCACTTGTGAAAGTGTTCGGACTCATCACACCATAACGCAGGAAACATAAGCCCCTGGTGTATATTAGCCGTACCAAAGTGTACGGATGCGACATGTCGTGAATGAACATATGTATGAAAAAGAAATGCAATTATAAGCAAAAAGGTGCTGCATTGTTTTATTCAATAAGTGCTGCTACGAATGCAGAATGATACAAATAGTGCGATAAGCAAGGTAGGAGACTGTTAAACATGTCCCCCTCCAGGGGTAGGCTGCGGATTGGTGTATGAAAAATGCTCGTAATAGAGACCACCTGTATATTCGTTGTAGCTTTATCCTTCCCTGGCTGTTGCATCGTGAGTTGGCAGTGCTGCCGGACGGGGCTTCGACAAACGGAGTCCTGTGGTTAAAAAGTAAAAGGTAAAAGAAAATAAAAAGGAACGACACACTTGAGAGCCCCTTGTGTGGTTGAGCCATGATCTGGGTGTATTGTGGTCGTGTCCCCTCCCCATGCCCATGGTATGTTCGGGCGTAATGGTGTCGCGAAGGACCTGCTGACGTTTCGCAGGGGTTGGGGTTGGGGCCGCATCGCTGCGATGCTCGGGCGTGCCGTGTGGTCTTGTTGTAAGTTACTCCGGGCGCGCTTGGCTGTGTCCAGCCGCTTAACGGCCGGATTCGATAATTGCCTTAAGAAGTTGCATTGCACTTCTGCCACGAGAGCTGCTGTATGTTCCTCCGTGCGGAGAGAACGTTCAGTGTTTCCGTTGACCGTAATGACTCCTCGAGGGCCTGGCATCTTGAGCTTGAGGTATGCGTAGTGCGGCACCGCTGTTGAACTTTGCAAGCCTTGATGCGTCCGAGCAAGGCATGATAGCCGCTGTGGAACGGGACTATGTCGAAGATTAACTCCTCGCTTCGAAGTTATCCGGGATCCGAAGACCACTTCCGGTGTAATTGAGCTGTACAATTGGCTTCTACACCGGTATGACACCTTTAAAGGTCGTTTTGGTAGGTTTAATCCTTGAGGGATCTATGCCCATTTTGCGACCGTATCCTGGTAAAGCAGGTTCAGGTTTCTGCCGCCGTCCATCGGGACTCGTTAGGTGAAATCCATCGACGATTGGGTCTATGACCGGTCTGGCGAATCCGCCGTGGCGGATCTTTGGTGGGGTGGTCCCTTGATCCGAAAGTGATCGGGCAGGAGGACCATGGATTGAACTTCGGGGCAACTGGCTCCATCGCGTAGACATCCCTGAGTGCACGCTTCCGCTCCCTTTTGGGTATGTGCGTTGCGTATATCATGTTCACCGTTCGCACCTGTGGGGGGAAACCCTTCTGTCCTCTATTGTTCGGCGGTTGGGTCTCGTCCTCGTCATCTTTATGCAGCCCCTTGTCATTGTTTTCGACAATTAACTTGCATGCCTGCTTGAATACCCAACAGTCCCTGTTGGTGTGGTTAGCTGGGTTTTCGGGGGTGCCGTGTATCTGGCACAAGCGGTCGAGTATTCGGTCCAAATTGGACGGACCCGGAGTAGTTCGTTTGAATGGATTTTTCCGCTGACCGGGTTTAGAGCCTTTGAATCCGGCATTGACTGCCGTATCCTCAATATTGTCGCCATTAGTGCGGCGTTTGTTTTTGTTACGATGCGGCCTGTCGTTTTGGTCCTTGAAGTCCGGACTGCCAGAATTTTTCTTTGAGGTTGTTGCTGCGTGCTAGCCGGCTGTCCTCACCAGCAGTAAGCGGGTCATGAGTGATGTGAGGGCTGCCATGGATTTCGCTTTTCCTGTCCTAGGTGTCGGGCAAGCCACTCGTCGCGGATGTTATGCTTGAAGGCCGCGAGGCCTCCGCATCCGGACGGTCGACGATTTGGTTTTTCTTGGTTAAGAACCGTGTCCGTAATTGTTCCGCCGATTCGTTTGGCTGCTGAATTATGTGGCTTAGGTCATCGGGCGTCTGGTGGTCGCACATAAGTGCCACGAAGTTATCGAGGAATGCGGCTTCCGGGTCCTCCCAGCTCCCAATTGACTCTGGCGGCAAGCTGTTGATCCAATGTCGTCTTTGGTCCTTTAAGCTTGAGGGGAGGTATTCGATGGCGTGAAGATCGTCATCACCGGGCCATGTGGATGCGAAGGAGATAGTCTTCAATCCATACCTAGGTGTCTGTTGTGCCATCATAGGATTCAATATTAACGGGTTTAAACCCTTCGGAGATTTGATGATCCATTACTTCGTCTGTGAAGCATAGTGGGTGTGCGGCGCCTCTGTACTGGGCGATATCACGACGGAGCTCAAAAGAGCTTGGTCTGTTTTGTTCGGCCCGGCCGGACATACTGTGTCTGGCGCGACGGTTGTCGTCACGTACCGTGGGGCGCCCACTCGATCCATAGATTGATCTTGATTGTCTTGCCTTATCCTCCAATATATCTTGCAGGTCCGGAGCGTTCCCCTTTGGCCTCTAATATATCTGTGCTTTTTGAGCGATGCCGGGGTACGGTTCTAGTGAAGGGCCTAGAGGCCTCTCTGTCGCGGCCACGCGGTGGTCGGTCAGCCGTATTGTCTCCTGGTGATGCGGGTTCGTAAGCCTCCTCCTCTAATCGGGGGAGCAGCTTGCGTTTAGGGTAGCTTTTGGAGGGGCGTTCGAGCTCATGCTCTTCGGCCGCGAGGACTTCGGTCCATCTGTCGGCTAGCAGATCCTGATCAGCTCTAAGCTGTTGCTGCTTTTTCTTTAGGCTGTTCGCCGTGGCCATAAGCCTGCGTCTAAAACGCTCTTGTTCGACGGGATTCTCGTGCACGCATTTAATTCATTGTCGTCGAGGCTTGCTTCGTCTTTGGAGGGAGGCATATAATCCTCTACCTCTTCTTCTGCCGCTCTCTCTTGAGGGTTGGCGTCTTCATCCTCCTGCGATGGATCTTGTTGGAGTGGATTGTCTTCGGCGTTGTCCGGTGTATTGTTATCTCCGGTGCGTAATCTTCATTCTTGCTTTGTGGCGGGATTTAGAGCGGCGCCCGGACGCCGGGCGCTTGGGCTGCTTCTTGGAGGGTCATCCTCCGTTGTTCCATCGCCGTTCCCATCTTTTGGGATGTCCACCATGTATATGTCGTATGACGAGGTGGCCTTCCAGCCCTGTAGGGCGCTGGGTCTTGGTCGCCTCCGGCATCGTCGTCCATACCGTCGATGTCTTGAAGTCGTAGTCTAGCATGTCGGTTAGGTCGTCGACAGCGGCTACCAAGTGGGTGGTGCGTGGGCGTCGAATTTCTTCGTCGACCGTATCCCAACCTTCCTGACCGTAGTCCGGTCAGGGCTCTCCGGATAAAGAGAGAGACATTAGTGAATTCAGGATGTCGCCAAAATGCGAGTCTTTGAAAGATGTCCATGACGTGAACTCCATAACGGGCGCCCAATCGGATTTGATCGGCAAGGGCACGGAGGGTTCGAGTCCGGATAGGAGTCCGGCACCACTGAGTCGAGTCTTTGCAAAGGACAGGATGGAGTTCGCTCGATCGCCGTAGAGATTGTAGCCCCGAGGCGGTGTCCAACCACTGCGTCCTCGGTCGGGAATCCGGCTCCGGATTAAGGGCGGGCGGATCTTTGAGTGCGGCCCCTAGGGCACTTTGTTGGCTGCAGAGCTAGATCATGCCCATCGAGACAGTGCGGCATCGCTTAGCTACGGCTCGAATCCATCGAAGATCAAGTCTCCGCGGATATCGGCCGTATAGTTTAAACTTCCAAATCGACACGATGGCGAGGCGTAGATTTCGATCTGCTCCGGATGGCTGCGAATTGGCTCTGCGATTGCAAAGCCGCGAACACAAAGATCTGTCCGGGAGAAAAATCTCACCTGGACCGCTACCGTTATTGATGATCGGAGGAGCCATCGGGCCTATCGGGCGACACGAGGAACTCTCAATGAAAGCACCAATGTCGGTGTCAAAACCGGCGGATCTCGGGTAGGGGGTCCCGAACTGCGTCTAGGCGGATGGTAACAGGAGACAAGGGACACGATGTTTTACCCGTGTTCGGGCCCTCTTGATGGAGGTAAAACCCTACGTCCTGCTAGATTAAGATTGATGATGTGTGTTACAAGAGTGGATCTACCACGAGATCAAAGAGGCTAAACCCTAGAAGCTAGCCTATGGTATGATTGTTGTTCGCCCCACGGACTAAAACCCTCCGGTTTATATAGACATCGGATAGGGTTAGGGTTACACAGTAGTCGGTTACAATGGTAGGAGATCTACATATCCGTATCTCCAAGCTTGCCTTCCACGCCAAGGAAAGTCCCATCCGGACACGGGACGAAGTCTTCAATCTTGTATCTTCATAGTCTTGGAGTCCGGCCGATGATGATAGTTCGGCTATCCGGACACCCCCTAATCCGGAACTCCCTCACCAACCTCGCGAAGATCGCCCTCAAGGCAACAAGGGGCTCCCACCTCTCCCGCAGCCGCCAAGGAGGTACAAAGACAACCATCAGGACAAGGGGGCTGGGGGCTTCCAGGAGCCACGCGTGATCGCTTGCATCCTAGGTGGCGCTCAGGCCCCAGCCTCTCAGCGCATCTTCAAGTAGTTTGCTCGCGAGGTGAATGCAGCCCTCCCCAAGCCAGAAGCCACACGCCCTCTTAGGTGGTCGTCGTGCGCTATCACGTTCAGTTCAGCGGATCAGCTCAAGTGCGCGGCAATGGCCGGAGTCCTCCCCATGCTTTGCTCACCAGTCATCAGCAACGTGCAAGTCACCAGGACCCTCATCAACGGCGGAGCAGGACTCAACGTCCTATCTGTCGAGACATTCGACGATCTCCAAGTGCCATACGATCAGCTTCAGCCGACCAAGCCTTTCTCCGGAGTCACCGATGGTTCCACCGTCTCGATAGGGCAAGTTTGCCTTCCTGTCACCTTCGGACAGCGCAACAACTACCGCACTGAGCTCATCGACTTCGACATCGCCCACATTCGCCTGCCATACAATGCCATACTCGGGTACCCAGCTTTGGCCAAGTTCATGGCAGTGACTCACCATGGCTACAATGTCCTCAAGATGCCAGGAAGCGGAGGAGTCATCGCAGTGCCTTGTGAGGAAAGGGAAACAGTGTGCTCTCTCGAGCGTGCCTTCCAGGCCACAACAATCGAAGACCCAGATCACAGGAGTGGGAGACTTCCCGAGGCAATCCCCAAGAAGAAGAAGGCTTCACCAGGTCCAAGCCCACGTGGGGTAAGTGACGGTGTCCTGGAGTAGGGGGTACTCACCACGTCGTCTCCCGATCAGTTGGATCGGGCCGAGGATCCCCATGGCCATATACTCATGGGCCAGTCCGGACAGTTGCCGCATACAAGGAAGATTCCACAAGACTTGGCGATCAAGACAAGGACTCCTCCCCCACCGGCGTATTCGGCTAGGACTCTTGTTATCCTAGGCCTCGTGCATTATATAAACCGAGGCCGGGCTAGTCGATAGATATACAACAATCATACCATAGGCTAGCTTCTAGGGTTTAGCCTCTCGATCTCGTGGTAGATCTACTCTTGTACTACCCATATCATCAATATTAATCAAGCGGGAGTAGGGTATTACCTCCATCGAGAGGGCCCGAACCTGGGTAAAAACATCGTGTCCCTTGTCTCCTGTTACCATCCGCCTAGACGCATAGTTCGGGACCCCCTACCCGAGATCCGCCGGTTTTGACACCGACATTGGTGCTTCCATTGAGAGTTTCATTGTGTGTTCAACAAAAGGTCGATGGCTCGCCTGCAGATCAACTGCGACTTCGGCATCTTCATCACCAGCTCAACTGGTCACCTTGGTTCGACCAAGGACTGCGCCCTACCTCCAATCGTCATGTTCGGATGAGGGCCTTCATCAACATCAACTCCTATATCTATCAAGATCATGGAGGAATCATCCACGGAGCCCGGGGGCTCAACGTCAACATTGCCCTCGAGGCGCTTTATTTTTTCTGGACAGCGGACTTGTGTCCGCTGCCACCGCCTCCTCAAGCGTCGTTTTAACGATTGCTTCAGTGGAATTGTGCGGAATTGAGTATACAACAACCCTGGAAAATTTCGTCGAGTTCTGATGGAGGAATCTCTGGCAATCTCAGATATACCGGAGCCGCATTGAATCTGGACGAGAATCTGGACGAGTTTAGGGCGTGGTGTCCAGCTTCTAGCTCGGACTTCCTTTGAAAGATCCAACCGTTGATCGGCTGCGGAATTCCTATATCTACCGCCCCTCAAAATTTCAGCTCGATCCGACCGTCCAAACTCCGGGAACCTTTCGATTAGTGCATCACTTTTCGGATCTGTTTTCTGCGAAAACGAATCCGACCCGAGTTCGCTCTTTTTATGAACGGGATTTCGGACATCCTTTTTGAAGGAATTTTTGTATGGGGTGTTGTGTTTTGTTTTCGAACACATCCCGCTAACTTTAAAATCTTTTGAACATGATCTTCAATATCATGCTGGTGTCAAACCAGTCCGGCAATATTGCTCCACGGCTGCCGACCTACGCTAGACACGTCGTCACTTTGTTGAGCCGAGCTCAACTTCTTCGGATCATCATCTCGGCAAGCCGATCAAGAGTCCGGCATCGCGAAGGATAAATCATCACCAACATCGCCACCCCACGATTACACGGAGCGGGCATACCGGCATCGCCGCGCGGTTGCTTCATCAAGCCGGCATCGACCACGTCACGACCTGCATCGGCAGGGCCGCACTATTGCTTCTTCAAGCTGGTGTCCATCACACCGACCTACTCCAGACGCTTCGGCGTCGCTAGCCGACCAGCTCCGTCACGTTAGCTGGACCGAGGGCTTTGCCTCGGTGAGCCAACCTTTGCCAACATTGCCATGCCGTCGTTTTATCGCCCATCAGGCAATGGGTGCGCAGATCGAGTCCCAATTTTGGGAATCACCTCCCTTCGGATTGCTACAACAAATAAACCAGGTGCTATTAATCCCAGTATTTTTAGCTTGTTTGGGTTCATTTTTCCCAAGGAATTATTACTCTGGTTTATCCATCATAGTACACAGGTCTATCAAATGGTGGCCGCATTTATCGACGGTCGCATGATGGTTCGGTCATTTTCCATACATAGTCCGGCTTAACGCCGTGATCCTAACTCGGACCGACTGTGAATCCAAGCTTTACACGCCTTTATTGCATTACACCGATGACCTGCATCGACATTGACTTTTGGCGCCAGCCATATTTCTTTTATTACTCACTTTGCATAAATTATTTATTATGCAACATTTTTTTTAATTCTTATTATTACTATTATCCCCGGTCTGCACTATTTTTTGTGCGCAGGAAAATGATCCAGCCGGACTATATCCTTTGGCGTCACCTCGGCTGGACGGGGGGCTTCGTCAACACTTCATTACCACATGCAGGGGACATCCTGCAAAAATGGTGGCATAACCACTCAACATCACAATACCAAGGTTCCGAGATCAACAATTATCATACAGAAATAGTAGGAACTGAACTGAGACTTAAAACCAACAATCTCAAAGGTCTATGGATTAGTAACACGTCATCCTCGATAGATAGATGAGAAGCCTAATTCTTAAACCCGTAGAAGAGAAGAGGTTGACTCGCATCGTAAGGCCATGAGGTATAAGGAGTAAAAGAGCCTTACGTTCCATTCCACAATCAATTCCCTTACATAACTAAAGCATTTCTAGACACAACTTCACCAGTTTGGCTTGGCAATCCTACAGCAGTCGGACTGATACTAACGCTGTCGGGACCCGATCCTAAGTCACACCGATCTAGCATGTAACACATCATATCACTTTGCGGCCTCACGCACGGTATTCCCAGGTGTCGCCTTACCATGGCCCGGGACCGTTTAGCCTTTTGGCTCACGTATATGCTAGTGTCGCTAGCATCCATATGACAAAGAACCGGGCCGACATGGCTAGTCGTGAACCCAAAGCGGCGCTAGCCCATGGGGACAGCATACATGAATCACATTGAGCATGTCGGTCATCAACGTATAAATTCGGGCTGTAGCACTTTGGGCTATGAGGACTCCGGTATCCCGGGCTGTAGCAGGCTAGGCAGGACTCCGAATAACACCGCGTGACATTTCCTCGAAGGGATGTATATAGGAACGAAGTGAAACACATGCCGCCATCAAGTGTCCAAGCGGTAGTGCTGGGCTAGCAGGACTCCACGAACCCGGGCAGAGCGGACTACTATCGCTCGTAAGCACGGGACTACATTTCCCATATGAGAGGCTGCCAAGGATAAACAACTAGTTTGTCGGATCCCACACATACCAAGCATTTCAAACATACACACAATATGCTCAATATGTGTAGATACAACATGGCATCACAACATAACTCTACGACTCAAATATTTATTCATTAGGCTCAGGAGCGAGATATTACAAACATGGGTCTCATGACCCAACACTCGAAACATACAAGTCAAGCACAAGCGGAAGCTAAACATGTCTCGAGTACGCATAACTATAAATGAAGAAGGCTGAGAAGCCTGACTATCTACCAGATCCTGCCGAGGGCACAAGATCGTAGCTGAGGTAACAAGCTAACCGTCGAAGTCCAAACGGAACTACTAGCGAGAACGAAGTCTCTCTGCAAAACATAAAATAAGCAAACGTGAGTACAAACGTACTCAGCAAGACTTACATCAGAACTAGCTACATATGCATCATTATCAAAAGGGGGTGGTGGAGTTTGATCAAAGCAAGCCAGCTCGACTCGGTGGCTATCCCGAGCTACGATCGCAAGTAACTCTTTTGAGGTGGCGTACACGAGTCCACATATTCACCATATCAATACACCACTATGGACCCGCTCCCGTCTCCCTACGAGAACGCCATCCATAGCACTCACGCTTATCTTGCGCATTTTAGAGTATCCACTTCCACTTGTCTATGAACTGATATAGGCAACCCAGAAGTCCTTCTCCCGGGACACGGCTATTCGAATAGATCATATTAACCCTGCAGGGGTGTACTTCTGCACACACGATGTCACCACTTACCGCCGTTTACACGACATGTACTCGGCAACCTTCAAGCGGAAGCCCAACGTGGGTGTCGGCCACGACCTACCTAAACACTCAAGTCCCTAGTCCAGGTTTATCGCCTATTCGGGTTCCATCCGCAGGGAGTCCGCCGAGGTTTCCCATACAGCCCCGAACAATGTGTGTGGTTCCCGAGACACCAAAGCAGGCGAATCGGTACACCGGGCCACGGTGCCTACAGCAACACAACCCACCCCTACGGTCAGCGTTGCGTGCGGCCTCCAGCATGCTACAAACACCAGAAACTACTTGCAACTCCCGGACTGAGGACAAGGGTGGTTAAGAAGCCGAGAGGGTCAATTAAGGATCCCAATGCATGGTAGTAACTATTTCATGGATCACAAACACAGAACTCAGTTCCTGAGGACGGCTGCAATGAGACAACCTACCATGTACTCCTACATGGCCTCTCACCGCTACCTTTACCAAATCGTGTTCACACACTTAGCTCACACACAGTAGGACATGTTCACACAACCATTCCAATTCATTCCCGATGAATCAGACCTGACTCAACTCTAAGCGAAGCAGGCATAACAACAAGCATGAATGAGTAGGCACAACATGGCTCAAACAACTCCTACTCATGCTAGTGGGTTTCATCTAATTACCGTGGAATGACAGGTCATGCAGAGGATAAAGGGGTTCAGCTACACAGCAAGTAACACATGAGTCGTTGTTGTCCTAATGCAGTAAAATAGAGCAGGAGCGAGAGAGTGGGATTATATCGAAATGGACAAGGGGGTTTTGCTTGCATGGCACTTCTGAAGATAATATAGTTCTTCATCGGTGTCATCAAACTCATCGTTGAAACATCGTCTACTGAGAGGGAACAAACAACGGCAACTGAGAAAGAACACAATAAATGCAATGCACATTCACATGAATGACATGTCATGTTAAGGTACTGAATTCACCTAATGCAAAATCTAGCCAAGTTAATTGAAGTGGAATTCAAACAAGGTTAAACTCCAACTCCAAATGCTAGTTCATAATTTACCCTAATCATGATTCATCCTATTCAGTGAGGTTAACTTGTTCAAACATGCATGATCATGGCATAAACAGATTCTTCATATTTTTCCGATCATTTATCATATATAAATAATTTAATATCGAGATACAGATTAAAAGTTATGAATATTTGAAGTTTGGGGTATTTTCTCAAATTTCCTGAATTAAATTAAATCCGAGAAAAGGGGTATTATCGTCGGTCGGACGTCGGTGTGACGTCGATGGTCAACGGAACATGGTCCGGTCAAACCTGTGATGGGTCCCAGCGATGTCAAGATAATTAGCTTAACTAAATTTAATTAAGACTAATCCTAAATAGTTAACTGTGGCTGGGCCCCACTGTCATTGACTCAGAGAGTCAACCAGGCCCACCCCCGGTCAAAGTCAAAGTCGGCTGTCATGGTCTAGCTGGCCAGCGCGACGCCAGCGGCGAGAGTGGTTTTGGCCACTCCGGCGACCAAATGGCCCGCGGAGGGCATCTAGGAGGAGCTGGGGAGGAGCCGAAGCTCTTGGTGGAGTTAGTCGGGGTCGGGGTGGCCGGAATCGGCGCCGGCGACGACCTAGGCGGCCGCCGGAGTTCGGCCAAGGTCGAACACGGCGCTAGGGAGCACGGCGAGGCGTGTGGGGTGGCGTTTGCGCTCGCGAAAAGTCTGAAAGGGCGGTGGTGGGCTCGGAAGCGGCGTCTTGGTTGTACGGCTACGCCATGGCCGGGCGGCGAAGAGCAATCGGCTCCGTGGAATTTGGCATTAGCGAGAGGAAAGGAGCCAGGGGAGAGAGGGGTTCGACGCAGCGGCTCACAGCGCGTCCGATGGCGTCGTCGGCGAGGTCGGGGACGGTCCGGAGTCGATGAATCGGGCGACGGCGACCGGCGGGTCCGAGGAGGGGAAAAGCGGCGGGGCGGCGCCTCGGGGCTTCTCCGGTCGCGTGTGACGGCGGGGAGGGTGAGGATGGAGTGGCGGAGCTTGTGGGCTAGTCGGGGAAGCGGGGGAGGGACTGTGGCCACGGTGGTGGCGAAGGGCGCGGCAAAGCTCCGCTTCGGTGGGAGAGGGAGGGAGCCAGAGGAGGGGACGAGGCCGGTGAGGGAGAGAGAGGTCGTGGGTGCGTGGCGACGCATGGAGGCGCCGGGGAGGAGGAGGCAGCCAGCGGGGAGGAGGTGGTCGGCGTGTGGCCACGCTGGCCGAGCACGCGCCTCGCCTCTTGGCGCGAGGAGGAAGGCGACAGGAGCCAAAGGCGGTGGTGGCTGGGCCGCTGAGCTGGGCCGGTTGGTGGGCGCCCTGTAAGTCCGTAAGATTCTCTCTCTCTCTCTTTATTTTATGTTTTCTATTATTCTGAAAACTGTACGGCTTTATTAAAAATATCCAGGCACTTTTAAAAATCACTAAATCTGCATGCCCAATGTATAGAATATATCTAACATGGAACATTTCAGTTTAGGAGTATTTGGACATTTAAAATATTTTATAGAATTTAAATGTCCAAATTCAAATACTTATGATTTAATTCAAAGATCCAAATGTCATGGAAAAATGTGCAACATCTCTGATTCTTTAGCTTCAAGATTTTTCCAAAAATGGTGAACATTTTTGAAGGCCATTTGGAGTTCTTGAAAATATTTTGAAGTTGAACCTATTTGCATTATTTTTGGTGCTAGGGGTTTAGGCAATCCCCATTTCCATTTTCTTAGAAATTTAAACATGATGCATGGATGCAATGCCACTAGCTACAAGCAAGCTCTAGGGCTGTGACAACTCACCCCCACTAAACAAGAAACTCGCCCCGAGATTCAAGACGTGAGGTAAGAGGAAAAGGGGAGTCACAGAACTATCACAATCTTCATGATCCATTTGCCCTTCTCGAATATGTTGATTCAGTCCATCATCTTGGTCTTGACGTCTTTGCTTTCGAGATCTTCACTTGACATGACAACAGAAAGAAGGGGGGGGGGGGAAATCCTACAGGATTTAATCTTCTTGAAGATCGAGCAACTCAAGATCAGTTCATGGAGTGACGTAAGAACAATTCTTGAGTTGAGACACCAAATACACATCAGGAATGATGGTAAAGAAATGGATGACGAAGGTTCAAATTGGTAGGCAACCATTCCACGCTTAAGTAAAATGGTGCAGGTTTCAAAGTAACAAGGAGATGATTGCCATGATACCAAAACGGGAGACCTTAGGAAAGGTGACTCAGAGAATTATTCCCTTAAGTGGCAAAAGAATTACTTTTGATACAAAGATCATTGAAACTCTTTATACCAGCCCAGGGCAATCACAAACGATCGTTTGGTGGAGTGCAAAGGAAAGGCATACCCAGACTAGAATGGATGATGTGGACTACCTTGTTGTAGACAACGCAATGGATGATTTTTGCTTATCACCGGGTATGGATGGAACCCATGGTAAGTCCACTTTTGAGGATGATCCTAGACAACAACTGCCGAGGAGGGCAGCCCATGGAATTTGGCACGATGGGATGCAAGCTGGGAACAAAATGCAAATGTTGGGAAGGTTCCAACCATCATATCTGCCTGAGATTCAGATCCGATTGCTGTTAGGATATTCCAGACTCATCGAGTCTAGAAGAAAAATGTAAGTTTGCAACACAAATCGACGAGAAGATGTTGCGAGATTCTCGGGAATGAACTACGATAGCAAGCTCCAAACATGAGCTGGTACTGCTGCAAACCTGTGAACACGTTGTCCAAGACAAGCATGACCACGTAGTAGTCTTATCATAAAACACTACCGAGTTCGGGTGGGGAACCATCATCGGGGATAACGAAGTCCTTACATAAGTCCGGATTAGCTCTTAGGAAGGAACTTCTTCTCCTGGAACAAATCAATCAGTGGCTTGGGGTGCTAGGAAACACATATGGAGTGGAGGCGGCCAACCTATCAAACCATAGAGCACTTCGCACGTGCATGACTGACTTGGAATGGTACCATAGGAAACAAAACAAACCTTTCTCAAATTCACGGCGGCAACTTGCATCAGATTCACATGAATTAGAGGAAGTCACTACTTTCATCCAAACATATGCTTCATGAACGAAACACGAAGAAATGCTTACACAAATTTCCAACACTAGGTTGATGTTCAACATGACTCATGGGGGAGACAAAATGCTGCTGATGGGCTCAACAACAACTCATCGGGATTTCCATATCACTGGACTTCCACCATCATGTGAACACGGTGATAGCACCGGGTCGCACCAAAAGAGGTAATGGGGTATGCTCGAGGATCAACCACGAGTAAGACAACATTACGAACATCATTGGTTCCGATTTGACTTAATAATAGCCCATACTCAAGTCAAAAGATTGATAAGACAATAGGTCCAAAGAATCGATCACGAGGACCAATCGATGAAGATATCATCTTTCTTCAACACACACCACACAAGAATATCCCTTTGGAACGAACTAAGTCAGGCAAGCTTTTATCCTCCAACTCTCCAAGTTGTTGTTTGGCTTAACCAACTAGCTCAGGGGTATCCAACATAGATTCTTGGAGAAATGATGGTTCACAGGAAACCAACTTGATCACGAGCTCAACATAACAGTCAGGAGACAACCCGGTAACACTTCCAAGAAGATATTTGGAAAGTCGCGAACCACCGGTATGTTACTAAGCTCGAGAACAATCTTGCTTTTGAGGGCAAGACGATATGATCAAATGAGTGAGGACTTGACAAGATCCTAACCCATCAATCGAAGTGTGCACCAGAAATAGGGACTAGGTAGCACGATCAATCTTAGGATGATGATTTAATAACCAGCACGCTAAGAATGAGGATATTATCCATTAGCTGCCAAGCAACGAGTTGCTCGGAGTATTGATTTCACACATCACAATTCACTTGTCGGCATTCCGGTTAGAACAACACGAGGACCGAGAAATGAATGATGATGGTGAGAAGTATCACTACGACAAGAATTCATAAGAGAAGGTGCAATTCTCATGATGTTCCTGACATAAAGATGGTAACACTCCAAGGTAGAGCAGAATCAAAGCTGAATTGGCGTTTTAATCATGGAATACAACTACTTTGACCCAATCCTCGAAATGGACAAGGTATCGGAGTTTGTTTCTCCTAGTCATTCCGAGCAGAATGGCTTGACGGACCACAAGGATAATAGGCATCAATGAGCACGAGTGCACGACTACTCCCCGACTATCAATTGATAGGCGAGAGTCAGAATACAACTAAAGAGGGACAACTCGAGGAGCATATAATTTTTCGAGTTGTGGAGGCATGGATTAGTATATCGAGCAAAGCTCAACATTTCTCCCGGATAACCCATGCAGAGAAGGTAAGACCGGCAGAGTCACAATTATGAATGGAGAACTCCTCAAGAGTACTCTGGTTGTGATCTTTTAATTCAAAAAATTTCTGCCTTAAGCAGTTCATGATATTTGGAAGAAGGAAATAACACGGACCTCGAGGACTATCACAAAGTTACTAATATCCTAAAGGAACTAGCAAACACTATCAACATGAAGTAAGATGAATCTCGGGTTCAAGAACCCGTGGAGTGGAATGCCTACTAACTAATAACATCACGGGATGCTTTCAAGAATAACGCTTAATCATCACACTGGGGATACAAAAGCATTGCTAAATTGCTAGGTGACTTCCTAAACAACTAGGGTCATAATAATAGCTCCAACATCTATGCCGAGGCAACAAAGTACCTCAACTTACTGATTAGTGTGCTTATTCTGACCAAAAAGAACATCGGAAACGGAAGGAAAGGATTTGCAAATGCATCAGACTATTTAGAGACCTAGGATGACTCGAACAGCATAACGGCTGTAAATGCTCAAAATGATTTGAGACATCCTGCAAAAATGGTGGCATAACCACTCAACATCACAATACCAAGGTTCCGAGATCAACAATTATCATACAGAAATAGTAGGAACTGAACTGGGACTTAAAACCAACAATCTCAAAGGTCTATGGATTAGTAACACGTCATCCTGATAGATAGATGAGAAGCCTAATTCTTAAACCCCGTAGAAGAGAAGAGGTTGACTCAGATCGTAAGGCCATGAGGTATAAGGAGTAAAAAAAGAGCCTTACGTTCCCTTCCACAATCAATTCCCTTACATAACTAAAGCATTTCTAGACACAACTTCGACCATTTTGGCTTGGTAATCCTAAAGGCAGTCAGGCTCTGATACCAACGCTGTCAGGACCCCGATCCTAAGTCACACCGATCTAGCATGTAACACATCATATCACTTTGCGGCCTCACGCACGGTATTCCCACGGGTGTCGCCTTACCATGGCCCGGACCGCTTATGCCTTTTTGGCTCACGTGATATGATAGTGTCGCTAGCATCCATATGACAAAGAACACAGGCCGACATGGCTAGTCGTGAACCCAAAGCGGCGCTTAGCCCATGGGGACAGGCATACATGAATCACATCGAGCATGTCGGTCATCAACGTATAAATTCACTTTGTAGCACTGGCTAACAGACTCCGGTATCGGGCTGTAGCAGGCTAAGCGAGGACTCTGAATAACACCGCGTGACATTTCCCGAAGGACAGACATAGGAACAAAGTGAAACACATGCCGGCCGATCAAGTGTCCAAGCAGTAGTGCTTTGGGCTAGCAGGACTCCGGTGAACCGGTCAGAAGCGGACTACTATCGCCGTAAGCTGAGACTACATTTCCCCATATGAGAGGCTGCCAAGGATAAACAACTAGTTTGTCGGATCCCACACATACCAAGCATTTCAAACATACACACAATATGCTCAATATGTGTAGATACAACATGGCATCACAACATAACTCTATGACTCAAATATTTATTCATTAGGCTCCGAGGAGCGAGATATTACAAACATGGGTCTCATGACCCAACACTAAGAGCATACAAGTCGAAGCACAAGCGGAAGCTAAACATGTCTGAGTACAGACAACTATACATGAAGAAGGCTGAGAAGCCTGACTATCTACCAGATCCTGCCGAGGGCACAAGATCGTAGCTGAGGTAACAAGCTAACCGTCGAAGTCCAAACGGAACTACTAGCGAGAACGTAAGTCTCTCTCGCAAAACATAAAATAAGCAAACGTGAGTACAAACGCATTTCAGAAGACTTACATCGTAACTAGCTACATATGCATCATTGTCAAAAGGGGTGGTGGAGTTTGACCGCAGCAAGCCAGCTCGACTCGGTGGCTATCCTGAACTACGATCGCAAGTAACTCTTTTGAGGTGGCGCACACGAGTCCACATATTCACCATATCAATACACCACTATGGACCCGCCTCCGTCTCCCTACGAGAACGCCATCCATAGCACTCACGCTTATCTTGCGCATTTTAGGTATCCACTTCCACTTGTCTATGAACTGATATAGGCAACCTGTAAGTCCTTCTCCGCGGACACGGCTATTCGAATAGATCATATTAACCCTGCAGGGGTGTACTTCTTCACACACGCTCTCACCACTTACCGCCGTTTACACGACATGTACTCGGCAACCTTCAAGCGGAAGCCCAACGTGGGTGTCGGCCACGACCTACCTAAACACTCAAGTCCCAAGTCCAGGTTTATCGCCTATTCGGGTTCCATCCGCAGGAGTCCGCCGAGGTTTCCCATACAGCCCGAACGATGTGTACAGGTTCCCGAGACACCAAGCAGGCGAATCGGTACAGACCCACGGTGCCTACCGCAACACAACCCACCCCTACGGTCAGCGTTGCGTGCGGCCCCCAGCATGCTACAAACACCAGAAACTACTTGCAACTCCCGGACTGAGGACAAGGGTGGTTAAGAAGTCGAGAGGGTCAATTAAGGATCCCAATGCATGGTAGTAACTGTTTCATGGATCACAAACACAGAACTCAGTTCCTGAGGACGGCTGCAATGAGACAACCTACCATGTACTCCTACATGGCCTCTCACCACTACCTTTACCAAATCGTGTTCACACACTTAGCTCACACACGAGGGACATGTTCACACAACCATTCCAATTCATTCCCGATGAATCGGACCTGACTCAACTCTAAGCAAAGTAGCAGTGCATGACAACAAGCATGAATGAGTAGGCACAACATGGCTCAAACAACTCCTACTCATGCTAGTGGGTTTCATCTAATTCTTGTGGAATGACAGGTCATGCAGAGGATAAAGGGGTTCAGCTACATGCAGCAAGTAACACATGAGTCGTTGTTGTCCTAATGCAGTAAAATAGAGCAGGAGCGAGAGAGTGGGATTATATCAAAATGGACAAGGGGGTTTTGCTTGCCTGGCACTTCTGAAGATAATATAGTTCTTCATCGGTGTCATCGAACTCATCGTTGAAACATCGCTCACCGAGAGGGAACAAACACCGCAAGAATCGAGAAAGAACACAATCAATGCAATGCACATTCACATGAATGACATGTCATGTTAAGGTACTGAATTCACCTAATGCAAAATCTAGCCAAGTTAATTGAAGTGGAATTCAAACAAGGTTAAACTCCAACTCCAAATGCTAGTTCATAATTTACCCTAATCATGATTCATCCTATTCAGTGAGGTTAACTTGTTCAAACATGCATGATCATGGCATAAACAGATTCTTCATATTTTTCTGATCATTTTCATATATAAATTATTTAATTTGGAGATACAGATTAAAAGTTATGAATATTTGAAGTTTGGGGTATTTTTCAAATTTCCTGAATTAAATTAAATCCGGAAAAGGGGTATTATCATACCGACGTCAAGCAGGACGTCGATGGTCAACGGAACATGGTCCGGTCAAACCTCGACAAAGGTCCCGCGTGTCAAGATAATTAGCTTAACTAAATTTAATTAAGACTAATCCTAAATAGTTAATGTGGCTGGGCCCCACCTGTCATTGACTCAAGAAAGTCAACCAGTGGCCCACCCCGTCAAAGTCAAAGTCGGCTGTCGGCGTCTAGCCGCCGGGCGAAGCCACGCGGGCGGCGAGGGAGGGGCCACTCCGCGACCAAATGGCCGAGGAGGGCATCTAGGAGGAGCTGGGGAGGAGCCGAAGCTCTTGGTGGAGTTAGTCGGGGTCGGGGTGGCCGGAATCGGCGCCGGCGACGACCTAGGCGGCCGCCGGAGTTCGGCCGAGGTCGAACACGGCGCTAGGGAGCACGGCGAGGCGCGTGGGGTGGCGTTTTGCGCTCCTGAAAAGTGTGAGGGCGGTGGTGGGCTCGGAAGCGAAGCGTCAGGGTTGTGGCTAATACGCCATGGCCGGGCAGCGAGAGCAATCGGCTCCGGTGGAATTTGGCGTTAGCGAGAGGAAAGGAGCCAGGGGAGTGAGGGGTTCGACGCAGCTGCTCACAACAAGGTCTGGATGGCGCTGCCGGCGAGGTCGGGACGGTCCGAGTCGATGAATCGGGCGACGGCATCAAGTGGTCCGAGGAGGGGAAAGCGGCGGGCGGGCGCCTGGGCTTCTCCGGTCGCGTGTGGCGGGGAGGGCGAGGATGGAGTGGCGGAGCTTGTGGGCTAGTCGTGGAAGCGGGGAGGGCCTGTGGCAGCGGTGGTGGCGAAGGGCGGCGACGAGCTCCGCCTTGGGAGAGGGAGGGAGCGAGGAGGGGACGAGGCCGGTGAGGGAGAGAGAGGTCAGGGGTGCGTGGCGGCGCATGTAGGCGTCCTGTGGGGAGGAGGAGGCAGCCAGGCGGGGAGGAGGTGGCCGGCGTGTGGCCACGCTGCTGGCACGCACGCGCCACGCCTCTTGGCGCGAGGAGGAAGGCGACAGGAGCCAGGCGGTGGTGGGCTGGGCACTGGAGCTGGGCGGTTGGTGGGCGCCAGGTAAGTCTGTAAGATTCTCTCTCTTTCTCTTTATTTTCTGTTTTCTATTATTCTGAAAACTCATGCGGCTTTATTAAAAATATCCGTGCACTTTTAAAATCACTAAACTGTGCATGCCCAATGTATAGAATATATCTAACATGGAACATTTCAGTTTAGGAGTATTTGGACATTTAAAATATTTTATAGAATTTAAATGTCCAAATTCAAATACTCTATGATTTAATTCAAAGATCCAAATGTCATGGAAAAATGTGCAACATCTCTCGTTATCAAGTTTCAGCATTTTTCCAAAAATGGTGAACATTTTTGAAGGCCATTTGGGTTACTGAAAATATTTTGAAGTTGAACCTATTTGCATTATTTTGGTGCTAGGAGTTTAGGCAATCCCCTTTTCCATTTTCTTAGAAATTTAAACATGATGCATGGATGCAATGCCACTAGCTACAAGCAAGCTCTAGGGCTGTCACACAAATACCCCGTTTACTTGGGGGCTTCCTTCATGAAGCTTTTTCCTCTTGCACATGATTATACTTGTACGGCTTCGTTCCTTGTTCGTGTATTACGCCACAATATGCACCATATTGACTTAAGTGATTTGCAAGCTGGGTTGCCTTGCTCCTGTGTTTACCCCTACGTTTCTGATTGTTCAGCTAGGGAGTAAAGGGAGCACATCTGCGATTGTCACGATCGGGTCACCCGAGCCAGACCTCAGACTGGGTGAAGCTGAAAGCTAGCGCTCTTACTGTTTTCAATAATGGTCGGCACACAACGGAACTCTTGAGTACAAAAAATCTATTGCACAAGTCTCATATTAACAATGAGCACCGAAGAAAGGTATCGGTGGGGTACTATTTTCTTCAAGATGCTTCTTACACTTTATCAAGAATATAGCATAAGTTCCCCGAGCGCCTTGTCTATTACAGCCTTATGACCTGATTGCCTGGTTATTGGAAACACCGTCGATATTCTCGACAGATGGAGTACATAACACTTTTCGTCCTTGATCAAGAGGGAGAAGCCGACGGTCGGTTAAGACGCGTTTAAAGTTCGGTTGAACATAGATATGATATAAGTACTTTGGTACATAGAATCATTCTTTTACCCAAGTCACTTGGGGGCTCTTATGTTTATTTGAGCCATTTTATAATAAGTGTTTTTCTTGTTAGTCGTTGCAGAGTTTTTATTATTATTTATCACTCCTTTTCTCGACACGAGTGTGTGGTCACTAGTCGGGGAGCCTAATTTCTCTCTCAAAGCCGCTAGAGTTTAGTTTGCTAAACTGGCCTAATGAGAAGTACTCCGCCCTCGGGATAGGAGGTTGAAGCCATAGGCTGACCCGCTTGAAGTCTTGAGATAGGATGTATCATGTTCAAGCACGACAGAAGCACTTCTTTTGCTAAGGCCAATTTTTGGATTGGCACCGAACACTTGATCTCGTTCGGACGTCAAGTTTTCTTGACGCTTTTTGGTTTTCCAAGCTTATGGCACTTTTTAACTATTTGTGTGTTTTCAGCACAAGTCTCGCATGCAACGCCGGACACCTTTAGAGATTCGGCAAAAACATTCTCGGATATTGCTATATATGCATCAGTTTCGTATTGTGTCTTCGGTCAATAGTTGGGTTGCCCGGCTCCCGAGCTTGCCTCCTACGTTCCGCTTTGTTCGGCTAGGTGTGCAAAGGAGAACCATCGCGATTGTGCTTCCAGCTCGCATGGTCAAGCACCTCGGAGAAAGCCGAAAACTGACCGTCACAATAGGTGTAAACTGGTCACGATCCGATGACTATGACGGGCCATTCATAAAATTGGCGAAGTGTTTCGGCTTGACCTCGATGGCGAACACTATCGGGGCTAGTAACCGCCTCCCAAACTAAATCCTCAATATTTTTCTCTTACATTGGAGCTGAGGTTTCATGATCATGCTTAGCATGACAACCCAAAGAAGGGAACCGATAGCGGGACTATTTTCTTTGGAAGACATTTCTTCTGTTAAACAGTAATATAACATATCTCTCTGCATACCTTTGTTTATAAAACCGTATGGCCAGATTGCCTTGTTTTTCGTAAATCTTTGCCCTCATAAAGGCTTTATAAAGTAGGACAAACACTCCTCGACTCTTGCCGAGGAGGTTGAAGCGGATGGTCGGTCAACAAAGTTTTGTACAATGCGGATCCGAGCATTAATGACATAAAGTACTTGGATACATTGAGTCATTACACATAATTTGTGATTTTACTATGGATATCGATCCTTAATTCGGCCACCCGTGCCCGCATTAAGGCTAGGGGGCTACTGGGCTTCGGGCTTATTATTTACAAATATTAAAGGGGCACATCAATCCCCTGATCTGGTGTTGCCACCCGACCAGTGTCTCGGGGGCTACTGCATTGCCTGTTCTATGCGAGAAAATTTTAAGTGCAATACAGTTTCGAGGAGATTTTGATCCTCGGGTTGGTCACCCGCACCCAACCCGAGTCTCGAGGACTGAAAGCACGCCGCTTTTGTGTCCCAAGTATTCTCGCCAAGCTAGGACTTGATCCTCGGGCGATTTTGCAAATCAACTCGAGTCTCGCTGCCATCGATCAGCAATCTTACGTCATCCTTCAGTGCATCTCGGGTTTTAGACCGATACACACCTTGTGGGCTATCGGCTATGTATCTCGGCAGAGAATAAATTGCACCAATCAAAATATTGACAAAAATCGGCCCACATTCGGGGTGGTGCACCACCTCGGAAGCAGTCCGGCATAAAGCTCGGACGCTAGTGGCTGGCTCCATAGAGGGCATTTCCAGCATTAAGCTCGGCTAAACTCCTTCAAACTTCTTTGAACCAAGGTGATTTACGACACCTCGGATACAGTCCGGCGTTGGAGCTTGGATACATAGTCCGGCGTTGGAGCTCGGATACCGTCCCGCGTTGGAGCTCGGATACATAGTCCGGCGATAAAGCTGGGAAGCAGTCCGGCGTTGGTGCTCGGCTGCAAAAGATACCTCGAATGCAGTCCGGCGTTAGAGCTCGGACGCAAGAGGACGCTCCCGCCCGGGAACAACTTCAAACCCGAGGTGTGGCATAAAAATAACAAGGCATTGATAAAGGTCCGTAAACTTAAAGGGGCTCCTCGGATACCCAACGTGTAAACTCTTCGTATGCACTTAGGCGATCCTCAAGATCGAAGATGAGAAGATTTGTTGAACCAGTTTTCAAGACCGACGACCGAAGATGAAGAAGAGTTCGGAAGAATCGAGGAGCGTCCCCAACTTGAAGACCGGTTCAGGGGGCTACTGACGGTGTCCTGGACTAGGGGGTACTCACCACGTCGTCTCCCGATCAGTTGGATCGGGCCGAGGATCCCCATGGCCGTATACTCATGGGACAGTCCGGACAGTTGCCGCATACAAGGAAGATTCCACAAGACTTGGCGATCAAGACAAGGACTTCTCCCCCACCGGCGTATTCGGCTAGGACTCTTGTTATCCTAGGCCTCTTGTGCATTGTATAAACCGAGGCCAGGCTAGTCGATAGATATACAACAATCATACCATAGGCTAGCTTCTAGGGTTTAGCCTCTCTGATCTCGTGGTAGATCTACTCTTGTACCACCCATATCATCAATATTAATCAAGCAGGAGTAGGGTATTACCTCCATCGAGAGGGCCCGAACCTGGGTAAAAACATCATGTCCCTTGTCTCCCGTTACCATCCGCCTAGACGCACAGTTCGGGACCCCCTACCCGAGATCCGCCGGTTTTGACACCGACAGTAAGCACCTCCGGAAGCATGGCAACAGGACCTGCGCCCGTTCAAGGGGCGGCACCCTCTGATGCATAGGAAGGCGCGCCCAGCACCCTCCTCAGGCCGGGCTCGGGGGCTCTTTCATGGCAAGCCACCGACCTAGCCGGAGTCACAAGGGAGGCGCTCGGGCACCACTTGGAGGCGTGCTTCAAGGCACGTTTCCCTCAGGAAGGTACGAAGCAAGGAGGGCCAAACCCTCAGGAGTTCATCGCGAGGAACACCCAAGAGCTACAGGAGTCAAGAGTCATGCACGGCCATCGCCGCTTGCCTGCCGTGGCCCCGCATCCAGGCGAGGATCCTGGGCTGCGGATCTGCATTGACATACCAGGGCTCAACCGAGCCGCGTCTCAGGAGCGCCTCTGGCCCTCACGCGTGGGGCGTTGCGAGGGTCCACCTCACAGCTACGTTCGCATGCCTTTCGGCCTGCCGAACGCGGTTGCCGCCCATCAGCGCCTGCTGAGGGGCGCTCTGGAGGCTCAGGAGGTCAAGCAGCGCGCGGTCCTGGCGGAGATGGAGATGGCTCTCGAGGAACCCCCCGTACCCCCGGAGCCTCCCGAGGCTCCAGGTCCGGAGGGCTCATGAGGGCCGGCGTCCTCGTCACGCGTCATCCGCTACCTCAACACCCCGCCATCCCCGACCACATCAGGTGACACCTTTCCAAGTTTCGTTTTCAGCTGGGAGCGCCCCTCAGGCTGCATCATTCCCAAGCTGCGTGGGTCCGTCCCTGCGGCATGTATCCGTTTTGCTTACGTTCTTTACTTACCTTGTTGGGGGCGCCCCTCGGGCTGCATTATCCCCAAGCTGCTCGGGCCAGACCAAGTGGCGTACGCTTTCTCCGCACCTATCTAGATGGATTTGCTCCTTCGCGCTTAACCTGATTCATGCAATTATTGCTTACTACCTGTCGCGGCCTCTCCGCCCTAATGCAAAGCACTTGCACGTTAAATGGGGGGTACCTGAGCATGGCGACTCATGGGCTCTTACTGGCTCTCCAGCCCTCACCCCCTGGCCTTGACCCACGGCATCGCGACCTGTCATACCAGCGGCGGCTGAGCTAGCTCGAGGGCCGGGACCTGAGGACGTAGAGCATTTGCATTCTAACCCTGCAGGAACACACCAATGATAAAGGCCCAGAGCCAGGCGCAACCCGCCTCGAGGTAGGGCCTCGTGAGTCCCGCGCTGGCTCACGGGTGCCCAGATACACCTCTCCTAGCCCTACCGTGCCGGCCACATGTCAGGGCGGGGCTGTACACGCCCCGGGGGCTCCTCCCGGAGGGGAGCCCCCTCCCACGAACCAGTGGAAGCACCATGCTCCGCGCTGGCTGACAACACTGCCGAGGAGCGACTATGCCCGTACACATACGGAAGCGCTATGCTCCGCGCTGGTGATAAACAACTCAGGGCGGCTCATAACCGTATCAACCTCAGGGAACCCAGAGCTTAGTGTCTGGCGCCATCGCAACGCCTCCCCTCGGGAGTGTCGCGCGAGGGGGCTGGACACGGGGGCTGCGCCCGGGCCTCGCCCGGACATACGCCGTCCAGCCAGGTCCCCCGGACCTGGTCGTCGCGCGCCTCCCCGAGCGGAGCCAAGGTATGAAAATTCATTTGAACGTCAAGGGGGACTCCTGAGCATCGCGACTCAGGAGCCTAACTGGTCACGTAGCCCCTCACTCCTTAGTCCCGTCCTTGGTCTCCGGTCGGGGCTAACGGCGGTTGAGGTATGCGCGGGGCCGGGTCCTGCCGACATAGAACGACCAATCCACTCATGTGCCTCCTATCCCTACTTGCTGTTCGCGCGTCAAGGGGGACTCCTGAGCATCGCGACTCAGGAGCCTAACTTGCCACGTAGCCCCTCACTCCTTAGTCCCGTCCTTGGTCTCCGGTCGGGGCTAACGGCGGCTGAGGTATGCACGGGGTCGGGCCCTGCCGACGTAAAACATGCGCAAGTAGGAGGGAAGAATGCGAATTTAAAGCAAATATTACAAGCCATAAGTCGTTTCACAACGTCAAACACAAAGTTTAAACGCCTCCACGAGGCATGGTGCATGTTGCAGGGATTAAAACAGAGCAGGAGCTGCGAAGGGATCACTCTCCTGTGGCACCCTCACCTACCAAGGCCGCGGAGCTGGCGGCACCACGCCCAGGCAAGGTGCTGAAGGCGCGAAACTTCCCCAGCAGCGACAGCGGCAAGGTCACCACTCACGGGCTCCAACAGGCCATCGAGGTCGACGCTGGGGTCGTGAAGGTAGACGTGGCTGAGGATATGCGTCAGCGCTGCAGAAGACAAGGCGCGCGCCTCGGCCTCGGCCATGGGGGCAAGGCCGTCCGCGACATCTTCAAACGCTCGGACCAAGAAAGGAAGCAGCTTGGCGGGGCCGTCCTCTGCACCAGCCAACGGCTCCCCCAGGCCACCCTCGTAGAGCGTCTTCAACACGGCGTGAGCCTTCAACTCCAACTCGGCGAAGGCCACCCGATCCTCAGCCAGGATCTTTGCCTTCCTGTCGAGCTCGATCCTCTCCGCTTTCAGCGACTATTCTTGCATCTCCAGCCGGCCACGGCGGCCATCAAGCTCGGCGTCCCGGTTCTTGACAGCGGCCTCCCGAGCCTCCATCTCCTTCTCCTTCTCCTGGCGGCCGCGGACCTCCTTGGCGAGCTCGTCGCGCAGGCCTTGCAGCTCGGCCTCCAGCGCCTTGCAGCGGTCCCGGGCGCCCGCGGCGTCGCCCAGGGCGGCATCGCGAGCGGCCTTGGCCTGCCGAGCGGCTTGCTTCTCCCCATCAGAGGCCGACGCGGCTTGGCTCAGCACCGCTCGGACGGAGGCAGCAGAGCGGGCCCAGCCAGAAGCCAGTTCCAGGCGCCCGGCCACCAGACGAGGATCAGCATTCCGGAGATCCTCCCGCAGTCGGCTCAGTTCGCTAGCAGCCTGGTCCAAGATGGTCGAGGAATCAGAGGAGACTAGATCCGGCGGAGCAGGTGTAGAAGACGGCAGCGTGATCGCGGCTTGGGAAGAAGGAGCCCCCTGGGCCTTGGGCGCCTCAGCAACAACATCAAGTCCAGGCACCTCCGGAGTCAGCGGGACCACGGGGGCTGACTCACCTCCAGAGTGCCCCTGCTGGGCTCGCAAGGATGACCGGGCAGGGGAGGCGTGAGCCTTGCTGCCTCCTTTCCTCGCAGGTGGAACCGCAGCCCCGACAGACGAACCCGCCTCAAGCAGGGCCGCGGAAGCCCCCTTCGGCCTCTTCGCTGCAGGTGCCGACCTGGCCAAGAGAATACAGACGTCAGGCCCCAGCGGCAGAAGCAAAGCAAAGCACGGATCAAACACTTACTGGTCGTCGTCCCCGGACCCAAGCAGCCTCCGACCGAACTTGAAGCCTGAAAGCCTGCGGCTAGGATCAGCCTCGGGAGGACCGGAAGCAGTAGGCGCGTTGGGAAGGACGCAGCTGGCTTCAGACCGCCCCGGAGTCAGGGCGGACCCCGGGAGAACCAGCCCCGACCTGCCCTTCCTTGGAACCAGGGGAGAACCCTCCCCTCCTTGCCTAGCATTGGCCTCATCGTCGTCCGACATGGAGCAAACGGCGCGGGACCTGCACGGAGGGAAGGAGTCCCCCGACTCCTCGCCAGGCGCCTCAAAGTAAAAACCTTCTCCTTCCACCTCCTCTTCTTCCTCCTCACTCCTGCTGGAGTTGCTGGAGGAAACGTTCACCGTCGCTAACATCGCTAGATCCTCGGGAGCCCCGGCAGGCACCAGCCCCTCACCATTGAAAGTGGGCATGTCGCTCACCACTTGCTCCCAGTTTCCGCGAAGGAATAAGGGGACGGGAGCGCCCTCCGGCGTCGCCAGATCCCGCGACCAAGGAATGGAGAGCTATGGCCACATCTTCGTCGGAGAGGCCCTCGGAAGTCAGGCGAAGGTCATCGCCTGCCTCCCCCAGCCTCCACAGCGGAAGCGAATGTTCCCGGAGCGGAGCCACCCGATGTTCCAGGAACTCCCTCAGGAGCGTTGCCCCGGTCACCTTCGCCGCCCCCAAGTTGGCTGGCCACAGGTCCGCGTCTATCCTCTTCAGCAACATCTTCGCGCGAGGATCGACGAGCTCCGCTGGGACCACGCATCAACGGCCTCGAGCTGTCCCAGCAGCAGCGCCTTGATCGAGGATGGATGCGCCCGACGTCCACCATGACCGACTTGCTCCTGAAGCCTTCAATCCTCTTCCCGGGCTTGGAGATGGAGTATGCGGCGAAGCTCGCGCACGCAGTAATAGAGCCCCGGGAGACCAGGAGGGAAAAGTAATGGCGCAGCAAGGCCGCCGAGGGTTTTATCCCAACGTGAGCCTCGCAATAGTAGGCGAAGATCGCCAGGAGGAGAACAGAGTTGGGGTGGAGATGCAGAGCTTGCAAGTTGTATTGGCGGAGAACAGTGAAGAAGAACTCGGAAAAGGGAGGAACCAGACCGGCGATAATGGCACTCACGAAGAACCGGTAGAAGGTGCTCCCCTGGCCTTCAGGCCGATCTGAGTCGGCCTTGAGCACAGTCGCTCCCTTGTTGCCCTGCGCCATCGTCCTCCGGCGCACAAGGGCAAGATTCTTCGCCGACACAGTCGGAGGATCCAAAGCCGGGAGGTACCTGGCCTCAGTCGGGGTCTTGCGAGGCGCCATGGCTGCAGGATGGGAAGGATTGAGGCAGATCTGGAGGATTTCGGAAGCAAGGAGGAGAAGGGCTAAAGGGGATCTGGAGCAAGGCAAGCGAGAACAAGCACCAAGTCTGGCCAGGGCCTCCTTTTTGTCAGAAGGGTGGTTGCCGAGGCGTCGTGGGGAGGCGGAGACGCCCACGACCAATCAATCGCCATGCGGCGCCCAAGGCCGCAGGCTGTTGGGGCCCGTGGCGCTTCGCACTTGCCCCTCCGCTTCTCTGCTAAGCCAAGTCCGGGCGCGCCTTGGGCCCGGGGGCTACTGTCGGTGTTCCGGGAATGGGGGTCCCCAGAATTGCCTGCATGCGGCCTACGGCGTGGCTCAATTGGGGGCCCAGCACGGCCCAGCTTCATCAGCTCAAGCTCAAAACCCTCGCGAGGGGCCAAGCCTCACGGGGCGGACGACAGGAACCTACCTCAGAAGCAGCCTCATCAGGCAGGCTCGCGAGGAGGCGGAGAGATCAAGGCAGGGTACCTCGCGAGGGTGCCCTGTGACGCAAGCCATGACGATCAAGGCCAGGCGGGCGCCAGCCCGCGCAATGTCCTCATTTCCCCTTTGGTGCAAAGGAGGCAAGCACAGGCCAGGGCATCAGGCAGAGGTTGCCGCTTCGGTGCAACAAGACCAAGACCAGCAGAATGGCAGGATGGAGGTCATCGTGGAGCCCAGGGCGGCATCATCGTCAGAGTCCTTGGCAGCTGAAGACCAACTTTAGTCAGGGTAAGTGTACTAGATGTTCCCCTTCAAAATGGCCAATTGTTGGCGCCCTTCCTGCTCATTATTTGGGAAGAGGCCCAGGGCCTCCCTCTATAAATAGGACTAGCCACCACAAAGAAAGGGGACAGACTGGAGACAAGTTGAACCCCCTAGAGAGAGAGAGAGAGAGAGAGAGAGAGAGAGAGAGAGAAGCGACTGAACTCACCCTAGCAGTTCATCGCACCAGCTCAAGAACAGACCCTCATGAGGCTGTTCTCCCTTTGTATTGTTCATCATCAGCCCCTGAGGCAATCCACCACACCACACACAAGAGTAGGGTATTACACCACACCGGTGGCCCGAACCAGTATAAACCTCGTGTCTCTGTGTTGTTCATCGTTGGTAGTTTAGATCCCTCGCAATCCTTGCACGCATGAACTAGTAGGGGAAAGATCTCCGCGCACACCCCAGTGTTCGAACCTCAAGGGTTTGCCGTAACCCGAAATCCGACAGCCTCCCCCAGTACCACTATTCCCTTGCTAGCCACTCCAGCACCAACAACCTTCTCCCCCATAAATCAAGCCCCCCAAAACCCCACCTTCCAAACTCCACCATGGCCGAACGCGAACCGCGCAGGATCCATATGAGCCGCGATTGGAGCAATCTCCCTAGTGACGTCCTCGACCTCTGTTGTTCGTGTATGGATATGTTGAGTGCCCTGCGGCTGGCTGCATGCTCGAGGGGCATGCACACGGCCATCATCGAAGCGAGGGCAAAGCTTTTCAAGACACCCTGCTTGTTGCTATCTGGTCTTGCGAAATTGGCTCACCATGATACGGAGAGGTACATGATGCCCCTCGACTTCAAACTGATCTCCATTAGCCGAAACTTCTTTGCAGGTATGTAGTGGGTCGTCGTACATCATTTCCCTCGACTTCGATCCGATCACCATCGCCCGAAACTTCTTGGCAGGTATGTACTAGGTCGGCATGAACTCCCACTGGATGTCTGCCTTCAGAGAAGACGGTAAAAAGTTGGTGCTCGTGAACTTCCAGACCTCCCATGAGATTATCCTTCCTCCGTTGGATTATATAGAGTTTTACTATCACAGTCCTAGTCATCTAGATTACCACGTCAGTTGGACGAACCTTGTTTTGCAGAATATTGTAATCCGCCAAGTGCCCACACGACATGCGAATTACGCAGACTTCAAGCTAATTGCCTTGTTCGACCGCGGACTCGCCTATCTTTACGTCGGTGCCTTCTTTAGCTGGAGACAACTCAGCTCGCAGTGGATCATCATCAAAGCTGATACACACTTTTGTGATGCTATTGAACACAATGGCATCATCTACTCGTTAGACAAAGCAGATGGCACCACGTATTGCTGGGACGGCGCGTGTAAGTTGATTCCACCTCATGTTAATGATGACGCCATGACACTATTTGAACTTTTTGTGATGATTGGCATATCCCTGTTTGATCAGAATTTGAGTAGAACTATGACAATGTATTAGAGACGTCGTAAATCAGCTATATTTGGAATGAGTTAATTCATGCGATTGTGATCATGTCATTCCAGCCAATTTGTACCCCTGAATAATCAAACGGTTAGGAATATATGGATATTCTCCTTATTTTACAGTAATCTATATACTACTACTAAATATGAGTGTGTATCAATGGCCATGTTAGTTTTCTCATTTTCATGATGTAGAAACATGCACCACACTGTTGGTTTCATCTAACCATACATTAGGGAAGTAAATGTGCATATGGAGAACTCTATATTTGGAAGTAGTGAAATCCTATAATGCTTACCATGTGTACATACCTATATTCGCCCTTCAGTAATCAATGGCTAGAATAATATCCTCACAAAAAAATTGCCCACAGAACATGAGTATATAACAATGCATGGTCTATTAGTTACCTTGAACAATTTGTTTGTGAGGACAGAACATGATTACATAACATGCATGACATGGTAGTTTCCTGTGAAGAACCAATTGTGAGATAACATGAGTATAACCATGCATGGACTTTCTATATTTTCTAACCCAATATACATTTCCCTGTATTTTCCTTCCAGTTCCAACAGGGACATATCAATGTTGTTTCTTGCATTATCCTACTCATACTCTGAACAATGCTGATCTTACATTAACAATGTCTGTCCTTTTTGATATGATGTAGTGTCCTTACAGTTATTGCCCTTTGTAATCACACCACCTTTGCCAAAAACAGGGAAGCACAACTGGTTCCTCGCTCGATCAGACGACAGCAAAAGACTGATGATCATTCGGACACATGAGCCAGAAAAGTTATATTGCAAAAAACCCACTGTATACAAGCACCGTGAAATACGTGAGTATCCGGATTGTGGCTGTTACATCTATGAGTAGGATACCAGCTTGTTGGCGCCTTCAAGATTTTTTAGTTGTAGGCAGGTAAACAGCCTTGGTTCACACTCTCTGTTTCTCGGACTCAATTATCCGATTAACCAAGAGATCACCGTTGGCAAGGACCTTGATGGCAGAGAGGCTCTGTTTGCTATGCAAAACTGTGTCTACGCAGCAAGCCCTAGGAGTTCAGGAGCAAACTCCCCTGATTGTCAACAATACAGCCTGCAGCCAAAAGAAGGTGAGAATGACGAAGGCATCCGGATTAACTTTGATCCTTGGATGTCTCAATTATGACAGGCGGTGATGTGGTTCAAGCCTTCAGGTTGATAGGTAATTGGGCTGTTGCGTCGAAAGGGTGGAGTACTGGTGTGTCCAGATCATTGGTCGCTGAAGCGGGGCTGCAAATTATGATGGTGTTGGATCATCTCTTCGAATGACTTTGTTGTCTTTGCTTCTTGTTCTGGATGGTTAGTTCTTTCTTTTGTTATGCATATTTCTTGTCATTTGGTCATCCTCGTCTATGTCACTCTTACTATGTAATAGTTGCCTCTGTTTAGAATGTCATTCTCGTCTGGATCACGAGAGTCTCAGCGCTGCAGATGGGTGCGTTTTGGTGGTGTAGCGAGACTTCTTGTGAACTATCATGTCTTGCTATTTATGTCAGTAGTAGTCACTAGTCAGTGTTTGAATGTTGTATATATCGTTGTTTCGAGCTGTTTATTGTCTCGAACTACTGGTGGGCTAAATGAGGGCATCACCATTCTCCAGTGTTCAGAGTGTATCTCCTTTTTTCAAGTTATATAATTTGAGCTCAGTGTCTTTTCGATGATGTACACTTGTTTGGGCCAGTGAGGTGTCGTTGAATATGGGCCGAGTAGTAACACAATGCCAAACAGGTCAATTATGACTCTCAGGCCGGGCTCTCAAAATATCCTCAAAAAAAGGTCGGGTTCTCCAAAAAAGAAAGAATAAGGACTCTTAGGGCGACATGTGGGCGCCACCGGTGTCTTCATGCGCTTGCGCGCCAAGAGCATATTGGCGCGTGTTCAAAATTCAAGCTACCTTTTCATCCCCAATCTCCCGCCCCTCCCCCACCTCTGGAATCTCGATTCCTACTCCAGTTCCCCCAAATCCCCCTCTTGTACTCCCTGTACTCAAGCTCACTATCATGTCACCGGTCAACGCGGATCTACGAGCCGGAGATCCTGAGGTCCATCCTGCCTTCGGTCGCTGCGTGCTGTCGCTCAACAGTGGCATGTCGGCGCTTGACGACGAGTTTGCCGGCTAAGTGCTGATGGTAACCATCAACAATGACCAACCTCCCGTATCGTCGGACGACCTTGTCAAAGCTCTTGGCATTGCGCACGGCATCCAAATAACTGACTTGCTAGTCAAAGTCTGTCCGCCACCGGCTGATTTCTTCGTCAGGTTCCAGACAACTTTCGCCTGCAATCGTGTGTTCGAGTCTTCCCGGCGTTTGTTCTGTGATGGCGCGCTGGTGAGCTTTGATCGGTGGCACCCAGGATGGGGCTCGGTGCCCTCTGAGCTTGAGTTTTTAACAAAGCTTACCTTCCACGGCATGCCCCGACGTGCTTGGAACAGCGAGTCCGGGAATGAGCTTATCAATGACCTTGGAGGTGAGCTCGTAAGTATGTTTGTTCCTCTAGACAGCTGGGCTCTGACGGTTATGGCATGGATGAAGAAGCCGTCCACCATACCGAAGGTGATTGGTGTTGAGATACCGGTGCAGGAACCGGGGTTGTACTATTCATCTCCACCAAGGCCGCCGTGGACCACATTAGGGATGTACCTGTATCGAGTGTTCGTGCATGTCGAAGAAGTGGTCAATCCATCAATCGAAGTCCTACCGCTGCCGTTGGTGCCAGGGTCCATTGACGACGTCCATTACAGGAGTCAACGTTAGACTTTCCCCGTGTTGCTCGGAACGATGGACGGCACTGCTTCTTTGGGAAAAGAGGCAGGGCTGGCTGCCTGGATGTGCTCTAATTTGAGGTAATAACTGAATCTTGTCAGGTACTAGTTAAATCCAAGGTATGGGTGTGAAGCACTGATGTGCCAGTACATTTGATTGTGACCTGTTCTAATTTTGTACCTGAACTTTTTTTTAGAAAGGATTGCACGTCAACTTAATGTGCTAGCAGAACTTATTGTGTTGTCTGTCTGTTTTCTTTGCACAACATTCAAGATATTTCTCTGTCATTGATAAACAGGATGAACCGCTATGTACGAGTTCGTTGGTTTCAACATAGCCCTACCCGTAGCGATCCACTGCTTCCATCCTGATTGTGCCGCCTGCGTGAAATTTTTGTATGGAAGTTCAGTGTGCTATGATGTTCTATATGATTGTGTCAACTATATAAGTTTTTACTGAGCATCAGCAATGCATATGGCTGAAAGATGTATTTACAAGCATCGACCGATGAGTCTCTCTCTCACACACACACACACACGCATGCACACACGCATAAGTGGGACCCATTGAATTATTTCTTTGCTCGTGACAGCTTTTAATTAGGTTCCACTGTAATCCAACTTTTTTCTTAAGTTATTAATTGAGCTCAGTGACTTCAAAAGGTTGTACAGAATCCTTGTTTGGGCCTTTCTGGCATCGCTGAATGTGGGCTGAGTAGCCATGTTAGGTTGTACTGTACTACACATGCCTTTTTTTTCAACATCAAGAATGCAATCGGGCCGATAGCTTGTACACACTATCTGGGTCAACTTGTTATTCTCCGCCCCGCTGGACTGCAAACTTTCCTAGGAGTATGCATTAGGCTTAACAAGAAAATGGACTTTAAGAAATAATAAATGGGATGTAATTATAATAACTGGGCAGTAACTGCAAAAAATGCACCAAATGCGTAATTAGTTTAAAAAATATATTATTTTTGGAATTTGAAAATTTTAATTTCATTACTTGTTGCGCGCACAATATTTCGTTGGATTTTAACGTAATACAACTTTATTTTGAAATTATATTTCATCTGACTAGAAATTTCGGATCCCATAAAAATGTGGGAATTTTTTTTGAATTCTGTTTTGAGTGGTTGGTTGAAATTATTAATCGTTGTCCAAGCTAGAAAATGGGTTGTACTTTTAACAAACTGTAAATGGGTAGTAAATTCCATTAGGATTAAAAACTGGGTTGTACATTCTTACAAATCGCAAATGGGCTATATGTTCTCTGCCACACACTTGTGGGCCTTCTAAGTTGACGCATCCCCTAAAAAAACTAAGTTGACGTGTATGCAAGGCTTTGTCAACAACACATGGTTCTGGCAGCTGTGGCCGTTGGATGTCCATCCAACGAATGTCGTGCTTCTTCTTCAATCTCGGATATTCTTGCTTCAAATTACCAAAAATGATTCCTCCCCGACATCCGGGGCGCAGCGTTCGGAGGCTGACTCAGGCCTACTAAGTTGATGCATAGCAAGGGCTTTGTCAACTTACTCAATATAAACGATTCTAGCTGCAGTGACCGTACGATGTCCATCCAACGGCCGCAGTGCTTCTTCAACCTCTGGTCTTCTTGCTCCAGCCGCCCAAAGCAGCGCCGGTCGTGTCGCGTGCTCTCGCCTCCCGTGGCTGGGCCAGATACCGCGGAGGCCTCACCGCCCCCTACTACTCCCATCGCTGGCCAGGCCATCCCTCTACTCACCCACAGCCCCTGTTATTCTGCAGCGACGGCAGCCTCACACCACAGTTGAACCAGTGAACCCTCGTACTCCTCTCCGCGCGGGCTTCCAGTGACGCGTCTTCCCCAGCTCCGCGTCGTACCCTTCCTAGGCCTCGTCGTCGTCCACCGCCCTGGTGCTCTCAGCGCGGCGTGGTCAACATGGTCAAAGAACGACTTCCATCGGATGTGGACTGTACGTGGAGAGGCTGACAGTTGGGTCCACGACAGCAGCAAGGAAGTGCCTCCTTATTACGTGGAAAATAATGATTCCTCCACCTGACAGCAGGGACCCACCGGACGGGCCACCGTATTTCGCAAGAAAAACGTTTCCCCCTGACTATTGGAACCCACCGGACGGGCCACCGTATTGCGCAAAAAAAAACGTTCCCCCCGCTGTCAGCTCGGACCCACCAGAAGTGCCTCCTTATTACGCACAAAAAAATGAATACTCCCCCTGCTAGTTGGGACCCACCTTGGTGGGAGGCTGACTTGTGGGCCTACTAAGTTGACGGGGATGGAGTGCTTTGTCAACTTAGTTAATATGAACGATTCTAGCTCGAGTGACCGTACGATGTCCATCCAACGGCCGTAGTGCTTCTTCAACCTCTGGTCTTCTTGCTCCAGCCACCCAAAGCAGCGCCAGTCATGCCGCATGCTCCTGCCTCCCGTGGCCGGCTGTGCTGCCGCGGAGGCCTCACCGCCCCCTACTATTCCCACCACTGGCAAGGCCATCCCTCTACTCACCCACACCCCGTGTTATTCTGTGGCGACGGCAGCCTCACACCGCAGCGAACCAGTGAACCCTCGTACTCCTCTGCGTGTGGGCATACACTGCCGTGTCTTCCCCGGCTCCGCGTCGTCCCCTTCCTAGGCCTCGCCGTCGTCCACCGCCCTGGTGCTCTCAGCGTGGTGTGGTCAATGTGGTCAAGGAACGGCTTCCATCGGACGTGGACTGTACGTGGAGAGGCTGACAGCTGGGTCCATGGCCGCAAGAAGGAAGTGCCTCCTTATTACACGCAAAATAATTATTCCTCCACCTGACAGTGGGGACCCACCGGACGGGCCACCGTATTTCGCGAAAAAACGTTTCCCCCTGAATGCTCGGACCCACCAGCTACATCTTCGCACGCAAGGAAGTGCGTCCGAGAAAAAAACGATTCGCCCCCTTGACTGCTAGGACCGACCAGCTACATCTTCGCATGCAAGGAAGTGCCTGGAAGTCAGGACCCACCTGGTCGAAGCGTACGTAGCATTGTCATTCTGGCCGTAAACGTGTACGTACATACTGGTCGATGTAGAGGCGTGCACGTGTCATAGTAGAGGCGCGCACGTAGCATGTACACATACGTACAACGGCTAGGGTGCAAGAAAGTAAATACGGCCACGTACGTACATACGGGCGGGGTCTCGAACGCCTACTCACGCGTACATACGGCCAGGGCTCGTGTACATGGCTGGGTCGGAACGGAGAAACTGCATCGTCGTCGTGTTCATGGGGAGGCAACGGAATGCGACATGTTCATCAGGAGGCAACGGAACGCGTGGGAGCCAACCGGCTTGGACGGAACAGCCGATGGAAACGAGGCCCGGCGTACCGCAGAACGGAGGAAACGGCCTTGTTTTCGACCGGCCACGGTCGAAACGGGATCCTGTTCATCAGGAGGGGTCTGGCGTACCACAAAACGGAGGAAACGGACCTCCTACGGTCGAAACGGGGGTCCTGTTGATCGGGAGGGGTGTGGCGTACCGCAAAACGGAGGAAACGGACTTGTGTTGGAGCGCTACGGTCGAAATGGGGGTCATGTTCATCGGGAGGGGTGTGGCGTACCGCAAAACGGGACTCCACGGGATACTGTTCATCTCCACCGTCGACCCCCTCCAGCCTCCACGGGCTACTGTTCATCCACCGTCGACCTCCTCCAGCCTCCACATGCGACTGTTCATCCACGAGCTCCTGTTCATCCAGCCTCCACCGCGCGCTACTCCACCGACTATTGTTCAACCAGCCTCTCCACGGGCTCCTGTTCAACCACTCCTCCACGGGCCACTGTTCATCCAGCCCTCCATCGTCTACTCTTCATCCAACCCTCCATGGGGTGGTCCTGTTCATCCAGCCCTCCACGGGGTCTTGTTCATCCAGCCAAACCGGCTCGATTGATCGGGGTCTTGTTCATCTAGAGGCAACACCACGGGGTCATGTTCATCCACCCCCACCGGGAACTGTTCATCCAAACCCCCACCCCCAAAGAACGCCACTGCTCATCCAGAGGCAGCATCGATCGGCTTCAGCTTAGCAACAGTAGTGAAGGAATCGCCGATCGAGTTCGCCATCGTACCATCGATCGATCGCTCGGGTTCAGTAACGTGTAGGGTTCAGTTAGAGCCCAATGACTCGCTCTGGTTCAGTTAGAGGCCAACGCCTCGCACCCTCGCGCATGCGTGTACGAGAGAAACGCGCATCGCTCGGCCCCGACCACCCACCGTAACCGGGAACACCCCGATATTTTCCTCGCCCTCGCTTCTACCACGGTTTTTTCCGTCATGGACAGCCCAAAGAATGTCATGCAGCTGCGTCTCCGGCCCGCCCAAGACGAAAAGCCCATTTTATTTCATGATTTTTTGTCATAGAAGTAGGACCCCACCACATCTATTATGATATCGTGTTTTGTCATAATTATTGTCATAGAAGTGTCATAAGTATGACAGGAAAAAAGATTCGTTTGGCCCAAAATGTCACGGATGTGTCTTTTTTTTGTAGTGAAGGGGGATGGCACGCCCTCTCCCTAGCCGCCGGCCCTAGGGGAAGGAAAGGGGGAGGCTTGGTCCCTCCTACCTTTCCCTCCTCATGAGAGAAAGGAAGGGGGCACCACCTCCCTGCCTTCCTCCCGCTCTCAAACAAGGAAGGGGGCGCGGCTAGGGGCAGGATCGCAAGTGGGATTCGGCCCCACTTGGGGTGCCTCCTGGCAGCCTCCCCTCTCCCCCACCTATATATATGTGGGAGGGGGCGCCACACATAGACCATGACAATCTCTTAGCCACGTGTGGCGCCCCTCTCCACAGTTTTGTCCCTCGGTCATATTTTCGTAGTGCTTAGGCAAAGCCCTACGGAGATAGTACCACCACCACCATCACCACGTCTTTGTGCTGCCAGAACTCATCCACTACTTCTCCTTCTTGCTGGATCAAGAAGGCGAGGACGTCATCGAGCTGAACATGTGCTGAACACGGAGGTGACATACGGTCGGTACTTGATCAGTTGGATCGGGAAGAAGTTTGATTACATCAACAGCGTTAATAAACGCTTCCGCTTATGGTCTACAAGGGCACGTAGACACACTCTCCCCTCTCGTTGCTATGCATCTCCATGGATAGATCTTGCATGTGTGTAGAATTTTTTTGTTTTCCATGCAACGTTTCCCAGCAGTGGCATCCGAGCCAGGTCTATGCGTAGATGATATGCACGAGTAGAACACAAAGAGTTGTGGGCGATGATAGTCATACTGCTTACCACCAACTTCTTATTTTGATTCGGCGGTATTGTGGGATGAAGCGGCCCGGACAAACCTTACATGTCCACGCACATGAGACCAGCTCCACCGACTAAAATGCAACTTGTTTTGCATAAAGGTGGCTGGTGGGTGTCTGTTTCTGCTACTTCAGTTGAATCAAATTTGACTACGGCCGATCCTTGAAGAAGGTTAAAATAGAAAACTTGATAAATCACCATTGTGGTTTTCGCGTAGTTAAGATCAGTTCTTGCTAGAAGCCCGTAGCAGCCACATAAAACTTGCAACAACAAAGTAGAGGACGTCTAACTTGTTTTTGCAGGGCATGTTGTGATGTGATATGGTCAAGATACGATGTGATATATGTTGATGTATGATATGATCATGTTTTGTAATATCAACAACCGGCAGGAGCCATAGGGTTGTCTCTTAATTATTGTATGAAATGCAAGCGCCATGTAATTGCTTTACTTTATCGCTATGCGTTAGCAATAGTTGTAGAAGCAATAGTTGGCGAGACAACCCCGACGCAATGATGGAGATCAAGGTGTCGAGCCGGTGATGATGGAGATCATGACGATGCTTTGGAGATGGAGATCAAAAGCACAAGATGATGATGGCCATATCATGTCACATATTTTGATTGCATGTGATGTTTATCCTTTATGCATCTTATTTTGCTTAGAACGACGGTAGCATTATAAGATGATCCCTTCACTAAATTTCAAGATAGAAGTGTTCTCCCCCGAGTACGCACCGCTGCCAAAGTTCGTCATTTTGAAGCACCTCGTGATGATCTGGTGTGATAGACTCTACGTTCACATACAACGGGTGTAAGATAGTTTTGCACATGTAGAATACTTGGGTTTAACTTGACGAGCCTAGCATGTACAGACATGGTCTCGGAACACTGGAGACCGAAAAGGTCGAACATGAGTCATATAGTAGATATGATCAACATAGAGATGTTTGCTACTTCTTGAGCTTGCATTGGTTTTTCCCTTGAAGAGGAAAGGGTGATGCAACAAAGTAGAGCAAGTATTTCCCTTCACAATTATTTGCAAAGTGAGATCTGATAGAGATGGATAAATAGTAAAGTGATATTTTTGGTATTCTTGGTTTATGGAACGGAAAGTAAAAGATTGCAAACGAAGTAAATCGGAAACTAAAACTCTAGATCAGAAACTTATATGATGGAAAATAGACCCGGGGGCCATAGGTTTCACTAGAGGCTTCTCTCAAGATAGAAATTATTACGGTGGGTGAAAAATTACTGTCGAGCATTGATAGAAAAGCGCAAAGTTATGACGATATCTAAGGCAATGATCATGAATATAGGCATCACGTCTGTGTCAAGTAGACCGAAACGATTTTGCATCTACTACTATTATTCCACACATCGACCGCTACCCAGCATGCATCTAGAGTATTACTTTCATAAAGAACGGAGTAACGCCTTAAGCAAGATGACATGATGTAGAGGACTTAACTCAAGCATTATGATAGAAAAAACCCATCTTTTTATCCTCGATGGCAACAATACAATACGTCCCCTTCTGTCACTAGGATCAAGCACCACAAGATTGAACCCAAAGCTAAGCACTTCTCCCATTGCAAGAAAAACCAATCTAGTTGGCCAAACCAAATCGATAGTTCGAAGAAACTTGCAAAGATATCAAATCATGCATATAAGAGTTAAGAGAAGATTCAAATAATATTCATAGATAAGCTGATCATAAATCCACAATTCATCGGATCTCGGCAAACACACCGCAAAAGAGTATTACATTGAATAGATCTCTAAGAACATCGAGGAGAACTTTGTATTGAGAATCAAAGGGAGAGAGAAGAAGCCATCTAGATACTAGATATGGACCCGTAGGTCTGTGGTAAACTACTCATGCTTCATCGGAGAGGCAATGGTGTTGATGTAGAAGCCCTCCATGATCGAATCCCCCTCCGGCAGGACGCCGGAAAAGGCCCCTAGATGGGATCTCACAGGTACAGAAGGTTGCAACGGTGGAAAAGTGTTTTCGTGGCTCTCCTGGTAGGTTTTGGTATATTTGAGAATATATAGGCGGAAGAAATAGGTCGGTGGAGTCACGAGGGGCCCATAAGGGTGGGGGCGCGCCCTACCCCCCTGGGCGCGCCTCCCGACCTTGTGGCCACCTCGTGGCTTCCCTGACGTGTACTCCAAGTCCTCTGGATGTCTTCTGGTCCAAGAAAAATCATCGTGAAAGTTTCATTCTGTTTGGACTCCACAGTTTCGCCCCTCGGTCATATTTTTGTAGTGCTTAGGCAAAGCCCTGCGGAGATAGTATCACCACCACCATCACCACGCCGTCGTGCTGTCAGAACTCATCCACTACTTCGCCTTCTTGCTGGATCAAGAAGGCGAGGATGTCACCGAGCTGAACGTGTGTTGAACGCGGAGGTGATGTACGTTCGGTACTCGATCAGTTGGATCGCGAAGAATTTTGACTACGTCAACTACGTTAATAAACGCTTCCACTTACAGTCTATGAGGGTGCATAGACAAACTCTCCCCTCTCATTGATATGCATCTCCGTGGATAGATCTTGTATGTGCGTACAATTTTTTTTTTGTTTTCCATGCTATGTATCCCAACGTAAACCTATGAGCCTAATGAGTGAAATCGTCAAGAATGTTCTGTCTGGTAATGAGAGTGGATTGCTCTCATTGTGGGAGACTTTGCTGTTTATTGAGTACCAAATTTTCCATAAGACGACAAGGAGGACCATGGGCCAAACTGAAGGGTCGAGCCCCTCTGGGGTACCGACATCCCAAGCTCGATGAAGATTGTCGAAAGGCATGAAACATGGCGAGTGGCACATGAAGAAGAGGTATTGGCATGAGCTATATATTGAACCTAATACATTGGCATAGTATATTTGCTTTTGTATTGAGCCTATCTTTAAACAGTGACCATGCAAACACCTTCATCTTGTAGGGAGCTTTGGAAAGTCCAAACTAGCATTGCATTGGGGTCGATGTCACCCTCTATTATGATCTGAGTGTATGCCTTCTAGGATGAGAAGGGCAGACGATGGAATCACGAATCTTTGGTCTACCTGATCCTTGTGTCAGAAGTCCTGCAACAAAGAAAACACATCATCCAATTCTGCAACAGCTATCCTTGTAAGATGACATACATGAGAGCTTACATAATCAAAGTACAACCAAAGATTTTATATTATAATAGGTGATTGAGAATTTTAAGACACATGCATGAATTATAAAATGCATATTTAATTCTCTTAGCCCATTCCATAAAAAACAAATCATATATAAAAAATTGAAAAATGCATTATATATACAAAACAAATCTCAAGTAACATATACCAACACGTTTTTTCCAGGATGTGTCTCTTTATTTATGGAAAGGATGTGTGTCTTTTCCCTGCAAAAAAAGGTGCCTCTTTTAAAAGTACTGTATTGAAATTTAGTAGCAAAAAACATGAACACCTAATGCTACATCACAATGATATTTATCATCATGGTGATAATGTTACGACATGAAATCCTATCGGTTGAGGTGGATTAACGAGCTGCTTGGCTCGTAAAGCTTAATGAGCAAAAACCTTGTTCAACTTTGTTCGAAGCTTGTTAAGTGTGAACCTTGTTAACGAACTAGGATCTGTTACAGTTTACAAGATGATGTGGGTGGATTTTTTATGAAGAAAGATGATGACTATAGAAGAATGTGTACTAGTTTGTTGCCTCCTATGTGTTATGATGTGTCGGTTAAGTAAAATGGGTTGAGGTACCATAAAAGTATTATCAAGTAATAAGATAAAAAATGTGTTATGTTGAACAAGCGAGTTTAAGAAGCTGTGAAGCTCGTTTATCGAGCTGAATTTATGATTGAGTATTTAATATTTATTCATTAATAAGTGAGTTATGAACTTAACAAGCCTTGAGTGAAGTTAAAAAAACAAGGGTTCATCGATATGAACCGAGGAGCACATGACCGGGTCGGAGCAAACCGCAGTGCACTAGTAATTACTCGCCATTGCCACTTACTCATTGTTTCTCTCAGCTTAGGGCATGTACAATGGTGCTATCTTAGGAGTGACAAGTAGGATAAATACCGAGTCTCCGCCGATATCAGCGAGCTTACACCCAGTCGCCAAGCCCAGGCGACTAGGGGGTGACCCGCAAAACCTAGGGTCGCATTCCTCTATCCCAACCACCCCTCGCGTTGTCACGGGAGGATGTCAAGTGGCGGCTTGTCGGTTGGCTGACGGTGGTGGGCGGGGCTCCTCGTCGTAGTGCCCGATGCTCTTTGGGCAGGGATCTCGTGGCTTTCATCTCCCGTGACGTCCTGCACACTTGTTGTTTCGTTCCACATCGTCACTCGCCGGTCATCTTCCCGGCTTTAGCCAAGGTGTCCCTCTGCAGATATGATGGAAGGTGGCCACATAAAGTCCTTCCCATCGCTGATCTTGCTGGGGCATCAGTCGTTCTCGGTGAGGAACTGGGTGGCCATGTTGTCTCGGCCTTGGACTAGATCTTGATCCAGCTAGCCATGGAGACTATGGTCCAGCTTGGTTTGGCATCTGGTCGGCCTGTTGATACGTCTCCAATGTGTCTATAATTTTTTATTGTTCCATGCTATTATATTATCTATTTTGGATGTTTTATATGCATTAATATGCTATTTTACATTATTTTTGGGACTAACCTATTAACCTAGAGCCCAAAGGCCGCTTTTTTTTCCTTATTTTTGAGTTTTACAGAAAAGGAATATCAAACGGAGTCCAAACGGAAAAAAAAACTTTACGATGATTTTTCTTGGACCAAAAGACATCCACGGATCTTGGAGAGCGGGTTAGAAGAGTCCCGAGGGGCCCACAAGCCCTCAGGGTGCGCCCCTGGGTTGTGGGCACCCCGAGAGTCCTCTGATATGTCTTCAACGTATCTATAATTTTTTATTGTTCCATGCTATTAAATTACCCCTTTAGGATGTTTATGGGCTTTATTTTACACATTTCTATCATTTTTGGGACTAACCTACTAACCGGAGGCCCAGCCCATATTGTTGTTGTTTTTTGCCTATTTCAGCATTTGAAGAAAAGGAATATCAAACGGAGTCCAAACGGAATGAAACCTTCGGGAGCGTGATTTTTGGAATGAACGTGATCCAGAGAACTTGGAGTGCAATTCAAGAAGCAGCCGAAGCCTCCACGAGATAGGAGGGCCCCGCCCTATAGGGCGCGCCCCCCTATCTCGTGGGCCCCTCGGGCGGCCACCGACGTACTTCTTCTTCCTATATATACCTACGTACCCCGAAAACATCCAGGGGCACCACGAAACACAATTTCCACCGCCGTAACCTTCTGTATCCGCGAGATCCCATCTTGGAGCCTTCGTTGGCACTCTGCCAGAGGGGGAATCAAGCACGGAGGGCATATACATCAACATCCTTGCCCCTCCGATGAGTTGTGAGTAGTTTACCAAAGACCTACGGGTCCATAATTATTAGCTAGATGGCTTCTTCTCTCTTTTTGGATCTCAATACAATGTTCTCCCCCTCTCTTGTGGAGATCTATTCGATGTAATCTCTTTTTGCGGTGTGTTGGTTGAGATCCGATGAATTGTGGGTTTATGATCAAGTTTATCTATGAATAATATTTGAATCTTCTCTGAATTCTTTTATGTATGATTAAGTTATCTTTGCAAGTCTCTTCAAATTTGTCAGATTTCGGGTTCCGCAGACCCTTGAGGTTCGAACACTGGGGTGCGCGCGGAATCTCGCCCTCTACATACCTGCACCCCGCCGCCTCGCTAGGATCTAAACTACGAAAGGAACAGCACAAGAGACACAGGGTTTATACTAGTTCGGGCCACCATTGTGGTGTAATACCCTACTCTAGTTTGTGGTGTGGTGGATTGCCTCTTGGACTGATGGTGATGAACAATACAAAGAAGAACAGCCTCGCGAGGGTCTGTTCTTGGCTGGTGCAATGAACTGCTAGCGGGAGTTCAGCCGCTTCTCTCTATCTCTCTGTCGATTCCAGATCTCTCTCTATCTCTCTCTTACTATGGTGGCTAGCTCTACTTATATAGGCAGAGGCCCTGGGCCTCGTCCCAAATATTGAGCGGGAAGGGCGCCAACAATTGGCCATTTTGAAGGGGAACATATGGTACACTTATCCTGACTAAAGTTGGTCCTCGCCTGTCAAAGGCTCTGGTGGTGAAGCCGGCTTGGGCTCCACAATGACTTCCTTCCTGCCGTTGGACTGGTCTTGGTCTTGTTGCACCGAAATGGACGCCTTTGCTTGATGCTCTCGCCTGCGCTTGCTCCCTTTGTACCAAAGAGGAAAGGAGGACACTGCTGGGCTGGCGCCTCGCCGGGCGCCCTTGGTCGTCATGGCTTGCGTCATGGGCACCTCGTGAGGTACCCCGCCTTGATCTCTCCGCCACCTCATGAGCCAGCCTGATGAGGCCCCACCGAGGAAGCTCACTGTCGTCCGCCCATGAGGCTTGGCCCTCGCGAGGGTCTTGAGCTCGTGTTGATGAAGATGGGCCGTGATGGGCCCCTTTGAGCCACGACGCAGCCGCAGTGTGCAAGGCTGGGACCCCTGCTCCTGTAACGCCGACAGTAGCCCCCGGGCCCAAGGCGCGCCCGGACTTGGCCGAGCAGAGAGGCGAAGGGGCAAGTGCGAAGCGCTGCGGGCCCTAACAGCCTGCGGCCTTGGGCGCCGCGTGGCGGTTGATTGGACGTGGGTGCCTCAGCAACCGCGCGAGTCGATAAAGGAGCGGCGTCTGCCTAGGCTTTTCTTCCCTTGCTTTCTCTGGTTACTGCTCAGATCCCCTTTCTTGCGCCTCTCCTTCCTGCCTCCGAAGTCTTCAGATCCACCTTGAGTGCACGCCCTAGCAAGGCATGGCGCCTCGCCAGAACCCGGCCGGAGCTTGGTATGCGCCTGCCCTGGAATCGCCGAACGTGTCGGAGGCGATCCTTGCCCGGGTGCGCCAGATGGCGGCAGCGCAGGGCATCGACGGGGCGAAGGTGTTCAAGGCCGGCTCCGCCCTCCCTGGGGGCCAAGGGAGCACCTTCTATCCGCTCTTTGTAAGTGCCATCGTTGCCGGTCTGATGCCTCCCTTTTTCGAGTTCTTCTTCTCCGTCCTCCGCCAATATAAGCTACAAGCTCTGCACCTCCACCCCAACTCCGTTCTCCTCCTGGCGATCTTCGCCTACTACTGTGAGGCTCACGTTGGGGTGCATCCCTCGGTGGCCCTGCTGCGCCACTATTTCTCCCTCCGGACCTCTCGTGGTTCCTCCTCTGCGTGTCGAAGCTTCAAGCATACGGTAGCTCCATCGCCATTTCAACCCCGGAAGAGGATTGAGGGCTTCAGGAGCAAGTGGGTCTTGGTGGATGTTGGGCGCATCCACCCTCGGCTAATCTTGCTCACGGAGCACCCCGTACACTCCGACGACTGGTCTCGAGTGGAGCTCGTGGATCCCCGCGCGAGGCAAGTGTTGGAGAGGATGGACATGGATCTGAGGCCGGCCAGCATGGCGGGCGGCGAGCCGACCGGGCGCTGCCGCTGCTAAGGGAATTCCTGGAGCACCAGCTGGCTCCGCTTCGTCAGTACCCACTTCCGATGTGGAGGCCCCACCCGAGCTCTGCAGTCTTGGCCGATGAAGACCTGGCTGCGGTTCTTCAATCTTTGGTTAGGGGCGATGTGGCGAGGCTGGAGGACGCTCCTACGCCCCTGTTCCTCCGCGACGACTGGGAGCAGGTAGTGCAGTCCATGCCCGTCTTCAACGGGGACGGGCCCATTCCCACGGAGGCTCCCGAGGAACCGGTGGATGTGTCCTCCGGCGACTCCAACGAGGAGAAGGGAGAAGGGGAGCGGGAAGGAGGGCCCGACTCCAAGGTGACCGACGAAGAGTCGAGGGCTCCTCTCCCTCGGCGCAAGTACCGCGTTCTCCGCCTCTCACCGAGCGACGACGATGACGAGGATGATGTTGAGCAGGGCCGCGGGAGCTTGCCCCCGATCCCGAAGAAGGACAGGACCGGGCTGGTCCCCCGCGGGTCTGCCCCGGCATCGAGGCGATCCGCAGGCGCGCCTCCTGCTCCCGAGCTCCTTGAGGCTGATCCTAGTAGCCGGCTCTCGGGCTTCAAGTATGGCCGGAGGTTGCTCGAGCTCGCGAGCGACGACCAGTAAGTGCTCGATTCCTGTCTTATTTCCTGTTTTGTCGCTGAGGCTTGACGTCTGTATCTCTTGGTTAGGCTAGCGCCCGCGGCAAAGAAGCCGAAGGGATCTCCTGAGGTTCCGTCTGGGGCGGCGCCTCCGCCCCTGAGAGAAGGTGGCCGTGATGCACAGGCCTCTCCTGCCCGGTCATCCCCGCGAGGCCTGGTGGAGCTGGCCGGGGCGAGCTCAGCCCCCATGGCCCAAGCGACTCCTGAGGTGTCCCTACCTGATGCCACCGCCACAGCTGTTAGGGCGCAGCAGGTCCCACCTCAGGACATCGTGGTTACACTGCCGTCCTCTCCTCCTACTCCGCCAACTGTTGTCTCTCCGACTCCTCCTTCCGTTCTGGATCGTCTTCTTGAACTGGACCGATTCTGTGAGATCTTTCGAGCGCCGACCCTCGTCAGTGGCGGGCGCTGGAGCGGGCTTCCGGCTGGATTCGCTCCGACGCTTCAATCCGGGCGGCGTTGGTCCAGGCCTCGACGGCTTGCGACGAGGAGAAGCAAGTTGTCCTTGGGGCGAAAGCTGCTCGCGACGCTGCCTTGGGGGAGGTAGCCGAGATCCGAGGTCGCTGCAAGGCGCTGGAGAGCAAGCTGCAGGGCCTGTGGGACCAGCTCGCCAAGGAGGCCCGCCTTCGCCAAGAGCAGGAGGAAGGCATGAAGGCTCGCGAGGTGGCCTTCAAGGATCGGGACGCCAAGCTCAAGAGGCGCCGTGAACGCTTAGGCGTGCTGGAGCAAGAGTTGGAGGAGAGGAAGGTCAAGCTGGACGGCAAGGCACGGGTCCTTGCCGAGGATCGCGTGGTCTTCACAGATATGGAGGTGAAGGCTCGCACCTTGCTGAGGGAGCTTTACGATAACGGCCTGGAGAGCCCGCTGACCGGCGCAGAAGACGGCCCCGCCAAGCTGCTTCCCTTCCCGTTCAAGGCTCTTGAGGATGTCGCCTTGGCCTTGGCCCCACGGCCGAGGCCGAGGCGCGTGTCTTGTCTTCTGCGACTGACGCTGGTCCTCACCCACGTCTACCTTCGCGATCCCAACGCCGACCTCGACAGCTTGGAGCTGAGCCGAGCGGCGAGCTTGTTGCCGCTGGCCGAGGCCGTGAAGGGTCGTGGCCGAGGCTCATTGGGAAGTTCCAGGCCTTCACCAAGCCAAAGCTGTGCTGGGCGCCGCCAACCCTGCGGCTCCACAAGGCGAACCGCTCACAGCTCCACCGCCGACAAGTGACTCCATTGTGGCTCCTGTTCTGCTTTTAATTCCTGCACATGTATCATGCCTCGGGGAGGCGTTTAAACTTGCATTCGGTGTTGTGATAACAGTTATGGACTGTAATATTTGCTTTTGAATTCCTTGAAATTCGCGCTTCCAACTTGCTTATGTTCTACGCCGGCAGAGCCTGCCTCACAAGATACCTCACTCGGCCATAGCCCTCGACTGTAAACCAGGACGGGACCAAGGAGTGAGGGCTACATGACAAGTTAGTCTCTGAGTCGCGATGCTCAGGAGTCCCCTTGGCGCATTTAACAACAAGTAGGGAGGTGAGATGTGGGTGGATCTACTGTTCTACGTCTGCAGAGCCCGGCCCCGCGCATACCTCAATCGCCATTAGCCTTTCGGAACTAAGGAGTGAGGGGCTACATGACCAAGTAGGCTCCTGAGTCGCGATGCTCAGGAGTCCCCCTTGACGCTCAAACGGCCTTCGTACCTTGGCTCCGCTCAGGAGGACGCGACACGAACCAGGCCCGAGGGGCTCGGCTGGTGGCGGCGCCTGGCGTGACCAGCGCAGCCCGTGCCCAGCCCCTCGCGCGGCACTCCCGAGGGAGGCGTTGTCTTGAGGCCGGACACCGAGCTCTGGGCTCCTCGAGGTTGATGCGGCCCGGGCCCACCCTCGCTTGTTTATCACCGGTAGCGGAGCATAGCGCTTCCATATGTGTACGGGCATAGCCGCTCCTCGGCGGTGTCGCCACCAACAAGGAGCATGGTGCTTCCATCAGTGCGTGAGGGGCTCCCTTCCGGAGGAGCCTCGGGCGCGTGTACAGCCCCACCGACACGTGGCTGGCACGGTAGGGCCTCACGAGGTGTATCTGGGCACCCGTGAGCCAGCGCGGGACTCACGGGGCCCTACCTCAAGGCGGGTTGCGCCTGGCACTGGGCCTTAACTTGTGATGTGTTCCTGCAAATTTGGTTAGATGCCGGCACTCTACGTCCTCGGGTCCCGGCCCTCGAGCTGGTCTCAGTCGTCGCTGGTATGCCAAGTCGCGATGACGTGGACAAGGCCAAAGGGTGAGGGCTGGAGAGCCAGTAGGAGCCCTGAGTCGCGATGCTCAGGTACCCCCCCCCCCTTTAACGTGCAAGCAGTCGACATGAACGAAGAGAAGGTGCCATGGATTGGCATCAAATAACAAGCATGATGGGCCGAACGCATGACCCGAAATAAACGCAAGAGGGATACATGCCGCTGGCCCGGCCCGAACGACTTCGGGGATGATGCAGCCCGAAGGGCGCCCCCAACAAGGTAAGCTAAGAACAGGAAGTAAAAGGGATACATGCCGCAGGAACGGACCCACGCGGCCTGGGAATAATGCAGCCCTGGGGGGCGCTCCCAGCTGGAAATGAAACTTGAACGATGTCACCTGGTAGCGTTGAAGTCGAAAGGGTGTTGATGCAGCAGGCTCGGTGGGCTGCGGGAGCCGATCCTCACGAGCCCCCAGGCTCAGGGGCCTCGGGAGGCTCCGGAGGCGCTGGTGGCTCCTCGTGGACCATCTCCATCTCCGCCAGGGCTGCGGAACGCCTGGCCTCTTGAGCCTCCAGGATGTCCCTCATGAGGCACTGGTACATGGCGGCTGCATTCGGCAGGCCGTAAGGCATGCGAACGTAGTTGTGGGGTGGACCTTCACAGCGCCCCACGTGAGAGGGCCAGAGGCACTCCTGAGAGGCGGCTCGGTTGAGCCCTGGTATGTCGATGCAAACGCGCAGCCCACCATCCTCGCCTGGATGGGGAGCTACGGCAGGTAAGCGGCGGCTGCCACTCATGACTCTTGACTCTTGCAGCTCCTGAACGATCTTGCTGACGAACTCCGGAGGGTTTGGCCCTCCTTGCCTTGCTCCTTCTTGAGGGAAACGTGCTTCGAAACACGCCTCCAGGTGGTGCCAGGGCGCCTCCCTCGTGACCCTAGCAAGGTCGGTGGCCCTCCAGGGGGAGCCCCCGAGCCCTGCCTGAGGAGGGCGCCGGGTGCGCTTTCCTATGCGATAGAAGGAGGTTCCCCCTGAGCAGGCGTGGACCCTGAGGGGCCTGCCTCCTGAGGGGCCGGGCCGGACGATGTCTTCTTCTTGGGAGCGGTCTCGGGAGGCCTCCTGCTTCCGCGATCCGGGTCCTCCAGTGACGCGGCTTGAAAGGCTCGCTCCAGGGAGCACACTGCGTCTTTCTCTTCGCAGGGCACCGTGATGACTCCGCCACTTCCTGGCATCTTGAGGACGTTGTAGCCTTGGTGGGTTACGACCATGAACTTGGCCAGCGCTGGGTACCCGAGGATGGCGTTGTATGGCAGGCGAATGTGGGCGACGTCTAAGTCGATGAGCTCAATGCGGTAGTTGTCGCGTGCACCGAAGGTGACAGGGAGGCGAACCTGCCCGATCGGGACCGTGGAGCCGTCGGTGACCCCAGAGAAAGGCTCGGTCGGCTGGAGCTGATTGTAAGGCACTTGGAGATTGTTGAACATTTCCACGGACAGGACGTTGAGCCCTGCCCCACCATCGATGAGGGTCTTGGTGACTAGCACGTTGCTGATGATTGGGGAACAGAGCATCGGGAGGACTCCGGCTGTGGCCGCACACTTGAGCTGATCCGCCGAGCTGAATGTGATGGTGCACGCCGACCACCTGAGGGGGCGTGTGGCTTCGAGCTTGGGGAGGACTGCATTCACTTCGCGGGCGAACTGCTTGAAGATGCGTTGAGAGGCTGGGGCTTGAGCTCCGCCCAGGATGCAGGCGATCGCGTGCGGCTCCTGGAAGCCCCCAGCCCCCTCGTCATGATGATGGTCTTCATTTCTCCTTGGCTGCGGTGGCAGAGGAGAGAGGCCTGCGTTGCCTTGCGGGCGATCCTCGCAAGGCTGATCCCTCCAGGCTCCCTCGCGAGGCGGGTCTGGCCAGCGATCCTCGCGAGGTTGGTCGCGCCATCCTTGGCGAGGGCCGCTGTCTTCCCAGCGTCCTGCATTCCTTCCTCCTCCTCGGCCGTAGCCCCGGTCGCTGCGGTCGGGACGTCGGCCGATCCTCCCTTCTCGCACGGCTCGGAGTTCTTGACATTCGCTGGTGTTGTGGGTGTGGAGGTCGTGGTACACGCAGTACCGGCCGCCCTTGGAAGACTCGGGCTGATCTCTGCCCCGGTTGGTGTCCGGTTCTGCCGCGAGCATGGCAGCCCCCTTGCGCTTCACGTCCTTGACCTTGGGTTTCTTCTCTTCTGGGTCTGCGGCTGGCAGCTCGAGGAGGGAGAGACGCCCTTCCTCGGCCTTGGCGCACTTGGTCGCCAAGTTGTACAGCTCCAAGGAAGTGCACAAACCTTCAAGCATCGCCAGCTCCTCCTTCATCTTGACGTCGCACACACCGTCGAAGAAGGCGGAGATGATGGCCTCCTCGGTCACCTTGGGAATCTTGAGGCGTGCGTTGTTGAAGCGCTGGATGTACTTCTGCAGGGTCTCTCCTGGTTGCTGCTTGATGCGGCGCATGTCGCTCACGGCGGGTGGCCGGTCGTGAGCACCTTGGAAGTTGGCGATGAAGCAGGTACGCATCTCGTCCCAGGAGGAGATCGTGCCTGGGGACAGGTTCAGGAGCCAGGTGAGGGCCCCGTCTTTGAGCGCCATGGGAAACCAGTTCGCCATGACCTTCTCGTCTTCGTTGGCGGCTTCGATGCCCAGCTCGTAGAGCTGGAGGAACTCTGCGGGGTCGGCCGTACCATCGTAGCGAGAAGGCACGTCCGGCTTGAACTTGTCGGGCCACGCGATGCTACGCAGCTCGGGGGTGAAGGCACGGCAGCCTGCTGTGGCCACGGGAGGCCTTGGATGACGAAGAGCTTGGTCTTGCGGGTCCCCATGCGCTGCAGCTGGGAGCAGCGCGGGGTCTTGACGTGCCGGAGCAGGAGCGTGGTCGCGACGAGCTGGAGCGGGGAGCACTCGGGCAGCTTCTTGCGGGCGAGGACCTCGACAGCTACTGCTCTTGCCTTGGGCGCCGGACGGAGCGGGTTCTGCCCAGGGACCACGCGCCTTGGGGCCAGGGCGCCTTCTTGAGGGGAAGGCGGCCGCGGCGCCCCCGGAGCTTCATCGCTCGCGCAGGACGGGGTTCGGTGCGGCGGGACAGACGGCGTGGGGGAGCCCCCTGCGACGCGGACGAGCTCGGCGACGTGGTCGAGCCACTCTTCGTAGACGTCGTTGATGGGGCGGTAGCGCAGGAGCTCGTTTGCCGCGATGAGCGCAGCTCGAGCCTCCATGGGAGCGCGGAACGCGCGAGACGAAGAACCAGCCGGGGCGAGCGAGGGGGTAGCAGTGCGGCCGTCTTGCCTCACGGAGGGTTGCTGGGACGATGCTTGCTACTCGTTCCCCGCCGGGCCGGTGGCGGCGTTGACGGCAGGCGACGGGGAACGACGAGGGCGCCCACCGACGGGAGCCGTCTGGGCGACACGGGAAGCGAGAGCGGCTCGGCGCTCGGCACGGGCCCGACGAGCGTCAAACATGGATGCGGTGGTCGACGGAGAACAGGATGGCGGAAGACGAATTACGGCGCACCCCTACCTGGCGCGCCAAATGTCGGATTTCGGGTTCCGGCAGACCCTTGAGGTTCGAACACTGGGGTGCGCGCGGAATCTCGCCCTCTACCTACCTGCATCCCGTGGCCTCGCTAGGATCTAAACTACGAAAGGAACAGCACTAGAGACACAGGGTTTATACTAGTCCGGGCCACCATTGTGGTGTAATACCCTACTCTAGTTTGTGGTGTGGTGGATTGCCTCTTGGGCTGATGTTGATGAACAATACAAAGAAAAACAGCCTCGCGAGGGTCTGTTCTTGGCTGGTGCGATGAACTGCTAGTGAAAGTGCGTTATATCGACTAGAGGGGGTGAATAGGCGATTTTTATGAATTCTTCAATGAGGAAATTTCCGGTGAGGAAATTCCTAAGTGAAGAACTACTTGCAGCGGAATAAGTACTGAGAAGTAAGCATAAGAGAATGCGGGCATGGTCATCATGATGAAATTAAGACAATCAAAGAGTACAGAAAGCGTAAACACAGGATAACACAAGATGAAGACAAACAGATCAAGAAATTGAACTGAGGAAATTGAGAAAGTCTTCAACAAAGTCTTCAAACACAGATATGAACGAACACTCAACACAGTAATGAGGAAATGAGAGAGTTGAGGAAATAGAACCAGTTAGGTTGGTGAAGACAATGATTTGGTAGACCAGTTCCAACTGTTGTCTCAGTTGTACGTCTGGTTGGAGCGGCTGAGTATTTAAACTCGAGGACACACAGTCCGGACACCCGATCACCGAAAGCACGCAGCTCAGACACCAAGTCCTCATCGTATTCTCCTTGAACTAAGGTCACACAGACCTCGTCCAATCACTCGTGGTAAGTCTTGAGCGACTTCCAAACCTTCACAGACTTGGTCACTCGGCGATCCACAATTCCTCTTGGATGCTCTAGACCATGACGCCTAACCGTCTGGAAGAAGCACAATCTTCAAAGGTAACAAGCGTCGGATCCACGCAGGATCAATCTCTTCAGTGATGCTCAATCACTTTGGGTTTGTAGGTGTTTGGTTTTGGGTTTTCCTCACTCGATGATTTTCACTCAAAGTCCTCGGAGGATGGGTTGCTCTCAAATGACAAGTGTCAAGTTCTCTCGGAGCAGCCAACCAGCTAGTGGTTGTAGGGGCGGCTATTTATAGCCTAGGGAGCAGCCCGACATGATAAGACATAAATGCCCTTCAATGATATGACCGTTAGGTGGATAAGATATTTTGGGACAGGTGGCGCAAGACAAAGAATGGTCGGAAATTTGACTCTCAAATTCCTCGTGGCTATCATGTTCCTCCTTTGTGTAGGCAATCCATGACTGGCGAATTCCTAACTCCCCAGTAACAAATTCCTCAATGACTGTAAGAACTTCGTCTCTCATCCTTTGAATAAATTGACTGAATCGTATGAGATTTCCAAAGGCTTCACTCGAAGGGATTGGTAGGTGTAGGATTTTGAGTTGAGCATCACATGGAAATTTTTCCTTAGTATTTCCTCGACCCCTTTAATAAAGACGGTGTTTCCTATGACTCAAGAAAGAGAAAACGAAACTACGAAAACAAAAGTCTCCACGCTTCATGTTCCTCAAATGAATACCAAGTCTTCAAGGTCACACCAATTTCTTCACTTTCAAAGTCTTCGTAAAGTCTTCGAATATCAAAGTCTTTAGTCGAAGAACTTCATTTTTAGGGTCGACTTTCTCTGTAAATATCAAACTCCTCATAGACTTATAGACCTGTGTACACTCATAAACACATTAGTCCCTTACCTATAAGTCTTCAATACACCAAAATCACTAAGGGGCACTAGATGCACTTACAATCTCCCCCTTTTTGGTGATTGATGACAATATAGGTTAAGTTTTCAACGGGGATAAACATATGAAGTGTAAATACTGATATTGAGGAATTTGATTGCAATATATAGAAGAACTCCCCCTGAAGATGTGCATAGTGAGGAATTTTTCTTTTGAGGCATTGCACATTTGAAGAGTTGAATCATGGAGATCTCCCCATATATCTTGTAATTGATACACGCATTTGACATATAATATGAAGAATTTGAAATGCATGATGAAATATTGTGATCGATGTAGTTCAAAGATGCAGTATTAACATATAATGAGGAATAAGCATGCAGAGGAACACATCAAAAGTATCAGAGCACCATCGGGTTTAAGATTACAACTCGATCCAATAAAGTTTCAGAAGAATGAGAGTTGTAACTTAGCAAAAAAACGCCCATATAGTAGACCCGCTTGAAGACTAACTCACATTTCTCCCCCTTTGTCATCAAATGACCAAAAGGATTGAAACTGAGGACTAACGCCCCTGAAGAATTTCAAGTTGATGAAGGAGCGCCAGCGTTGTCGGGGTCGGTTGTCGTAGTAGGGCCTGCCGCAGTGTCGTCCAAGTCTTCATTTTCATCAGTGTCGCGCGATGAAGAATAGGAGCTGGCTACCAGGGAAGGAACCTTGACCTTCTTAAATTTCTTCGGTGGAGGTACAGACCAGTCAAATTCTTCCTTGAGACCCATTGTCTTCAGTTCTTCTGCGTCGTAGACATTTGAAAGAACAGCCCAGGTGCGGTTGAAGGTTTCATGGAGGTAGTATTGGTTTTTCTTCACTGCATTGTGTGTTGAGGTCATGTTGTGAAGAATTGAATCAAACTGACGCTTGACCCATTTATGATTGCGATCAACCTTCTGATGAAGACTGGGGAGTAACTCACGATCAGTCATCACCACAGGTGCCGTGTGGCTTGAGGATTTTGCTTGGCTGAGGTATTGGCGGCAGAGTCATGTGTGGCAGAGTCATCATTGGTGGAGTAGGATGCAGCTTTGCAAAATTGACCATCCAATGGACGAATGCCTTCATCTATCACAGATGTTGCCTTGCCCTTGTCATCAGCTGAGGAAAATGTCCGTTTGAGGACTTCAATTGGAGGCAAGTAGCTGAAGTGGTTCAGAGTATCAGCCTTGTAATTGAGTGAAGACCTTGTCCTGATGAACCTCATAATCCATGGTGCATAAGGCTTCACTCAAAAGGTGACATAGCAATGTTTGCCGGAGTCCTCATGAAGAAATCATGGAAGTTGACGGGAACGCCATGAATGATATTGAAAAGCATATTCTTCATGATGCCAACGACTTCTTCATCATTTGAGTCGTGGCCTTTGATAGGACTCATTGTCTTCGTCAGAGTGCGATAGACAGTCCGAGGCACATACAGTAATTCCTTGATGAAGAATTTGGTTCGAGGTGCCTGTCCTGGCTTCAAATGCTTCATCAGCACTTGCATGTAATGATTTGAAAGCTCAGGTTCGTTGTAGATGCAACGAGCACCATCAAGGGGAGGACTGAGTGGGAGGGCACGAAGCAATTCAATTGCTGGTGCCTTGTAGTGAGTATTTTCTGTCATCCAGTCCAATACCCATGAATTCACATATTCAGAATCTCCGGTGATGTGCAGCGTCGCATAGAATTGAAGAATGAGTTCTTCATTCCAATCACAGATATCAGTGCAGGAATTCAGCAATCCTGCATCATGAAGAACACTGAGGACTGGCTCGAAGCCCGCGGAGATTCCATGTCCACATGAGGAATATGTGCATGATCGAAGACTTTGTCTTTGTTGAATAGCACAGAGGAATAGAAGTTGGCTTGACTAGCAGTCCGTAAACGCCTCTTCCTTATGCGAGCAGAGTCATATGGGTTGTAGTCAGTGAAGAATACATGCTCGCCGAAGAAATCTCCAGCCTTGAACTTTTGCTTCGTTGAGAATGGATTCTTTGGCTTTGGCAGTGGAGTGTCAGTGAGTTGCATCACGACCTCGGGAATCGCAATCTCAGGTTCTTCAGGCTGAGGATTTTTTGATTCCTCTTCATATGCAGTCTGCGTGTTCATAGGATCGCAAGAAGCAGGTTCTTCAAAGACTAGTGGCTGGAATTTCTTCATGCACGGATGAGGTGGGATGAGTTTCTTCAGAGCCCATTTGAACCGTTGGTGCAGGGGACTGAGGAATTTGTTGGATTGGGGTGAAGAGTGGGGAATTTGGATGCTGACTGTCCCAAAAGTCATCGTTCATCACTAGTGTTGTGCTTCCAATATCCACATCTTCTTCAATTTCTTCAACGCCGGCCTCTTCAGCTGTGAACTGAGGCATAGGCGAGGAAATGATTGGTGTTGAAGGGATTGCATCCACTTCAATTTCTTCATCAATCTGCTTTCGACGAAGCGGCAGAATGATTTTCTTCATCGATCCGCTTGGGATCTCATACTCTTCACCAAAAGGAACAAGGTCCTTTGATGGAATGGAGGAAATTGGAACAAAGATCGATTGGATTTTCAAAAGAGCTTGTCATAGGCTTCATTTTCTTCGGGGCTGAAGAATTTGAAACAGCTGATGCTTTCCTTTTCTTCACTGCAGCTCGCTATGCAGCCTTGGTCTTCTTCACATCAGATGCAGATGGAAGGATCGGAGTTGGTGTAGGCGCAGGAGGAGCTGAGGAATCTGGTTGAATTTCCTCAAAGTATGGCCCGATGCAGCTTGCTCGACTTCTTCAGCTTCTTCAGCGCACCACTAGTGGATGCCCGGCAATTTCTTCGGGTTGGAATGGAGTCATCAGCCCGAACTAGCATTGTCTTCAGCAGGCTGAAAATCATCAACGGTGTGGCACAGTTTTCAAATAGGCTGAAAGGCAGAGGCTCCAAATGAGGAATTTCTTGTTGCGTTGGGGCTGCAACATTTGTGAACTTCTTTGTCAGATTGACAAATCTGACTTTGGCTCCTTGCCAATCAGCATAATAGGCATCAAAGTTATCACTGAGGGCTTTGATTTCAGACTGGATCTTGAGGAGTTCCTCAGTTGTCATTCTGACAACGTTGTTCCTCAGGAACTTCTCTTTCCTGAATTGAGCCTTCTTGATCTGCCTTGCCTTCTCAAATTTCCATTTCTCTTCAGAGATGAAATGGGTCAGCATGTGACTTTGTCCAGGTGTCAGATGAAAATCAGGCATAGGTGTCTCTAGATCCTTGTGCCAGAGATCAATGTACTCGAGGATCGCCCTTGGATCCAAAAGCAGTGGCACAGGTGTGCCTTTGGCTCTAGCGGACCTTTCTTGTCGGTCTATGATGATTTCTGCAAATTCGTCATCATCAGCTTCATCATCAGATGGCACGTGGAAGGCGCCTGTTTCTTCTTCGGACTTGGCCGAGGACCTCAAATCCGGCGATTGCCTTTTTCTTCAGCAGAGTGGGGCCTGATGAAGAATTTGGTGCAGCTGAGGAACTTGCTGAGACACCAGAGGCAATAGAGATGCATGCAGTCCTTAGGCACGTGGCCAGATGCACAGGTGCTGAGGACTTTGTAGGAGCTGAGGATTTGGGAGGAGCAGGAGCAGCATGAGGAACTGGCCGTGAGGGCATTGAAGATTCTGGCCGTGAGGGCATTGCTGAGAATTTTGGCCGTGAGGGCCCTGTTGGTGAAGCACTTGGCTTGTGCGTTGGCTTCTTCGCCATTGATCTTCTGGGCTGAACAAGGGCCTAAGTGGTAGCAGCAGTAGCAGAGTCTTCATTGAATTTCCTCACTGCTTCTTTGGCTTGTCTCGCCAACTTGGCTTGGCGCTTGGCCCATTCTTCAGGAAAGTCCTCACCACGCTTGATCTTTGGTGGGGTCACTTCTTGACCAGTGCCAATGGAGCTCTTGGGCATGGAGGATTCAGTGCGAATTTCTTCATGTACTTTGGAGTAACATATCTGTACTCCCTCCATTCCCTTGCCCATCTCCTTTCAATCCTCTGAATGCGCACCTTGCACTGATTTTTGTTTTCCTTGCCAAACTTGGCTTCATCAGATGTGCAATAGTCAGCATATATGTCCTCAGGTATCTCGAAAGCAGTCATGACCTCAGGCCTCTTTCCTCCTTTCTGTGGCTTCTTTCCTTCTGCCATATTCTTCACCGAGGAATTTGAACAATCGAATTCTCTCAAGAAGTATGCAAATTTTCTTCGAGGAACGCTGCAAATGAGTTAAGTTGATGAGAACCTAGTGATTCAAAGAATGACATGAGTACCTGTGAACAGAGTATAGTTGCGAGGAATTTGGAGGTCATATGCGTTCTCAGAAGGTTTTTCAAAAAGATCTAGTTTGAGGAATTTGACCAGATGAGCCTTGAAGAATTTCACTAAGCGATCTTTGTCTTAGGTTCCAGAGTTGTATAGATCGAGGATCCACACAATTGAGGAATCTTGAAGAAAAATCATTGCTTAGAGAAACATATCAAGAGCATATTTTGTTTGAGGTGTTCATATGTGTCAAGATTTGAAGAATAAACACCTTTGAAGATTTTCAGGAAGGTTTGAGAATCAAAGCGAGTAACAAAAGTAACTTTTAATTACCCGAACTGAAGAACACGATTAACCGAGAAGTGTAGATTAGAAGTTCGCTGGCTCAGATCCCCACGCCCTAACTTGGCGGAGGAAGACAGCTACAGCGGCGGCGGAGTGAAGATTTCCGCGGTCGGCGCGAGTACGACGGCGACGAGGTCGAGGCAGTGAAGCTCTTCCTCACCGGCGATGATGGAGTAGCGGCGGCGCTAGGGTTTGAGAAGCTCGAGCGAGAGAGAGAGCAGTCGAGCGGAGTAAAGGAAGTGAGGAAGGGAAGAGGGGTATATATAGCCACGGTGAAAAACCGTTCGCCCAAAGATTTTGGACGAACGTGCCCCTGGCCCTTCTCATTCGCTTGACATGTGTCACCCACGTACTGAAAAGTGCAGATTGTGTTAGATCGTGGGTGAATCGATAAGTTTATCGTGGGATGCGGAACGGTTTGAGCGGCAAAGCCAAAAATTTGGATAAGATAAGTTAAAAGTTCCGTTCGCAATTTCTTCAGCTGACACGGAAACTGTGAATATTTTGAACTAGTTTAAAATAGAATGCACATGAATATTTTGTGAATAGTTTGGGTTGAGTATAGCATAGCGGGGGACGGCCCCTATCACATTCACTTAGCATAAAAAGCGACTTGAAGAAATAGCCATAAGTGAATGTCAGAGAGGACATAAACACATATATATATATATATATATATATATATATATATATATATATATATATATATAGTCAATGAAGAAAGACAACGGAAAGATTTTGGACGAACGTGCCCCTGGCCCTTCTCATTCGCTTGACATGTGTCACCCACGTACTGAAAAGTGCAGATTGTGTTAGATCGTGGGTGAATCGATAAGTTTATCGTGGGATGCGGAACGGTTTGAGCGGCAAAGCCAAAAATTTGGATAAGATAAGTTAAAAGTTCCGTTCGCAATTTCTTCAGCTGACAAGGACACAGTGAAGATTTTGAACGAGTTTCAAATAGAACGCACATGAAGAATTTGTGAATAACTTGGGTTGAGTATAGCATAGAGGGGGGAAGGGCCCGATCACATTCACTTAGCAGAAAAAGCAACTTGAAGAAATAGCCATAAGTGAATGCTGTAGAGGACATAAACCCATATATATATATATATATATACACACATATATATATATGTATATATATATATATATATATAGTCAATGAAGAAAGACAACGGAAACAGTGAAGATTTTGCAAAGTTCAAGAATTTGAAAGTCAAGAATTTCAAATCGAGGAAAAACTCAAATTGAAGATTTTCAATTTTGGTGGTGGCGTGACCCACCAGATAAGAATGATGATTTCGGACACATCGCATAATTGTCGAGGGTTCTGAGAATCAAATTCTTCATTAATTTCTTCACACTTAGAGTGTTATTCTTCATTGATTGAAGAAAAACATTTCTTCATGTGTTGCACATCTAAGTCATCAATTTTGCATAAGTGTTAGGATGTGTGTCCATTTCAAAGAACATTCGAAGATTCTAATATATTTAGCTCACACCGCAACTTGCTAAATCTCTTCTCATCCAAGGGATTTGTGAAGATATCGGCTAGCTGTTCTTCAGTCTTCACATGCTCGATGGAGATGTCGCCCTTCAACACATGATCACGAAGAAAATGATGACGAATCTGAATGTGCTTTGTCTTTGAGTGTTGAACTGGGTTGTGAGCAATCTTGATGGCACTCTCATTCTCACAGTAGAGAGGCACATTCTTCACGTTGATGTCGTAGTCCTTGAGAGTTTGCTTCATCCACAGCAATTGAGCACAACAAGAGCCAAAGAAGCAATGTACTCAGCTTCCGCAGAGATGTTGATACGCAGTTCTGCTTTCTTCGAGGACCAATGCACCAAAGATCGTCCGAGGAAATGACAAGTACCATATGTTGACTTATGGTCCACACGATCACCAAAGCATAGTCGTAGTCGAATATCCAATGAGATCAAACGTAGAGCCCTTTGGGGTACCATAATCCTAGTGTTGGTGTGTGAGCTAGATATCGAAGAATATGCTTCACAGCCTTATGGTGTGATTCCTTCTGTAGCTTGAAATCGGGCACACATGCAAACACTAAGCATTATATCCGCCTAGATGCACATAAGTACAATAGAGAACCAATCATGGAGCGGTATACCTTGTGATCGAAGTCAATACCATTTTCATGAGTGCATAGATGGCCATTTGTGGGCATAGGAATTTTGACGCCTTTGCAATCTTGCATGCCGAATTTCTGCAGAACATCTTTGAGGTATTTCTCCTGAGATATGAATATGCCATTGTGTTGTTGATGAATTTGAAGACCTAAGAAGAATTTCAATTCTCCCATCATAGACATTTGATATTCTTCACTCATCATATAGGCAAATTCATCACTATAACGTTGGTCAGTACAGCCAAAGATAATATCATCAACGTATATTTGGCACACAAATAGTTCACCATCATAAGATTTAGTAAAGAGAGTAGGGTCGAGTGAACCGGTGTGAAGCCATTCTTCGTGAAGAATTCCTTCAAAGTATCATACCACGCCTGGGGCCTGTTTGAGGCCATAGAGGGCCTTGTTGAGTCTGAAGACTTTGTTGGGATTCTTTGGATCTTCAAAACCTGGGGGTTGAGCAACATATACTTCTTCCTCAAGCTTACCATTGAGAAATGCACTTTTCACATCCATTTGATACAAAGTGATATTATGATTGTTAGCATAAGCAAGTAATATGCGAATAGCCTCAAGTCTAGCAACAGTGCAAAAGTTTCATCAAAATCAATTCCTTCAACCTGTGTTTAGCCTTGAGCTACAAGTCGTGCCTTATTCCTCGCCACAAGGCCATTTTCATCTTGTTTGTTGCGGTAGATCCACTTTGTGCCAATGATATTATGCTTGCGAGGATCTGGACGTTTGACCGGTTCCCAGACATTGTTGAGCTCGAACTGATGTAATTCTTCTTGCATTGCCTGAATCCACTCAGGCTCCAGAAATGCTTCATCTACCTTAGTGGGCTCTGTGATAGAGACAAAAGCATAGTGCCCACAAAAGTTAGATAAATGTGAAGCTTTTGAGCGTGTGAGAGGACCTGGCGCTTCAATGTCATTGATGATCTTATCAACTTGCACTTATTTTGCAACGCGAGGATGAGCTGGTTGTCGTCGAGGAATTTGATCAGCATTTTCTTCAGCACCATTTTCTTCAGCATTATCTTCAGGTGCATCAGCTCGACGTTCTTCGCGTTCTGGAATGAATTCTTCAGCAGATTCTTCAGTAGGAATTACATCCTCAGTAGCCTTGAACTTGATAGATTCCTCAGATGCTGGTTCATCTATCACAGAAGCTAGGTGCTCTCTTTGCGACCAATTAGTTTCATCGAACCTCAAATCTACAGTTTCAACAATCTTGTAAAGAACATTGTTGAAGACTTTGTAGGTGTGCGAGTCCTTTCCATAACCAAGCATAAAACCTTCATGTGCTTTCGGTGCAAATTTAGCATTGTGATGAGGATCTCTAATCCAAGATTTAGCAATCAAGACTTTGAAATAACTCACATTGGGTTTCTTGTCGTTGAGGAGTTCATAGGCAGTCTTCTTGAAGAATTTGTGAAGATATACTCTGTTGATGATGTGGCACGCGGTATCGCTTGCATCAATCCAAAACGACGAGGCGCTTTCAGATTCATCAAGCATAGTGCAAGCCATCTCAACAAGAGTTCTGTTCTTGCGCTCCACGACGCCATTTTGCCGAGGAGTATAGGGAGCAGATAACTCATGAGTAATACCAAGTTCATCAAGATAGTCATCAAGACCGAACTCTTGAACTCAGTTCCATTGTCACTCCCGATGTGCCCGATCTTCACACCGGGTTGGTTGAAGCCCTCGAGAAAAATCGTTTGAAGACTTCCTGCACTTCATGTTTGTAAGTAACAATGTGTACCCATGTGTAACGAGAGTAATCATCAACAATAACAAAGCCATATAGAGATGCATCATTAGTGTAATGACTGCTGAGTAATGATTAGGACCAAAGAGGTCCATGTGAAGCAATTCGAATGGACGAGTAGTGGTCATGATAGTCTTCGCTGGATGCTTGGCCTTGGTCATTTTTCCAGCTTCACAGGCTCCACACAAGTGATCCTTGAGGAATTTGACATTCTCAATGCCAATGACATGCTTCTTCTTCGCGCGCAGTGCAAATTCCTCATACCTGCATGACCAAGTCGTCGATGCCATAGCCAGCCTTCTCAAGCTTTTGCAAGTAGACACACGACTGGTTGTGGTCCCTGTAGAGAAATCAACAATATACAAGTCTCCTCTCCTAAAGCCTTCAAGACTTTGGAATTGTCACTTCCATGATCACAACACAACGATACTTGCCAAAGACAACAACCATATCAAGATCACAAAGCATTGAGATCGACATGAGGTTGTATCCTAAGGACTCAACAAGCATGACTTTGTCCATGTGTATGTCCTTAGAGATCGCAACCTTACCAAGACCCAATACCGACTTTTGCCTTTGTCAAGAAAGATGATATGATTCAGATGTGACGATGATAAGGGAGCATCCATCAATAGATTCTTGTCACCACCATGTGATTTGTACATCCACTATCGAGGACCCACTCCTTGGCTTTGGGTTGATCATCCCGCAGATGAATTAGTGCAACTTACGATCTCATATACTTCATCAAGGAAGAATATCATATCAATTTCATCAGATGAATTTCATCAGCAAGATAACAGATAAGCAAGATGAGGACGTGTGAAATGAAAGTTCATTTCTTCATGATTAGCCTCGCCCTTTCAGCATTTTTGTCGTGCCCTCAAAGAAATTCTTCAGACGTTAAAGCACGTCTGGAGGCCTGACCCTGCAGAAGATATTAGTTCCTTTTCTTCACCACCCACATCTGAAGGGGTGGCAAAGAGTTCATCACTCTACAAGCTCCATATGAGAATGGTGGCATAGAAGCCAATCCATTTCGTTTCACATAAGAGAGCTCAGGGTAAGCATATGAATAAGTTGAGAAATTCTTCGAGGACTTATGAACATATTGGTTTGAAGAATAATGCACATATTCATAGCCCTTAGCTCTACCTCATGTAAAATGTAGTTGTTAGCACGATGATAATCATATGAGGACTTTGATCCATGTGAGGAATTTGGTCCGTATGAGGACTTGGATCCATATGAAGAATTTGGTCCATATGAAGAGTTTGATCTGGGTTCCTATTCTTCACAGTGGTGTCATGAGGACATTCACCGAAGACTTTCGAGGCACTTCTTGGGAACCCAGATTTTCTTCATAAGTGAACCGTTCTCGCAGCTTAGTGCCAACATATCTAGCAAATACTTCACCATTCTGATTTTTGAACAGTTTATAGTTGAGTCAAATGACTCATCGTAAGAATGAGGAGATTCACATGTAAAGTCAGATAAGTTAGATGGATCAATCGGAGGTCCCTTTGCAGCAACCCATGAGGTTTTGGGGTACCGCTCAAAGCTTCCAATATGTTCCATCAAGATTGAGTTTCCTCTCAAAGGCAATACCCTCTTTCCTAGGATTCCTGTTGAGGATCTGCTTTTAAGCACATCACAAAGAGTCTCGATGCCCTTTGAGGCTTTTGTACATGCCTGTCATGTACAATTCCTTCAAACCTGCATCGTCAAGGATACTAGCAATGTCCTCAGATGAGGAATTAGTGATAGCAGAGGCAGGTGAAGAATTTGTAACAGTTGAAGCATTTGAACATTCAGGTGGAGAATTAGCAGATTCACGTTCAATGCACTTTAAGCATGGAGGAACAAATTCTTCCTGAGAAGCACTGATTTGTTGAGCAAGTAATGAATCGCGCTCCTTCTGAAGATCTTCATAACTCATTCTTAGCTTCTCAAGATCTTGCTTTCTTTGAAGAAATTCATAAGAAAGTTTCTCATGATCAGATAAGAGAGTGTTATGATGACCTTGAAGGCTGTCAAACCTAGACTCAAGTCTCTGAAGATTTTCAGTCAGGGCTTTAGTGCGATCCATTTCTTCACCCAACATATCATCACTTTTGTCTAGCATGTTTTGAACCTTTTCAAAAGCCCTTTGTTGTTTTACGTTAATCTTAGCAAGTTTTGACTAGCTGGGCTTGAGATCTTCATCGATTCATTTTCACTAGATTCGTGAGGAGGTATATTTGAGTACCTTGGTACCCTTTGCCATGAAGCAATAGGTGGGAGCGTAGTCATCACTATCTTCATCGACTTTGTTGGTGAGGTCATTTTCTTCGAGTAGAAGATGGACTTGCTGACGAAAGTAGTAGCGAGAGCCAGACTCGCCACACCAGACTCAGATTCTTCTGATGCCTCCTCTTCCTCATGTTCCTCAGATTCAGCTTCAGAGTCCATTTCCTTGCCAATGAATGCCCGAGCCTTCTTGGAGCTGCTCTTGTGAGAAGAAGACTTTGAGGATTTTGATGATGAAGATTTCGACAATTTCTTCTTCTTCTTAGCGTCATCAGAACTGTAATCCTTGTATTTCTTCTTCTTTAATTCCTTTTCCCACTGAGGACAATCTTGAATGTAGTGACCAGGTTTCTTGCATTTGTGGCATAGTCTTCTCTTATAGTCACTGGATGAGGAATCACTGCTCCTTGAAGATTTTCCAAAGCGACCACGTCTTGAGAACTTCGAATTTCTTCACGAGCAAGTGCTAGCTCGCTCAATTCTTCAGACCTCCAAGGCTACTACTAGAGTCTTCACAATCAGATTCAAACACAATCTTGGCCTTCTGGCACGTGATTTTCCATAGCTAGAACCATAGAGATCTCTCTTTTCAAAGAAGCTCGAACTCATGAGTATTTAGCCTCTCGAGGATATCACCGGATCAAGTGACTTGTAGTCAAGACGCTCTTGTATCATCAAGCGGAGTATCAAATGAGGAATCAAGCGATCTCAACAATTTCTTCACCACCTCATGGTCGGTGATGTCAGTGGCACCAAGCGCTTGAAGCTCATTTGAGATGTCAGTGAGGCGATCGAAGGTTTGTTGAACATTTTCATTGTCGCGTCTTTTAAAGCGGTTGAAGAGATTTCGAAGAACATCAACTCGAGAGTCACGCTGAGTTGAGACTCCTTCATTTACTTTGGACAGCCTGTCCCAGATGAGCTTAGCAGTTTCCAAAGCACTCACTCTTTCATATTGTCCTTTGCTCAGATGGCCACATATGATATTCTTCGCTTGAGAATCGAGTTGTTTGAATCTCTTCACATCGGTAGCGTTCAGTGAGGGTGAGACAGAGGGAACACCATTTTCCACAACATACCAGAGATAGTTTTTAATTGCCTCAAGATGCATTCGCATCTTGTTTTTCCAGTAGGGGTAGTCCGTCCCATCAAAGGTAGGACACCCAACTGAGACCTTGATCATACCTGCGGTCGACATAACTAAAACTCCAGGTGTTTAAACCAAAATCACACAGAACAAGGGAGTACCTTGCTCTGATACCAATTGAAAGTGCGTTATATCGACTAGAGGGGGGTGAATATGAGATTATTATGAATTCTTCAATGAGGAAATTTCCGTGAGGAAATTCCTAAGTGAAGAACTACTTGTAGCGGAATAAGTACTCGTAAGTAAGCATAAGAGAATGTGGGCATGGTCATCATGATGAAATGAAGACAATCAAAGAGTACAGAAAAGCGTAAACACGGATAACACAAGATGAAGACAAACAGATCAAGAAATTGAACTGAGGAAATTGAGAAAGTCTTCAGTCAAAGTCTTCAAACACAGATATGAATGAACACTCAACACAGTAATGAGGAAATGAGAGAGTTGAGGAAATAGAACTAGTTAGGTTGGTGAATACAATGATTTGGTAGACCAGTTCCAACTACTGTCTCAGTTGTACGTCTGGTTGGAGCGGCTGAGTATTTAAACTCGAGGACACACAGTCCCGGAAACCCAGTCGCTGAGCACGCAGCTCAGGACACCAAGTCCTCACCAGATTCTCCTTGAACTAAGGTCACACACAGACCTCGTCCAATCACTCGTGGTAAGTCTTCAGCGACTTCCAAACCTTCACAGACTTGGTCACTCGGCGATCCACAATTCCTCTTGGATGCTCTAGACCATGGCGCCTAACCGTCTGGAAGAAGCACAGTCTCCAAAGGTAACAAGCGTTAGATCCATGCAGGATCAATCTCTTCAGTGATGCTCAATCACTTTGGGTTTGTAGGGGTTTGGTTTTTGGGTTTTTCCTCACTCGATGATTTTCACTCAAAGTCCTCAGAGGATGGGTTGCTATCAAATGACAAGTGTCAAGTTCTCTCGGAGCAGCCAACCAGCTAGTGGTTGTAGGGGGCGGCGATTTATAGCCTAGGGAGCAGCCCGACATGATAAGACATAAATGCCCTTCAATGATATGACCGTTAGGTGGATAAGATATTTTGGAACAGCTGGCCAAGAAGATAAAGAACGGTCGGAAATTTGACTCTCAAATTCCTCGGGGCTATCATGTTCCTCATCGTAGGCAATCCGCACTGGCGAATTCCTAACTCCTCGGTCGGAACAAATTCTCAATGACTGTAAGAACTTCTTCTCATCCTTTGAAGAAATTGACTGAACTGTATGGGATTTCCAAAGGCTTCACTCGAAGGGATTGGTAGGTGTAGGATTTTGCGTTGAGCATCACATGGAAATTTTTCCTTAGTATTTCCTCGACCCCCTTTAATAGTACGGTGTTTCCTATGACTCAAGAAAGAGAAAACGAAACTACGAAAACAAAAGTCTTCACGCTTCATGTTCCTCAAATGAATCCCAAGTCTTCAAGGTCACACCAATTTCTTCACTTTCAAAGTCTTCAGAATATCAAAGTCTTCAATGAAGAACTTCATTTTAGGGGTCGACTTTCTCTCAGAATATCAAACTCCTCATAGACTTATAGACCTGTGTACACTCATAAACACATTAGTCCCTTAACATATAAGTCTTCAATACACCAAAATCACTAAGGGGCACTAGATGCACTTACAGCTAGGGGGAGTTCAGCCGCTTCTCTCTATCTCTCTGCCGATTCCAGATCTCTCTCTATCTCTCTCTTACTATGGTGGCTAGCTCTACTTATATAGGCAGAGGCCCTGGGCCTTTTCCCAAATATTGAGCGGGAAGGGCGCCAACAATTGGCCATTTTGAAGGGGAACATATGGTACACTTATCCTGACTAAAGTTGGTCCTCGCCTGTCAAAGGCTCTGGTGGTGAAGCCGGCTTGGGCTCCACAATGACTTCCTTCCTGCCGTTGGACTGGTCTTGGTCTTGTTGCACTGAAATGGACGCCTTTGCTTGATGCTCTCGCCTGCGCTTGCTCCCTTTATACCAAAGAGGAAAGGAGGACACTGCGCGGGCTGGCACCCGCCTGGCGCCCTTGGTCGTCATGGCTTGCGTCATGGATTGATACCTTGGTTCTCAAACTGAGGGAAATACTTACGCTACACTTTGCTGCATCACCCTATCCTCTTCGAGGAAAAACAACGCAAGCTCAAGACGTAGCAAGAAGGATTTCTGGCGCCATTGCCGGGGAGGTCTTCGCTCAAGTAAAGACATACCAAGTACCCATCACAAACCTATCTCCCTTGCATTTACATTATTTGCCATTTGCTTCTCGTTTTCCTCTCCCCCACTTCACCCTTGCCGTTTTATTCGCCCTCTCTTTCCCAATCTCCTCCTCTCTCTTTTTCACTTGCTCTTTGCCGCTATGTCTGAAATTGGGGAGATTATCGTCGATATGGACAATAATTATAACACAGAAAATCCTGAGGCTCTGGCCGATGAACCCCCTATCTTGCATACTAAAAAGTTTCGAATCGGTAGTGGTAACATCATTGGAAAAGGTGTTATTCAAGATTTCTTTACTTGTGTCGGTGCTTTACCTTCCATGGGTTGTTCTATTCTTCATAGAACTAGTAGTCTTGCGAATACTATCGCTATGCTTGTAGTTGAACTTGAAAGACAATTTATGCATATGCATCCTTGCATACAAAGAATCTTCCTAGAATTCTCTAATATTGAGCATCTTCTGTTAAGCGCGCTGTTACTATCTTTTTGGCTCATGAGTTTAGATTTATCATAAGAGAGGCCAAAGAAATCTTCGCACACTATAGGGTGGACGCTGGTCGTCCTCCCATAGAAGCGAACCTCTATGATCAAGAGGAAATTAGACGTTTCAATCTTCGGACTATGTCGCTTTTAATGAAAACCTTAGAAAAAAGGTTCCTACTAATGTCTTGGTTGATTGCATTAACGAGCTTAATAATTATTTTGCCCTTCGAAACAATGAGCTAGGATACTCTCTTGAGTATAGGCTTACAAGATTCTGCCAAAAGAATGCTTTTAGTGATGAAATAGTTGTGCACTATGAAGGGCCAAAGGAGGAACCCGTTCCTCCTGTGATTGATCTTGGGGATATTTGTCCAACTAAATTTAGCCCTTTTGATTACTTTTGCTTGCCTCAAAGGAAACTTGCTGCCAAACGTAGAGAATATGAAATGAGCTTCCAAGATCTATCTTATTATTACAACACTACTTAGATCTATCCTCGCTTTTATGCCTAGCTAGGGGCGTTAAACGATAGCGCTAGTTGGGAGGCAACCCAATTTTCTTTATGTTTTTTGTTTTTGTTTCTGTTTAGGAATAAATAATCCATCTACCTTCTGTTTAGATGTGGTTTTATCTTTTAATTAGTGTTTGTGCCAAGTTAAACCTATAGGATCTTCTTGGATGATAGTTATTTGATCTTGCTGTAATTTCCAGGAACTTTCGGCTCACGAAAACAATTGTTAAAAATCACCAGAACGTGATAAAATAGTGATTACAATTTATTATGATCAATAAACAAATTACCTAGGTCGTCCTATTTTGGCTGAATGTTTTGAGTTCCATAAGTTTGCGTTAGTTACAGATTACTACAGGCTGTTCTGTTTTTGACAGATTCTGTTTTTCGTGTGTTGTTTGCTTATTTTGATGAATCTATGGCTAGTAAAATAGTTTATAATCCATAGAGAAGTTGGAATACAGTAGGTTTAACACCAATTTAAATAAATAATGAGTTCATTACAGTAACTTATGTGGTGGTTTTGTTTTCTTTCACTAACGGAGCTTATAAGATTTCTTGTTGAGTTTTGTGTTGTGAAGTTTTCAAGTTTTGAGTAAAGCTTTTATGGAATATGGAATAAAGGGTGGCAAGAGCCTAAGCTTGGGGATGCCCAAGGCACCCCAAGATATTAAAGAATAGCCAAAAGTCTAAGCTTGGGGATGCCCTGGGAAGGCATCCCCTCTTTGGTCTTCGTTCATTGGTAACTTTACTTGGGGCTATATTTTTATTCACCACATGATAAATGTTTTGCTTGGAGCGTCGTGTATTATATTAGTCTTTGCTTTTTAGTTTACCACAATCATCCTTGCTGTACACACGTTTTGGGAGAAGCCTATTTGATTAGAATTTGCTAGAATACTCTATGTGCTTCACTTATATCTTTTGAGCTTGATAGTTTTTGCTCTAGTGCTTCACTTATATCTTTTAGAGCACGGTGGTGTCTTAATTTTGAAGAAATTGCTAGTCTCTCATGCTTCACTTATATTATTTTGAGAGTCTTTTAGAACAGCATGGTATTAATTGGTCCTAGAATGGTAAGCATCCAAGTTGGGTATAATAAAAACTATCATAGGAAGTGAATTGGATGCTATGATCAACTTGATACTTGATAATTGTTTTGAGATATGGAGGTAGTGATATTAAAGTCATGCTAGTTGGGTGATTATGAATTTAAAGAATGCTTGTGTTGAAGTTAGCAAGTCCTGTAGCATGCACGTATGGTTAAAGTTGTGTAACAAATTTGAAGCATGAAGTGTACCTGGCTTGTGCATCCTTATGAGTGGCGGTCGGGGACGAGCGATGGTCTTTTCCTACCAATCTATACCCCTAGGAGCATGCGCGTAGTACTTGATTTTTGATGACTTCTAAATTTTTGCAATAAGTATATGAGTTCTTTTGACTAATGTTGAGTCCATGGATTATACGCACTTTTACCTTTCCGCCTTTGCTAGCCTCTTGATTGCAGTGCATTGCCCTTTCTCACCTTGAGAGTTGGTGCAAACTTCGCCGGTGCATCCAAACCCCGTGATACGATACGCTCTATCAGAAATAAACCTCCCTATATATTCCTCAAAACAGCCACCATACCTACCTATTATGGCATTTCCATAGCCATTCCGAGATATATTGCCATGCAACTTTCCACCGTTCCGTTCATCATCATGACATACTTTACTCTTGTCATATTGCCATTGCATGATCATGTAGTTTATATCATATTTGTGGCAAAGCTACCATGCATTATTTTTCATACATGTCACTCTTGATTCATTGCACCATCCCGGTACACCGCCGGAGGCATTCATATAGAGTCATATCTTGGTCTAGTTTCGAGTTGTAATCCTTATGTTGTAATCAATAGAAGTGTGATGATCATCATTATTAGAGCATTGCCCAATCAAAAAAAAAGAGAAAGGCCAAAAAAAAGAAAGGCCCAAAAAAAAGAAAATAAATAAAAAGGGCAATGTTACTATCTCTTTTTCCACACTTGTGCTTCAAAGTAGCACCTTGTTTTTCATGTAGTAAGTCTCATATTTTGTGCTTCAAAGTAGCACCATGTTTTTCATATAGTGAGTCTCATAAGTTGTCTTTTTCATACTAGTGGGAATTTTTCATTATAGAACTTGGCTTGTATATTCCTACGATGGGCTCCCTCAAATGCCCTAGGTCTTCGTGAGCAAGCAAGTTGGATGCACACCCACTAGTTTTCTTTTGTTGAGCATTTATAGCTCTAGTGCATCCGTTGCATGGAAATCCCTACTCCTCATGTTGACATCAATTGATGGGCATCTCCATAGCCCGTTGATTATCCTCGTCAATGTGAGACTTTCTCCTTTTGTCTTCTCCACACAATCCCCATCATCATATTCTATTCCACCCATAGTGCTATATCCATGGCTCACGCTCATGTATTGCGTGAAGGTTGAAAAAGTTTGAGATTATTTAAGTATGAAACAATTGCTTGGCTTGTCATCGGGGGTATATAAGTTGGGAACATCTTTCTGTGACGAAAATGAAGCATAGCCTAACTATATGATTTTGTAGGTATGAACTTTCTTTTGCCATGCTATTTTGAGAAGACGTGATTACTTTGATTAGTATGCTTGAAGTATTACTATTTATTTTATCAATATGAACTTTTATTTTGTATTCATTTGGATCTGAACATTCATGCCACAATAAAGAAAATTACATTATGAATTATCCTAGGTAGCATTCCACATCAAAAATTCTTTTTTATCATTTACCTACTCGAGGACGAGCAGGAATTAAGCTTGGGGATGCTTGATACGTCTTCAACGTATCTATAATTTTTTATTGTTCCATGCTATTATATTACCCCTTTTGGATGTTTATGGGCTTTATTTTACACATTTATATCATTTTTGGGACTAACCTACTAACCGGAGGCCCAGCCCATATTGTTGTTTTTTTGCCTATTTCAGTATTTCGAAGAAAAGGAATATCAAACGGAGTCCAAACGGAATGAAACCTTCGGGAGCGTGATTTTTGGAACGAACGTGATCCGGAGAACTTGGAGCAGCCGAAGCCTCCACGAGATAGGAGGGCCCCCCCCTATAGGCCGCGCCCCCCTGTCTCGTGGGCCCCTCGGGCGGCCACCGACGTACTTCTTCTTCCTATATATACCTACGTACCCCGAAAACATCCAGGGGCACCACGAAACACAATTTCCACCGCCGTAACCTTCTCAGATCCACGAGATCCCATCTTGGAGCCTTCACGGCACTCACGGAGGGAATCAAGCATGGGGGGCCTATACATCAACATCTTTGCCCCTCCGATGAGTTGTGAGTAGTTTACCACAGACCTACGGGTCCATAGTTATTAGCTAGATGGATTCTTCTCTCTTTTTGGATCTCAATACAATGTTCTCCCCCTCTCTTGTGGAGATATATTCGATGTAATCTCTTTTTGCGGTGTGTTTGTCGAGACCCGATGAATTGTGGGTTTATGATCAAGTTTATCTATGAATAATATTTGAATCTTCTCTGAATTCTTTTATGTATGATTAAGTTATCTTTGCAAGTCTCTTTGAATTATCAGTTTGGTTTGGCCTACTAGATTGATCTTTCTTGCCATGGGAGAAGTGCTTAGCTTTGGGTTCAATCTTGCGGTGTCCTTACCCAAAGGATGTAAAGGGTTGCAAGGCCCAGATTGTATTGTTGCCATCGAGGATAACAAGATGGGGTTTATATCATATTGCATGAGTTTATCCTCTACATCATGTCATCTTGCTTAAAGCGTTACTCTGTTCTTATGAACTTAATACTCTAGATGCATGCTAGATAGCGGTCGATGTGTGGAGTAATAGTAGTAGATGCAGGCAGGAGTCGGTCTACTTGTTATGGACGTGATGCCTATATACATGATCATGCCTAGATAATCTCGTAACTATGCGCTTTTCTATCAATTGCTCGACAGTAATTTGTTCACCCACCGCAATACTTATGCTATCTTGAGAGAAGCCACTAGTGAAACCTATGGCCCCCGGGTCTATCTCTTAACATATTTGCTTCCAGTCTACTTTTATTTGCATCTTTACTTTTTGCATCTATATTATAAAATACCAAAAATATATTTATCTTATCTTACTATCTTTATTAGATCTCACTTTTGCAAGTGACAGTGAAGGGATTGACAACCCCTTTATTGCGTTGGTTGCGAGTTCTCAGTTTGTTTGTGTAGGTGTGTGGGACTTTTGAGAAGCCTCCTACTGGATTGATACCTTGGTTCTCAAAACTGAGGGAAACACTTACGCTACACTTTGCTGCATCACCCTCTCCTCTTCGAGGAAAACCAACACAAGCTCAAGACGTAGCATCCTCCAACCCTAATTTTTTCTTTATAAATTCCCAAATATTCCCAAACCAATAGGAGCGTCCACCAAAATACTTTTCCGTCGCTGCAAGCCTATGTTCCCATGATATCCCATCTTGGGTCCTTTTCCGGCACCCTGCCGGAGGGGGATTTGATCACGGATGGCCTCTACATCAACCTTGACGCCCTTCCGATGAAGCATGAGTAGTTTACCACAGACCTACGGGTCCATAGCTAGTAGCTAGATGGCTTCTTCTCTCTCTTTGATCTTCAATACAATGTTCTCCTTGATGTTCTTGGAGTTCTATCTGATGTAATATTCTTTTGCGGTGTGTTTGTCGAGATCCGATCAATTGCGGATTTATGATCAGATTATCTATGAATATTATTTGAGTCCTTTATGAACTCTTTTATGCATGATTAAATATCTTTGTATTTCTCTTTGAATTATCAGTTTGGTTTGGCCAACCAGATTGGTTCTTCTTGCAATGGGAGAGGTGCTTAGTTTTGGGTTCAATCTTGCGGTGTCCTCAAGCAGTGACAAAGTAGGGGTAGCGAGGCACGTATTGTATTGTTTTCATCAAGGGTAAAAAGAAGGGGTTTTCATCATGTTGTTTGAGTTTATCCCTCTACATCATGTCATCTTACTTAAGGCGTTACGCCGTTCTTACGAACTTAATACTCTAGATGCATGCTGGATAGCGGTTGATGTGTGGAGTAATAGTAGTAGATGCAGGCAGGAGTCGGTCTACTTTACACGGACGTGATGCCTATATTAATAATCATTGCCTTGGATATCATCATAACTTTGCGCTTTTCTATCAGTTGCTCGACAGTAATTTGTTCACCCACCGTATGTTTTCTTTCAAGAGAGAAGCCTCTAGTGAAACCTATGGCCCCGGGGTCTATTTTCCATCATATATTTTTAGATCTATAAACCAAAAAAACCAAAATACCTTGCTGCAATTTATTTGTTTTTACTTTTTTCCATTTTAGTAATCTTTTATACCTCTCTCTATTAGATCTCACTCTTGTTCGAGACCGTGAAGGGATTGACAACCCCTTTTTGTGTTGAGTGCAAGTGTTTGTTAGTTTGTGCGGGTGCATAGATTGGAGACTTGCTTGTACTTCCTACTAGATTGATACCTTGGTTCTCAAACTGAGGAAAATACTAATCTCTACTCTGCTGCATCACCCTTTCCTCTTCAAGGGAAAAATCAACTTAAGCTCAAGCAGTAGCAGGAAGAATTTCCGGCGCCGTTGCTGGGGAGGTTCTACATCAAGCCTACCAAGTACCCACCATAAAATCTCATCTCTTGCATTAAATTATTTGCCATTTGCCTCTCGTTTTCCTCTCCCTCACTTCTAAAACGTTTTTAGAAAAACACAAAAATATTTGCCTTTTTATTTGCCCTTCTTTCGTTCGCTTTTTGGTTGCTAGTGTGGTAGATTGCTTGTTTCGCTATCATGGCTAGCTCTTCTATTATAATTGATACCCCGGAAAGTGAAGTTCTAAATTTTAAACCAAGGGGTGGGGAGAATCTAAAAGATGCTTGGTATAGAATTTACAATGCTCAAAATAGATCTACTCGTAAGCAATCCACTATAGTTCTTATTCGGCGGTTTTATGTGGGTGTTACTACTTGGTATAGATATGTGCTAGACACCATTGCTTGGGGTAATTTCTTGGGTAATGATGTCTACTACGCAACTTTATTCTTCTAAACACGTGTTGGGCCTCCAAGCACAGAGTTTTGTAGGACAGTAGCAATTTCCCCTCAAGTGGATGACCGAAGGTTTATCAATCCGTGGGAGATGTAGGATGAAGATAGTCTCTCTCAAACAACCCTGGAACCAAATAATGAAAAGTCTCTTGTGTCCCCAACACACCAAATACAATGGTAATTTGTATAAGTGCACTAGTTCGGTGAAGAGATGGTGATACAAATGTAATATGGATAGTAGATATTGATTTTTGTAATATGAACAATAAAAAACAGCAAGGTAGCAATTGATAAAACAGAGCACAAACGGTATTGCAATGCTTGAAAATGAGGCTTAGGGTCCGTACTTTCGCTAGTGCAATCTCTCACAATGCTAATATAATTGGATCATATAACCATCCCTCAAAGTGCGATGAAGAATCATTCCAAAGTTCCTATCTAGCGGAGAACATAAGAAGAAATCATTTGTAGGGTACGAAACCACCTCGAAGCTATTCTTTCCGATCGATCTATCCAAGATTTCGTACTAAAATAACACCAAATAATTTCAGATTCATAATACTCAATCCAACAGAAAGAACCTCAAAGAGAGCCCCAAGATTTCTACCAAAGAAACAAAGACAAGAACGTGCATCAACCCCTATGCGTAGATTACCCCAATGTCACCTCGGGAATCCGCGAGTTGAGTGCCAAAACATATTTCAAGTGAATCAATATAATACCCCATTGTCACCACGGGTATTCGTATGCAAGACTGATATGTCTTCAACGTATCTATAATTTTTGATTGTTCCATGCTATTATATTATCCGTTTTAGATGTTTTATATGCATTAATATGCTATTTTATATGATTTTTGGGACTAACCTATTAACCTAGAAACCAGTGCCAGTTTTTGTTTTTTCCTTGTCTTAGAGTTTCGCAGAAAAGGAATACCAAACGGAGTCCAAATGGAATAAAACTTTCGTGATGATTTTTCTTGGACCAGAAGACACCTGGGAGACTTGGAGTGCAAGTCAGAAGAGCCACGAGGCGGCCACAAGGGAGGAGGGCGCCCCCCCCCCCCCAACCTTGTGGGCCCCTCGATGACCTACTGACCTAGATCTTCCTCCTATATATACTCTTATACCCCCAAAAATTCCAGGGGAGGCACGAAACCACTTTTCCACTGCCGCAACCTTCTATACCCGTGAGATCCCATCTTCGAGCCTTTTCCGGCATCCTGCCGGAGGGGGATTCGATCACGGAGGGCTTCTACATCAACACCATTGCCTCTCCAATGCAGTGTGAGTAGTTTACCTCAGACCTACGGGTCCATAGGTAGTAGCTAGATGGCTTCTTCTCTCTCTTTGGTTCTCAATACAAAGTTCTCCTCGATGTTCTTGGAGATCTATTCGATGTAATACTCTTTTGCGGTGTTGTCGTGGAATTGTCATGACAGATGTCCTAGTGTGAGGACTTAGTCGTGGAGCCATTGCAACGAGATTAGTTTAAAGGGGTTAAACAGGACAAAGGACACGAGGAGTTTATACTGGTTCGGCCCCTTGCAGCGAAGGTAAAGGCCTAATCCAGTTTGAGGTGGTATTGCTAGGGTTTCGATGACCAGGGAGCGAATACGCTTAGCCCGGTTCTTGATCTGTTGTTTCCTGTCCTAAGCCGCCGCCGGGTCGTCCCCTTATATACACGGGTTGACGCCCTGCGGTCTACAGAGTCCCGGCCGGCTCATACAACGTGTCCGGCTCGGTGACTTATCTTATATGCCTTACAGCACAAGTCTACATATACATGGCGGTTTATAACCATGGGCCTTAAGCCGCCTTTGGGCTTGGGCCCTCTACTCAGCCTATCTATGAACCGCCATTATGATTATACTCTTGGGCTTCATTGAAATGAACCGTCATAACGATGACCCGTCCCATCCTGGCGTGTCATGCCTGATAGTCATATCCCCAACATTAGGCCCCAGGTTGATTTGAACTTGTTCATGTCAATCTTCAATATTTAGAAAAATCCTTCCTCATCTTGACTGTGAAACATTGTAACCCGCCATGACGTCATCTCCTGAATTTATGGTAACCCGCCATGACGTCACCTGTCATTAATGCTTCACACAACCCAAATATTAATAAATCTCTTACTTTACTGTCCTTCCGGAAATCGAGGCGCCCACACCGTCACTTATCCATTTTTTGCCTCCTCGATTTTCGCGCCTGTCGTTTATCCTTCCAGGCTTTATAAATAAGACCTCGGGATCTCCTCTCATTCCCCCCTCTTTCCTTCTAGTTTCCTTCTTCCTCCTCGCGACGCGCCGACCTGCACGAGCTCCGCCGTCGTCGACCTTCGCCTCTGTCTTCAACTCTGGCCGCTGCATCACCCTGAACGGACCAGAGAACAGCGGTGACTCTCCGCCATCTCATCAGCATCGGTAAGCCCTCCTTTCCTTCGCCATAGATCTGGCATTAGGGTTCCGGTATTCTTCAGTGTTCATCAGTGTTCGTCGCGCCCTTCTTTATCATGTTTATATCCATGGATTAGATCCAAAAATCACACAAATCTCGCGCGGTAGCAGTTTAGCATCTATTTTTAATACTAGAATATACCCTCATCGCTACAGATCCCCTTTAGAGCATGTATGCTTTTCCAATATCGCCTCTGTAGGTTTCAAATTTATTCCCTTTTTCTGCATAGTTTCATATCCAAATCCCTGACTGTAATCTATGAAACCTGTTTGTCCAACACTTAGTAGAATTTTACCCTCTGTCAGATTTTGAATACATGTACCCTTCATGGCGGCTTACACATCCGGCTTACAATTATTCATATACCATTAGTCCTCACTTAAGCCGCCATTCTGAATGTATACTGTCAGTGCTTAAACTGTGATTTCACCAATTAACTTAAACCGGCAATTTTTCTTTCCTTTAGGCTTTCTTTCACAATGCCGCCCAAAACAGTGTACACATGCAATTGGGTCCCTTCCATCATCACTGAGAGCACTTTCAAGGACTTATTCAAAACCGGGTATTTGCCCGCCAAGACTGTGATGCATTACCGTGCTCCTAACCCAGGCGAAGAGAAACCTCAGTCGAAAGACGGTGAAGTCATCATTTTTACTGACCACATGAACCGGGGCTTCTCACCGCCTGGCTCTAAGTTCTTTCGAGACGTTCTGCACTTTTTCCAGCTCCACCTCAAGACATTGGACCCAATTCCGTGTCAAATATTTGCAACTTCCAAGTATTTTGTGAGGTGTACCTTCAAGAGGAGCCCAGTGTTGAACTCTTTAGAGAGTATTTTTACTTAAACCGCCAGACTGAATTCACTAATGGTCATATCTTGGAACTCGGTGGAATTTCAATTCAACGTAGAAGAGACGCCATATTTCCTTACGCCTGCTTGCCGAGTCACCCCAAAGACTGGAATCGGACGTGGTTTTATTGCAAGGATACTTCTCCGGCTGACGAGAATCCGCTGCCGGGTTACCGTGTTGAGCGCCTGGACCCAAAATATAACCTTCCCGAAAAACTTACTGCTGTTGAGCGAAAGAAGATTGCACCTACTATTGTGAAGGTCACAGCTCTGCTAGGAAATGGGCTGACTGGCGTTGATTTAGTCAGATGTTGGGTTTCTTGGCTGATCATTCCGTTGAGCCGCCGTACCGGCTTAATGTGTACCTACACTGGTGGTGAGAAAGATTCACTGCACCACTGCTCCGCACCATTAACTGAGGAAGCAATCAATGAAATGGTGAAGTCTCTTCTGAATGAAGACCCGGAAGATTGTGTCAAAGTGGGTCTGGCCCCTTTCTGCAAGCTTAACCCGCCACCAAAGGTAAGCCTTTGAACTTACTTTATCTTCACCTCATCATTTGAATATCTTATTAACCCGACCTTTAACAACCTTTGCAGGCGAAGTCAGAATTCTGGAAAGTGGAGTATGATCACGAGGCTACTAAGAAGTCCAAGGCTTCCAAGAAGGCCGCTAGGAAAGCCGCCAAGAAGACCACCAAGAAAAAGAAGAATCCAAGCACCTCTGACCTGCTCAAGCTGGATGATACCTCTAAGTCGGAGGTAGCCCTTGACTCTCTTGGCTTATTTTTCAACCATCTTATTGACACTGATTATTATCAGGCTGACACGGGAGCCAGCCAAGCAGCTGAAGAAGAGGTAACTTTTCCTCCGGCTCAGACCCTTTGCCAAGACAGAAACTTTGACAAGTAACCCGGAAAGTAAGGTTTTCACACCCCTTGGCTTATTTGGACCTTCACTTTCTTTTGAAGCGGCAGCAGTACGAGAACCGCCGCCAGACCCGGACCAGTGGAGGTGACGAGTTATCTTTCGGCTTACCGAACACTCCTGCCCCTCGAAAGCGTCGAAACGAGGTTCTTTTTCTAATTTTTTGCTTTATCTATTTAGTGGATCTTGTCTGTTTATCTTCTAACTCCGTTGATAATCCTTAAACATGAACTTGGCCGTTCTTCCTCTGGCGACTCATCGCAAACTGAGTTGCCTGCTTTCAAAATCGCCCCTGGGTAATAGCAATTGATTTTACCCTATAATTCTTCATACCCTTATATTGGTACTAACTTGTCACAATCTGCATAGTGGGCAAGCAAAACACAACAAGAAGGCGAAGGTGAATAAACCAACTGAAGCGCCGAAAACTGCTGAGCCGGAGCCACAAGTCTCTGTTCCCGAAGCTTTTGAAAAACTGCCGGAAGAACCTGTTACTATCACTCCGCCCGAGATTTCGGATCTCAGTGTTGATGGCACTACTATTAATCTCGCAACTTCTGCCCCCTCAAGTCCACCTAAGCCGTCAGAGGTTCATGATGATGATGTGCTGATTACTGGCACCGGCTTTGTTGAACCGGGAAATCCAGTAGCGTTAGCCAAACATACTGCCAAGCAAGAAGTCATTGAGAGGCGGAAACTGAAGTTTGATATATCTCATTATGCACAATTGAGCAGCAATGAGATCCTCTCCGGCTACCTTAGCTAGGTCCACTCCAGCCGCGACCTTGAAATTGATATGGTGAAACAGATGCACCAGAAATATGAGGTATGATTTCCAGCTTTAAGTAATTTGTACACATATCCTACCAGCCCCAAGTCTACTGGCTATGATAAGATTGAATAGATTGTAGACTTTTAGGAAAATCCATAAACTTCTTTCCTAGAATCCCTCCTTGTCCAGTTTTAAATTTAAACCGGATGTTTGCTCAAGTGAGAGTTTTGAATCTATAGTCCCCAAGGGCCGGGTTAATCCGCATGAATGAGTCGGTCTTATTTGTCTTTGTATAAGAAAAGAGAGCTTAAGTGCATAGCCCCCATGAGTCGGTTGGGACTGTTTACAGCACTTCCGGCTCATGATAAAAAGATACAAGCGATATGCATTAGCCCCCAAGTGCCAAGTAGTCTTGCTTGCAAAGTACTTGGGACTTTATTCATAAGAGCCATTGTTTTTAAAATTGCTTCGATAGACATTAGCCCCCAAGTGTCAAGTGTTGTTGCTCGCAAAAGACTTGGGACTTGTAATCTTGTAATCTTGATATAAATATTGATAATTCTACACCTTATACAAGCTGCCACTGCTGAACTAGAATCCAAATTGAACGATGCCAAGACCCGGCTGGCGACTCAGGAAACTGAGACCCGGAAGGCTGAGTCGAAATTCCAATTTAGCATGGCTGAATCAGAAAAACTGAAGACTAGCTTTGAAGCAGAGAAAAAGACTTGGTCGGATTAAAAGACGGTGTTAACTCAACGTGTTGAAAAGGTGGAGGCAACGCTTCAAGAGGTGACTACTGAGCTCACCGGTTTAAAACACCGTGTAACTCAGATGCTTTCAGCTATCTTTAGTGAGCTGCCTGGCCAATCATCAATAATGAATCATTATATTGATCACATAACCCGCCTTTTAATCATTTCTGTGATATATCCAGGTCCGAGGAGCAGCAATCTCAATCAAGACATGCTTGTGAAGCTTAAAGTTGTCTACACACTTGTTGAGCAGCTGTACACCGGGACTCAACGTACATTAGCCACCATTTCACCAGCAGGTCAAGCACCAACTTTGCTGATAGATGTTTTGAAGAAACTCTCTGTGCTGCCTGTTAGATTTGAGGATATAAAGTGATCATCTGCCAGAGCTCGCGTTGTAACGGCTTTAAGCCGGGCCAAGGCATGGGTACCAGAGCTTGACCCGTCTGAGGTAGCTACGGGTTACCCAAGCTTGAAAGAAGATGGTACACCTTTCGATCAGAAGACTCTCAGCTTGCGTAAAGGAAATTCGTCCAATGGCCACTCTGATTGCCAATGATTCGGACCTCTCCAAGTACCATCCGGCTTATGACCAGGAGAATAAAAAGATGCCGACCCCGGCTTACAAAGTGATGGACTTAATCCCGCCAATTCGTAAGCACATCTTTGCTCCTGAAGTCGATCCAATCTGAGCTTATAGATGATGAGGCTAAATTTGAAGCTTTGTCTGGCATCTGTCAGCGTTCTGGGAACGGGGGTCCCCAGACTTGCCTGCCTGCGGCCTGCGGCGTGGCTCAAGGGGTGGCCCATCAAGGCCCATCTTCATCAGCACAAGCTCAAGACCCTCGCGAGGGGCCAAGCCTCATGGGGCGGACGACAAGGAGCTTCCTCGAGCCACGTCCTCGTCAGCTGGTTCGCGAGGAGGCGGAGAGATCAAGGCGGGTACCTCACGAGGTGCCCATGACGCAAGCCATGACGACCAAGGGCGCCAAGGGTGCCAGCCCGCGCAGTGTCCTCCTTTCCTCTTTGGTGCAAAGGGAGCAAGCGCACGCGAGAGCATCAAGCAAAGGTATCCGTTTCGGTGCAACAAGACCAAGACCGTCGCAACGGCAGGAAGGAAGCCATCATGGAGCCCAAGCCGGCATCACCACCAGAGCCTTTGACAAGCGAGGACCAACTTTAGTCAGGATAAGTGTACTAGATGTTCCCCTTCAAAATGGCCAATTGTTGGCGCCCTTCCCGCTCAATATTTGGGAAGAGGCCCAGGGCCTTTGCCTATAAATAGGACTAGCCACCCACAGGGTAGGAGGATCCGGAATCCAGAACATAGCTAGAGGCATCTTGAATCAGCAGAGAGAGAGAGAGAGAGAGCGACTGAACTCTCCCTAGCAGTTCATCGCACCAGCCAAGAACAGACCCTCGCGAGGCTGTTCTTCCTTGTATTGTTCATCATCAGCCCAGGAGGCAATCCACCACACCACACACTGGAGTACGGTGTTACACCACAATGGTGGCCCGAACAAGTATAAACCCTATGTCTCTTGTGTTGTTCCTTTCATAGTCTAGATCCTAGCAAGGCAGCAAGGTGCAGGTAGGTAGAGGGTGAGATCTCCACGTGCACCCCAGTGTTCGAACCTAGAGGGTCTACCGGAACCCGAAATCCAACATTTGGCGCGCCAGGTAGGGGTGCGCCAGAATTCGTCTTCCGCCGCCCTGTTCTTCACCGACCACCGCATCCATGTCAGACGCTCGTCGGGCCCGTGCCGAGCATCAAGCCGCTCTCGCTTCCCGCGTCGCCCAGACGGGCCCCGTCGGCGGCCGCCCCCGCCGTTCCCCGTCGCCTGCCGTCAACGCCGCCATCGGCCCGGCGGGGAACAAGCAGCAAGCATCATCCCAGCATCCGTCCGTGAGGCGAGGCAGCCGTACTGCTACTCCTTCACTCGCCCCAGCTGGTTCTTTGTCTCACGAGCTCCGCGCGCCCATGGAGGCTCGAGCTGCGCTCATCGCGGCAAACGAGCTCCTACGCTACCGCCTCATCAACGACGCGTCTCTGAAGAGTGGCTCGACCGTCGCCGAGCTTCGTCCGCCGCCGAAGGCTCCCCAGCGCCGTCCTTCTCGCTGCACCGCGCCCGTCTGGCCCCGCGGGTGATGAAGCTCGAGCGCCTCGGCCGCCTCCCCAAGAAGGCGCCCAGCCCCAAAGGCGCGTGGCCCCTGGGCGGAACCCGCTCCGTCTGGCGCCAGCGCAGCAAGAGCAGAGCTGCCAAGAGGTCCCTCGCCCCCAAAAAGCAGCCCGAGTGCTCCCTACACCGGCTCCTCACAACCACGCTCCTGCTCCAGCACACCAAGGCCCAGTGCTGCTCTCAGCTGCAGCGCATGGGGACCCGCAAGATCAGGCTCTTCGTCACCAAAGGCCTCCCGTGGCCACCGCAGGCTGCCGCGCCTTCACCACCGAGCTGTGCAGCGTCGCATGGCCCGACAAGTTCAAGCCAGACCTGCCTCCTCGCTACGACGGCACGGCCGACCCTGCGGAGTTCCTTCAGCTCTACGAGCTGGGCATCGAAGCCGCCAACGGGGATGAGAAGGTCATGGCAAACTAGTTTCCCATGGCACTCAAGGACAGGGCCCACTTTGGCTCCACGAACACAGCTCTGGCACGATCTCCTCCTGGGACGAGATGCGCACCCGCTTCATCGCCAACTTCCAAGGTACTCGCGACCGGCCTCCTGCCATGAGCGACATGCGCCGTATCAAGCAGCAGCCAGGGGAGACCCTGCAGAAGTACATCCAGCGCTTCAACAACGCACTCCTCAAGATTCCCAAGGTGACCGAGGAGGCCATCATCTCTGCCTTCTCCGACAGTGTGCGTGACGTCAAGATGAAGGAGGAGCTGGAGATGCATGAAGATCTGTGCACTTCCTTGGAGCTGTTCAACTTGGCGACCAAGTGCGCCAGGGCTGAGGAAGGGCGCCTTTCCCTCCTCGAGCTGCCAGCCGCACCCGAGAGAAGAAGTCCAAGGCCAAGGGCGTGAAGCGCAAGGGGCTGCCGTGATCGCGCGTAACCAGACACCAAGCGGGCGTAGATCAGCCCGAGTCTTCCAAGGGCAGCCGGTACTGTGTGTACCACTACCTCCACACCCACAACACCAACGAATGTCAAGAGCTCCGAGCCGTGCGAGAAGGGAGGATCGGTCGACACCCCGACCGCAACGATCGAGGCTACGGCCGAGGAGGAGGAAGAAACGCAGGACGCTGGGAAGACCGTGGCCCTCGCCAAGGGTGGCGCGGCCGACCTTGCGAGGATCGCTGGCAGGATCAGCCTCGCGAGGGAGACTGGAGGGATCATCCTCGCGAGGATCGCCCGCAAGGAAACGAAGGCCTCCCTCCTCCGCCGCCGCAGCCAAGGAGAAACGAGGACCATCATCATGACGAGGGGGCTGGGGGCTTCCAGGAGCCGCGCGCGATCGCTTGCATCCTGGGCGGAGCTCAAGCCCCAGCCTCTCAACGCATCTTCAAGCAGTTCGCCCGCGAAGTGAATGCAGTCCTCCCCAAGCTCGAAGCCATGCGCCCTCTCACGTGGTCAGCATGCGCCATCACGTTCAGCTCAGCAGATCAGCTCAAGTGCGCGGCCACAGCCGAAGTCCTCCCGATGCTTTGTTCCCCAATCATCAGCAACGTGCAAGTCACCAGGACCCTCATCGACGGCGGGGCAGGGCTCAATGTCCTGTCCGTAGAGACATTCAACAATCTCCAAGTGCCTTACAATCAGCTTCAGCCAACCAAGCCTTTCTCCGGAGTCACCGATGGCTCCACAGTTCCGATCGGGCAGATCCGCCTCCCTGTCACCTTTCGGCGCGCGGCAACTACGACCGAGCTCATCGACTTCGATGTCGCCCACATTCGCCTGCCATACAATGCCATCCTCGGGTACCCAGCCCTGGCCAAGTTCATGGACGTGACTCATCACGGCTACAACGTCCTCAAGATGCCAGGAAGCAGCGGAGTCATCACAGTGCCCTGTGAAGAAAGAGACGCGGTGTGCTCCCTGGAGCGAGCCTTTCAAGCCGCATCACTTGAAGACCCAGATCGCAGGAGCGTGAAGCTCCCCGAAACCGCTCCCAAGAAGAAGAAGACATCGCCAGTCCCGACCCCTCAGGAGGCAGGCCCCTCAGGGTTCGTGCCTGTTCAGGGGGCACCTCCTTCTGTCGCATAGGAAGGCGCGCCCGGCGCCCTCCTCAAGCAAGGCTCGGGGGCTCTCTCCTGGAGGGCCACCGACCTTGCTAAGGTCACGAGGGAGGCGCTTGGGCACCACTTGGGGCGTGTTTCAAAGCACGCTTCCCTCGTGAAGGAGCAAGGCAAGGAGGGCCAAACCCTCGGGAGTTCGTCACCAGGTCATTCAGAGCTGCAGGAGTCGAGTCATGAGTGGCAGCCGCCGCCACTCGCCAGTAGCTCCCCATCCACGCGAGGATGGTGGGCTGCAGCGTCTGCATCGACATACCGAGGCTCAACCGAGCCACCTCTCGAGCGCTTCGCCCTCACGCAGCGTGGCGCTGCGAAGGCCCACCCCACGCCTACGTTCGCATGCCCTACGGTATGCCGAACGCGCCGCCACGCACCAGCGCCTCATGGGGAGCATCCTGAGGCTCAAGAGGCGAAGGCGTTCAGCCCTGGCGGAGATGGAGATGGTCGCGAGGAGCCACTGGCGCCTCCCGAGCCTCCCGAGGCTCCCCAGGCACAGGGGCTCGTGAAGGTCGGCTTCCGCAGCCCACGACGTCCGTTGCTTCAACATCCCTTCGTCTTCAACGTTATCAGGTGACATCCTCCAAGTTTCATTTCCAGCTGGGAGCGCCCCACAGGGCTACATCATTCCCAGGCCGCTTGGGTCCGCCCCTGCGGCATGTATCCCCTTTTACTTCATGTTCCTAGCTTACTTTGTTGGGGGCGCCCCTCGGGCTGCATCATCCCCAAGTCGCTCGGGCCAGACCCAGCGGCATGTATCCCTCTTGCGTTTATTTCAGGTCATGTGTTCGACCCATCATGATTGTTATTTGATGCCTGTCCGTGGCACCCCTTCTTCCTTCATGTCGGTTGCTTGCACGTTAAAGGGGGGGGGTACCTGAGCATCGCGACTCATGGGCTCCTACTGGCTCTCCAGTCCTCACCCTCTGGCCTTGTCCACGGCATCGCGACACAGCATACCAGACGGCCGAGACTTCGCTCGAGGGCCGGGACCCGAGGACGTGGGCGTCGGCATCCAACCAAATTTGCAGGAACACATCACAAGTTAAGGCCCAGTGCACAGCGCAACCCGCCTTGAGGTAGGGCCCGTGAGTCCCGTCTTTGGCTCACGGGTGCCCAGATACACCTCGTCAGGCCCTACCGTGCCAGCCACGTGTCAGGGCGGGGCTGTACACGCCCCGGGGGCTCCTCCCGGAGGGGAGCCCCCTCCCACGCATGAGTGGAAGCACCATGATCCACGCTGGCTGACGACACTGCCGAGGAGCGGCTATGCCCGTACACATACGGAAGCGCTATGCTCCACGCTGGTGATAAACAACTGAGGGTGGCCCCTGGCCGCATCAACCTCAGGGAGCCCAGGCTCGATGTCTCATCCTCATCATAGCGCCTCCCCTCGGGAGTGTCGCGCGAGGGGCTGGGCACGGGCTACGCTGGGTCACGCCCAGACATAAGCCACCCAGCCAGGCCCCTCGGGCCTGGTTATCGCCGCGTGTCTCCCCGAGCGGAGCCAAGGTCTGAAGGCCATTTGAGCGTCAAGGGGACTCTGAGCATCGCGACTCAGAGCCTAACTGGTCACGTAGCCCCTCACTCCTCGGTTCGAAGGCTAACGGCGGTTGAGGTATCTTGTGAGGTCGGGCTCTCTGAATACGTAGAATGGTAGATTCACCCACACATCTCACCTCCCTACTTGTTGTTCGTGCGCCAAAGGGGACTCCTGAGCATCGCGACTCAGGAGCCTAACTTGTCACGTAGCCCCTCACTCCTTGGTCCCGTCCTGGTTTCTGGTCGGGGCTAACGGCGGCTGAGGTATGCACGGGGCCGGGCTCTGCCGGCGTAGAACATAAGCAAGTAGGAAGGAAAAGCGCAAATCTTAAGGAATTTAAAAGCAAATATTACAGTCCATAACTGTTATCACAACACCAAACACAATTTTAAACGCCTCCTCGAGGCATGATGCATGTTGCAGGAGCTGAAAGCAAAACAGGAGCCACAAAGGAGTCACTTGTTGGCGGCGGAGCTGCGCGGAGCGGGTTCGCCTCGTGAAGTCTCAGGACCGGCAGCGCCTCGCTTCGGCTTGGTGCTGAAGGCCCGGAACTTCGCCAGCAGATCCTCCGCACGACCCTTCACGGCCTCAGCAGCGGCAGCGGCAAGCTCGCCCATTGCTCCAAAGAAGCTGTCGAGGTCGACGTCGGGATCGCGAAGGTAGACGTGGGTAAGGACCTGCGTCAGCGCTGCAGAAGACAGGACACGTGCATCGGCCTTAGCCATAGGGCCAAGGCCAAGGGTGACATCTTCAAGAGCGCGGACCAGGAAGAGAAGCAGCTTGGCGGGGCCGTCCTCGGCGCCGGCCAGCGGGCTTTCCAGGCCGCTGTCGTAAAGCGACCTCAGCAAGGTGCGAGCCTTCACCTCCATCTCCGTGAAGGCCTCGCGGTCCTCGGCGAGGACCCGCGCCTTGCCGTCCAGCTCGACCTTCTTCGCCTCCAACTCCTGCTCCAGCACACCCAGGCGGTCATGGCGCTTGTTAAGCTTGGCGTCCCGATCCTTGACGGCTGCCTCGCGAGCCTTCATGTCTTCCTCCTTCTCTTGGCGAATACGGGCCTCCTTGGCAAGCTGGTCACGCAAGCCCTGCAGCTCGCTCTCCAGCGCCTTGCAGCGGCCTCGGACATCAGCTACCTCTCCGAAGGCGGCGTCGCGGGCAGCTTTCGCCCCAAGGACGGCCTGCTTCTCCTCGTCGCAAGCCGTCGAGGCCTGAACCAGCGCCGCTCGAATCGAAGCGTCAGAGCGAATCCAGCCAGAGGCCAGCTCCAAGCGCCCGGCCACCAAGCGAGGGTCGGCGCCCAGAAGATCTTGCCGCAGCCGGTCCAATTCAGCAGCAGCACGATCCAGGACAGTGGGAGGAGTCGGAGAGACAGCAGTTGGTGGAGTAGGAGGAGAGGACGGCAGCATAACCACAGTATCCTGAGGCGGGACCTGCTGCGCCCCAACAGCTGTGGCGGTGGCATCAGGCAAGGATACCTCAGGAGTCGCTTGGGCCATGGGGGCTGAGCTCGCCCCAGCCAGCTCCGCCAGGCCTCACGAGGATGACCGGGCAGGAGAGGCCCGTGTCCTGCCGTCGCCTTCCTTCACGGGCAGAGGCGCTGCCCCAGACGGAGCCTCAGGAGCTCCCTTCAGCTTCTTCGCCGCAGGCGCCAGCCTAGCCAGGAGATACAGATATCAAGCCTCAGCGGCAAAGCAAGGAATAAAACAAGAATCAGGCACTTACTGGTTGTCGCTCGCGAGCTCGAGCAACCTCCGGCCACACTTGAAGCCCGAAAGCCGACTGCAGGGATCAGCCTCAAGAGGCCCGGGAGCAGGAGGCACGTCTGCCGGTCGCCTCGGAGCCGGGGCAGACCCTTGGGGGACCAGCCCAGTCTTGTCCTTCTTCGGGATCAGGGGAAAGCTCTCGCCGCCCTTCTCATCCCCATCCTCATCGTCGTCGCTCGACAAGAGGCGGAGAGCATGGGACCTGCACCGGCGGAGGGGCGCTCTCGACTCCCCGTCGGTCGCCTCGGAGTCAGGCCCCGCTTCCCGCTCCTCTTCTTCCTCCTCTTCGCTGGAGTCTCCGGAGGACACGTTCATCGTCGCCAGGACCGCCGGGTCCTCGGGAACCTCCGCGGGCACAGGCCCGTCCCCATTGAAGACGGGCATGGATTCCACCACCTGCTCCCAATCATCTCGAAGGAACAGGGGTACATGAGCGCCCTCCAGCCTCGTCACGTCTCCCCCGACCAAAGATTGGAGGACCGCGGCCAGATCTTCGTCGGCCAAGACTGCGGGGCTCGGGCGGGGCCTCCACAATGAAGCGAAATCTTGGACGAAGCGGGGCCACCGATGCTCCAGAACTCCCTCGAGCGACGACCAGTCGGCTTCGCCACCGCCATGTTGCTCGGCCACAGATCCGCGTCCATCTTCTCCGGCAAAGACTGCTTCAAGGATCCACGAGTTCCGTGCGAGACCAATCGTCAGAGAACGTGGGGTGCTCCGTGGGCAGAATCAGCCGAGGGTGGATGCGCCCAGCATCTACCATGACCCAGTTGCTCCTGAAGCCCTCAATCCTCTTCCCGGGCTTCGAGATGGCGTTGGAGCTGCGATACGCGACAAAGCTCGCGCACGCGGAGATGGGACCTCGAGAGGTCCGGAGGTAGAAGTAGTGGCCCAGCAAGGCCACTGAGGGCCGCACCCCGACGTGAGCCTCACAATAGTAGGCGAAGATCACCAGAAGAAGAACAGAGTTGGGGTGGAGGTGCAGAGCTTGCAGTTTGTAATGGCGGAGGACAGAGAATAAAAACTCAGAAAAGGGAGGCACCAGACCGGCAGCAATGGCGCTCACGAAGAGCGGATAGAAGGTGCTCCCTTGGCCCTCGGGAAGGGCGGAGTCGGCCTTGAACACCTCTGCCCCATCGATACCTTGCACCGCCACCATCCGGCGCACCCGGGCAAGGCCCTTCTCCGACACGTTCGGCGAGTCCAAGGCGGGCGAGTACCAAGCTCTGGCCGGGGTCTGGCGAGGCGCCATGTCTTGCTAGGGCACGTGGTTAGAGTAGATCTGGAGATTTCAGAGGCAGGAAGGAAAGGCGCAAGAAAGGGGATCTGGGCAACGACCGGAGGAGACGAGGGAAGCAAAGCCTAGACAGATGCCGCTCTTTTGTCGATCCGCGCAGTTGCTAAGGCGCCCACGTCCAACCAACCGCCACGCGGCGCCCAAGGCCGCAGGCTGTTAGGGCCCGCGGCGCTTTGCACTTGCCCCATCGCTTCTCTGCTCGGCCAAGTCCGCGCCTTTGAGCCCGGGGCTATCATGCGTTCGGGGAACAGGGGTCCCAGACTTGCTGCTGCGCCTGCGGCATGGCTCAAGGGGTGGCCAATCAAGGCCCATCTTCATCAGCACAAGCTCAAGACCCTCGCGAGGGGCCAAGCCTCGCGGGGCGGACGACAGGGAGCTTCCCCAGGCACGGCCTCGTCAGGCTGGTTCGCGAGGAGGCTGAGAGATCAAGGCGGAGTACCTCACGAGGTGCCCATGACGCAAGCCATGAAGACCAAGGGCGCGAGGCGGGCGCCAGCCCGCGCAGTGTCCTCCTTTCCTCTTTGGTGCAAAGGGAGCAAGCTCAAGCGAGAGCATCAAGCAAAGGCATCCGTTTCGGTGCAACAAGACCAAGACCGTCAGAACGGCAGGAAGGAAGTCATCATGGAGCCCAAGCCGGGCGTCACCACGAGCCTTTGACAAAGCGAGGACCAACTTTAGTCAGATAAGTGTACTAGATGTTCCCCTTCAAAATGGCCAATTGTTGGCGCCCTTCCCGCTCAATATTTGGGAAGAGGCCCAGGGCCTTTGCCTATAAATAGGACTAGCCACCCACAGGGTAGGAGGATCCGGAATCTAGAACAGAGCCAGAGGCATCTTGAATCAGCAGAGAGAGAGAGCGACTGAACTCCCCCTAGCAGTTCATCGCACCAGCCAAGAACAGACCCTCGCGAGGCTGTTCTTCCTTGTATTGTTCATCATCGGCCCAAGAGGCAATCCACCACACCACACACTGGAGTAGGGTGTTACACCACAATGGTGGCCCGAACCAGTATAAACCCTGTGTCTCTTGTGTTGTTCCTTTCATAGTCTAGATCCTAGCGAGGCGGCGAGGGGCAGGTAGGTAGAGGGAGAGATCTCCGCGTGCACCCCAGTGTTCGAACCTAGAGGATCTGCCGGAACCCGAAATCCGACAGCATCGATTGGTCATCACCAACTTTTCAGACGGCGGAGGAAGACGAATAGCCGGCAAAGGATGATGCAGAAGACTCCAAGCAGCAAGGCCAAGAAGACTGAACCGCTGGGCGGCTCTAAACACTTGATCTTTTGAAAAACACTCTGATCTGATTTAGCCCGTGGAGGCGTGTAATAGGATAGTAAAACTTTGAATCTGCCGTGCCATCGTGCATGTTCCGCTTTGCATGAGACTGTCAATTGAATATCTGCCACTGATGTTTATAATATCAGCCCGTATGCAAAAATAGATCACAAGTGTCCCACGGTTTACCGCAGGACGGGTCATAATGCCTAATACATACGCACTCTTATAACCAGGACTGGCTTAATTATAACAAAGTATGTCATACCTGTGATATTTGATCACACTATTGGTTTACCAAACCAGTAGAATAAGGGCGATAACCCAAAACTTGAGCATTGGTAATCATCATATGTTGCCGGCTTATGAATATAGCCAGCCCGGGTTGATAAACATCGGATATTATTTTATCTCATACTGGCGACTTATAGTCAAAAGCCAGGCCGGGTTAATAAACACTGGATACTACCTTATTATGTACTGACGACTTATAGTCGAAAGCCGAGCCGGGTTAATAAACACCGACGAATTATGATAAGAAAACTTTATAAGCCTCATCAAATAAACCTCAAAAGATTTGTCGAATAAAAACAAACGAAAAACGAGGCTTTTCATGGGCTGCCAGGCCAAAAATCGAGTGCTTTCACGGGCTGCACCGGCCACTGAGTTAAACCATTTTACAAACCTTATAAGATGGACCTCACATAACCAATCGTCGTTTTAACTTTGACAAGTTCAGGGTCTGCATGAGATTGACTTGTCAAACGTTCATGGTCATTCCAGAATACCAGGCGGAGTTGCTTACTTAAAAAGGCAGGATAACCCGGGGTTTTAGGTGAATACACCTGGCTTCCAAGCCTGGCTTTTAAGCCTATCACAAGGGTTATAGCAACTCTTGTTCTTTAGAACAAAAGAGCCCCCAAGCAATATTTCTGAGCTATGCTCAATGGGCACCTATGTTTGAGTTGTGCTTTTGCAACAGACTCTCTTTGGTCCCTTTAACCTGGGTGGCAAGCCCCCAAGTTTTTTTTTGTGGCCTATAAGCCGGATCAAAGGGTAACCATAATTTTGCTCTATAAAGCACAAGCCCCCAAGTGACCAAAAACTCATTGCTTAAAGAGAAAAAATGACAGAGGCCCTGCTTTAACAGGGATGTCGACTTTATTATATTGATCATAATATATGCATTATCAAAATATGTACATCAGAAGAGCCGGTGGCTCAAGTGTAGTAAGGCCGAAGGTGAGCTATATTCTAGGGCCGGTGGGTCTCCTCCTCCGACTTACGTGAGTCTTTGTGCTCTTGAACATCGATAAGGTAGTATGACCCGTTGTTCAGATTCTTGCTGACCACAAAGGGTCCTTCCCAAGGTGGGGATAACTTGTGCATATATGTCTGATCATGGATGAGCCGGAGCACTAGATCGCCTTCTTGGAAAGTTCTGGTTTTAACCCGGCGGCTGTGGTAACAGCGCAGATCTTGCTGGTAAATCACCGAACGAGCCGCTGCGATGTCACGCTCCTCATCTAACATGTCAAGTGCTTCCTCACGTGCTTTTTCATTATCAGCTTCAACATAACCCGCCACACGAGGTGATTCATGACGGATGTCACTAGGGAGAACCGCCTCTGCTCCGTAAACCATGAAGAAAGGTGTATAACCCATAGACCTGTTTGGGGTGGTGTTAATGCTCCATAACACGGAAGGTAAATCCTCCACCCAACAGCCCGGCGTTCTCTACAAAGGAACCATAAGCCGGGGCTTGATACCTCACAGAATCTCTTGATTTGCTCTCTCAGCTTGACCATTAGATTGAGGGTGAGCCACTGACGATACATCAAGCCGAATATCCTCACGTTGACAAAATTCTTTCATAGCACCCTTGGAGAGGTTAGTGCCATTGTCTATTATAATGCTATGTGGAAAGCCAAAACGAAAAATCACCTTCTTCATGAATTGAACCGCCGTGGCTGCATCACACTTACTGACCGGCTCTGCCTCGAACCACTTAGTGAACTTATCAACCGCCACCAAGAGGTGGGTCTTCTTATTTTTGGACCTCTTTAAAGGTCCCACCATATCAAGCCCCCAAGTTTCAAACGGCCAAGTGATTGGGATCATCCTCAGCTCCTGAGCCGGAACATGAGCTCGACATGAAAACTTTTGGCAACCGTCACATTTTCTGACCAAGTCCTCAACATCAGCATGAGCCGTCAGCCAATAAAAACCGTGACGAAAAAGCCTTGGCCACCAGGGATTTAGAGCCGGCATGCACAATATCCTTTGTGGATCTCATGCAGAATCTCATAGCCTTCTTCAGGAGAAATGCAACGCTGAAACACCCCTTTAACACTGCAATGGTGCAGCTCCCCATTAACAATTGTCATTGACTTAGACCGTCGAGTTATCTGCCTGGCCAAGATCTCATCCTCAGGTAACTCACCCCGGGTCATGTAAGCCAAATAGGGCACTGTTCAATTAGGAATAGTATGAAGAGCCGCCAACAATTGTGCTTCCGGGTCAGGAATAGCAAGGTCCTCCTCCGTAGGCAACTTGACTGAAGGATAGAGTAGAACATCCAGGAACGTATTCGGTGGCACCGGCTTACGCTGAGAGCCTAGCCGGCTTAAGTTATCAACCGCCTCATTCTTCCTTCAATTGATATGTTCAACTTGGTAACCCTTGAAGTGACCTGCAATGGCATCAACCTCTCGACGATAAGCCGCCATAAGCGGATCCTTAGAATCCCAAGTACCAGAGACCTGTTGAGCCACCAAATTTGAATCGCCAAAGCATCTCACCCAGCTTAAATTCATCTCCTTAGCCATCCGAAGACCATGGAGCAGGGCCTCATACTCATCTGCATTGTTAGTACAAGGGAACATTAACCTGAGGACATAAGAAAATTTATCACCTTGTGGGGAAGTCAAGACAACTCCAGCCCCCGAGCCCTCCAGCTCTCTATACCCGTCAAAGGGAATAGTCCAATACGTGCTATCCGGCTTTTCCTCTGGTGCATGCAACTCTGTCCAATCATTGATGAAATCCACAAGTTCTGGAGACTTGATAGTCGTACGAGGCACATATTTTAACCCGTGAGGTCCAAGCTCAATGGCCCACTTAGCAACCCGGCCAGTTGCTTCCCTGTTTTGGATGATATTCCCCAAAGGAGCAAAGCTAACCACAGTGATGCGATGACCCTAAAAATATTGCTTAAGCTTTCAGCTCGCCATGAAAACCCCATACACAAGCTTCTGCCAATGTGGGTACCTCTGCTTGGACTCAATAAGCACCTCACCGATATAATAAACTGGTCATTGAACCGGATATTCCTTGCTTGCCTCCTTCCTTTCTACCCCGATGGCCACACTGACGGCCCGGCTATTAGAAGCCACATATAACAACAGAGGCTCCTTATCAACGGGGGTAGCAAGCACGGGCGACTCAGCCAACTGTTTCTTCAGATCCTTAAATGCTTGGTTAGCAGCATCACTCCAAACAAAATGATCTGTCTTCTTCATCATCTAATAAAGAGGGATAGCCTTCTCACCCAGCTGGCTTATGAACTAGCTCAAAGCCGCAATACGACCCGCCAGGCGCTGAACAACATTAACGCACGCTGATTTAGCCAAAGAAGTAATGGCTTTGATTTTCTCCGGGTTAGCTTCAATGCCTCTGTTAGAAACCAAAAAACCCAAGAGCTTGCCTGCGGGCACACCAAAGACACATTTAGCCGGATTAAGCATCATCTTGTAAACCCAGAGATTGTAAAATGTCTCCTTCAAATCATCAATCAGGGTCTCCTTCTTTCTTGACTTCACCACAATGTCATCAACATAAGCATGAACATTGAGCCCAATCTGATTGTGAAGGCAACTTTGCACACACCGCTGATAAGTCGCCTGGGCACTCTTGAGCCCAAAAGGCATAGACACATAGCAGAAGGCTCCAAACAGAGTAATGAAAGCTCTCTTCTCATGGTCCTTAACTGCCATCTTGATCTGATGATAACCAGAATAAGCATCCAAAAAACTCAGACGCTCACAACCTGTCGTAGCATCAATGATTTGATCAATACAAGGGAGAGCAAATGGATCAGTCGGACAAGCCTTGTTCAAGTCCGTGTAATCCACACACATCTGCCAAGTACCATTCTTCTTCAGTACCAGCACCGGGTTAGCCAACCATTCAGGATGGAAAACTTTAACGATAAACCCGGCTGCCAAGAGCCGGGCCACTTCCTCTCCAATGGCCTTCCGCCTCTCCTTGTTGAATCGGCAAAGAAACTGCTTGACCGGCTTAAACTTTGGATCAATATTAAGAGTGTGCTCAGCGAGTTCTCTCGGTACACCCGGCATGTCTGAAGGTTTCCATGCAAAGATTTCCCGGTTCTCACGGATGAACTCGATGAGCGCACTTTCCTATTTCGGATCCAGATTGGCACTGATACTGAACTACTTCGATGAATCGCGAGGAACAAAATCAATCATCTTAGTGTCATCTTCCGACTTAAATTTGAGCGAAGGATCCTGCTCTGTGGTTGGCTTCTTTAGAGACGTCATGTCCGCCGGGTCAACATTATCCTTATAAAATTTCAGCTCCTCTGTTGCACAAGCAGACTCAGCATAAGCAGCATCTCCTTCCTCACACTCCAAGGCTATCTTCCGGCTTTCGTGCATCATGATGGTCCCCTTGTAACCCGGCATCTTAAGCTGCAGATACACATAACAAGGCCGCGCCATGAACTTGGCGTAAGCCGACCGTCCAGACAGAGCGTGATATGGGCTGTAGATTTTGACCACTTCAAAGGTCAATGTCTCCGATCTAGAGTCATGATCATCTCCAAAGGCAACCTCCAGAGCTATCATACCAACCGGGTAAGCCGACTTACTTGGCACCACGCCATGGAAAACAGTGTTTGACGGCTTAAGGTTTTTATCAGTCAACCCCATGCGGTGGAAGGTCTCATAATACAGGATATTGATGTTGCTCCCTCCGTCCATGACTACCTTGGTGAACTTATATCCTCCGATCTGAGGTGCGACTACCAAAGCCAAGTGACCCGGAATATCAACCTGGGGCGGGTGATCTTCCCGGCTCCACACAATGGGCTGCTCTGACCAGCGCAAGTAACGGGGGACCGCCGGCTCAACAGCATTGACTACCCTCTTATGAAGCTTCTGGTCGCGCTTACATAAGCTAGTGGTGAAGACATGATACTGTCCACTATTCAACTGCTTCGGGTTGCTCTGATAACCAGACTGTTGCTGCTGTTGATTCCCCTGATTATTCTGCTGATTGTAACCACCCTAGTTACCGTGACTGCCTTGCTTCCCATGGAACCCAGAGTTAGAGCCGCCTCCGCCATAACCCGGTCCATGAAAGTCGGATCCTGAGCCGCCACCCGGCCCATGATTGTCTTGGAAAAGATTCAAATTTTTGAACTCCTTCATAATGAAGCAATCCTTCCAGAGGTTCCCAGACGGTCTTTCTCGCGTCCCGTGTCTCGGGCAGGGCTGATTCAACACCTGCTCAAGATTGATGCCTGACCCTCAAGCCTGTGGGGGCGGTTTACCCTTACGACGCTGACCATTATTCCGCGCATTGGTGTTAGCCACAAAGTCAAAACTATTATGGGATTTGCGCTTACCAATGCCTCCCTGGTTCACCGGGTTATGTTGTTGCCCCTTGGCGTTGCTGCTCTTCTTTCCCTTCCCCGGCTTTTCGTCATCAGACTCGGGGTCCTTGGTACCATCAGAGTCAGCATACTTAACCAGAGCCGCCATCAGTGTCCCCATGTCATTGCAGTGGCGTTTGAGCCGCCCTAATTTCTGCTTTAGGGGCGTGAAACGATAATTGCTTTCCAACATTAAGACTGCTGAGTCGGCCTTGATGCAATCCGACGAGTGCAGGATCATTGAGACCCGGCGCACCCAATGAATCATCGACTCACCTTCTTCTTGGACACATGAGGCTAAATCCACAATTGACATGGGATACTTGCATGTATCTTTAAAATTCTGGATAAACTGGGCCTTTAACTCGGCCCATGATCCAATAGAGTTGGCGGGGAGCCCCTTCAACCAAGTACGGGTCGTTCCTTCCAACATCAGGGGGAAATATTTAGCACATGCAGCTTCGCTAACATCCAGCAATTCCGTGGCCATCTCATAACTCTCGATCCATGCTTCTAGAGGTAAGTCGGCTGTATAATTAGGCACCTTGCGAGGACCCTTGAAATCCTTGGGCAGACGCTCATTGCGCAAAGCCGGTACCAAACACGGCACACCCAAATTCCTAGAGGTTACACCCGGCTCTACCGAAGTCGTAGGACGAGCCGAAGAAAATTGACGGGCCACATATTGAGCCGCCAACTCGGCCTCCCGACGTGCTCTACCTTGATCCACTACATTCTGAGCATCAGCACCACCGCCCGCCGGATTATGTCCACGGGCACTACAAGAAATATGTCAACTTGCGACCACCACTATTGGTCACTGAAAGGTCATTGTTTTTCATTTGCGACCTTTTTTTGACCAAAAATAGAAGGTCAAAAGCTGGCGGTCATAAACTAAAATTAACGACCTTCTTTCTGATATATAAAAGGTCGTTGGTTCTTTGACCAAATTTTTGGTCACTAGCAACCTCCCCAAGCCACGTAGGATCCAGCGTGGCAAGCTGACGTGGATAAGATTCAGCCCGGTCCAATTCGGTGTTCTACATGAGCCTAGCCCAACAATTCGGCCTTTTTATATATTTTTTCTATCAATTTTTTATCAGCTTCATGGGCCAAGCCCAACATTGCAACCTTTTTATTGTTGGGTTGTGGCCTTTTTGTCTAAACGAATTTAGTTTTTCTTTTTTTTTCCACTAGTTAGACGTCCTGGTTGCCAGGTTCTATTAAAGTGGGACCCTTTTGGTAGCATCATATTATTCAGATTACAATTTGACAGAAATAAATAACCATGTTTAAATAAGAACAGACAGAAAACACAAGTAATATTTCAAATAACAAGAGCGAGAATCAATCACAGTCATACAGATATACTTTGGGATCATACATCATGAGAGCTACAAGCTCTACTAGTGTAATAACACAGATACAAATACAATCACCACACAGATATAGGGACAATCACAATGAGAATTGACAATCAGCACAAACTGGGCTCCTGCTCGATCAAAGTAAATCATATGCAAGACTAACTACGCGACCATAGTCGACTAGGCCACCTTCGCTACACTAGGACAGCAATAGAATCATCATGCCTTCGGTCGTCGCCCTATTACATGAATCGGAAGAGAATAATCAAAACACTGGAGCCAATATATTATGAACAGAACATTCAAAAAAAGGACAAGTTCTCTAGAATGATGACACAAATTCAGCTAAGACAATGACTTTTGTTCCCCAGATAGTTAAGACGATATACTCATTCATACAAGGTGACGCAAGAAAATAGAGCACTTTACTCATAGCATGCAGAGTATCATTATTATGTTCATATCAGCTTATTCTTATGCCTACAGCAAGAAAATAAATCTTACCAAAGAAGTAACAACTCCATAAATTAAAACATCAGGGCTAAATAAGAAGACTAATCGGGGCTAAACATTAGGGCTTAATAAAAATAGAACATTCTGCATTTGGTGCGAAAATGGTTAGAGCAAAGAGGAGCTTCAGCACCAGAGCAAACCAAATCAAATCAAAAACAAACCGACATTTGCAGACGAATATTTTTGTTTAACTCATTTACTATTGCTCCCTTTTATTTTTCGGACTGCATATTCTGAATCTACTAGTACCGTGATACCTCTTGATTAGTAAATAAAGCTGAGTTATACTAGTAGTGGTGTTGCTCAATTGCCACTGTTCTTATCATATTTACTCCATGACAACTAACATGAACATGCCAATTGATTAAAACCTAAGCATGCAGAACATTCTGCATTTGGTGCGAAAATGGTTAGAGCAAAGAGGAGCTTCAGCACCAGAGCAAACCAAATCAAATCAAACACAAACCGACATTTGCAGACGAATATTTTTGTTTAACTCATTTACTATTGCTCCCTTTTATTTTTCGGACTGCATATTCTGAATCTACTAGTACCAGATACCTACTGATTAGTAAATAAAGCTGAGTTATACTAGTAGTGGTGTTGCTCAATTGCCACTGTTCTTATCATATTTACTCCATGACAACTAACATGAACATGCCAATTGATTAAAACCTAAGCCGTGTGAATTTCAAAACAACAACCAAACTTAAGCCATGATGATAGAAAGTGAGAAAATCAAATAAACTTAAAAGGAGTGCTAACCAAGAACCCTTTAATTAACCCTACCATTTCATCAACACCCCCAACCAAACAGGAGCATGAGCAGGACAATAGCTACTAAACCTTGAGGTCAGGTATAGACATATACCGGACTTTGCTTTCTTAACAGAGGCCCCCCATTTGAGTTGGCCGCCTCTTCCTTCTTCGACCCTTGATCTTAAAAAGGTTTATCATCTTCCTGTGAAACATGAGGGAAGGAGGTAACGAGCATGAGCTAAAGAGAGCAGACTTTTCATAGGAACAAAATTGACAAAAACAAGAAAAGTACCATTGAGGCTTAAGAATGGTTTTACACACAAACAAGTAGAAACGATGTAGCGGAAATCAACAGAAGCAGTTTGGTTCTCTTTAATTATTGCGTTCATCGATTAGTAGCAGAAAATAATATACCCAAAGACAAAGGAAAGCAAAATACTAAAGTACCAAGCACGACTAGTAGCTCTGCACAACCGCACCACATATACAACGAGCTGCAGATAACATTATATGCATCGCATACATACATAACACTGTGCTTTATTATAACAAAGACATTCAAGTGATAATAGTAAAAAATGAACTAAAAGAGCTAAAATAAGCTTGTGTTATGAACAAAGATCATCTAACCAAATAAACTAAATTTTCAAAAGTTATGTGACTTTTGAAAGTTCAGTTCATTTAGTTGAACTAAAGAGGGCCACAGAATACCATACAGGGTGCCCATTGCACTCCTACACTCTAACACACACACACACACACACACACACACACACACACACACAAACACACACACACAAACACACACACTATGGACACTTTTGAGAAATTCAGTAAACTCAGTGAAATTCAGTAAACATCGAGTACAGAAGAGAGGTTCAGACTTCAGACCCAATGTAGGCGCTGGTGACGGAGATGATCCAGGCTGTAGGACTTGGAGATGAGCTGAAGCAGTGGAGAAAACTTGTAGCCGCCGCCACTGCTGCCAGTGGCGGCGCGACCCACTGGACAGCCCAGCCACGGTGTCGCAGTAGCAGCAGCAGGTGTTCAATTAGGCAAGCAACAAGGCGCATGATTTGTGTTCAATAAGCTGATGTTGAACAGGACCGCCTCCCCTCCATGGCTTGCAACCACCACGCACCTTTCCTGGCTGGTACGATGAAGTGAAGCCCTTCTGCTCTGATGTAAGGATGAAAACTTCCCCTGCACAAGGACAGGAGAAATATGAATCAACTACACATACCTTGATGAACAGAATCAACATCACTTGCATCTCAAGACTAGGCGCTATCACATCAGCAATGTTTCTTTTTCTTTTGGCAGAAATATCCTCACATTTGTATTAATAATCCAATCAGGGTATTTTACATCTGATAGTAAAGAGGGGCATTAAGCAACTAATTTAGGCATGGATCAACGAAACCACCAGCTGCAACAAAGTCACAACGAACAGGCTACAAGTCCGCTGCATATAAACACGTACTAGAATGGCAAATCTGAGAGGCAGGATCTAAATATGCAGAGGTGATAGCGCCTAGCATCAATTACATTATTTAGCACAAAGCCATTTGATTGTAGCAATTCGGGCCAAAGCATAACACTAGTAGAACACAAAAAATGACTTGATGGCCATGAATCATAGCATGGTACTGCTGTTGCACAAAGGCCACAAACTTGAGAAGAGAGAGGAGGGAGCCAGAGGGGATGAAGTTCACCATGGGAGTTTTGTGTAGTCGACGCCATGGACAGGTGCCACCGCGGTTGCGGGACGGCCATCCACCACCGTCACGCACGCGGTGGAGGAGGCCACCCGAGGGAGGCGCCGCGCACGTCAGTCCCGTAGCGACCGAGCGTAGGAGCACCGTCTGTAAGGTGGAGATGCATGTGGGAGGGAGGGAGAGGATGAAGCAGAGGCACCGGAGTTGGAGCCGTCGCCGCCCCCATAACCCTAGCCACGGGGAGAGGTCGTGGGTGAGCGCTTGAGGTGGATCTGGCCGGAGGGGAGGGGTGGCAGGGTAGGGTGCTGCACACCGGCGCGGGACGCCATGGAGGACCTTGGTGGACACGGGCTACTGCCGGGTCGGACCTCCATGGAGGACCTTGGTGCATCATGGGCCAGGTCGACGACGGCGCGCCGATGCCGATGTGGATCTCGATCTGTGGTGTTCCCTTACCTCCCTTCCCTTGGGAGAGAAGATGTTGGCTTGGATCTGGGGCCTTCCCTTCCCAAGGTGAGGGTCTGGAGCGGCGGCGCTAGGGTAAGTGAAGGCCGGCGGCGGGGTTGGGGGAGAGGAGTTGGTCGGCGGCGAGGTTGGGGGGGTGGTGAGCGCTGCGACTGGGCAGCGAGATTCTGGACCGGGGAGAGAGGGAGAGAGAGGTGGCGGCGGGTGTGTTTTTGGGGAGAGGGGGAGAGAGAGGCGGCCGGGGGTTGCTAGGGTTTTGTTTGGGCTGCTGAGACCAAGTGAGAGACGTTGGATTCGCCAAGCGTGGACGGTTCAGATCAGCTAAGGGGGTGATCCATGAGAACAGTTCTGATTGGTTCAAAATGTCTGCGGTTTAAAATAGTTTCCAAGTGCTAGAAATAGAGGGATTTTGTGAAGCAGCTATCAAAAATATTTTACAAAAGGGCACCACACAAATTTTCACTAGAGTTAGACCACATTTTATGGATGAGCACCAATTTGTATGCATTTCTGATCTTTCTAGCTATATTTAATCATTTTTCGAGTGGCAAAAATGATTTTTTTTGTGAAGAACCTACCAAATATTTGTTGTAAAATTGGACTCCATCAATTTTCTAAAATAGTAGTCCATGTTTAACATACAATTGATGAAATGGTTGGGTGCCAAAAGTTTTGATCCACCTCTCGTGAGAAAGACAAATTTCTGCTAATTCAGCTGAAAGCTGGTCAAATTTGAACTGTAACTACCTCATAGTTTGCTCTTTATTTTTCCCAAAAATCATTTCTAGATACAAAGGTATCTATTTCTTCATAGATACTCCAAAATATTTGCAAGAATCAACCCCTAGCTACAAACGATCATGCCCGGCGTTTTGACCACATTTTGAAACGGGGATGAAAAAATCAAAAAAATTCAAAAAATTAGAAAACCTTCGCATTGTGTCATTATATGTGACCAAGTTACCAGGAAAAATAATAAACTTGTTATATGATAATTATTTTAAATAAGTGTTCTCAGAAACGAGCTATCATGTGTGGAGATCAATGACTTTTAAGCCAAATGATCAATCTTATGACCACATTCATGGCATAGTTTGTTCAAATGATCTCGTATTGTGCACAAGGGTGCATCTTGGAATTCCAAACAGTGTTGCCTAAGGGAGTTTTTATTTTCTTTTCACGGAAAATTCATTTTCCATTTTTTGAGTGCCTGAAATGAGTTTTTTTTGTGAAGGACCGGCCATATATTTGTTGCAAAATGGGACTAGGTCATTTTTATAAAATACTAGGACATATATAATGCACAATTGACAAAATGGTTGGTTGTCAAAAGTTCTTATACACCTCTGGTGAAAAAGACAAATTTCTGCTGTCGGGGAGGCTGATCTGGCCCACGAACACCTATGGGACCGGCGGACCGAGCCCCTTTCAGTTCGGCGGGGGCGGAGGTCACACGAAGAGCAGATCGAGGCGAAGCACACGAGCAGTTTACCCAGCTTCGGAGCTCTCCGGAGAGATAACACTCCTACTGTTGCATGTCTGAGTGTATTGAGTTCTTGCTCAGGAGCGCTGAGTGCTACAGTACACACAAGCTGCTAACGAGACCGAGCGTGAGTGTTCTCGGCTTCAACCTTTCAACCCTCTCTCCCTCCTACGTTGCGCATGGGCCTCCTTTTATATGATAAAGGGTCTCCGGCAGTGGTGGCGTAGATAAGGGTAAAAATGGAAAAGGAGTGTGTTGGTACAGCTACTTATACGATGTATCATACCTAACCACGACGGCAGGGGACAAAGGCACTAAATGCCCGTCACGTCGCCCTAACAAGGCGTAAAGGGACCGTCGAGCGCCACCGCTTGCCACGATGGCAATCTTGTCGGCGCCGCTTGCCACCAGCGCTCCGGCCAAGCCGCGACCTCTTGCCTGCTACCGGAAAGGTCCTGTATGACACGTTAGTGGATGTGCCGGAGCGCAGTACTGAGTGGTGGTCTGCGCGGCAAGCGCCTTTGCATGATTGTTGTCTTGTCGCGTCCGGAAGCTTGTCGCTCATCGGGCCTTCCGGCAAGCTCCTCTTGCCGGGCCTTGTCTCCCTAGGTGCCTTGGGTGGCCTTCCGGCAAGCTCCTCTTGCCGGGCCTTGTCTCCTAGGTGCCTTGGGTGGCCTTCCGGCAAGCTCCTCTTGCCGGGCCTTGTCTCCTTGGCTTGAATACTTTGTTCTTGAATGGCTCCAAAGGAACCACGGAGGACCTTGGCGGTCACTCGGTAAGCCTTGTCGGAGGGCTGCAACTGCCCATGCACAAGTTCGGGATACTAGGGTACCCCTACTCTAGTACACCGGCTGAAGCCCCCTGCCCTGGGCCACACACGGTGCCGAAGGCCTGTTGGGCCAGGCCCAAAACAGGCACACACGCAGCTGCCTGGGTTACGCCGAGGCCGCCAAAGTTGCCGCCAGAGAAGCCGGGCGAGGGGTCCGCGATCGCACTGTCGGCCCTGAGGCCGCAGGAGCGCCAGGCGCTACGCCGACCGCCGATCCCTCCGCCGCTGCGGCAGCGTCGGGCTCCGAAGAGCCCCAGCCCGGATGGAGCTGGCGCAGCTGGGGATGGAGGATCTTGGATATTCCTCCGATGAGCGCCTCCGACCCAGTGTCAAGCTCAGCTTGTTCTTCAAGGGCGTGGTGACGGCCCTCCAGCGACTCCGGGAAGAAATCCCAAAGCAGCTGGCCGAGGAGTCGCGCCAGATCTGCGCGGGAGCTCTTCAAAAGGTGCTGATGAAGGTGGCCTTCCGCAATCCAGGCCTCAACCTCACCAACGTCCTCAAGTCCTTGCCGCCGGATGCTGATGTGGAAGCGCTCAAGACCCTTGTCGCACCCATCGTGGGACAGGGTGAGCGGGATCAAGAGGGTTGAGGCGATCGCGTGGATTAGGCCGCCCGCTTTCTCTTTTCTTGCCGCTGCTGGTCATGTTATGAGAACAATCTATTAGAGCTGCGACAAGCTACCTCGTAATATAACTCTATTTCGGGTAGCAATTGCTATGTTATTTCCTTTACTTGGTTCCTTCCTTTGTATGTTTTTGCCCTACGCTTTTAGGGAACTTGTCAGCCAGGCTCCTGGGCCGCGAGCGCTGAGTGCGGGACGTCAGCAGCCTGCTAGCGGTGCTGCTACCGACAAGAAACCTTGTCGCAACTAGTTGCAGCTCACTTAAGTTGTTGAGCGGACTTGAAACAAAGTAAGGGCGCAACTAGCTACGAGTTGGTTCCTCCGCGCATAGGTTTTTCATACAAAGTACGGTCGTTAGAGGAAGATAACTTAAAAAATTTAAAACTGATTGCTCAAACTTTAGCAACTTAGCTTTTCTGTCGTTTGCTTCCCGGTAAGGCTAGACTTCCTTGAGCGACGCTTGGTCCACACCATTATCTTCTCCTTTCCCCGCAAACTTGTGGGCGAGGAACCTACCTTTCTTTGAGACAGAAAGAAGAGAAAATAAAGATATGGAGCCTTATGGCTCATTATTGCTTACCGGGGGTAGGTGCTGCACAAAGTGTCAGATAACGCATGCAAAATAGAAGTAGAAAGCATGAAATTGACAAGATGTGCGAAGCACATTAGCTTTACTTATGTACGGGGTCTGCGCCTGGCTTTGTACAAAGGATTACATGCAACATCGGCAAGACTTGTACAAAAGGTGGTTGCTTGAACAGGTTCCGCAACCGCGCCTCTACGGGTAAAACTTACGAAGATGCTCAATGTTCCGTGAGTTACTCACCGAATGCCATCTTCGGTCTCAAGGCGGACAGCGCTAGGCCTAGTGACTCGTTTCACCCGTAAGGGCCTTCCCACTTCAAGGCGTCAACTTGTTGGAATTCTTGGCGGACTGAACGCGCCGAAGAACAAGGTCGCCTTCCTCGAGACTTCGGCATTAACTTTGCGGCTATGGTAGCGGCGCAAAGCTTGCTGGTATCGAGCAGCTCGTCTGACAGCCTGAAGGCGATCCTCCTCAAGGAGCAGCGTCATCTTGTCGCATATCGCTCTTGCTCAAGCTCATCATAAGCGAGCACTCGAGGTGATCCGTATACGAGTTCCATGGGGAGAACTGCCTCTGCTCCATAGACTAGAGCGAAAGGTGTCTGGCCAGTGGCTCGATTTGGCGTCTTCCTGATCGACCAAAGAACCACCGGCAGCTCCTCAATCCAGTTCTTTCCGCACTGCAGCCTGTCGAAAGTTACGGTCTTGAGCCCGCGCAGCACTTCAAAGATTTGCCCTCTCCGCTTGACCGCGTTACTTCTCGGATGAGCAATGTAAGCAAAGCAGACCTTGGCGCCAAGATCTTGGACGTCTTGCATGAAGGTGCGGCTCGTGAATTGCGTGCCGTTGTTGGTGATGATCCCGTTAGGGATTCCAAACGGCAAACAATCGACCTAAAGAACTTGACCGCCGACTGCTGTCACCTTCCTCATCGCTTCCACTTCCGCCACTTTGTGAACTTGTCGATTGCAACGCATAAGTACTCAAAGCCCCGACAACTTCGGGAAAGGGGCCGAGGATGTCGAGCCCCTGCACCAAAAATGGCCAGGATAACGGGATCGTCTGGAGAGCTTGAGCTGGTGGTGTATCTGCTTGGAATGGAACCGCACGCTTCACACTTGGTTACTTGTGCAGTTGCATCCCGGAGGGCTGTCGGCCAAAAGAAACCTTGCCGGAACGCTTTGCGGCAAGTGCTCGCGCCAATGTGATGACCACATATGCCCCCATGTATCTCGCCAACAGCTTTTGTCCGTCTTCCCGGTGAATACACTTCAATTTCACACCGTTGAGTCTTCTTCATGCAGGTGTGTTGTCGACAAACCGGTACATACTTGACCGTCGGGCTACTCTTTTCGCTTCTTCTTGCTCTTCGGAAGTTCTCCTGTCTCAAGGAAGCGGACAATCTGGGTGCCCATCTTTGGAGCTTGCGGCTCGACAACACGGACTAAACGCACATCTGCTGCTCCGGGAACATCTGCTGCCACGGCGAGACCCTGTGGCTCAGCCGGAGCGTGACGGTCCCCGGCAAGCTTGCCGGAGCAAAACATGTCGGCAGCGTCTGCATCAACGCAACAAACCCTAGGGCTTGCCGGAGCAGATCGCTCCTCAAAGACCCTTGGTGTTGATCTTGAGGACCTTCTTGACGGCGACTTCGGGAAGCTACGCGGAAAATAGTCACCAGAGATCAACTTCCTCTTCTTGCTCTGTCTGGTTGATGGCGTTACTGACGGTTGAGTCAGCTTGAGCACAAAAATCCCTGGTTCCACAGGTAACTTAAGTGTAAGACTTCGACATGCCATCGGCAATGTCGCTCGAGCTCTTGGAACATGTTCCATTTGTAGGCCGTCAAAGTGCTCTTCTAGCTTTCTCACTTCATCAACATAAGCTTCCATCAACGGTCTCTGATAACTCTTGTTCACTTGGCGGATGACAAGTCGTGAGTCACCCACGACAATGAGCTTCTTGATCCCAAGGTCTCTGCGATCTCGAGACCGGCAAGCAAACCTTCATACCCTGCAGATTGTTTGTTGCTTGCTCCTTGGGAAAGTGCATCTGGACTACGTACTTGAGGTGCTCTCCGGTGGGTGCAACAAGTAGCACGCCTCAAGACCGGGCGCCTTTGCAGCGAGAAGGCACCATCAAAGTACATCAGCCACTCTTTGCTTGCTTCCTTGACGGGATGCTCGTTTCGAATTTCTTCATCTTGTGTTGGCGTCCATTCTGCTATGAACTCCGCCAATGCTCGCTTTGGATAGTTGAAGTGCTCTCAAACTTGAGGCCAAAGCTTGGCAGTTCAGTGCCCACTCGACAATCATACCTGTTGTCTCTCGGATTTTGCAAGATCCTCTTCAGCCGAAAACGAAAGTGACGACTGTGATCTCATGTGCCCGGAAGTAATGGCGCAGCTTTCGAGGCCATGAGGAGGCCGAAGCAATTTCTGCACACCGTAGTACCTTGACCTAGCCCCTCTGTAAGGGAACTCACAAAGTAAACCGGGCGCTGCACCATTCTTTTCTGCATCTTCTCATGCGTCTCACAGAGATCCATCCTTATCGTGACCAGAGCTTGCCGGTGAAGTCCCCTGCCGTCATTTGGATGCATCTCGCCATGGTTGCTAGCTCATCATCCGCCTCCCTCTCCGCTACTAACGCAGCACTAACCACTTGATTGGTTGCCGCTATATATAGCAAAGCAACTTCTCTTGTGGCTTAGGTGCGACAAGTGTTGGAGTGGAGGATGTATCTCTTCCAGTCCCCGCAGCGCAGCCTCCGCTTCCGGAGTCCATTTCATTGGACCTGCCTTTTTCAATATTTTGAAAAATGGCAGGGCGCGCTCAGCAAACCTAGAGATAAACCTGCTGACAGCAGCTACGCAACCGACAAGTCTTTGTACATCCTTGACGCGCTTTGGTGCTTCAATCTGCTCAATGGCCTTGATCTTGTCGGGATTGGCTTCAATTCCCCGCGGAGACACGAAGAACCTGAGAAGCTTCCGGAGGGGACTCCAAACACACACTTCTCAGGGTTGAGCTTGAGGTTGATCTTGCACAGATTTGCAAAGGTTTCGTCTAAATCTTGAATCAGAGTCGCCTTGTCCTTGCTTTTGACCACTATTTCATCCATGTAGGCTTCCACATTTCTGTGCATTTGCGGCTCAAAAGCGTCATGGACTACTCTTGCAAATGTTGAACCAGCATTCTTTAATCCGAAAGGCATCCGTACGAAACAAAGATGTGCCACATGGGGTGATGAATGCGGTCTTCTCCTCATCCTCTTCGCCATGAAGATCTGATGATATCCTGAGTATGCATCCGAATGAAAGCAAATCACATCCGCCGTGGAGTCAACAATCCGTCGATGCGCGGCAAGGGAAATGGGTCTTTGGGACAAGCTTTATTGACATCGGTAAAGTCGATACAAAGCCTCCATTTCCGCTTGCCTTATGCGATAACAACTGAGATTGGCCAACCACGTAGGATGGAGCACCTCCTCGACAAGGCCTGCTGCTTCCAATTTCTTGATTTCTTCTGCGATGAATTCTTGGCGCCCACCGCCGCTTCTCGACTTTCGCTTGACGGGCGCGCGATGAGGACAAACGGCAAGATGGTGCTCAATTACTTTCACAGGAACACCGGGATGTCGACGGTTGCCACGCAAACACGCTAACGTTCGCCCGTGGGAAAGCAACGAGCGCCTTCCTATTTAGGGTCGAGAGTGGCACCGATGGTGCGGTACCACCAGTGTCGTCCTCCTTGGCGGACACCTTCTTGGTCTCTGGTGGAGCTGCCATTGTCTTCTTACACTTGCCGGTGGAGCTCGATGGTGCGTCCTCGACGGTAGCGCAGCACTCCGAAGAGGTGCGCTTGACGGAGTGGGCATCAGAGCTCTTGCCGGACTTGGTCTTCTTCTTCGCCCCGGGAGCTTCAGCGGCAAGTGGCTTGCAATCTGCTGCAGCTGCTGCTTCCCGGTAGATCTTGTCGGTGCAGATAAGAGCATCCTTCTTGTCGCCAGGGACAGAGATGACACTTATCGGGCCTGGCATCTTCAAAGATGTTGTATGCATAGTGAGAGGCTGCCATGAATTTGGCGAGTCTTTGGATGGCCAAGTATCCCATTGTAAGGCAATGGAAAGTCAGCAACGTCAAAAGTGACCCTCTCAGTCCTGAAGTTCAACTCGCTGCCAAATGTCACCGGCAACGTGATTTTTCCCTTCGGCTTGCTCCTTCCCGGATTGATTCCTTGGAATGTGTCGTTCTCCTCGAGCTCGCCATCAGGGATCTGGAGTTTCTGGAGCACCGCGGAGGAGATCAGGTTCAAGCCGGCCCCGCCGTCAACTAGCATCTTAGTGACCTTGAGGTTGCGGATAGTTGGTGAAACCAACATCGGCAAGCACCGACCACGATTCTGCGATCGGTGGTCCTCAATATCAAAGATGATAGGCGTCTTGGACCATTTCGTAGGCTTGCGTGACTCGACGGATGGTTCTGCCGCATTGACTTCCCGCATCCACAGCTTGAGCTGGCGGTGTGAAGTATGCAGAGAAGCACCACCGTCAACGCACAGGACCTCTGTGGCTTTCTGGAACTCCTGCTCATCGGTCTCGTCATCATCATCGTCGTCGTCTTCATCCTTGTCGCGGCCGCGGGGAGGTCTGTCTCCATGCCGCTGCTTGGCCTTGCCGCGGCGTCCTCCTCGGCCGGGACGTTTCTTGCTAGCTCCTCCAGCACCTTCCTGGGCCTTCTCCTTGTCGCGTCGTTCGTATTCAGCCTTCTGCTGCTCGACAAGCTGCTCGACCTTTTTGCAGCTCTGGAGGTCATGGCCCTTGGTGTGGTGGATCTTCCAGTACTGTTTGTTGGAGCCGTCCTGCTTGTCGGCGACCGCCAAAGCCTGGCAGTTGGTGCCAGCGGCAACCTCCTTGCCGGAGCTACCAGCTTTGGCTTTCTTGGCGCCACCTCCGTTGCCGGACTGCTCAACAACTAGCACATCTTTGCCTTTCTTCTTCTGTTGTTCCGCCACGATTTTTCTTTGCTGTATGTTTCCTCACTATCGAGATCCTCCTGCTTCAAAGATTCTCTCCGGGAGTCTCCTCCTTCCTCAAAGACGCGTACACTTGTCGCCAGGCATATAGCTCATCGACGTCTTCGATCTTGCACATCGCCATCTCCTCCGCATCTCGCGTTTCGCGACGTTTCGATGGAACGCGCTGTTTATCATGCAGGGTGGACATCTGGGATGTTGTGCTGTACGCGGCTGAATCTCTGAATGTACTTGTGCAGGGGCTCTCCTTCCTTCTGGGCGAGCAGATGAAGGTCGCTTTCTTGGCCATGGGGCTTGTGGCCGCCTGTAAAGGCGCCGACAAACTGATGGCATAGATCTGCCCAAGAGGATATGGAGTTGTCCGCAAGTGCATGAGCCAGATCGACATTGGGCTTGAGCACCAGCCGGGAAGTAGTTGGCGGATCTTGTCATCTCGCCCCGGCAGCTTGCACCGCGATGGTGTAGATGCCGAGGAACTCCGCCGGATGCGTCTTGCCGTCGTACTTCTCTCGTACGTCGGCTTGAAATTCTTCTTCTTTGGGCCATCGACTTGCCGCAGCTCACGAGTGAACGCAGGGCAACCTACCGTGTCTGGCAAGTCGCTGGTTCCTGGCGCATGCATGTCGACAGAGGGCCCAGCGTGCTGGTCGGTTTGACGCGCGCTTCTCTTGGCGCCGATGCGAAGTTCGAGCGTCTTCTTCTTGCTGTCGTTCGCGAAGAACTTGGCGCTGATCGCGACGAGCTCGTGGATCCGATGATGCGGTGGAGTCGCTGTCAAGGTGGATCCGGCGAGTCGGCGATCTTGGCCTTCGGGTGGAGAGAGTGCATGGTGGTTGCACCCCACGGTTTAAATGCCGCCACCGGCTCGTGTTTGGCAGTCCTGCCGCGGCAGCGATGCACTCGGCTGCCGCGGAGCGTCGCCGTTGGCAAAGCCGATGAGACTTTGAATGGTGGCCCTCCATTCATCGACCTTGTCGGCTGTTGGAGGGTAATCCAGGAGCAGTTGAGCTCTCGCCAAAGCTTCTGCTGGAGTGGTGGGTGGCAGTGGCGAACGGCGCGAGGAGCGGGTTAAGCTCGAACTTCTAACTATGTTAGAAGGAGCAGTATCCCGCCCAGCGACCGTATCGCTTTCGCCGCGCCAGCATGTTGGCGTGCATGCTGGTCTTGAGCATCCCGAGATCCACCAGCTCGATCTTGGTCCAACGAGCGTATGGCGTTGTGAATACCATGACGCTGTCGGTCCCGCGCCTCCTGAGACGGGCGTGGTGCATGTACGGACGCCGAGGTCTGCCCAGCCTTGTCCTTGGACTTGGCAGCACCGTGGGCTCCCCCGTCGACGTCCATTCTTCGCGGCGTCTACCCCACCACCCGTTTGCTCCGGTGGTGGTGGGTTCGACGCGGACGGAACATCTGCCACCGAAGCCTTCTACTTCGGTGGCATGTCGATGAAGATGATGAAGATCTAGCTCGTGTGGACGCCGGATCAGGTTCACACAATCTCGACGCCCCCTACCTGGCGCGCCAAAGATGTCGGGGAGGCTGATCTGGCCCACGAACACCTATGGGACCGGCGGACCGAGCCCCTTTCGGTTCGGCGGGGGGCGGAGGTCGCATGAAGAGCAGATCGAGGCGAAGCACACGAGCAGTTTACCCAGCTTCGTAGCTCTACGGATAGATAACTCTCCTTCTTCTGCATGTCTGAGTGTATTGAGTTCTTGCTCAGAGCGCTGAGTGCTACTGACACACAAGCTGCTAACGAGACCGGCGTAAGTGTTCTCGCTTCAACCTTTCGAACCCTCTCTCCCTCCTACGCTATGCATGGGCCTCCTTTTATATGCTAAAGGGGTCTCCGGCGGTGGCAACGTAGATAAGGGTAAAATGGAAAAGGAGTGGTTGGTACATCTACTTGTACAGATGTATCATACCTAACCACGACGGTAGGGGACAAAGGCATTAAATGCCCGTCACGCCGCCCTAACGGTGCTAAAGGGACGGCAGGGCGCCACCGCTTGCCACGATGGCAATCTTGTCGCCGCCGCTTTCCACAGCTCCGCCGGCAAGACGGCCTCTTGCCACGCTGCTACCGAAAGGTCCTGTGGTGACACGTTAGTGGATGTCTTTGGAGCGCAGGTCTGAGTGGTGGTCTGCCGCGACAAGCGCCTTGCATGATTGTTGTCTTGTCGCGTTCGGAAGCTTTTCGCTCACGGGGCCTTCCCGGCAAGCTCCTCTTGCCGGGGCCTTGTCTCCTAGGTGCCTTGGGTGGCCTTCCCGGCAAGCTCCTCTTGCCGGGGCCTTGTCTCCTAGGTGCCTTGGGTGGCCTTCCCAGCAAGCTCCTCTTGCCGGGGCCTTGTCTCCTAGGTGCCTTGGGTGGCCTTCCCGGCAAGCTCCTCTTGCCGGGGCCTTGTCTCCTTGGCTTGAATACTTTGTTCTTGAATGGCTCCAAAGGAACCACGGAGGACCTTGGCGGTCACCCGGTAAGCCTTGCCGCGGAGGGCTGCAACTGCCCGTGCACAAGTACGGGATACTAGGGTACCCCTACTCTAGTACACCGACATCTGCCGATTCAGTTGGAAGCGGGTAAAATTTGAACTGCAGCTGCCTCATAGCTTGCTCTTTATTTTTTTCAAAAAACATTTCTAGGTACATAAGTATCTATTTAATCAGAGAAACACCAAAAAAATTCCAAGATTCAAACACTAGCTAGGAACGGTCATTCCCGCCGTTTTGGCCGCATTTTGAAACGGGCATGAAAAATTAAAAAAAAACAAAAAATTGTAAAACCTTCGCATTGTGTCGTTATATGTGACCAAGTTACCATAAAAAATAATAAACTTGTAATACGGCAATTATTTTAAAAAAGTGTTCCCAGAAATGAGCTATCATGCGTGAAGATTCATAACTTTCAAGCCAAATGATCATCTTATGGCCACATTCATGGCATAGTTTGTTCAAATGATCTCATATTGTGCACAAGGGTGCATCTTGGAATTCCAAACAATGTTGTCTAAGGGAGTTTTCATTTTCTTTGCACGAAAAAATCATTTTCCATTTTTTGAGTGCCCGAAATGAGTTTTTTTTTGTGAAGGACCTACCATATATTTGTTGCAAAATTGGACCTAATCAATTTTATAAAATACTAGGCCATATTTAATTCACAATTGATAAAATGGTTGGGTGTCAAAAGCTTTGATCCACCTTTGGTGAAAAAGACAAATTTCCGCCGATTTAGCTGGAAGCGGGTCAAATTTGAACTGCAGCTACCTTATTGTTTGCTCTCTGTTTTTTCAAAAATCATTTCTAGTTACATAAGTATCTATTTAAGAATAAATACATGGTTTTGTGGCCATACGTCGAGGTTTGGATGGTGGCCCAGGGCCCCAACTCCAAAGTCATAAACTCGCATGCTCGTCGCGTGGTCACCGCGTGACCTTGGCGTTGACATGCGTTCTGGCAGTCCTAGGCATGTCTAGTGGGTTAGGCACTCCCCGGGTAGGTGCTAGGAAGAAAATTACAACAGAAGAATCTCATGAGGAGACTGACCTATGCTCAAAGACGAATTAGCAGCCAAGTGTTTGATTGGCGGTACGGGAAATGCACATGGCCAATGGGCCTAAGTTTTGGCTGAGGATGATCATCTACTAATAAGAATGTCTTCACAAATTTTCAGCTCAAAAGGAGGATCCTAGGTGGTGCTTGCTTTGCAAAGTACCACATTGAAAAAAAAATATCAATGTTGAAGCTGGACTCAAAATAATGAATGGATTGAGCTGAAATTTGGTGGAGGATGGTTATTTGGGCATAGGAAACACTGTAGAAAATTGATACCATTTGGACATGCCAAAGTGGTACTTCCTTCACAATGCTCTTCTCTGGATAGAAACTTGGGAAAATTAGCGAGAGAAATTGGATGAATGAAATGAGCTCAAATTTGGTGTAGCTAAGTTACATAGGTATGGTCATGCGCTGGTAAATTTTCAGATCATTTGGGTAAGCCCAGCTAGTACTTACTTCACAAAGCTTCTCAAGGTAGAAACATTGGAAATTTCATGAGAAAGATTTACCAGGAAAATGGAGCTGAATATTATCATGTGGCAATGATTTGGGTATGAAAGAGTGCTCAAAAAGTTTGCGGGTAATAGGAGGGGTCTAGATAACACTTGCTTTGTAATGTGCCAATCTGGCCATAAAATATAAATTGAACCTGGGTCACATAGATGATTTGACTGACCTACAATTTGGAGGAGGGTGATAATTTGGGCATATGAAGGAATTGTATAAATTTCATGTCATCTGGATATATAAAAAAGGTACTTCCTGCACAATGCTTCTAGGTGGACAAAAACTTCGGAAATTTGCCGAGGAAGATTTGCTAGGCAAATGGAGCTGAATTTTGTCATGAGGCAATGATTTGGATAGGAAAGAGTGCCCAAAAATTTCAAGGGCAATCAAGGATATATAAATAGCACTTCCTTCACAAAGTGTTGTTGTGAACAGAATAGGAAAATGAATATTGTTGAATTATTTTTGAACTATGCAAGGAAATATTTTTACATATTTGACGAAGATATGACCCAAAGAATTTATGAGATTTTTTTGGGAATTTTAAGAATGAAGGAAATATAGGTTGCTTCACAACCTAGGGCAAGAATTGACACATGGACATGACACATAGGCAAAACTGATGAGGTGGCGCCTGGTCATAGCAATAAGTACTAATGCATCCACGTTCACAACCTCATGACCATTTATATTGGTCGTAATCAGGTAGAAATAAGGTCACGGACCACTCTTGTCTGCTTTATGACCATTTGGTGTAAGGCAATTCAGGGTTTGAGCCCTTCCAAGAGAAATGGCCGTGGATTTACGACCAATTCAGCTAGGGTCACTAAGAGAAGGTCACTAGTTGACATATTTCTTGTAGTGGGGGCGGGTTATGGTTCCGTCCACTACTTGACATAGCCGGCTCATCGATATGCCTGCTATAACTCAGGCTCGGGCGAGTGGTAGAATGAATCATGTCACGACTGTAAGAATAAGCCTGCTGCTGAACCAAAGCAGACTGAAGGAGCTCTCTAGCCCTCCGTGTTTCAACCGCCGTCCAACCGCTGTCGGAGACTCTCCTTCAACCGGAAGAGCCGCCAATCATGATGCTGCAGCGGTCATGTTATCCAAAGGGTTAGAGTAATGACCCGGTGGTGTCGGCACGTGCTGCGGCGGGTTATTGCTTTGACGAGGCAGGTCCGTCGTACGTGGCTGAACCGGCGTACCCGTCCCAGGTGTTTCGACCCAGTTTACCACTGTCGGGTTACTGGTTCCTGCTTCTGGCATGTTAAAGAGATTTCTTGCCTCGTAAACCAGGGGCAGATGACTCTGATGCCTCCTTCTCATGACATCATTTGAAGCATTCTGATCTAGCATGAGCCGGTAAGACTCCGACTGAATCCGCTGCGCCTGAGCATCCAAAGCAGCCCGCTCCTCAGCCATCCTCATGTTTTCCGCATTCAACTCCTCCTTGGCCTGTGCTATCTCATCATGCAATTTTGCGACCGCCGCATTATGCTGATCCTGACCCGCCGGGTTAACCACTGTTGTTAACAATGTTGTCGACTTATCCAAAGAAGTCGATTAAGACTGAAATGGCGGCGATAGGGCCTCTGCCCGGCAGCCGTCACCGCTGCTGACCTAGAAATCAGTGTTGCTGCAGTCGACGAGTGTTGCACCAGCTACATACCGGTCATGAAGATCGCAACCCGGTTCGGTGGCTCACAGGGATCCGGAATACTGTTGCCATCGGAACAGCCCCCAAGCCGGTCGTCTTGCAGTTGGTACAATGACTCGGTCTCGCTGGTGGATGACTCACCATCAGAGTAAACAACAGTCTCACCACCAGACACCGATCTATCCTCAGGTTCCGCTCCATGGATGAATCCCACGAACGCACGTTTCATGGCGGGCTGAACTCGGGCGGGTCTCGCACGCTGAGCCGTCTCGATGATGTCGGTGCGGATGTCCGGCTTAGGGCCCGGTTCGCCGATCTTGTCAATGAAGACGTGAATTCCGCCAAAGGGTACCCGGTACCCGTACTCAATTGAGCCGGCCTCAGGGCCCTAGCCTGCATCGTCGATGTAGAGTTTGCCGCGACGACTCTTGGTCATCCGGCCCACGGCGTATCCCTTGAGCCCTTTGAAGTTGCCCTCTAAGAACTTGAAACCATCGTGCGATAGCCCCACGGTGGGCGCCAACTGTCGTGGAATTGTCACGGCAGATGTCCTAGTGTGAGGACTTAGTCGTGGAGCCATCGCAACGAGATTATCTTAAAAGGGTTAAACAGGACAAATGATACGATGAGTTTATACTGGTTCGGCCCCTTGCAGCGAAGGTAAAGGCCTAATCCAGTTTGAGGTGGTATTGCTAGGGTTCCGATGGCCAGGGAGCGAATACGCTTAGCCCGGTTCTCGATCTGTTGTTTCCTGTCCTAAGCTGTCGCCGGGTCGTCCCCTTATATACACGGGTTGACGCCCTGCGGTCTACAGAGTCCCGGCTGGCTCATACAACGTGTCCGGATCGGTGAGTTATCTTATATGCCTTACATCACAAGTCTACATATACATGGTGGTTTATAACCGTGGGCCTTAATCCTCCTTTGGGCTTGGGCCCTCTACTCAGCCTATCTATGAACCGCCATTATGATTATACTCTTGGGCTTCATTGAAATGAACCATCATAAGGATGACCCGGCCCCTCCTGGCGGGTCATGCCTGATAGTCATATCCCCAACAGGTGTGTTTGCCGAGATTCGACGAATTGTGGATTTATGATCAACTTATCTATGAATATTGTTTTAATCTCCTCTGAATTCTTATATGCATGATTTGATATCTTTGCAAGTCTCTTTGAACTATAGATTTGGTTTGGCCAACTAGATTGGTTTTTCTTGCAATGGGAGAAGTGCTTAGCTTTGGGTTCAATCTTGCGGTGACCTTTCCCAAAGTGATGAGGGGCAGCAAGGCACGTATTGTATTGTTGCCATCGAGGATAAAAAGATGGGGTTTTTGTCATATTTCTTGAGTTAATTCATGTACATCATGTCATCTTGCTTAAAGCGTTACTCCGTTCTTTATGAACACAATACTCTAGATGCATGCTGGATAACGGTCGATGTGTGGAGTAATAGTAGTAGATGCAGAATCATTTCAATCTACTTTACACGGACGTGATGCCTATATTCATGATCATTGCCTTAGATATCATCATAACTTTGCGCTTTTCTATCAATTGCTCGGCAGTAATTTGTTCACCCACCATAATATTTTCAATCTTGAGAGAAGCCTCTAGTGAAACCCATGGCCCCCGGGTCTATTTTCCATCTTATAAGTTTTCGATCTACAATTTTAGTTTCCTATTTACTTTCTTTGTAATCTTTTACTTTCTGTTCCATAAACCCAAAAATACCAAAAACATTACTTTACCATTTATCCATCTCTATCAGATCTCACCTTGCAAATAACCGTGAAGGGATTGTAGCATTGGGTGCAAGGTTGGTGTTTGTTTGTGCAGGTATTCGGTGGCTTGCGCGTTGTCTCCTACTAGATTGATACCTTGGTTCTCAAAACTAAGGGAAATACTTACGCTACTTTGTTGCATCACCCTTTTCTCTTCAAGGGAAAAACCAACGCAAGCTCAAGAGGTAGCAAGATGGATTTCTGGCGCCATTGCCGGGGAGATCTATGCCAAGCCAAGACATACCAAGTACCCATCATAAACTCTCATCCCTCGCATTACATTATTCGCCATTCGCCTCTCATTTTCCTCTCCCCCACTTCTAAAATGATTTTCGAAAAGATTTGCCTTTTCTTCGCTCCTCTTCCGTTCGTCTTCTTCGTTTGCTTATATTGCTCCAATGGCTAGCCCTCCTATCCTTGTTAGCACTCCCGATAACGAGGTTCTCAACTTTAAACAATGGGAAGGAGAGAATTTAAAAGATGCTTGGTATAGAATTTTCAATGCTCAAAATAGATCTACTCGAAAGCAATCTACTTTCGTTCTTCTTTGCAATTTTTACGTCGGCATTAATCCTTGGAATAGATATGTTTTAGATACCATAACTGGGGGGAATTTCTTGGGGGGGCATACTTTCGACTCTTACAATCCCATGATAGATTTGCTAGGCCCGCCACCTCTTTTGGTTAATGGAATTGTTTTAACATTGGAACATGTAATGCAAAGATTGGATATTATTGAAAATAAAATTGCTACCATAGAATTGATTGAAAATTTGGATAAAAAGATTCATAATCAGATTACTCAATATGGATCTAAGGTAGGAGTTACCCTAAAGAACCTTAAGGAAAAGGAACCCATAGTTAATGAAAAGATAGATCAAAATTCTACTAGAATTGGCAAACTAGAAGATATTATTACCAACTTGGGTTCTGCTTTTTCCTCTGTTAAAACTACTCCAAATCTTCCTTCTAAGATTTCCAAGCTTACTTATGTTCCTAAAAATAAGGGTGAATCTTATAGTGAAAACAATGAAGATCTCAAATCAATTAGTTTTCACCCCAACTTTCTCGATATTATTAAGGAACCTATTGTCATGAATGAATTTCTTGATTTCTTGCCTAGGAGTTTGACCATTTATAAATCTAAATAATCTCCCAAGAACCATGAGTGTGTAATTGAAGAATTGCATGCCAAAGATGATAACTCTTAGATCTATTCGTGTTTTATGCCTAGCTACGGGCGTTAAACAATAGTGCTTGTTGGGAGGCAACCCAATTTTATTTTTGTTCTTGATTTCTAGGTCCTGTTTTGCAATAAATATTTCATATAGCCTTTGGTTAGATGTGGTTTTGTGTTTTAATTAGTGTTTGTACCAAGTAAGACCTATGGGATTGCCTACGGTGATAATTGATTTGATCTTGCTGAAAAACAGAAACTTTTGCGCACACGAAAACAATTCTTATTTTTAGCTGGAGACTTGTTTTTAGTTTATTATTTTTGCAGAAGGTTAATAGACAAATTATCTAGGACTTCCTATTTTCTCAGGATTTTTAGAGTTACATAAGTATTCGAAATATCCAGATTGCTACAGACTGTTCTGTTTTTGACAGATTCTGTTTTTCGCGTCTTGTTTGCTTATTTTGATGCATCTATGGCTAGTATCGGGGGGTATGAACCATGGAAAAGTTGTAATACAGTATATATTACACCAATATAAATAAATAATTAGTTCACAACAGTACCTAAAGTGGTGATTTATTTTCTTATACTAACGGAGCTTACAAGATTTTCTGTTGGAGTTTTGTGTTGTGAAGTTTTCAAGTTTTGGGTAAGGATTTGATGGACTATGGAATAAGGAGTGGCAAGAGCCTAATCTTGAGTATTCCCAAGGCACCCCAAGGTAATATTCAAGGATGTAAAAATGCCTAAGCTTGGGGATGCCCCGGTAAGGCATCCCCTCTTTCGTCTTCGTCTATGGGTAACTTTACTTGAGGCTATATTTTTATTCACCACATGATATGTGTTTTGCTTGGAGCGTCTTGTATGATTTGAGTCTTTGCTTTTTAGTTTGCCACAATCATCCTTGCTGTACACACCTTTTGGGAGAGACAAGCATGAGTCGTGATTTATTAGAATGCTCTATGCACTAGTAGAAAATAGGGCTTTCGTCCAGGCCAGTTCAGCCCATTAGTCCCGGTTCAATCCGGAACCGGGACCAATGGAGCTATTTGCCCCGGTTTGTGAGCCCAGGGGGCCGGCCGGGCCACGTGGGCCATTGGTCCCGGTTCGTCCAGACCTTTTGGTCCCGGTTGGTGGGACGAACCGGGACCAATGGTCCTGGCTCTTGGCCCACCACTATTGGTCCCGGTTGGTGGCATGAACCGGGACCAAAGGCTTCCGTTTAGTCATGGTTCATGCCACCAACCGGGGCTAATGGTGCTGCCTATATATAGCCCCTCGCGCAAGAGCAGAGCACACTGCTCTGTTTTTTCTGGCCGAGGGGGAGAGGGCTTGGTGGTGCTCTTGCTCACCTCCTATGCACACAAGGTGTTCGATGGAATGCCCGAGCCACACTACTTAAGGTTTCTCCTCTCAAGCTCGACCGCCAAGCTCCATTTTACTCAATATTTATCTAGGTTTAGCGGTCTGTCACGCCCCGTCCCCGTCTTCATCGCCGTCGATCACCCGCGCCGATCTCATCGCCGACACCACCATGGTGAGCCTCTTGTTGTTATCTTCTTTCTGAAAGGAAAAATATAAATACTTGTTTGTTTAGATAGATACTTGTATTATTTTCTTACTTTTATTATTGCATCTTATATAGTGCGATGGTTTTGGTATCCGCCCGTCGGCCCTCGTCATGTCTATGATTCGGATGTGGTATATATTATCTTTTCATAACTATTGGTTCATTTATTGTTTATGAAAATTATGCCGACCAACGTGACATAGATTTTATTTATCTAGGAGGTTGTTGAACCGAAATTCCAACCGACCCTATTGTCGAGAGAGGTTAAATTTAGTTGAAGAAGAAAACAATTTCTTGAAGGAAAAAATAAAAAACTTGAGGAGGAGAAGATGATATTGGAGTTGCATGTTGCGGATGTCGTCGATGATCACAAGATCAAGATGGATGCAATGCGCTTGAAGATGAGAAAGATTAGAAAATATGCCATTCATACCGAGGCTTGGTATCATTATGTCGTTGGATCAGTTGTTACCTTGGTTGCGATTATGATCGCATTTGTTTTCGCATTGAAATGTTTTACATAGTTTCAATGTATGGTTTAATTAATTTAGATGCTCTGCAGAGCTTTACGTTGTTAGATGAGAACTATGTATGTACTTTGGTTTTTATGTGATGATGAACTTCTATTAATTTGGTCACTTAATTATCTCTTCATGATGTTCTGTAATGATTTTTGACACACTTAATTATATATAATGCATGCAGATGAACCGGCAATGGATGTACGGTGAGACACACCTCCGAGTACATTAAGGGCGTGCATGATTTTCTCGAAGTGGCTGAGGCAAACAAGCGAGAATGGTTTTATGTGTTGTCCATGCCCTATATGTGGGAATACGAAGTCTTACTCGACCGGAAAATCCTTCACACCCACCTGCTTTACAAGGGTTTCATGCCACACTATAATGTTTGGACGAGGCACGGAGAAATAGGGGTTATGATGGAAGACGGCGAGGAAGAAGAGTACGATGACAACTATGTGCCCCTGAATACGGTGATGCTACTGAACATCAATATGCACCAGACGATGTGCACGATGGTGCTGCAACGGGCGAAGCAGCTGAAGATCAAGAGGAACCACACGATGTGCCCGATGATGATGATCTCCGCCGGGTCATTGTCGATGCAAGGACACAATGCGAAAGTCAAAAGGAGAAGCTGAAGTTCGATCGCATGTTAGAGGATCACAAAAAGGGTTGTACCCCAATTGCGAAGATGGCAACACAAAGCTCGGTACCGTACTCGAATTGCTGCGGTGGAAGGCGGAGAATGTTGTGCTGATAAAGGATTTGAGAAGCTCTGAAAATAATGAAGAAGAAGCTTCCAAAGGATAACGAACTGCCCGACAGTACATACGCAGCAAAGAAGGTCGTATGCCCTCTAGGATTGGAGGTGGAGAAGATACATGCATGCCCTAATGACTGCATCCTCTACCGTGGTGCCTACAAGGATCTGAACGCATGCGGTATGCGGTGCATTGCATATAAGATCGACGAGATGACCACAGTAATGTTGACGGCGAGCCTCCCAGAAGAGGGTTCTGCGAAGGTGATGTGGTATGCTCCTATAATACCACGGTTGAAACGTCTGGGTAGAAACGGAGAGCATGCCAAGTTGATGCGATGGCACGGTGAGGACCGTAAGAAAGACGGAAGTTGAGAGCACCACGACGGGTCGCAGTGGAGAAAAATCGAGAGAAAGTACTGGGATGAGTTTGCAAAGGACCCAAGGAACGTATGGTTTGCTTTAAGCGCGGATGGCATTAATCCTTTCGGGAAGCAGAGCAGCAAACACAGCACCTGGCCCGTGACTCTATGTATGTATAACCTTCCTCCTTGGATGTGCATGAAGCGGAAGTTCATTATGATGCCAGTTCTCATCCAAGGCCCTAAGCAACCCGGCAACGACATTGATGTGTACCTAAGGCCATTAGTTGAAGAACTTTTACAGCTGTGGAATGGAAGCGGTGTACGACGTGGGATGAGCACAAAAGGAGGAATTTGACCTAAAGGTGTTGATGTTCGTGACCATCAACGATTGGCCTGCTCTCGGTAACCTTTCGTGACGGACAAACAAGGGATACCACGCATGCACGCACTATTTACTTGACACCGATAGTATATACCTGGAAGCTGCAGGAAGAATGTGTACAGGCCATCGTCGATTTCTTCCGACCAACCATCAATGTCGAAGAAAGGCAAGCATTTCAAAAGCGAGGCAGATCACCGGAAGAAGCCCTCCATGCGTGCGGTGATCACGCATTTGCTATGGTCAATGATTTACACGTAATCTTTGGAAAGGGTCCCGCGGACTAGCTGTTCCGAATGACGCCGAGAATCACGCACCCATGTGGAAGAAGAAATCTATATTTTGGGACCTACCCTCTGGAAAGACCTAGAGGTCCGCTCTTCGATCGACGTGATGCACGTGATGAAGAACCTTTGCGTGAACCTGCTAGGCTTCTTGGGCGTGTATGGGAAGACAAAAGATACACACGAGGCACGAGAGGACCTGCAACGCTTACACGAAAAAAGAGGGCATGCCTCCGAAGCGGTATGAAGGTCCTGCCAGCCACGCTCTTACGAAGAAGAAGAGAAAGAAATATTCTTTCAATGCACCTTTCGATATGAAGGTCCCGACTGGCTTCTCGTCAAATATAAAGGGAATAATAAATATGCCAGAGAAAAAGTTCCAAAACCTAAAGTCTCATGACTTCCACGTGATTATGACGCAACTGCTTCCGGTTGCATTGAGGGGGCTTCTACCGGAAAACGTCCAATTAGCCATTGTGAAGCTATGTGCATTCCTCAATGCAATATCTCAGAAGGTGATCTGCCTTCGATGATCACCGTGAGGACGGCTCCGGTGATCACCAAACCGAGTCCGGCCAGGTATATATATTAGTTAAGCCTGTGCTGACTAGCTCTCGTCTTTGTTTTGGTATGTACACATATTAATTAACTCTCGTCTTTGTTCTTTTTTCTAGCCCTCCGGATCGAGCACAACTTCGGTAAAGAGACGAGGCCCGAAGAAAAAGTTGAGCTCAGATGAAAAGTTTGAGATCATACAAATCGCGCGCGACGGCCAACCGATTGAACCCTACCGGACAAAGAAGGCATTTGTTGCTTTCGGTCACGGGGTTCTGGTTAGGGACAAGACCCCGATCAGCATCCACCAATGGTATAAGCCTAAGAGAGAAGACCCTGAGGCGTCTTATGTCAATGATATGCAGAAAAATGATCTTTGGACTAAGCTGAAGTCAAATTTTACCCTACTGCTAGAGGATGATCCGGAGAAGCCAGTAATAGAGCCATTAATCAAGTCTTTTTCTCTTAAGAAGATGGCAGAACTATTCAGGAATTGGAAGAAAGAACTCAATACGTATGTCAAAAAAAATGAGACACCAGAATTCAAGGGCAAATATGAGAAGATCAGAGATGATCGGCCCGCATTTGTGGCCTACAAGACATCGGAAAAGAGTAAAAAGATGTCGGCGACAAACAAGAGAAATGCTGCGAAGAAGAAGCTTCACCATCGCGGGGTCGGTGGCTACCTCGTAGCCCGACCTAAAGTGGGCCAAGGCTGAGAATGATCTCGCTTGATAAAGGGATCGAACGAGAGACAATGAACTGGCAGAACCGTTGCGGACTTGGTTCTTCGGGTCGGCGGATCCTTGGACCCTATAACGAGGAAGTGCATTTGGACGGACGAACAATTGGACATACCGGTCAAGAGGCTTCGGCAATATATCGGGCAAAGCAGCAAGGGACGTTCTTTCCAGACAGGGAGAAGGACGAGCTCACAATGGCCCTCGGGAATCCTGAGCACCTGGACAGACACGAGGCACGCCAGGCTCCGTTTCGTGGAAGGCTGGATTTCCGGACGCAGGGGGTTACAAAACCCATGAGAGGAGGAAGAAACTAGAGCAGAGCCAAATGCAGGCGTTGCACGAAAGGGTAATGGGGCTAGAGGAACGAGAAGAGGAACGAGAAGCAGCAGATCGCAGCAAAGCGACACGCGAAGCTTCCCCGAAGCTACCCCGCCATCTCGGCCGGAGAAGCGGCGTGGCTTCCACCGAGCTGCTTCAGCCAGAGCAAAGATGCCTTGACGGCTCCTGCCAGCCTATCCCGTGGATGCTATCACGGATGCTGAAAATTTCCACCTTATGGCGCAATGGAGCAATTTGAAGGTCAAAGGCGGCTGTTGGCTCTATTTATCCTACTAAACCCGACTCAACTTTTCACCGCCGGCCGATTCCGAAGGATATGCTAAGGTGATGGTCGATGAAATAACGGAGGGATTTGAGGACCTCCGCTTGACCACCCTACCGGCTAAGGGGAGTATCGGTGGGTTACGCTCAAGACTCCATGCCCATGGCGGAAGGATCTCATCAACCTTCCGAACTGGACGCCTCCGCATCCTCCTCCGACGAGTCAGGGCACTCCGCCTCCTCCACCGCCTCCTCCTCCGGCGAGTGACGATCAGGCCACTCGGCCGGCTCCTTCTCCGGCGCGTGGCGGCACTCCGCCTCCTTCTCCGCCTTTGCCGGGCGCGCCCGAGCAGCCAGCCTCCTCCTTCTCCGCCTCGTCGGCAAGGGGAAGAGACCGCCGCCCGCTCGGCTGCTCCGTGGCGTCATAGTCCTTCTCCTCCGCCTCGTAAGCAAGGAAAGAAGACATCCGCTCCGTCTGCTCTGCGGTGTCTAGCAGTACAGCCAAAGGCGGGAGGAGATACTGATTCGGTCCTTCTCTGAAGACTCGGAGAAGTTACCGTCTGAGAGGAAGCGAGGAGGAAAAGCGAAGATCGCCTTGAGACCGAAATGGATGACTGGTTTCAAGGGTTGAAAGCAAAGAGACATCCACCTCCAGAGGAGAAGGTAGATCCGGTGAAAGCGAAGCGCACTCTGGCTGCCCTGACAAAACCACCCAAGTCTCCGCCGAAAGGCAACTATGAGCGCATTATTGGAAAGGCATTTACCAAAGCGGAGAGGTCGGGAAATCTTGTCGGTGATCAAAGGATGAAAGAACGACGAGCTGGGAAACAAATTGCCCAGCTCGGCGAACAAGCGAAAGCAATCGTGCCCCCGCTCAAGGTGCACGCTAGCGACATCGTCGATCCGAGGATGGTGCCGGTTATGGCAATCCTGCAGATTACCTTCCCGACGATGTACATTATGATTTTTTGGAGGTGCAGATACAAAGATACGAGTACGGGAAGCCTCTCGTCAAAGATGAAAGTTCTCTATCAACGATGATGCGAAGATTCCATGATTGGTACATGAAAACCAGCAAAGAGTCCGAGGGAGGAGTACTTTGTATATGAGAGTTAAAAGGAGCATGACCTCCTTGGAATTGAACTATTGCCTATTCCATTTGAGGACTTCTATCAGTTTTTCAATCAATTGGCCCTCGATAAAAGCAACGGTCACCTCTTTATGCGTAAGTAGTACTACTTACATCATTAAGTCTCTCTATATAACTCAGCCCTTTCATTGCATGTATTTATAATTATCCTCACTATATTATGCAGATTGAAGATCGCCGAATTGAAGAAAAGACAAGTGGGTGATATTGGGTTCATTAACACATATCTCATAGATAAATCTGAGGCTGAATTTCGTAAAGAAAATACCGAGGCCAACTTGCTACAATCGTTGGTAATAAATGAACACAAAGATATAATACTCTTTCCTTACAACTTCAAGTGAGTGTTACTGTCTTGTGGCATATTCGGTTTCCTTATTAGTCCAGGTTATAGTAATGTAATATTGATTAGTTATGCATGTGTGTGCAGCTACCACTATATTCTCCTAGAGACTAAGCTTGAGAAGGGAGTAGTAACTGTCTTAGACTCCAAGCGAAAAGATCCCAAGGAGTATGCGGACATGACTGAAATGCTCGAGAAGTAAGTTAAATCGATCATTATCCACCATATCAGCAACTTTGTTCATTTCTGATATCAAGTAATTGTTTTCTTTGTATGGCAGTGCTTGGAGAAAATTCACCAAAAAAGCTCCGGGACTACCGAAGAAGCTGCAATTTAGACACCCGAAAGTAAGTACTATATAGTAGCATATTCCACGCATCTCCTAGTGATTCAAGCGCTAGTTTCATCAATACCATTTAGCATGCTTGCTAATTATCAGTTTGATTGACCTCTATTTCTTGTAAAGTGGTTGTGGCAGGAACAAGGGAATGATTTCTGTGGATACTACGTTTGCGAGTCCATCCGCAACATGACCTGTGAGCGGGGCTACTCCGACAAACAATATGAAGTGCATAAATAAAAATATTCACAATTTTATTTTATTACCATCATTTGTGTTGAGTTTCATTCATTCATATATATATATGTATTGACCCCTTTCTTAAAATTAGATGTTTTGGATGCGGGATGAACTCCTAGCACCAGATCGCATCTGAGCAATTCAAGAGGAATTACGGAATTCTTTCTTGACCACGTGATCGCTGAAGACGGAGAATACTATGTGGACCACGCGTCCGTATGTTAGGAGATTATATATTTGTAAAGATAATTATTGTATATATGTAGCCGGTAGTGTCGGATAGATATACGAGAACTTGTTGTTCGACCAATCTCTCGGAGAAGGAGAGGTGGTCGATATCACTTCTCTGTATGCATATATGTTCATGACGATCTTACTGTTTGCTTAATTACTAGCTAGCTAGCGTGTCTAGCTAGTCCTCTCTATCGTATGTATAGTACGTAGCGTCGACCAAGCACGGACAAAAGAGAGGACACTTTTCTCTATTAATTAGCTAGCTATAGCACAATATATGAAACACCCAAAACCCCCAACCCCCCTTCAAAAAAAAACAAAACCACAGCCATAGAAATCTTTGAGCGTGGATGCCTATTGGTCCCGGTTGGTGCCACCAACGGGACCAAACCTCTACTGAGCTCGGCGCCACAGGCCACGTGGAAGGCCCATCGATCCAGTTACGGACCGAACCGGGACTAAAGGGCCAGGGTATTAGTACCGACCCTTTAGTCCCGGTTCATGAACCGGGACTAAAGGCCCTCGCCAACCGGGTCAATAGGCCCCTTTTCTACTAGTGATGTGCTTCACTTATATCTTTTGAGCTAGGCAGTTTTGCTCTAGTGCTTCACTTATATCTTTTTAGAGCACGGCAGTGGTTTTATTTCGTAGAAAATGATGAACTCTCGTACTTCACTTATATTATTTTGAGAGTCTTTAGAAAAACATGTTAATTTGCTTTGGTTATAAAATTAGTCCTAATATGATAGGCATCCAAGAGGGATATAATAAAAACTTTCATAAAGTGCATTGAATACTATGAGAAGTTTGATTCCTTATGATTGTTTTGAGATATGAAGATGGTGATATTAGAGTAATGCTAGTAAGTAGTTGTGAATTTGAGAAATACTTGTGTTAAGGTTTGTGAGTCCCGTGGCATGCATGTATGCTGAACGGTTATGTAACGAAGTTGGAGCATGAGATGTTTTTCGATTGTCTTCCTTATGAGTGGCGGTCGGGGACGAGGAATGGTCTTTTCCTATCAATCTATCCTCCTAGGAGCATGCGCGTAGTACTTTGTTTCAATGACTAATAGATTTTTGCAATAAGTATGTGAGTTATTTATGACTAATGTTGAGTCCATGGATTATGCACACTCTCACCTTTCCGCCATTGCTAGTCTCCGCGCAACTTTCGCCGGTACCATAAACCCACCTTATCCTTCCTCAAAACAGCCACCATACCTACCTATCATGGCATTTCCATAGCCATTCCGAGATATATTGCCATGCAACTTTCCACCGTTGCGTTTATTATGACATGCATAATCATTGTCATATTGCTTTGCATGATCATGTAGTTGACATCATATTTGTGGTAAAGTCACCGTTCAACATTTTTTTATACATGTCGCTCTTGATTCATTGCACATCCCGGTACACCGCCGGAGGCATTCACATAGAGTCATATTTTTGTTCTAGTATTGAGTTGTAAGTAAATAGAAGTGTGATGATTTTCATTACTAGAGCATTGTCCCATGTGAGAAATAAAAGAGAAAGGCCAAATAAAAAAATAGAAGGCCAAAAAAATAGAAAAGAAAAAAGAGAGAAAAAAGAAAAAGGAAAAAATGAGATAAAAAGAGAGAAGGGACAATGTTACTATCCTTTTTGCCACACTTGTGCTTCAAAGTAGCACCATGATATTCATGATAGAAAGTCTCCTATGTTATCACTTTCATATACTAGTGGGAATTTTTCATTATAGAACTTGGCTTGTATATTCCAACGATGGGCTTCCTCAAACGCCCTAGGTCTTCATGAGCAAGCAAGTTGGATGCACACCCACTTAGTTTTCTTTTGAGCTTTCATAAACTTATAGCTCTAGTGCATCCGTTGCATGGCAATCCCTACTCACTCACATTGATATCTATTAGTGGGCATCTCCATAGCCCGTTGATACGCCTAGTTGATCTGAGACTATCTCCTTCTTTTTTGTCTTCTCCACAACCACCGTCTATTCCACCTATAGTGCTATGTCCATGGCTCACGCTCATGTATTGCATGAAAGTTGAAAAGGTTTGAGAACTTCAAAAGTATGAAACAATTGCTTGGATTGTCATCGGGGTTTTGCATGATTTGAATATTTTGTGTGATGAAGATGGAGCATAGCCAGACTATATGATTTTGTAGGGATAAGCTTTCTTTGGCCATGTTATTTTGAGAAGACATAAATATTTTGTTTTTACGCTTGAAGTATTATTTTTTTTATGTCAATATTAAACTTTTATTTTGAATCTTACATATCTGAACATTCATGCCACAATAAAGAGAATTACATGGATAAATATGTTAGGTAGCATTCCACATCAAAAATTCTGTTTTTATCATTTACCTACTCGAGGACGAGCAGGAATTAAGCTTGGGGATGCTTGATATGTCTCCAGCATATCTATAATTTTTGATTGTTCCATGCTATTATATTATCTGTTTTGGATGTTTTATATGCATTAATATGCTATTTTATATGATTTTTGGGACTAACCTATTAACCTAGAGCCCAGTGCCAGTGCCGGTTTCTGTTTTTTTCCTTGTTTTAGAGTTTCGCAGAAAAGGAATACCAAACGGAGTCCAAATAGAATAAATCTTTCACGATGATTTTTCTTGGACCAGAAGACACCCAGGAGACTTGGAGTGCAAGTCAGAAGAGCCACGAGGCGGCCACAAGGGACTCACCGCATACACATGAGCAAAACGTTTCAACCGGACACATAGAAAGATAGGGGCTTATAATTTCGCCTCCCAATGTATTCACCTGAAGGGTGATGTCAACAATAATAACTCATGCTATCCATATCCAACAGGATATATGTGCCCAGATATTTCCTCACCACATGATGCTTGCCAAAAGAGAAAAATAAAAAGGAATAGAGAGAAAAACTTTGACTCTTGCATGAAAGTAAATACATAAAAGTAAAAGGTAGGCCCTTTGCAGAGGGAAGCAGAGGTTTCCATGCACTTTTTGTTTGTATGCTCAATCCCTTAGTGCAAAAGGACGTCACGTTATATTGCCCCTTATGATAGCAACCTTTAGTATGCAGCCTGTCGCTTTTATTCTTTGCCATCAGAAGTTCGTACAACGCTCAATTTTCTCTTACACTAAATGATCTAACACTTTTAGAAGCAATTTTTATTGCCTTATTGCACTGATGATAACTTACTTGAAGGATCTTACTCAATCCTTATGTAGGTATGGTGGACTCTTGAAAATAAGATTTGGGTTTAAGGCTTTTGGATGCACAAGTAGTATCTCTACTTGGTGTGGATTTTTTGGCTAGCAAATAATGGGGAGAAGCACCACATGTTGAAGGATCTATGACAATATAACTTCTATGTGAATATGAACAAACATAAACCATTACTTTGTCTTCCTTGTCCAATGTCAACAATTTTGGTATATAATATTTTGATGGGGGCTCACAATCTCAAAAGATTTCCAAGATAGTATATTTGCATGTGAAAGTTCTTTTCCTTATAGTAATCATTCAGGAATTGCTTGTATGGCCAATATTCTGATTTTCAAGCTTCAAAAGATTTCACTTTCTAAACCCAATGTGAAGCTACCACTAGGCATGATATGAACATGTAATTTCAACTTCATGATATTCAATTCATTCAACAATTTACTCATAGGATATAAGTGAAGCACAATAGTAAATGACAAGCTACTCAAAAATATATAAGTGAAGATCAAACGAGTAGTTAAGTAAATGGGTATCTATTTGAGGACTCTCTCTTATTTAAATAATTTGATATCTAAGTATTTTATTAAAACAACAAGCAAAACAAAACAAAATGACATTCCAAGAATAGCACAACTCATGTGAAGAAGCAAACTTAGGCTCAACCGATACTAACCGATAATTGTTGATGAAGAAAGGTGGGATGCCTACTGGGGCATCCCCAAGCTTAGATGCTTGAGACTTCTTGAAATATTATCTTGGGATGCCTTGGGGAATCCCCAAGCTTGAGCTTTTGTGTCTCCTTAATTCCTTTTATATCATGGTTTCCCTAAATCTTAAAAACTTCATCGACACAAAACTCAACAAGAACTCGTGAGATAAGTTAGTATAAACCAATACAAAAACCTTATCATTCTCTACTATAGCAAATCACTATATTATTATTCAACATTTCATACTAAATGCCTCTGCATATTTAATACTCCTATCCTCAAATAGAATCATTAAACAAGCAAACATATGCAAACAATGCAAACATAACAGCAATCTGCCAAAACAGTACAGTATGTAAAGAATGCAAGAGTGTCAATACTTCTTTAACTCCAAAAATTATGAAAATTTACCACACTGTATAAAATTTATCATATCTTATTGTGCAAAAAGTTTCAACATTTTATCACATTCTGACTTTTCTCGGGAATTTTTGCAACATCGATAAACTTTATGTTTTGAAACAGCAACACATAGACTTACAAAATAAGCATGGTGAAGGTTATCCTTGACATTTTTATAGAAAATAAAGATGCAAAACATTATTCTAAATAACATCAAGCAAATCCTAACAAAATAAAATGACGCTCCAAGTAAAACTCATATCATGTGATGGATGAAAACATAGCTCCAAGTGAGGTTGCCGATAATGTTGAAGACAAAAGAGGGGATGCCTTCCGGGATATCCCCAAGCTTAGTTGCTTGGACCTTACTTGAATATTACCTTGGGTGCCTTGGGAAACCCCAAGCTTAGGTTCTTGTCACTCCTTATTCTCCTCATATCAATATCTCACCCAAAACTTGGAAACTTCAATCACACAAAACTTAACAAAACTTCGTGAGATAGGTTAGTATGATAAAGAGCAAACCACTCACTTTTGGTAATGCTAAAGGCAAGATTTATAATTGTTCTCACACAATTACTACTGTACCACATCATCTCCACAATTTATATTGAGCAATATAAGCCATAGAAACTAGAAAGCAAGCAAACTATGCATTGAAAACAGAATCTGTCAAAAACAGAATAGTCTGTAGTAATCTATACTCCAACCATACTTATGCTACTCCAAAAATTCTGAAAAATTAGGACAACGTAGGGAATTTGAATATCTATTACCTGTAAAAAATTCATACCAAAATCACATTCCAATGAATTTTAAAAATTCCTGGATTGAGCGCAAAAGGTTCTGTTTTTGGGCAGAATCAAGTCAACTATCATCCACACTATCCCAAAGGCTTTACTTGGCACTTTATTGAAACAAAAGCAATAAAACATGATCACTACAGTATCATAATCATGTGAACACACAAAAATAGTAGGTAAAAGTGTTGGGTTTTCTCCCAACAAGCGCTTTTCTTTAATGCCTTTTAGCTAGGCATGATGAGTTCGATGATGCTCACATAAAAGATATGGATTGAAACATAACAAGAGCATCATGAATCATAAGTTCCTCTCTCATAATAATTTTCAGTAGCATCATGAATATATTCATCAATGTAACCATTACATAAAGAATTCTTTTCATGATCCACAAGCATCAAAAATTTATTACTCTCCACATAAGCAATTTTATTCTCATTCACAATAGTGGGAGTATCATATGAAACTTGAATACTAAAAATTTTCTCCACATTAAGAGAGTAATGTTCAGTAAAAGGATATTCAAAATTATGACAATAATTATCACTACTTTTCATAACATAATTATCATCACAATAATCATCATAAGTAGGAGGCATGCAATCATCATAGCAAATTTGATCATTCAAAGTAAGGGGACTAAAAAATCATCTCCATTAAGCATAGCATCCCCAAGCTTGGGAAAAACATTAATTGCAGCAAATAAATTCTCAAACATGTCATTCTCATCAAACATAGCATCCCCAAGCTTGTGGCCTGGCATATCATAAGCATAATCACTCTCATCATTAATAGTATGAATAGCACCAACGGTATAACGATTGCTATCATCATAATTTCTCAAGTTGGTGCCAAAAATATTTCCAAGATTATAAGGAGTATCATTATCTTCCCAATCATAATCATCACAACAAGCAATAGGCATAACAAAATCGTCATCAATAGTGCTCTCAGACATTGTGCCATAAGACAAAGAAGCAATATCATCATCAAGTGCATCATCTTCCATAATTATTTTTGATTCATTTTCATGAGGCACAACAATAATAGGAGCAACATTATTTGGGAGAGATACCCTTTTACCTCTATTCTTTCTTCTTTTCTTCTTCTTCACCACATAATGTGCGGTTTAATTAATTTTTTCGAGCTTCTTATTGATGAGATTGGTTGAATAGGGGGCTCCTCCTCGTCACCTATTTCATCATGAGAGACAATAGGAGGGAAAGTGGAAATCTTCACCCTTTCATTAGTATTTATTTTATATACTATTGGTTTTCCCATCTTTCTATATTTGGCAATATAAGCATTCTCATTGCAATTTACCATGCAAAACATATAGATATTTTTAAGAATAGTTTCAATGTCGTCCGTGGGAATGAAAACATCGAACCAACTATTTATATGTGTCAATTCTTCACTCCCAAAAAATAGACAAAGCTCATTGTAAAGTTCAAGGGTGATCAATTCAATACAATATTTGGTCATGATTCGATCATGAAAAAGTTTGCATTGGAAATTAAGATGACCAACCTTATTGCAAAGTTCACAAGTAATTGGACAAAGAGAACATAATTTTGTAGCAAATTCATCTATCACTTTGAGAAAAAGATTGGTTCTATCATGCTTATGCTTCTTACAAAATCTATCTTCCCTATAAGGCACGTCTTCACAAACTTTATGCACTCCACAAAAATTGACATGCTTATAAGAAACATTTTTGTCATGACTTGTGCAATCATCATTAGCATTTAGGATATTCAAAGAAAATTCATACTAACAACATTGCAATCATGCTCATCATTCAAATATTTTGTGCCAAACATTTTATTAACTTCTTCTTCTAACAACTGAGCACAATTTTCTGATCCATCATTTTCAAGAAAGACATTATAAAGATGAACAATATGTGACCACCTCAATTCCATTTTTTGTAGTTTTATTTTGTAAAACAAACTAGTGATAAAACAAGAAACTAAAAGATTTGATTGCAAGATCTAAAGATATACCTTCATGCACTCACCTCCCCGGCAACGACGCCAAAAAAGAGCTTCATGTCTACTACGCAACTTTATTCTTGTAGACACGTGTTGGGCCTCCAAGCGCAGAGTTTTGTAGGACAGTAGCAATTTTCCCTCAAGTGGATGACCTAAGGTTTATCAATCCGTGGAAGATGTAGGATGAACATAGTCTCTCTCAAACAACCCCGGAACCAAATAATAAAAAGTCTCTGGTGTCCCCAACACACCAAATACAATGGTAATTTGTATAGGTGCACTAGTTCGGCGAAGAGATGGTGATACAAGTGTAATATGGATAGTAGATATTGATTTTCGTAATAAGAACAATAAAAAACAGCAAGGTAACAATTGATAAAACGGAGCACAAATGGTATTGCAATGCTTGAAAATGAGGCTTAGGGTCTGTTTGGGATATTACAACTGGGTATAAACCGGCTAGGAGAGGTCGGGTTATCCCCATAGTGAGTTACCTATATTTGAAGCCCATGAAGACAAGGAGTGTGGCGCTTCACGAAGGCCCAGGGCCCAAAGGCGAATTAGGGCCTGTAGGCATAAACCGCCATATCATATGTAACTTGTGTTGCAAGATAAGAAAGGGTAGAAACCGAGCCGGACACGTTTATGAGCCGGCCTCAGGATTCTGTAAACCGCCGGGCGTCAACCTGTGTATATAAAGGGATGACCCGGTGGCGGTTTAGGGACAACAAACAACAACTCGAGAGCCAGGCATAGAGGATTCACTCCCTGGTCATCGAAACCCTAGCAATTCCACAACAACTAGATTAGGCCTTTACCTTCACCGCAAGGGGCCGAACCAGTATAAACTCCTTGCGTCCTTTGTCTGCTTTAACCCCTTTAAGCTAACCCGTCGCGATGGCTCCACGACTAAGTCCTTTCACTAGGACATCTGCCATGACAAAACCACGACAGATGGCGCCCACCGTGGGGCTATCACATGATGGTTTTGAGTTCTTAGAGGGCAGCTTCGAAGCGCTCAAGGGATACGCCGTAGGCCGGATGACTAAGAGTCGTCACTGCAAGCTCTACATCGACGACGCAGGTTGGGGCCCCGAGGCCGGCTCAATTGAGTACGGGTACCGGGTCCCCTTCGGCGGCATTCACGTCTTCATTGGCAAGATCGGCGAACCGGGCCCTGAGCCGAACATCTGCACCGACATCGTCAAGACGGCTCAGCGTGCGAGACCCGCCCGGGTTCAGCCTGCCATGAAGCGTGCCTTCGTGGGAGTCATCCACGGAGTGGAATCTGAGGTTAGATCGGCATCTGGTGGTGAGACCATCGTTTACTCTGATGACGAGTCATCAACCGGAGAGACCGAGTCATTGTACCAGCTGCAAGATGGCCGGATTGGGGGCTATTCCGATAGCGACAGTATTCTGGACCCTTCCATCCGCCAAGCTAGGTTGCGATCTTCATGCTCGGTACGCAGTCGGCGCACCACTCTTCGACAGCAGCGGCGATGGTTTCCGGATCGATGGCGGCGGCGATGGCGAGCGGGAGGCCCCTGCGACCGCCGCTCAGGTGTTGTCTGACTTATTTGACGCTTTGGCAACGCTGCTGGCGGAAGTTAACCCGGCGAATCAGGATGAGCATAACACAGAAATCGCGAAGGTGAAGGATCAGATAACTCAAGCCAAGGCAGACCTGGCAGCTGAGGATACCAGGATAGCTGCAGAGTGGGCCGAGTTGGAGGCACATGCTTACCAGCTTATGTTGGATCAGAGCGCGTCAAACGAGGTCATGAGGAGAAGGTACCGGTCTCACCTGCCTTCGGTTTATGAGGCCAAGAATCTCTTTAATACCCCAGGAGCAGGAACCAGTAATCAGCTAGTGGTAAACCGGGTGGAGGCACCTGGGACGGGGGCGCCGGTTCAGCCATGTCCGATGGATCCGCCTCGTCAGAACAACGTCCTGTCACAGCACATCCCAACACCACCGGGTCATTACTCTAACCCATTGGACAACATTGTTGCCGCCGCTTCATGATTGGCAGCTCTCCCGATCGAACGCGAGTCTCCAGTAGCAGTTGAGACACGACGGGCTAGGGAGCTTCTTTAGACGGCCTTGACTCAGCAGCAGGCTTATTCGTACTGTCGTGAGAGGATTCATTCCACTCCCCGCCCAAGCCGGAGTTACGGCAGGCGCATGGATGAACCGGCCGTGTCAAGCAGTACATGGAACCATAATCCGCCTCGTGGCCATGACCCGGCAGGTGGCGGCGCTGACGCTCAAAACATGGTGGGCCAAGGAAGAGCACGTTGAGAAGTCGAGTTAGCAGCATAGTATGCGGCCCGTCAGCTTACTCTGATTCGTCCAACAACTTCAGTGGAGCCAGGAGTTACCTCCAGTTCTTTGGGGGTGTCGTGTCTTACCCCGGCTTTGCGTAATGTACGGCTGCCCAAGGATTTCAACGGTCCGTGTAAGGTGCCCAATTACACCGCCAATTTATCCCCAGAGTCATGGGTTGAGAGCTATGAAATGGTGATGGAGATGCTGGATGTGGATGATGAGGCATGTGCTAAATACTTCACCATGATGTTGGAGGGGACAACTCGCACTTGGTTGAAAAACTTACCAGCTAACTCCATTGGGTCATGGGCCGAGTTAAGGAGCCGGTTCATTCAGAATTTCAAAGACACGTGCAAACAGCCCATGTCAATTGTGGACTTAGCTGCCTGTGTCCAAGAGGAAGGAGAGTCAACAACCCATTGGGTGCGCCGAGTTTCAGAAATTTTGCATTCATCGGACCGCATCAACGCTGATACAGCAGTTTTGACGTTGGAAGGCAATTGCCGGTTTGCACCTCTGAAGTTAAAGTTGGGACGGCTCAAACGTCACTGCAATGACATGGGGACGCTTATGGCAGCTCTGGTGAAGTATGCCGACTTTGATAGTACCAAGGACCCTGAGTCTGACGATGACAAGACAGGAAAGGGAAAGAAGAGCGGCAGCACCAAAGGGCAGCAGCGTAACCTCTTGATAACCCACAAGTATAGGGGATCACAATAGTTTTCGAGGGTAAAGTATTCAACCCAAATTTGTTGATTCGACACAAGGGGAGCCAAAGAATATTCTCAAGTATTAGCAGCTGAGTTGTCAATTCAACCACACTTGGAAACTTAATATTTGTAGCAAAGTGTTTAGTAGCAAAGTAATATGATAGTGGTGGTAACGGTAACAAAAGTAAAGAGAGCAAAAGTAATGTTTTTGGTATTTTTGTAGTGATTGTAACAGTAGCAACGGAAAACTAAATAAGCGTAAACCAGTATATGGAAAGCTCGTAGGCACCGGATCAATGATGGATAATTATGCCGGATGCGGTTCATCATGTAAAAGTCATAACATAGGGTGACACAGAACTAGCTCCAATTCATCGATGTAATGTAGGCATGTATTCCGTAAATAGTCATACGTGCTTATGGAAAAGAACTTGCATGACATATTTTGTCCTACCCTCCCGTGGCAGCGGGGTCCTATTGGAAACTAAGGGATATTAAGGCCTCCTTTTAATAGAGAACCGGAACAAAGCATTAGCACATAGTGAATACATGAACTCCCAAACTATGGTCATCACCGAGAAGTATCCCGATTATTGTCACTTCGGGGTTGTCGGATCATAATACATAATAGGTGTCTATAGACTTGCAAGATAGGATCACGAACACACATATATTCATGAAAACATAATAGGTTTAGATCTGAAATCATGGCATTCGGGCCCTAGTGACAAGCATTAAGCATAGCAAAGTCATAGCAACATCAATCTCAGAACATAGTGGATACTAGGGATCAAACCCTAACAAAACTAACTCGATTACATGATAAATCTCATCCAACCCATCACCGTCCAGCAAGCCTACGATGGAATTACTCACACACGGTGGTGAGCATCATGAAATTGGTGATGGAGGATGGTTGATGATGACGACGGCGACAAATCCCCTCTCCGGAGGCCCAAAGCGGACTCGGATCAGCCCTCCCAGAGAGATTAGGGCTTGGCGGCGGCTCCGTGATCGTAAAACGCGATGATTTCTTCTCCCTGATTTTTTCTCCCCAAAAGCCAATATATGGAGTTGGAGTTGGCGTCGGAGGGTCTCGGGGGCCCATGAGGTGGGGGGCACGCCCTAGGGGGCGCCCCACCCTCGTGGGCAGGGTGTCAAACCCCTGGTCTTCATCTTTGGCGAGGATTTTTATTATTTTTATAAGACATCCCGTGGAGTTTCAGGTCATTCCGAGAACTTTTGTTTTACGCATAAAACAACATCATGGCAATTCTTTGAAAACAGCGTCGGTCCGGGTTAGTTCCATTCAAATCATACAAGTGAGAGTCCAAAACAAGGGCAAAAGTGTTTGGAAAAGTAGATCTGACGGAGACGTATCAACTCCCCAAGCTTAAACCCTTGCTTGTCCTCCAAAGAATCCAGTTGACAAACTGAAAGAGAAAAAGAAAAACTTCTACAAACTCTGTTTGCTCTTGTTGTTGTACTTATGTCAAGCCAGCATTCAGGTTTTCAGCAAAGATCATAACTAAACACATTTGCAATAATTCTCAGGTCTCATGTTTACTCATATCAATAACATAATCAGCTAGCAAGCCATAATAATAAATCTCGGATGACAACACTTTCTCAAAATAATCATAATATGATATAACAAGGTGGTATCTTGCTAGCCCTTTCTGCGACCGCAAAACATAAATGCAGAGCACCTTCAAAGATCAGGGACTAACTAGACATTGTAATTCATGGTAGAAGATATCCAATCATAGTCATACCCGATATAAATTAACAGTAATGAATGCAAATGACAGATGTGCTCTCCAGCTAGTTCTTTTTAATAAGAGGGTGATGACTCAACATAAAAGTAAATAGATAAGCCCTTCGCAGAGGGAAGCAGGGATTTGTAGAGGTGCCAGAGCTTGATTTTGAAATAGAGATAAATTATTTTGAGCGGCATACTTTCATTGTCAACATAACAACTAAGAGATGACGATATCTTCCATGCTAAACAAATTATAGGCGGTTCCCAAACAGAATGGTAAAGTTTATACCCCCCCCCCCTCCTCCACAAGCATCAATTCATGGCTCGCTCGAAACAACGAGTGCCTCCAACATTCAACGGGTCCCACGGGGAGTTTTGTTTGCAGTTATTTTGATTTAATTTGCATAAAGCATGGGACTGGGCATCCCGGTGACCAGCCATTTTCTCGTGAGTGAGGAGCGGAGTCCACTCCTCTTAAGAATAACCCGCCTAACATGGAAGATAAGGGCAACACTAGTTGATATATGAGCTATTCGAGCATACAAAACAGAATGTTTATTTGAAGGTTTAGAGTTTGGCACATACAAATTTACTTGGAACGGCAGGTAGATACCGCATATAGGAAGGTATAGTGGACTCATATGGAATAACTTTGGGGTTTAAGGGATTGGATGCACAAGCAGTATTCCCGCTTAGTACAAGTGAAGGCTAGCAAAAGACTGGGAAGCGACCAACTAGAGAGCGACAAGAGTCATGAACATGCATTAAAATTAATAAACATTGAATACAAACATGAGTAGGATATAATCCACCATGAACATAAATATCGTGAAGGCTATGTTGATTTGTTTCAACTACATGCGGGAACATGTGCCAAGTCAAGTCACTTAAATCATTCAAAGGATGATACCACCCCATCATACCACATCACAACCATTTTAATAGCATGTTGGCACGCAAGGTAAACCATTATAACTCATAGCTAATCAAGCATGGCACAAGCAACTATGATCTCTAATTGTCATTGCAAACATGTTTATTCATAATAAGCTGAATCAAGAACGATGGGCTCATCATATTTACAAAAATAAAAGAGGTCGAGTTCATACCAGCTTTTCCCATCTCAGTCAGTCCATCATATATCATCATAATTGCCTTTCACTTGCACGACCGAACGGTGTGAATAATAATAAGAGTGCACGTGCATTGGACTAAGCTGGAATCTGCGAGCATTCAATAAACAGGAGGAGACAAAGAAATATGGGATCTTGGTTAAATCAACAATGATGCATATAAGAGCCACTTCAACAATTTAATCATGGTCTTCTCCTACTGACCCCCAAAGAAAAGAAAGGAAAATAAAACTATTTACACGGGAAAGCTCCCAACAAGCAAAAGAAGAACGGGAAATATTTTTGGGTTTTCCTTTTAATTACTACTACAACAGGAAAAATTAACTACTACTATTTTTTTTGTTTTTTCTAAGGTTTATTAAACACACAAGAAGAAAGCAGGAAAAAGAAAATAAACTAGCATGGATATTACAGTGAAAGAGTATGAGCACCGACATCTAGCAATGAGTCTGTGTGAACATAAATGTAATGTCGGTGGGAAATACGTACTCCCCTAAGCTTAGGCTTTTGGCCTAAGTTGGTCTATCGCCAGGGATAGCCTGGCGGATACCCGTAGGTGTAGCTGGGGTCGTACTGCGATGCAGCAGCTATCACCTCCTGAGCTGCAGCGTGGCGTCGAGCCGCCTCCGCTCTCCTCTCGTACTCATCTGCCTCCTCTCTGGTAATAATATATCTCCCTTTTGTCTGAAAATCAAAGAAGGAAGGAGCAGGAAGAGTAACATGGACAACATGCCGTTTGTTAAAGATTAGTCGATACTGGAGAGGTGGTTCAGTCCTCTCAACAAACTGGTGGGAAACCATAGAATCAAAATCTAAATAAGTAGGGGGTAACTCCATGTCACCCTCACGGAGGTCTATCTCAAGAAAATTAGCTAAGCGGGTTGCATAAATTCCTCCAAAGAAATCTCCGTTATGTCTATTATGATGCAACCTACGAGCTACAATGGCTCCCATATGATAAGATTGGTCCCCTAACACAGCACTCCCGAGAATGCTGAGATCAGGGGCACACATGTGACATGCTTCATCCTTAGCATTTATGCATTTACCTATGAAGAGAGAAAAATAATGTATAGCAGGAAAGTGAATGCTCCCTATAGTGGCTTGTGTTATATATCTAGATGCCCCCACAGTTATTCTAGCAAGAAAGTCTCTATATTCAGATTTAGGGGGATCCCTGACACTACCCCAAGATGGAAGTTTGCACGCAAGAGTGAAATCCTCTAAGTCCATGGTATAAGATTTGTCATAAAGGTCAAACATGGTGAAGGAGAATTACGCCAAGATGAAAACTCAAACCTCCCCACAAATGATCTTGTGAGATCATGATACTGGGGGCATTTGTCAGCTTCAAAGTCCTCAAGACCGGCATTACGCAAATATGCGCTAAATTCTTCTTTGATTCCTGCTTGATTCATAAAATTTTCCGAAGGCCATTCACAAGGCCTCACAGGAGCGTCTCTTGGTGGTTCCTCATCAGCATCATGCATTGCAAGCCTAGGGCCTTGCTTCCTTGAAGAACCACCTTGGAACATCTTCCTAAACATATTGTTTTCTCTGAAAAATAATTCTGAATTTTTTTAGTAACTTCAAACAAAAGTGAACCAACTTCAATAAAACTGATAGCAACTACTCATACAAGTGCCTAGAGCATATATCAAGCACTAGAACTACTTGGAACCATATAAATTTGACATGCAAGCTCAAGAACATGGTCACCTATGCAACACCAATTTGCAAAGAATAAAGCACTAGAACAAAAACTAATTGGACCAATGGAGGAGTCACATACCAAGGAACAATCTCCCCAAGCAGTTTTGCGAGAGGTGCTTTGAGCAAGGAGATCGAAAATCGCAGCAAAAGTGGCTGGAACTCGTGCTTGAGTTGGTTTTTCGGGTTTGTGTGAGGCAGAGAAAGAAGATGGGTGCAGGGATAAGTGGAGGAGGGCCACCATGAGCCCACGAGGCAGGGGGCATGCCTAGGGGGGTAGGGCGCGCCCTCCACCCTCGTGACCAGGTGGCAGCACCCCCTGCGGTAATTTTTGCATAGTAAATCCTCAAATATTCCCGAAAAAATTATATTAAATTGGCATGGCATTCTGAGGACTTTTATTTTCGGTGTATTTTTATATTGCACGAATAAATCAGGAAACAGACAGAAAAATACTATTTTACTTTATTTCTACTAAAGAACAGAAAATATAAAGAGGGTACATAAGGTTGTGCTTCTAGTTTCATCCGTCTCATGCTCATAAAAAAGAATCCACTAACAAGGTTGATCAAGTCTTGATAACAAACTCATTCCGATAATCATGGAACCGGAGAAATTTCGAATAACACTATGTTACCTCAACGGGGATATGGACATCCCCGATAATAAGTATATCATATTTCTTCTTGACAGTAGGAAAAGGAAATTCAAAACCTCCAAATATAATCGATGGAATTTTTCCAATAGAGTTGATACTATGAACTTGAGGTTGCTTCCTCGGAAAGTGTACCGTATGCTCATTACCATTAACATGAAAAGTGGCATTGCCTTTGTTGCAATCAATAACAGCCCTGCAGTATTAAGGAAAGGTCTTCCAAGAATAATAGACATACTATCATCCTCGGGAATATCAAGAATAGCAAAGTCCGTTAAAATAGTAACGTTTGCAACCACAACAGCACATCCTCACAAATACCGGCAGGTATAGCAGTTGATTTATCAGCCATTTGCAAAGATATTTCAGTAGGTGTCAACTTATTCAAGTCAAGTCTACGATATAAAGAGAGAAGCATAACACTAACACCGGCTCCAAGATCACATAAAGCAGTTTTAACATAATTTCTCTTAATGGAGCATCGTATAGTAGGTACTCCTGGATCTCGAAGTTTCTTTGGTATTCCACCCTTAAAAGTATAATTAGCAAGCATGGTGGAAATTTCAGCTTCCGGTATCTTTCTTTTATTGGTAATGATATCCTTCATGTACTTAGCATAAGGATTTGTTTTGAGCACATCAGTCAATCGCATACGCAAAAAGATGGGTCTAATCATTTCAGCAAAGCGCTCAAAATCCTCATCATCCTTTTACTTGGGAGTCATTCTACCAGTTCTAGTAGCCACTCTAACAGCATAATCATTTTTCTTACTATTCATTTCATCAAGCACTTCTTTCTGAGCTTTAAGTACTTGTTCTACTTGAGTGGTAACCATAGAAGCATGTTTGCTAACAAGTTTAAGTTCACCTCTAATATTAGCCATATAATCCCTCAAGCATTTAATCATAAAGGTATTCTATTTTAATTGTCTACCAAAATAAGCATTAAAGTCATCTCGCTTAAACATAAAGCTATCAAACTCATCCAAGCACTGACTAGCAATTTTAGTAGGAGGGACTTCAGCTTTATCATATCTGTAGAGAGAATTTACCTTTACTACGTAATGGGATATCGGGATCGGGAGGTTCTTGATGAATAAAGAATTAAGATCATACACTTCTTCAACAGTGATGAAATTAAGACCATGTATTTCTTCAATAGGGGTAAATTCTTAATATCTTCAGCTTTAATACCTTTTTCTTTCATAGATTTATTTGCCTCTTGTATATCTTCAGGACTGAGAAATAGAACACCTCTCTTCTTCGGAGTTGGTTTAAGAATAGGCTCGATGGTGGCTCTGGAGCTGGCTCAGGAGTTGGCTCAGGAGGTGCCCAATTATTTTCATTTGTCAACATATTATTTAATAGAATTTCAGCTTCATCCGGTGTTCTTTCCCTGAAAAGAGAACCAACACAACTATCTAGGTAATCTCTGGAAGCATCGATTAGTCCATTATAAAAGATATCAAGTATTTCAGGTTTCTATAAGAGGATGATCAGGCAAAGCATTAAGTAACTTGAGAAGCCTCCCCCAAGCTTGTGGGAGACTCTCTTCTTCAATTTGCACGAAGTTGTATATTTCCCTCAAAGCAGCTTGTTTCTTATGAGCAGAGAAATATTTAGCGAGAAGTAATAAATCATATCACGGGGACTACGCACAACCAGGATCAAGAGAATTAAACCATATCTTAGCATCACCCTTTAATGAGAACGGAAATATTTTGAGTATATAAAAGTAGCACGATCTCTCATCATTAGTAAACAGGGCGGCTATATCATTTAACTTAGTAAGATGTGCCACAACAGTTTCAGATTCATAGCCATAAAAAGGATCAGATTCAACCAAAATAATTATATCAGGATCAACAGAGAATTCATAATCCTTATCAGGAACGCAGATAGGTGAAGTAGCAAAAGCAGGGTCAGGTCTCATCCTATCTCTAAGAGATTCTTTACTCCATTTAACTAACAGCCTCTTAAGTTCGTATCTATCCTGGCAAGCAAAGATAGCTGCAGAAGATTCCGCATCAAAAAGATAACCCTCAGGAATAGCAGGCATATTTTCATCATCACTTTCATCATTGTATTCAGTTTCAATAATTTCTCTTTCTCTAGACCTAGAAATTTGTTCATCTAGAAATTCACCAAGGCACAGTAGTATCAAGTACGTAAGTAGTTTCATCATAAGTATCATGCATAGCGTAGTGGCATCATCAATAACATGCAACATATCGGTACAAATAGCGATGGCAGGTTTAGGTGTCATTGGCTTACTCATAACAAGGTGAATCAAGTGCAGAGCTAGATGGCAGTTCCTTACCTCCCCTCGTAGTTGAGGGATAAATTGTTGTCTTAGCGTCTTTCAAGTTCTTCATAGTGTCCAGCAGATATAAATCCCAAGTGAGTCAAAGAATAGAGCTACGCTCCCCGGCAACGGCGCCAGAAAAAGGTCTTGATAACCCACAAGTATAGGGGATCGCAACAGTTTTCGAGGGTAAAGTATTCAACCCAAATTTGTTGATTCAACACAAGGGGAGCCAAAGAATATTCTCAAGTATTAGCAGCTGAGTTGTCAATTCAACCACACCTGGAAACTTAATATCTGCAGCAAAGTGTTTAGTAGCAATGTAATATGATAGTGGTGGTAACGGTAACAAAAGTGAAGACAGCAAAAGTAATGTTTTTGGTATTTTTGTAGTGATGATATGATGTAGCAGTAAAAGTAAATAAGCGTAAACCAAGATATGGAAATCTCAGAGGCACCGGACCAGTGATGGATAATTATGCCGGATGCGGTTCGTCATGTAACAGTCATAACATAGGGTGACACAGAACTAGCTCCAATTCATCGATGTAATGTAGGCATGTATTCCGTAAATAGTCATACGTGCTTATGGAAAAGAACTTGCATGAAATCTTTTGTCCTACCCTCCCATGGCAGCGGGGTCCTATTGGAAACTAAGGGATATTAAGGCCTCCTTTTAATAGAGAACCGAACAAAGCATTAGCACATAGTGAATACATGAACTCCTCAAACTATGGTCATCACCGAGAAGTATCCCGATTATTGTCACTTCGGGGTTGTCGGATCATAACACATAATAGGTGACTATAGACTTGCAAGATAGGATCACGAACACACATATATTCATGAAAACATAATAGGTTTAGATCTGAAATCATGGCACTCGGGCCCTAGTGACAAGCATTAAGCATAGCAAAGTCATAGCAACATCAATATCAGAACATAGTGGATACTAGGGATCAGACCCTAACAAAACTAACTCGATTACATGATAAATCTCATCCAACCCATCACCGTCCAGCAAGCCTATGATGGAATTACTCACACACGGCGGTGAGCATCATGAAATTGGTGATGGAGGATCGTTGATGATGATGACGGCGACAAATCCCCCTCTCCGGAGCCCCGAACGGACTCCAGATCAGCCCTCCCGAGAGAGATTAGGGCTTGGCGGCGGCTCCGTATCGTAAAACGCGATGATTTCTTCTCCCTGATTTTTTTCTCCCCGAAAGCCAATATATGGAGTTGGAGTTGGCGTCGGAGGGTCTCCAGGGGGCCCACAAGGTAGGGGGCGTGTCACACCCTGATTTTCGTGGCACAACACTTAAGCTAATAAATCATGATAAATTGTGTTTTGACAAAAACTTTTGTGTGCTTTGGTCTTTGCTTGATTTGATTTTGTCTGCTATTTGCAAGTGCTCTAAAAATCAAATAAATCCTCCAACTCTTATACTCCTTCTCCTTGATCCAAAGACCTTTCCCAATGATCATGCCATGTGTATAGGACATAAAAATAATTTCTTACAAAAATAATTTGGCCAAATAGTATTTTCAAAAATTAATTTTCCAAAAAACCATGAATTGAGATTTGCACTACAAGTACTTAATTAAGGGCAGTAAAAATCTTTCCAAAAATATATTTGACTCCTATTAGGTATAGGATACCCAGAAACCATAAAATATAATTTTAAAAGTTATTTTCCTATTTTATTTAAAGGCTTTTTCTTAAGGCCAGAAATGGTCTTTAATAGGTTATAATTATTGTATAGCTTTGAAAATATTTGGGGAAAATTAGGGAGACTCAATGGACATATATTTACCATATATAAGAGTTTCAACACATGGTCATGTTCAAAATATTGGTCAAATCCCTCGAAAACCCTTTCTGGATATTTCAAGCTTTTGAAATATTTACAAAGGAAATATTCTCCAAAAATTTCCAAGAAAATTCTAGCATGTCACATATGACATGTTTGATGATCTTGGCAAGTATCATGTCATGGAGAATAATATAACACCGTGAAACCCTCTCAAAACCACTTCTGTCCTTTCTCAAGTTTGAACAACTTTGCACTGTCAAATATGTCCAAATTCTCTCACACTTGGTGCACATGCTCAAATGGTGTAATAATTCATATAGACCAAATGGCACAAGTTGGAGAACAAGTTAACTTGATCAAAGTGCCCCAAAACCCTTCCTGTCAAGAACCAAATTTGAACAACTCTACATTGGAAACTTTCTCCTTTTGATCTCAACTTTTGTGGACATGTTCAGAACCTCAAATGATGACACTAGACCAAGTGGTGCATCAAGGAGAATAGGTTTGCATGCCTAAATCTTGGAAAGTCCATTTCTGTTGATTTCTAGGGTTTACCAAAGTTGCATTGTCAACTTTCTTCAAATGAGCTCCAACTTGGTGACCAACCTCATTTCTATATGACACTTGATCCTGTTAATCTTCATATCATTTGGAATCCATTTGATTTCCCAAACCAGCATCAAACACCTTCTGCCACTTTACCAAAATCCCATTTTTGGCCTCTTCCACTAATCTCCATGGACTCTACTTTTTACCATCACCTCTCCTAGTCCCCCTCTACCTCTGATGTGCTTCCCTGCCCGAGAGGCAATGATTAAGGGGGGGGGGGGCAGAGACCCATTTTTCTTCTCTGGACAGCCACTTTTCCCTCCCTTTCTCATCTGTCTCTCACTCCTGGCAAGTTCTAGAGCATCCAAAGCCTCCACCCCTCTTGTTTATTCCCCCTGCAGACGCCAGACACAAGTGGACACACGAGTGCACGCGGAAAAGCCGCGGATGCTGGCCATTTGCGCGCTCTGGAGCACGTCAGCGTGCTCCCGACCGTTGACGCCGCGTCCCCCGACCACCTCGAGCCTCCCCCTCGCGCCAGTCGAGGTGCCTCGACGTCCGCAACACGCCACCATGCAGGCCCCCTCGTCTCTCCCTCTCTCTCACCTCTTGCGGTGCGTGCCTAGAGCCGCCCGGCTCGGCCAATGCCCGGCTTCGCATGCGCGAGCACCAGGGCCTCTCTCCGCTCCCTCTCTCTCTTCCTGGCACCCTACTCGACTCCCACGAACGCCGTAGACAGCCCCGGGCCTCCTCCCGTGGCCACTACGGCCATTCCCGCGGGTGCCCGTAGGCCACGTCCACGGTGAGCCGTGGCTTCGCCATATAAGGCCGCCCCTGACCTCCCTCTGGAGCTCGTTTGATCTCTCTCTCCCCCGTGAACCCCCTAGACCAACCTGCACCTCCTCCCGTGCCCTCCTGCTCCTTCCATGGTCGGAGTGCCGCCGTCGGCCTCCACGCAAATTCACGCAACCCGAAGCCTCCCCGCCCCTCCTTTGGCCACCAGTAGAACCGCAGATGAGCAGCGAGCTCTCCCTCTTCGTTTCGTCCCCTCCACGGGCTGGGCGCCATGCCCCAACCTCACTGTCGCCTCCGTCACTTGTGGTGATGCACCGCCTTGATCCGACCACCCTGCCTCCGTGGAGTACCTCGTCGGATGTGCCGCTCTCCCCGAGCCCGCCCGGTGTCTTGGGCGTCATCGGAGGTGACCGAGCCACGGAACGGGCGCCCGGCAAGCTTCGGCCCCTGCCTCCTCTGCCTCCTTCGTCACGCAGCGGAGGAGGGAGGCGACCCTGCGGTGGACCCCCTTGGTCGGTGACTCTGTCAGGGCCCCTCCCGTTTAAGTGGGCGCCTTGGGAAAATACGCCTCCGGCGTGGACCCTGCACGTGTGCGGCTGAGCCGATGGGCCGGCCCAGTTGCGCCTCGACGCTAAACCTCGCCCAACGCGCGCCGCCGCCGCCCAGATTTGGCCCATTTAGGTAAATCCCTCTTGTTTTTCTTTTTCTGTAGACTTGTAAAATCCATAAACAATTCAATTGGACTCCAAATTTGACGATTCAAATTTCTAGTGACTCTATAAATCATGATCTACCTGGTGGTGCAACATGCACATTTTTTCAGAAACCTTTTCTTCACAAATATTTATCAAATCCTAATTTTCCTATTTCTGTGATGAACTTTAGAAAATCACAGAGAGCTCAAACTTGATCCAAATGCCATGATTCAAATTCCTAGATGCTTCTAAGTGCATAACTTAGTTTATGAACATTTTTCTTAATACTTTCTGTACCCCACAAAATAATGAGCCATTTCTTCATGTTTGTCAACTTCGCAAATCCATAGAATATTCATTTGAACTCCAAATCTAGTGAAACCAAATCCTAGATGCTTCTAAAATCATCCTTTGTTAAATGGGTATCCTTGCTCATTTTCCAAAAATATAATTCTATACACTTCTTGCAAATCCATAAACCCCTTGATTCCATCATATTGAAATGTTCAGAGATATCCACTGATCCAATTCCAAAGAAACCACTCTGGTTATTTTTCATATAACTAGAGATGTCCTAGAAAAGTCAATTAATATTTTTAGAGCTCATTTATTTTCTGCCTTGTTGTGTTGCTTATTATGATTGTTTCCGACATTAGTTGACGAAGTAGACAGAGTATTTGGAGAAGGACCAGAAGATTTCAAGACTCTGATAAATCAGGCAAGAAGCCCTTTGACCATGACACCCCTTTTGTTCATCGGTACCCTTTTTCCGATTACATGATGATGAAATATGACGGTGGTAAACTTGTGGTGAACCACCCCTGCTGCATACCCCTACTCATGTCCTTACCTTGTTCATGATTGCATTGTCAAGAAACTAGTTGATGCCTAATGATACATGTGTACCATGAACTCTTCGTGGTTACAATCTTTCGAAAACCCCATCAGGTGCCCCTAATGCCCTTGGGAGATGTTGAACTAAGGTCACCACTTGAGGAAGAAGTGGTGTACCGAAGAGAACTTTTGGAGTGTGTGTGTAAAAGCGATGGATTAGATTTATGTGTGATTACCGTCCCAACCAAACATGTGCAACCACTCTACCCCTTTATGGGACGGGGCATTATTGATTACTTAGGCTGATACTAGCATGGTGCTCACATTACTAGTGACGGGGGTGACTTGAGGTCACTCTCGGGACGGGGTCGTGCTTGGATAGGCGGCCATGACTGTTTTCACAGGGCACCGGACACACCGTTGGTCCCTTCGTGTATGCGTAATAATGTGAAAAGGGCAGAGTCCCACGATCTTTTTCTTATACACGAGGGCCGTGTATCAACGAGTGGACCCTATGTTAGTGTCGTCTAGGGAAAGGTAATGATCGGGTGCTTCCCCCGAGTACTTGAGGTACTGCGGGATCGTGGATGACACGAAAGCTTCCCGGATCTTGTGGGTAAAGTGCACCCTCTGCAGAGTGTCAATCTATTTGAATAGCCGTGTCCACGGTCATGGACAGTTGGGAGGTGCTACTTAAACTATGTCCAGAAATTTTACAATCCCGATGCATGTGTGTGTGGAAAGGTACTATTTGTGTCAAGGTGGTGACTTGACATGTTGAATGGCATGGCATTAATTCAAACTCTATTTATGTTGATATCTGTAACATGTTCTCAACGTTACCCAAGTTCATTGAAGCATATCTCACCAATTGTTAGGACATCCCAACTAGCTCGAAGCTAGGTTGCTTACTTGTTGTACAGTTGCATTGTTACTTTGAACCAAATCATGGGTTGCTTGCGAGTACATTCAAAGTACTCATTGGCTTGACACTGGTTATTTTATTGGCCAGGCATGAAAGACAAGATATATTGAAGAGTTCTTTGGTGACGATCGTGCGAGCTAGGACGCTTTTCCCACTCAGAATGCCTGTAGGGTTAAGGCAGATGGCATGGGTCCAAGTTATCGGCGAAGATTTCCGCTGCGATGATATACTCAAGACTTGACCATAATGGTCCTACTTGTGCAAAACGGTATGTATGGATGTAAGACTCTTGTTATTCAGCTTCTGTGTGTTCAGTGAGCATTGATCTCTGGGATCATTGTACACGTGCACTCGGAGATCACGACTGTCGGTGTCAAAACCGGCGGATCTCGGGTAGGGGGTCCCGAACTGTGCGTCTAGGCGGATGGTAACAGGAGACAAGGGACACGATGTTTTACCCAGGTTCGGGCCCTCTTGATGGAGGTAAAACCCTCGCCCTGCTAGATTAATATTGATGATGTGTGTTACAAGAGTGGATCTACCACGAGATCAAAGAGGCTAAACCCTAGAAGCTAGCCTATGGTATGATTGTTGTTTGTCCTACGGACTAAAACCCTCCGGTTTATATAGACACCGGATAGGGTTAGGGTTACACAGAGTCGGATACAATGGTAGGAGATCTACATATCCGTATCGCCAAGCTTGCCTTCCACGCCATGGAAAGTCCCATCCGGACACGGGACGAAGTCTTCAATCTTGTATCTTCATAGTCTTGGAGTCCGGCGGATGATGATAGTTCGGCTATCCGTACACCCCCTAATCCGGAACTCCCTCAGTAGCCCCTGAACCAGGCTTCAATGACGATGGGTCCGGCGCGCATATTGTCTTCGGCATTGCAAGGCGGGTTCTTCCTCCGAATAAGTTATAGAAGATTGTGAACACCAGGATAGTGTCCGGCTCTGCAAAAATAAATTCCATATACCACCGTAGAGAGAATAATATTACACAAGATCAATCTGCTGACATATTTTGTGGCGTGATGTCGCACCACTACCAAGCCTTTATTCAAATTGTTTTTACTGTTCCACCTCAGCGCGTTTAGCAAAGCGGTTTCCTTGGCACGTCTTGTCAAGGCAGAGATCGTGTTCCCCTTATTCCAGGATTCCGATCAATACGGACGTGGGTAACCCAACCGCGCCATTGACTGTGGCGCTTGGGAGATAAGCGAGTTTTACCAGGCCGGTGGGGACACATGTTTTCGTCCGCCCATATAAGGGGATAAGGATCCACCCTTTCACCTACGCCTTCTTCCTCCTTTGCTCATCCATTCCCGTGCACTCGAGCTCTAGCGCCCAAGTCCGCACTTTCCTCCTCAACCTTCTCCAACCATGTCAGGAGCGGGAGGCAGATGGATGGCCTCCTCCGTCACGGAGGGGCACATCACAAGACTGCGGGAGGCCGGATACTTGTCCGACGATATCGCGCACAGGCTGCCCGACGCGGGGCAGCTTATTCCAACCCCCAGTCCCCATGAGAGGGTGGTATTTCTCCCCCACTTCCTCCGCGGACTAGGTTTTCCACTTCACCCATTTGTCCGGGGGCTCATGTTCTACTACGGCCTGGACTTCCATGACCTGGCCCCGAATTTCGTCCTCAACGTCTCGGCGTTTATAAATGCGTGTCTTGAGGCCTTCCTTCAGATCCAGCCCCACTTCGCTTAGGCTCAAGACCTTCATGTCAAGCGAAGGTTGTGAAGGGCAGCCAAGCGGAGTGCGGAGGCGCCATGGTCGGCAAGATGGCCAAAGTCCTATGGCTCGAGGGCTCCTTTGTGGAGACAATAAAGGGGTGGCAATCGGGTGGTTCTACATCATCGAGCCACGCGACCCTGAATGGGTGGCGGCCCCGAATTCAGATCTGGATTCCCCACACGGCTCTCGTCATGGAAAGAGACGGGCCTGAAGTGGGGGGATTCGGACGAGCTATCCGGACTCCAAACACGCGTCCGGAACCTGGTGGACAAGAATCGCAGGCTTGTCGACGTAATCCAGGTGATGCTCATCCGCTGGATTCTCCCATGCCAACAACGGGACTTCAATTTGTGGGAGTTCGATCCGGCACAGCACCAAACCTTGAGCCGACTCTTCGATACCACGTACGAAGATGCCTGGAAGGTGCTGTTCAAGGGCGCCGAAGCCCCGCATCCGCTAACAAAGATCGCGGATATTTCGCGCGCCAAGCCAGCGAGGTAAGTTATTTTACCCTTTACGGGACTCCTTTTCCATAGATTGACTCCACATAGGTTCTCAAACTCCCTATTCTTCGGCTGTGTCTGGTTGAAGACGTCCGGACAGATTAACCGTCTGGCTCCTTTGCCGAAGACCCAGCCGACGCCCTTGATTTGGAAGCTGCTCGCTCGGCACCCCATGTGGTGCCGGAGAAGAAGGTTAAGAAGGAGGCTACGGAACTCGAAGGAGCACCCGACGCTGTGTGATGTCGGATTCTCAAGCGAATCTTCTCACGGAGACGCAGGAGGAAGAAGAAGAAGCTTCTCCCCAGCCGAGGGAGGAGAGGAAAAGGAAGGCCGCCTAACCGGGAGGCCGGAGGGTCCAAGAAGGGAAGAACCCTTCCTCCGGACTTCTCCACCAACGTCGACGACGACGAGGGGGATCGGCCTACGAGGGCCAAGCCCCTGGCGAGATCGTAAGTGTCCGGATACCCGTGGATTTTTATTATCGCAGAGTGTCTTCTAATGTCGAACAATCGTGCAGCCCGCCCAAAGGCGAGTTCGTCGATTCATCGAGCGGGTCCACAGGCTCGCCGGAAATGGAGAGTGCTTCGCCGACCTCCTCCTCGCCTCATGTTGCGAGACAACGCCAGCGCGGAGCTCCAAAGGGGCTTGGTCACGAGGAGGTGGCGCAGAGGTGCCACAAGGCAACCTCCCGGACTCAGCGTGGGGGCAAGACCCTCAGGGCTCTAAGCCCGACCTTGTCCGGGCTTCATGCCGGAACCTTCAGTGGTTCCGAGTCCGAAGCGGTCCCTTCGCAAGAAGGGTAAGACGCCGTGTCCTTCGCCCAACCGAGGCACCGGATAGCATCGAGGCGCTCAATGGCGCCTCCATCAAGGAGGAGCACCACACCGTTATGAGTGCGGTGATCCGGACAGTTCGATCCGCCAAGAGCGGGCCGATCAAGCCTGCAATAGCCTTCTAACAAAGCTTTGAGGTAAGAATTTCAATATATGTAAAATGGTACCGCATAGACAAGAGCCCACGATGCTCGGTTCGGTGTTCGGAAAGAAAAGCCGGACTGAGGATCTTTAGAAAGATAAACGCAGGAGCCATAAAAATATGTCAATATGGGATTGCAGGTTTGTCAGCCGACCTCCGCCAGACCGACTGTGGAGGTCAATACTTTAAAGAAAAACCTCGGCGGTCCGAGAACGAAGCTCGGCCATGCCAAGAAGCAGCTCGAGGAAAAGAAGGTGAGTAATACCTTATGAAAATTGTACCTTCTGTAAAAGGATTTGGTTGCAAGAAAAATGACAAGGATAACGTGGGTATTGTAGGGGCCGCTAACGAGGTGGCGACCTCAAGGAGGCGGTGGCAGCCGGCGTATCGCGGCCGCTGAACGCACCGAGTGAGAGAAGCAGGAGGCGCGGGTGGCGGAGGCACAGCAAGAGCTCCAGGATCTCGTGAAAAACATGAGAACTTGAGCGTGACTCAAGACTCGAGAGTCTCGAGCTTGCAACGGCTCTTGAGAGTGCCAAAACCGCTAAGGCCGAAGCCTACAAGGCCCTCCAGAGATTGAAGCGATGAAGAAAATAGCAGCAGGTAAGGCATTTTTCATGCGAGTAAGCATGTGAGTGTTAATTACCTGCTTACCCGAATTCAGAGCTCTCCAGGGGCGTTCGCAGAGCTTCCTCGCAGCGTGTCCGATGCTGCCGCATTCTACCGGGCCGAGGAGGGGAGCTCAACGGAGAAGGTTTTCTGGTCTCAGTATGCTGAGGCCGGACATCCGGTGCCCCTTAGCGACCAGCTGAAGCAGCTGGTCGAGCTCCACAAGGCGGCCGAACAGGCCATGAAGGGCCTCATAGTTTGGCTGTGGCCTAAGGAGGCCATGCACAGGAGCTACTTCGGCCCCTGGTGCGGCCGGTGGATGCGTGCCCGTGGGTTGAAGTTATCAAGCATTCCGCTTGTATCAAGGGTGCCGTCGGGCCCTTGCCCGCAAAGGTGCCTTTGGGGCAAGATGGATGCCTGTAAGCTCGTGGACGGACCCGCCACCGGAGGGCAAGGAGCATCGCACGCCCGAGATGTATTATAAGAGTGTGCTGAAGGGCGCCCACACTATTGCGGGTGAGTGCTCCAAAGATGTAATATTTGAGTAGACTCGCATTTTGTTATCCTATGCGCTGAAAACTTAGTTCATATGCGCTAAGCAACGCTTGTTAATTTAAAATATTACCTTCTGTGCGGCTGTTTATCAAATCTAAGAGATGGCAAGTCGTCGGCTTCAGCCCCATGCCATGAGTGCTGGGGTGTTCGGGATAAACTTGAGCGCTCTTGTTCCCATTTTTGGGTCCATCTAGGGAGGCGCTCAACACAACGAACAAGGCAACCGGACTTATAATGCTTGAACACTCTCACTTAGCCATAGAATTCTATAATTTTAAATTTTGGCGAAGCCCCTAGTCTTCGGAAGGCCGAATTTGGGGCGCTATCCACGCCTTGGCCGGACAGTATCCGGCTCCTCGCTCTAAGCGGCATAAGTCTTTATGGACTCGCAAAAAACCTCTCGAACAGCGACCGGTCTCTCGCCTCATCATGACGGTCAGTTTTAGCTTTCTCCACTAAGGCGTTAACCCAGCCGAATCAGGCGGAATCGCGATGGTTCTCCGGTGCTACCTTAGCCGATATAACGGAACATAAGGTACCAAAACACGGAGCCGGGCAAACCCAACTATTGACCCAAGACATGATTCGAGCCGATGCATATAGTGCTATAAGTTCGGGTGCCGCACTTGTGAAAGTGTTCGGACTCATCACACCATAACGCTGGAAACATAAGCCCTCGGTGTATATTAGCCGTACCAAAGTGTACGGATGCAGCATGTCGTGAATGAACATATGTATGAAAAAGAAATGCAATTATAAGCAAAAAGGTGTTGCATTGTTTTATTCAATAAGTGCTGCTACAAATGCAGAACGATACAAATAGTGCGATAAGCAAGGTAGGAGACTGTTAAACATGTCCCCCTCCAGGGGAAGGCTGCAGATTGGTGTATGAAAAATGCTCGTAATGGAGACCACCTGTATATTCATTGTAGCCTTTATCCTTCCCTGGCTGCTGCATCGTGAGTTCAGCAGGTCTGCTGCCGGACAGGGCTTCTAACAAACAGAGTCATGTGGTTAAAAAGTAAAAGGTAAAAATAAAACAAAAAGGAACGACACACTTGAGAGCCCCTTGTGTGGTTGAGCCGCAGTCTGGGTGTATTATGGTCGTGCCCCCCTCCCCATGCCCATGGTATTGTCGGTGTACTAGAGTAGGGGTACCCTAGTATCCCGAACTTGTGCACGGGCAGTTGCAGCCCTCCGCAGCAAGGCTTACCGGGTGACCTCCAAGGTCCTCCGTGGTTCCTTTGGAGCCATTCAAGAACAAAGTATTCAAGCAAAGGAGACAAGGCCCCGGCAAGAGGAGCTTGTCGGGAAGGCCACCCAAGGCACCTACAAGACAAGGCCCGGCAAGAGGAGCTTGCCGGAAGGCCCAATGAGCGACAAGCTTCCGAAGCGTGACAAGACAACAACCGGCAAAGGCGCTTGTCATGCAGACCACCACTCGAAGACTGCGCTCCAAAGCACATCCACTAACGTGTCGCCCGAGACCTTTCCAGCGCTAGCGTGGCGAGAGGTCAGGCAGCCAGCCGTGCGAGGTGGCAAGCGGCGCCGACAAGATTGCCATCGTGGCAAGCGGTGGCGCCCTGACGGTCCATGTTTGCACCGTTAGGGCGACGAGACGGGCATTTAATGCCTTTGTCCCCTGCCGTCGAGTTAGGTATGATACATCCGTACATCGTACCTTTGTACAAGTAGCTGTACCAACCACTCCTTTTCCATTTTTACCCTGGTCTACGTTTTCACCTGTCGGAGACCCCTTGAGCATATAAAAGGAGGCCCATGCGCAATGTAGGAGGGGGTTCGAGAGGTTCGAAGCCAGACACGCTCGGTCTCGTTAGCAGCTTGTGTGTACTGTAGCACTCAAGCGCTCCTGAGCAAGAACTCAATACACTCAGACATGCGGCAGTAGGAGTGTTATCTCTCCGGAGAGCTCGGCTGGGTAAACCTCTCGTGTGCTTCGCCTCGATCTGCTCTTCGTGCGACCTCCGCTCCCCGCTGAACCGAAAGGGGCTCGGTCCGCCGGCCCCATAGGTGTTCGTGGGCCAGATCAGCCTGCCCCGACATCGTTGGCGCGCCAGGTAGGGGGCGTCGAGATTGTGTGAACCTGATCCGGCGTCTACGCGAGCTAGATCTTCATCATCTTCATCGATATGCCACCGAAGAAGAAGGCTTCAGCGGTAGAGGTTCCGTCCGCGTCGAACCCACCACCACCGGAGCAAACGGGTGGTGGAGTAGACACCGGCGGAAGAATGGACGTCGACGGAGGAATCCACGGTGCTGCCAAGTCCAAGGACAAGGATGCGCAAACCTCGGCGCCCGTACATGCACCGCGCCCGTCTCAGGAGGCGCGAGACCGACATCGTCATGGCATTCACAACGCCATACGTTCGTTGGACCAAGATCGAGCTGGTGGATCTCGGGATGCTCAAGGCCTGCATGCGCACCAACATGTCGGCGCGAAGCGAGGCATCGGTCGCTGGGCGGGATATCGCTCCTTCTAACATAGTTAGAAGTCCGGCATATCCGCTCCTCGCGCCGTTCGCCATCGCCACCCACCACTCCAGCCAAGCTTTGGCGAGAGCTCAATCGCTTCCTAGATTACCCTCCAACAGCCGACAAGGTCGATGAATGGAGGGCCACCATCCGTAGTCTCATCGGCTTTGCCAACGGCGACGCTCCGCGCAGCCGAGTGCATCGGCTGCCGCCGCAGGATCGCCAGACACGAGCCGGTGGCGATTTAAACCGTGGGGTGCAACCACCATGCACTTCTCCGCCCGAAGGCCAAGATCGCCGACTTCGCCGGATCCACCTCGACAGTGACTCCACCGCATCATCGGATCCACGAGCTCGTCGCGATCAGCGCCAAGTTCTTCACGAACGACAGCAAGAAGACGCTCGAACTCGCATCGAGCGCCGAAGAGAAGCGCGGCGTCAATCCGACAAGCACGCTGGGCCCTCTGTTGACATGCATGCGCCAGAGGAACCAGGCGACTTGCCGTACGCGGTAGGTTGCCCTGCGTTCACTCGTGAGCTGCGGCAAGTCCAGTGGCCCAGCAAGAAGAATTTCAAGCCGTGACGCAGTAGAAGTACGACGGCAAGACGCATCCGTCGGAGTTCCTCAAAGATCTACACCATCGCGGTGCAAGCTGCCGGGCGAGACGACAAGATCCTTGCCAACTACTTCACGCATGTGCTCAAGCCCAATGTCACATCCAGGCTCATGCAGTTGCCGGACAACTCAATATCCTCTTGGGCAGATCTATGCCATCAGTTTGTCGGCGCCTTTACAGGCGGCCAGAAGCCCCATGGCCAAGAAAGCGACCTTCATCTGCCGCCTGTAAGGAAGGAGAGCCCCCGCAAGTACATTCAGAGATTCACCACAGACAAAGCACAACATCTCAGATGTCCACCCCGCCACATAATCAGCACGCTCCATCGAGCGTGCAAAACCGCAGGATGCGGGAGGAGATGGCGATGTGCAAGATCGAGACGCCGCGAGATGTATGCCCTGGCCGACAAGTGTGCACGTGCTGAGGAAGGGAGGAGACTCCCCGGAGAGAATACTGAAGCAGGAGGATCTGATAGCGAGGAGGCCGCCCCGGCAAGGAAAAACCGACGGTGGAACAACAGGAAGAAGAAAGGCAAAGATGTGCTAGTTGTTGAGCAGTCCGGCAACGGAGGTGGCGCCAAGAAAGCCAAAGTTGGTAGCTTCAGCAAGGAGGTTGCCGCTGGCACCAACTGCCAGGCTGTGGCGGTCGCCGACAAGCAGGACGGCTCCAACAAACAGTATTGCAAGATCCACCGCACCAAGGGCCATGACCTCCAGAGCTGCAAAAAGGTCGAGCAGCTTGTCGAGCAGCGAGAAGGCTGAATACGAACGACGCGACAAGGAGAAGGCCCAGGAAGGTGCTGGAGGAGCTAGCAAGAAACGCCCCGGCCGAGGAGGACGCCATAGCAGCTAAGCAATGGCAAGGAGACAGCCTCCCGCCGCCGCGACAAAGATGAAGACGACGACGATGATGAAGACATGGATGATGACGAGACCGATGAGCAGGAGTTCCGAAAGCCACAGAGGTCTTGTGCGTTGACGGCGGTGCTTCTGCATACTTCACACCGCCAGCTCAAGCAAAGGATGCGGGAAGTCAATGCGGCGTAACCATCCGTCGAGTCACGCAGGCCTGAAATGGTCCAAGACGCCTATCATCTTTGATATTGAGGACCACCACGATCACAGAATCGCGGTCGGGTGCTTGCCGATGTTGGTTTCACCAACTATCCGCAACCTCAAGGTCACTAAGATGCTAGTTGACGGCGGGGCCGCTTGAACTCGATCTCCTCCGCGGTGCTCCGAAACCTGCATCCACGATGGAGAGCTCGAAGAGACCGCACATTCCAAGGAATCAATCCGGGAAGGAGCAAGTCAAGGGAAAGATCACGTTGCGGTGACATTTGGCAGCGAAGTTGAACTTCAGGATCGAGAGGGTCACTTTGACGTTGCTGACTTTCCATTGCCTTACAATGGGATACTTGGCCGCCCAAAGACTTGCTAAATTCATGGCAGCCTCTCACTATGCATACAACATCTTTGAAGATGCCAAGCCCGATAAGTGTCATCTCTCCCCTCGGCGACAAGAAGGATGCTCTTATTCTGCGCCGACAAGATCTACCGGGAAGCAGCTGCAGTGATTGCAAGCCACTTGCCGAAGCTCCCGGGCGAAGAAGAAGACCAAGTCCGCAAGATCTTCGATGCCCACTCCGCAAGCGCACCTCTTCGAGTGTTGCGCTACCGTCGAGGACGCACCATCGAGCTCCACCGCAAGTGTAAGAAGACGATGGCAGCTCCACCAGAGACCAAGAAGGTGTCCGCCAAGGAGGACGGCATCGGTGGTACCTTCACCATCGCTGCCACTCTCGACCCTAAATAGGAAAGACGCTCGTTGCTTTCCTCATACTAACGTCGGCGACGTGTTTGCGTGGCAACCGTCGACATCCCCGTGTTCCCGTGAAAGTAATTGAGCACCATCTTGCCGTTTGTCCTCATGCGCGGCCCGTCAAGCAGAAAGTCAGGAAGCAAGCAGTGGAGCGCCAAGAATTCATCGCAGAAGAAGTCAAGAAATTGGAAGCAGCAGGCCTTGTCAGAGGAGTGCTCCATCCTACGTGGTTGGCCAATCCTCGTAGTTGTCGCAAGGCAAACGGGAAATGGAGGCTTTGTATCGACTTTACCGATGTCAATAAAGCTTGTCCCAAAGACCCATTTCCTTTGCCGCGCATCGAACAGATTGTTGACTCCACGGCTGGATGTGATTTGCTTTCATTTCTGGATGCATACTCAGGATATCATCAGATCTTCATGGCAGAAGAGGATGAGGAGAAGACCGCATTCATCACCCCATGTGGCACATATTGTTTTGTACGGATGCCCTTCGGGTTAAAGAATGCTGGTTCAACATTTGCAAGAGTAGTCCATGACGCTTTTGAGCCGCAAATGCACGTAAATGTGGAAGCATACATGGATGACATAGTGGTCAAAAGCAAGGACAAGGCGACTCGATTCAAGATTTAGACGAAACCTTTGCAAATCTGCGCAGATCAACCTCAAGCTCAACCACGAGAAGTGTGTGTTTGGAGTCCCTTCCGCAAGCTTCTCGGGTTCTTCGTGGTCTCGGGGAATTGAAGCCAATCCCGACAAGATCAAGGCCATTGAGCAGATTGAAGCACCAAAGCGCGTCAAGGATGTACTGGAGGCTTGCCGGTTATGTGACCTGCTCTCGGAGGTTTATCTCTAGATCTGTTGAAGGCCTCGCCATTTTTCAAAATTTTGAAAAAGGCAGGTCCAATGAAATGGACTCCGGAAGCGGAGGCTGCGCTGCAAGACTTGAAGAGATACCTGTCCTCCACTCCGACACTTGTCGCACCTAGGCCACAAGAGAAGTTGCTGCTATATATAGCGGCAACCAATCAAGTGGTTAGTGCTGCGTTAGTAGCGGAGAGGGAGGCGGATGATGAGCTAGCAACCATGGCAGATGCATCCAAATGACAAGCGAGGGCTTCACCGGCAAGCTCTGGTCCCGACAAGGATGGATCTGCGGCATACATGAGAAGATGCGAAAAAGAATGGTGCAGCGCCCAGTTTATTTTGTCGGGCCTTCCGCAGGGGCTAGGTCAAGGTACTGTGTGCGTAAATTGCTTTTCGGCCCCCTCATGGCTCCTCGAGAAAGCTGCGCCATTACTTCCAGGCACATGAGATCACAGTCGTCACTCGTTTTCCGCTGAAAAGGATACCGCAAAATCCAGAGGCAACAGGCAGGATTGTCGAGTGGGCACTGGAACTGTCAAGCTTTGGCCTCAAGTTTGAGAGCACTTCAACTATCCAAAGCGAGCATTGGCGGAGTTCATAGCGTAATGGACGCCAACACAAGATGAAGAAATTCCAGAAACGAGCATCCCCGCCAAGGAAGCAGCAAAGAGTGGTTGATGTACTTTGATGGTGCCTTCTCGGCTGCAAAGGCGCCCGGTCTTGGGCGTGCTACTTGTTGCACCCACCGGAGAGCACCTCAAGTACGTAGTCCGGATGCACTTTCCCAAGGAGCAAGCAACAAACAATACCGCAGAGTATGAAGGTTTGCTTGCCGGTCTTAGGATCGCAGAGACCTTGGGATCAAGAAGCTCATTGTCGTGGTGACTCACAGCTTGTCATCCGCCAAGTGAACAAGAGTTATCGAGTCCGCTGATGGAAGCTTATGTTGATGAAGAGAGAAAGCTAGAAGAGCACTTTGACGGCCTACAGATGGAATATATTCCAAGAGCTCAGAACGACATTGCTGATGGCCTGTCAAAGTGCGCCGCACTTAAGTTACCTGTGGAGCCAGGGATCTTTGTGCTCAAGCTGACTCAGCCGTCTGTAGCGCCATCAACCGGACAGAGCAAGAAGAGGAAGTTGATTTCTGGTGACTATTTTCCGGCAGAGCTCCCCGAAGCCGCTGCCAAGAAGGTCCCCAAGATCAACACCAACAGTGCTGAGGAGCAGTCTGCTCCGACAAGCCCTAGGGTTTGTTTCGTTGAAGCAGACGCTCCCGACAAGTTTTGCTCCGGCAAGCTTGCCGGGGAACGTCAAGCTCCGGCTGAGCCGCAGGTTCTCGCCAGAGAAGCGGATGTTCCGCAGCAGCAGATGTGCCTTTAGTCCTTGTTGTCGAGCCGCAAGCTCCAAAGATGGGTGCAGCAGATTGTCATTTTCCTTCGACAGGAGAACTTCCGAAGATCAAGAAGAAGCGGAAAGAGTAGCACAGCGGTCAAGTATGTACCAGCTTTGTCGACAACACACTGTATGTAAGAAGACTCAACGGTGTGAAATTGAAGTGTATTCACCGAAGACGGACAAAAGCTGTTGGCGAGATACATGGAGGCATATGTGGTCACCACATTGGCGCCAGAGCACTTGCCGCAAAGCGTTCCGCAAGGTTTCTTTGGCCGAAAAGCCCTCCGGATGCAATCGCACAAGTAACTAAGTGTGAAGCGTGCGATTCCATTCCAAGCAGATACACCAGCCAGCTCAAGCTCTCCAGACGATCCCTTTATCCTGGCCATTTTCGGTCTGGGGGCTCGACATCCTCGGCCCCTTTCCCCGGGCTGTCGGGGGCTTTAAGTACTTGTACGTTGCAATTGACAAGTTCACAAAGTGGCCGGAAGTGGAAGCAGTGAGGAAGGTGACAAAGACAACAAGATCAAGTTCTTTCAGTCGATTGTTTGCCGTTTGGAATCCCTAACAGGATCATCACCGACAACGGCACGCAATTCACGAGCTGCACCTTCATGCTGTCGCCCAAGATCTTGGCGCCAAGGTTCCGCTTCGCTTCGCTGCTCATCCGAGAAGTAACGGTCAAGCGGAGAGGCCGAATGTTGAAGTGTTGCGCGGGCTCAAGACCAGAACTTTCGACAGGCTGCACAAGTGCGGAAGAAACTAGATTGAGGAGCTGCCGGTGGTTCTTTGGTCGATCAGGACTACGCCAAATCGAGCCATCGCCGCACACCTTTCGCTCTAGTCTATGGAGCAGAGGCGCTCTCCCCACGGAACTCAGATATCTGGATCACCTCGAGTGCTCGCTTATGATGAGCTTGAGCAAGAGCAGCTGCGACAAGATGACGCTACCGCTCCTTGAGGAGGATCGCCTTCAGTCGTTGTATGAGCTGCTCGATACCAAAGAAGCTTTGTGCCGCTACCATAGCCGCAGTTAATGCCGAAGTCTCGAGGAAGGCGACCTTGTTCTTCGGCGCTGCTCAGTCCGCCAAGAATTCCAACAAGTTGACGCCTTGAAGTGGGAAGGCCCTTACCGGTGAAACGAGTCACTAGGCCCGGCGCTGTCCGCTTTGAGACCGAAGATGGCATTCCGTGAGCAACTCCTGGAACATTGAGCATCTTCGTAAGTTTTACTCAGAGGCGCGGTTGCCGGAACCTGTTCCGGCAACCACCTTTTGTACAAGTCTTGCCGCTGTTGCATGTAATCCTTTGTACAAAGCCGGGCGCAGACCCCGTGCAAAAGTAAAGCTAGCGTGCTTCGCACACCTTGTCAATTTCATGCTTTTTACTTCTATTTTGCATGCTATCTCGACACTTTGTGCAGCACCTACCCGGTAAGCAATAACGAGCCATAAGGCTCCATATCTTTATTTTCTCTTCTTTCTCTTTCTCAAAGAAAGGAAGGTTCCCTCGCCCACAAGTTTGCCGGGGAAAGGAGAAGATAATGGTGTGGACCAAGCGTCGCTCAAGGAAGTCTAGCCTTACCGGAAGCAAACGATGTAAGAGCTAAGTTGCTAAAGTTTGAGCGATCAGTTTTAAAATTTTAAGTTATCTTCCTCGAACGACCGTACTTTGTATGGAAAACTCATGCGCAGAGGAACCAACTCGTAGCTAGTTGCACCCTTACTTTGTTTCGAGTCCGCTCAACAACTTAAGTGAGCTGCGACTAGTTGCGACAAGGTTACTTGTCGGAGCGGCACCGCCAAAGAAGTCGTCCGACGTCTCAAGACTCATGCCATGCCCAAAAAGGCGCCCGACAAGTTCCCTAAAAGCGTAGGGCAAAAACATACAAAGGAAAGAATCAAGCAAAGTAAATAACATAGCAATTGCTACCCAAAATAGAGTTATATTACAAGATAACTTGTCACAGCGCTAATAGATTGTTCTCCTAACATGACCAGCAGCGGCAAGAAAAAGAGAAAGTAGGCGGCCTAATCTACGCGATCGCCCTCAACCCTCTTCATCCCGCTCACCTGTCCATGATGGTTGCGACAAGGGTCTTGAGCGCCTCCACATCAGCATCCGGCGGCAAGGATTTGAGGACGTTGGTGAGGTTGAGGCCTGGATTGCGGAAGGCCACCTTCACCAGCACCTTTTGAAGAGCTCCCGCGCAGATCCGGGCGCGACTCGGCCACCTGTTTTGGGCCTTCTTCCCGAGTCGCCGGAGGGCCGCCACCACGCCTTGAAGAACAAGCTAAGCTTGGCGCTGGGTTGGAGGTGCTCATCGGAGGAATATCCAAGATCCACCATCCCCAACTGCGCCGGCTCCTCGTCGATGGCTGCAAAGAACATCCACGAGACCCTCGGTCCAAGGTCCACATTCTCCTTAAAGGTATTCTCAGGCGGCGGCGGCCTTCGCCAAGCGCCACGGCCTTGATCTTCTCCTTCAAGGCCACCTCCTGCTCCCGGGCGCCGTCCAGCCCAAATACCGAGTCAAGGTGGTCAGCTTCAACTCAAGATCTGCATTGGAGTCCTTGGCGGCACTGAGCTCCTTGCTCCTCTCGGCGAGACGGCCCTGCAGCTCGCCAAGAGTGTAGGCGTCCTTCTCGCACTCATGCTTGAGTGCAGCAAGCTCCTCGCCGCTCTCCTTGAGATTGGCCTCCAGCTGCATCACCTTCGTCTCCAGCTCCTTCTTGGCGGCCTCGGCAGCCTACGGCAAAGATCCTTTGCTTCCTTGAGAGCCCCGCCAAATGTTTGCTCGCGCATGGCAAGATCCTCCTCATGGTGTCAAGATTAACCTTCCGCTGCGCCAACTCGCCTTCCTCAAGCAGACAGCCTTCTCGGCGAAGTCATTGTTCCTCTTCACTTCAAATTTCTCGAGGAGGAAGGCTTTGCGCCTCGGCGAAGTTGCTCCCGCCTCCTCTGCCAAGGCCCGGAGAGCTTCTGGTTGAGGCCCGGAGCTCCTCCGCACGCTTCTCGATGTCTGCTCCCGCCTTCGCGTGATAAGCGCTTCCCCGGATTCCAGCTTGGCTTGTCGGGCACGCAGTAGAGCGACGGCAGCTTCCGCGGAATCGCTCCTCCTCACACTCGCCACCGCTGCTGCTTGCGCGTCGACCAGCCACCCAGCGGAGGCGAGCAGCTCTTCATCAAAAGTTTCTCCTTCGGCCGGCGCCCTGGAGCTCGACGCCCATGGGAGCTTGATGAAGACGCCATCGCCGGCCTTCAAATAGGCGCTGGGCTGGGGCTCTTCGGAGCCCGACGCTGCCGCAGCGGCGGAGGGATCGGCGGTCGGCGTGGCGCTGGCGCCTCGCGGCCTCAGGGCCGTCGGCGATCGCCGGACCCCTCGCCAGCTTCTGCGGCAGCAGCTTTGGCGGCTCTTCGCCGCGGCAGGCTCGTCGGCCAAACTTCTTCTCCGATGGCAGCGGCGTCGTCGGCATTACCAGCTGGCGTCCTCCTCGCCGGGCGACCTCGGTCTCCATTGGCTCTGTGGCGGATGGATGAAGAAAAGTCAAGCAAATATTCAAAAGAAAATCAAGAAGAAGAACACAAGGGAAGTTTTCAGCAAGAGGATTACTCGTGCTAGGGTCCGCAGCCATGGTCTCCGCCGCCAGAGATCGGCCAGTGCTGTCCCTTGCCGGAGAAGTCTCCCTTGCCGGAGAACGCTCCCTTGCCGGGGAATCCTCCCTTGGCGGCGTAGTCGAAGCAGAAGGAGGCTGCTCTGCTCCTACACAAATCAACAGTCAGATATCAACAGAAGGAGGCTGCTCTGCTCCCATGCACGCCGAACAACAAGAAGTAGACCATATACTTACGCTGGGGGCTGCTTTGAAGAAGAGTTGCCGCATCCGGCAAGGTGGTCTCGGACGCGCCTCCTGCTGTCATGATGGGTTCGCCCTCGGCGACAATCACCGGGGTCTTGGCTCTCTTCGACACTCTGGGCCAGCATCCCGAAAAGGAATGGGTTCGAGTAAAGCAAATCAGATACAAGACAAAGCAACAAATCGAAGAATTACAAGTACAAGAAAGAATCTTACTCTTCTTCTTCCTCGTCCGGAGCTGGCGCGGAGAGATCAAATTCTGGCCCGCCTCCGACGACGAGGCGGAGAGTAGGCTCCCTTGGCCGCTTGGCGAGAGCGTAACCGGTGGTCATGCGAGGCCCGCTCCGGTTGCCGCAGCGGCGTGAGGTGCTCCCGCGGCAATGGTGCTTGCCGCGGTGGAGCGCGTCGCGCGACGCGACGGCTGTTGGACCGTCTGCCGCCCCGCTACGTCTCCGGCCTTGCGAAGACGCCTTCTTGGTGGAGCTGGGCTCCGCCATGCAAGCTGCTTGAAGGTGGGGAGGAGGCGCCCTCGTGGCTCGCCGACTTCGGCTTCGAGTTGACAAGCTCTTCCTCGCCGGCAAACTCCTTTCGCCGACAAGGCTTGCCGCCTCTGCTGCCTCTGCCTCCTCCACGGTGAATCCGAACTTCGCCCATGGCGGCCGCCGCTTCTTCCAACTCGTGGCGTCTGTGCATCTCATCATCGGTGGTGTCGTGGGTGAGGCCTCTCTGTTCATCGGGGCGGACCGGCATTTCTACCAGATTGTCAAAGAACTGCCTCACGACGTCATCTGCAGGCTCTTGCCAAGTTGGGACAATTCCATGCGAAGTCGCTGCGGCATCATTGCACGGATGCGGTCAAGCGAGGAATTGTTGCACAGCGAACGACGCCCTCGGCAACCTAAACATTTCGGATGATCGTGGATCGGGCTTGAACAGCTCCAAGAGCATCGCGTCAAGTTCCAAGACGGTGAAGTTGAAGTTGAGGCCTGGGCGCAGCCTCATGATATCTGCCGCTCGAAACTCCCGAGCGGGCCTCCTCCTCTCCCCGCAAGGGGGCTGGCGCGGCGGCGAAGAAAGTCTGCGCTTAACGGTGCCTACGGTGAGCCCGGCAAGTCTAAGGCGAAGGATTCGGGTGACTGCAATCTTCAGCCTAGCATCTTCCGGGGCCACGTTACTCCAATCGTTGCCGCGCACTATTGGGGTTTGGCGCTGGGCGGTAAATGGCTGCGTGTTCTCCTCAACAATCCAGCACCAATCTGCCCTCCATTCCTCCCATTTGCTACGGAGCTCTCCCTCCAGATAGGCTTCCTTCTTGCCGATCCTCGAGATCCAAGCGATTCCTCCGGCAAGAGGCTCCCCTCTCTCAACTCGAGGCATAAAGAAGTGGCGGAAAAGAGCTACGTTTGGATGGACTCCGACAAAGTTTTCGCAGAGATGTGCAAAAACTGCCATGGTCAGAACTGCATTGGGGGTGAAATCAAGGAGGCGGAACCCGTAGGTGTTCATGATGTCACAGAAAAATTCAGAGAAAGGCGGGCGAGCCCGCAGAGAAGAAGAGCGCCAAGAAGGGATACCCGGTCGGGGCCAATTCGAAGCAGCGGTAGGGAGTACCTTCGTCTTGTGGATGCGCCGCGTCTCCGTCGACCAAAAGAGGTAGTAGTTCTCCCTCGGCTCCCTCGCGGCCGGGGGGAAAGATTGCCCGCTCCTTCCGCAGCCGCAAGCCGCGCCTCGGCCGACTTCACGGCCTTCCCTTGTTGGCTTTGAGCCATGGCGGAGGTGGTGAAGGAGATCGGCGGCGTTGGTGATGCTGGTGGCGATGAAGTGGAAGCGAGCCATCTCTTCAGCCTTGGGAAGAAGGGGGGCAGCGGAGGTTTTTCGAGATGGGACAAGAATCGGCGAGATGGGCGGACTGCCCTGCTTCCCCGCTTATAAAGAGGGAGGCGGACGTTCCGCTTTCCCGAATAAAGAAACCCCCACGATCTCACCCACGATCTCTCACACGACGCCGCATTCGACGCGTCTTTGTTCGTGGAGGGCGTGGTGGGTCCGGGCTGAGTTATGGTGTGACCCAGGCCGCGTGTGCCCGTGCCCTGTTTTGGGCCTGGCCCAACAGCACTCGGCACCGTGTGTGGCCCAGGCCCGGGGGCTCCTGTCGGTGTACTAGAGTAGGGGTACCCTAGTATCCCGAACTTGTGCACGGGCAGTTGCAGCGCAAGGCTTACCGGGTGACCGCCAAGGTCCTCCGTGGTTCCTTTGGAGCCATTCAAGAACAAAGTATTCAAGCCAAGGAGACAAGGCCCCGGCAAGAGGAGCTTGCCGAAGGACACCCAAGGCACCTACAAGACAAGGCCCGGCAAGAGGAGCTTGTCGGAAGGCCCAATGAGCGACAAGCTTCCGGGCGCGACAAGACAACAACCGCGGCAAGGCGCTTGCCGCCACCACCACTGCAGACTGCGCTTCCAGCACATCCACTAACGTGTCGCCCTGAGACCTTTCCAGGCGCGCGTGGCGAGAGGCTTTGCAGCCAGCGGTGCGAGGTGGCAAGCGGCGCTGACAAGATTGCCATCGTGGCAAGCGGTGGCGCCCCTGACGGTCCCTGTTTGCACTGTTAGGGCGATGTAGACGGGCATTTAATGCCTTTGTCCCTGCCGTCGTGGTTAGGTATGATACATCGTACCGTATTAATCGCATAAGTAGCCGCACCAACCACTCCTTTTCCATTTTTACCCTGGTCTACGTTTTCACCGTCGGAGACCCTTGAGCATATAAAAGGAGGCCCATGCGCAATGTAGGAGGGGTTCGAGGTTCGCCGTGACACGCCGGGTCTCGTTAGCAGCTTGTGTGTCTTTGTAGCACTCAAGCGCTCCTGAGCAAGAACTCAATACACTTAGACATGCAGCAGTAGGAGTGTTATCTCTCCGGAGAGCTCCGAAGCTGGGTAAACCTCTCGTGTGCTCCGCCTCGATCTGCTCTTCGTGCGACCTTCGCTCCCCGCCGAACCGAAAGGGTCTCGGTCCGCCGGCCCCATAGGTGTTCGTGGGCCAGATCAGCCTGCCCCGACAGGTATCTTCAGAGCGTAATGGTGTACGCGAAGGACCTGCTTTGACGTTTCGCAGGGGCTGGGGTTAATGCCGATCGCTACGCTGCGTTCTCGGGCGTGCTGTGGTCTTGTTGTAAGTTACTCCGGCGCGCTTATTGTGTCCGCCGCATAACGGCGAATTCGATAATTGCCTTAAGAGGCTGCATTGCACTTCGCCGCGAGAGTCATTGTATGTTCCTCCGCGCGGAGAGAACGTTCGATGTTTCGTTGACCGTAATGACTCCTCGAGGGCCTGGCATCTTGAGCTTGAGGTATGCGTGGTGCGGCACCGCGTTGAACTTTGCAAACGCTGCGTCCGAGCAAGGCATGATAGCCGCCGCGGGCGGGACTATGTCGAAGATTAACTCCTCGCCGGAAGTTATCCGGGATCCAAGACCACTTCCAGGTGTAATTGAGCCTGTACAATTGGCTTCTACACCGGTATGACGCCTTTAAAGGTCGTTTTGGTAGGTTTAATCCTTGAGGGTCTATGCCCATTTTGCGCCTTTGTATCACGGTAAAGCAGGTTCAGCTGCTTCATTGCCGCCCATCGTGACTACGGTTAGGTGAAATCCATCGACGATTGGGTCTAGGACCGGTCTGGCGAATCCGCCATGGCGGATGCTTTGGTGGGGTGGTCCCTTGGTCAAAAGTGATCGGGCGGGAGGACCATGGATTGAACTTCGGGCAACTGCTCCATCGCGTAGACATCCTCGAGTGCACGCTTCCGCTCCCTTTTTGGGTATGTGCGTTGCGTATATCATGTTCACCGTCCACACACACGTGGGGAAACCCTTCATCCTCTATTTTTCGCGGTTGGGTCTCGTCCTCGTCATCGCTTATGCAGCCCCTTGTCATTGTTTTCGGCAATTAACTTGCCTGCCTATTGAATACCCAACAGTCCCTGTTGGTGTGGTTAGCTGGCTTTTCGGAGGTGCCGTGTATCTGTCACAAGCGGTCGAGTATTCGGTCCAAATTGGATGGACCCGGAGTAGTTCGTTTGAATGGCTTTTTCCGCTGACCGGGTTTAGAGCCTTTGAATCCGGCATTGACTGCCGTATCCTCAATATTGTCGCCGTTAGTGCGGCATTTGTTTTTGTTACGACGCGGCCTGCCATTTCGGTCCTTGAAGTCTGGACTGCCAGAATTTTTCTTTGAGGTTGTTGCTGCGTGCTAGCCAGCTGTCCTCACCCATGAAGCGGGTCATGAGTGATGTGAGGGCTGCCATGGATTTCGGCTTTTCCTGTCCTAGGTGCCGGGCAACCCACTCATCGCGGATGTTATGCTTGAAGGACGCGAGGGCCTCCGCATCCGGACAGTCGACGATTTGGTTTTTCTTGGTTAAGAACCGTGTCGTAATTGTCCGGCCGATTCGTCTGGCAGCTGAATTATGTGGCTTAGGTCATCGGCGTCTGGTGGTCGCACATAAGTGCACTGGAAGTTATCGAGGAATGCGGCTTCGTGTCCTCCCAGCTCCCAATTGACTCTGCTGGCAAGCTGTTGAGCCAATGCCCGGCTGTTCCTTTAAGCTTGAGGGGGAGGTATTTGATGGCGTGAAGATCATCACCGCGGGCCATGTGGATGTGAAGGAGATAGTCTTCGATCCAAACCGCGGGGTCTGTTGTGCCATCATAGGATTCAATATTGACGGGTTTAAACCCTTTGGGGATTTGATGATCCATTACTTCGTCATGAAGCATAGTGGGTGTCTTGGCGCCTCTGTCGGGCGATATCACGACGGAGCTCAAAAGAGCTTGGTCTGCTTTTGTTCGGCCCGGCGGACTTATCGTGTCCGCGCGACGGTTGTCGCCACGCACTGGGCGCCCACGCGATCCATAGATCGATCTTGATTGTCTTGCCTTGTCCTCCAATATATCTCGCATGCCCGGAGCGTTCCCCTTTGGTCGTGTGCTTTTTGAGCGATGTCGGGGTACGGTTCTAGTGAAGGTCCTAGAGGCCTCTCTGTCGCGCCACGGGTGGTCGGTCACCGTATTGTCTCCTGGTGATGCGGGTTCGTAAGCCTCCTCCTCTAATCGGGGAGCAGCTTGCGTTTAGGGTAGCTTTGGAGGGGCGTTCGAGCTCATGCTCTTCGTCCGCGAGGTCTTTGGTCCATCTGTCGGCTTGCAGATCCTCATGAGCTCTATGCTGTTGCTGCTTTTTCTTTAGGCTGTTTGCCGTGGCCATTTGCCTGCGTCTAAAACACTCTTGTTCGACGGATTCTCGTGCACGACCAATTCATTGTCGCCGAGGCTTGCTTCGTCTTCTGAGGGAGGCATATAATCCTCTACCCTTCTTACGCCGCTCTCTCTTGAGGGTCTGGCGTCTTCATCCTCCCGCGATGGATCTTGGCCGGAGTGGATTGTCTTCGGCGTTGTCCGGTGTATTGTTATCTCGGTGCCGGAATCTTCATTCTTCTTTGTGGCGGGATTTAGAGCGGCGTCACGACGCCGACGCTTGGGCTGCTTCTTGGAGGGTCATTCTCCGTTGTTCCATCGCCGTTCCCATCTTTTGGGATGTCCACCATGTATATGTCGTATGACGAGGTGGCCTTCCAAAGGCCCTCAGAGGCGCTGGGTCTTGGTCGCCTCCGGCATCGCCGTCCATACCGTCGATGTCTTGAGTCGTAGTCTAGCATGTCGGTTAGGTCGCCGACAAGGCTACCAAGTGGGTGGTGGGTGGGCGTCAATTTCTTCATCGATCAGTATCCCAACCTTCCTCGACCGTGAGTCCGGCCGTGGCTCTCCGGATAAAGAGAGAGACTTTAGTGAATTCAGGATGTCGCCAAAAGGCGAAGTCTTGAAGATGTCCGTGGCCGTGAACTCCATAACGGGCGCCCAATCGGATTCGATCGGCAAGGGCGCGGAGGGAAGGAGTCCGGCGCCCTGGAGTCGGAGTCTTTGCAAAGGACAAGGATGGAGTTCGGCTCGATCGCCGTAGAGATTGTAGCCCCCGAGGCGGTGTCCAACCACTCGTCCTCGGTCGAGGAACCCGGCTCCGGATTAAGGGCCGGAGCGGATACTGGTGCGGCCTCCAGGGCACTTTGTTAGCAGAGCTAGATCATGCCTATCGAGACAGTGTGGCACGCTTGGCTGCGGCTCGAATCCGTCGAAGATCAAGTCTCCGCGGATATCGGCCGTATAGTTTAGACTTCCAAATCTGACCTGATGGCCAGGGGTGTAGCTTTCGATCTGCTCCAAATGGCCAAGCGAATTGGCCCGTAGTGCAAAGCCGCCGAACACAAAGATCTGTCCGGGAGAAAAGTCTCACCTGGACCGCTGGCTGTTGTTGATGATCGGAGGAGCCATCGGGCCCTATCTGCGGCGACACGGAGGAACTCTCAATGAAAGCAACAATGTCGATTGTCAAAACCGGCGGATATCGGGTAGGGGGTCCCAATCGCGCGTCTAGGCGGATGGTAACGAGGAGACAAGGGACACGATATTTTACCCAGGTTCGGGCCCTCTTGATGGAGGTAAAACCCTCGTCCCGCTAGATTAATATTGATGATGTGTGTTACAAGAGTGGATCTACCACGAGATCAAAGAGGCTAAACCCTAGAAGCTAGCCTATGGTATGATTGTTGTCGTCTTACGGACTAAAACCCTCCGGTTTATATAGACACCGGATAGGGTTAGGGTTACACAGAGTCGGTTACAATGGTAGGAGATCTACATATCCGTATCGCCAAGCTTGCCTTCCACGCCAAGGAAAGTCCCATCCGGACACGGTACGAAGTCTTCAATCTTGTATCTTCATAGTCTTGGAGTCCGGTCGATGATGATAGTTCGGCTATCTGGACACCCCCTAATCCGGAACTCCCTCAACGACTTATCAGTCGGGGTCCCCACAGAGCTGGTATCAGAGCCATCCTGTCTGTAGGAAGCCTTAGTTAGCATGGTCGTTAGTTAGGATAAAACTATCTCCAATACTATTACTAGTTTTCGAAACTATCTATACTTCTCTTCCCTTCTCAGCTATTCGAAAACCAGGGTATACTTTCCTTATTGATCTCTTCCCCTTCAAAACTTTTGGTCGATAGAACCCTTATGCCCCTGACCACTTGATTCCTTGTAATCTTTGAGGATAGTCTAGAAGGGAGATGCCTTGTCAGACAGTCACCCACACCTTCTGAACACAAGATTGGCGACACCTCAACAAGACGATACCAATAGAAGATACATCCTCGAGGAATGAGGACATGAAGACCCAGAAGATGGTGACATTGCCCCAGGGTTATGCAACCTTGGCCTATGATGACCAGGGCATATGATTTGCAAGCTCATGATATACATCGCTAATAGAGTAACCCTGTCACTACCATTGCTGTATCGGCAACCACCGGTGGATGAGAACCTAGCCATTTGGTCCGCCTCACTATAGTGAGCAGGAAAACGGTTCTCTTCGTCCCCCGCTCTTGTTATCGATGTTGTCATCAACGTAACTGATAGGTTGGACCTCTATTATGCCTTGTTAATGTCATTGCATAAATGATTGCCTACCCGAAACCCTTGACGCCTTAAAAGGCAAAACGGGATCGTCGTGATCAAGAAGACAACAGAAGGCCGAGTCAATGCCAGCTACGAGGAGCCACCTTCACCCCATCGCTTCAACAGGCGAGAAGTTGTTGAAGACTCTTCAAGCCCAACCGGGATCATTTCATCGAACAACTACAAGGGACGTAGCAACACCTGAGGAGAACCCGGAAGACTGCACGAGGCACAAGGCACGACTATAGAATCCGAGAACCCCTAGGGTAGGATGAGTCGTGTACCCCCTATGCGCAGTCGAGTCCATATGATGGTTCGAATAGAACCATGAGTGTGTGTTGCTTGTTTTTATTTGTTGGTGTTTTGATATCGGTCACTCTTTTTGCCCTAGGCAACAAGTACGTGACAATATCACCTGCCTTATTTTGTTGTTTGTTTTTGGCCCTTCGACACTTGTTTGTTTGCACTTGCATTATAGAACCCCATTTAGGCAACCCACCTCCTCTATGCTACTTTTCCCTCTCATCTCTCTCCTCAACTGAAGACCGATAAGACAATCTACACTAAGGATTCTGCCTCGGCAACCGACTAGCAATGAAGACTTCTGCTACAACCTCCACGATCAACTGCAACCCCGTAGAGTTATGTTTAGCCCTCCAGACTAGAAACCCATTCCTAGACCCTTCGATACTTCATGATATACCCCAGCTCGAATCCTTAACCATGTGCTTGACCTACAAATTACAAGAAAACCAGTTAAGCCCCAGTAACCTTGCACAACACTGGGTTCATTATGGAACTAGTGGACGTAATGAGCCAGCACATTGTCATCCTAATATAGCACAAGAATTGACGATGCCATAGGAAAGACCAGTTTGAGGATATAGGAATAGAGGACAAATGACTTGATGAGTTTATATCAATGGCTTTGAGGGATCATCTGAGACTCTTTGGTGGATTATGGGACTTTCATGTTGGTAGTTGAACTTGGTGGGATCAGTTAATAGATCATGATAAAACAATTGGCATCTCAGGAACTGTGCACAAGGATGGGATGACAAACATTCACTCGCACACCAGAATCTTTGAAACCCTTAAGACCTACCAAGCCACAACGTGGTTGGATCATGACCATGGGCTTTGGACCTAAGACGAGAAGAATTTGGCCAATACTCAACCGTGACCACCACCGATACCCCAACCTATACCCTATGCACCCCGTGGGAAACTCTTCACGAAGTACCCGAACAAGCTGGTCGTCATCGTTATTTGATGACATGCTTGTCTACCCGGAGATGGAAGAAGAACCGTTCAACTAGTTAGGGGATTTCTGAAGACCACCATCGTCAAGAAGTGAACTTCCTCGTCGAAGACCAGGTGTATCTCCAAGCCACTTCTCTCCAAGGAACCCAGCATTTCCATGTCAAAGGGAAGCTCACACCAAGATTTATCGGCCTTCTCCAAGATCACTTGAAGACGAGAAATAGACGACTACCAGCTAGAGTTACCACCTGAGTTACCCATTGTGCACAACGCTTTCCATGCATCACAACCCCGGAAGTGTTTCCAACTTCCCAACTTGCCCGATCTCTACGAGGGCATTGACCATCGAGCCATCGACCTCCAGTCCAATAAGACCTATCTGAGAGACCATTAGCAACCTGGATCAGGCAGAACGTCACACACAAAGCCACATCCTCAAGTACTTCAACGCTCAATGGAGCACCATACGGAAGCAGAAGCAACGTGAGGACTTGAAGACTACCCCAGATCCAAGTTTCTGTATTCCTTTCCGCGCCTAGTCTGGGAATCTTGGGGACGAGATTCTTGTAAGGGGGTAGGTCTGTCACACCCTAATTTTCGTGGCACAACACTTAAGCTAATAAATCATGATAAATTGTGGTTTGAAAAAAACTTTTGTGTGTTTTGGTCTTTGCTTGATTTGATTTTGTCTGCTATTTGCAAGTGCTCTAAAAATCAAATAAATCCTCCAACTCTTATACTCCTTCTCCTTGATCCAAAGACCTTGCCCAATGATCATGCCATGTGTATAGGACATAAAAATAATTTCTTACAAAAATAATTTGGCCAAATAGTATTTTCAAAAATTCGTTTTCCAAAAACCCCTGAATTGAGATTTGCACTCCAAGTACTTAATTAGGGCAGTAAAACTCTTTCCAAAAATATATTTGACTCCTATTAGGTATAGGATACCCAGAAACCATAAAAATATAATTTTAAAAGTTATTTTCCTATTTTATTTAAAGGCTTTTTCTTAAGGCCAAAAATGGTCTTTAATAGGTTAAAATTATTTTATAGCTTTGAAAATATTTGGGGAAAATTAGGGAGACTCAATGGACATATATTTACCATACATAAGAGTTTCAACACATGGTCATGTTCAAAATATTGGTCAAATCCCTCAAAAACCCTTTCTGGATATTTCAAGCTTTTGAAATATTTACAAAGGAAATATTCTCCAAAAATTTCCAAGAAAATTCTAGCATGTCACATATGACATGTTTGATGATCTTGGCAAGTATCATGTCATGGAGAATAATATAACACCATGAAACCCTCTAAAAACCACTTTTGTCCTTTTTCAAGTTTGAACAACTTTGCACTGTCAAATATGTCCAAATTCTCTCACACTTGGTGCACATGCTCAAATGGTGTAATAATTCATCTAGACCAAATGGCACAAGTTGGAGAACAAGTTAACTTGATCAAAGTGCCCCAAAACCCTTCCCCGTCCGTAACCAAATTTGAACAACTCTACATTGGAAACTTTCTCCTTTTGATCTCAACTTTTGTGGACATGTTCAGAACCTCAAATGATGACACTACACCAAGTGGTGCATCAAGGAGAATAGGTTTGCATGCCTAAATCTTGGAAAGTCCATTTTTGTTGATTTCTAGGGTTTACCAAAGTTGCATTGTCAACTTTCTTCAAATGAGCTCCAACTTGGTGACCAACCTCATTTCTATATGACACTTGATTATGTTAATCTTCATATCATTTGGAATCCATTTGATTGCCCAAACCAGCATCAAACACCTTCTGCCACTTTACCAAAATCCCATCTTTGGCCTCTTCCACTAATCTCCATGGACTCTACTTTTTACCATCACCTCTCCTAGTCCCCCTCTACCTCTGGTGTGCTTCATTGCCCGAGAGGCAATACTTAAGGGGGGGGCAGAGACCCATTTTTCTTCTCTGGACAGCCACTTTTCCCTCCCTTTCTCATCTCTCTCTCACTCCTCGCAAGTTCCAGAGCATCCAAAGCCTCCACCCCTCTTGTTTATTCCCCCTGCAGACGCGGATGCCGGCCATTTGCGCGCTCTGGAGCACGTCAGCGTGCTCCCGACCATTGACGCCGCGTCCCCCGACCACCTCCAGCCTCCCCCTCATGCCAGTCGAGGTGCCTCGACGTCCGGAACACGCCACCGTGCAGGCCCCCTCATCTCTCCCTCTCTCTCACCTCTTGCGGTGCGTGCCTAGAGCCGCCTGCTCGGCTTAATGCCCGGCCAGATGCGCGAGCACCAGTGGCCTCTCCCGCCTCCTCTCTCTCTTCCCTGCACCCTACTCGACTCCCACGAACGCCAGAGACAGCCCGGGCCTCCTCCGTGGCCACCTACGGCCATTCCCTTGGGTGCCCGTGAGGCCACGCCCACGGTGAGCCGTGGCTTCGCCATATAAGGCCGCCTCGACCTCCCTCTCGAGCTCCTTTGATCTCTCTCTCCCCGTGAACCCCCGACCAACCTGCACCTCCTCTCGTGCCCTCCTGCTCCTTCCATGGCCGGAGTGCCGCCGTCGGCCTCCGCCCAAATTCACGCAACCCGAAGCCTCCCCGCCCCTCCTTTGGCCACCAGTAGAACCGCAGATGAACGGCAGAGCTCTCCCCCTCTTCGTTTCGTCCCCTCCGCGGCTGCAGCGCCATGCCCCAACCTCACTGTCGCCTCCGTCCGCCGCGGGTGATGCACCGCCCGCATCCGACCACCCCTGCCTCCGTGGAGTACCTCGTCGGATGCGCCGCTCTCCCCTGAGCCCGCCTGTGCTGGGCGTCACCGGAGGTGACCGGAGCCACCGGAACGGGCGCCGGCAAGCGTTCGGCCCCGCCTCCTCTGCCTCCTTCGTCGCGGGAGGAGGGAGACGACCTGGTGGACCCAGCAGTTAGTGACCGTCAGCGGGCCCCTCCGCTTAAGTGGAGGCGATTGGCAATCGCCTCGGCGTATACCTGGCGTGTGCGGCTGAGCCGATGGAGTCGGCCAGTTAACGCCTCGACGCTAAACCTCGCCAGTAGCCCGCCGCCGCCCAGATTTGGCCCATTTAGGTAAATCCTCTCCTTTTCTTTTTTCTCAGAGACTTGTAAAATCCATAAACAATTCAATTGGACTCCAAATTTGATGATTCAAATTTCTAGTGACTATAAATCATGATCTACCTGGTGGTGCAACATGCACATTTTTTCAGAAACCTTTTCTTCACAAATATTTATCAAATCCTATTTTTCCTATTTCTGTGATGAACTTTAGAAAATCACAGAGAGCTCAAACTTGATCCGAATGCCATGATTCAAATTCCTAGATGCTTCTAAGTGCATAACTTAGTTTATGAACATTTTTCTTAATACTTTCTGTACCCCACAAAATAATGAGCCATTTCTTCATGTTTGTCAACTTTGCAAATCCATAGAATATTCATTTGAACTCCAAATCTAGTGAAACCAAATCCTAGATGCTTCTAAAATCATCCTTTGTTAAATGGGTATCCTTGCTCATTTTCCAAAAATATAATTCTGTACACTTCTTGCAAATCCATAAACCCCTTGATTCCATCATATTGAAATGTTCAGAGATATCCACTGATCCAATTCCAATGAAACCACTCTGGTTATTTTTCATATAACCAGAGATGTCCTAGAAAAGTCAAATTAATATTTTTAGAACTCTTTTATTTTCTGCCTTGTTGTGTTGCTTATTATGATTGTTTCCGACATTAGTTGACGAAGTAGACGGAGTATTTGGAGAAGGACCAGAAGATTTCAAGACTCTGATAAATCAGGCAAGCAGCCCTTTGACCATGACACCCCTTTTGTTCATCGGTACCCTTTTTCCGATTGCATGATGATGAAATATGACGGTGGTAAACTTGTGGTGAACCACCCCTGCTGCATACCCCTACTCATGTCCTTACCTTGTTCATGATTGCATTGTCAAGAAACTAGTTGATGCCTAATGATACATGTGTACCATGAACTCTTCGTGGTTTCAATCTTTCAAAAACCCCATCGGGTGCCCCTAATACCCTTGGGAGATGTTGAACTAAGGTCACCACTTGAGGAAGAAGTGGTGTACCGAAGAGAACTTTTGGAGTGTGTGTGTGTAAAACGATGGATTAGATTTATGTGTGATTACCGTCCCAACCAAACATGTGCAACCACTCTACCCCTTTATGGGACGGGGCATTGTTGATTACTTAGGCTGATACTAGCATGGTGCCCACATTACTAGTGACGGGGTGACTTGAGGTCACTCTCGGACGGGTCGTGCTTGGATAGGCGGCCATGACTGTTTTCACAGGGCACCGGACACACCGTTGGTCCCTTCGTGTATGCCTAATAATGTGCAAAGGGCAGAGTCCCACGATCTTTTTCTTATACACGAGGGCCGTGTATCAACAAGTGGACCCTATGTTAGTGTCGTCTAGGGAAAGGTAATGATCGGGTGCTTCCCCCGAGTACTTGAGGTAATCAAGGGATCGTGGATGACACGAAGCTTCCCGAATCTTGTGGGTAAAGTGCACAACCTCTGCAGAGTGTCAAACTATTCGAAGAGCCGTGTCCACGGTCATGGACAGTTGGGAGGTGCTACTTAAACTATGTCCAGAAATTTTACAATCCCGATGCATGTGTGTGTGGAAAGGTACTATTTGTGTCAAGGTGGTGACTTGACATGTTGAATGGCATGGCATTAATTCAAACTCTATTTATGTTGATATCTGTAACCTATTCTCAAGGTTACCCAAGTTCATTGAAGCATATCTCACCAATTGTTAGGACATCCCAACTAGCTCGAAGCTAGGTTGCTTACTTGTTGTACAATTGCATTGTTACTTTGAACCAAATCATGGGTTGCTTGTGAGTACATTCAAAGTACTCATTGGCTTGCCACGTTATTTTATTGGCCAGCATGAAAGACAAGATATATTGAAGAGTTCTTTGGTGACGATCGTGCGAGCTAGGACACTTTCCCAAATGTAATGCCTGTAGGGTTAAGGCAGATGGCATGGGTCCAAGTTATCGACGAAGATTTCCGCTGCGATGATATACTCAAGACTTGATCATAATGGTCCTACTTGTGCAATACGGTATGTATGGATGTAAGACTCTTGTTATTCAGCCTCTGTGTGTTCAGTGAGCATTGATCTCTGGGATCACTGTACACGTGCATTCGGAGATCACGACTTATGAGTCGGGGTCCCCACAGGGCGTGCCCCCCACCCTCGTGGACAGGATGTGGGCCCCCTGGTCTTCATCTTTGGCGAGGATTTTTTATAAGACATCCCGTGGAGTTTCAGGTCATTCTGAGAACTTTTTGTTTTCTGCACATAAAACAACATCATGGCAATTCTGCTGAAAACAGTGTCAGTCCGGGTTAGTTCCATTCAAATCATACAAGTGAGAGTCCAAGACAAGGGCAAAAGTGTTTGGAAAAGTAGATACGACGGAGACATATCATAACCCGGCGGGTCATGGAAACAGCGGTAAGTGTAAAGTGGATATGATTTAGATTTTGTGGCTAATACCAACACGCAGGATAATGGCCAACGTCATAAGGGAAAACCGCCCCCACGTGGTGGAGGATCAGGTCCCAATCCTGAACGCCTGTCTCACCTGTTGAACCAGCCTTGCCCGAAGCACGAGTCGCGGGAAAAGCCAGCCACGCACCTCTGGAAGGATTGTTTCATTATGTGGGAGTTCAAAAATTCAGATTTTTTCCGGTATGATCATGGACCGGCCGACAGTTCAGGCCCTGGATCTCATGGGCCGGGTTACGGTGGAGCCAGTTCCGGTTCAGGATTTCACGGTAATCAAGGCGGACATGGCAAGCAAGGCAATCAGGGCAACCAGGGTGGTTATAATCATCAGGGGAATCAGCAGCAACAGCAGCAGTCGGGTTACCAGAGCAACCTGAAGCAGTTGAATAGTGGGCAGTACCATGTCTTCACCACGAGCCTGCAAGCGCCGATCGTAAGCTTCATAAAAGGGCGTGAACTCTGTTGAACCGGCGGTGCCCGTTACTTGTCTTTGATGCGAACAGCCCATCGTGGTGGAGTCGAGAGGATCATCCACGCCGGGTTGATAACCCGGGTCATCTGGCATTAGTGGTGGCACCTCAGGTTGGAGGGTATAAGTTCACCAAGGTACTCATGGATGGAGGGAGTAGTATCAATATCCTTTATTATGAAACCTTCCGTCGCATGGGGTTAACACATAAAAATCTTAAACCGTCAAACACCCTCTTTCATGGTGTGGTGCCTGGTAAATCGGCATATCTAGTGGGTAAGATAGCTCTGGGGTTGCTTTTGGAGATGAGCATGACTCAAGATCAGAAACATTGACTTTTGAAGTGTTAAAGATCAAGAGCCCATATCATGCCCTGTTCGGACGGCCGGCTTATGCCAAGTTCATGGCAAGGCCCTGTTATGTTTATCTGCAGCTCAAGATGCCGGGTCATAAGGGGACCATCATAGTACATGGAAGTCATAAGATTGCTTTGGAATGTGAAGAAGGTGATGTGGCTTATGCTGAGTCGGTTTGTGCGACAGAGGAGTTAAAGTACTACAAAGACAATGTTGATCCGGCGGATATGACTTCTTTGAAGAAGCCAACTACAGAGCATGATTGGGCCTTGAAGTTTAAATCGGCTGATGAGACTAAGCTAGTTGATTTTGTTCCTGGCGGCTCATCCAAGCAGTTTAGCATCAGTGCTAACTTGGATCCGAAATAGGAAAGCGCGCTCATCGAGTTCATCTGTGAGAACCGGGACATCTTTGCATGGAAACCTTCTAACATGCCAAGTTTAAACCGGTCCAGCAATTCCTCCGCCGCTTCAATGAATAAAGATGCAAGGCCATTGGTGAGGAAGTAGCCAGGCTCTTGGCGGCTGGGTTTATCATTGAAGTATTTCATCCTGAGTGGTTGGCTAATCCGGTGCTAGTACTTAAGAAGAATGGCACCTGGTGTATGTGTGTGGACTACACATACTTGAACAAGGCTTGTCCAGCGGATCCTTTTGCCCTCCCTCGTATTGATCAAATCATTGATGCTACGGCGGGTTGTGAGAATTTGAGTTTTCTGGATGCATATTCTGGTTACCATCAGATCAAAATGGCAGTTAAGGACCAGGAGAAGACAGCTTTCATAACTCCCTTTGGAGCCTTCTACTATGTATCTATGCCTTTTGGGCTCAAGAGTGCCCATGCGACTTATCGTCACCGTATGCGTAATTGTCTTCGTAATCGGATCGGCCGCAATGTTCATGCCTATGTGGATGATATTGTGGTGAAATCCGTAAAGGAGGAGACATTGATAGCTGACTTGAAGGAGACCTTTGATAACCTCCGGTCTATAAGATGATGCTTAATCCGGCCAAGTGTGTCTTTGGTGTACCAGCAGGCAAGCTCTTGGGCTTTCTGGTGTCTAACATGGACATTTGAAGCTAATCCGGAGAAAACCAAGGCTATTACTTCCTTTGCTAAACCGAAGTGTATCAATGATGTTCAACGACTAGCAGGCCGGATTGTAGCCTTAAGCCGGTTTATCATTAGCCTTGGGGAGAAGGCCATCCCTTTATATCAGATGCTGAAGAAGACAGATGACTTTGTCTAGAGTGACACCGCCAATGAAGCGTTTGAGGACCTAAAGCGGCAGCTAGCCGAGCCGCCTGTCCTTGCTGCTCCTGTTGATAAAGAGCCCTTGCTGTTATATGTGGCTGCTAATGCCCGGGCGGTTAGCGTGGCTATTGTGGTGGAGCGCAAGGAGGCCGGAAAGGAGTATCCGGTTCAAAGGCCGGTTTATTACATTAGTGAGGTACTTATTGAGTCCAAGCAGAGATACCCACATTGGCAGAAGCTGGTGTATGGAGTTTTCATGGTGAGCCGGAAGCTTAAGAAATATTTCCAGGGTCATCCCATCACTGTGGTCAGTTCTGCTCCTTTGGGGGATATAATCCAGAACAAGGAAGCAACTGGTCGGGTTGCCAAGTGGGCCATTGAGCTTGGACCTCATGTGTTAAAATATATGCCTCGACGGCAATCAAGTCCCAAGCATTGGTGGATTTCATCAATGACTAGACAGAGTTACAGGCGCCAGAAGAAAAGTCGGATCATACTTATTGGACCATTCATTTTGATGGGTCCAGGCAATTGAGGGCTCGGGGGCTGGAGTCGTATTAACTTCCCCACGAGGTGATAAGTTTTGTTATGTTCTCCGTTTAATGTTCCCTTGCACTAACAATGCAGCTGAATATGAGGCTTTACTCCATGGTCTTCGAATGGCTAAGGAGATGAATTTAAGCCGAGTTAAGTGCTTCGGTGACTCGGACCTGGTGGCTCAACAAGTGTCTGGTACTTGGGATTCCAAGGACCCGCTCATGGCAGCATATCGTCGAGAGGTGGATATTGTTGTAGGTCACTTCAAAGGTTATCAGGTTGATCATGTGGACCGGCGGAAGAACGAAGCAGCGGACGCTTTAAGCCGTTTGGGTTCCCAACGTAAACCGGTTCCACCCAACGTCTTTCTGGATGTGCTACATAATCCGTCGGTCAAGCTCCCCACAGAGGAGGATCTGGCCGTTCCTGATCTGGAGGCTCATTTGGTGGCGGATCTCCATGTGAACCCGGATTGGACGGTCCCATATCTGGTGTATATGAACCGGAGCGAGTTACCAAAAGATGAAACTTTGGCCAGGAAGATAATTCGGCGGTCCAAGTCCATGACTATTGTCAATGGAGAATTACACCATTGCAGTGTGACAGGGGCGTTTTAGCGTTGTGTGTCTCCTGAAGAAGGCCGTGAGATTTTGCGTGAGATCCACGAAGGAGATTGTGGTCACCACGCCGGTTCAAAGTCTCTGGTAGCCAAGGCTTTTCGTCACGGTTTCTATTGGCTGACGGCTCATGCCGATGCTGAAGACTTGGTAAAAAGGTGTGGTGGCTGTAAAAAATTCTCACGACGCGCTCATGTACTGGCTCAAGAGTTGAGGATGATTCCAATCACTTGGTCGTTTGCGACTTGGGGGCTGGATATGGTTGGGCCCTTTAAGAGATCTAAGGATAAGAAGACCCACCTTCTGGTGGCAGTTGATAAGTTCACTAAGTGGGTGGAGGCAGAGCCAGTCAGTAAATGTGATGCAGCCACTGCGGTTCAATTCATCAAGAAGGTGATTTCCCGGTTTGACTTTCCACACAGCATTATAACTGATAATGACACTAATCTGTCCAAAGGTGCTATGAAAGAGTTCTGTCAACGTGAGCATCCGGCTTGACATATCATCAGTGGCTCACCCCCAGTCTAATGGTCAAGCAGAGAGAGCCAATCAAGAGACCCTGAAAGGCATCAAGCCCCGGGTCATGGTTCCTTTACAGCGGACGCCGGGTTGTTGGGTGGAAGAGTTACCTTCTGTGTTATGAAGCATCAACACCACGCCCAACAGATCTATGGGTTACACGCCTTTTTTTCATAGTTTACAGGGCAGAGGCGGTTCTCCCTAGTGACATCCGTCATGACTCGCCTCGTGTGGCGGCTTATGTCGGTTTACAAAGGAGAAGGCACGACAGGAAGCACTTGACCTGTTAGATGAGGAGCGTGACATTGCAGCAAAGCGTTCGGCGATTTATCGCAAGATCTGCTGCTATCACAGCCGTCGGGTTAGAACCAGAACTTTTCAAGAAGGCGATCTGGTGCTCCGACTCATCCAGGATCAGACTGATATGCACAAGTTATCCCCACCTTGGGAAGGGCCCTTTGTGGTCATCAAGAATCAGCATAACGGATCATACTACCTTACTGATGTTTGAGAGCACAAAGACTCATGTAAATCGGAGGAGGAGACCCACCGGCCATGGAATATCGCTCATCTTCGTCCTTACTATACTTGAGCCACGGGCTCTTCTTATGTACATAGTTATGACAATGTATATATTATGATCAATATAATAAACCGGAGCCTCAGCTAAAGCGGGGTCTCTGTTGTTTTCTTACATCATCTATGGTTACATGGGGACTTCTGTTATAAAGCGGAGCCCTGTTTGCTTATTGATCCGGCTTATAAAGCCATATATGAAGAATCACTTGGGGGCTTGGTCGTATTCGAACCATAGCTACACCTCTTGATTGACGTAAGGCCACCAGGGAAACACTTGGGGGCTCGGTCGTATTCGAACCATAGCTACACCTCTTGATCGGCGCAAGGCCAAAAGGAAATTAACTTGGGGGACAAAGAGAGTGTTGCAAAAGCACAACTCAAACATAGGCACCCACTGCGCACAGCTCAAAATATTGCTTGGGGGTTCTTTGCTTCGCAACAAACAAAGAGTATGCACCCTTGTAATAGGCTATCAAGCCACAGCTTGGAAGCCAGGTGTATTCACCTAAAACCCCGGGTTATCCTGCCTCTTTAAGTAAGCCACTCGCCTGTGTAATCCTCGGTATGACTCAATAACGTTTGACAAGTCAATCTCATAGACCCTGAACTTGTCAAAGTTAAAACGACGATTGGTTAATGTGAGGTCCATCTTAAAAGGCTCGTAAAATGGTTTAACTCAGTGGCCTGGCAGCCCATGAAAAGCCTAGATTTGGGGCCTGGCAGCCCATGAAAAGCCTCGCATGTTCTTTTTATGCTTTTATTTTCCAAGTTTTTTCTCCTTTGATGAGATTTATAAACCGGTGTTTATTGACCCGGCTAAGCTTTTAACTATAAGTTGTCAGTACATCATCAGTTATAATCTGGCGTTTATTGACCCGGTCTGGTTTCGACTACAAGTCGCCAGTATTATATAATCCGGTGTTTATCATAACCTGGTACGGTTTTATCATAAACCGGCACAATATGGAAGGAGTTATCAATACTCAAGATTGGGGCTATCACCCTTACTACAAAAAGTTGGTCAAATCATCAATGTGATTCCATGTCACAGGTATCATATATTTTCATATTTGATTATCTTTTTACAGCCTTGGTTATAAACCCTGGTTATATATTTGGGTATCATGACCCGTCCGGTGGTAAACCGCCAGGACACTTTCCACTTCTTGTATGCAGGAGCAGCTGGAATAAACCGCTACGGATTATGAACATCATATATCTTAAGCATGGCGGGTTAACAGTGTCAGACAAAATAAATATGCGCGATGGCATAGCAGACCAAGTATTTGAAGTAGCCTATTACAAGGCGCTTTAATGCCCAAGAGAATAATTGTTTTTTGGCAAGTATTGCAGCAAGCAGAAGACTAAACCGGTCTCTGGATCAGGATTTGTCACCAGGCTGACTTGACGGCTGCGGATCATCTTGCGCCGGTTCATCCTCTTCATCTCTACCCAGTGGCTGGAAGTCAATGGTTGCCCAATCGATCCCAGTTAGGGCTTGGAATATAGCTTCATCGCTTATAAGTGTGGACGGTTCAACGTTAGGGGCATAAGTGTGCTTATGGATTGGCGGGATAAGATTTTGAGCCTCAGGAGTTGGTGCAGCAACCCGTTTGTTGTTGATGTCATAACTTGCCTGATAGTATGAAAGGTCAGCTTCTTCAGCCAATTGGCAAGCCAGTGGACGCATCTCCCTGGTTATGACTTGGAGGTCATCATTGTCAAAATCTGATCCGTCTTCCCTTAAGCTTGGATAGCCTTTACCCACGTCCACCGGATCAAGATCAGGCACCCATGCTTTAGCCCGGGTTAGCGCGGTCAGAGCACCTGCCCTTGCGGCTGATCTTTTTAATTCTTCAACCCGGGCAGGCAGCATTGACAACCTTTGTAAAGTATCTTTGATTAAGGTTGGGGCGGCTTGTTATGAGAAGCAGTGCATATGACCTGTTGCGCGCCGGTATATAACTGCTCTATAAGTGTATAGGCAGCCTTCAGCTTCTTCTGCATGTCAGAGCCCAGATGAGTAATGTGAGTTCCTGCATCATTACAAACATCAGTAAACCGGCAATGTATGGGATGATATGTTGAAAACTTAAAGCGAGGAGACTTACCAAACACAACAGTGGTCATAGCATTGATCTGCCGCTTTAAACCAGTTAGCTCGTTTGTCGCCGGTTTAAGGGCTGCTTCTGCATCCTCAGCCTTTTTCTGCAAAGCGGATTTCTCTATATCCCAATCCGCCCGCTCCTTCTTGAAATTTCCTTCAGTTTCTCCATGGCTGCTAAGGCACTGGTCAGCTCCTCTTTGGCCTTGGAGGTTTTCGCTTGCTGGGACTTGATGTTCTCTTGAAGATTAGCGGTTTGGGCTTCCTTTTTGCTCAGCTCAGCCTATAAGAGAAGGACATATTATGAGTTGGCAGCACATATTTGAAGTACCAAGCACATAACAAGTTATACACTTGATACTTGGGGGCTAATGCCTATTTGCTTGTTATCAGAATTTTTTTACAAGTCCCAAACACAATACAAGTATTATTCTTGGCACTTGGGGGCTAATGCATATTTGGTCAACAAAATATTACGGGTATTCTTCTAAAGTCCTAGTTCAGCTTGAAAAGATAAACCGGCCCTTGGGGACTACACAGGCGAAAGTTACAATGTTACAATTCTAAAGTACCGGTTCATCTTAAAAAGATAAACTGGCCCTTGAGGATAAGCATGCAAAAATTGAGATATTACAAAGTCCCGGTTTAGATTGACATCATAAACCGACCCTTGGGGGCTACTGGAGGTGATATTTGAAATTGGACATAAGAGACAGTTATGCAGTTACCTCATATCGCTCCTTCATCAGATTCACTAAACCGGCTTCAAAGTCGCAGCTTGTGTACAGACGGTTTAAAAAGCCAGAATGAATGTCTTGGGCGTTGAGATGGGCGTAGCTTGATAAGTCGGCATTCCACTTGCCTTTGCTCATAGCAGACAGCTCTTCCTTGGCGCTGTGCTTTGATAAAGCAACAGGGTTACCAGGGGCGGTGTGGCCAAAGCCAGTAATCATAACGTCATCTGCCTTGTCATTCGCAGCCTTGACTGGGCTTGACGGTTTATTAGTGATGCAGACTGGGCTTGACGTTTGTCAATAGCTTGGACCGGGCTCGTCGTTTTATCAGCATTTCCCGTTGGATCAACTTCCACTTGTTCAACAACAAAGTCATAATCTTGTGGTGGCGGATCATCAAGCATGGCATCAGCATTTGTTCCTTCTCGATCTGGAGTTTTTTCCGGTTCAACAACTACATTGTCGTCAGTCGGTTTATTTAACCAGGCCTTCTTGCTGGGTTTAGGCTTGGCACTAAAAACAAACATAAAGATCAATAAATCGGGCAAAAATAATATATTAAGGATAAAACTTAAAGCATAACTCACCCAGGAACCATCTTGAGGGGTGGAAGTTGTGTGGCCGTTGATTCGCCAGAAGATGAATGAGGTGTGCCCTGATAATTTGAATCAGATGGATTAAGAGGCTATCGGAAACAACCCGCCTTGGGGCAAGAGGTATCAGGAATATAAGAGACCTTTGATCGACGTTTCCGGACTGGGGTGTTCGGTAACCGGCGGAGGTAACTACCTGGCCACTGTGCCGGGTTGTGCGGCGGGCTTCGTGTTGCTCCTTCTTCAAAAGAAAGTTTGGGTCCAAGTGAGCTAGGGGTGAGAAAATTTTACTTTCCGATTTGCTTGACGGATTTTCTGTGTTGGCAGAGGATCTGAACCAGAGGAAAGGATAATTACCTCTGCATCCTCATCTTGGCTGCCTTCAGCGTCGTCTTGATAATAGTCATTGTCAATGAGGTGTATGAAAAAAGAACCAAGGGAGTCAAGTTCTACCTCTGAGTCTGGATTATCCAGTCAAGATCAAGATTTGGTTCAGAAGACTCAGTGGTCCTCTTCTTGGCAGGTTTTTTAGTAACCTTGGTCTTGGGGCGAGGTGTCTTGGCCGGTTTATCCTATGGCTTCTTCTTCCAGAACGGGTCATCGCCCTGTTAAGATGGACAAAATTTTGAGAGAGTATTTAAAAGGGTTAAGCTAAAAACAAAAGTTATATGAATCTTACAGCTGGCGGTTTATTGGAAGTGCAGAAAGGACTTAACCCTGTCTTGCTACAGACAGCCTCCGGTTCATTCAGAATTTTCTTGACAGCCTTAATAACTTCAGCCTCTGTTAGCTGAATATCAACATGTCGTTGAGGATCTTTTAAACTCCCTGTGTACTCACACATTAAACCGGGGCGCCGGCTTAAGGGCATAATGCTCCAGGATATCCAGCAGGGAACAAAGTCAATGCATGTTAAACCGTTCGCCATAAAGGCTATGAGCTTTGAGAGTTGTGGTGCGTAGTTGGACCGTTCCTTTGTAGTCAGCCTCTGGGGAAATGGATGTGTGTTGCTAAGTCGGTGAGGACGATAACCCGACAGAGGATTTTCATCGGTTGGAGACGTATCTCGGCAATAAAACCAAGTCTGATTCCAGGCCATGGAGTGACTGTGAAGCTTGGCGTGAGGGAAGCTGACATCTTTCCTCTTTTGAATAGTCATTCCACCAAGTTCAGTGTTAGGTCCGTCTGTAAACACTGTACGACGGTTCAAATAGAAGAAATCCCTAAACAGTTCAACTGTGGGTTCCTCTCGAAGATAAACCTCGCAAAATACTTGGAAATTGCAAACATTGGACACAGAGTTTGGTCCGATGTCCTGAGGATGGAGTTGGAAGCTAGCAAGTACATCTCGGAAGAATTTTGATCCGGGAGGGCTAAACCCTCGGCCCAGGTGGTCAGCAAACATGACTACTTCTCCATCCTTGGGCTGGGGAGGATTTTCTGGACCAGCGACCCTCCAGTGGATAACTTCTTTCTTTTCTAAAGCGTCGGTTGCGACACAACCCTCTAGTTGCTCTTCCGTAACCCGGGAAGGGACCCAGTTACAAGCATAAAATTGTTTGGCCATTTTAGTGAAAAGCTGAAAAACATAAATGACCGTTTTAAGATTTATGATGGACAAGCATAAAAGCGATGCAAGATCAAAAACAGAAACAGCGGCATATACACATTGTTAAACCGGAGTCTGACATTGTTAAACCAGAGTCTGACATTGGAGGAGTTACATATTGGCGATTTAAGAGGGGACTAATGGTGCCTACCGGATTATCATTTTCTACAAAGTTAAACCGCCTTTATTGGTATGGAAGGTACAGATCTAAAAGTCTAAGTAAGGGAAAAACAAGTTTCACCGATTGATATCGAAATTTCAGATCTGTAGCGTATCAGTAAATCAAAAAATATTCAGACCTAAGATACAGGTGTTCAAGTAGTTCATCAGGTCCACATGAGTTTTTCTATGCGAAGAAGATGTTCTAAGGATGAAAAAGGGGTTTACAACTACGACTGCGCAAGGAAATGTCAGATCTAAGGTCGTCATTCACACTACAGAGATGAACAGCTTCGAGCTTCGATGAACGCCAAAACTCTAATGGCGAATCTAGAACAAGGGAAACCAAGACTTACCGTTGCTGATGGAACAGCGAAGGTGCGCCGCATTTCTCTGGTGCGTTCAGGTTGATGCAGCGGCCGGAGATGAGGTCGAGGGCGGAGCTGGACGACGGCGGCCGCGCGAGAAGGCCAGGTCGGCGCAAGGAAGAAGAAGAAGTGAGAAAGGCACGGGGGGGGGGGGAATGAAAAGGACCCCCGGTCGTATTTATAGAGTGAAGGGATAAGTGACAGGCGTGAAAATTGAGGAGCCCAAAAGTTGGATATGTGACAGAGCTGTCGCCTCGATTGTCGGAGGCTCATTAATGAAGGGGAGATATATACAATTTTTTAATAGGTGACATCATGGCGGTTTATTATGATCTTGGAAGATGACATCATGGCGGTTTACAAGATTTATGCGAAGGTGCTGAAGAAGGAATTTTCCTAAGTGTGGAAGATTGACATGAACAGGTTCAAATCAATCTGGGGCCTAATGTTGGGGATATTACTACTGGGTATAAACCGGATAGGAGAGGCCGGGTTATCCCCATAGTGAGTTACTTATATGTGAAGCCCATGAAGACAAGGAGTGTGGCGCTTCACGAAGGCCCAGGGCCCAAAGGCGAATTAGGGCCTGTAGGCATAAACCGCCATATCATATGTAACTTGTGTTGTAAGATAAGAAAGGGTAGAAACCGAGCCGGACACGTTTATGAGCCGGCCTCGGGATTCTGTAAACCGCCGGGCGTCAACCTGTGTATATAAAGGGACGACCCGGCGGCGGTTTAGGGACAACAAACAACAACTCGAGAGCCAGGCATAGCAGATTCGCTCCCTGGTCATCGAAACCCTAGCAATTCCACAACAACTGGATGAGGCCTTTACCTTCACCGCAAGGGGCCAAACCAGTATAAACTCCTTGTGTCCTTTGTCCGCTTTAACCCCTTTAAGATAACCCGTCGCGATGGCTCCACGACTAAGTCCTTTCACTAGGACATCTGCCGTGACAAAACCACGACAGGGTCCATACTTTAGCTAGTGCAATCTCTCAAAAATGCTAATATAATTGGATCATATAACCATCCCTCAAAGTGCAATGAAGAATCACTCCAAAGTTCCTATCTAGCGGAGAACATAAGAAGAAATCGTTTGTAGGGTACGAAACCACCTCGAAGCTATTCTTTCTGATCGATCTATCCAAGAGTTTGTACTAAAATAACACCAAATAATTTCAGATTCATAATACTCAATCCAACACAAAGAACCTCAAAGAATGCCCCAAGATTTCTACCGGAGAATCAAAGACAAGAACGTGCATCAACCCCTATGCGTAGATTACCCCAATGTCACCTCGGGAATCCGAGAGTTGAGTGCCAAAACATATATCAAGTGAATCAATATAATACCCCATTATCACCACGGGTATTCATATGCAAGACACATATCAAGTGCTCTCAAATCCATAAAAGTATTCAATCTGATAAAACGAAATCTCAAAGGGAAAACTCAATTCATCACAACAAGATAGAGAGGGGAAAACACCGTATGATCCAACTATATTAACAAAGCCCGCGATACATCAAGATCGTGACATGCTACCTCTTGAGCATGCGTTGGTTTTCCCTTAAAGAGGAAAGGGTGATGCAGCAAAGTAGCGTAAGTATTTCCCTCAGTTTTTGAGAACCAAGGTATCAATCCAGTAGGAGACTACACGCAAATCCCTAGTACCTGCACAAACAATCAAGAACCTTGCAACCAACGCGGTAAAGGGGTTGTCAATCCCTTCACGACCACTTGCAAAAGTGATATCTGATAGAGATAATAAGATTATTTTTGGTATTTTTGTTGTATAGATAGGAAAATAAAGATTGCAAAATAAACGGCGACAGAAATAGCACGTTGGCAGGAGATTAATATGATGGAAAATAGACCCGGGGTGTCGTGGATTTGTGATGGCAGATGTCCTAGTGTGAGGACTTAGTCGTGAGGCCAACGCATCTTTGTAGTAACTTGAGAGGGGTTGAGCGAAATCGAGAGACGCAACACACAAGACAAGGATTTAGACAGCTTCGGGCCCCGGGAAACATCATCCGGTAATAGCCCTACATGCTGTTTGTGGCTAGGTCTCATTATGATCATGAGGGAGTCGCCGGTAAGCCGGCTCTTTGTGTCTAACCCTAGAGATTGTTTCTTCTTGCTTATCCCTCTTTGGGGAGCCCTGCCCCTCCTTATATAAGTTGAAGGGGCGGGTTACATGACTAGTCCTAGTAGGATTAGGATTACTCTATTACAAGTGGAGTCCTAGTCTTGCTTCCTTTATAAGGGAATATTCCTTTATACTTTCTCTTAAGCCGGCCAACCATAACATGAACCGGCCGTTTGGGCCTTGGGCCTTGTCGTCCGTCTGACCCTCCTGTCGGGTTACCAGTGAATCACAATGCTCAAGCGGGTTGCCTGTAAATCGCCAGGTCCGGGCGGGTTGCCAGTGAGTCGCCAAGCTCCAGCCGGGTCTCTGGTGAGTCGCCAAGTCCGGCCGGGTCATAATTCCGGCCGGGTCATACCGCGGGGTATATCCCCGACATTAACCCCCCAAGTTTAGCTTGGATTTATCCATGGTAAACTTAAGCTGCAAAATAAACACAAGAACAAATTTGACAGGTTGTGCTACGGGTTAAGAATTCTTGTAAACCGGCACCTGAACATCCTTAAGTCCTTGTCATTTCCTTCTTCTAGAAAACCCGGGTCAATAGACCAGTTTCATAATCAATTTGCTTGTAGAAGAAATATTGTAAACAAATAATCCATTTGAGTCGGCCTTCAATCACTTGACAAAAAATATTGGCCTTCAAATATTCAGTTGATATTCATCCGGCTTGAATATGTAAAACTTGCCGGTTTATCCAAAATTGTCGGCTTGTAAATATTGATAGCACCGGGTCATAATTGTTGTCGACGCCGGGACAAAAGTGAGAATTTTGAAGATTGCTCTCCCTAATATCCATATTACCTGTAGCCCCCAAGTCTTAAGCAGAGCAAAGTGATGACTTAAGACTTGCTTCAATATAAAGATTACCACTTTGAAGAAATCCATGTTGTTCATCTCAATCACTAGTCAGAACTGAGTATTCCACATATGTAGCCCCCAAGTGCCGGGTTGTCAAGCTTGCAGCAACATGGGACTTGTAATTTCCTGATGTCCATAAAAACTCCAACCAGTGTAGCCCCCAAGGGCCGGGTCATTATACAATAATAAGCAGGGACTTTGTAGACATGATCATGTAGACTTGAGTAGCAACGTGTAGCCCACAAGGGCCGCCTTAGTAAGATAATACTGAGCTGGGACTTTTCTATATACTTCATTGAAAATAACATCATTGATGTAACCCCCATCATGGGGCTTGAACCCACGTCCACAAGGTTAAGAGCTTTGTGTTTTACCAACTGAGCAGTGAACCCTTCAATATAATGGAATAAGACTTATGTACCTTGAATTGTTGACAGGAGCAATTGGTAACCCCCAAGGGCCGGCTCATTATGATGTGATGAGTCGGGTCTTCAATAAGGCTAGTAAAAATGACTTGGCATTAGCCCCCAAGTGTCATGGTGCATGCTTGCAGCGACATGAGACATGCATATTTGATGTAATCTCAACTTGAATAATGTAGTCCCCAAGTGCCGGATCGTAAGCCTGCAGCGACTCGGGACTTATCTGTTGACAAGTAAATCCGGATTTTAAATACCCGGCGGCTCTTGACCGATGGCGATTTAATACGCCTACATTGTAATATTGGCTATTGATAACCATAATAAAAATCCAGCCATGTTGGCTATTAAAGATTTGAATAATATAATCCGGTTTGGAAAACCGGTTCCTGTGATATTGAATCGTACTGCCGGTTTAGGATACCTGTGCAGTAAGGGTGATAACCCAATCTTTAGAAGCCAAAACTTCCAAATGTTTATGATTGTCATATCATGGCGACTTATCATCCAAAGTCAAGCCGGGTTAATCGAAACCACATATATGCTTCAGATATGAACAAAAAGCCTCAAGACAAAAATAAAGATTGTTTGCAAAAAAATTAAGCAAGATACAAAGAAAAATTTGAGGCTTCTGATTCGAATACGATCAGTAAACCGGACTAAAGGGGTTAAGCTAGTGACTTCTCTCAAGATAGCAAATTCTACGGTGGGTGAACAAATTACTATCAAGCAATTGATCGAAAAGCGCATAGTTATGAGAATATCTAGGCATGATCATGTATATAGGCATCACGTCCGCGACAAGTAGACCTAAACGATTACAGATCTACTACTATTACTCAAGACATCGACCGCTATACAAAGATGCATCTAGAGTATTAAGTTCATAAGAACAGAGTAACGATTAGGCAAGATGACATGATGTATAGGGATAAACTCAAGCAATTTGATATAAACCCCTGCCTTTTTATCCTCAATGGCAACAAGATAATACGTGCCTTGCTGCCCTCAACACATCGCAAAGGACACCGCAAGATTGAACCCAAAGCTAAGCACTTCTCCCATTGCAAGAAAGATCAATCTAGTACGCCAAACCAAACTTATAATTCGAAGAGACTTGCAAAGATATCAAATCATGCATATAAGAATTCAGAGAAGAATCAAATATTGTTCATAGATAATCTTGATCATAAACCCACAATTCATCGGATCTCGACAAACACACCGCAAAAAGTATTGCATCAAATAGATCTCCAAGAGAATTGAGGAGAACTTTGTATTGAGATCCAAAGAGAGAGAAGAAGCCATCTAGCTAATAACTATGGACCCGAAGGTCTGTGGTAAACTACTCACACATCATCGGAGAGGCTATGGTGTTGATGTAGAAGCCCTCCATGATCGATTCCCCCTCCGGCGGAGCGCCGGAAAAGGCCCCAAGATGGGATCTCACGGGTACATAAGGTTGTGGCGGTGGAAATAGGGTTTCGTGGTGCTCCTGGATGTTTTCGGGGTATATGAGTATATATAGGCGAAAGAAGTAGGTCGGTGGAGCTGCGAGGGGCCCATGAGGGTGGGGGTGCGCCCTCCTACCTCGTGGCTTCCTTGAAGTCCACTCCAAGTCTCCTGGATTGCGTTTGTTACAAAAACGATCCTCGCGAAGGTTTCATTCCGTTTGGATTCCGTTTGATATTCCTTTTCAGCGAAACACTGAAATAGGCAAAAAAAATAGCAATTTGCACTGGACCTTCGGTTAGTAGGCTACAAAAATAACATAAAAGTGCATAATAAAGCCCATTAAACATCCAAAACAGATAATATAATAGCATGGAACAATCAAAAATTATAGATACGTTGGAGACGTATCAAGCATCCCCAAGCTTAATTCCTGCTCGTCCTCGAGTAGGTGAATGATAAAAATAGAATTTATGATGTGGAATGCTACCTAACATAATTTTCAATGTAATTTTCTTTATTGTGGCATGAATGTTCAGATCTGAAAGATTCAAGATAAAAGTTTAATATTGACATAAAAATAACAATACTTCAAGCATACTAACTAAGCAATTATGTCTTCTCAAAATAACATAGCCAAAGAAAGCTCATCCCTACAAAATCATATAGTTTGGCCATGCTTCATTTTCGTCACACAAAAATGCTCTCATCATGCACAACCCTGATGACAAGCGAAGCAATTGTTTCATACTTTTAATGTTCTCAAACTTTTTCAACTTTCACGCAATACATGAGCGTGAGCCATGGACATAGCACTATGGGTGGAATAGAATATAATGATGGGGGTTGTGTGGAGAAGACAAAAAAAGGAGAAAGTCTCACATTGACGCGGCTAATCAACGGGCTAGGGAGATGCTCATTAATTGATGTCAATGCAAGGAGTAGGGATTGCCATGCAACGGATGCACTAGAGCTATAAATGTATGAAAGCTCAACAAAAGAAACTAAGTGGGTGTGCATCCAAGTTGCTTGCTCACGAAGACCTAGGGCATTTGAGGAAGCCGATTGTTGGAATATACAATCCAAGTTCCATAATGAAAAATTCCCACTAGTATATAAAAGTGACAAAATAAGAGACTCTCTATCATAAGGATCATGGTGCTACTTTGAAGCACAAGTGTGGAAAAAGGATAGTAGCATTGTCCCTTTTATTTTTTTATTTTTATTTTGGGCCTTCCCCTTTTTTTATTTGGCCTTTCTTTTTTTTGGCCTTTCTTTTTTATTTGGCCTTTTTTATGGGACAATGCTCTATTAATAATGATCATCACACTTCTATTTATTTACAATTCAATGATTACAACTCGATACTAGAACAAAATATGACTCTATATGAGTGCCTTCGGTGGTGTACCGGGATGGGAAATTAATCAAGAGTGACATGTATGATAAATTATGCATGGTGGCTTTTCCACAAATACGATGTCAACTACATGATCATGCAAGGCAATATGACAATGATGAAGCGTGTCATAATAAATGAAACGATGGAAAGTTGCATGGCAATATATCTCGGAATGGCTATGGAAATGCCACAATAGGTAGGTACGGTGGCTGTTTTGAGGAAGATATAAAGAGGTTTATGTGTGATAGAGCGTATCATATCACGGGGTTTGGATGCACCGTGAAGTTTGCACCAACTCTCAAGGTGAGAAAGGGCAATGCACTGCATCAAGAGGCTAGCAATGATGGAAAGGTGAGAGTGCGATAATCCATGGACTCAACATTAGTCATAAAAACTCACATACTTATTGCAAAAATCTACAAGTCATCAAAAACCAAGCATTACGCTGCGATGCTCCTAGGGGATAGATTGGTAGGAAAAGACCATCGCTCGTCCCCGACCGCCACTCATAAGGATGACAATCGAAGAACACCTCATGTTTCAAATTTGTCACACAACGGTTACCATATGTGCATGCTACGGACTTGCAAACTTCAACAAAAGTATTTCTCAAATTCACAATTACTCAACTAGCACTACTTTAATATCACCATCTTCATATCTCAAAGCAATCATCAAGTATCAAACTTCTCATAGTATTCAATGCGCTCTATATGAAAGTTTTTACCCATATTGGATGCCTATCATATTAGGACTAATTTTATAACCAAAACCAATTACCATGATGTTCTAAAGGACTCTCAAAATAATATAAGTGAAGCATGAGATATCAGTAATTTCTATAAAATAAAACCATCACCGTGCTCTAAAAGATATAAGCGAAGCACTAGAGCAAAATTATCTAGCTCAAAAGATATAAGTGAAGCACAAAGAGTATTCTAATAAATTCCGATTCATGTGTGTCTCTCCAAAAAGGTGTGTACAGAAAGGATGATTGTGGTAAAATAAAAAGCAAAGACTCAAATCATACAATACGCTCCAAGCAAAACACATATCATGTGGTGAATAAAAATATAGCCTCAAGTAAAGTTACCGATAGACGAAGACGAAAGAGGGGATGCCTTCCGGGGCATACCCAAGCTTAGGATTTCGGTTGTCCTTTAATTTTACCTTGGGGTGCCTTGGGCATCCCAAGCTTAGGCTCTTGCCACTCCTTATTCCATAATTCATCAAATCTTTACCCAAAACTTGAAAACTTCCCAACACAAAAGTCAACAGAAAATCTCATGAGCTCCGTTAGTATAAGAAAACAAACCACCACATTAAGGTATTGTAATGAACTCATTATTTATTTATATTGGTGTTAAACCTACTGTATTCCAACTTCTCTATGGTTCATACCCCCCGATACTAGCCATAGATTCATCAAAAAAAGCAAACAACACACGAAAAATAAAATCTGTCAAAAACAGAACAGTCTGCAGTAATCTGTATCAAACGCAAATTATGGAACTCCAAAAATTCTGCCAAAATAGTACGACCTAAATAATTTGTTTATTGATCTACTGCAATTGGAATCAGTATTTTATCACTTCCTGGTGATTTTTAAAAATTGTTTTCGTGAGCAGAAAGTTTCTGTCTTTTTCAGCAAGATCAAATAATTATCACCCAAGAAGATCCTATAGGTTTTACTTGGTATAAACTAATTAAAACATAAAACCACATCTAACCAGAGGCTAGATGAATTATTATTACTAAACAGGAACAAAAAGCAAGGAACAAAAATAAAATTGGGTTGCCTCCCAACAAGCGCTATCATTTAACGCCCCAGCTAGGCATAAAAACAAGAATAGATCTAGGTATTGTCATCTTTGGTTTTTATTTTTTAGCGGAGTCATGCTCGAATCCGGGAGGTTCTTTGCTTGTCCCTTCATATTCGGAAATTTTTAGATCTAAATAATCCAACCACTTATTGCAAAGGGTGATCAACATATTCATGCGGTGAAGATTTCCGCTAACACTCTTAAGAGGTTCAAGAGACTTTTGTAAAAAAATTGTTACTTTGCAAATCTTCTCAAAAACTTGTGTCTCTTCCTGGGTATGATGTGGCCCCTTTTGTTGAGGTAGTGTTCTCACTATTCCCTCTATAATTTCATGCGCAATACTGAGATCAATTTCTATAAAATTTCCTTTGGCAACACAATCCAAGAGTTGTCTATGGGACAAATTTAGTCCAACATAAAAATTGCGAAGTAAAATTCTAAAATTCACCTCTAAGGTGCAACTACGATAAGATTCCATCATCCTATGCCAAGCATCTTTTAAGTTTTCTCCTTGTCTTTGTTTGAAGTGAAGAACTTCAAACTTGGGAGACAAAGGTGCACATAAAGGACTGGCCATGACAACGAAACAAACGATCTAACACACGGAGACACAAGAAGCAAGCAAAAAGAGACGAACGGAAAAAGGGCGAATAAAACGTCAAGGGTGAAGTGGGGGAGAGGAAAACGAGAGGCAAATGGAAAATAATGTAATGCGAGGGATAAGAGTTTGTGATGGGTACTTGGTATGTCTTTACTTGTGCGTAGATCTCCTCGGCAACGGCGCCAGAAATCCTTCTTGCTACATCTTGAGCATGTGTTGGTTTTCCCTTGAAGAGGAAAGGGTGATGCAACAAAGTAGCGTAAGTATTTCCCTCAATTTTTGAGAACCAAGGTATCAATCCAATAGGAGACTACACGCAAATCCCTAGTACCTGCACAAACAATCAAGAACCTTGCAACCAACACGATAAAGGGGTTGTCAATCCCTTCACGGCCACTTCGCAAAAGTGAGATCTGATAGAGATAATAAGATAAATATTTTTGGTATTTTTGTTGTATAGATTGGAAAATAAGGATTGCAAAATAAACGCGGCAGAAATAGCACATTGGCGGGAGATTAATATGATGGAAAATAGACCCCGGGGCCATAGGTTTCACTAGTGGCTTCTCTCAAGATAGCAAATTCTATGGTAGGTGAACAAATTACTGTCGAGCAATTGATAGAAAAGCGCATAGTTATCAGAATATCTAGGCATGATCATGTATATAGGCATCACATCCGTGACAAGTAGACCAAAACGCTTCTGCGTCTACTACTATTACTCCACACATCGACCGCTATCCAGCATGCATCTAGAGTATTAAGTTCATAAGAATAGAGTAACGCATTAGGCAAGATGACATGATGTAGAGGGATAAACTCAAGCAATATGATATAAACCCCATCTTTTTATCCTCGATGGAAACAATACAATACATGACTTGCTGCCCCTGCTGTCACTGGGAAAGGACACCGCAAGATTGAACCCAAAGCTAAGCACTTCTCCCATTGCAAGAAAGATCAATCTAGTAGGCCAAACCAAACTGTTAATTCAGAGAGACTTGCAAAGATATCAAATCATGCATATAAGAATTCAGAGAAGAATCAAATATTGTTCATAGATAAGCTTGATCATAAACCCACAATTCATCGGATCTCGACAAACACACCGCAAAAAGTATTACATCTAATAGATCTCCAAGAGAATTGAGGAGAACTTTGTATTCAGATCCAAAGAGAGAGAAGAAGCCATCTAGCTAATAACTACGGACCCGAAGGTCTATGGTAAACTACTCACACATCTCGGAGAGGCTATGGTGTTGATGTAGAAGCCCTCCGTGATCGATTCCCCTCCAAATGAGCGCTGTAAAAGGCCCCAAGATGGGATCTCACGGGTACAGAAGGTTGTGGCGGTGGAAATAGGGTTTTGTGGTGCTCCTGGATGTTTTCGGGGTATATGAGTATATATAGGCAAAAGAAGTAGGTAAGTGGAGCTGCGAGGGGCCCACGAGGGTGGGGGCGCGCCTACCCCCTGGGCGCGCCCTCCTACCTCGTGGCCACCTCATGGCTTCCTTGACGTCCACTCCAAGTCTCATGGATTGCGTTTGTTCCAAAAAGTATCCTCGTGAAGGTTTCATTCCGTTTGGATTCTGTTTGATACTCCTTTTCTATGAAACACTGAAATAGACAAAAAAACAAGAATTTGCACTGGGCCCTCGGTTAGTAGGTTAGTCCCAAAAATAATATAAAAGTGCATAATAAAGCCCATTAAACATCCAAAACAGATAATATAATAGCAAGGAACAATAAAAAATTATAGATACGTTGGAGACGTATCATGACATCTCAAGAACACGAGAGAGAGAGAGATAGAGAGAGATTAAACACATAGCTACTGGTACAAACCCTCATCCTCGAGGGTGGACTACTCCCTCCTCATCATGGTGGCCGCCGAGATGATGAAGATGGCCATCGGTGATGATTTCCCCCTCCGGGAGAGTGCCGGAATGGGGTCTAGGTTGGTTTCTCGTGGCTACAGAGCCTTGCGGCGGCGGCACTTCTGATCTAGGGTAACCTCGAGGGCTATTGGAATATTTGAATTTATAGGGCGAAGGGGGGGTGCGGGAGGCCACCGAGGTGGGCACACCCACCGGGGCACGCCTGGGGCCTGTGCGCCACAGTGGGTTGTGCCCCCTGCACCCCCAAGTGCTGCTCTGGCCCACTGGATGTCTTCTGGTCCATAAAAATCCATAAAAAGTTTCACGGTGTTTGGACTCCGTTTGATATTCATTTCCTGCTATGAAAAAAAACAAGCAAAAAAAAACAGCAACTGGCACTGGGTCAATAGGTTCGTCCCAAAAAATGATATAAAGTTGCTACAAATGATTGTAAAACATCCAAGAATGATAATATAACAACATGAATACTTTATAAATTATAGATACGTTGGAGACGTATCAGGTAGTCACACAATGGATGCTTACAATGCGATGTTGAATCTAGTGGGATCTCCACCACTTATGGTTAATGAAACAGTTTTAACTTTGGAACATGTGATGCAACAGCTTCATATTATTGAAAATAAAATTTCCACCGTAGAGCTTACTGAGAATTTGGATAAGAAGATCCATAATCACATTGCTCAACTTGGATCGAAAGTGGGGATCATTTTGAAGAACTTTAAGGAGAAAGAACTCATGGTTAATGAGAAAATTGATCAAGATTCTTCTAGAATTGATAAATTAGAAGATATTATTACTAACTTGGGTTCAACTTTTGCTGCTGTAAAAACTACTCCAAAACTTCCCTCTACTAAAACTACCAAGTTTAATTATGTTCCTAAAAAAGGGGGTGAATCATCTAGTAAAGGAAACGAAGATCTTAAGATGATAAGTGTTCACCCTAACTTTATCAATATTATTAAGGAACCAATTTCTATGTGTGAATTTCTTGATTTCTTGCCTAGGAGTGTGATTATTGATAAAACCAAAGAATCTCCTAGAGGTTACAAGTGTGCAATTGAAGAAGTTAATACCAAAGATGACAACACCTAGATCTATGTTTTATGCCTAGCTAGGGCGTTAAACAATAGTGCTTGTTGGGAGGCAACCAAATTTTATTTTTAAGTTTTTTTGTTTTTGGTTATGTTCTTCAGTAAATACACATTATTAACTATGTAGTAATTTTTTTGGTGTTTTAGTTAGTCTTTGAGCCAAGTAAAACCTTTGGGATACTTTGGTATATCATTGATTTGATTTTGCTGAAAAACAGAAACTTTTGCGTTCAGTTGCAGAATTTTGAAAATTCACAGAAGCAACAAAATATTCTGAATTTTTTACAAAAGATTGATATACAAATTTCCTCTGTTGTCCTAATTTTTCAGAATGTTTGGAGTTACATAAGTATATGAACTTTCCTGATTACTACAAACTATTATGTTTTTGACAGATTATGTTTTCTATGTGTTGTTTGCTTATTTTGATGAATCTATGAGTAGTATCGGGGGTATGAACCATGGAGAAGTTGGAATACAGTATATATTACACCAATATAAATAAAGAATGAGTCCACAGCAGTACCAAAAGTGGTGATTTATTTTCTTATACTAACGGATCTCATGAGTTTTCTGTTGAGTTTTGTGTTGTGAAGTTTTCAAGTTTTGGATAAAGATTTGATGGACTATGGAATAAGGAGTGGCAAGAGCCTAAGCTTGGGAATGCCCAAGGCACCCCAAGGTAATATTCAAGAACAACCAAACACCTAAGCTTGGGGATGCCCCGGATGGCATCCCCTCTTTCGTCTTCAACCCATCGGCAAATTTACTTGAGGCTATATTTTTATTCACCACATGATATGTGTTTTGCTTGGAGCGTCCTGTATGATATGATTCTTTGCATTTTAGTTTGCCACAATCATCCTTGCTGTACACATCTTTTGAGAGGGACACGCATGAATTGTGAATTTATTAGAATACTCTACATGCTTCACTTATATCTTTTGAGCTAGGCAGTTTGCTCTAGTGCTTCACTTATATCTTTTTAGAGCGGCGGTGGCTTTATTTTATAGAAATTATTGAAATCTCATGCTTCACTTATATTATTTTGAGAGTCTCTTAAACAACATGGTAATTTGCTTAGGTTGTGAATTTAGTCCTAATATGATGGGCATCCAAGAGGGATATAATAAAAACATTCATATAAAGAGCATTGAATAATATGAGAAGTTTGATTCCTTGCATTTGTTTTGAGATATAAAGATGGTGATATTAGAGTCATGCTAGTGAGTAATTGTGGATTGGTAGAAATACTTGTGTTAAAGTTTGTGATTCCTGTAGAATGCACGTATGGTGAACCGTTATGTGATGAAGTGGGAGCATGATTTATTTTTTGATTGTCTTCCTTATGAGTGGAGGTCGGGGATGAGCGATGGTATTTTCCTACCAATCTATCCCCCTAGGAGCATGCGTGTAGTACTTTGTTTTGATAGCTAATAAATTTTTGCAATAAGTATGTGAGTTCTTTATGACTAATGATGAGTCCATGGATTATACGCACTCTCACCCTTCCACCATTGCTAGCCTCTCTAGTACCACGCAACTTTCGCTGGTGCATTAAACCCACCATATACCTTCCTCAAAACAGCCACCATACCTACATATTATGGCATTTCCATAGCCATTCTGAGATATATTGCCATGCAACTTCCACCGTTCCGTCTATTATGACACGCATCATCATTGTCATATTGCATTGCATGATCATGTAATTGGCATAGTATTTGTGGCAAAGCCGCCGTTCATATTTTTTATACTTGTCACTCTTGATCATTACACATCCCAGTACACCGCCGGAGGCATTCATATAGAGTAATATTTTGTTGTAGAATCGAGTTGTAATTCTTGAGTTGTAAAGTAAATAAAAGCGTGATGATCATCATTATTAGAGCATTGTCCCATATAAGGAAAGGATGATGGAGACTATGATTCCCCTACAAGTCGAGATGAGACTCCGGACGAAATATTTTAAAAAAAGAAAAGGAGGCCAAAGAGCCCAAAATAAAAAAATGACAGAAAAGAGAGAAGGGGCAATGTTACTATCCTTTTTCCACACTTGTGCTTCAAACTAGCACCATGATCTTCATGATAGAGAGTCTCCTATTTTGTCACTTTCATATACTAGTGGGAATTTTCATTATAGAACTTGGCTTGTATATTGTAATGATGGGCTTCCTCAAATTGCCCTAGGTCTTCATGAGCAAGCAAGTTGTATGCACACCCACTTAGTTTCTTTTTTGAGCTTTCATACACTTATAGCTCTAGTGCATCCGTTGCATGGCAATCCCTACTCACTCACAATGATATATATTGGTGGGCATCTCCATAACCCGTTAATACGCCTAGTTGATGTGAGACTTTCTCCTTCTTTTTGTCTTCTCCACAACCACCATATTCTATTCCACCTATATAGGCCCTGTTTGGTTCGGCTGTGGATTTCTAAAAGCAACTGTGAAAAATCTGCTGTGGAAAAACAGCTGTGGAAAATCTGATGTGAAAAAGATGTAGGTCATTTGGCAAACCAGCTAATACAACCTTTTCAGATTTTGGCCCGCAACAGAATCAGATTTTGGAAAGCACGTCCTGGGCTGCTTCCGCTTTTGGTTCAGATTTTGGCAGCGGATTTCCGAAATCGAATTTCATTGGGTTAAGCCCTTTGGTTCAGATTTTGTCATGATGTAGCGGAATCCGTCGATAAAAGCTGAACCAAACAAGGCCATAGTGCTGGCTCACGCTCATGTATTGCGTGAAAGTTGAAAAAGTTTGAGAACATTAAAAGTATGAAACAATTGCTTGGCTTGTCACCGGGGTTGTGCATGATAAAATACTTTGTGTGATGAAGATGGAGCATATCCAGACTATATGATTTTGTAGGGATAACTTTCTTTGCTATGTCATTTTGAGAAGACATGATTGCTTTATTAATATGCTTGAAATATTATTGTTTTTATGTCAATATTTAATTTTTGTTTTGAATCTTATGGATCTGAATATTCATGCCACAATAAAGAAGATTATTTGGATAAATATGTTAGGTAGCGTTCCACATCAAAAATTATGTTTTTATCATTTACCTACTCGGGGACGGGTAGGAATTGAGCTTGGGGATGCTTGATACGTCTCCAACGTATCTATAATTTTTTATTGTTCCATGCTATTATATTACCTGTTTTGGATGTTTTGTATGCATTAATATGCTATCTTATATTATTTTTGGGACTAACCTATTAACCTACAGCCCATTGCCAATTTCTATTTTTTCCTTGTTTTTGAGTTTTACAGAAAAGGAATATCAAACGGAGTCCAAACGAAATAAAACTTTACGATGCTTTTTCGTGGACCAGAAGACATCCACAGAGCTTGGAGAAGGGGTCAGAAGAGTCCCGAGGGGCCCACAAGCCCTCAGGGCGCACCCCCTGGCTTGTGGGCACCCTGAGAGTCCCCAACCCTAGTTTTTGCTCTATAAATTCTCAAATATTCCCAAACCAATAGGAGCGTACACCAAAATACTTTTCCGTCGCTACAAGCCTCCGTTCCCGTGAGATCCGATCTTGGGGCCTTTTCCGGCACCCTGCCGGAGGGGGATTCGATCACGGAGGGCCTCTACATCAACCTTGCTGCCCTTTCTGATGAAGCGTGAGTAGTTTACCACAGACCTACGGGTCCATAGCTAGTAGCTAGATGGCTTGTTCTCTCTTTTTGATCTTCAATACAATGTTCTCCTCGATGTTCTTGGAGTTCTATCTGATGTAATATTCTTTTGTGGTGTGTTTGTCGAGATACGATGAATTGTGGATTTATGATCAGATTATCTATGAAAATTATTTGAGTCTTTTCTGAACTCTTTTATGCATAATTAAGTATCTTTATATTTCTCTTCAAATTATCGGTTTGCTTTGGCCAACTAGATTGGTTCTTCGTGCAATGGGAGAGGTGCTTAGTTTTGGGTTCAATCTTGCGGTGTCCTCAGCCAGTGACAAAGTAGGGTTAGCGAGGCACGTATTGTATTATTGCCATCAAGGGTAAAAAGATGGGGTTTTCATCATATTGCTTGAGTTTATCCCTCTACATCATGTCATCTTACTTAAGGCGTTACTCCGTTCTTATGAACTTAATACTCTAGATGCATACTGGATAGCGGTCGACGTGTGGAGTAATAATAGTAGATGCAGGCAGGAATCGGTCTACTTTACACAGACGTGATGCCTATATTCATAATCATTGCCTTGGATATCGTCATAACTTTACGTTTTTCTATCAATTGTTCGACAGTAATTTGCTCACCCATCGTATGTTTTCTTTCAAGAGAGAAGCCTCTAGTGAAACCTACGGCCCCGGGTCTATTTTCCATCATATATTTTTAGATCTATAAACAAAAAAATCCAAAAATACCTTGTTGTAATTTTTTTTACATGTTAGTAAGCTTTTATACATCTCTCTATTAGATCTCATTCTTGTTCGAGACCGTGAAGGGATTGACAACCCCTTTTTCGCGTTGAGTGCAAGTGTTTGTTAGTTTGTGCAGGTGCATAGATTGGAGATTTGCTTGTACTCTCTACTGGATTGATACATCGGTTCTCAAACTGAGGGAAATATTTATCTCTACTTTGCTGCATCACCCTTTCCTCTTCAAGGAAAAAATCAACGCAAGCTCAAGAAGTAGCACTTGCCCATGGCTGCCCGCGTTGCTGGTGGCGCCTTGAGGCGTGCGAGCGGCTGCCCGGTGAGGGATCGATGTCATTGTTAATTCGTATGGTGACCTCTCCGACATGTGATGCCGGCTTTGCGGCGAATTTTGGTGGCCATCAAAAGATCTTGTGAGGATTTCTTTCTGCAGATCAGGTGGCTGCCTTCAGTTATGAGATGCAATCTACGAACGATGACTTGATGCATAGGATATGGCGGTGCAACAGCGACAACCAAATGCATGTACCTGCTGAGATTGTGGAAAAGTGGCTGCGACAACACAACATTGACTTCGATGAGACCGGGGTGAAAACCTAGGTATGACCCGAGTTGGTTAACCTGGAAATGGCGACATTTTCTGTGTCATTACCTTGTTGGAGGCATTGCTCGGATATGCTCGGACTAGTTCTTCGGGGTGAAAACCTAGAATTTGGCTTTTGGTGGTTGGATCCGGTGACGACGACGCTTGAGCGATGCTCCCTTCTTGAAGGCGCTACTGTTGAAGAATCTCATTGTCTATTGTCTTTGTGGTGTCATGAGATGGTTGTTGCGGATACGGCCATAGTTGTAGTTTGTCAACCGCATGTTTGATCGCTTTGATTTTTTTTCTTTTTTTCTCGCTTAGGCATAGCTAGCTTTGGTCATATATGACTTTTGCTATTTGCCGGTGTTTTGTGTGTGTGCAGTGTTTGTAGTGGCTATGTGCATTCTAACTATGCAGAGGCTGGGTGTGTACTCATTGTCTACTTGATGCTTTATTTTGAGTCAATAAAATCTACCTTTTATCAAAAAAAATAATAGATGAATAATAACGTGGAGAAGAGAGAAATCGTAAAAAGAGACTTATCTTCTCTTATCTCTCTTAGTACAATGCTTACCATATCTTTAGAAATATCTTGTTATTGAGAATAAGGACAAAACTAGTTCTAGTAGGAGTATCATAGTAGTATCATGCATGCTAATTAGGCAATTTTGATGAGGCGTCATATAATTAAATGAAGAAAAAAATTGAATATCATATCATGATACCGTATCATTATTAATGCTATGCTATTACGTGCCATTCATTATAAATATGCTTTTATTGGCATCTCTAAATTACATGCAAGTTGTACATGCCCTTACCGTTTGGCTCAGCTACTCCGTCCTGTCCTCACAGCTATACGGCGACGACCTAAACCTAGCGCCACCACTCCACCGGCGTGCATCACCGCCTCCGGCAGCCCCCTGAACAAGTTCTCCTTGGAATTCCGATCTTTCTAGAAGTCAGAGTTTGCTCTCTCTAGGGTTAGAGGTTTGGAGCCACCGCCCCTCTCTCCCCGTCCCCATGGCCGACCTCGGCAGCTTCGGCAGGCGGCGGCAGCCGACTGCTGCGGAGGTGGTGGGGCGCCTCAAGGATGACGGAGATTTCGACGCCCTCCGCCGCGCCATCGTCCGCAAGGTCAAGGACAACGTGAGCACCCCCCAAACCGCCCCATCTCCCCCAAATCCTTTTACCTGTACCTTGGTATTTGTACAATTGCGCCGCTGTTACTCCTTCGTGTCCAAATGGGTTGCCTTTTATGGTTTTAGTAGTAGATCTGACATCCGAATGCGTGGGGCATGGCCAAAAGACTAGAACTTGTTCTGCATTGGTTTTATTCATGAGTTGTGGCACCGTAGTAGAATTTGCCCCTAAGGGCCGCTTTTAATTGAACCATACAATGAGAATTGAATCCATTGTGTGTTTGCTAGGTTTCGGGTGCTCATCTTTTCCAGGACTGTCTTGGTATTGGAAGCATTGTATTTGATATGGAAATCCCCTGTGGAGCACCATCGCCAGATTCCTTAACACTTACTGTATATATTTGGAATAGATGCGAGTGTCTAAAGAGTAGTGTTTGTTCTGTACTGCACTGGTTTGGTTTGGTTGATGGGCATCAACCATGGATTTTTCTATTTGTGTCGCCTGATCTTTAACGTTAGTTGCAGCATCGGTGGTAGGGATAACTAGTACAAGTTTTTAAGGAGAAAACACACACATACAAATGTAACTTGCACCATAACCCAATCTCGGTTGTGTTGGGTTTGAAGGAAGACTCCATCCTGTGTGCAGAGGGAAAGAGAGGAACTAATATGGCATCTCACATAGGAACTTCTTCCAAAATCCATGCAATCCAAGAAAATATCACTGTTCAAAAAAGTGCTATTAGGCGCTCGCCTAGGCGTGCTTAAGCGCTGGGCATTGGCATAGCGCCTCGCTTTAGCCCTAGGCACTCAAAAAAGCGGCCGACGAGGTACTCCGGCAGAAATCAGCCTCTCCGGCGAGGAATCACGTTTCTAAGGCGAGATTTGACCTCCTCTGCGAGGATTTATCCTCGCCGACGAGGGATTCAACTACCCTGACGACAAATCGAGCTTCTCCGGTGAGGGATCAAGCTTCTCCGGCAAGGGACAAAGGAAGAGGGAGAGAGTCAGCCTCGTGTAGCAAGACACAGAGGACGAGGGGGGGGGGGGAGGCGGCGTGAGGAGGAAACCTAAGTTTCAGACGATCGCGCCTGCATTTAGAGCTTTAGTAGGAGGATATGAAGATGGGCCTGTGGTTTAATGGGCCAGCCCATCTAGCTTATTTCTTCATGCACAGTACTAACGCCTAATTGCACCTAATTTTGGCTAAGCTAGAAAAGCGCAAGTAGGTGCCCAAACGCATAATTAATGCCTACCGCTTTTTTGAACTTTGGAAAATATCAGCCTCTAATCTACATAATTTTAGACTCGGACATGGACACGGGTGTCCAAATCCAACTTGGATTCAGGTGTCCGATTTTACGTTTTTTGTTGGACACAGCAAATAACACTTGGAATTCGACACAGATGTTGGAATCTGGTGCAAATTTGGGATGTATAATATTGCCAAAAATAAGAAAAGGAAATGATTGGACACGTCAAATAACACTTGGAATTCGACACAGATGTTGGAATCTGGCGCAAATTTGGGATGTATAATATTGCAAAAAAAGAAAAAAGAAATGGATACATATGATCAAGTAATGCTGCTCGAGGTATTATCATGTGAAAATTCTGCGCACAAATACAATCACATATACCTTATCTAATTCCCTGTGAGAGACCGATGCTATTGCCGTATTAGGACTACGGGAACATTAGGCCCCATTGCTTGTGCAGATGGTGTACGATGCAGCATTGATGGATGACTATAAACGAATTACAAATTTGAACTACCGGGTGGTAACTTACCTTAACATATAGAAGGTAGTTGCTGATTGCTGGATTCACATTCCAATGATGATTCAAAACTGGGCTGAAATGCCGATATGGAAATGAATGATAATAAGTAGGTTTAAAGCTAGAACCAGCACATTGAATATTTGGTAAGCTTTATTATCTAGATGTAGCTTGTCACTGGTCTGGTACCACCCCATTTGGAGATAGACAATAAAACTTCACCCAACATTGTCGTTGATAGTCTTGATATGCTCATCTGACATGCAGGATCATCAAAAGTACTCCCTCCGTCCCAAAATTCTTGTCTTAGATTCATCTAGATATGGATGTATCTAGTAGTAAAACGTGACTTGATACATCCGTATTTAGACAAATCTAAGACAAGAATTTTGGGACGGAGGGAGTAGTAGACACTAACATAGCACTTAGATTTCATCAATCAATCTTGTTTTATGGAATAGTTGATATCGATTTCATTGATCAATCCTGTTTTGAGGAATACTTGATACTCCCTCCGTCCGAAAATACTTGTCATCAAAATGGATAAAAGGGAATGTATCTAGACGTATTTTAGTTCTAGATACATCTCCTTCTATCCATTTTGATGACAAGTATTTTCGGACGGAGGGAGTATTAATTTCATCGATTAGTCTAGTTTTGAGGGGTAACCGACGTCAAGTTTTGTGAGTAATAACTGATAGCATCATTACTACTCCCTCCGTTCCTAAATATTTGTCTTTCTAGAGATTTCAACAAGTGACTACATACGGAGCAAATGAGTGAATCTACACTCTAAAATATGTCTATATACATCCGTATGTGGTAGTCCATTTGAAATCTCTAAAAAGACAAATATTTAGGAACGGAGGGAGTAGTTTACTTCATTACAAAGTTCTGGTGACATTGTGTAATTATTATCTAAGTCATCTTTTGACACATAAATGTGGCGACTGATAGTCAATAAACCGGTATTTGTTGTGTATCTATAAGTCAGTCATCCAACTAAGCTGATTTCCAGATGCTCAACTTTATTGCAATTGTGTTCCAGTGGGGTCCACTCTTGCCCTGTCCTGGATACTGATTTTAATGAGCATATCTAAAATGTACTGATAGAGGTTTCCTGGATCTGTGTTATATGTTGTTTGTTTCGGAATGGATGTGCACACGACATGCATCCGATAAATTCTCTGCACCGTCAGATGCTCTAGGAACAAAAGTTAAAATAGCTGGATGGGAAACGTCGTATGCATGTAGTCCAAAAAGTGTCGGTTCTATAGCAGTGTTCTATCTGTTTTTACTATGTAAGTTATTCAATGTTGACATATTTCAACTATACCACAGGTGTATTCTTTGGGATCATTTACACACATGCCACTTTTAACCTTTTATATGCATTTTAACACATGTCATGCATCACCTTAGCGGCAGTCCTTGTGCCACATTAGTATTCTTTCCCGGCGCTGTCCGGACTCTGGACTAATAAGCACATCGGTGTGCACCAGATAAGATCTTAATGCTGTGCAATTCTATAAGTTAATGGCAAGTCATTTTTTTCAGGAGGTGCTGCGCAACAACATAATCACAGAAGTGAAGCAGTCAATGGTACTAAGTGAAGATGGCTCTGAAAAGTTAAAGCTAAAAGAACTCTCTGATGCGATTTTTCAAGACGTAGGGTAAGCTGAGCCACTATCTCTGGGTTTAGTGTTTTTTTCCTTACTCCTTCAAATACTGGGAGTTGTTAATACTATGCACCAGAGATATCAGTAACTCATCTGTTATTATGTTGCATTTCCATATAAGGAGCAAAATAATGGGTCAACTATCAGACGAGGTGTGGAGTGTCATCCAGTCAGGTGAAACTGATATCCGAGGAAGTGTGGAAGCTGTCTTCGATAGGATAATGAACCCTGAACAGCAACAGGACACAGGGCCTTCTCCCAAGAAGCTGAAGAGAAATGGCAAAGGAGAGCAAGTTTCGCCAGCAAAGGCATCAGCCCCTGTTACTGTCCAGGTGGAAGATGATGATCCAGAGGAACCACCAGGGTTTGGTTTGAGTGACCTTCAGCGCGGCAACATGGTAGTAAAGCAGGAGCAGCCATGTGATGATGGGCAGAATCATACCCAAGTGAAACCAAATGGTGGTGAGCTTGTGGGCGCTGGTAGCTTGGGGAACGCCGATGATGAGGATCCTGATGTGCCTCCTGGATTTGATGCGCCTCCTGGATTTGGTTAACAGCCCTGCGATCTTCTATGACAGTGTCGTCGTTTCTGTGGCAGCAATGCGCAAGAAGATTTCGTATTTGCTGCTTTGAGAGTATAGTTGTTCATACGAGAACCTTGAGTCATGAAAGTGAACCTGTACATTCTGTGATGGTGGCAACTGCCAAGTTCATACCGCCCTTGGCTTTAGCTTTGTTGTGTTAATCAGAAGACATATATTGACATAGACTAAATATTTTGCCTGAACATTGGCGTTGTCCTATGCATCATCTCTAGATTGTGATACACAGTACTCCTGAGAGTGGTAGTAGATATGTTGTTCGTTTAATAACTGAAGGTGGTGTTCTGTTTTTTTAATGAGATCATGCTTTTTTGGCAAATAAGCTGGGTTCAGTTTAAGACGTTCTGTTCTTTTAATGAGATCATGTTTTTTTTTGGCAAATAAGCTGGGTTCAGTTTAAGACCCATGCGCTACGAGTTGAGTTTTGCAGGGTGGATTGGAGGCCCATGGACGCGGGGGTGGGGGGTGGGGGGCTCTTGACGGTGGGGGCTTGGTTGTCCGGCGCCCCCTATATTTTATTTTTATTTTTTCCATTTTGAACATTTTCTGAATTTGATGAACATTTTGTAAAATTATGGTAAACAAATTTTGAATAGTTTTTTTGGAAATTTTTTTTGATAAAAGAAGGGCTCTCTCCTTCCGATTTTCATTAAAGAAAACCATAGCATCCAAGAACTACATAACTAAAGAGAGCGGCGGACCTCCCCCCAAGCTCCGCCGCATCCCCGATGGGAAATGTTTAGAGCTAAGCGAGTCGATGAACAGCTACCACATCATAGTCTTTATATTACATTCACCCATTCTAAGAACATCAAACTCCAAAAGATAACCCACTAGAAAGCAGATAACCAAATGAAGAAATCAGCTACAACACAGGGAGGCTTTTTGCTCATCCTTCTAGTCGTGCCACATTGATTCTCCACCCCAGCGAAGCTGCATAGACCTCACTTGCTACTCGTTCTAATAGTTTTACTCCCAGCTCCAGCACCCTTTTTTGCTGCTCCTTTATCTGCAAAATTGACCAATCCATCATCCAATGGCTCATTAGTTTGATCAAAGTCATAGGATCAGTAGTTCTCTTATTATCAAATATTATTCCATTTCTACATTTCCACACAGCCCAAAATAAGGCAGAAATCCCCATTGGAACCAGTTTCTTATCATTTTTCCTAAATTTATCCAACCACCGCCCCAAGCATTCCTGAATTGATGCAGGAGTTTTTTTCCAACCCAAATGAGCATTTAACCAAGCTCCAGATCACAGATGCAGCCGAACATGTAAAAAATAAGTGATCTGCCGATTCGTCTTTTCCACAAAACACACAATTCTTTTCTCCTTTCCATCCTTTCTTTAGGAGGGAGTTTCTAGTAAGTATGCTCTTCCTGTTGACTAGCCACATGAAGACCTTAATTTTAGCTGGGACCTTAACTTTCCACAAGAATTTTTGCAGGAAGTTGAGATCAACAGCCACCAACCTTCCATATAAGGATTTGACAGAAAAAAAATTGTCAGCAGTAAGGGTCCAGATTATCTTATCTCTCCCCTCTCCCACTTCAATTTCCTCACATCTACTCTTAAGACTATTCCATAGCCCCAAATTATCCCCACACAGTGTTCTTCTGGATCTAAACCCCTGCCATCCTTTCTGAATGGCTTCTGCCACTGTTATGTTGTGGTCAAAACATAGGTTATATAATCTGGGATAAGCTTCTTTCAGTGCTTTATCATCTACCCATATATCTTCCCAAAACCTAGTATTTTCCCCATCTCCCAACTTCTTTTTAGCAAATCTGTAGAAAACCTCTTTGACATCCATCAAACTGGACCAAAACCGGGAGTCCCAGGTTTCTTTGTGGCCATAGAAAGACAACAATTTCCCCCATATTTCCTATGTATTATTTCTTGCCACATGCCTTCTTCTGTTTCCATTTTCCAGAACCATTTAGCTAATAAGGAAATATTCATTAATTCCAAGTTTAAGATCCCCAAGCCCCCTACCTCTTTGGGTAGACAGCAGGTTTTCCAGTTCACTAAATGATACTTTTTAATATTATCATCTTCTTGCCATACCAACCTAGCTCTGTAAAAATGAGCTTTCCTGATCACTCCTTTAGGCATAGGATAAAAGGACATCATAAAGAGGGGTATATTTGTCAGGCAAGCCTGAACTAAAGTAATTCTCCCTACAATAGAGCCCAACAATTTCCCTTGCCAACAACTACATCTTTTCTCAATTTTTTCAATCACACATTTCGAGTGAGTGTTTCTAATTCTGGAGTCAGATACTTGCTTCCCTAAATATTTTATAGGCATCATACCCATTTTACAAGTAAGGATTTCTTGATATATCTCTTGCTTTTCCTTGGCTTTCCCAAAGAGCACCAGTTCACTTTTATGTAAATTGATTTTGAGTCCAGACATTTGTTCAAAGGCTCCCAGGATAAACTTAAGGTTTTTAACACTTTCAATATCATCTTGGATTAGGGTGATTGTATCATCTGCATATTGCAGCATGTTAACCACTTTATTATTTTCATCCCCCAGGACTCCCTTGACCAAATCATGTTCCAGTGCATTATTCATAAGTACAGCCAAGGCATCAGCAGCCAAGTCAAATAAGAGAGGGGACATTGCATCTCCCTGTCTAAGCCCTTTATATGTCCTAAAATAAGGTCCAATTTCATCATTGACCTTCACCTCCACATGTCCTCTTCTTATTGTTTCCATAACCCAGTAACACCACCTATCAGGGAAACCTTTGAGATTTAACATCTGAATTGCAAAGGGACACTTAATTTGGTTATATGCTTTCTCAAAATCCACTTTAAAAATTAGTGCATCTTGCTTCCTATGGAATGTATTTAGAGCTTCATGTAAAATAGCAACCCCTTCCATTATGTACCTCCCTTTGATAAAGGCAGTTTGAGTCTTAGAGATGACAGGAGACACACATTGGGTTAGCCTGTTCGTCAACACTTTTGTGATGATTTTAAACTTAAATTTAGTAAACATATTGGTCTAAACTTTTCTATTTGTTTGGCATCAACTGTTTTTGGGACTAGGGTAATGATACCATAGTTAAGTCTAGAGATATCAATTTTCCCCTTGGCAAATTCTTCCACCAAAGCCTTAATGTCCCATTTGACCAAGTCCCAAAACTCCTGATAGAAGTCAGCAGGGAACCCATCTGGTCCAGGGCTCTTATTTTTCTTCATCCCAAAAACCACCTCCTTAATCTCATCGAGAGAAAAGGGTGCCATTAAAAATTTATTTTCTTCTTCACTATTTTTTTAACTCCAGATCTTTTATGGAGATCTAGGTTTCTTCAGGGTGCCCAAACAAATTTTTATAAAAGTTGGTAATATACTTCTTTAAGTTTTCCTCCCCTTCACCATTCCTTCTTATTGTTCTAAAGAAATAATTCTATTATTTCTCCTTCTCCCATTCACTTTTGCATGGTAATATCTGGTGTTACCATCCACATATGTTATTTCCTTATCTTTATATCTCTGAAGCCACTTCATTTCTTCCTGGATCATCACTCTTTTCAGCAGCTCTCTTAATTCTTTTTGATTTGTTCTATCTGCAAAAGTTAATCCCGTAATCTCAGATCAATCTCATCTAGATTTTTAATAATGTCAATTTTAATCCTTTTATACCATGCATCAACATTTCTATTCCATCCTTTGGTTTTCTTCCTCAAATTCCTCGATCTAAGCTGCCACCTCTCTAAGATATCTCCATGATATCTCTCAGTCCAAGTTTTATATACCAATTCTTTAAACCCATCTCTCAAAGCCCATGCATTTTCATATCTGAAAATGTGTTTATCAGCCTGTCCTTCCCCAGTGTGACGCCCCCGATTCAATCGTACACTAATCATACATGCAAACGTGTACGATCAAGATCAGGGACTCACGGGAAGATATCACAACACAACTCTAAAAATAAAATAAGTCATACAAGCATCATAATACAAGCCCGAGGGCCTCGAGGGCTCGAATACAAGTGCTCGATCATAGATGAGTCACGGAAGCAACAATATCTGAGTACGCATATAAGTTAAACAAGTTTGCCTTTAAGAAGGCTAGCACAAAGCGGGATACGGATCGAAGAGGCGCATGCCTCCTTCCAGGATCCTCCTAACTACTCTCGGTCGCCGCCAATGGGCTGCACGTAGTAGTAGGCACCTCCGGTGTAGCAATCGTCATCGACGGTGGCGTCGCTCTGGGCTCCATCGTCGGGTCGCAGAATCGGGTAAAGAAAGGGGAAAAGGGGAACAAGGCAACCGTGAGTACTCATCCAAAGTACTGCAAGCAAGGAGCTACACTACATATGCATGGATATATGTGTAAAGGGCCATATCAATGGACCGAATCGCAGAATGCCGTAATAAGAGGGGATAGCTAATCACGTCGAAGACTACGCTCGCAGCCTCCGCCTTGCAACATGTAGAAGAGAGTAGATCAAGTCCTCCAAGTAGCATCGCATAGCATAATCCTACCGGCGATCCCTCCTCGTAACCACGATAGAGAGCAACCACCGGGTTGTATCTGGCACTTGGAAGGGTGTGTTTTATTAAGTATCCGGTTCTAGTTGTCATAAGGTCAAGGTACAACTCCAAGTCGTCCTATTACCGAAGATCACGGCTATTCGAATAGATTAACCTCCCTGCAGGGGTGCACCACATTACCCGACACGCTCAATCCCATTTGGCCGGACACACTTTCCTGGGTCATGCCCAGCCGCGGAAGATCAACACGTCGCAGCCCCACCTAGGCACAACAGAGAGGTCAGCACGCCGGTCTAAACCTAAGCGCACGGGTTCCGGACCCATCGCCTTAGCACACCTCAAGACGTTGTAAACGCGCCGGAAGCATCCTAGCCTAGTGGCGTTCGGTCCAATCCGGTAGCGCGCGCTCGATTCTTGGCGTCACGAAGTGCCGGTGATACCCACGCCGGTTGCCCATATCTTGTCCCACGTGGCGGTTAGTGCGTATGAAGTCAACGACCCAACTCAGATCAAATACCAAGATCTCGTTAAGCATGTTAAGTATCCGCGAACGCCCGAGCAGGCTGTGCCCACCTCTCTCCTAGGCGGTCTCAACTCGCCTGTCGCTCCGCCACAAAGATCCATCCAGAGGGCCGTCGGGACAAAGGTCCTTTCAGCCCCCAATCCTTGAATCACTCACGGGTGCTCCACAAGCCGACCCGACTTTAGTCACCACATATATCATGTAAAAAGTATATAGTATATACCCGTGATCACCTCCCTAGTGATCACGGCCCGATAGTATAGCATGGCAGACGGACAAGAATGTAGGGCCACTGATGAAACACTAGCATCCTATACTAAGCATGTAGGATTACGAGTAAAGGTAACAACAATAGTAGCAAGGACAAAGCTATGCATCGGGATAGGTATAACGGAAAGCAGTAACATGCTACACTACTCTAATGCAAGCAGTATAGAGTAGAATAGGCGATATCTGGTGATCAGGGGGGGCTTGCCTGGTTGCTCTGGCAAGAAGGAGGGGTCGTCAACTCCGTAGTCGAACTGGGCAGCAGCAGCGTCGGTCTCGGTGTCTAGCGGAAGAAGAGGGGGGAAGAAACAATGAATACAATGCAAACAGATGCATGACAAAGCAAAGCGTGATCCTAGGCGTGCCCTAACGCGGTATGTGATGATACCGGTGAAGGGGGGAAACATCCGGGAAAGTATCCTCGGGGTTCCGTTTTCGGCAAGAGGAGCCGAGGGGGAAAGTTGCGAGTTTGATATGTTAGGTGTGTGGCGGATGAACGGGCTGCGTATCCGGGTTCGTCTCGTCGTTCTGAGCAACTTTCATGTTGAAAATATTTTAATCCGAGTTACGGATTAAAAGATATGATTTTCTAAAGATTTTATTAATTTCTAAATTTTAATTAATTATTTAAATCCAACATTATCCAGAATAGTAAATGATGATGTCAGCATGACATCAGAGTGATGTCAGCAGTCAACGTTGACCATTGACCTGGTCAACCTGACGTGTGGGTCCAGTGGGACCCACCTGTCATACTCTGTTTAGGTTCATTAGTGTTTAGGTTAAACTAATTAATGTTTAATTAACCTAACAAGTTAATTAGATTAGTTAAACATGATTAGTTAACTTAATTAATTTACTAATTAATTAATTCATTTTTATTTATTTATTATTATTTATTATTATTATTATTCTTTTAAAATCGTTTTTTGGGCGGGGCCCATGTGTCATAGGCCCAGGGGGTCCATGTGGGTTAGCGGGCGTGCAGGTGCGGATGATGGGGCACTGGAGGTGCCCGACCCGGACGAGGGCCAGCGGGCACGGAGGGGCGCCGGGCGCCGGAGATGGCACCGGCGAGGCCACGACGGACAAAGACCGGTCAAGGCCGCGTGCTACTGCCTGAGCGGCACGGCCGAGTGAAACCGACGAGGCTAGAGCGCGGAGCGGGAGAGTGAGCGGGGCCAAAGCCCGAGAGGCATGCGGGCGCGGCGAGGCACGCACGTGGGGGGGGGGGGGCGGCGAGGCACGCGCGAGCTCGGGCGCAGGACGGGGACGTGCAACATAGAGGGGAGAAGAGGAGAGGGAGGCCATGGCCTCACAGTGTTATGTAGGGCACGGGGCAGCGGAGCTCGAGGTGGGTGACGGGGACGAGGCGACGACGTAGAGGATGGCGGGGAGGCAGGCCGGCGTGGAGGAGGAAGAAGGCCGGCGAGGAAGCTCCGGCGACTGGCGGCGCGTCGACGTGCAGGAGGTGGCGAGGCGTCGGCGTCGTGGTTCGTGAAGAGGTCGGGGATGGGGACGATGTGCGGCGAGGCTCCGACGAGGTGGTCCGGCGAGGCGGCAAGGGCGGCGGGGTGACAGCCAGCCACGGCCGAGAGAGGCGGGACGGCCGGGCCGGGCGTGCTCGACGGGATGGACCCGAGAGCGGCAACACGCTAGGGCCGGCGAGGCCAAGACAGTCGGCCGGGCAATGAAGCGGCAAGGCACGGCCGTGGAGGCGGAGGGCGACGCAGGCAAAGACGGCGAGGGCGCCGACGCCCGATCCGACCAGACGGGAAGCAGAGGGAGGAGTGAGGGAGGAGTGGGGAAAGTGGGGTGGGTGGTTAGGGTTTTCCCCCTTGTGGGGTGGATACGGGGGGAGGGTGTGGGGGTGGGCCGGCCTAGTTGGCCTGATGGCCAGTTGGGCCAGTTGGCCCAATGGGGGGGGGGGGTCCTTTCCTATTTTTGTTTTGTTCTTTTGTTTTCTGTTTTTTTTCCTTTTCTTATTTTCTTGTCTGTTTTATTTATTTTTGTTAGCAAAACAGTTTTACAAAAATATAACCCCTACTTCTAAATTAGCATAATAACATAGGCCACCTACTCCAAAAACTTTGGTGATTATATAATCTAGATTAACATTTTTTTAGTATTTAAAAGCATTTAAATAATTGTTTGTTGCTGTTTTACTTACTATAGTGCATTTAAATACTTTACAAAAGTGTGGTTTCTTCACCAATATTTAATATGGATTATTTGGCTCACTCCGGACATTTTTGTTTTAATATTTGAAAACTTTTATTGTTTGCTTGATTTTGAATTTGAATTCAAACCGTTTTTAAACTAACGCGAGATTAGCAACAGTAATCGAGATGACGTGGCATCATTAGCAGAGGTTCACTGTAGCCTAATTATCCGGGCGTCACACCCAATGTCTAGAAAAAATGGAGTGTGGTATGATATTTCCCTAGCACAGGCTTGCAGTATAGTCAATGGATAATTTTCTTCCCAACCTGGACACATTAATACCTTATCTAATTTTCCATAGGTAGGATAGGCCAAATTCATAGCCCAAGTAAATTGTCTTCCATTTAGGGGCAATTCTCTTAGCCCAACTTACTCAATAATTGCACTAAACATAAAAGTCCACTGCTCATTATGAGCAGGCTTTTTTTTTTCTTTCTCATTTCTAATAATATTGAAGTCCCTCCCTACCAAACAAGGTAGGGGGTTGTCATGATATAATCTAGCCAGCTCAGCTAGGAAGCTAGCTTTCCCTTTCAGCTGAGCATCTCCATGGACTGTAATCAGATTCCTTGACATTTTTATCATAAACTAGCATTCTAAGAAAATACACCCCTTTTTCTATATGTTCCACATTGAACCTGTCTTTTTTCACTCCCATTAAGATCCCCCCAAACATCCCTCTAGGTTCATTCCAACACCATTCATAGTTCCTCCCACCACACAAGTTGTGTAATTCATTTTAGAAAAGTTATGTTTAATGGTTTCAGATATCCCCACAAGTCTAATCTATGACCATTTATCATCTCTCTCACATATCTCTTCTTATGGTCTTGGCCCAATCCTCTTACAATTCAGAAAATCCCTCTCATTTTTTCCTGAATCTAAGGTTTTTGTAATGAAATTAACTTCCTGAGATAATCTATTTTCCGTAGAAGCAAATTTAGACTTATGTCGTATTCCTTCTTCTTCTCAACACACCTACTCCAACAGAGTGCTTCACGCAGCTTAGTGTTGGTGAGCAGGTTTTATCAATTTTTCTTCCTGAGAAAATAGCCCTCAGTTTCATATATTGTTGCTCCTCCATCTCAGCATCAGAGTGTTCCATATTAGAACACAACTCTTCAATGCTAACATCTCCAGTGTCAATGTGCACTGGTGTGTTATGGTGTTTGTTTTCCACATAGTCATTCCCCCCATCCCTCTGTCCTTAGTAGCTATATCTTGAAAATAAATCTCTCTTCGTGCTATCTCCATTTTCCTAATAGTCTCTAAGTTTTTGTCAATCATATCAATAGGACATCCTAAATCAATCCCAACCATAGAACTAACACGAAGTAAAGAAGGGTTAGCACAATTTGGATGAGGGTTCTTACCATAATTGTCTCTTTCTTCAGCCCTAATTTTGGCCATCTCCTCTACTTTTTGGTCATCCTTTCCCTGTTTCTTAGGCTTCTTTTCAATTCAAATTCCTTATCTTCCTCACTTTTATTCAGCACCCCAGCCCCATGTATCTCAGCCATCTTCTCTCCAAATATTCCCGTTGATTCCTGACTTGCATTGTAGTGAGTAGGTTCATTATATTTCCCAAATTCAGTTTCTTCCTTCTTTTCTTGATTTTATTTCTCAAAATCTTCAACCTCCAAATTAGCCAGCTCCATCTCATACTATTCTCTGTTTGCTGCATCCTGCTCCAGTTTCAGAATTCCCCTTATTGTTGCTCAATCAAATTTCATGATTTTTTAATACAATGAAAAAAATTTGAATTTCGTGAATATTTTTTGAATTCAGCGAACCGAAAATTATAAAAAGGAAAACAAAGAAGAGAAAAAGGAAATGAAGAAAAAAATAGAAAAAGAAAAAAAACTAAAATGAAAAATCTAGATGAAAAAGAAAAAATAAAGTGAAAAGGATAATAAAATAGAAAAGAAAAACCGGTTGCTCACTTATACGCAACAGGGCATGTGTGTGTGTGTGTGTGTTGGGGGGGGGGGGTACGTGGGAGCTCACAGACTGAGCGGGATTCGATCCTAGATCCTCTTTAGAGCGCAGTGCTGCTAGCCACTAAATACTCGTCGATTTCATGTTAGACTACTAGGGCGCGGCCTACTTTAAATACTCGTCGATTTCGTGTTAGGCTACTAGGGTGCGACCTACTTGAACAAAACGAACAGGGTTTGCATATGCTTTCCATTTTTCTTGTTTCTTTTTTTTTGTCTCTCCGGTTTTTCTTCATTTCTTTCTCCATTTTTATTGGTTTATTTTCCTTCTTTTTTTCCTTTTTTCTTTGTTTTCTTTGTTTTTCTTGGTTTTAATAGCTTTTTCTTTACTTTTCGTTTTCTTGTTTTTGTTTGGTTTTCATCTATTTTCTTTTGTTTTCCCTCAGATTTTCACTATTTTTCTACATATTTTTGGTATATATTCAATACATTTGACTAATACACGTCTACCATTTTTAAATACATGATCAATTTTTTTCTATACACCTTTAATATTTTTTCAATGCTTGATTAACATTTTTCATATACTGGTTAGACATTTTTTTCACATGCTTGATTAACATTTTTGTGTACATGATCAAAAAAAATTTCATCATTTTTCTAATACATGGTCAACATTTTTTCAATACATTTAACATTTTTAGATGCTTGATTAAGATTTTTCAAATGCTTGTTCAATATTTTTCAAATGCTTGATTAAAATTTTTATATACATGATGACATTTTTTTTATCATTTTAGTAAACATTTTTATATACACATTTAACATTTTTGAATGCTTGATAAAAATTTTAAATACTTGTTTTACATATTTTCAAATGCTTGATTAATATTTCTATATACATGATAAAAAATTATCATTTTTTAATACATGGTCAACATTTTTATATACATATTTAACATTTTAAAATGCTTGATTTACACTTTTCAAATACTTGATCAATATTTTTCCAAATGCTTGATTAACTTTTTTCAACGACAAGTTTAATATTTTTTTAATACATGATCAACATTTTTTCTATACTTTAATATTTTTCAAATACAAGTTTAAGATGTTTTCGATACATGGTCAACATATTGTCTATACACTTTTAACATTTTTCAAATACAAGTTTCGCATTTTTCGAACGCTTGTTCAACATTATTTTCAAATGCTTGGATTAACATCTTATAAATACATGGTGTACATGTTTTCTATACACATTTTACGTTGTATTTCTCTGTATATATGAGAAACATTCTTTATACACATTAAAATTTTTTAAAATGCTTGATTAACTTTTTGAAATTTTTGTGTGAAGTGTTCTTTGTAATATATAATATCTGGAAATATAAATAAATAAAGTTAAGAAAACAAAAGGCAAAAACACAAAACGTAAAAACCCCGATAATATTGCCTGTGGCCAGCGGCGCGATGGGCCGGGCCAATATGGAGCTAGCCTTCAGCGAACTATCTGGTCTCACTTGAAGGCGAGACATATCAGCGCCCATAGGAGCTGCCCTCTCTCAAGTGAAGAAGGGTGTCTGTTAGGGTGGATTCGAGGCTCATGGGCGGGGGCCTCTTTGGTGATGGTGGTTGGGTTGTCCGAATCCCCATCCTCTCCCAAGCGAAGAGGGAAGGGTGCCTGTTCTAGAAAAAAATGATCAAAAAGTTCGCCTCAGAAACCGCAGAGAACGTCCAGGCGCAATATGATAGGATCATTTGACATGATTCTTCCTACGGGAATACAGTAACAGCACGAGATTATCATCACCATGTCCATGTGTGGTAGCTAAAAGCCGGTCTAGGTGATGGTTTGGGTCAAAGCATAGCTACATCCACAGCGAAAAAGGCAACCTTGTCGACCCGGAACATGATTACAGCTTGAATCACATCTCATAACACATGACGCATCAACGCGCCTTGGGCATCAGAGGAGGACATGCATGCATGGATGCATGGAGCCAAAGCAGATTCAGAATCGCCTTGGAGCCAAATTTCAAGTTCGTGATAACTTGGTTCTGAAGTGCTGTACTCCCCGTGAACAGTAGGTGGTACGAAACCATCGAGCGGGAATCTAGAGGAACTGGCAGGACTAGCGAACGGAACAAAGCTCGTACAGCCGCGGCAGCTTGCGGGGCGCGGCAGACGTTCGAATTCAGATTCGATTCGATCCAAACATCACCCTGATGGATGCACCGGCGAATCAAAACAAATCAAGGTCCCATCGTCTGAATTGATCAAACGAGATGATTCGTCTCAATGGATGGACGGACGGATGGATGGCTGGGCTGCAGCTGGAAGCTGGCCATCGGGAAGGGCACGAGCCTGCACTTCCTCCAGAAAAGATGAGAAAGAAAGAAAAACCCTGAGCTCCAAAGCAGGGGGACACGGGACCTGGATGGAGTGGCTACACGGAACATGATAGTAGTAGTCTCTCTTTCCCGGCGTCACTGGCCACTCCCAACAGAAAATTGACACTGCTGCCGCCTATTATTCTTTTGCTACACTACTGGCGCTGCTGCTGCTGTTCCATCTTATTCCCCTGAGGACACCTGCTACAGAAAATACCAATATTTTATGCGTGACATTCTATCAAGGTGAGTGACCTCCACCTGCTCCTGTCTTGGTGTTCTTTATGCTTTCCCTTTCCGCCTGCCTCCTCCTCTCTTCACTGCACCAACAGGCAGCTAATCTTTGCTTGCTCGCCCATGACTAGTGACTACTGGCCAGGAGAATCCTGGATCGATCAACTCAGCCTTTCGTTTCTTTTATTCATACCCGTTTCATCATCAAAGCCATTCCCTATGGCCCAACGGGTGCAGTATAATAATACTACGCCCAACGGGACTAGACTAGAGATGTTAACCAGCAGTGAAACTAATAGGACTGCATCAAGGCATCAGCTGCTATTACCGTCTATTATGGAAGCATGTATTTGGGAGCACTACTCCGTACTCTGCACCACATGCATGCATGCTGCATTCGGAGTGGCAGCCAGATACTACCATCATGAACTAGCAAGCAGGCGTTTGCTGCTAGATGATAATCCTGCTGTCTCTAGTCTTAGCCGCCGCTCGCCCGCTCTGCTCTTGACAAGCATGAAATCCTATCTCGTAGCGTATGTGTGTATTCCAAGCGTCAGGCCATTTTATCGCTTGCCTTGCTGCAGGGATCACGAGCCCGTGGATTTGCGTCCGCGTCCTGCATGCATGTATGTTGTATGAGGTGCGGGGCCTCAGAAACACCCAATGGGAACGGACCAAGCCATGCTCAGAGCTTTCGTCTCCAGGGCGTATGATTTCGGCGTAAACTACGCACTCCAGTCTGTCTGTCTCGTAGTAGTATCTCGTCCTGGGTCCAGGGCAATGGACGGCGAGCGAGCCGGTGCAGGAGATTATCATAGCAGACCGGTCAAATGTAAAACTTATCGGCATGAGAGAGACGTCTGTAGATGTTAGTTGACGCCTGACGCCGTGCGTTTGCGTGTGTATCTGTATGTTTCCTTGTCGATTAGCTGCCAGATTTGCGCTTGTACGCACATGATCAAGACCTTTATTCCTGCACATAGCGTACGGAGCTGTGATCCACGCACATGTAGGAGTAGGAGGAAGGTGAGATGTGCGAGTATTTTGTTTGCGCTTTGGCTTGCAAGCGATGTCTTGTTATTTGTTTTCTCCTTCTGTACTTGTAGCTTTTTTTTCTAGGTAAGCCCTCATGATTGATTGTAGTTCAGCGTTAGAAATTTCTTACGGTCTCCTATTTGCTGGCGGCTTTTATGTACCTTGGTGTTCGTTGTGTGATCACAACTATGCAGAGCCCGACTGTATGCTCACTGTATTTATATTCTCTCGGTGCTTCATTTTTTAGTCAAAAAAATGCACCATTTATTTGATATTTTTTTCTTAATGTCTACTAGAAGCAGAACCAAGAAGGTTGACCAATGTGTTTACGATATGTGCCGAAATTATAAGTCCTCTTGATAAATCTGAAATAGCTGGCCCAATTGGTTGGGTGGGACAACAAGACATTGCTTCATGGCACGAAATGTGGCACGCATGCGCTGGACATCCGTAAAATAGGCCAACCGGAGAATATGCAACTATTACTATATCAATATAGTACACTGATAGATAAATATTCTTTCACTAGCTTTCTGTGAGATCCAGGACTGGATGGTCGATGGACGTATGCTGTCGCATTGGAATCATTGAAACCGGACTCTTTAATCAGACTCCCTTACTTTTCTCTCTAAATATTTTTCAAGGAAACAGTACGATGAATGGGCCGAGTAGAATTCTAATATCAGTCCCACGGTCACTGCAGTGCAGTCAAACTTCCTTGCATAAATCTTGAAAATGTAACGAGAGATACATTTTTTTTTTGAGAGGTACGAGAGATACATAAATCTGCATCAGTCACCGATGCACTCTGAGCCTGGGCTCACTTGGGCTAATGTGAAGGGAGCCCATTCTTCCGTCGTAAAGCTAAACACGGAGTGACAATGCTGGGATCAAGGCGCACGGTCCTCCTGTATGTATGAGTCAAAGCTGCTGCAGGAAAGCAACGTCATGATGGGCTCACGGCAATGCTTTATCCTAACCAAACGCATACTGGGCCACATGAGCGGCCGAAAAGGTGTCTGCTTGCTTAGCGCGGATGCACGCACACTGATTGGGGCCATTTGTTTGGAGGCTTGGGAAGATCTCAAGCCATGGAGAATGTCCGGTGCCCATGTCTTCTTCAGGGCACCCGGTTCAAATCACCACCTGTAAAAGTGCGCGCCACACCGGTCCTTGCCGGGTACTTAAGCAAGTAAGCACACCATCAACTGGTTATTAATCAAGTACAGTGGTGATTAAGGGGAGGAAAATGACAGGAGGAGCAAGGTACGGGAGAAGTAATAATGACACAACATAACATAGGATGGAACACCTCATGGGCCCCTGTGTATGGTGCAAGCTAGCTCTGCATGATTGAGGCATGCACATGAAACGGAATCATCAGCTTCCCCACAGAGCAGATGATGCATGGGTCTCACCAGAAAGAAAGAAAAAACTTGCCACCGGCACGGCAGTAGCTTTGACGTTGATCTCCGACTCCGAGTGTATTACCCTGTTCCATTTAATTGTTGATGCCATGCCATCATCCGGTACGAGCGCAGCGTACGATCGCGACCTCGCGTCTCTGTCTGTGCTCTGGTGTAGTGGCGCTTGCACCGATCATTACAGGTGTGATTTGGACGCTATCAGATGGCCAGTTGATGGGGTCTGTGTGGTGGTCTCTACCGTCACTTTGGATTTTCGTGGCTCGGCTGTTTCGCAGGCTCGTTAGTTACAGCTTGAAAGGTAGGGGCAGTACGCGGCGTCGGTGCGTGCGTGCGTGTGTGGGCGTGCCCGCTTCCCTGTGTCTGTGGTGAGTGACAAGGAGAAGAAGGCGAGAGGGAGGTTAAGACTTGCAGATCATTCTTGGTAGTAGGAACGGCTACGGCGGGGGCGGGTGTTTGTTACGCTAAGATCACTATTGTATTCTCTAGGTGTGGGTGTGGTGTGGGCATGCGTAGGCGTAGTACTCCATGTAACTGCCTGAATCTGACTTGGTCAGTTTAATTAATTTTATTTGCAGTGGATTCTGAACTGAACTTCCACTCCAACGTCAGGAGTTAGTTGGTGGCCATGTGTTTGCATGTCCGTGGGATTTGAGGTGATGGCTGGACTAGCCAAGTAGAGTTCCAATCAGTAAGCTAGTTAGTCATGGTGGCAAGGCTGGCGGAAACGATGGCATTTCCAGGACTGCTTTGGTGGATGTACTTACTATAATCAGTGTGCATTGCTGCATTTAGACTCTTCGACGCCTCGGAGAAAGGCTATCTAAATGACAAGAGTAGCCGTGGCCCAGTAATTCGGCAAACACACGCAACGCAAGCAGTGACAAACTTATCGGTTCAGGCTGAAATCGCTGCAGTTTATAGGGTCCGTCAGTCACTAACCAGCGCTGCTGGTCATGCATAGGCACGAGGTTGCAAGCCCATCATTTTTCGAGCTGGAGCTTGGAAGAGAACATCTCATCCGTGTGCACAGAGTCCAGTTTAATTTTATTACGCCCATCCATGTACTACGATCTTGAGATTTGTGCACGACAGTAGCTATACATGTATGTGGTAGCAGTACTACAACATGGGATCCGGGGGTGGATTTGGCCCCTACCACCTACCAGGGGCGGACGTCGCCATCAGAGGCTCTCGCAGCGGCGCCAACGACAAACAGGCTCCACCATTGCTCTCCTGGAACACAACACAACAGGTCCCTGGATCCGTGGATCGCACTCCGGGGTGAGCGCCATGTGCAGGCTCGCCGTAGAGTGTGGGGCGGACCACCTCCGCCGCTGGCCGCACGGCGGGCGGATCACATTCACATCACGCGGCGGACGGACGGACAGGGACCATGCCGTAAGTTTTTCCGGCGTGCCACGTGATCACCACGACTCCATGAGACGCACGGCTTTGCTTCAGGGACCGCGCCGCGCACCAGAGCCCGTGCTGGATCGAGCGTGCGGACGGCACAAGGCCCGCTGGCTGGACGCGGCCCCGACAAGCGCCAGGCCGCGCCCATGATTTCGCGGCGACGACGGGAGGAGGAGTGGGCATCAACGGCCCGTCCGTCGGCCGTACGTCGCCGTCCCGTCACGCCCTCCGCCAGCTCGAGCGCGCCCTCTTTCTCTCCCTCGCTCGCGGTGCAACTGGGCAAAGCTAGGGGGACATGTCTACTTGCGCGGTTGTGCCCCGGCCGTAAAGCGAATCCACCACCGACGATTCGCTCCCGGCCGGCGGATCGGTGGTGGCGTACGAACGAGGCCTCGCTGAGCAGGAATTCGGTCAGGGCTACGGACAGTGGCGGAGCTTGAAAGAAAAAGCTGGGCGGACCAGACTAAAAGGAGAGTATAATTGGACGCGGAGTAATTGGTCCCGAGCACATATGCGCTCGATATCCACGTCGTTGGTTGGTGCATTTGGATTTGGGCCATTCCTATATACGGGCTGTTGTGGTCTGCCAGAAAATATGCACTGTAGCAAAATACGTACGCGGCAGGCGTGGGCGGTGGGCCATTCTGAAGGAATAGAATAGGCAAATTTAACGCACAGGGGGGCGGCCGTCGCCGTCGGCGAGCTGAGCCATGGATCGAATCGGCGATCCCATCTCGATCCGTGGACCGTAGTTCACTTTCCGCTCGATGGGTAGAGGCAAGAATTGAATCCGTAATCCGCAGTATTCTCTGCCAAGAACGAGGCTCATTTGTAAGTTGGGGTGCAGGAGATTGAGAGAAGGAACGCCATGATGGCACCATGGAGTTTCTAATGCACCAATCGGCAGTACGCATTTTGCATGTCCGGTGGATCCGTAAGCGGTGGCTGTGGTGGTTAAAAGGATTTGGTTTCGCTGAATCAGATCCACTGTACTTGAGGAAGTAGGGAGAGCTTGGTGCCGTCCTCGTGCTCGCAAATGGAGCTGGTGGCGGAGCCGGATGTGGAGGAGCAAAGCCACGGCAAGCAAAAAAGAGGCGGCAAGCGGACATGAGGGAGAGCTTCGCCTCACGCGTCGAGCTGTCAACTGGCAAGATGAGTCCACGGGCACCTAGATGGAACAAGAGGTTAATGTTGGAATTCTTCCACCATTCATGAATGTACGGATCTCTGAAACTTGGAATTCTTGGATAAATCATGCAATTAGATTAGATTCTTCTGCGAGTCGAGAATGTAGGGGTGTACGGAACTTGGAATTACTAGATAAATCATACAATTAGAACAAAGTCTTACGCCAAATGTAATGTAGGGATTCAGAGAAACTTGTAATTACTTGATAACTGGTGCAACTAAAACAAGTAAGGTTGAATGTTGCTTCTGCATTCAGCAGTTTAAATGCAGTAAAGTGGCTCTGCTTTTGCGGTCGAGGATAGGTGGTGCACAGAGCGTAACACCGCCCAAATCATATCGGCGCATTCAAGAAAGTTGTTATGTGCTTTGCCGAGAACCCAAATTGAAGATGTGATCACACCAGTTCTTGGGACTAGTTTCAACTCTTTGGGTGAGGCGTACGACTTGTACAATCAGTACTCATGGGAGAAGGGGTTCGGCATCCGATATGGCCCAGGAAAAGCGCTTTCCGTCAAATGGCAGCAGAATCTGAATTGAATGCACGATGCCTCTTCTTGACGACGTGGTCATTTCAAGCCGGCAAAGGGGAGTGAGCGAAAGAAGTGAAAAGCAGCGGCGGGTCATGATGGAGTTCCAAATGCAACAATCAGAGGTATCTTTGAGTCTTGATTATTTGTCGATCTTTTTCCTTATTTGCACGGGCGGATATTTTTCCTCCTATGTTGATCTTCTTCCTTTCTCCCTGTGTCTACTTTGATTGAGGAGGTCGGGTAGAGTGCAGTGCGTGAGAACTGCCGGTGAACAACACTACCCGGATAAGTCGTGGTAGCGGAGGGGAGAAAATCGTTGTGAACGCGGAAGCACGGGTGTGCGAGATGCAGAGGCCGGCAGTGGTGAGAAGGAGAGTTCTCCTCCACCTCCTAGTTGTTAACTGGAAAGATGAATCCCTAAGCCCTAGCTGGAATAAAAGGTGAGGAATACTTTCAGAAATTAATTGTTTAATTATGAATGTAGAGAGAAAAGAGAACTCTGTTGATCAAAAAGTGTGCAGTTCTCCATGGTTTGTTCTCAAAGACTGCTGGTAATTGTTTATTTTTTGCTCTGTTAACATGATTAACTGGATTGGTAGCATCGTTTTGCTGTAGCATAGTTTTAGAGTGCGGGTCGCTGGTGTTTTTGGATTCAGTTAACTGAAGTAAACAGTACAGAAGTAGTTATGCGATTGAAGGCAGTGTTTTTTTTTCTATGGAGTTTGAGTGTGCTACAAATAGCCGCATCATTTTTTTCCGCTTCGCTAGCTTGTTGAATTCAGAGAATGATGCTATGAATATTCTGAAACCTAGTGTACTTGCTTCACTCGTAGAAGTGCATCATGGTAGTGTCGTGGTTTCATTTATTAAATTCAGTATGCACGAAGCTACAGCGTCAAGTGTTTGCTTCGTCTAGTTTAACCTAGTTAAAACATTTGACCAGGGCAAGCGGGAGTGTGCTGACCCGTAGCCCATAAAAAGAGGTGGCCGTGGAGCAAGCCGAACTGTCTGTCTGCTGGCTTTGCATCAGTGAACAGACATTTTATTGATCATGCGTACTGAGTGCTTACAAGGATCAGGGTGCATAACCTGGCAACAACTGAAACTAGGAGCTACAAATATTTGCCGAAACTGAATTGTGTTATTAACAAGCTAACAAGAAAACACTTCTGCTTGGAGTTGTACACTAATCCTGAAACTAGGAGCTATGGTAATGATAGTGCAAACAAAACCAAACAAGTCTAGTTGCTGAGGCGAGCAAGCATGATCAGCTGCATCGCGAGTAAGAGCAGCGTGGCAATCAGGTTGGTGGTTGCTAAAAACACGGCTATGCGGTGAGTTTCAGTTCGCACAGACTGGGCGCCCCTGTGGGATCTGGGTGTGAAGAAGGCACATCTTTGGTCGTGGGCTAGGGACCGATCAGCCTCCTTAAACGATTGATCCCGCGAACTAGGCGGTGAAGGAAGTCATGGCGGGGCAAGATTTGCCGAACTCTGTTGGAGCGGGAGCTGATGACTGAGAGAGACAAGCGAGCTGCTTCCGTAAGTATCAAGCAGATCTGAGGAACCCGCACATCCCACCGCGATTTCAGAATAAAAATAGAGTAGCTTAACAGAGGCAATAGAAAACGTTATGAGCGTGGCTGGATTGCAAGATTTAGGATGAAAAATTACCTCTTTTCTGACGCAATTGTAGAACCTAGATCCAGGGTCACGGCCGCCATAGTCTGGGCGGGGGATCAGCAGCAAGACTTCATCGGGTGCGGATGATGGTGAGTGAGGGTTGGTGGTTCTTTGGCGAAGGAGCTGGAGTGCGGCATTTGTTCGGTCGGCCCATAACGGCACACAAAATATGAGCCGTGCGGGCTGCCCATGACGCCGTTCACGCTGCCTCAATGAATGCTGTGGGCCATGGGCCGTAATAAGCGTGGGAATACATAAATTACATGGGGGAGTATACGGCCAGCGTCGTGAATCTCAGCACGTTCGAACGGAGAAGATTACGAGTGCATCTGAGCTCGAGCTCAGAATAACACTTTCGAGCATAATTTTTGTTTTCTGAAAGCTTTTCGATTCTTGGTGCTTCTAAAATCTGTGGTGACATTTTCATGGTTGATGTTTTTTCCAATTCAAGCAATGACAGCATGTTCATTCTCAATTTGATGTACGGAACTGAAAAAGAAACGGGCTAATTTGGGGAAAGATAGTAGTGTACGTGTTGCTGTGTATGTGCAGCTATGCAAGGGGTTCTTGCGCCAGCAGTGGGTTGGCAGTTTGGCACGACGGCGCGACGCACGGATGTCGCCAATCGCTTGCTGCATGCTAGGTCCCGTCCCGTACAACGGGTCAGGAGGGCGAGCAGGTGGCTGTGAGACGCAAGGGAGATTCCGACAAGTGGCCGTGCTCCTTGCTCCACGAGATGGCGAGAGATGTCGACGGGCGGCCGGCGGGGGCTGCTCCTTGTTCCCTGCTTCGCGCCGCTGCCACATGCTCAAGACGGAGAGAGAACGGGGGATGAGCTGCCTGGCTGAGGAGATGTGCCGCCTGAGTAATAGGCTCTGCAAGTGGGCTGTGCTGGGAACATGCATGCATAGGTAAAAAAAAGTGCCATATTCCTGGGCGGGCCACGGCCCGGTCTGGCCCCAACAAAGCTCCGCCCCTGGCTACGGAGATAGGTTAGGTTATTAGAAGCTGCACGACGGAATCGACTCTTCAGGCGAGCTTAAGCAAAAGTTATCACATGCATGCATGCAGGCGTCGCGGTGATGGGATCGGACGCCATGCGTGAGGCCCATGATGACGTGTTCTCTTTACTCGTTCGGCTAACCTAAGTTCGCTTTTTGAGCTTTTGATGTGAACTGTGCGACGATAGGTTAGAGCTCTGTTGTGGCTGGATTTCATGGCCAGCTTCTTATATACGAAAAAGTCGAATTCTGACCAAACAACCTTTTGAGAACTGCTACACATATGATGTGTTTTGTATGATATACGCACGACAGCGGTCAGCAGCCGTTCGATCAATTGGATGGACGAGTGAGATCACGTCTTACGAGAATCATACGTACTATTCATCCATACGCACAGCAATTTCGCAACTTTTTTTATCAGTCGTGAGTAAACAGCGCAAGGCCCCTTCTAGCTTTGGCTGTGGCCCTGTTTGGATACTCTAACTCAGTTAGAGGTTAGAGTTAGATTTTAACCCTGAATTAACCCTGAACTAACTCTAAGTAAAGAGGTGTTTGGATGTCAGGGTTACATGGAGCGCGGATACGGCGAGACACCTTCACGGGCGGTATGAGAGGGAGGAAGGGAGAGGACGAGAAGCTTCGAGGAAGTGGGGAGGGATCTGCTGCGGGAAGAGCGAGAGAAAAAAGTGTTTATTAGTGGTCCCGAGAAGAACTAACCCAAATAAGCACCTATTGGATGGGTTAGTTTTTTTGGATAGGTTAGATGCATCTAACCCAAACTAACCCTCCTATTAGGATCTTTTTGCGTTAGCTGACTCCAAACTAACCTAAACTAACTCTAATCCATGGATCCAAACAGAGCCTGTATCGTTTTCTCGCTCTAGTTCAATTTTCTTGCTAATGGTGGCTAGCAAAATTTTGACCAAAATATTGTCTTGTACTACTATTTGGTAAGGCAAAAAAGAAACTCAGGATAAAACAAAACATATATTAATAAGGCAAAATAAATATCGTAGCTTCAAACTAAGATTAGTACCACTTTAAGTTAAAAGTGCGAAACTTATTATGGATCCGAGAGAGTACCTCGAGTGAGCTATAGATGTATTGTGTTGTACGGCCGGCCGGCAGGCTGGAAACACGTTTCCTCCTCTCCAGATTTGCCTCTCGAGAGAGGGATGCACCTGCGCAGCTAGTGATATTGATGGCGTCGTAGTCTGGAGTTGGAGAGCACCTGCCGATTAAGGCCAACTTCACCGCGCGACCCCAAACGGACGTCCGAATTGGATCGAATCTGTTTCTTTGGGGCGCCGATGGGTACACCCGTGTCCGGCTGTGTCCATTGGGTCGTGCGTGCGCCCACCGCGCGACCGCACCCCAAATCGTGTTCGGGGTGGACGGGATCAAAAATAATAATTAAATAACTAAAAAAAGCAAATAAACGCATTTAAAAAAACATAAAACATATATATGGGTTGGCCACAAAACGGCACAGTTTCAACGGCCACTTAAAAGGCCCAGATTCATAATTAACATAATAAGAAAATAAAAAGAACTCCTCCCGCGCTCTTGCCGCGCCTGCCGGTGATGTGGGTTGCCGCCGTCTTCATCGCCGCCGGTGTCGCTGCTGCCGCCGACGAGGTCGACATAGTCCGGGCGGCCCAGAGGTAGGCCGGCGGCGTGGTGGACGGGCGGGCTAGACGGCCGGAGGTGCTCGCACCACCTCCTCACGCCTGGGCGACGCCCCGCCCGGAGTGGGGCACCGATTCACGCCTGTGTCGGCGACCATCTCCGCGATGCCACGACCAGCCCCACCCTCGCCCAGAGCTTCTAACGCAGGCGGCTCCTCGATGGCGGCCGCCGTGACGGCCGCCACCGGCAGCCTGTGAAGGCGACATCCCCGGCGGCGAGAGGGCTATGGCCTCCTCCGTGCCGTCCCCACCGCCGTTACAGCGTGTTCATGGAGTCGCCCATGACACGCTGCAGAGACGGGCCTCCTCCGCCGCCATGCAAGGAGGGGAGGCGACGGAGACGGGAAGGCGACGGCGTATGCGTCAGCGCACAGACGCTTCGCTGCTGCTCAAGACGTGGCCTCCGCGACCCGACACGGTGCCGGGCGGCGTAGGACGCGCCGCATGTCGTGCTGGCCCCGGAGCCATGTGTCCCAGAGCGGCGAAGTCGGGGCGTACGTGGTCGTAGTACTGTGTCGTCGGGGAGGAGGCAGCGGCGGCGGTTGATCTCATCGCGCCGTGCACGGGCCGGTCGCCGCAGATCAAGGGATGGGGACCCGGTCCGGAGAGGTGCCACCCGTTGGGGAGGTGGGCGTCGCTCCACGGGACCGGCCTCGTCTCCCGATTCTCCGCACACGTCCCGCTGCATGTATCGCCGATCGCGCTCGCCGGTGGGCCATGGGGCATTGGGGATGGGGGCCGACGCGGGGGCTCGACGGGTGGAGCGCGGGGGAGACGCGGGCTCCTCGTTCTTCACGGAGCCGCGGCGGCGCCCCGAGGAGGAGCCGGCTCATGGTCGTGCTTGCCCTTGCTGCCTGTGGCCCATAGCGAGGCGGGCGGCCGGGCGAGCTCGAGGAGGAGGCGGGCTAGGGTTTCGCGCCGGGGTTCGAGGAGGCCGCTGGGTGGCGTGGGGCGGCGACCGCTCGACGTGCGGATGACAGGTGGGGCCGCCCGCTCGTGCGCATTGATGTGGGCGGATGGGAGGTAGGTGGCCGCCTGCCACGCAGCCCCGAAGCAGACGAGGCGCGCGTCTGTTTGGTGTCCGCCGCGACCCAAACCCGGCGCAAGTTTGCGCTCAAAATGGGTCGGCCCGGACACAAAACGGACAGGATGGGTCCGGGCCGTCACGCGCTGGGCTTCCTCCTTTGTCCCTTTTGCCCCATACGAACAGGACCGAACAGGATAGGGTCGCGCGGTGGAGTTGGCCTAATTGTCGGCTCATAATGACTGATGTTCATGATTATTACAACATGGTAGCTACACGGGCATGATGATTCCGTGTTTTCTATACGTTTTTCTTTTGATAAAACTGTTTTCTAGACGTTGGCAACAACACTTTTTCCTTAAAAAACTTTCAATATATTCATCATCTTTCAAGGTAGGGGAGTATGAACAGTAGAAGTAAAAATTACATCCCAATTCATGGACCATCTAACAAAGATTACAAGCACTGAACCGAGTTGAAGGTGTGCCACTGTCATTGCGCATCCCTCACCGGAGCATGGTAACCTTATTGTACTAAACAGTCGAGAACTCATCGCCGATGAAGAGAAGTGTAGAACGAAAGGATCCAAAGTAAAGACACACGAACACAAACGGACGAAGACCAGATCCAAGTGGATCCATCGAAGACAAACGCCGATCGGATCCCGTGAGATCTCTCATAGGCACACCTCTACACGCCCTATAATAGCGGTAGACGCACCTCCAAAATGGGGACTAGGCGGGGACAATCTTATTTCAACTTAAGAGAGCCGTCGCCATCTCTTCTTCCTGAGCAGGACACTTATACCTCTCAACGTATCTATACTTTTTTATTGTTCCATGCTATTAAAGTAACATTCTTGAATGTTTTATACTCATTTACTAGCAACTTTATATCATTTTTTAGGACTAACCTATTGACATAGTGCCCGGTGCTAGTTGCCGTTTTCTGCTTGTTTTTTACTTTACAGAATATCAATACCGTACGAACTTCAAATGCCACAAAAAATTTTGGAGATTTTTTTTCTAGATAGAAGACACACAAGGGGCCAAGGAAGTGCACCAGAGGAGGCCCCTGGGGCCCACTACGCACCAGAGCTCGCCAGGCCCCCAGGCGCGCCCTGGTGGGTAGTGGGGCCCACGGGAGGCTTCTCCATCGACTATCAGCTCTATAAATACTCTAAAATACCCAAAACCCTAGGGGAGTCGACAAAACACAATTCCAGCCGCCGCAAGTTTGAAAATCATGAGATTCAATCTAGAGGCCTTGTCCGGCACTCTGCCGGAGGGGTCAACGATCACGGAGGGATTCTTCATCATCACCCTTGCCCCTCCGATTATGCATGACTAGTTCACCACAGATCTATGGGTCCGTAGGCAGTAGCTAGATGGCTTATTCTTTCTTTTTGATCTTCAATACAGTGTTCTACTCGATGTTCTTGGAGATCTATTTGATGTAATGACTTTTTGCGGTGTGTTTGTTGGGATCCGATGAATTGTGAGTTTATGATCAGGTCTATCCATGAATAATATTTGAGTCTTTGTTGAAATCTCTTATGCATGATTGTTATAGCCTCGTATTTCTTCTCCAAAACTTTGGTTTGGTTTGGCCAACTAGATTGATTTTTCTTGCCATGGGAAGAGGTGCTTTGTTATGGGTTCGATTTTGCGGTGCTCAATCTCACTAATAGAAGGAGACATGACACGCATGTACCGTTGCCATTAAGGATAAAAAGATGGGGTCTATTCCTACATGAAAAGATCTTGTCTATATCTTGTCATCGTTCTTATTGCATTACTCCGTTTTTCCATGAACTTAATACACTAGATGAATGCTGGATAGCGGTCGATGTGTGGAGTAATAGTAGTAGATGCAGGCAGAAGTCGGCCTACTAATCTTGGACATGATGTCTATATACATGATCATTGACTTGGATATCGTCATGATTATTCGCTTTTCTATTAACTGCCCAACAGTAATTTGTTTATCCACCGTATGCTATTTTCTCGACAGAAGCCTCTAGTGAAATCTACGTCCCCCGGGTCTATTTCCTATCATATTGTTTTCTTTTTTTTGCAATGATAAAGGGAGTTTTATTCCTTAGGTAACAAGATTACAATCAAGTGGCAAGAGCCCCTCAATACAGGGAGGACCTCTTTGAAGCCAAATAGCAGTACACGACTCAGTACGGCTGTAATTAGCCAGACAATGTGCTATCCTATTCGGAGACCTAGTAAGCATTTGGGGAATAAACTACCGACCTTCCAACAGAAACTTGATTTCCATTGCCAAGTGCCCATATGCCGACCGCGTAAGAGAATCACTAGATAAGATGGACAGGGCCTCCGAGGAATCAGACTACACGTATACTGGGAGCTTCGTATGCTGACAGGCCAGGGCCATACCTTGCATAAGAGTGTGTATCTCTGCCTCCAGTGCATCATTACAATTAAAAATAACTCGGTAGGCCGCAAAAACCACAACTCCAACTTCATTGCGTAAGATCATACCTGTCGCTGCTGAACCGTCGAGAGATGGATCGCTTTCAGATCTATTAATCCAAAAATACCTTGCTGCACATTTCATTTCTTTATTTTATTTTGTGTTTTTGCTAGATTTATTTATCCAATCTCATACAATTTAATCTATCTCAATACCGAGGAGGGATTGACAACCCCTCTTACGCGCTGGGTTGCAAGTTTTTGTGGTTTGTGTGCAGGTGTTGTTTACATAGTGTTGTTTGGTTCTCCTAAATTGATAACCTTGCTTTCATAATTGAGGGAAATATTTACCGTTGTTGTGCAACATCATCCTCTCCTCTTCGAGGAATTACTAACGCAGATACAAGCAATCAGACACAAACCTTAAACTAACACAAAAAAACTAAAAACGGAGAAGGAGCCCTCCTGACAGCAAGGGCCGAGATCCACTATGCCTCCATGACTCTAAGACCACATAAGACGAAGTCGGTCTGTGGCGGCGCGACGGGAGGCGTGAAATCTCTGATCGGCCTCACGCAAGATGCACGAGCCGAAGGATTTCAGTTGTTAGATCGGGGTTGGCAACAATACTTTGACTGTAGGAATGTCACAAGCAATAGCTTGATTTTTAAATGAAAATCATTGTTGGGTTATCTCTCAATTTTTTTACAAAAGCTGGATTTTATTAACTCATAATATTGCTTTAAGAAAATACAAGCGTCGAGAGGCATGATTCAATATCAGGCCTCTATACGACTATGGTGCATACAATTAATATCGATACACACAAAAATAAAAAATGCAACCTCCGAAGATCTTGTAGAAGCGAACTCAAGCATGAATCAACAACCATCAACACCAACAACCACCTATGACAACACCTGCATCGGGGGAAAAGTACTTCAACAACGACACCTCCAAGAAGAAAAGGACGCACAATCATCATGGTCGCTAGATCCAACACAATATGCGGTTTTCACCGTGAAGAAAAGAAGTCCGAGCAAGCTTCTAACAATGCGTCCAACAATTTTGTGATGTGGAACGCCACCATTGCCAAGTATCCTGTAATGCAACTGCTTTAAGAATGATGATGCACTACTAAGGAAAAGCCTAGCAGTAGCGTGGGTTTTTGGCCTACCAGTAGCGCGGGTGGCAGCGCTACAACTAAAGGTTAGCAGTAGCGTGGGTTTACCCGCGCTACTGATATATCCACTTAGTAGTAGCGCTTCCTGGAAAGGGTGCTACACGTAATTACTAGTAGCGCTTCTCGCAGCCCGCGCTACTACTATTATTATGTATTCTATTTCTTTTTTATTTCATGTTGTATTCATACACCTTTATACAAGTTTTCATACAGCAGCAATTTAGAGATTGTTTTTACATCATAATGAGTTATTACATCACTAGGTGAAAGAACTGTGGACTAGTTTCAAGTGGATGGACGGTTCTTTCACCCAATGATATAATAAATATCATCATCATCATCATATCATTAACAACTTATCATCATAATACATCATTGTCATATGACACCTCCTCATGATCATCATTTTCATCAATGAGACATCATATAGCAAGTTGGTCACTAGTCATAATCCGAACTCCTCTTCATCATCATCAACTCTAACACATTGTACCACATAATAACACATTGTACAGAGGACCTACTTCTCTCTCATAGGACCTACTACCTTTTCTTAGGTAAAATAGTATAAACCAAGATAAACCCTGACTCTCCATTATGGAGAATGGAGATTATCCTGCCTCCAATTCTTGCCCTTCGCACAATGTTGCTTCCAAGTAGCTCCCTACGATTGACCATACATTTTTTCCAATCTTTGATTGTCATGTCTTCATCGGTTTTAGAAATCCGATATGGACAGGAGTGATTCGTAGGATGACATGTCCGTATGTTCAAAACATCAAGGCGACCTTTCTGAAACATCAGATGAGGCACACAATCCTTCGGGATTTTCAGTTGAAAAACATAGTAATAATTTCGTAGTTAGCAATGTAGTTCAGTTTTAGAAGAATTTATGCAAAAGACGCACGGATGTCGTAATAGTAATTTTTTTTACCATGGCATCTCCATGGATGTTACCGTAGTTCAACACGTGCACTAGTGGCACGTATTGACCATAATGTGGAGGCGTTTGATAATAGATATTGTAATTCTCAAGATCAGTAATAAATGAGATCGATGATTTTTCTCCTGATAAGTTAATTCTGAGCCATCAGTGTAGTAGGTTCTATCTACCATCTTCCGCACATTCTTTGAAGAATGAAAATAAGTTGTCAATGGAAATAAGCTGTCAACTATTTTGAAATAAACAATATAAATTACTTAATAACTATGTTTGAGAAACTCACATAGCGGTAGAATTGGAAGCGTATCAACAAAGACCCAAATGTCCATATTGTCTTGGGCGATGTGAGGATCACCAAGATCCATGGTGACAAGCATACCCTCATGAAAATCATACATCTTGCAAAGTGCTTCTCAATGCGGGCAACTAAAATGGGTTACGCCCTCAGAATTGTATAGATTTACACCAAAATCCATACCATGATGGGTCCTTAAGTGAATTTTCTTTGTTTCCATACTTCCATGATCTTCAAAATCCATCCTCTCCAAGATATAGTGTCTTGCATGGCATGGGATAAGTTAGTCGAATTGTAAAATACGAAAATTACACGTTTAGGTAGTTGAAGTCGTGCTTAATTACGAAAAAACACTTGTCGTCGTTGCGTACCGTTTCAACATCGAAGGTCACCTCAAGCTTAATGCTGAAGCGCCGACCTTCGTCCAGGTGAGGCCTGTCACACAAACCTCGGTCGTCGTTGCACCACTCGCACTCCCCCGGGAGACTTTCGTCGTCCGATGCGACATTTCCTATGTTCATAATTCAAAGATTAAACTTGTACAATTAAATATATGTACTACAAAAACTAAATTAGATCATTATTATTCATCACGGGTTGACTATCGGTCTGCCGAGTCTTTTCTTGAAAAGTCTCAGCTCACGTGGTGTATATATTCGACCGTCGGTGATGGTCGATCCTCCCTTCGTCCACGAGTGCATTACACCAAAATGTCTAGCACACGGAAATGAAGGAGAAGCGACCCCCACGACAACAGTCGGGATTTTTCGTCCTCTCATATATGGTGGAGACTCCCCCTCACTGATTCCTCTCTGACATTTGCGACTGTCGGTGATGGTCGTTATTCCTCCTTCCCCTAGTGATAACAAAGGTCTAGCACACAAGGAGATGAAGGAAAAACGACCCCCACGACAACAGTCGGGATTCTTCTTCTCTCATATATGGTGCAGCCTTTCTCCCTCACTCATTTGTTGACTGTCATTTATGGAGCCTCGACAGACTTAAAGTCAACCCGAAATGTCGTTTAATTATCTTTCTAGAAAATCCAGGCCACTCGGTATTTCCTACATATTCTAGCACAAGTCATGCCAAAATTCACGGAAAAATCCGACATGAACTTTGCTAAAAAAGGACATATCGAGCGCCTGAGATTTGCCGGAACGGAAATTAATCAACACTCCGGCAAAAACATAGGCCACTCGGAGGTGTAACCTACAAACATGGCCGGCCACTTGGGCAAGCACATATCCTATTTGAGCAACACAAGATATACATGTTTATATCTACATCATATTGGCATTCAAAATTGATGATCATTGAATTTCAATGGGTGAAAATATGAACAAAAACATTTCAAAATATCTTATAGGACTCATATTGACATGGAGATTTGGCTGGTCTCACCTCAAGGTCGGAGGGGGTCGGTGACGGGGACGACGGCGGGGATAATGGAGGGGCTCCTTGATTTATGCAAAAACAAAAACCCTATAAGCTATCAACTAATCAAATGCATACGCCTTGCATAGTGGGGTCCAATTTGGGCATTCAAAATAGGAGTAGTTCTTCAATTTGAGCATTCAATAAGCAAAATCAAATCGTAAAATAAATTAGTATTAAAATTAGCATGCATTCAATAAGCAAAACTAAATCATCTCTTGCGTCCGTACATCGTCGAATATTATCACTAATACATCTCGAATAGTATCATACATATAACACCACTAATACAGCTAAAACCCTAGCGAACGACGGGTGTCAGCGTGGGCAGTGGACAGCCAGAGAGAAGGAACCATCACAGGATCATAGCTCCAGTGAGATTCCTCAAGAACCTGCCAGGTGTGACGCCCCCGATTCAATCGTACACTAATCATGCACGCAAACTGTTGGGGAACGTAGCAGAAATTCAAAATTTTCCTTCGTGTCACCAAGATCTATCTATGGAGAAACCAGCAACGAGGGGAAGGAGAGTGCATCTACATACCCTTGTAGATCGCTAAGCGGAAGTGTTCAAGAGAACGGGGTTGAAGGAGTCGTACTCGTCGTCATCCAAATTACCGGAGATCCTAGTGCCGAACAGACGGCACCTCCGCGTTCAACACACGTACAGCTCGGTGACGTCTCCCATGCCTTGATCCAGCAAGGAGAGAGGGAGAGGTTGAGGAAGACTCCGTCCAGCAGCAGCACAACGGCATGATGGTGGTGGAGGAGCGTGGCAATCCTGCAGGGCTTCGCCAAGCACCATGAGATATGAGGAGGAGGACTTGGGAGAGGGGGAGGGCTGCGCCAGGGGCAAGGGTGTAGCTCCCATGCTCCTCCCCACTATATATAGGGGTGGAGGGGGATTATTTCTTGCCCTCCAAGTCCATTGGAGCGTTGGCAAAGGTGGGAGGAAAGAAATCCCATCCTTTCCTTTCCCCACCGATTGTTATCCCCCTTTTTTAGGGATCTTGATCTTATCCCTTGGGATATGATCTTATTCCTTCTAAGGGGGATCTTGGTGCACCTTGACCAGGGGTGTGGGGCCTTGCCCCACTACCCCACGTTCATGTGGGTCCCCCATGCAGGTGGGCCCCACTCCGGAACCTTCTAGAACCTTCCCCGCAGACAATACCGAAAAAATCCCGAACATTTTCCGGTGGCCAAAATAGGACTTCCCATATATAAATCTTTACCTCCGGACCATTCCGGAACTCCTCGTGACATCCGGGATCTCATCCGGGACTCCGAACAACATTCGTTAGCCACATACAAACTTCCTTTATAACCCTAGTGTCATCGAACCTTAAGTGTGTAGACCCTACGGGTTCGGGAACCATGCAGACATGACCTAGACGTTCTCCGGCCAATAACCAACAGCGGGATCTGGATACCCATGTTGGCTCCCACATGTTCCACGATGATCTCATCGGATGAACCACGATGTCAAGGACCCAGTCAGTCCCGTATACAATTCCCATTGTCTAGCGGTATTGTACTTGCCCGAGATTCGATCGTCGGTATCTCGATACCTTGTTCAATCTCGTTACCGGCAAGTCTCTTTACTCGTTCTGTAACACATCATCCCGTGATCAACCCCTTGGTCACATTGTGCACATTATGATGATGTCCTACCGAGTGGGCCCAGAGATACCTCTCCGCCACACGGAGTGACAAATCCCAGTCTCGATTCGTGCCAACCCAATGTACACTTTCGGAGATACCGTAGTGCACCTTTATAGCCACCCGATTACGTTGTGGCGTTTGGTACACCCAAAGCATTCCTATGGCATCCGGGAGTTGCACAATCTCATGGTCTAAGGAAATGATACTTGACATTAGAAAAGCTTTAGCATAATGCATTTCACGATCTTTGTGCTAGGCTTAGAATTGGGTCTTGTCCATCACATCATTCTCCAAATGATGTGATCCCGCTATCAACGACATCCAATGTCCATGGTCAGGAAAGCGTAACCATATGTTTATCAACGAGCTAGTCAACTAGAGGCTTACTAGGGACATGGTGTTGCTTATGTACCCACACATGTATCTGAGTTTCCTATCAATACAATTATAGCATGGGTAATAAACGATTATCATGAACAAGGAAATATAATAATAACTAATTTATTATTGCCTCTAGGGCATATTTCCAACACAAACGTGTACGATCAAGATCAGGGGACTCACGGGAAGATATCACAACACAACTCTAAAAACATAAATAAGTCATACAAGCATCATAATACAAGCCAGGGGCCTCGAGGGCTCGAATACAAGTGCTCTATCATAGGCAGTCGGTGGAAGCAACAATATCTGAGTACGTACATAAGTTAAACAAGTTTGCCTTAAGAAGGCTAGCACAAACTGGGATCTTGATCGAGAAGAGGCGCAAGCATCCTGCCCGGATCCTCCTAACTACTCCCAGTGGTAAATCGTCGGGCTGCACGTAGTAGAAGGCACCTCCGGTGTAGTAGGAGTCGTCGTCGACAGTGGCGTCTGGCTCCTGGGCTCCAGCATCTGGTTGCGACAACCGAGAGGAAAGAAAAGGGGGAAAGCAACCGTGAGTACTCATCCAAAGTACTCGCAAGCAAGGAGCTACACTATGTATGCATGGGTATATGTGTAAAGGGCCATATCGGTGGACTGAACTGCAGAATGCCAGAATAAGAGGGGGATAGCTAATCCTGTCGAAGACTACGCTTCAGGCCACCTCCATCTTGCAGCATGTAGAAGAGAGTAGATGGTAAGTTCACCAAGTAGCATCGTATAGCATAATCCTACCCGGCGATCCCCTCCTCGTTGCCCTGTTAGAGAGCGATCACCGGGTTATATCTGGCACTTGGAAGGGTGTGTTTTATTAAGTATCCAGTTCTAGTTGTCATAAGGTCAAGGTACAACTCCCGTCGTCCTGCATCAAGATCACGGCTATTCAAATAGATAAACTTCCCTGCAGGGGTGCACCACATAACCCAACACGCTCGATCCCATTTGGCCGGACACACTTTTCTGGGTCATGCCCGGCTGCGGAAGATCAACACGTCGCAGCCCCACCTAGGCCGACAGAGAGGTCAGCACGTCGGTCTAAACCTAAGCGCACAGGGGTCTGGGCCCATCGCCCTTAGCACACCTGCACATTGCGTACGCGGCCGGAAGCAGACCTAGCCTAGCAGGCGTTCGAAGGTAATCCGCGCCGCTCGGCCGGCCGACGCGTCACCAAGGCTTCGGTGATACCACGGCGTCGAGTGCCCATATCTTTCCCACGTAGTTGGTTAGTGCGTATAGACCAAATGGCCGACTCGGATCAAATACCAAGATCTCGTTAAGCGTGTTAATGATGTAACCGCGGACACCGACCAGGCAGGCCCACCTCTCTCCTAGGTGGTCTCAACCTGCCTGTCGCCTCGCCACAAAGATCCACACAGAGGGCCGTTGGGACAAAGGTCCTTTCAGCCCCCAATCCGTGAATCACTCGCGGGTGCTCCACAAGCCGACCCGACTTTAGTCACCACATATATCATGTATAAAGTATATAGTATATACCCGTGATCACCTCCCAAGTGATCACAGCGATAGTATAGCACAGCAGATGGACAAGAATGTGGGGCCACTAATGGAATACTAGCATCCTATACTAAGCATGTAGGATTGCAGGTAAAGGTATCAACAGTAGTAGCAAGGACAGGCTATGCATCATGATAGGATTAACGGAAAGCAGTAACATGCTACACTACTCTAATGCAAGCAGTATAGAGAAGAATAGGCGATATCTGGTGATCAAGGGGGGGTTGGCCTAGTTGCTCTGGCAAGGAGGGGTCATCTTCTGTAGTCGAACACACGGACATCGGCACCGGTCTCAAAGTCTAGGAAAGAAGTAACGGAGGAAACACAATAAATAACAGAGCAATCAAATGTAACACAAAGCAAGACGTGGAAATATGCGGTGCTAGGGGTGGCCTAACGTAGTGGTAGGTGATACTGGCGAAGGGGGAAAACATCCGGGAAAGTATTCCCGGTGTTTTTTGTTTTCGGACAAATGAACCGAAGAGGAAAGGTTGCAGGTTTGCTATGCTAGGGATGTGTGGCCGACGAACGGGCTGCGTATCTGGATTTGTCTCATCGTTTTGAGCAACTTTCATGTACAAAGTTTTTCCATCCGAGCTACGGTTTATTTTATATTAGTTTAAAAAGGATTTTATATTTTTCTAGAATTAACAGAATTAATTTAATTAGAAAAAGGTAATTATGACGTCACCATGATGTCAGCAGTCAACGTTGACCGTTGACCTGGTCAACCAGACAGGTGGGTCCCACCTGTTAGGGACTGTTTAGCTAATTAATAGTGGTTAATTAGTTAACTAGTTATTAGGTTAATTAATATTAATTAGTTAATTTAAACAAAATTAATTAAGTTAATTATTTAGTTAATTACTTAATTAATTGATATTTTATTTTTATTTATTCTTATTTTTAATCCTTTTTTTATTTAACGTTACGGGCGTGGCCCTGTCATCGTTCGGGACTTAGCGGCCGCACAGTGGGTTACGGTGTCGCTAACGGTGCGGGTGCCGCTTCTCGAAGGCCTTAGCTCAAGCGGGCAGAAGCGGGCAAGAATGGCGGGGCAATATTGAAGTGGCAAGAAGAACGACAAGCAGCGGCCGCAGCTAGGAGATCAAGAACTAGGAGCAAGAAGACGGGCGGCGCCCGGTTAGGGCGCGACCAAGGCGCGTGAGCGCCAGTGGCGCGGGCGAGGAGGTGGGCACGGTCGCGGTGACCGCGGCCACTGGCCGGAACTCCGGCGGCACGGGGCGGCACAACGGAACGACGAACAAAGGGGGAGACGAGGGGAATTGGCATGGCACTCACAGGGGGAGGCAGAGGTCGGGGCAATGGGCTTGACGGAGGTCGGGGACGACAACGACGTTGGGGAGGAAGTCCGGCGAGGCGGCGTTCCGGGCGGCGAGGGCGCGATGAGGACCGACGAAGGAGAGGCGGGGACGGGGCAGTCCGGCACGGCGGGGGTGAGGACGGCGCGGTGCACGAGGGAGAGGAAGGACGCCGGTAGGTGCGGCGCCGCGGTGGAGGACCGAGGCGCGGTGGGGGTAGCGATGCACGTCGAGGCGATGAGGGTCGGGGCGCCGTTTCCCGATCCAGATCGGGAGCAGAGGGAGGAGTGAGTGTGGTTCGTGGGGGAGGTAGTGGGTGCGGTTAGGGTTTGGTAGTGGGCAGGGGAGGATAAGGAGGCGTCGGCTAGGCCGGCCGGTTCATCGGCCAGTTGGGCCAGTTGGGCCAGGGGGCCCTTTTCCTTTTTCCTTGGCTTTTCCTTTTATGTATTCTTTTCTGTTTTTTTTCATCTATTATAGTTTCAATAATATACCAAAGTGGCACCTAAATTGGGGTTACCAATTATGCAATGCCACATCAATTTTCTACCCAAACTAGAAATAGTTTTGGTAACGGTTTAATATTTAAAAGCATTTAACTAATAGTTTTGTTGATGTTTTATTCATCTTTTATTATTTAAATATTTTATAAAAGTGTGGGTTCTCTATCATAATTACCTATGCATTATTTGGCACAATCCGAACATTTTAGTTCTATGGTTTGAAAACTTTTGATGTTTGCCTGATTTTGAATTTGACTTTGAATCGGTTTCGAACTAACGCGAGATTAGCAACAGTGATCGAAGTGACGTGGCACCATTAGCAAGGGATTACTGTAGCTTAATTATCCGGGCGTCACAATTCTCCTCCACTACAAGAAATCTCGTCCCGAGATTTAAGAGGTTGTGTGTGTGTGTGGGGGGGGGAGTTCTGGTTACGAAATTCTAACGAGTCTTCTCGGTCTTGGTTGCTCTTATCGAAGAGGTCGATCCGTTACATTGTTGTCTTCATTTCTCTGCTTCAGATCATCTTGATGAAGTCGTCATCCTTTCTTCGGGAATTTCCTTCGTACTTACAAAAAAAATACAGGGTGGGTATTCCGGGAGAACGAAACTCTACAAGGTTGCTTATCTAGTAGATAACTCCAGGGATGTGGTAGAAAGTATCTCTCGAATTGAAACTCGGGAAAATCATCGAGAGAGATAAAAGAAGGCGTGAGAAGTTTTAAGCGGGTGGGTAATCTTTTAACGCCCAACCGAGAGTGTGAATGGGGTTCAGAGCAACCGGGAATAAGCATCGTGTCTGATACCATTATTGATGATCTTTCGGGAGGTGGCTCGTGAATTATATACGAGGCCACACGCGAGGAATAACTTTGGAAACCGGGGGTGTACAGGAGAGTCAGGTTTCGATCCTGTGGAATTGTGGGTTATGGACCCAGCATGTGGGTTAAAAGTAGAAAGGGCGGTGATATTTTGCACAGTCATGATAACAAGGCATGTCAGAGGATAGCCTATCAATTATGTCGGACACGTCGGTACCAAGGGCGAGGGACGAAGAGAACCATTTTCCTGCTTGTTGAACGAGGCGGACCAATAGGCAAAGTTCTCGTCCATCGGTGGCTACCGGAATGTCATCAACAATAGTAACAGGGTCTCACTGACAGAGTTGTACATCGAGGTGTTTGCATATGTTGGGAACTATTTCTGCTTAGATCATATAATTCACAAGAAAGGTCAAACAAAACCATGGAAAGGAAAATGTGATTTCCAGATTAAATAGAACAATGGAAAGGAAAATGTGTTTAAACACATATTTCAGGGTATATCCTTCCCAAGGACAAGCAGAGCACGATATCCATGACAGGATATAATGTAGAAAACTTTTTAGGTAAGGGGAGGGAAATTTCATGACATTACCCATACAGCGGTGTTTGGATAATTGAGCAAGAAACATTTAACATTGGGCTTCAAATGTTCTTGTTGAAAATTGGAGTACCATAGACATGCTTCGAGATAGCATTGACAAGGTCTTAAAAAAATCAGACTTTGGTACTCAAAGGATTCATCAGGAACAACTTATAGAGTAAGTCTAACCAGATCCTCATGGAAGAATAGATAACCTTGCTAAAAGGAAACTATAACAATAGGTCCTCCAGCTAGGTGTGCTAGGCATGACATCATCTTACCGGGTCATATAAAGACCAATGGCATAACTCTTGGATATATGTTCCAACCATCATATCTGACCGAGATTCAGATCTGATCGGTGTTAGGATACCTCAGACTCAGGATGTCTGAGAAGAAAAGGTACAACACAAATTGACGGGGTGACATTGTAATATTCTCGGGAAATGAACTATGGAAGCGATTCTGAAACAAGAGTTCATCATTAAACCAAGGAAAGGGGCGAGGGGGTAGCTGATGGAGTCAGCGACAATCCTCGAGATTTCCAAAAAGGTGGATTTCCACAGTTATGTGAACAAGGAGATACCATTTGTCGGATCAAATGATATAATGATGTATGCTCGAGGAAAACATACATAATTAAACAATAACTGAAAAGTGCACCCGAAACATGGGCTTAGGTAGTACAATCAATGTTAGAATGATGATTCGATAACCAATGGTCTAAGAATGAAACATCGACCATTAACTTCAAAGCAATAGGGTTGCTAGAAGTTTTTAAGTCGCACGTCATAGTTCAATTGTCGGTTCTCTGGTTAGAAACAACACGGGGACCAAGGAATGAACGGATATGGCAAGAAGGATCACCTGTATCAAGAATTCTTAAGAGGTTGTGAAATTCTCACGACATTCTTGACATAAAAGATGGTAATACTCCAAGGTAAAGAAGAACAAATGCTGGATAGCAAGGATCTCAAGGTATAACACAAAACACGAACAAGTTTGTGTTGAACGGAAGGCAATAAAGTGGTCAATGATAAAACAAATCATCGAGGGCAAGGATATCATTTCTCATCATGAACTCAATTGATATCCTGGAAGAGCTCAGAATGTCGATGATGATCACGACACAATTGTTGAGAGATTTCATGAAGATGTAATCGGTCGGCGATGACATCAAGTCAAATGAATGATGAAGCGAAAGGTTATTGGAACCAAGGGTATGACACAAACTCGAAATCAATCTTGTTGTTCAAGGAGAAATGATATGACGAGGAAGGTCGGCGTAAGATTAGCTCACCGTCGAAAATTGTGCTCTGGGAAGAAGGACCAGGTAGCACAGTTAGCACGATAATGATGTATCCGTTCAGGCTAGGAAATACATGATGGAGTATTAAACTTGTAAGCATTGAAGACCTCTAATCCTCGTTGAATCATAGTGCGGACTCGATTCCAACCCGAGGAAAAATTGGTATCGGTGAGAATAATAGTAGATGAAGAACTCCTAAGGAGTTATGTAGTTCCGTGATATTCTCGAGATACGAGAGGGGTAATACTCGACAACAGATCAAAGTAGAGTTTGGACTAGGGTATTGCTCTGCAGAAGACAAGTGCTCAAACTTGCATGAGAAATAGAATCAAGGAGAAACATGGTCGGAACAACATCCACAGATACAAATAAACTTATAACAAGGGGATAATTATTTTAAGAGAAGCTTCCATGATAAGGTATACATCGTGTCCATGGGCATGAACACAGGGTTCAAGGTAGACTCCCACTTGTTCAATGCATAACCTTTCATTCACCTCTCGTATTTCGAAAATGACATTAGTTGTAGTATTGAAATTTTATCTGACATAACACCAGTAGAGTATGACCCGTAGTAGTTTCCGGGTTCACACTGATTCGAAAAGGCATAGGTTCAACCTTTCAAGGTATCTTAGAACATATACCATGAACTTTAGGATCAATTAAGACATGCTCGAAGCAGAGCATGGTTGACAAAGGCATAGGATATTACTTGCCAAAGGCAGAAGACACAATTTACCAAAGGCATTATGTATCAGGGAAGAAACTCTCAAGGTTATTGGATATGAAGGACATTGTCGGATAATAACCAAGCAATTGGTCTCGCAGACCACAAGGAATCTAATGTGAGTATCGATACTCAATCAGAAGGAAAAAGAATGCAAAGGCATCAGATTATAGAATAACTAATTCAAAGCTCAAATGCAAATGAATTATGATTTCCAAATCAAAGGATCAGAAGCAAACGCTCTGATTAAGAATGGATAAGTTGAGTAAGCTTAGGGGTAAAATCGACAACAATTTGATTGGTCGAGATCCAGCTCATGCTTAATATGACGTCTGAGCCGAAAGGATGAATTCTAGGATCTGATTGAGGATTGCGAGCATTCGCAACATATTGAATCAATGGACTCAAAATGATAGTGAGAAGGGCTGCCAATAAGATTACTATACTTATGGGATTAACCATAATGAAAGAAAGCAAGAATTTCAAGAGCAATAAGCTGCTAAGGATTTTCGAAAGATCGAATAGTATTTCGAAGACCTTAGTGAAACACATAAACAACTTGGGACGGGCGGATACTCGGTATGTGCGAGGAATTATCCGTAGGAGTGTTCATGTGGGTAATGAACTGCAAGGCAGTAGGCACAAAGAATTCTCGGAACTATAGAGAGAATTTTCGGGGTATCTTGTAATAACAAGATCAATGGGATTTGAAAGGGGAAGTGTATGTAGTTATCCATAATGATATAACAGTGGTAGGGAATTTGCAAAGGTGATGGGCACAAAGTCTCGAAAGAGTAGCAGAGAGTAACTTTGAAATCTTCTGGTGCAGTCGCTGATCATCTGGACTGAAGGGGCTCTTCGAGTGGATGTGATCACGAGACCCTAAAGTAAGATTTTAGCAAATTCATTTTAACGCGAGTAGAAGAGAGATCAGAGTCCCAGAGTATAGGTCAAGGAGTAAAAGATCCTAATACCTCCAAATGGTGATGTGGGCCCATGGGCCGCGCAGCCGTGTTAGTAAAACAGTTTTCATCGACTCTCAACTTCGGCCAAGGAGTTGGAAAGGGAGATTCCTACAGGCAGTCGGCTCTGATACCAACTTGTGATGCCCCGATTCAATCGTACACTAATCATGCACGCAAACGTGTACGATCAAGATCAGGGACTCACGGGAAGATATCACAACACAACTATAAAAACATAAATAAGTCATACAAGCATCATAATACAAGCCAGGAGCCTCGAGGGCTCGAATACAAGTGCTCGATCATAGACGAGTCAGTGGAAGCAACAATATCTGAGTACAGACATAAGTTAAACAAGTTTGCCTTAAGAAGGCTAGCACAAACTGGGATACAGATCAAAAGAGGCGCAGGCCTTCTGCCTGGGATCCTCCTAACTACTCCTGGTCGTCGTCAGCGGGCTGCACGTAGTAGAAGGCACCTCCGGTGTAGTAGGATTCGTCGTCGACGGTGGCATCTGGTTGCGACAACCGAGAGGAAAGAAAAGGGGGGAAAACAACCGTGATTACTCATCAAAAGTACTCGCAAGCAAGGAGCTACACTACGTATGCATGGGTATATGTGTAAAGGGCCATATCGGTGGACTAAGCTGCAGAATGCCAGAATAAGAGGGGGATAGCTAATCCTGTCGAAGACTACGCTTCAGGCCACCTCCATCTTGCAGCATGTAGAAGAGAGTAGATGGTAAGTTCACCAAGTAGCATCGTAAAGCATAATCCTACCGTGATCCCTCCTCGTTGCTACTGTTAGAGAGCGATCACCGGGTTATATCCGCACTTGAAAGGGTGTGTTTTAGTAAGTATCCAGTTCTAGTTGTCATAAGGTCAAGGTACAACTCCAAGTCGTCACATTGCGAAGATCACGGCTATTCAATAGATAAACTTCCCTGCAGGGTGCACCACATAACCCAACACGCTTTCGATCCCATTTGGCCGGACACACTTTTACGGGTCATGCCCGCCGGAAGATCAACACGTCGCAGCCCCACCTAGGCCGACAGAGAGGTCAAGACGCCGTCTAAACCTAAGCGCCTGCAGGGTCTGGGCCCATCGCCCTTAGCACACTGCAAGTTGCGTCTGTGACGCGTCGAAGCGCACCTAGCCTAGCAGGCGTTCCCAATCGGTAATCCGCGTCGCTCGATCGGCCGACGTCATGAAGGCTTCGGCTGATACCACGACGTCGAGTGCCCATATCTTTCTGACGTAGTTGGTTAGTGCGTATAGTCCAAATGGCCAGACTCAGATCAAATACCAAGATCTCGTTAAGCGTGTTAATGATGTAACCGCGGACACCGACCAGGGCCAGGCCCACCTCTCTCCTAGGTGGTCTCAACCTGCCCTGTCGCTCCGCCACAAAGATCCACACAGAGGGCCGTTGGGACAAAGGTCCTTTCAGCCCCAATCAGCGGAATCACTCGCGGGTGCTCCACGAGCTGACCCGACTTTAGTCACCACATATATCATGTATAAAGTATATAGTATATACCCGTGATCACCTCCCAAGTGATCACAGCCCGATAGTATAGCACAGCAGACGGATAAGAATGTGGGGCCACTAATGGAATACTAGCATCCTATACTAAGCATGTAGGATTGCAGGTAAAGGTATCAACAGTAGTAGCAAGGACAGGCTATGCATCAGGATAGGATTAACGGAAAGCAGTAACATGCTACACTACTCTAATGCAAGCAGTATAGAGAAGAATAGGCGATATCTGGTGATCAAGGGGGGGTTGGCCTAGTTGCTCTGGCAAGGAGGGGTCATCTTCGGTGTAGTCGAACACACGGACATCGGCACCGGTCTCAAAGTCTACCGGAAAGAAGTAACGGAGGGGAAACACAATAAATAACAGAGCAATCAAATGTAACACAAAGCAAGACGTGGAAATATGCGGTGCTAGGGGTGGCCTAACGTAGTGGTAGGTGATACTGGCGAAGGGGGAAAACATCCGGGAAAGTATTCCCGGTGTTTTTTGTTTTCGGACAAATGAACCGAAGAGGAAAGGTTACAGGTTTGCTATGCTAGGGATGTGTGGCGGACGAAAGGGCTGCATATCTAGATCCGTCTCGTCGTTCTGGGAAACTTTCACGTACAAAGTTTTTCCATCCGAGCTACGGTTTATTTTATATTAATTTAAAAAGGATTTTATCTTTTTCTAGAATTAACAAAATTAATTTAATTAGAAAAAGGTAATTATGACATCAGCATGATGTCAGCAGGACGTCAGCAGTCAACGTTGACCGTTGACCTGGTCAACCAGACATTTGGGTCCCACCTATTAGGGACTGTTTAGCTAATTAATAGTAGTTAATTAGGTTAACTTGTTATTAGGTTAATTAATATTAATTAGTTTATTTAAACATAATTAATTAAGTTAATTATTTAATTAATTAATTGATATTTTATGTTTATTTATTATTATTTTTAATTCTTTTTTTATTTAACGTTCTGGGCGTGGGCCCCGGCTGTCATTGGCCTGGGACTTAGCGGGCGCTGGCACAGGTGGGTTACGGGTGCTGCTAACGGGTGCGGGTGCCTGCTACCGGGCGAAGGCCTTAGCCTGGCGCGGCAAGAAGCGGCAGCGCCGGCAATGGCCGGGCGGCAAGCTGGCAAAGAAGCAGCAGCGGCAGCTAGCAGATCAGCAACTAGGAGCAGCAGCACGGGCGGCGCCGAAGCACAGCAGGGGCGCGACCGCGGCGCGGTGAGCGCGCCAGGTTGCGGGCGAGGAGGTGGGCACGGTCGCGGTGACCGCGTCCACTAGCTGGAACTCCGGCGGCACGGGGCGGCACAACGGAACGACGAACAAAGGGGGAGACGAGGGGAATTGGCATGGTGCTCACAGGGAGAGGCAGATGTCGGGGCAATGGGCTTGACGGAGGTCGGGGACGACAACGACGTTGGGGAGGAAGTCCGGCGAGGCGGCGTTCCGGGCGGCGAGGGCGCGGTGAGGACCGACGAAGGAGAGGCGGGGACGGGGCAGTCTGGCGCGGCGGGGTGAGGACGGTGTGGTGCACGAGGGAGAGGAAGGAGGCCGGTAGGTGCGGCGCCGCGGTGGAGGACCGAGGCGCGGTGGGGGTAGCGATGCACGTCGAGGCGATGGGGGTCGGGGCGCCGTTTTCTCGATCCAGATCGGGAGCAGAGGGAGGAGTGAGTGGGTTTCGTGGGGGAGGGAGTGGGTGCGGTTAGGGTTTGGTAGTGGGCAGGGGAGGATAAGGAGGCGTCGGCTGGGCCGGCCGGTTCATCGGCCAGCTGGGCCAGTTGGGCGAGGGGGCCCTTTTCCTTTTCCCTTGGCTTTTCCTTTTATTTATACTTTTCTGTTTTTTTTCATCTATTATAATTTCAATAATATACCAAAGTGGCACCTAAATTGGGGTTACCAATTATGCAATGCCACATCAATTTTCTACCCAAACTAGAAATAGTTTTGGTAACGTTTAATATTTAAAAGCATTTAAATAATAGTTTTGTTGATGTTTTATTCATGTTTTATTATTTAAATATTTTATAAAAGTGTGGGTTCTCTATCATAATTACCTATGCATTATTTGGCACAATCCGAACATTTTAGTTCTATGGTTTGAAAACTTTTGATGTTTGCCTGATTTTGAATTTGACTTTGAATCGGTTTCGAACTAACGCGAGATTAGCAACAGTAATCAAAGTGACTTGGCACCATTAGCAAGGGATTATTGTAGCTTAATTATCCGGGCGTCACACCAGGTATTGCAGAACCTGCCCTCCAACGCAACCATGTAGCGACGGACGTGCTCATCCTCCTCGCTGACACGGTGACATACCACCTCCGCGGGGTCCTCAAGCCTTCGCACCGTCACTGGCGCACGCGACCGTCACTAAAGAAGGTTCGGGTCAACGACGGGCTGGCTCCTCACCAAGCTGCCCTCCCGGAAAGTAGCACCTCCCAGTACTAGCCCGGCGGAGCCCAGTCCCGGACATGGCCCCTCTGATCAAGCAGGCCTCCTCCGCCGAGTCGATGACAAGGATGCGGGATAGGCATCATCGACGTCGACGCGGGAATAATTGCTTTAACTAAAAAAATAACAATAAATGTGACATGTTTAAAATATGACATGTCCACTTCAAAACGAATCAACCTAGAATTCTGTTAAATACACCTGAAAATAAACTAGTTCTATTAATTTTCTTACTAAAAATAAACTAGTTCTATAGTAAATTTTTAATTAGATCATCAAATCTCATATACCTAAATTTTCTTACTAAAAATAAACTACTTCTATTAATTAAACTAAACACTTACTATAAATAAAAATAAACTAGTTCTTACTAAAAATAAACTAGTTCAACTAGTTCTATTAATTTTCTTACTAAAAATAAACTAGTTTTATTAATTCAAATACTCCCTCCGTTCCAAAATAGATGACTCAACTTTGTACTAACTTTATACTAAAGTTGAGACATCTATTTTGGAACGGAGGGAGTAGTTCTTACTAAAAATAAATTAGTTCAACTAGTTCTATTAATTTTCTTACTAATTCTATGAAACACTTACTAAAAACCAGTAAAAAAATTATATTGATTTTTTTCTCTAAACTAAACACTACTGCCATAATTAACATCTTGTTAAACCCTACTGCCCTAACCCTACTCGCAAAAACCCTACTGCCCTAGTTCTTAAGCATCTACAAGTACTAACTAATTAGATGAACCCTAGCTAGGTACTTAAACATCTACAAATACTTAAGAACCCATTGATGAACCCTAGGAATTTGTCCTAAAAACTACTTAAGCATCTACAACTACTGCCCTAATTAACATCTAGTTTACAATTATATTTACTTAACTACATTGGGTGCACAATACTATATAACTACTTAAGCATCTACAAGTACTAGCTAATTTGATGAACCCTAACTAATTAGATGAACTCTAAAATTTGATGAACCCTAGGAACCCTAGCTAGGCAGAGGTGGGGGAGGAGGAGGAGGAGATGTAGGCGTGCTCACCTCGGGCGCCGACGGAGTTAGGGAGCGGCCGAGGGAGGGGCACGCGGCGTCGAGATTAGGGTCGGGGCCCGGGCGCGCGGCGGAGGTCGACGATGTAGGGCGACGAGAACGGCGGCCACCGAGGGCAGCAGAGTGTGTGCGGAGGGCGACGGGAGAGCGTGCGGCGGCCTACGGCGATGTAGGGCGACGACGGCAGTGACAGCAAATCGAGGAGGATTTGGGGGAAGTGGCCGAGGGGAAGAAGAACCGCGCGGTTAAGTAAAAAATAGCAGTAGCTCTCGCACAGGAACACGCTACTGCTACATTAGCTATAGCGCGGGCTAACAAAATGCGATGCTGCTACGCTAGCTATAGCGCTTGTCCTGAAATCACGCTATTGCTATGCCTTTCTTCTTTATTTTTCTTTTTCTTTTATTTTCCTTCACATTTATTTTTTCCCTCTCCCCCTTTTCTATTTCTTTCATTTTCATTTACTTTTTTATATGTTTTTCATTTTATTTTATTTTCATTAGCAGTAGCGCTTTCTGCGTAAAACACGCTGCTACAACCATCTTAGCAACAGCGCACTTACGTAAGCTTGCTACTACTATTCCTAGCCTGCCGAGAACATCGTGGGAATTGTAGTAGTAGCGCTTCTTTCGTCGGACGCGCTACTGCTATAAACTTAGCTGCAACGCGTTTCTTTGCCGGACGCTAGTGGTAAGTAGTAGTAGCGCCTCTTTTTGGCCCGCGCTACTGGTACGTTTTTGTGTATAAGATTTTCCCTAGTAGTGGTGGGCTTGTTAAGCATGACCCTGAAATTGCCCTTGTAAAGGCTGCGGGTAGTTCTTCCATTTTCAATGTATGCAGTCAAGAGATCCAAACAAACCTGGCCACCCTCTTGCTTCTGAGATTGTCAGGAGCCTCACGGTGTCTGCCACAGTTGGTTCTCTCAGGTACTGAGGTTCGAACACCTCGACCACGGTAGTTGCAAACCTGACCATGGCATCTCTGCATGTGCTCTCAGACATCCGTAGGTACTCGTCTCACGAATCAGCAGTCGTGCCATATGCATGTATCCGGAGTGTGGCCGTGCGCTTCTGGTAACCAGAGAATCTTTCCCACGACGCCCTTCTTCGGGATGGAGTAGTCATTGTAGGGCCGGACGCCACGGTACAAACGATCGAAGACGGTCTTGCGCATCCAGCAGCCCGACGGAAATGGTCAGCGAAGAGTGCATCAGGGGCAAAGTAGTCGGCCATCAATGTCAAATGCTCGCGCGCCCTGTTGCGGTTGAGCACTCGATGAGCCTTGATCAAGCCCTTGAAGTTGAGAACATGCCCCTCCGCATGCTCCGTGTCTTCAAGGACCGCTTGCATCATCGCCGTCTCATCGGAGTACTCCTCCTCATCTGACGAGTCATCGGAGGACTCAACATATTGAACGTATATGTATTCCAAATTGGAATCCATTGCTACAAACAACAAGGGACAACTGTTTTCAGCTCCCACGATTCATCAAACAGTTGCTGGGCATGGTAGAGGATGGTACCTAGCGGGGCGGTCCGAGGACAGGGGGTTGAACGGAGATAGAAGTGAAGTGGTGGGGAGCCCTGCTTTATCGCCAGACGTGACAGAGACACAGATTTCCGGCAGGGGTGTGGCGTGTTGTCCGGGGTGGTGGAGCGACGGCGAGGCAAGAGAGAAAGAAGGAGAGAAAATGAGGAGGATGGAGCGTGGGGTCTGGGAAGGGTTTGGTCATAGAGTGTCGGATTCGTACGTTTCACGTGTTCGGACCCCCACAAACCTCCCCACTTTTGTTTTCGTTTTGCGGGAGAAATCACGTCCGGACCGGCCTACGGATCGGTACAGGACCACGTTGGATGGCTTCCGCGGTCCGGACAACACAGTCCAGACGATTGCGGGAGGTTTAAGAATCCGCCTTGGAGATGCCCTTACAGGTGTGACCGCGGTTGACTAGATTTTACGCGTGATTAAATAAAAGCCTAGGGTGCTTTTCTTAAAGAAAATCAGTCATGCGTATCTGGCCCAACACTTCTCCGCTCACTCGCACGCCACATGGGCATGGGATACAGCCGGAGAGGAAAACGTGACTGTATTTACATATATGAACAAGTTATGTAATCATAATTACATATTTTTAAATTTGTGCATCAAATTAACCGTCACGTGTAAGTTCTAAGGTCATCCATGTATTTACCACTTTGATTTTCATAATACGGGAATCATGTTGGAGCGTCTCTCGAAAAATGGTTGGCCGGAGTAATCTTTTACTTCTTTCTTCACATTATTTAACACGTTTTTTAACACACATTAATATCAGAAAATATTTTACATTATGGAATGGAGGGAGTACATATGATAATCATACATACGAATACGTAAATATTCTTTGTACTTGAGTGCGATTTGACTGTGGTATGGTACAAGTACACGCCCTGTCGTCCGTGTGCGGTTATACATATATAGCCAAGAAGAATCCCACGAAACTTTCTCCAAGCGAGACCGATACAGTGAACGGCCAGGAAAAGGCGCAAGAAAGGCCTACGAAACACTACGCTATGCAGCCAAATTAGCCATGACCGAGGTAGGGCTCAGAAACCGGAGGCAAGGAAACGAAACGAGAGCACAAAGCAGCACAGCTGCCAGCTACGCTACTACGTAGTACTGTACCTAGCACAGGCTCCTAGCGGCGGTTCCCGTCACGCACAGCTACGCGGCCGTCCGGTCAAGTATCCATCGATCTACTCATCTTTCTCTTTCTCGTCCGTTTCGGAATCAAAACATCTCCTCTTCCTGGCAAAATTGACAAATTTGACCTACAAACGAAATCAAATCACAGAATAAAACTATTTCACGCAGCTTACCTTTTTGTGTGACGCCCGACACGAAAGCGCCACACTCTGTGCAACGCCTCGCAGATAGGCGCTACACGCCTGGCCAGCGTCGCACCCGTGTGATCCAAAAATTACTAAGTCGATTAATGCAGCGCTGGTAGCCACATTATACAATGTAGCGCCTAGCTTCTAGGCGTTGCACTAGTGGTTGCTTCATTTTGTAGTGCAACTACTACTGCAGCCCTGAGAGCTAGGCGCCACACTATACAACAGCAGCGCCTGCAGCCCGCATACAATGACTTAGCAATTTTTAGACAGTTTGGGGTGCAACGCTGGCCAGGCGTGTAGCACCTATCTATGAGGTGTTGCATAATGTAGTGTGGCGCCTTTGTGTCAGGCGTCACATAAAAAGGTTTGCCGCGTGAAATAGTTTCATTAATAGTTCATTATGTGATTTGATTTCATCTATAGGTTAAATTTGTCAAATTTGCCCCTCTTCCTCTTTTCTTTTTCCCTTTGCTTCTTCGCTCATGCATGTGATGATGTAGGGGAGGGACGGCTTCGTGCAGTGCAGGCCTATCCACACTATCCATGTCAGATCGTGTCTCATGCCCGGCCGGGCATGCACTACACGTACGTACATCACGTTAGAGCTAATGTCTATTTACGTTTTGCTACATGCTAATGCTATATAGTAGTACGCCGTAAGTTTTACAGTAGCTGTTTTTACCGGTGATCTCTGCTTTCTCTCTCTCCGTTCTCCGTTTGGCCGCCGTCCTAAGGCCAACTCCATCGCGCGACCCCGTCCTATCCGTTCCTGTTCGTTTGAGGTAAAATAAATAAACAAAACGGTTCATCGCGCGGGCGTAAACGAATTTTTGTCCGTTTTCTATTCGCTTTCGACCCATCCCGGCCCAAATTTGCGCCGCTTTTGGGGTGAAACGGACAGCACGCGGACGGGCGGGCCGTCTGCCCGTGTCCTCCCCTGGCCCGCCTGTCAGTGACACAGGGGCGCCTTTTTCTATCCGGCCCCCTCCCTCCTTCCGGCCGCACGCCCTTCATTCTTCTCCACTCTTTCCTCGCCGCTGCCATTGTAGCCGTATGCGACGCTGGCCGCCAGCCTCTTCCTCGGCGCTGAAGCTACTCAACCACGGCCACCTGATTTGCGCATTCGCCAGCCGGATTTGGGGCGGGTCCGGTCGGTCTTGAGCTCGTCCGGCTGTGGGAGGCTGCGCCGCGCCATGGACTGGCCGGGAACCGGGCCGAAAGGCCCTGGCAGGGCCGCAAGGCCACATGCAGGCAGTGGCTCCTCCTCTATCCGCTCGGATCTACACCGTCGGTGGTCCCCTGGCAGATACACGAATGGCGGGCAGCCGGGCTCGGTGCTAGCCCAAAAGCTCGTCGGCGCACCGTTGCCGCTCATTAAGTGCGACCACTGCCCAAAGAAGGTCGTGCGCCGCGTGTCTACAACACCGGAACATCCCGGATGGGTGTTCATCAAATGCTTAAACGATGGGGTATGTGCTCTTTTTAGCTCCGGTTTGTACTCTAGATTTGACTAGTTTTGTTAACTTCAAATTTTGTTATGTAGAATGGATGCAAGTTTTGGTATTGGGAAGAAGAGTACATCGATATGTTGATAGCGCGCAATTTAGTAGATGGTCGTGCACTTTTAGCTAGCATAAAGGCTGTAGATGAGACAAGTGCACTTGTTGCTAGATTAGAGGCTAGACACGAGACTAGATGCGAGGAAGCAATCTCTACAAGATGGAGGCGGCTCCTCCACAGATCAACAATGAATGCATTGAGAAGGCACTAATCCAACTTACAGGAGCAGTTATAGGAGTTGAACATCTTCTAAAATGTATTCTTGTGGTTTTTGTTTTGTTTTGTCTTACTTTTCTAGTTAAAATTTAGTGATGTATTATCATGTTCAAAAAATGAATGAAGAAAAAAGTTAAAAGGCATGCAAAGAAAATGGTATACAGACAGAATGCGGCTGGGATGCGTCCGTGCGTGGGGAGCACGGCCACTGCATCCCAGAAACTGTCCAGACACAACTTCATTGCCCTACCCAAACGAACAATATCTGAACAAAGTAGAAGTCCGTTTAGAGTCACACGGTGAAGTTGGACTAACGCCCTGCCATGCGGTGCCGTGCTTCCAAAGTACGTGGATCCCACGCCGGCGGAGGCCCGGAGCCTGGACGAAAGGAAAGGTTCGGATGCTTTGGCTAAAGTTGATGTGTCCTGCAATTCATCAGGCCGTCGTGAGGGAGTGGACTCGTCTAGTCTTTTGTTGCATCTATGGATGGAGCAAGGGCATCTACAACGGCACAACGCCGACTTTTAAATCCCTGCAACCGTTTGGATCTCGCTGTCCGGACCACAGAAGTCATCCAACGCTGACCTGTATCGATTCATGGAGCAGTCCGAATGTGATTTCTCCCGCAGGACGTAGACAAAGGTGGGGGGGGGGGGGGGGGGTTACGGTTTCTGGACACACGAAACGTCGCTCTCCGTCCCCCTGACCCACCCGAAAGGAAGGCGAAGTCCGCGCTTTTGTAGCATCCCTCTTTGTTTCTGCGCCAAAATCTCTCACTCTCTTCTTCCATTCCCCGCCACTCACTGTCCAATTCCTGCTCATTTCTCCCACCCTATCCTTTCTTCCGCCGTCGAAGCATGGAACGGTCGAAGAACATATCGAAGATGGAGCTGGCGGAGGTGCCGGAGGATCCAAGAATCACGCTAACCTGGAATATCAGCTCAGAGATGCGGCAAAATTACTGCGTTAAAGTGAAGGCCGCAAAGGAGGAGAAGCTCAAGAAGCGGTTGGCCGCCGGTGGGCTTGGTGGGGGCGATAGGCGTGGTGGTCGTAGCGGACGAGGCAGTCGCCGTGGCCGTTGCGGACGCCGGCAGATGGGCGCGCCGACAATACAGACAACGCCGTGGCCGGAGCCTTACAAGCCTCCGTACTACTACGCCGCCAAGCAGTTCGACACGCCGCCGGTATGGTGCCTTACATCATCGACGTTAATGCAGCGCCACTCTTCTTTGAGTATTCTACGTCGGCGCTCGTCCGGGTGCGGCTGACGGCTGAGGAGCAGATGGGTGCTCGCATGCTGTTCACTGCAATGCCCAGAGCGGGGGAGCCGACGTATGACGCAGACAGGGAGATGCTCGACATCATTGATACGTCTCCAACGTATCCATAACTTTTGATTGTTCCATGCTATTATATTATCTATTTTGGATGTTTTATATGCATTATTATGCTATTTATATTATTTTTGGGACTAACTTATTAACCTAGAGTCCAGTGCCAGTTTCTATTTTTTTCCTTATTTTTGAGTTTCGCAGAAAAAGAATATCAAACGGAGTCCAAACGGAATAAAACTTTTGCGATGATTTTTCTTGGACCCGAAGACACCTATGGGACTTGGAGTCCAAGTCAGAAGACCCGCGATGCGACGACAAGCCAGGGGGCGCGCCCTAGGGGGGGGGCGCCCCTAGGGCTTGTGGCCCCATCGGGAGTCCCCTGACCTCCTACCTTGGCCTATAAATTCACAAATATTCTCAAACCCTCAGAAGGAGCCATGAAAATACTTTTCCGCCGCCGCAACCTTCTGTCCCGTGAGATCCCATCTTGAGGCATTTTTCGGCGATCTTCCGGAGGAGGATTCGATCACGGAGGGCATCTACATCAACCTATTGCCCTTCCGATGAAGCGTGAGTAGTTTACCTCAGACCTACGGGTCCATAGCTAGTAGCTAGATGGCTTCTTCTCTATTTGATTCTCAATACCATGTTCTTCTCGATGTTCTTGGAGATCTATCCGATGTAATATTCTTTTGCGGTGTGTTTATCGAGATCCGATGAATTGTGGATTTATGATCAGATTATCTATGAATATTATTTCAATCTCCTCTGAATTCTTATATGCATGATTTGATATCTTTGTATTTCTCTTTGAATTATCGGTTTGGTTTGGCCAACTAGGTTGATATTTCTTGCAATGAGAGAGGTGCTTAGTTTTGGATTCAATCTTGCGGTGTCCTCACCCAGTGACGAAGTAGGGGTAGCGAGGCACGTATTGTATTGTTAAAAAGATTAGGTTTTCATTATATTGCTTGAGTTTATCCCTCTACATGATGTCATCTTACTTAAGGCGTTACTCCATTCTTTATGAACTTAATACTCTAGATGCATGCTGGATAGCAGTCGATGTGTGGAGTAATAGTAGTAGATGCAGAATCGTTTCGGTCTACTTGACACAGACGTGATGCCTATATGCTTAGGCATAATCATTGCCTTGGATATCGTCATAACTTTGCGTTTTTCTATCAATTGCTCGATAGTAATTTGTTCACCCACCATATTATTTGCCTTCATGATAGAAGCCTCTAGTGAAACCTATGGCCCCCGGGTCTATTTTCCATCATACTTGTTTTCCGATATACTATTTTGCAATCTTTTATTTTCAGATCTATAAACCAAAACCCAAAAATATTTAGTTACCTTCTGTTTTTACCTATCTCTATCAGATCTCACCTTTGCAATTAACCGTGAAGGGATTGACAACTCCTTTATCACGTTGGGTGCAAGTGTATGATTGTTTGTGCAGGTGCATGGATTAGGGACTTGCTTGTACCTATTGCTGGATTGATACCTTGGTTCTCTAACCGAGGGAAATACTTATCTCTACTTTGTTGCATCACCCTTTTCTCTTCAAGGGAAAAACCAACGCAAGCTCAAGAAGTAACAAGAAGGATTTCTGGCGCCGTTGCCGGGGAGGTCTACATTAAGCCTACCAAGTACCCATCATAAACTCTCATCTCTTGCATTACATTATTCGCTATTTGCCCCTAGTTTTCCTCTCCCCAGTTCTAAAACGATTTAAAGAAAAATACAAAAATATTTGCCGTTTTATTCGCCCTTCTTCCTCCCGATCTTCTGTTTGCTTGAACTCATCATTACGAGTGACTTTGGCATGGCTGAGACAGATGATGGCCTGACTCCTAAAATTGGACATTCAGGAAATCTGGATGTTAAAATTTTCGTTTGAGGACAAGGGAATTTTATGGGGAAAAACATGTACAAAAAAAATTCAATTGTGTAGGTAATTTGCCTTTTGATGATGTTCCCATACTCAAAAGAACTAAAACTTACGCAGAAGCTATTTCAGCATTATATTTGAAATTTGAACATAGATTCATTCGTACTCATCCTACTTTGCAAAGTTTATTTTATGAGCTACCCATTATAAAAGATCCTAAGGCTATGAAAATAGCTTCCCAAGTTCTTAAGAATGAGTTTGATCACATAGTACGGGAAGCTAGGGAAATTTTTGATCATTATGCTACAAATCGTGAAAAACTGGTAATAGATTAGATTCTTTATAATAGTGACTATGCTTTGAGACTTTTTTTTGAAAATATCAGATTTGTGATGAGAATCTCAAAAAGATAATCCCTGTTTAAGATATGATCCAATGAGTTTTCAATGATGTTAATCAATACTATTCTTGGATTGTAGCCGGAAACCAAAGGGGATACGTAGATGGGTAGCTTAATGATGCCAAAGTTTCTATGGACAATGTGTTCCAAGTTATCTTTGCAAAACCTTCCGATGAGAACACATCTATGGAAAAATATACTAAATATGACAATACCTAGATCTATTGCAATATGCCTAGCTAGGGGCGTTAAACAATAGCGCTTGTTGGGAGGCAACCCAATTTTATTTTTGTGTTTTTTGTTTTGCTACTGTTCTTGAATAAAATACACATTATTACCTCTATAGTAATTGTATTTTGGTGTTTTAATTAGTGTTTTTGCCAAGTAAGACCTTTGATAGCTTACGTTGATAGTTGAATTGGTCTTGGTGAAAAACAGAAACTTTCGTGACGAGTCACAAAATTGTTAAAAATCACAGAAGCATGATAAAATTCTGATTTTTTACACAATATTGATATAAAAATTTCCTCTGTTGTCCTAATTTTTCAGAATTTTTGGAGTTATAGAAGTATTCGAAGTTTACAGATTACTAGAGACTGTTCTGTTTTTAACAGATTCTGTTTTCTATGTGTTCTTTGCTTATTTTGATTAATCTATGGGTAGTATCGGGGGGTTTGAACCATGGAGAAGTTGGAATACAGTAGATATTACACCAATATAAATAAAGAATGAGTTCACAACATTACCAAAAGTGGTGATTTTATTTTCTTGTATTAACAGATCTCATGAGTTTTCTGTTGAGTTTTGTGTTGTGAAGTTTTCAAGTTGTGGGTAAAGAATTGATGTACTATGGAATAAGGAGTGGCAAGAGCCTAATCTTGGAGATACCAAAGGCACCCCAAGGTAATATTCAAGGAAACCAAGAGCCTAATCTTGGGGATACCCAAGGCACCCCAAGGTAATATTCAAGGACAACCCAGAGCCTAAGCTTGGGGATGCCCCGGAAGGCATCCCCTTTTTCGTCATCAATCCATCGGTAAATTTACTTGAGGCTATATTTATATTTACCACATGATATGTGTTTTGCTTGAAGTGTCTTGTATGATATGAGGGGCATCCCCTCTTTCGTCTTCGATCCATCGGTAAATTTACTTGAGGCTATATTTCTATTTACCACATGATATGTGTTTTGCTTGAAGCGTCTTGTATGATATGAGTATTTGCTTTTTAGTTTGCCACAATCATCCTTGCTATATAGACCTTTTGAGAGGGACACGCATGAATCAGAAATCATTAGAATACTCTATGTGCTTCACTTATATCTTTTGAACTAGGCAATTTTGCTCTAGTGCTGCACTTATATCTTTTTAGAGCACTGCGGTGGTTTTATTTTATAGAAATTATCAAACTCTCTTGCTTAAATTATATTATTTTGAGAGTCTCTCTAAACAGCATGGTAATTTGCTTTGGTTGTGAATTTAGTCCGAATATGATGGCCATCCAAGAGGGGTATAATGAAAATTTTCATATTAAGTGCATTGAATACTATGAGAAGTTTGATTCCTTATGATTGTTTTGACATATAAAGATGGTAATATTAGAGTCATTCTATTGAGTAATTATGGATTGGTGGAAATACTTGTGTTAAAGTTTGTGATTCCCGTAGCATGCACGTATGGTGAACCGTTATGTAATGAAGTCGGAGCATGATTTATTTATTGATTGTCTTCCTTATGAGTGGCGGTCGGGGACGAGCAATGGTCTTTTCCTACCAATCTATCCCCCTAGGAGCATGCGTGTAGTACTTTGGTTCGGTAGCTAGTAGACTTTTACAATAAGTATGTGAGTTCTTTATGACTAATGTTGAGTCCATGGATTATACGCGACTCGCACCCTTCCACCATTGCTAGCCTCTCTAGTACCGCGCAACTTCCGCCGGTGCGTTACACCCACCATATTCCTTCCTCAAAACAGCCACCATACCTACCTATTATGGCATTTCCATAACCATTCCGAGATATATTGCCATGCAACTTCCACCCTTCCATTTATTAGGACACACTTCATCATTGTCATATTGCTTTGCATGACTATGTAGTTGACATCGTATTTGTGGCAAAGCCACCATTCATATTTTTTATACATTTCACTCTTGAGTCATTGCACATCCCGGTACACCGCCGGAGGCATTCATATATAGTCATATTTTTGTTCTAAGTATCGAGTCGTAAGTAAATAAAAGTGTGATGATCATCATTATTAGAGCATTGTTCCATGTGAGGAAAGGATGATGGAGACTATGATTCCCCCACAAGTCGGGATGAGACTCCGGACGAAAAATAAAAAAGAAAATAAAAAAGAGCCCAAAGAGCCCAAAAAATGAGAGAAAAAGGGAAGGGGCAATGCTACTATCATTTTTCCACACTTGTGCTTCAAAGTAGCACCATGATCTTCAAGATAGAGAGTCTCCTATGTTGTCACTTTCTTATACTAGTGGGAATTTTCATTATTGAACTTGGCTTGTATATTCCAATGATGGACTTCCTCAAATTGCCCTAGGTCTTCGTGAGCAAGCGAGTTGGATGCACACACACTTAGTTTCTTTCTGAGCTTTCATACACTTATAACTCTGGTGCGTTGCATGGCAATCTCTACTCACTCACATTGATATCCATCGATGGGCGTCTCCATAGCCCGTTGATACGCCTAGTTGATGTGAGACTATCTCCTTCTTTTTGTCTTGTCCACAATCACCATATTCTATTCCACCTATAGTGCTATATCCATGGCGCACGCTCATGTATTGCGTGAAAGTTGAAAAAGTTTGAGAACATCCAAAGTACGAAACAATTGCTTGGCTTGTCATCGGGGTTGTGCATGATTTAATACTTTGTGTGATGAAGATGGAGCATAGCCATACTATATGATTCTTTCTTTGGCCATGTTATTTTGAGAAGGCATGATTGCTTTATTAGTATGCTTGAAGTATTATTGTTTTTATGTAAATATTAAACTTTTGTTTTGAATCTTATGGATTTGAATATTCATGCCACAATAAAGAAAATTACATGGATAAATATGTTAGGTAGCATTCCACATCATAAATTCTGTTTTTATCATTTACCTACTCGAGGACGAGTAGGAATTAAGCTTGGAAATGCTTGATACGTCTCCAATGTATCTATAATTTTTGATTGTTCCATGCTAATATATTATCTGTTTTGGATGTTTGATATGCATTATTATGCTACTTTATATTATTTTTGGGACTAACTTATTAACCTAGAGCCCAATGCCAGTTTTTTTTCCTTCTTTTTGAGTTTCGCAGAAAAGGAATATCAAATGGAGTCCAAACGGAATAGAACTTTTGTGATGATTTTTCTTGCACCAAAGACACCTATGGGACTTGGAGTCCAAGTCAGAAGACCCTTGACGCGACCGCAAGGAAGGGGGCGCCCCTAGGGCTTGTGGCCCCCTCGGGAGTCCCCTGACCTCCTACCTTGGCCTATAAATTCACAAATATTCCCAAACCCTCAGACGAAGCCACGAAAAAACTTTTCCGCCACCGCAACCTCCTGTTCCCGTGAGATCCCATCTGGGGGCCTTTTCCGGCGATCTGCCGGAGGGGGATTCGATCACGGAGGGCATCTACATCAACCCTATTTCCCTTCTGATGAAGCGTGAGTAGTTTACTTCAGACCTACGGGTCCATAGCTAGTAGCTAGATGGCTTCTTCTCTCTCTTTGATTCTCAATACCATGTTCTCCTTGATGTTCTTGGAGATCTATCGGATGTAATATTCTTTTGCGGTGTGTTTGTCGAGATCCGATGAATTATGGATTTATGATCAGATTATCTATGAATATTATTTGAATCTCCTCTGAATTCTTATATCGATGAGTTGATATCTTTGTATTTCTCTTTGAATTATCTGTTTGGTTTGGCCAACTAGATTGGTATTTCTTGCAATGGGAGAGGTGCTTAGTCTTGGGTTCAATCTTGCGGTCCTCACCCAGAGACAAAGTAGGGGTAGCGAGGCACATATTGTATTGTTGTCACCAAGGATAAATAGATGGGGTTTTCATCATATTGCTTGAGTTTATCCCTCTACATCATGTCATCTTACTTAATGCGTTACTCTGTTCTCTTGAACTTAATACTCTAGATGTAGGCAGTAGTCGGTCGATGTGTGGAGTAATAGAAGTAGATGCAGAATTGTTTTGGTCTACTTGACACAGACGTGATGCCTATATGCATAATAATTGCCTTGGATATCATCATAACTTTGCGCTTTTCTATCAATTGCTCGACAGTAATTTGTTCACCCACCATATTATTTGCCTTCATGAGAGAAACCTCTAGTGAAACCCATGGCCCCCGGGTCTATTTTCCATCATACTTTCTTTCTGATCTACTATTTTGAAATCTTTTATTTTCAGATCTATAAACCCAAAACCCAAAAATATTTAGTTACCTTTTGTTTTTACCTATCTCTATTGGATCTCACCTTTGCAATTGACCTGAAGGGATTCACAACCCCTTTATCGCGTTGGGTGCAAGTGTTTGATTGTTTGTGCAGGTGCATGGATTGGGACTTGCTTGTACCTCCTACTGGATTGGTACCTTGGTTCTCTAACCGAGGGAAATAGTTATCTCTGTCGGGGAACGTAGTATTTCAAAAAAAAATCCTATGATCACGCAAGATCTATCTAGGAGAAGCATAGCAACAAGCAGTGAGAGTGTGTCCACGTACCCTCGTAGACCGAAAGCGGAAGCATTTAGTAATGCGGTTGATGTAGTCGAACGTCTTTGCAATCCAACTGATCCAAGTACCGAACGTACGACACCTCTGCGGTCAGCACACGTTCAACTCGGTGACGTCCCTCGAACTCTTGATTTAGTTGAGGCCGAGGGAGAGTTCCGTCAGCACGACGGCGTGGTGACAGTGATGATGAAGTTGCCGGCACAGGGCTTCGCCTAAGCACTACGATGATATGACCGAGGTGTGTAACTGTGGAGGGGGGCACCACACACGGCTAAAAGATCAACTTGTGTGTCTATGGTGTGCTCCCTTGCAACGTATATAAAGGAGGGGAGGGAAGAGGTGGTCGGCCCAAGGGGGACGCGCCAGGTGTGGGAAATCCTACTAGGGCTCCACAGTCCAAGTAGGATTCCCCTCCTCTTTCCTATTCCTAGTAGGAGAAGGAGTGAAGGAGGAGGAGGAGAGAAGGAAAGTCCCCCCTGTCGGTGTCAAAACCGGCGGATCTCGGGTAGGGGGTCCCGAACTGTGCGTCTAGGATCGATGGTAACAGGAGACGGGGGACACGATGTTTACCCAGGTTCGGGCCCTCTCTCTGGAGGTAATACCCTACTTCCTGCTTGATTGATCTTGATGAATATGAGTGTTACAAGAGTTGATCTACCACGATATCGTAATGGCTAAAGCCTAAAAGCCTAGCCTATGTGAATATACGGTAATGAATCTCCCCTATCCGGACTATACTCTCCAATTTATATAGACACCGGAGAGATCTAGGGTTACATGGAGTCGGTTACATAATAAGGAATCTTCACAGCTGGTCGCCTAGCTTGCCTTCCACGCCAAGGAGAGTCCAATCCGGACACGAGTATGGTCTTCGGTCTTCATGTCTTCACAGCCCATCGGGCCCGCCCATGGATAACAGGCCGGACGGCCGAGGACCCCTTAGTCCAGGACTCCCTCAGTAGCCCCTGAACCTGGCTTCAATGACGAGGAGTCCGGCGTGCAGATTGTCTTCAGCATTGCAAGGCGGGTTCCCCTTTTTTCCGAACTCCAAGAATATAATATTTGCACAAATCTAATTTTTTGATAGCTTCTTCACAACACGACATCTCGTTTGTCCGGTCTTAATTTCGAACCGTTTTTCATATGCCATCCCACGTTTCGAGACGCGGTTGCTATTGGCATGTCTTGTCGAAGCAGAGATCGTGTCCCCTTATTGCGGGATTCTCATCAATGCGGGCATGGGTATCCCAACCGTGCCGTTTATACAGCCCTTGGGAACAGGTGAATCCTAAGGCGAGTGAGGAGGCGTTTAATATTTGCTGCCTTTATAAGGGGATAAGGATTCCCCCCTCCTCTTCTCACGCTCTATCTCCGTCTCCGCCTTTTCGATCTCAAGCTCCAGCGCCCAAGTTCTCATGTCCTTTCCACTCAAGCAACCATGTCCGGATCCGGTGGTCAGGGCAAGTGGATGGTCTCCTCCATCAAGGAGGAGGACATTACTGAGCTCCGAGCGGCCGGATATTTGGCGAAGGGAATAGCCCACCACTTGCCGGCCGAGGGAAAAATCGTCCCAATGCCAGAGCCCCACGAGAGGGTAGTATTCCTCCCTCATTTCTTCCGCGGGCTAGGGTTTCCACTCCACCCTTTCGTCCGCGGGCTGATGTATTATTACAGGATAGATTTCCATGATCTGTCCCCAAATTCCTTCCTCAACATCTCGGCGTTTATCGTTGTGTGTGAGGCCTTCCTCCGCATCCATCCCCACTTCGGGCTGTGGCTCAAAGTCTTCAACGTGAAGCCGAAGGTGGTGGATGGCCAAAGACGCTGTAGTCGGAGGAGCTGTGGTGAGCAAGCTCTCCAACGTCTCCTGGTCCAAAGGCACTTTTGTGGAGACAGTAAAGGAGTGGCAGAAGCAGTGGTTCTACATCACAGAACCTTGTGGCACCACCTGAGCCGCGACCGCTGAATTCCGCTCCGGTGCTCCCATGCGACTCACCTCCGGGGTCGAGAAGTGTCTGGACTGGTGTTCACCTGACGAGCTGATAGCGCTGCAAACGCGCATTCAAAGCATGGTGACCAAGAACGTCAAGCTCGTTGACGTCATCCAGGTGATGTTGGTCCGTCGGATTCTTCCGTGCCAGCGCCGAAGCCGCCCTTTGTGGGAGTTCAATTCGAAGAAGCACCAGACCTTGAAAAGGCTCTTTTAGACTTCTCACGAAGGGCCTGGAAGTTGCTCTTTAAGGGCAATGAGAAGCCACCTTCCACGGACTCAGACCGTGGTCACGATTGTAAACACCCCGCGAGCGAGGTATATATTTTTTCTGACGTATCCCCGACTTAAAAGTTTCGAGGATGATATCTAAGTTTTTATTTTTGCTCTTTCAGGATTGGATGGAGACGGCGAGGCGGATCCAATGTCCGGCCGCGCTGCCCGAAGAACCTATCATCCTGCGCCTGGCGAAGATGCTGGTGCCGGCGCCATATAAGGCGCCGGAGAAGAAGGCCAAGAAGAAGGCCAAGGGGGCCAAGAGTGGCCCCCGTCGCAAGGGAACTTCGGACGCGATGTGCGAAGATGACAAGGCCCATTCCTCCGTCCCTGAGGACAACGACGACGAGGAGGAGGAGTAAAACAACCCTCCTCCCGAGGAGGAGAAGAAGAAGAGGGCGGCCTCGGCACATCTGGAGGCGAAAGCGCCCAAAAAGGGGAAGGGCGCCCCCGCGGTCAACACCGCGTGGGACGTTGATAGTAGTCCGGAACGGTGCCCCCGCAGTAAGCCCCAGGCCGCATCGTAAGTGATGTGGCTTGCTCTTGCGAACATCTGGCCCTTTCTCTCCATTTATCTTTGACATAGTTTAACTGTACTATTGTAGTCCGGCCCATGACCTTGTCCAGCGATCCTCATCTGAAGGTTCGTTGGCTCCGCCGGAGATGGCGAGCCAGTCGCCACCGCCTGCTTACTCCCCCGGAGCCAGGGACAACACCAAAGTGTTGTCCGGGAGGGACGATCCGAACCGGGGAGGAGCCCAGGACGCTGTTCGGGAGGCACCACGAGGCGAAGCCTCCACTACCGAACACATGGAGGAGAAGATCCCCATGGAGACTGGCGAAGAGGGCTGCATCCAGTTTGGCCCTCAGCCGAATACGATTCCGGAGAGCCATATGGCTCCGGAGTCGGGCGAGTAGCCCCCTTTGAAGGAGGGGGGTGCGCCGCTTCCGCCGGTGGTCCCTGTCCATACAGGGGTGCCGGACAACCTGATGGAGGCACTACGAGGCGCCTCCGTTATGGACGAGCACCGCGTCCTTATGGGCGCGGTGATTGAGAAGGTTCAGTCCGCCAAGAGTGGTCTGAACGACGCGTGCAGCAACCTATTGACATGCTTCGAGGTAAGTGACATAGAAAGAGAAAAAAACCTGTAGTCAGTAGCCCCTGAGACACTGTCCGGCGAGAAGAACCGGACAGAGGATCTATTGTAGGAGACTAACATAGAATGTATGTTGGCCGCAACCTCGCATGCTGCTGAAGTCTTTGAATTAAGGTAGAGGCTGGAGCGGACCGAGAACGAGCTCGGCGAGGTTAGGGTTCAGCTCCAGGAGAAGCAAGGTGAATAACGACTTGCTATATGTTCGGAAAGCATAGGCGATGTGTATTGACTGTAGTGTCGTAATATGTGCAGGAGCCGCGACCGAGGTTGAGGCCCTGAGGAAGGCCCTGGGCGAGGCCGAGGAGAAAGCTGTCCAGCAGCAAGCCGCCCGTAAGAAGCTCGAGGCCAGAGTCAAGGAAATTCAGCAGGAGCTCCAGGTTGCGGTGAAAAAATGTGAGACCTTGGAGAATGATGCGTTGGCTCACGAGGCCGAGCTCACTAGGGCTCGTCAGAGCGCGGAGACCGCACGGAATGAGGCCCAGGCCGCCCTCCAGGAGATCCAGGAGGCCAAGAAGATCACGGCGGGTAAGGCATTTAAGATGCCAAGAAAGTATGCGAAGAAGCAATACCTTTTATTAACCCGGATTCGGAGTTCCCCAGGGGCTTTTGCGGATCTACCACGCAACGTATCAGACGCTGCAGAGTTCTACCGAGCCGAAGGAGGAGGTTCTACGGAGAAGCTATTCTGGTTGCAGTACGCGACGCCAGAGCATCCCGTGTCCTTCACCGATCAGCTGAAGCAGCTGGTGGAGCTGCACAGGGTGGCCGAACTAGCCATGAAGGATTTTACAATCCGGCTATGGCCAGCCGAAGCTATGCCCGGCAGCTACTTCGGACTCGTGAAGCGTCTGGTGGAGGCCTGTCCGCGGCTGGACGTCATCAAGCACTCCGCCTGTATTGTAGGTGCATGTATGGCCTTCGCTTGCTGCAAGATGTGGTGGGCGAAGATGAACGCTGTTGAAGGTTGCAGCGGGCCTCCAGAGGGGAAGGAGCACCGCACACCCGAGCGATATTTCGCAGATGTCGTAGAGGGGTCTCAACTTGTGGCGGCGCAATGTTCTCAGGACACTGTGTTTGAATAAATGTAATCATGTTGCCTTTGCCTTGTATTATGGGAACAAAGCTGGTGTTTGTAAAATAATTTTATTATGCTTTGAATTGTTTCCTCCTGTGCGGCCGTGTTATAGGTAATCTGAGGGTTGGCCAGTCGTCGGCTTCTGCCCTCACGTAGGTAGTACGGAGGTGTTCGGGATGGATTCTAAATAATCTTGATCCAATTATATGGTCCTTTGGAGGAGTTGTTTAGCACAACGAACAAGGCAATCGGACTGTACGGCTTGAACGCCCTCACTTAGCCATAGGAGTTTCATAATTTAAGCAAGTGTGCAGCCCCTGGTCCAGGCCAGGGTGCTGTCAGCATCTGATCGGGAAGTGCTGATCCTTCGCATGACGCGGAAAAAATCTCCAACGATTTTGTAACCCTCGAACAGCTGACCGGCTCTCACCGTATCATGACAGTCAGTTTTCGGCTTTCTCTACTGAGGTGCTCATCCGGTCAAGGCCATGGCACAATCGCAGCAGTTCTCCCTTTACTACCCTAGCCGATGGAGCGGAACGTAGGGTAGCAAGCACAGGAGTCGGGAAACCCAACTATTGACCAAAGGCATGATTTGGAGCCAATGCGTATAATGCTAAATTCGGGGTGCCAAACTTTTGTATAGGAAGTGTTCGGACTTTGCTGCCGTATTGTGGGGCGATAAGTAGCCCCTGGAGAATATGAAACGTACAAAATAGTATCGATGTGGCAAATAAGCAGATCGAAATAAAACGGAGTAAGAAGCGAAAACCACAGAAGCTGGGCCACGAACCATTTTTATTATAACTGGATGGATACGTCAAGGCGTATCTTGTACAGATGGTGCGAGAAGTATCCGGGCTATATAACATGCCGGAATCAGTAGGGCGCAGCGTGCGGGTCCTGAGAAATAAGTATGAATGCCGTCAAGAAGAACGTATAAAGTTTACCCTACACACCTGTGCTGCTTGCCTCCGTTGTATGCCAAACCTTCGAAAGGACTCGCGATCAGGCCCGTGGAAGGAGGAACCTGAAACAAGAAAAAGGTAAAAGTACGTGTGTCCGGGATATGTCTGGCCGAACTGCAGATCCCGGGTTATCTTGTGCCTCCTTCGATGTCCATGGAATTTTGAGTGCGTAATTGTGTATGCGTGGTACGAATGCCACTACCTCATTGGAACTAGGACGGAGGCCGAATTGCTAGTCGAGCTCTTGACGAGCCGCGCCGTCCTGTTGCAGTGAAATCCGGAACCTCTTAGTGATGTCCGAGGGCTCGACAGTCGTACTATGGTGCTGTTTGGAAGGCCGCTCTGTTCTTCTACTGCTAGGGCGGCGTTGTGCTCCTCTGTTCGGAGGGAGCGTTCCGTATTGCCATTGACTGTTATGACGCCGCGTGGACCGGGCATCTTGAGCTTGAGATAAGCATAGTGTGGCACTGCATTGAATCTAGCAAACACGTTTCGTCCGAGCAGTGCGTGATAGCCACTGCGGAAGGGGACGATATCGAAGATTAACTCTTCGCTTCGGCAGTTTTCCGGAGAACCGAAGACCACCTCCAGCGTGATTGAGCCCGTACAATGGGCCTCTACGCCTGGTATGACTCCTTTAAAGGTAGTCTTTGTTGGTTTGATTCGCGAGGGGTTAATGCCCATCTTCCGCACTGTGTCCTGACAAAGCAGGTTGAGGCTGCTACCGCCGTCCATCAGGACTCGTGTTAGGTGAAACCCGTCAATAATTGGGTCGAGGACTAGTGCGGCTGAACCGCCATGGCGGATACTAGTTGGGTGATCCCGGCGATCAAAGGTGATCGGGAATGATGACCATGGATTGAATTTTGGGGCTACTGGCTCTACCGCGTAGACATCCCTAAGTGCTTGCTTACGTTCCCTTTTGGGGATGTGCGTAGCGTATATCATGTTCACCGTTTTGACTTGAGGGGGAAATTTCTTCTGCCCCCAGTGTTCGGCTGCCGGGGCTCTTCGTCCTCGTCCTCACTTTGTGATCCCTTTTCCTTGTTTTCGGCATTTAACTTGCCAGCCTGCTTGAGAACCCAACAATCTCTGTTGGTATGATTAGCTTGCTTATCTGGGTGCCGTGTATCTGGCACGGACGGTCAAGTATGCGGTCTAGGCTGGAAGGTCCTTCATTGTTCCTTTTGTAGGGCTTCTTCCATTGGCCGGCCTTGGAGCCAGTGAATCCGGCATTGATCGTGGTGCAATCGGTGTTGTTGCCATTGCTTCAGCGTTTGTGTCTATTGCGCCGGAGCTTGCTAGCGCTATTCTTGGCCTCAGAAGGGCTTGTCTCGCTGGCTATGTTGTTACTACGGGCCAGCCAACTATCCTCTCCCGCGCAAAAGCGGGTCATGAGTGCCATGAGGGCTGCCATGGACTTCGGCTTTTCTTGGCCGACGTGGCGTGCTAGCCATTCGTCACGGATGCTGTGCTTGAAGGCTGCTAAGGCCTCGGCATCCGGACAGTCAATGATCTGGTTCTTTTTGGTCAGGAACCTAGTCCAGAATTTTCTGGCTGATTCTCCAGGTTGTTGAACTATGTGGCTTAAGTCATCGGCGTCTGGTGGCTGGACATAGGTTCCTTGGAAGTTGTCCAGGAAAGCTTCTTCCAAGTCCTCCCAGCCGCCGATAGAATTTTCAGGCAGGCTGTTAAGCCAGCGCCGGGCTAGCCCTTTGAGCTTTAGTGGGAGGTATTTAATGGCATGGAGGTCATCTCCTCGATCCATATGGATATGGAGAATGAAATCCTCGATCCATACTGCGGGATCGGTTGGGCCGTCGTATGATTCGATATTGACGGGCTTGAACCCTCGGGAATTCGTGATCCAAAGATTTCATATGTGAAGCGAGAGGGTGTCGCGCCCCTATATCGGGCCGCGTCGTGGCGTAGCTCTGATGGAGTCCGTCTGCGGTATTCGGCCCAGGCGTGGTTAGATTTATCATGTCCGAATAGGTAGCCGTCGTCGTGCCTCGAGGCGCGCCCTCATGATCCGTAGATCAATCTTGTATGTCCTGCTCTATCATCCAGGATCTGCCGGAGGTCGTATGTGTGACCCCGAACTCTTCCGTCTCTATTTTTACGAGGCGGTGGGGCAGGCTGTTGTTCGGTCTGAGTTGCCGCTTTATCCCGGCCACGGGGTGGCCGGTCGGCCGCCCTGTCTCGACTGCGTGGTGGTCGTTCCGTATTATGAGAGGGAGATGTGCGCTCTGGTGCTTCCTCATCAAATTGAGGTAGCAGTCTGCGTTTCGGGTAGCTCTTGGCTGGGCGCCTGGCGCTGTATTCTTCGGCTGTCAGGACATCAGTCCATCTGTCGACGAGCAGAACTTGTTCGGCTTGAAGCTGTTGCTGTTTCTTTTTCAGGCTCTTTGCAGTGGCTATGAGCTGAAGCTTAAAGCGCTCCTGCTCCAGAGGATCTTCTGGCACGATGAAGTCTTCGTTGTCGATGCTTGTCTCCTCCTCAGAGGGTGGACGGTAACTATCGTCCTCCGAGTCATCTTCTATCGCCTGTTCATCAGGGTTGTCTTCCCTGTTGTCGTGTTCCTCCTGTTCGGATGTAGCTCCGACAGGGTCTTCGTTGTTTTCGGCATCGCCCGGAGTACTATTTTCTCCGGTGCCAGTATTGCTATATTTTGAGCGGCGAGGCTTAGAACGGCGCTTGGGGCGTCGGCGCTTGGACTGCGTCTCAGAGGTTTTATTCGCATCTGGCTCTTCGTTGTCGTCGCCAGATCCTTTGGGTGTATCAACCATGTACACGTCGTACGAAGAGGTAGCCGTCCAACATCCAGTGAATGGCGGGTCTTGGCCTTGCTCCTTGTCGGCATCATCGTCCATACCGTCGATGTCTTCAGAGCCATAGTCAAGCACTTCGGTTAAGTCATCGACAGTGGCTATGAAGTGGGTGGCGGGTGGGAAGAAAAATGCCTCATCATCCGTCTCTAGCTTGAACCGGACATAGTTCGGCTGTGAGTCCTTCTCCATGGACAAATTCTTTAAAGATTTTAGCACGTCACCAAAAGGCGAGTGCTGGAAAACGTCAGCAGCGCCGAACTCGAAGGTCGATAACCGATCCAGATCGGTGTCCGCGGGCGTACACAGTCCGGAACTTATAGCTGGAGACAAGTCCGAAGTTCCGTTAAAGTGAATATTGTAGGGCGTTGAGTCCATGTGCGGCTCCAACGCCGCAGACTCTACAGCCTCGGACGACACGATCTGCTTTGGCCCTAAGGCCGTTGCAGCCGCGGGAACCACCTCCTGGGTGTGATCCGATAACAGATTTAAGTCACATACATCGGGGTGAGGGGGAGTGATCGCCGCGGGCTCAAATCCCTCGGAGGTCAAGTCTCTGCGGGTATCCGCGATGTGGTTCAAGCTTCCGAATCCGACCTGATGGCCAGGGGCATAGCTGTCGATCTGCTCCAGATGGCCAAGTGAGTTGGCCCGCAGTACGAAGCCGCGGAATACGAAGATCTGTCCGGGGAGGAAAGTTTCTCCTTGGACAGCGTCGTTATTGACGATTGAAGGGGCCATCGAACCTTTTGTCGACGGCACAGTGGAACTCTCAATGAAAGCACCAATGTCGGTGTCAAAACCGGCGGATCTCGGGTAGGGGGTCCCGAACTGTGCGTCTAGGACCGATGGTAACAGGAGACGGGTGACACGATGTTTACCCAGGTTCGGGCCCTCTCTATGGAGGTAATACCCTACTTCCTGCTTGATTGATCTTGATGAATATGAGTGTTACAAGAGTTGATCTACCACGATATCGTAATGGCTAAACCCTAAAAGCCTAGCCTATGTGAATATACGGTAATGAATCTCCCCTATCCGGACTATACTCTCCGGTTTATATAGACACCGGAGAGATCTAGGGTTACATGGAGTCAGTTACATAATAAGGAATCTTCACAGCTGGTCGCCTAGCTTGCCTTCCACGCCAAGGAGAATCCAATCCAGACACGAGTATGGTCTTCGGTCTTCATGTCTTCACGGCCCATCAGTCCAGCCGTTGGATAACAGGCCGGACGGCCAAGGACCCCTTAGTCCAGGACTCCCTCACCCCCCCAAACCCTAGTCCAATTTGGTTTGGGCTAGGGGTCGCGTGCCACTCCATCGCCGTCCTCCTTTCTTCCACCACTAGGCCCATGAGGCCCAATAACTTCTGGGGGGGGGGGTGTCGGTGTCAAAACTGGCGGATCTCGGGTAGGGGGTTGTCGGTGTCAAAACCGGCGGATCTCGGGTAGGGGGTCCCGAACTGTGCGTCTAGGCGGATGGTAACAGGATACAAGGGACACGATGTTTTTACCCGAGTTGGGCCCTCTCGATGGAGGTAATACCCTACTCACCTTGATTAATATTGATGATATGGGTAGTACAAGAGTAGATCTACCACGAGATCAAGGAGGCTAAACCCTAGAAGCTAGCCTATGGTATGATTGTTGTTAGTCCTACGGACTAAAACCCTCCGGTTTATATAGACACCGGATAGGTTAGGGTTACACAGAGTCGGTTACAAAGGTAGGAGATCTACATATCCGTATCGCCAAGCTTGCCTTCCACGCCAAGGAAAGTCCCATCCGGAAAGTATTCAATCTTGTATCTTCATAGTCTTGGAGTCCGGCCGTGATGATAGTTCGGCTATCCGGACACGCCCTAGTCCAGGACTCCCTCAGTAGCCCCTGAACCAGGCTTCGATGACGACGAGTCCGGCGCGCATATTGTCTTCGGCATTGCAAGGCGGGTTCCTCCTCCGAATACTTCATAGAAGGTTTTGAACACAAGGATAGTGTCCGACTCTGCAAAACAAGTTCCACATACCACCGTAGAGAGAATAACTTTTGCACGGATCTGGCCGACGTATTCAGCGGCGGGACATCACACCACATCCGTGCCTTTATATGAATCGTTTTTACTGTTCCACCTCGGTAGCGTTTAGCGAGGCGGTTTCCCTGGCACGTCTTATCAAAGCATAAATCGTGCCCCCTTATTCCGGGATTCCCATCAATACGGACGTGGGTAACCCATCCGCGCCATTGATTATGGCGCTTGGGAGATAAACGAGTTTTACCAGGCTGGTTGGGGACGCATAGCTTCGTCCGTCCATATAAGGGGATAAGGATCCACCTTTTTCACCTACGCCTTCTTCCTCCTTTGCTCACCCATTTCCGCGCACTCGAGCTCCAGCGCCCAAGTCCACACATCCCACCTCAACCTTCTCCAACTATGTCCGGAGCGGGAGGCATCGTGGATGGCCTCCTCCGTCCGCGGAGGGCACATCACAAAGCTGCGGAGTCCGGATACTTGTCCATGCAACATCGCGCACCCGGCTGCCCGGCCAAGGGCAGCTCATTCCAACCCCTAGGCCCCATGAGAGGGTTGTGTTTCTCCCCCACTTCCTCCATGGACTAGGTTTTCCACTTCACCCATTTGTCCGGGGGCTCATGTTCTACTACGGCCTGGACTTCCACGACCTGGCCCCGAATTTCATCCTCAACATCTCGGCGTTCATCGTGCAGCGAAAGGCCTTCCTCTGCATCCAGCCCCACTTGACTTATGGCTGAAGATCTTCAATGTCGTGCCGAAGGTAGTGGGGCGGCCGTCAAGCCGGAGTGCGGAGGCTCCATGGTTGGCAAGATGGCCAAAGTCCTATGGCTCAAGGGCTCCTTCGTGGAGACAATAAAGGGGACGGCAATCGGGTGGTTCTATATCACCGAGCCGCGACCCCAAATGGGCGGCGGCCCCAATTCAGATCTGGCTTCCCCACGGCTCTCGTCATGGAAAGAGACGGGCCTGACGTGGGGAATTGAACGAGCTATCCGGACTCCAAACATGCGTCCGAAACCTGGTGGACAAGAATCTCGGGCTTGTCAACGTAATCCAGGTGATGCTCATCCGCCGGATTCTCCCATGCCAACAACGGGCCTTGAAATTGTGGGAGTTCGATCCGGCACAACACCAACTCTGAAAAGGCTCTTCGACACTACGTACGAAGATGTCTGGAAGGTGCTGTTCAAGGGCGCCGAGGCTCCCACATCCGCTACCAAAGATCGCGGATTCAGCTCGCAGCGTCAAGCCAGCGAGGTGAGTTATTTTACCCTTTATGGGACTCTTTTTTCATAGTTTGACTCTATGTGGGATCTAAAACTCCCTACCCTTTAACAGGACTGGCAGAAGACGTCCGGACAGGTTGACTGTCCGGCTCCTTTGCCAGAGACCGAGCGGACGCCCGATTGACGGGGCTGCTGGCTCCGGTACCTCATGTGGTGCCGGAGAAGAACTCGAAGGAGCTCCCGACGCCTGGTGCTGTCAGATTCTGAAGCAGAATCTTTTCCTGAGAACGAGGAGGAGGAAAAAGAAGCTTCTCCCCCAGCGGGGGAGGAGAGGAAAAGGAAGGCCGCCCCAACTGGGGAGGCCGGAGGGTCCAAGAAGGGAAGAACCCTTCGTCCGGACTTCTCCACCAACGTCGACAACGACGGAGGATTGGCCAACAAGGGCCAAGCCCCTGGCGAGATCGTAAGTGTCCGGATACCCATGACTTTTTTATTGCATGCTGTTCTCTAATGCCGAACAATCATGCAGCCCGCCCAAGGGCGAGTTCGCCGCTTCGTCGAGCGGGTCCCTGAGTTCGTCGGAAATGGAGAGTACTTCACTTCCGTCCGCCTTATCGCCTCATGCTGCGGACGACGCCGAGGTGGTGCCCCAAGGGGGGCCTGGTCAAGAGGAGGTGGCGCAGGAGGCGCCGCAAGGCAACCTCCCGGACTCCAGGCGCGTGGGGGGCGAGACCCCCAGGGGCTCTAAGCCCGACCCTCGTCCGGACTCCATGCCGGAACCCTCAGCGGTTCCGGAGTCCGGCAAGCGGTCCCTTCGTAGGAACGGTAAGACGCCGGTGTTCTCCGTCCAACAGGAGGCACCGGATAGCTTACTGGAGGCGCTTAACAGCGCCTCCATCGAGGAGGAGCACAGCACTGTTATGAGTGTGGTGATCTAGAAAGTTCAGTCCGCCAAGGGCAGGCTGACTGAAGCCTGTACCAGCCTTCTAACAGGCTTTGAGGTAAGTTTAGAATATGTAAAAATATTACCGCATAGACAGTAGCCCCTGATGCTTAGTTCGGTGTTCGAAAAGAAAAGCCGGACTAAGGATCTAAAAAGATATACGCAGGAGTCTAACATAAGTATGTCAATATGGGAATGCAGGCTGCGCTGCTGACCTTGGCCACACTGACTGCAGAGGTCAATGCATTGAAGCAGAGCCTCAAGCGGTCCGAGAACGAGCTCGGCCTTGCCAAGAAGCAGCTCGAGGACAAGGAAGGTAAGTAATACCTTAATAAAGAAATACCTTATAGAAAGGTTTCGGTTGCCAAAAAAAATAACAGGAATAACATGGGTACTGCAGGGGCCACGAACGAGGTGGCGACCCTGAAGGAAGCGGTGTCCGTGGCCGAAAACAAAGCGGCTGTGGAGCGCACCGAGCGAGAGAAGGGGGAGGCGCAGCTGGCGAAGGTATGGCAAGAGCTCCAGGCTCTCGTGGAAAAACACGAGAGTTTGGAGCGTGACTCGAAGACTCGAGAGTTCGAGCTCGCCTCGGCTCTTGAGAGTGCCAAAGCCGCTAAGGCCGAAGCCCAAAAAGCCCTCCAAGAAATTGAATTGAATAGACTCGCATTTGTTATCCTGTACGCTGAAAACCTGTTCATATGCGCTAAGCAACGCTTGTTAATTTAAAATATTACCTTCTCAGGCGGCCGTTTATCAAATTTGAGAGATGGCAAGTCGTTGGCTTCAGCCCCCATGCCACGAAAAGTGCTTTGGGGTGTTTGGGATAAACTTGAGCACTCTTGTTCCCATTCTTGGGTCCATCTAGGAGGCGCTCAACGCATAGCGAACAAGGCAACCGGACTTATAATGCTTGAACACTCTCACTTAGCCATAGAATTCTATAATTTTAAATTTCGGTGAAGCCCCAGTATTCGGAAGACCGAGTTTGGGGCGCTATCCACGCCTTGGCTGGACAATTCCGGTTCCTCGCTCTAAGCGGCATAAGTCTTTAGGGACCCGAAAAAACCTCTCGAACAGCGACCGGCTCTCGCCCTATCATGACGGTCAGTTTTAGCTTTCTCCACTGAGGTGCTCAACCCAGCTCAACTGGGGCACAATCGCAGTGGTTCTCCTAGTGCTACCTTAGCCGATATAATGGAACATAAGGTACCAAAACATAGGAGCCGGGCAAACCCAACTATTGACCCAAGACATGATTCGGAGCCGATGCATATAATGCTATCAGTTAAAGCCGCACTTGTGAAAGTGTTCGGACTTATCACACCATAATTTTGGGGTACTTAAGCCCCTGGTGTATTGGCCGTACCAACGTGTACGGGTGCAACATGTCATGAAGTGAACATATATATATATATAGATAAAGAAAGGAGTGCAATAATAAGCAAAAGCTATGTATTATTTATTCAAAAAGGTACTGTAATGAAAGCAGAACGATACAAATAGTGCGATAAGCAAGGGATGGGATTATTTAACATGTCCCCCTCCAGGGGTAAGCTGTGGATGGTATGTAAAACAGGTATAATGCTCGTAATAGAGACCACCTGAACACTCGACGTAGCTTTCTGCTTCCCTGGCTGTTGCATCGTGAGTTCGGCGATTCTAGTGCTGGACAGACTTCTGAAAACGGAGTCCTGAAAAAGAAAAAGAAAAGAAAAGAATGACACAATCGGAGCCCTGGTGTGGTTTAGCCGCATTCTGGCATGCCGTGGTCGTGCCCTCCCTTATGCCCATGGTATCTCCAGAGCGTAGTTATGTACGCTGTAGTAATCGCTTCGAATTTCGCGAGGGCTGGGGTTAGCCGGATTGCTACGCTGGCGTGCTTGGATAGTGCCAGCGGTCTTGTTGTAGGTTACTCCGGCGCGCTTGACAAAGCGGTGTCGGACGTTTAATGCCCGGACTCGAGAATTGCCGTGAGAGGCTGCTTTGCACCTCCGCCGCGAGGGCCGCCCGTGTGCTCATCCGTTCGGAGAGAGCGTTCGGTGTTTCCATTGACCGTGATTACTCCTCGAGGGCCTGGCATCTTGAGCTTGAGGTATGTAGTGCGGCACCGCATTGAACTTTGCAAATGCGGTTCGTCCGAGCAGTGCGTGATAGCCGCTGCGGAACGGGACTATGTCGAAGATCAACTCTTTGCTTCGGAAGTTATCCGGGGATACGAAGACCACTTCGAGTGTAACTGAGCTCGTACAATTGGCCCCTACACCCGGTATGACGCCTTTAAAGGTCGTCTTTGTAGGTTTAATCCTTGAGGGGTCTATGCCCATTTTGCGCACTGTATCCTGATAAAGCAGGTTCAGGCTGCTACCGCCCATCGAGGACTCGGTGAGGTGAAATCCGTCAATAATTGGGTCAAGAACCAATGCGGCAAAACCGCCATGACGAATGCTAGTGGGGTGGTCCTTCGATCGAAGGTGATCGGGCAGCAATACCATGGGTTGAACTTTTGGGGCGACCGCTCCATCGCATATACGTCCCTTAGTGCACGCTTCCGCTCCCTTTTGGGTATGTGGGTTGCGTATATCATGTTCACCGTCCGCACCTGTGTGGGAAAGCCCTTCTGTCCTCTATTGTTCGGCGGCCGGGGCTCTTCCTCGTCATCGCTATGCAGCACCTTGTCATTGAGTTCAGCACTTAACTTGCCTGCTTGCTTGAACACCCGACAATCACTGTTGGTGTGATTGGCTAGTTTTTCGAAGTGCCATGTATCCGCACAAGCGATCGAGTATTCGGTCCAAGTTGGACGGGCCTGGGTATTTCTTTTGAATGGCTTCTTCCGCCGACCGGGTTTAGAGCCTCAATCCGGCATTGACGGCCGTATCTTCAAGATTATCGCCGTTAATGCGCCACTTGTTCTTGTTATGACGCGACCTGCCATTGCTATCCTTGATATCCGAACTATCGGTGTTTGGCCAAGTTGTTGCTTCGAGCTAGCCAGCTGTCCTCTCCCGCACAAAAGCGGGTCATGAGTGTTGTGAGGGCTGCCATGGATTTCGGCTTTTCCTGTCCTAGGTGCCGGGCAAGCCATTCCTCGCGGATGTTATGTTTGAAGGCTATAAGGGCCTCTGCATCCGGACAGTCAACGATTTGATTTTTCTTTGTTAGGAACCGTGTCCAGAATTGTTCCGGCGATTCTTCCGGCTGCTGAATTATATGGCTAAGGTCATCGGCGTCGTGGTCGCACATATGTGCCCGGAAGTTATCAAGGAATGCGGCTTCCAGGTCCTCCCAACAACCAATTGATTCTGCTGGCAAGCTGTTGAGCCAATGCCGAGCTGGTCCTTTAATCTTGAGTGGGAGGTATTTGATGGCATGTAGATCATCACCGCGGGCCATGTGGATGTGGAGGAGATAGTCCTTGATCCAGACCACATGATCTGTGGTACCATCGTACAATTCGATGTTTACGGGTTTGAAGCCCTCAGGGATTTGATGATCCATTACTTCATCTGTGAAGCATAGTGGGTGTGTGGCGCCTCTGTATTGGGCTATATCACGAGTAGCTCATATGAGCTTTGTCTACTGTGTTCGGCCCGGCCGGGTTTGCTGTATCCGGCGCGACGGTAGTCATCACGAGTCGTTGGGCGCCCACGCGATCCGTAGATCGATCTAGTATGTTTTGCCTTATCCTCCAATATATCTCGCAAGTTCGGCGTGTTTTCTCGTGCTGTAAGTGCATCTAGTGCCCCTTAGTGATTTTGGTGTATTGAAGACTTATAGGTTAAGGGACTAATGTGTTTATGAGTGTACACAGGTCTATAAGTCTATGAGGAGTTTGATATTTACACTGAAAGTCGACCCCTAAAAATGAAGTTCTTCGATCAAGACTTTGATATTCAAGACTTTACGAAGACTTTGAAAGTGAAGAAATTGGTGTGACCTTGAAGACTTGGTATTCATTTGAGGAACATGAAGCGTGAAGACTTTTGTTTTCGTAGTTTCGTTTTCTCTTTCTTGAGTCATAGGAAACACCGTCTTTGTTAAAGGGGGTCGAGGAAATACTAAGGAAAAATTTCCATGTGATGCTCAACTCAAAATCCTACACCTACCAATCCCTTCGAAGTCAAGCCTTTGGAAATCTCATACAGATTCAGTCAATTTATTCGATGTGAGACGAAGTTCTTCTGCTCACGAGGAATTTGTTCTGACCGAGGAGTTAGGAATTCGCCAGTTGTGGATTGCCTACGGTGAGGAACATGATAGCCCCGAGGAATTTGAGAGTCAAATTTCCGACCGTTCTTTATCTTGGCCTTGACTGTCCCAAAATATCTTATGCACCTAACGGTCATATCATTGAAGGGCATTTATGTCTTATCATGTCGGGCTGCTCCCTAGGCTATAAATAGCCGCCCCCTACAACCACTAGCTGGTTGGCTGCTCGAGAGAACTTGACACTTGTCATTTGAGAGCAACCCATCCTCCGAGGACTTTGAGCGAAAATCATCGAGTGAGGAAAACCCAAAACCAAACCACCCTCTGAACCCAAAGTGATTGAGGATCATCAAGAGATTGATCCTGCATGGATCCGACGCTTGTTACCTTTGAAGACTGTGCTTCTTCCAGACGGTTAGGCGTCATGGTCTAGAGCATCCAAGAGGAATTGTGGATCGCCGAGTGACCAAGTCTGTGAAGGTTTGGAAGTCGCTCAAGACTTACCACGAGTGATTGGACGAGGTCTGTGTGACCTTAGTTCAAGGAGAATACGGTGAGGACTTGGTGTCCCGAGCTGCGTGCTCGGCGATCGGGTGTCCGGACTGTGTGTCCTCGAGTTTAAATACTCAGCCGCTCCAACCGGATGTACAACCGAGACAAGTGGTTGGAACTGGTCTACCAAATCATTGTCTTCACCAACCTAACTGGTTCTATTTCCTCAACTCTTTCATTTCCTCATTACTGTGTTGAGTGTTCATTCATATCTGTGTTTGAAGACTTTGACTGAAGACTTTCTCAATTTCCTCAGTTCAATTTCTTCAGCCTGTTTGTCTTCATCTTGTGCTATCATGTGTTTACGCTTTCATACTCTTTGTTTGTCTTCATTTCATCATGATGACCATGCCCATGATCTCTTATGCTTACTTCTGAGTACTTATTCCGCTGCAAGTAGTTCTTCGCTAAGGAATTTCTTCACCGGCAAATTCCTCAGTGAAGAATTCATAAAAATCGCCTATTCACCCCCCCTCTAGTCGATATAACGCACTTTCACGTGCCTTGGTACTTTTTGAGCGGCGTCGGGGTGTGGCTTGAGCGGAGGGCCGAGAGGCTTCTCTGTCGCGGCCACGGGGTGGCCGGTCTGCCATGTCGTGTGCTGGTGACTTGGGTGCTTCCTCCTCTGATCGAGGCAACGGCCTGCGTTTGGGGTAGCTTTTGGAGGGCGTTGAAGTTCATACTCTTCGGCTGCGAGGACTTCAGTCCATCTGTCAGCTAGCAGGTCTTGGTCAGCTCTAAGCTGCTGCTGCTTTTTCTTGAGGCTACTTGCCGTGGCCATAAGCCTGCGTTTGAAACGCTCCTGTTCGGCGGGATCCTCAGGCATGACGAATTCGTCGTCGTTGAGGCTTGCCTCATCTTCGGAGGGAGGCGCATAATTATCGTCCTCTACCTCTCTTTCTCGCGACCGTCAGGCGGATTCTGCTTCTCCTCCTCATGCGCCGAGTCCTGCTGGAGGGGGTCATCTTCGGCACTGTCCGGGGTGTTATTTTCTCCCGTGCCGGAATCACCGTGTTTGCCGTGGCGAGATTTAGAGTGGCGTCGCCGACGTCGGGCGCCAGTTGCTTCTTGGAGGGTCATCCTCCGTTGTTCCATCGCCGTTCAATCTTTTGGGATGTCCACCATGTATATGTCGTATGACGAGGTGGCCTTCCAAAGGCCGTGTAGGCGCTGGGTCTTGGTCATCTCCGGCATCATCGTCCATACCGTCGATGTCTTCGCAGTCGAAGTCGAGCATGTCGGTTAAATCATCGACAGTGGCTACAAAGTGGGTGGTGGGTGGGCGTTGAATTTCTTCGTCGTCCGCATCCCAACCTTCCCGTCCGTAGTCCGCCAGGCTCTCCGGGTAAAGAGAGAGACTTTAGTGAATTCTGGATGTCGCCAAAGGGCGAGTGTTGAAAGATGTCCGGCGGTGAACTCCATGACCGGCGCCCAATCGGATTCGATTGGCGGGCGCTGGAGGGTTCGGAGGCCGGAGAGGAGTCCGGCACCACGAGTCACGAAGCCGCCAAGGACGAGATGGAGTTCGCTCAATCGCCGTGAGATCGTAGCCCCCGAGGCGGTGTCCAACCACTCGTCCTCGATCGGGAGTCCGGCTCCGGACTAAGGGTCGTCGGATGCTGGTGCGGCCTCCGTGGCACCGCTCGCGGCGTAGCTAGATCATACCCATCGAGACAAAGGCGGCACGCCGCTGTGGCTCGAATCCATCGAAGATCAAGTCTCCGCGACATCGGCCGTATAGTTCAAACTTCCAAATCGACCTGATGGCGGCGTAGCCGATCTGCTCCAGATGGCCAAGCGAATTGGCCCGCAGTGCTTAGCCGCCGAATACGAAGATCTGTCCAGGGAGAAAAGTTTCACCCTGGACCACGTCGTTGTTGATGATCGAAGGAGCCATCGGGCCTATCAGTGACAGCACAGAGGAACTCTCAATGAAAGCACCAATGTCGGTGTCAAAACCGGCGGATCTCGGGTAGGGGGTCCCGAATCGCGGCCTAGGCGGATGGTAACAGGAGACAAGGGACACGATGTTTTACCCAGGTTCGGGCCTTCTCGATGGAGGTAATACCCTACTCCTGCTTGATTAATATTGATGATATGGGTAGTACAAGAGTAGATCTACCTCGAGATCAAGGAGGCTAAACCCTAGAAGCTAGCCTATGGTATGATTGTTGTTCGTCTCTGAGACTAAAACCCTCCGGTTTATATAGACACCGGATAGGTTAGGGTTACACGCAGTCGGTTACAAAGGTAGGAGATCTACATATCCGTATCGCCAAGCTTGCCTTCCACGCTAAGGAAAGTCCCATCCGCACACGGACGAAGTCTTCAATCTTGTATCTTCCTAGTCTTGGAGTCCGGCCGTGATGATAGTTCGGCTATCCGGACACCCCCTAGTCCAGGACTCCCTCAGGGGTCCCGAAATGTGCGTCTAAGGCGGATGGTAACAGGAGGCGGGGTACACAATGTTTACCCAGGTTCGGGCCCTCTCGATGGAGGTAATACCCTACTTCCTGCTTGATTGATCTTGATGATATGAGTATTACAAGAGTTGATCTACCACGAGATCGTAGAGGCTAAACCCTAGAAGCTAGCCTATGATTATGATTGTTGTTGTCCTACGGACTAAACACTTCGGTTTATATAGACACCGGAGGGGCTAGGGTTACACAGAGTCGGTTACAAGGGAGGAGATCTACATATCCGAATTGTCAAGTCTGCCTTCCACGCAAAGGAGAGTCCCATCCGGACACGGACGAAGTCTTCAATCTTGTATCTTCATAGTCCAACAGTCCAGCCAAAGTATATAGTCCGGAAGTCCGAGGACCCCCTAATCCAGGACTCCCTTAGTAGCCCCTGAACCAGGCTTCAATGACGATGAGTCCGGCGCGCAGATTGTCTTCGGCATTGCAAGGCGGGTTCTTCCTCCGAATACTCCATAGAGGATTTTGAACACAAGGATCGTGTCCGGCTCTACAAAACAAGTTCCACACACCACCGTAGAGAGTATAATATTTCCACAAATCTAATCTGCTGCCAGCGCGACACCACGCCGTGGTCCGGTCATTATTCGAACCGTTTTTCTCAACCAACTACTGCACATATTGCGAGGCGGTTTTCTTGGCACGTCTTGTCGAAGCAGAGATCGTGTCCTCCTATCACGGGATTCTCATCAATACGGGTGTGGGTAACCCAACTGCGCCATTAATCACGGCGCTTGGGGAATAAGCGAGTTTACCAGGCAAGTGGGGAGGTGCAGAATCCCTGCTGCCTTTATAAGGGGATAAGGACTCCCTTTCGCACCCACGCTTTCTTCTTCCCGATCCATTCCCCTTCGCTCGAGCTCCAGCGCCCAAGCGTTCATCTTCTCCGCCCACAAAGGCCTTCCGAAAATGTCCAGATACGGAGCAGGAGGCAAGTGGATGGCCCCTACCGTCCGGGAGAAGGATATCAAAAAGCTTCGGGAGGCCGGGTATCTGGCCAAGAAAATCAGCCACTCATAACCCACAAGTATAAGGGATCGCAACAGTTTTCGATAAGTAAGAGTGTCGAACCCAACGAGGAGCTAAAGGTAGAACAAATATTTCCTCAAGTTCTATCGACCGCCGATACAACTCTAGCACGCTTGACGTTCACTTTACCTAGAACAAGTATGAAACTAGAAGTACTTTGTAGGTGTGATAGGATAGGTTTGCAAGAAAGTAAAGAGCGAGTAAATAAAAGCTAGGGGCTGTTTAGATAAAGATGCAATAAAGTAAATATAGCGAGTGTGGAAAAGTGGTGGTAGGAGTTGTGGAATTGTCCCTAAGCAACTGACTATGTTACTAGACCAGTAATCACTATTGCAATTCTATTTGAGGGAGAGGCATAAGCTAACATATCATCCCTTACTTGGAATTTCTATGCACTTATCATTGGAACTCTAGCAAGCATCCGCAACTACTAAAGATTCATTAAGGTAAAACCCAACCATAGCATTAAAGCATCAAGTCCCCTTTTATCCCATATGCAAACAACCTACTTACTCCGGTTTGTGTTTCACCACTCACGCAACCCACCATAAGCAAATCATAAACATATTGCAAACCCTACAGCGGGAATCCCTCACGCTTGCGCGACATGGAGGGCACCATAGGACAGCACCAATAATAAAACATGCAACTCAAACCAATCACAGCAATTCATCAATCACCGACAGGACAACGGGAATCTACTCAGACATCATAGGATGGCAACACATCATTGGATAATAATACGAAGCATAAAGCACCATGTTCAAGTAGAGGGTACAGCGGGTTGCGGGAGATTGGACCGCTGAATATAGATGGGGGAAGGTGATGGAGATGTTGGTGAAGATGACGGAAGTGTTGGTGTAGATCGCGGTGATGATGATGGCCCCCGGCAGCGCTCCGGCGCCACCGAAAGCAAGGGGGAGAGAGGCCCCCTTCTTCTTCTTCTTCCTTGACCTCCTCCCTAGATGGGAGAAGGATTTCCCCTCCGTCCTTGGCTCCCATGGCTTGGGAGGGGCGAGAGCCCTCCGAGATTGGATCGATCTCTCTGTTCTGCGTTACATCCGTGCTCTGCTTTCACCGTTTACGTGTATATATGGAGATCCGTAACTCGATTGGCCTGAAACCTTCGCCCGGATTTTTCTCAGAAATTAGCTTTCTCGCGGCAAAAGAAGAGCATCAACCACCTTATGGGTGGCCCACGAGAGTGGGGCCGCTACAGGAGTGGTGGTGGGCCCTATCTCGTGGCCACCTCGGCATCGCCTCGCATTGATTCTTCCTCCCAAAAATCACAAATATTCCAAAATAATTCTTCGTCCGTTTTTATCCCGTTTGGATTCCGTTTGATATTGGATTTCTGCGAAACATAAAACATGCAACAAACAGAACTGCATCGGGCCTTTGGATCAATATGTTAGTCCCAAAAATAGTATAAAAGTTGCCAAAAGTATATAAAAGTTGTAGAATATTGGCATGGAACAATCAAAAATTATATATACGACGGAGACGTATCAGCATCCCCAAGATTAATTCCTGCTTGTCCTCGAGTAGGTAAATGATAAAAAAAAAATTTGATGTGGAAGCTACCTAGCATAATCTTGATCATATGTCTAATCATGGCATGAATATTAAGACACGAGAGATTCAAAGCAATAGTCTATCGTTTGACATAAAAATAATAATACTTCAAGCATACCAACCAAGCAATTATGTCTTATTGAAATAACATAGCCAACGAAAGCTCATCCCTACAAAATCATATAGTCTGGCTATGCTCCACCTTCACCACACAAAATATTCACATCATGCACAACCCCGATGACAAGCCAAGCAATTGTTTCATACTTTTTACGTTTCTCAAACATTTTCAACTTTCACGCAATACATGAGCGTGAGCCATGGATATAGCACTATAGGTGGAATAGAATATAATGATGGAGGTTATGTGGAGAAGACAAAAAAGGAGAAAGTCTCACATCGACGCGGCTAATCAACGGGCTATGGAGATGCCTATCAATTGATGTCAATGCGAGGAGTAGGGATTGCCATGCAACGGATGCACTAAGAGCTATAAGTGTATGAAAGCTCAACAAAAGAAACTAAGTAGATGTGCATCCAACTTGCTTGCTCATGAAGACCTAGGGCATTTGAGGAAGCCCATCGTTGGAATATACAAGTCAAGTTCTATAATGAAAATTCCCACTAGTATATGAAAGTGACAACATAAGAGACAATCTATATGAAGAACATGGTGCTACTTTGAAGCACAAGATATGAGACTCACTACATGAAGAACATGGTGCTAGTTTGAAGCACAAGTGTGGAAAAAGAGACAGTAACATTGCCCCCTTTTTTTGCGGGCTTCTTTGGCCCCATTTTTTTATTTAGGCTTCTTTGGCCTCTATTTTTTTTGGATGGGGCAATGATCTAATAATGATGATCATCACACTTTTATTTACTTACAACTCGATATTACAACTCGATACTAGAACAAAGATATGACTCTATATGAATGCCTCCGTGATGTGCAGGATGTGCAATGATCTAAGCGTAGCAATGACATCAAAAAATGGACAAGCCATGAAAACATCATACTAGCTATCTTACGATCATGCAAAGCAATATGACAATAAATGCTCAAGTCATGTATATGATGATCATGGAAGTTGCATGGCAATATATCTCGGAATGGCTATGGAAATGCCATGATAGGTAGGTATGGTGGCTGTTTTGAGGAAGATATAAGGAGGTTTATGTGTGATAGAGCGTATCGTATCACGGGTTTGGATGCACCGTGAGTTTGCACCAACTCTCGAGGTGAGAAAGGGCAATGCACGGCAATCAAGAGGCTAACAATGATGGAAGGGTGAGAGTGCGTATAATCCATGGACTCAACATTAGTCATAAAGAACTCACATACTTATTGCAAAAATCTATTAGTCATCGAAACAAAGTACTACGCGCATGCTCCTAGGGGGATAGATTGGTAGGAAAAGACCATCGCCGTCCCGACCGCCACTCATAAGGAAGGAAATCAATAAACACCTCATGCTCCGACTTCGTTACATAACGGTTCACCATACGTGCATGCTACGGGACTTGCAAACCTCAACACAAGTATTTCTCAATTTCACAATTACTCAATTAGCACGACTCTAATATCACCACCTTTATATCGCAAAACTATTGCAAGGAATCAAACATATCATATTCAGCGATCTACAAGTTTTATGTAGGGTTTTATGACTAACCATGTGAATGACCAGTTCCTGTCATCTCTCTAAATAGATATAAGTGAAGCAAGAGAGTTTTAATTCTTTCTACAAAAGATATGCCCAAGCTCTAATAAATATAAGTTAAGCAAAAGAGCATTCTACAAATGGCGATTGTCTATATGAAGAGAAACAGGCAATCCAAACTTCAAATGATATAAGTGAAGCACATGAAGCATTCTATAAAGCCACACTCAAAAGATATAAGTGAAGTGCAATGAGCATTCTATAAATCAACCAAGGACTATCTCATACCAGCATGGTGCAAAAAATAAAAGTGAAAACTAAATGCAAAAGACGCTCCAAGACTTGCACATAATGTATGAACGAAACGAATTCAGAAACATACCGATACTAGTTCAAGAAACAGGGGATGCCTTCCGGGGCATACCCAAGCTTAGAGGATTGAGTATCCTTGAATATTTACTTGGGGTGCCTCAGGCATCCCCAAGCTTGAGCTCTTGCCTCTCTTCCTTTTCCTCATATCGAGACATCCTTGATTAGACACTAGATCCACACAAAACTTCAAATGTAAAACTTCGGTAAGATCCGTTAGTATAATAAAGCAAATCACCACTCTAAGTACTGTAGCAAACCAATTCATATCTTGTTTTTGCATTGTGTCTACTGTAATATAACTTTTCCATGGCTTAATCCACTAATATAAATTGATAGATTCATCAAAACAAGCAAACTATGCATCAAAAACAGAATCTGTCAAAAACAGAACAGTCTATAGCAATCTGAACATCCACCATACTTATGATACTATAAAAATTCTGCCACAATTAGGAAAAATAAACAAGTTGTATAGCAAGACAGTGAAAAAAGAATCAGAACCATTTGACGTTCCAGTAAAAAATTAAAATTCACGCACTACAACCAAAGTTTCTGTCCTGCACCGTACAAACCAACAAGCATTGTAAACATCCTAAAGGAAAACCTTGGCACATTATTTTTATAATACAATGGAATTGTACAAGGGGATAATTATTTTTGATGAGAAGTTTCTGTAATCAAGATTCACAAAGTTTCCGTGAGCATGAACAAAGTTCAAGGCTAGCTCCCACTTCATCAATGCTTGTCTTTCTCACTTTCACTTTCCTTTTTGAAAAGTTTTTAGGTTCCCCTCTTTATTTTTTTGTTTTTAAACTATATGAAAGCACTCAACAGAAATAAATGACTCTCTAAAACTTCCGGGATGTCTCCCTGGCAGCGCTTTCTTTAAAGCCATTAAGCTAGGCATTTAGTGCTCAAGTAGTGAATCCACCCGGATCCCAAGGTATATCGAAACCAATTAGCAATGATTTGTAATTTAGTAGTGAGCACAAAGTAACATATATCATGCAAGAACGAAGTCTAACTCTCTTCCTATGCATCGGCATGTCATAAAAGAACAATTCATGCACACATAGTAAAGGCCAATGCATAGTATAAGCAGTTTCTTGCAATTTCATCATATTGGAAACATAAAGAGGCGGAGATATAGTTCCTCTCTCATAATAATTGCAAGTAGGAGCAGCAAGCACATGCATATCACATTCATCAAAATTATCATGTGCAATGGTAAAAGGCAACCCATCAATATAATCCTTAATAAGCACAAACTTCTCCGATATAGTGTAGTTTGGAGAATTCAAAAAGATAATAGGACTATCATGCGTGGGTGCAATAGCAACAATTTCATGTTTAACATAAGGAACTATAGCAAGTTCATCTCCATAAGCATAATTCATATTGGCATCTTGGCCACAAGCATAGCAAGCGTCATCAAAAAGGGATATTTCAGACAAATTCAAGGGATCATAGCAATCATCATAGCAATTATCATAGCAATCATCATAGCAATCATCCTTCGGTAAGCACGAAGGGGAATTAAATAATGTATGAGTTGGAGGGTTACTCTCATTATAAGGTGGGCACGGGTAGCTAATCCGCTCTTCCTCCTTTTGTAATTCGCTCTCCTCATCATCTTTTTCATCCAATGAGCTCACTGTTTCATCAATTTCTTCTACCATAGCTTCCTGCAAAATATTAGTCTCTTCTTGGATAGCGTTGACTTTCTTCATAAAAGAATTAATATAGTAATTGTATTCATAATTTTCATAGCAATATCCAAGTATAGCAAGATTTTCCGGCCTATAACCATCATCATCAAAAGCTTCATACTTTTCAAACAAAGCTTCAATATCATAGGTAGCCTTAAAAGCAACAAATTCTTCTATTTGTTCCACATCATAGTAATCATATATACCATTAGCATAAGAAGCTAAGGTTTCATTATCGTTAAATTTGCATGAAAAGGGGAGGTGTGGAGCCTCCATCCTAGAGCAACAAGTAATATCATATCTCAAGCATAGATTCCGTGCATACCAACGCAACATAATAAATTGATCCCATAATAGTTTCCCTTTTTGTGTCGAGCGATAATCCCTAAAGTATTCACGTTCATCCAACGTGTCTCCCATTATAAAGTTGAGTGGGGTTTTCTCAAGATTATCAAAGTAGTACATAATATCTCTCACATAATGAGAATCGGGGGTTTTAGGAGTTACCCCATCTACATGAGTAGCAAGTACCTCTAATTTTTTTGGTATTTTGTGTTCCATATCCAAAACTAAAGATAGAGAATAACTAAGAACAGCAAATAAAAATTACTTAGTGATAAAGCAAACAAGCACACACGAGAATATTCACCCCACCCTATGACTCTGCAAGAACGGCGCCGTAAAAGGTCTTGATAACCCACAAGTATAGGGGATCGCAACAGTTTTCGATAAGTAAGAGTGTCGAACTCAACGAGGAGCTAAAGGTAGAACAAATATTCCCTCATGTTCTATCGACCGCCGATACAACTCTACGCACGCTTGACGTTCACTTTACCTAGAACAAGTATGAAACTAGAAGTACTTTGTAGGTGTGATAGGATAGGTTTGCAAGAAAGTAAAGAGCGAGTAAATAAAAGCTAGGGGCTTTTTAGATAAAGATGCAATAAAGTAAATATAGCGAGTGTGGAAAAGTGGTGGTAGGAGTTGGGGAATTGTCCCTAAGCAACTGACTATGTTACTAGACCGGTAATCACTATTACAATTATATTTGAGAGAGAGGCATAAGCTAACATATCATCCCTTACTTGGAATTTCTATGCACTTATGATTGGAACTCTAGCAAGCATTCGCAACTACTAAAGATTCATTGAGGTAAAACCCAACGATAGCATTAAAGCATCAAGTCCCCTTTTATCCCATATGCAAACAACCTACTTACTCCGGTTTGTGTTTCAGCCACTCACGCAACCCACCATTAGAAAATCATAAACATATTGCAAACCCTACAGCGGGAATCCCTCACGCTTGCGTGACACAGAGGGCACCATAGGACAACACCAATAATAAAACATGCAACTCAAACCAATCATAGCAATTCATCAATCACCGATAGGACAACGGGGATCTACTCAGACATCATAGGATGTCAACACATCATTGGATAATAATATGAAGCATAAAGCACCATGTTCAAGTAGAGGGTACAGCGGGTTGCGGGAGAGTGGACCGCTGAATATAGATGGGGGAAGGTGATGGAGATGTTGATGAAGATGACGGCGGTGTTGGTGAACATCGCGGTGATGATGATGGCCCCCGCCAGCGCTCCGGCGCCACCGGAAGTAAGGGGGAGAGAGGCCCCCTTCTTCTTCTTCTTCCTTGACCTCCTCACTAGATGGGAGAAGGGTTTCCCCTCTGGTCCTTGGCTCCCATGGCTTGGGAGGGGCAAGAGCCCCTCCGAGATTGGATCTATCTCTCTGCTTCGCTCGCCCGTGCTCTGTTTCACCGTTTCGTGTATATATGGAGATCCGTAACTCCGATTGGCCGGAAACCTTCGCCCAGATTTTCTCGTAAAATTAGCTTTCTTGCGGCAAAAGAAGAGCATCAACCGCCTTACGGGTGGCCCACGAGAGTGCGGGCCGCGCCCCCCTAGATTGGTGGTGGGCCCTTATCTCGTGGCCACCTCGGGCATCGTCTCGCGTTGATTCTTCCTCCCAAAAATCACAAATATTCCAAAATAATTCTTCGTCTGTTTTTATCCCGTTTGGATTCCGTTTGATATTGGGTTTCTGCAAAACATAAAACATGCAACAAACAGAACTGCACCGGGCAATCGGATCAATATGTTAGTCCCAGAAAATAGTATAAAAAGTTGCCAAAAGTATATAAAAGTTGTAGAATATTGGCATGGAACAATCAAAAATTATAGATACGACGGAGATGTATCAGCCACCGTCTCCCGACGGCGGGACATATCGTCCCTACTCCGGAACCCCACGGAGGGTTGTATTCCTCCCTCATTTTGTCCGCGGGCTAGGGTTTCCCCTCCACCCGTTCGTTCGCGGCATCATGTATTATTACGGGATCGATCTTCACGACCTGTCCCCCATGTCGGTGTCAATACCGGCGGATCTCAGGTAGGGGGTCCCGAACTGTGCGTCTAAGGCGGATGGTAACAGGAGGAGGGGGACACAATGTTTACCCAGGTTCGGGCCCTCTCGATGGAGGTAATACCCTACTTCCTGCTTGATTGATCTTTATGATATGAGTATTACAAGAGTTGATCTACCACGAGATCGTAGAGGCTAAACCCTAGAAGCTAGCCTATGGTATGATTGTTGTTATCCTACGAACTAAACCCTCCGGTTTATATAGACATCGGAGGGGGCTAGGGTTACACAGAGTCGGTTACCAGGGAGGAGATCTACATATCCGTATTGCCAAGCTTGCCTTCCACGCCAAGGAGAGTCACATCCGGACACGGGTCAAAGTCTTCAATCTTGTATCTTCATAGTCTAATAGTCCGGCCAAAGGATACAGTCCGGCTGTCCGAGGACCCCCTAATCCAGGACTCCCTCAGTAGCCCCTGAACCAGGCTTCAATGACGATGAGTCCGGCGCGCAGATTGTCTTCGGCATTGCAAAGCGTGTTCCTCCTCCGAATACTCCATAGAAGATTTTGAACACAAGGATAGTGTCCGGCTCTGCAAAACAAATTCCACATACCACTGTAGAGAGAATAATATTTCCACAAATCTAATCTGCTGACACAGTCTGCAGCATGACATCATACTACGGCCCGGTCATTATTCAAACCGTTTTTCTCAACCAGCCACTGCACATATTGTGAGGCGGTTTTCTTGGCACGTTTTGTCAAAGCAAAGATCGTGTCCCCTTATCACGGGATTCTCATCAATACGGGTGTGGGTAACCCAACTGCGCCATCAATTACGGCGCTTGGGGAATAATTGGTTTTACCAGGCAAGTGGGGAGGCGCAGAATCCCTGCTGCCTTTATAAGGGGATAAGGACTCCCTTTCGCACCCACGCTTTCTACTTCCCGATTCATTCCCCTCCGCCCAAGCTCCAGCGCCCAAGCGTTCATCTTCTCTGCCCACAAAAGGCCTTCCGAAGATGTCCGGATCCGGAGTAGGAGGTAAATGGATGGCTCTACCATCCGAGAGAAGGATATCAAAAAGCTTCGGGAGGCCGGGTACCTGGCCAAGAAAATCAGCCACCGTCTCCCGAAGGTGGGACATATCGTCCCTAACCCGGAACCCCACGAGAGGGTTGTATTTCTCCCTCACTTTGTCCGCGGGCTAGGGTTTCCCATCCACCTGTTCGTTCACGACATCATGTATTACCATGGGATCGATCTTCACGATCTGTCCCCTAATTCTTTCCTCAACATCTCGACATTCATTATCATGTGTGAAGCTTTTCTCCGCATCTCGCCACACTTCGGCTTATGGCTGGAGATTTTTAATATGAAGCCTAAGGTGGTGGGTGGCGAGCATGCCGAGTGCGGGGGCGCTATGGTGAGGAAGATGCCGGCCAACAGGAACCTTTGATGATTCTGTCAAGGAGTGGCAACAACAGTGGTTTTATATCACTGAGACGCGCGGCATGGAATGGGCTGCTATTCCCGAGTTTCTATCCGGTGCCCCCCTGCGGCTTACATCCTGGGTCAAGAAGGGCCTGGACTGGTCCTTGTCCGACGAACTGTCGGTGCTCCAGACGCACGTTAATGATATGGGAGCCAAGAGCATTGAACTTGTCAATGTAGTCCAGGTGATGTTAGTTCGCCGGATCGTGCCTGGTCAACACCGGACTTGCAATCTATGGGAATTCGATCCGGCCAGGCACCAAACCTTGCCAGAGCTTTTCGGCTCCTCGCACAAGGACATCTAGAAGGTGCTTTTCAAGTCCAGCAAATCATGGCCGGACTCCGCCGAGGACCGCGGGTACCAACTGTCCCGCCCTGCAAGTTCGGTAAGTCATCAAACTTTTTATCCGCGTAACCCAAAGGAAGCGGTTAACATGTTTTACACAACTCTCCCACGGCTGGACGAAGAAGGCAGAGCGGATCCATTATCCGGCCCCGCTGCCCGAAGAACCGGCCGTCCCACTTCTGACGAAGATGCTGGTCCCGGCGCCTTACAAGGTGCCGAAGAAGACGGCCGAGAAGGAGGCCAAAAAGACCCGGGGCGGCCTTCATCGCTGCGGCACTTCGGACACAATATTCGAAGGCTCTGATGCCCGTTCCGCCTCCGAAGAGGACGAGGAGGAGGAGGAAGATGAATCCCCTGCGGGGGGGAACAAAGAAGAGGACGGCCTCCATACACTTGGAGGCCGAGCCGCCCAAAAGGGGAAAGGCTCCTCTTCCGGAGGAGCCCACTGCCGCCGCCGACAGCGGCCCGGCGTGGGATCCCAGGGCCAGCCCCTTGTGAACTCGTGAGTATATAAAATCCGAGTACGTTTATGCGTCCAGACTCATCATGGCATAGTATTTTAACCTAAGTCGTATTTTTTGTAGTCCAGCGAGGTCCCGTACCAAACAATCCTCATCAGAGGATTCGCTGAGCTCGGATGCTATGGAGAGCAGGACGCCCCCAAAGGCCCCTTCCTCCAAACAGGTGCATAACACCGAGGCTTCGTCCCAGAAAGACCCCGGCCAAGGAGGAGAGGAAAAGACCGTGAAGGCGGTGCCTAGAGGTCAAACTTTAGGGGCCGGACACATGGGGGAGAAGATTCCCATGGGAGCCGACGGCGGTGATTGAGAAGATTCAGTCTGCTGAGAGTGGATTGAATGGAGCCTGTATCAGCCTTATAAAAGGTTTCGGGGTTTGTTTTTCGAATTTATGTTAGCAGGAAGACTCATTGAATGACATCTATTTCTCTTCTGTATAAGCAGGCGTTTGTAGAGGCTGCTGCCGCTCATACTGCGGAGATCTCCGGACTGAATCAAAATATGGAGCGGGCCAAAGAAGAACTTGGCCAGTTGAAAATGCAGTTGGGGGATAAACAAGGTATGCACAACTCTTGTTCGCGTTTATTGCGAATGAATTTTCAGTATGATGAAATAAGCTTCATGATTTGCGCTAGGGATGGTGACCGAAGTCGGGGCTCTTAAGAAGGTTGTGGCCGAGGCCGAGAAAAAGGCAGCCACAGAGCAGGCTCTTCGTGAGAAACACGAGGCCAGGGTTATTAAAGCTGAGCAGGAGTAGCAAGAGGCCGTGAGGAAATGCGAGACCTTAGAGCAGAGTTTAACAGAGAAAGAATCCGAACTCACCGAGGCGCATCAGGCCACGAACGATGCCCGGGGGGAAACCCAAAGCGCCCTGCAGGGGTTCCAAGAGGCGAGAAAGATCACAAGTGGTAAGGCTTTTTCCATGTAAAGCAAGTATTTGAGGGGAAAATTATGTTTCTAATTTTGAATTCAGATTTCTCAGGGGTATTTGCCGAGCTGCCCCGCAGCATATCAGATGCCGCCCAATACTACCAAGCCGAAGAAAGGAACACTGCGGATAAGCTCTTCTGGTCGCAGTATTTGGCACCGAATTATCCGGTGCCTTTTGCCGATCAACTGAAACAGCTGATCGAACTGCGTAAGGCGGCGGAACTAGCCATGAAAGATTTGGTTATCCGGATATGGCCAGCCGAGCTGATTCCAAGCAGCTACTTCGGGCTCGTGAAGCGGCTTGTAAGCGCTTGCCCTCGACTTGACGTCATCAAGCGGTCGGTCTGCATAGAAGGTGTGCGAATGGCCTTCGCCCGCGCAAAGGTGCACTGGGGGAAGATGGATGCTGAGAAGCTGATGACCGAAGGGCCGCCTCAGGGGAAGGAGCACCGCAAGCCCGAATTATATTATGAAAGTGTCCTAAAAGGATCCTACCTTGCAGCGGAGCTATGCACCAAGGACATTATATTTCCATGAATGCCAATCATTGTTGGGGAACATAGTAATTTCAAAAATTTCCTACGCACACACAAGATCATAGTGATGCATAGCAACGAGATGGGAGAGTGTTGTCTACGTACCCTCGTAGACCGAAAGCGGAAGTGTTAGCACAACGTGGTTGATATAGTCGTACGTCTTCACGATCCGGCCGACCAAGTACCGAACGTACGACACCTCCGAGTTCAACACCCGTTCAGCCCAATGACGTCCCTCGAACTCCGATCCAGCCGAGTGTTGAGGGAGAGTTTCATCAGCACGACGGCGTGGTGACGATGATGATGTTCTACCGATGCAGGGCTTCGCCTAAGCACCGCTACAGTATTATCGAGGTGGACTATGATGGACAGGGGCACCGCACACGGCTAAAAGATCAAACAATCAATTGTTGTGTCTCTAGGGTGCCCCCTGCCCCCGTATATAAAGGAAAAAGGGGGAGGTGCGACCGACCAGGAGGGGGCGTGCCACGAGTAGTCCTACTCCCACCGGGAGTAGGATTCCCTCCCCTTTCCTAGTTGGATTAGAGTGGAGGGGAAAGAGGAGGGAGAGAGGAAGGAAAGGGCGCCGCCGCCTCCCTCTCCTTGTCCTATTCGGACTAGGGGGGGGGGCGTGCGGCCCTACCCTGGCAGCCTCTCCTCTTCTCCACAAAGGCCCACTATGGCCCATTAAGCCCCCGGGGGGTTCCGGTAACCTCCCGGTACTCCGGTTAAATCCCGATTACACCCGGAACACTTTCGATATCCAAATATAGGCTTCCAATATATCAATCTTCATGTCTCGGCCATTTCGAGACTCCTCGTCATGTCCGTGATCATATCCGGGACTCCGAACAACCTTTGTCAACAGTATGTTACTTGTCCGAGATTCGATCGTCGGTATCTCAATACGTAGTTCAATCTCGTTGACGGCAAGTCTCTTTACTCATTCTGTAATACATCATCCTGCAACTAACTCATTAGTTGCAATGCTTGCAAGGCTTAAGTGATGTGCATTACCGAGTGGGCCCAGAGATACCTCACGACAATCGGAGTGACAAATCCTAATCTCGAAATACGCCAACCCAACAAGTAACTTTGGAGACACCTGTAGAGCACTTTTATAATCACCCAGTTGTGTTGTGACGTTTGGTAGCACACAAAGTGTTCCTCCGGTAAACGGGAGTTGCATAATCTCATAGTCATAGGAACATGTATAAAAACGATCGTGTGCTAAGCTAACGGAATGGGTCAAGTCAATCAAATCATTCTCCTAATGATGTGATCCCGTTAATCAAGTGACAACTTATGTCTATGGCTAGGAAACATCATCTTTGATCAACGAGCTAGTCAATTAGAGGCATACTAGTGACACTCTGTTTGACTATGTATTCACACAAGTATTATGTTTCCGGTTAATACAATTCTAGCATGAATAATAAACATTTATCATGATATAAGGAAATAAATAATAACTTTATTATTGCCTCTAGGGCATATTTCCTTCAGTCTCCCACTTGCACTAGAGTCAATAATCTAGATTACACTGTAATGATTCTAACACCCATGGAGTCTTGGTGGTGATCATGTTTTACTCGTGGAAGAGGCTTATTCAACGGGTCTGCAACATTCAGATCCGTATGTATCTTGCAAATTTCTATGTCTCCCACCTGGACTAAATCCCGAATGGAATTGAAGCGTCTCTTGATGTGCTTGGTTCTCTTGTGAAATCTGGATTCCTTCGCCAAGGCAACTACACCAGTATTGTCGCAAAAGATTTTCATTGGACCGGATGCACTAGGTATGACACCTAGATCGAATATGAACTCCTTCATCCAGACTCCTTCATTTGCTGCTTCCGAAGCAGCTATGTACTCCGCTTCACACGTAGATCCAGCCACAACGTTTTGTTTAGAACTGCACTAACTGACAGCTCCACCGTTCAATGTAAACACATATCCGGTTTGCGATTTAGAATCGTCCGGATCAGTGTCAAAGCTTGCATCAACGTAAACATTTACGATGAGCTCTTTGTCACCTCCACAAACGAGAATCATATCCTTAGTCCTTTTCAGGTATTTCAGGGTATTCTTGACCGCTGTCCAGTGATCCACTCCTGGATTACTTTGGTACCTCCCTGCCAAACTTATAGCAAGGCACACATTAGGTATGTGACACAGCATTGCATACATGATAGAGCCTATGGCTGAAGCATAGGGAACATCTTTCATCTTCTCTCTATCTTCTGCAGTGGTCGGGCATTGAGTCTTACTCAACTTCACACCTTGTAACACAGGCAAGAACCCTTTCTTTGCTTGATCCATTTTGAACTTTTTCAAAACTTTGTCATGGTATGTGCTTTGTGAAAGTCCAATTAAGCGTCTTGATCTATCTCTATAGATCTTAATGCCCAATATATAAGCAGCTTCACCGAGGTCTTTCATTGAAAAACCCTTATTCAAGCATCCCTTTATGCTATCCAGAAATTCTATATCATTTCCAATTAACAATATGTCATCCACATATAATATTATAAATGCTACAGAGCTCCCACACACTTCCTTGTAAATACAGGCTTGTCCAAAAGTCTGTATAAAACTAAATGCTTTGATCACACTATCAAAGCGTTTATTCCAACTCCGAGAGGCTTGCACCAGTCCATAAATGGATCGCTGGAGCTTGCACACTTTGTTAGCTCCCTTTGGATCAACAAAACCTTCTGGTTGCATCATATACAACTCTTCTTCCAGAAATCCATTCAGGAACGCAGTTTTTACATCCATTTGCCAAATTTCATAATCATAAAATGCAGCAATTGCTAACATGATTCGGACAGACTTAAGCATCGCTACGGGTGAGAAGGTCTCATCTAGTCAATCCCTTGAACTTTTCAAAAACCTTTTGCAACAAGTCGAGCTTTATAGACAGTAACATAATCGTAAGCGTCAGTCTTCTTCTTGAAGATCCATTTATTCTCTATGGCTTGCCGATCATCGGGCAAGTCAACCAAAGTCCACACTTTGTTCTCATACATGGATCCCATCTCAGATTTCATGGCCTCAAGCTATTTTGCGGAATCTGGGCTCACCATCGCTTCTTCATAGTTCGTAGGTTCGTCATGGTCTAGTAACATAACCTCCAGAACAGGATTACCGTACCACTCTCGTGCGGATCTTACTCTGGTTGACCTACGAGGTTCAGTAACAACTTGATCTGAAGTTTCATGATCATCATCATTAACTTCCTCACTAATTGGTATAGCCGTCACAGGAACCGGTTTCTGTGATGAACTACTTTCCAATAAGGGAGCAGGTACGGTTACCTCATCAAGTTCTACTTTCCTCCCACTCACTTCTTTCGAGAGAAACTCCTTCTCTAGAAAGATTCCAAATTTAGCAACAAAAGTCTTGCCTTCGGATCTGTGATAGAAGGTGTACCCAACAGTCTCTTTTGGGTATCCTATGAAGACACATTTCTCCGATTTGGGTTCAAGCTTATCAGGTTGAGGCTTTTTCACATAAGCATCGCAACCCCAAATTTTAAGAAACGACAACTTTGGTTTCTTGCCAAACCACAGTTCATAAGGCATCGTCTCAACGGATTTCGATTGTGTCCTATTTAACGTGAATGCAGCCGTCTCTAAAGCATATCCCCAAAACGATAGCGGTAAATCAGTAAGAGACATCATAGATCGCACCATATCTAGTAAAGTACGATTATGACGTTCGGACACACCATTTCGCTGTGGTGTTCCGGGTGGCGTGAGTTGCGAAACTATTCCGCATTGTTTCAAATGAAGACCAAACTCGTAACTCAAATATTCTCCTCCACGATCAGATCGTAGAAACTTTATTTTCTTGTTACGATGATTTTCAACTTCATTCTGAAATTCTTTGAACTTTTCAAATGTTTTAGACTTATGTTTCATTAAATAGATATACCCATATCTGCTTAAATCATCTGTGAAGGTGAGAAAATAACGATACCCGCCGCGAGCCTCAATATTCATTGGACCACATACATCTGTATGTATGATTTCCAACAAATCTGTTGCTCGCTCCATAGTTCCAGAGAACGGCGTTTTAGTCATCTTGCCCATGAGGCACGGTTCGCAAGTACCAAGTGATTCATAATCAAGTGGTTCCAAAAGTCCATCAGTATGGAGTTTCTTCTTGCGCTTTACACCGATATGACCTAAACGGCAGTGCCACAAATAAGTTGCACTATCATTATCAATTCTGCATCTTTTGGCTTCAATATTATGAATATGTGTATCACTACTACCGAGATTCAACAAAAATAGACCACTCTTCAAGGGTGCATGACCATAAAAGATATTACTCGTATAAATAGAACAACCATTATTCTCTGATTTAAATGAATAACCGTCTCGCATCAAACAAGATCCAGATATAATGTTCATGTTCAACGCTGGCACCAAATAACAATTATTTAGGTCTAAAACTAATCCCGAAGGTAGATGTAGAGGTAGCGTGCCGACCGCGATCACATCAACTTTGGAACCATTTCCCACGCGCATCGTCACCTCGCCCTTAGCCAATCTTCGCTAATCCGTAGTCTTTGTTTCAGCTTGCAAATATTAGCAATGTAATCGAGTATCAAATACCCAGGTGCTACTGCGAGCATTAGTAAGGTACACATCAATAACATGTATATCACATATACCTTTGTTCACCTTGCCATCCTTCTTATCCACCAAATACTTGGGGCAGTTCCGCTTCCAGTGACCAGTTTGCTTGCAGTAGAAGCACTCAGTCTCAGGCTTAGGTCCAGACTTGGGTTTCTTCTCCTGAGCAGCAACTTGTTTGTTGTTCTTCTTGAAGTTCCCCTTCTTCTTCCCTTTGCCCTTTTTCTTGAAACTGGTGGTCTTTTTGACCATCAACACTTGATGCTCCTTCTTGATTTCTACCTCCGCAGCCTTTAGCGCTATGTAAGAGCTCGAGAATCGCCTTTTCCATCCCTTGCATGTTATAGTTCATCACGAAGCTCTTGTAGCTTGGTGGCGATGATTGAAGAATTACATCAATGACGCTTATCATCCGGAAGATTAACTTCCAGTTTAATCAAGTGATTGTTATACCCGGACATTTTGAGTATATGCTCACCGGAGAGAACTATTCTCCTCCATCTTGCAAATTTGTAGAACTTATTGGAGACTTCATATCTCTCAATCCGGTCATTTGCTTGAAATATTAACTTCAATCCTGGAACATCTCATATGCTCCATGACGTTCAAAACGTCGTTGAAGACCCGGTTCTAAACCATAAAGCATGGCACACTGAACTATCGAGTAGTCAGCAGCTTTGCTCTGCCAGACGTCCATAACATCTGGTGTTGCTCCTGCAGCAGGCCTGGCACCCAGTAGTGCTTCCAGGACGTAATTCTTCTGTGCAGCAATTAGGATAATCCTCAAGTTACGGACCCAGTCTTTGTAATTGCTACCATCATCTTTCAACTTTCCTTTCTCAAGGAATGCATTAAAATTCAACGGAACAACAACACGGGCCATCTATCTACAGTAACATAGACAAGCAAGATACTATCAGGTACTAAGTTCATGATAAATTTAAGTTCAATTAATCATATTACTTAAGAACTCCCACTTAGATAGACATCCCTCTAATCCTCTAAGTGATCACGTGATCCATATCAACTAAACCATGTCCGATCATCACGTGAGATGGAGTAGTTTCAATGGTGAACATCAATATGTTGATCATATCTACTATATGATTCACGCCCGACCTTTCGGTCTCCGTGTTCCGAGGCCATATCTGTTATATGCTAGGCTCGTCAAGTTTAACCTGAGTATTCTGCGCGCAACTGTTTTGCACCCGTTGTATTTGAACGTGAGAGCCTATCACACCCGGTCATCATGTGGTGTCTCAAAGATGAAGAACTTTCGCAATGGTGCATACTGTGGAGAACACTTATACCTTGATAATTTAGTGAGAGATCATCTTATAATGCTACCGTCAATCAAAGTAAGATAAGATGCATAAAAGATAAACATCACATGCAATCAATATAAGTGATATGATATGGCCATCATCATCTTGTGCTTGTGATCTCCATCTCCGAAGCACCGTCATGATCACCATCGTCACCGGCGTGACACCTTGATCTCCATCGTAGCATCGTTGTCGTCTCGCCAATCTTATGCTTCTATGACTATCGCTACCGCTTAGTGATAAAGTAAAGAATTACAGGGTGATTGCATTGCATACAATAAAGCGACAACCATATGGCTCCTGCCAGTTGCCGATAAATCGGTTACAAAACATGATCATCTCATACAATAAAATTTAGCATCATGCCTTGACCATATCACATCACCACATGCCCTGCAAAAACAAGTTAGATGTCCTCTACTTTGTAGTTGCAAATTTTACGTGGCTGCTACGGGCTTAGCAAGAACCGTTCTTACCTATGCATCAAAAACCACAATGATAGTTTGTCAAGTTGGTGCTGTTTTAACCTTCGCAAGGACCGGGCGTAGCCACACTCAGTTCAACTAAAGTTGGAGAAACTGACACCCGCCAGCCACCTGTGTGCAAAGCACGCCGGTAGAACCAGTCTCGCGTAAGCGTCTGGCGTAATGTCGGTCCGGCCGCGTCATCCACCAATACCGCCGAACCAAAGTATGACATGCTGGTAAGCAATATGACTTATATCTCCCACAACTCACTTGTGCTCTACTCGTGCATATGACATCTACGCATAAAACCTGGCTCGGATGCCACTGTTCGGGAACGTAGTAATTTCAAAATTTTCCTACGCACACGCAAGATCATGGTGATGCATAGCAACGAGAGGGAAGAGTGTTGTCTACGCACCCTCATAGACCGAAAGCGGAAGCGTTAGCACAACGCGGTTGATGTAGTCGTACGTCTTCACGATCCGACCGATCAAGTACCGAACGTACGACACCTTCGAGTTCAGCACACGTTCAGCCCGATGACGTCCCTCGAACTCCGATCTAGCCGTAAGGGAGAGTTTCGTCAACATGACGGCATGGTGACGATGGTGATGTTCTACAGACGCAGGGCTTCGCCTAAGCACCGCTATAGTATTATCGAGGTGGACTATGGTGGAGGGGGGCACCGCACACGGCTAAAAGATCAAACGATCAATTGTTGTGTCTCTAGGGTGCCCCCTGCCCCCGTATATAAAGGAGCAAGGGGGGAGGTGCGGCCGGCCAAGGGGGGCGCGCCAGGTGGAGTCCTACTCCCACCGGGAGTAGGACTCCCTCCCTTTTCCTAGTTGGATTAGGAGTGGAGGGGAAAGAGGAGGGAGAGAGGAAGGAAAGGGGGGCGCCGCCCCCTCTCCTTGTCCTATTCGAACTAGGGGGGAGGGGCGTGCGGCCCTGCCCTGGCCGCCACTCCTCTTCTCCACAAAGGCCCACTATGGCCCATTAAGCCCCCGGGGGGTTCCGGTAACCTCCCGGTACTCCCGTAAAATCCCGATTTCACCCGGAACACTTCCGATATTCAAATATAGGCTTCCAATATATCAATCTTCATGTCTCGACCATTTCAAGACTCCTCATCATGTCTGTGATCATATCTGGGACTCCGAACAACCTTCGGTACATAAAAACATATAAACTCATAATATAACTGTCATCGAAACTTTAAGCGTGCGGACCCTACGGGTTCGAGAACTATGTAGACATGACCGAGACACGTCTCCGGTCAATAACTAATAGCGGAACCTGGATGCTCATATTGGCTCCCACATATTCTACGAAGATCTTTATCTGTCAAACGGCATAACAAATACGTTGTTCCCTTTGTCAACGGTATGTTACTTGTCCGAGATTCGATCGTCGGTATCTCAATACCTAGTTCAATCTCGCTACCGGCAAGTCTCTTTACTCATTCTGTAATACATCATCCTACAACTAACTCATTAGTTACAATGCTTGCAAGGCTTAAGTGATGTGCATTACCGAGTGGGCCCAGAGATACCTCTCTGACAATCGGAGTGACAAATCCTAATCTCGAAATACGCCAACCCAACAAGTACCTTTGGAGACACCTGTAGAGCACCTTTGTAATCACCCAGTCACATTGTGACGTTTGGTAGCACACAAAGTGTTCCTCCGGTAAACGGGAGTTGCATAATCTCATAGTCATAGGAACATGTATAAGTCATGAAGAAAGCAATAACAGAATACTAAACGATCGTGTGCTAACCTAACGGAATGGGTCAAGTCAATCACATCATTCTCCTAATGATGTGATCCCGTTAATCAAATGACAACTCATGTCTATGGCTAGGAAACGTTACCATCTTTGATCAACGAGCTAGTCAATTAGAGGCATACTAGTGACACTCTGTTTGTCTATGTATTCACACAAGTATTATGTTTCCGGTTAATACAATTCTAGCATGAATAATAAACATTTATCATGATATAAGGAAATAAATAATAACTTTATTATAGCCTCTAGGGCATATTTCCTTCAATCATGTTGTCCTTTGTAATGTTTGAACAAGGTCATTTATTTATTGCATGTTATATAAAAGTTTACCCTCCTGTGCGGCCGTTTTATATGTTAAACCTGAGAGTTGGCCAGTCGGCTTCTCGCCTTTACGTAAGAAATGCAGGGGTGTTCGGATAAACCTGAGCACTCTTTATCCCAGTTTTGGGTCCTTCGAAGGAGGTGCTCAGCACAACGAACCAGGCAATCGGACTATAGGGCTTTATCACTCTCACTTAGCCACAGGAGCTTTAGTAAGGTAGGCGCATCCCCTGGTGTTCGAAGACCGTACTAGGCGCTCTATAAGCACCTGATCGGAGGAAAAACCGATCCATCGCACGCTGCATTGGTTATGGCATTATGCGGGAGAAATCCTTAAATATTTTGTGACCTCTCGAACAGCTGACTAGCTCTCGCCGTATCATGACAGTCAGTTTTCGGCTTTCTGTACTGAGGTGCTCGTCCGGAAGAACCGGGACACAACCGCAGTAGTTCTCCCAGTGCTACCTTAGCCGATATAGCAGAACGTAAGGTACCAAAACATGGGAGCCGGGCAAACCCAACTATTGACCCAACACATGATTCGGAGCTGATGCATATAATGCTATAGGTTCGGGGTGCCGAACTTCCATGAAGGTGATCGGACTTCCCGTGTTATGGGTAAAACGAAGCCCCTGGAATATTTTAAGGGATATCGCTGTGTACGGATGCCACTTGACAAAAGAACTTCAATAAGAAATAACGGCAGGTAAGCGCCATAGAAATTCACATGTCGTATTTGAATAGTACATCTATGCGTATGAGTACAGGTGATGTGATAAAAAAAGGAATACGATTGCGGAACCTGCTGAGACCAGGGGAAGAAGCTAAGTGCGGATCTGTAATATAGACGGATGGTCATTGCGAGGTATGTCTAAGGATTCCCTTGCGCATTCAAGTACCTCCGCATCGCCCGTCCTGGTCGGCGCAAAGGTGAACCTGCGAAGGAAATGTAAGAAATGTTTGTGTGCCGGAGAGCGGTTGAGCCGCTGAGTGCGGCCTGTCCTGGCCTTTGCTGGAGTGTTTAATTGAGATCTGGACGAGCCGGGCTATCCTTTCGTGAAGTAGTTCGGAGTCCCTTGACGGTGTCCGGGAGCTTGGACGTCGACTCGAGGTTCGGCTGCAAGGTGCTGCTCGTTGCTTCTGCTGTTAAGGCAGTTGTGTACCTGTTGGTGCCGAGGGAAGGTTTGGCCTTGCCATTAACCGTGATGACGCTGCGTGGACCGGGCATCTTGAGCTTACGGTAGGCATAATGTGGCACCGCGTTGAATCGAGTGAACGCGGTTCGTCCGAGCAGTGCCTAATAATCACTGCGGAAAGGGACAATTTCAAAGATTAACTCTTCGGTATGGTAATTTTCTTGATCCGAAGACTACCTCAAGGGTAATGGAGCCTGTACAGCTAGCTTCCACACCTGGTATAATGCCTCTGAAAGTGGCTTTAGTGGGTTTGATCACCGAATGATCGACGCCCATCTTGCGCACTGTGTCCTGGTAAAGCAGATTTAGACTGCTGCCTCCGTCTATAAGGACTCGTGTGAGGTGGAACCCGTCAATTATTGGGTCGAGTACTAGTGCGGCTGGATTGCCCTGATTGGTGTTAACCGGATGATCCATGCGGTTGAAGGTGACCGCCCTAGTTTATTTTGTGGGACGCTGTTAAGTCGGCATCCCTAAGGGTGTATATCCGGTCCGAGTTGGGAATTTGGGTGGTGTTTACCACATTCACCGATTGAATATGCGGGGGAAATTTCTTTTGCCCTCCTGTGTTTGGTGATCTGGGCTCTTCGTCGCCATCACCGCTTTGAGACTCCCCTTCTCCGTTTTTGGCGCCTGCCCTGCCGGCTTATTTGAAGACCCAGCATTCTCTATTGGTATGGGTGGCTGGCGTTCCTGGGGTGCCATGAATTTGGCATTGGCTATCGAGTATGCGGTCCAGACTTGATGGACCCGAATTGTTATTTTGAGTAGCTCTTTCCGCTGACTAGACTTTGAGCCCCTGAACCCGGCATTAACTGTCGTATCTTTGGCGTTTTCACCATATTTGTGGTGCTTGTGTTTGTTGCGTCGTGGTTTGCCGTTGCTATCCCTGGCTTCTCATACGCCAGGTTTGCTTGCTTTATTGTCACTACGAGCCAACCAGCTATCTTCGCCCGCGCAAAAGCGAGTCATAAGTGTCGTGAGGGCTGCTATGGATTTTGGCTTCTCTTGGCTGAGGTGCCGGGCGAGCCATTCGTCGCGGATGTTATGCTTAAATGCCGCTAAGGCCTCTGCATCCGGACAGTCGACAATTTGGTTCTTCTTAGTTAGGAACCGGGTCCAGAATTTCCTGGCCGATTCCCCTGGCTGCTGAGTTATATGACTTAAATCGTCAGCGTCCGGCGGTCGCACATAAGTGCCCTGGAAATTGTCCAGGAATGCATCTGCCAGGCTCTCCCAACTTCCGATGGAGTTTGCCGGCAAGATATTGAGCCAATGCCGAGCCGGCCCTTTGAGTTTTAGCGGGAGATACTTGATGGCATGTAAATCATCCCCGCGGGCCATGTGAATGTGGAGGAAGTCTTCTATCCATACCGCGGGGTCTGTAGTACCATCCTATGATTCAATCTTTACGGGTTTAAACCCTTCTGGGAATTCGTGATCCATTACTTCATCGGTGAAGCATAGGGGGTGTGCGGCGCCTCTGTGCCGGGCTATGTCACGACGTAATTCATGCGAGTCCTGTCTGCTGTATTCGGCCCGGCCGGATTTGCTTTTAGTGTATCCGGCGTGACGATAATCATCCCGCGTTGGGGCTTGTTTGAATGCGGCGGGGTGCGGGCTGGACTTCGGGCTGATATGCCTCTCTGTCTCGGCCACGAGGTGGCCGATCAACCGCATCATACGCTGGTGATGTAGGTTTCAATGCTTCCTGCTCGAGTTGGGGTAGCAACATGCGCTTTGGGTAACTCTTGGTTGGGCGCTCGAGTTCGTATTCCTCGGCCGCCAGGACTTCAGTCCATCTATCCGCTAGCAGATCTTGGTCAGCTCGAAGCTGTTGTTACTTTTTCTTCACGCTGTTTGATGTGGATATAAGCCGGCGCTTGAAGCGCTCCTGCTCGACGGAATCCTCAGGCACGATAAATTCTTCATCGCCGAGGCTCACCTCGTCTTCGGAGAGAGGCATGTAATTGTCATCCTATGATTCTCCGTCTGTTGCCTGTTCCGGAGGGCTAGCTTGTTCCTCCTCCCACTCGAGGTCTGGCTGGAGGGGATTATCGTCTTATCGTCGTCTTCAGCACTATCCGGAGCATTATTGTCTCTTGTGCCGGTATCGCTGCTTTTGCTATGGCGGGACTTAGAGCGGCGCCGCTGACGTCGGTGCTTGGATTGCTTCTTGGAGGGATTATCCTCCGTTGTCTTATCGCCATCCCCTTCTTTGGGGGTGTCCACCATGTATATGTCATACGATGAGGTGGCAGTCCAGCGCCCTGTGGGTGGTGGTTCTTGTTCGTCTCCTGCATCGTCGTCCATACCGTCGATGTCTTCAGAGCCGAAGTCGAGCATGTCGGTTAAATCATCGACAGTGGCTACTAAGTGGGTGGTGGGTGGGGAACGAATTTCTTCGTCGTCCGCATCCCATTCTAGCCGGACATAATTCGGCCAAGGGTCTCCTGACAGGGAGAGAGACCTTAACGAGTTTAGTACGTCGCCAAAGGGCCAGTGCTGAAAGATATCCGCGGAGATAAACTCCATGATCGGTGCCCAATCGGATTCGATAGGCACGGACGCAGGCGGCTCAGAGCCCATGGCTGGGGGCGAATCCAACGGCAGAGCTAAGTCATGCTCGTCGTGATTGTGCGGCGCACCTGACATGGGCTCGAACCCGTCGAAGATCAAGTCTCCGCGGGATGTCGGCAGTATAGTTCAAGTTTCCAAACATGACCTGATGGCCAGGGGCGTAGCTCTTGATCTGCTCTAGATGGCCAAGCGAGTTAGCTCGCAGTACGAAGCCGCCGAATACAAAGATGTGTCAGGGGAGGAAAACCTCACCCTGGATCGCAACGTTGCCGATGATCGAAGGAGCCATCTAGCCTTACGGTGACGGCATAGTGGAACTCTCAATGAAAGCACCAATGTCGGTGTCAAAACCGGCGGGTCTCGGGTAGGGGGTCCCGAACTGTGCATCTAAGGCGGATGGTAACAGGAGGCGGGGGACATGATGTTTACCCAGGTTCGGGCCCTCGATGGAGGTAATACTCTACTTCCTGCTTGATTGATCTTGATGATATGAGTATTACAAGAGTTGATCTACCACGAGATCGTAGTGGCTAAACCCTAGAAGCTAGCCTATGGTATGATTGTTGTTGTCCTACGGACTAAACCCTCCGGTTTATATAGACACCGGAGGGGGCTAGGGTTGCACAGAGTCGGTTACAAGGGAGGAGATCTACATCTCCGTATTGCCAAGCTTGCCTTCCACGCCAAGGAGAGTCCCATCCGGACACGGGTCGAAGTCTTTAATCTTGTATCTTCATAGTCCAATAGTCCGGCCAAAGGATACAGTCCGGCTGTCCGAGGACCCCCTAATCCAGGACTCCCTCACCCCAATTCCTTCCTCAACATCTCGACATTCATCGTCGTGTGCGAGGCTTTTCTCCGCATCTCGCCACATTTCGGCTTATGGCTGAAGATTTTTAATGTGAAGCCCAAGGTAGTGGGCGGCGAGCACGCCGAGTGCAGGGGTACCATGGTGAGCAAGATGCCCAACGTCACATGGACAACAGGCACCTTTAACGATTCCATCAAGGAGTGGCAACAGCAGCGATTTTACATCACCGAGCCGCGCGACATGGAATGGGCCGCTACTCCCGAGTTTTTATCCGGAGCCCCTCTGCGGCTTACATCCTGGGTCAAGAAGGGCCTGAACTGGTCTTCGTCCGACGAACTGTCGGTGCCCAGACGCGCGTTAAAGATATGGAAGACAAGAACATCGAATTTGTCAATGTAGTCCAGGTGACGTTAGTTCGCCGGATCCTGTGTTGTCAACACCGGACTTGCAATCTATGGGAATTCGATCCGTCCAAGCACCAAACCATGCGAGAGCTCTTTGGCTCCTCACAAAGACATCTGGAAGGTGCTTTTCAAGTCCAGCAAATCATGGCCGGACTCAGCCGAGCACCACGGGTACCAACTGTCCCGCCCTACAAGCTCGGTAAGTCATCATGCTTTGTATCTGCATAACCCAAAGGAAACGCTTAATGTGTTTTCCACAACTCTCCTAGGGCTGGACGAAGAAGGCGGAGCGGATCCATTGTCCAGTACCGCTGCCCGAAGAACCGGCCGTCCCACTTCTGACGAAGATGCTGGTCCCGGTGCCTTACAAGGTGCCGAAGAAGACGGCCGAAAAGGAGGCCAAAAAGACCTGGGGCGGCCTTCGTCGTCGTGGCACTTCGGAAACAATATCCGAAGGTTCCAATGCCCGTTCCGCCTCCGAAGAGGACGAGGAGGAGGAGAAGATGAATCCCCCGCGGGGGGAAGAAAGAAGAGGACGACCTCCGCGCACTTGGAGGCTGAGTCGCCTAAAAGGGTAAAAGCTCCTCTTCCGGAGGAGTCCACTGCCGCCGCCGACTGCGGCCCGACGTGGGATCCTAGGGCCCAACCCCTGGTGAACTCGTGAGTATATAAAGTCTGAGTACGTTTATGCGTCTAGACTCATCATGGCATAATATTTTAACCCGAGCCATATTTTTTGTAGTTCAGCGAGGTCCCATACCAAACAATCCTCATAAGAGGATTCGCTGAGCTCGAATGCTATGGAGAGCGGGACGCCCATGAAGACCCCTTCCCCCAAACAGGTGAATAACACCGAGGCTTCGTCCCGGAAGGACCTCGGCCAAGGAAGAGAGGAAAAGACCGTGAAGGCGGTGCCTAGAGGTCAAACTTTAGGGGCCGGACACATGGGGGAGAAGATTCCCATGGGAGCTGACGGCGGGGGCCATCTTGAATTCGGCTCCCAGCCGGATGCAATTCCGGAGACCAATACGGCTCCAGAATCAAGCAGGCAGCCTCCCTCAGGTGGGGGGGGGCGTGCCTGTTCCACCGACAACCTCTGTCCAACCAGAGGTATTGGATGCTTTGTTGGTGGCGCTGAAGAGCGCCTCCATCGTCGATGAACACCGTGCCCTTATAAGTGCGGTGATTGAGAAGATTCAGATCTCTGAGTGGGACTGAGCGAAGCTATGTCAGCCTTATAACAGGTTTTGAGGTATGTTTTATGAGGTTTCGAAGAGTGTCATGGTATGGATAGTAGCCCCTGATACACTGTTTGGTGAAAGAAAGAACCGGACAGAGGATCAAAATTATGTTCGCAGGAAGACTTAGTTGATGACATCTATCTCTCTTCTTTTATAAGCAGGCGTCTCTAGCGGCTGCTGCCTCTCATATTGCGGGGGTCTCCGGACTGAATCAAAGTCTGGAGCGGGCCAAAGAAGAACTTGGCCAGTTGAAAATGCAGTTGGGAGATAAACAAGGTATGCGCAAGTCTTGTTCGCGTTTATTGTGAATGAATTTGCAATATGGTAAAATATGTTTCATGATTTGCGCTAGGGATGATGAGCCAAGTCGAGGCACTTAAGAAGGTTGTGGCCGAGACCGAGAAAAAGGCAGCCGTAGAGCAGGCTCTTCATGAGAAGCACGAGGCCAGGGTTATTGAAGCTGAGCTGGAGCTTCAAGAGGCCGTGAAGAAATGTGAGACCTTGGAGAAGATTTTAACGGAGAGAGAATCCGAACTCACCAAGGCTCATCAGGCCACGAGCGATGCCCGGGGGGAAACCCAAAGCGCTCTGCAGGGGATCCAAGAGGCGAGGAAGATCGCGGCGGGTAAGGCTTTTTTCCATGTAAAGCAAGTATTTGAGGACAAAATTATGTTTCTAATTTTGAATTCGGATTTCTCTAGGGGTATTTGCGGAGCTGCCCCGTAGCATATCGGATGCCGCCCAATTCTACCGAGCTGAAGAAAGGAACACTACGGAGAAGCTCTTCTGGTCGCAGTATTTGGCACCGAATTAACTGGTGCCTTTTGTCGATCAACTGAAACAACTGATCGAACTGCATAAGGCGGCAGAACTAGCCATGAAGGATCTGATTATCCGGCTATGGCCCGCCGAGCCGATTCCAAGCAGCTACTTCGGGCTCGTGAAGCGGCTTGTGAGTGCCTGCCCTCGACTTGACGTCATCAAGCGGTCGGTCTGTATAGAGGGTGCGCGAATGGCCTTCGCCCGCGCAAAGGTGCACTGGGGGAAGATGGATGCTGATGACCGAAGGACCGCCAGAGGGGAAGGAGCACCGCAAGCCCCAATTATATTATGAGAGTGTCCTAAAAGGATCCTACCTTGCAGCAGAGCTATGCACCAAGGACATTATATTTCCATGAATGCAAATCATGTTGTCCTTTGTAATGTTTGAACAAGGTCATTTATATTATTTATTGCCTGTTATATAAAAGTTTATCCTCCTGTGCGTCTGTTTTATATATTAATCCTGAGAGTTGGCCAGTCGTTGGCTTCTGCCCCCACGTAAGAAGTATGGGGGTGTTCGGGATAAACCTGATCACTCTTTATCCCAGTTTTGGGTCCTTCGAAGGAGGTGTTCAGCACAACGAACCAGGCAATCAGACTATAGGCCTTTATCACTCTCACTTAGCCATAGGACCTTTAGGAAGGTAGGCGCAGCCCCTGGTGTTCGGAAGACCGCACGAGGGGCTCTATAAGCACCTGATCGGAAGAATAACCGATCCATCGCACGCTGCATTGGTTATGGCATTATGCGGGAGAAATCCTCAAAGATTTTACAAGCTCTCGAAGAGCTGACCAGCTCTCTCCGTATCATGATAGTCAGTTTTAGGCTTTCTCTACTGAGGTGCTCGTCCGGAAGAACCGGGACACAATCACAGTAGTTCTCCCAGTGTTACCTTAGCCGATATAGCGGAACGTAAGGTACCAAAACATGGGAGCCGGGCAAACCCAACTATTGACCCAAGACACGATTCAGAGCTGATGCATAATATGCTATAGGTTCGGGGTGCCGAACTTCCGTGAAGGTGTTCGGACTTTATTGCCGTATTATGGGTAAAACGAAGCCCCTGGCATATTTGAAGGCATATCGCGGTGTACGGATGCCACTTGACAAAAGAATTTTAATAAGAAATAACAGCAGATAAGCGTCATATGAATCCACATGTTGTATTTGAATAGTATGTCGATGCCTATGAATACAGGTAATGTGATAAAAAAATAAATATGACTGTGGAACCTGCTGAGACTAGGGGGGAAGAAGTTGTGTGCAGATCCGGAGTATAGTCGGATGGTCATCACGGGGAATATCTAAGGATTCTCTTGCGCGTTCGTGCTGCCTCCATATCGCCCGTCCTGGTCGGCGCAAAGGTGAACCTGCAAAGGAAATGTAAGAAATGTTTGTGTGCCGGAGAGCGGTCGAGCCGCTGTATGCGGCCTGTCCTGGCCTTCGCCGGAGTGTTTAATTGCGCTCTGGACGAGCCGGGCTATCCTGCCGCGAAGTAGTTCGGAGTCCTTCGACGGTGTCCGGGAGCCTGGCCGTCGACTCGAGGTTCGGCTGCAAGGTGCTACTTGTTGCTTCTGCTGTTAAGGCTGCGGTGTACTCGTTGGTGCCGATGGAAAGTTCGGCCTTGCCATTAACCATGATGACACCGCGTGGACCGGGCGTCTTGAGCTTACAGTAGGCATAATGTGGCACCGTGTTGAATCGAGCGAACGCAGTTCGTCCGAGAAGTGTTTGATAATCACTGCAGAAAGGAACGATTTCGAAGATTAACTCTTCGGTACGGTAATTGTCTGGTGATCCGAAGACTACCTCAAGGGCGATGGAGCCTGTACAGCTGGCTTCCACACCTGGTATAATGCCTCTGAAAGTGGCTTTAGTGGGTTTGATCACCGAATGGTCGATGCCCATATTGCGCATTGTGTCCTGGTAAGGCAGGTTTAGACTGCTGCCTCCGTCCATAAGGACTCGTGTGAGGTGGAACCCGTCAATTATTGGGTCGAGGACTTGTGCGGCTGGATTGCCCTGATTGGCAATAGCCGGACGATTCGTGCAGTTGAAGGTGACCGGCCCTAGTTTATATTGTGGGACGATTAGTTCCGTTAAGTCGGCATCCCTAAGGGTGCGTATCCAGTCCGGGTTGGGAATGTGGGTATTGTTTACCACGTTCACCGTTTGGATTTGCGGGGGAAATTTCTTTTGCCCTCCTGTGCTTGGTGGTATGGGCTCTTCGCCGCCATCATCGCTTTGAGACCCCCCATCTCTATTTTTGGCGCCTGCCCTACCGGCTTGTTTGAAGACCCAGCATTCTCTGTTGGTATGGGTGGCCCTTTCCGCTGACCGGACTTAGAGCCACTAAATCCGGCATTAACTGCCGTATCTTCGGCGTTTTCACCATATTTGCGGCGCCTGTGTTTGTTGCGCCGGGGTTTGACGTTGCTATCTCTGGCCTCTGATGTGCCCGGTTTGCTTGCTGTGTTTTTGCTACGGGCCAACCAGCTATCTTCGCCCGCGCAGAAGCGGGTCATAAGCTTCGTGAGGGCTGCCATGGAGTTTGGCTTCTCTTGGCCGAAAAGTCGGGCGAGCCATTCGTCATGGATGTTACATTTAAAGGCCGCTAGGGCTTCGGCATCCGGACAGTCAACAATTTGGTTCTTTTTAGTTAGGAACCGAGTCCAGAATTTCCTGGCTGACTCTCCGGGCTGTTGTGTTATGTGACTTAAATCGTGAGTATCCGGTGGTCGCACATAAGTGCCCTGGAAGTTGTCCAGGAATGCGTCTGCCAGGTTCTCCCAACTTCCGATGGAGTTTGCCAGCAAGCTATTCAGCCAATGCCGAGCCGGCCCTTTGAGTTTTAGCGGGAGATACTTGATGGCGTGTAGATCATCCCCGCGGGCCATGTGAATGTGGAGGAAGAAGTCCTCTATCCATACCGCGGGGTCTGTAGTACCATCATATGGTTCAATGTTTACGGGTTTAAACCCTTCTGGGAATTCATGATCCATTACTTCATCGGTGAAGCATAGGGGGTGTGCAGCGCCTTTGTGTCGGGATATATCACAACGCCGTTCATACGAGTCTTGTCTGCTGTATTCGGCCCGGTCGGATTTGTTAGTATATCCGACCCAACGGTCGTCGTCGCGCGTTGGGGGGCGCCCTCATGATCCGTAGATCGATCTGTTATGTCCTGCTTTATTTTTCCAATACGTCTCGCAGGTCCTGCATGTTGCCCCGGGCCTTGGTGTTTTTGTTTGATAGGCGACAGGGTCCGGGCTGGTCTTCGGGCTGATATGCCGCTTTGTCTCGGCCACGAGGTGGCCGATCAGCCGCATCGTATGCTGGTAGTGTAGGTTTTACTAATTCCTCCTCGAGTTGGGGTAGTAACCTGCGCTTTGGGTAACTCTTGGTTGGGCGTTCTAGTTCGTATTCCTCGGCCGCAGGACCTCGGTCCATCTATCTGCTAGCAGATCTTGGTAAGCTTGAAGCTGCTGCTACTTTTTCTTCAGGCTTTTTGCTGTGGCTATAAGCCGGCACTTGAAGCGCTCCTGCTCGACGGGATCCTCATGCACGATAAATTTTTCATCGCCGAGGCTCACTTCGTCTTCGGAGAGAGGCATGTAATTGTCATCCTCTGATTCTCCGTCTGCTGCCTGTTCCTGAGGGATAGCTTGCCCATCCTCCCGCTCGAGGCCTGGCTGGAGGGGATTATCTTCATCTTCGGCACTATCCAGAGCGTTATTGTCTCTTGTGCCGGTATCGCTGCTTTTGCTATGGCGGGACTTAGAGCGGCGCCGCTGACGCCGGTGCTTGGATTGCTTCTTGGAGGGCTTATCCTCCGTTGCCTTATCGCCATCGCCTTCTTTGGGGGTGTCCACCATGAATATATCATATGATGAGGTGGCGATCCGGTATACATGGCGGTGGTTCCTGTTCGTCTCCTGCATCGTCGTCTATACCGTCGATGTCTTCGGAGCCGAAATCGAGGAGGTCGGTTAAGTCATCGACAATGGATATTAAATGGGTGGTGGGTGGGGAACGAATTTCTTCGTCGTCCGCTTCCCACTCAAGCCGGACATAGTTCGGCCAAGGGTCTCCAGAAAAGGAGAGGGACCTTAATGAATTTAGCATGTCGCCCAGTGGCGAGTGCTGAAAGATATCCGCGGAGGAAAACTCCATGATCGGTGCCCAATCAGATTCAATAGGCACGGACGCAGGCGGTTCGGAGCCCGTGGCCGGGGACAAATCCAAGTGTCCGGCAACATGGGTCTCATAGGGGGTGAAGTCAGTATTCGGCTCTATCACCGCTGAGTGTGCGGCCTCCGTGGCAGGGTCCATCCACCCTTCCTCGGACAGTGCAATCTGCTCCGGATTGAGAGCCGGAGTAGCTACAGGTGGGATCTTCCAAACACTGTCCGATGACAGAGCTAAGTCGTGCTCATCGTGACTGTGCGGCGCACCTGACATGGGTTCAAATCCGTCGAAGATCAAGTCTCCGCAGATGTCGGCAGTATAGTTCAAGCTTCCGAACCTGACCTGACGGCCAAGGGCGTAGCTCTCGATCTGCTCCAGATGGCCAAGCGAGTTGGCCCGCAGTACGAAGCCACCGAATACGAAGAGTTGTCCGGGGAGGAAACCTCGCCCTGGGTCGCATCATTGCCGATGATCAAAGGAGCCATCAAGCCTTTATCGTGACGGCATAGTGGAACTATCAAGGAAAGCACCAATGTCGGTGTCAAAACCGGCGGATCTCGGGTAGGGGGTCCCGAACTATGCGTCTAAGGCGGATGGTAACATAAGGCGAGGGACACAATGTTTACCTAGGTTCGGGCCCTCTCGATGGAGGTAATACCCTACTTCCTGCTTGATTGATCTTGATGATATGAGTATTACAAGAGTTGATCTACCACGAGATCGTAGAGGCTAAACCCTAGAAGCTAGCCTATGATTATGATTGTTGTTGTCCTACGGACTAAACCCTCCGATTTATATAGACACCGGAGGGGGCTAGGGTTACACAGAGTCGGTTACAAGGGAGGAGATCTACATATCCGAATTGCCAAGCTTGCCTTCCATTCAAAGGAGAGTCCCATCCGGACACAGGACGAAGTCTTCAATCTTGTATCTTCATAGTCCAACAGTCAGGCCAAAGTATATAGTCCGGCAGTCCGAGGACCCCCTAATCCAGGACTCCCTCGGGGGGGGGGGGGTCCGGTAACCCCCGATACTCCGAAACTCATCCGGAACGACCCGAACCATTCCGGTGTCCGAATGTAACCTTCCAATATATCAATCTTTATGTCTCGACCATTTCGAGACTCCTCGTTAAGTACGTGATCTCATCCGGGACTCGAAACAAACTTCGGTTCATAAAATCACATAAATCATAATACAAATCGTCATTGAACGTTAAGCGTGCGGACCCTACGGGTTCGAGAACTATGTAGACATGACCGAGACACATCTCCGGTCAATAACCAATAGCGGAACCTGGATGCTCATATTGGCTCCTACATATTCTATGAAGATCTTTATCGGTCAAATGGCATAACAACATACGTTGTTCCCTTTGTCATTGGTATGTTACTTTCCCGAGATTCAATCGTCGGTATCATCATACCTAGTTCAATCCCGTTACCGGAAGTCTCTTTACTCGTTCCGTAATGCATCATCCCGTGACTAACTCCTTAGTCACATTGCTTGCAAGGCTTATAGTGATGATAATTACCGAGTGGGCCCAGAGATACCTCTCCGATACACGGAGTGACAAATCCTAATCTCGATCTATGCCAACTCAACAAACACCATTGGAGACACACCAGAGAGCATCTTTATAATCACCCAGTTACGTTGTGACGTTTGATAGCACACTATGTGTTCCTCCGGTATTCGGGAGTTGCATAATCTCATAGTCATAGGAACATGTATAAGTCATGAAGAAAGCAATAACAATAAACTAAAGGATCATAGTGCTAAGCTAACGGACGGGTCTTGTCCATCGCATCATTCTCTAATGATGTGATCCCGTTCATCAAATGATAACACATGTCTATGGTTAGGAAACTTAACCATCTTTGATTGACGAGCTAGTCAAGTAGAAGCATACTAGGGACACTCTGTTTGTCTATGTATTCACACATGTACTAAGTTTCCGGTTAATACAATTCTAGCTTGAATAATAAACATTTATCATGATATAAGGAAATATAAATAACAACTTTATTATTGCCTCTAGGGCATATTTCCTTCAGTCTCCCACTTGCACTAGAGTCAATAATCTAGATTACATAGTAATGATTCTAACACCCTCGGAGTCTTTGTGTTGATCATGTTTTGCTCGTGAGAGAGTCTTAGTCAATGGGTCTGAAAGTGCAACTATCCCTAGGTGGTTTTGGTAATTCATAACAACATATAGCTCATTGAGCTAATACTATTCCAAGATGAATATTTCAGGAAAGCTCAATGAATGGCATGGCATGGATGATGAAAGTGGATCCCTCAAAATATTAAGGACAAAGGATTGGCTCAAGCTCAAAAGATCAAGACTCTACATTTTACATTTAAGTGATCCAAGATCACATTGAGTCTATAGGAAAAGCCAATACTATCAAGAAGTGATGAGGTGTTGCTTAATGAGCCTCTTGCTCCATGTACTTAGTGATATGCTCCAAAACCCTCCACTACTTTGTCACATCCACATATGACCTAAACCCAAAGTCAAACTTGGCCCTACAGATTCTTTCTATCCGGCGCCACCGAGTTCAAATGTCATAGCCACTGCCACAAACCCTAGGCAAATCGGTTTCACCGATAGGGATCTCGGTCTCACCGAGATGGGATTGTAATCTCTCTGTTTCCGTATCTAAAATCTGCCAAAGTCTAAAATTGGGAAAAGGTTTGGTTTTTATTGGTCAAGTAGTCTAATCACCCTCCCTCTAGACATACTTCAAGGTCCTACAGGGTCTGCAACATTTAGATCCGTATGTATTTTGCAAATCTCTATGTCTCCCTCCTTGACTTGATTGCAGATGGAATTGAAGCGTCTCTTGATGTGCTTGGTTCTCTTGTGAAATCTGGATTCCTTTGCCAAGGCAATTGCCCCAGTATTGTCACAAAAGATTTTCATTGGACCCGATGCACTAGTTATGACACCTAGATCGGATATGAACTCCTTCATCCAGACTCCTTCATTTGCTGCTTCTGAAGCAGCTATGTACTCCGCTTCACACGTAGATCCCACCACGACGCTTTGCTTAGAACCGCACCAACTGACAGCGCCACCATTCAATATAAATACGTATCCGGTTTGTGACTTAGAGTCATCCGGATCAGTGTCAAAGCTTGCATCGACGTAATCATTTACGACGAGCTCTTTGTCACCTCCATAAGAGAGAAACATATCCTTAGTCCTTTTCATGTATTCCAGGATGTTCTTAACCATTGTCCAGTGATCCACTCCTGGATTACTTTGGTACCTCCCTGCTAAACTAAAAGCAAGGCACACATCAGGTCTGGTACACAACATTGCATACATGATAGAACCTATGGCTGAGGCATAGGGAATCACTTTCATTTTTTCTCTCTATCTTCTGCAGTGGTCGGGCATTGAGTCTGACTCAACTTCACACCTTGTAACACAAGCAAGAACCCTTTCTTTGCCTGATCCATTTTGAAGTTCTTCAAAACTTTATCAAGGTATGTGCTTTGTGAAAGTCCAATTAAGCGTCTTGATCAATCTCTATAGATCTTGATGCCCAATATACAAGCAGCTTCACCGAGGTCTTTCATTGAAAAATTCTTATTCAAATATCCTTTTATGCTATCCAGAAATTCCGTATGATTTCCGTGTTGGGGAATGTAGTATTTGAAAAAATTCCTACAATCACGCAAGATCTATCTAGGAGAAGCATAGCAACGAGCGGGGGGGGGGGGGGGGGGGTGCCCCCGTACCCGCGTAGACCAAAAGCGGAAGCGTTTAGTAACGCGGTTGATGTAGTCGTACGTCTTCGCGATCCAAAAGATCCAAGTACCTAAGGTACGCACCTCCGCGATCAGCACACGTTCAGCTCGGTGACGTCCCTCGAACTCTTGATCCAGTTGAGGCCGAGGGAGAGTTCCATCAGCACGACGGCGTGGTGACGGTGATGATGAAGTTACCGGCGCGGGGCTTTGCCTAAGCACTATGACAATATGACCGAGGTGTGTAACTGTGGAGGGGGGCACCGCACACGGCTAAAGGATCAACTTGTGTGTTCTAGGGTGCCTACTGCCCTAAAGGAGGGAAGGGGAGGCCGGACGGCCAGGCTAGGGCGCGCCGGGAGAAGGGGAATCCTACTAGTGCTCCAAGTCCTAGTAGGATTCCACCTAAAGGAGAAGACGGAAGGAAGGGAGAGGGGGGCCGCGCCCCAACCCCTTATCCAATTCGGGCTGGGCTTGGGGGGCGCCACCTCCTGGCTGCCGCCTCTCCTTCCCACTTAGGCCTATCAATTCCCTGGGGGTTCCGGTAACCTCCCGGTACTCCGGAAAATACCCGAACATCTCCGGAACCATTCCGATCTCCGAATATAGCCTTCCAATATATTGTCTCGACCATTTCGAGACTCCTCGTCACGTCCATGGTCTCATCTTGGACTCCGAACAAACATCGGTTCATCAAATCATATAAATCATAATACAAATCGTCATCGAACGTTAAGCGTGCGGACCCTACGGGTTCGAGAACTATGTAGACATGACCGAGACACATATCCGATCAATAACCAATAGCGGAACCTGGATGCTCATATTGGTCCTACATATTCTACGATGATCTTTATCGGTCAAACCGCATAACAACATACGTTGTTCCCTTTGTCATCAGTATGTTACTTGCCCGAGAATCGATCGTCAGTATCATCATACCTAGTTCAATATCGTTACCGGCAAGTCTCTTTACTCATTCCGTAATGCATCATCCCGTGACTAACTCATTAGTCAGATTGCTTGTAAGGCTTATAGTGATGATCATTACCGAGAGGGGCCAGAGATACCTCTCCCACATTCGGAATGACAAATCCTAATCTCGATCTATGCCAACTCAACAAACACCATCGGAGACACCTATAGAGCATCTTTATAATCATTGATACGTATCCAACGTATCTACAATTTTTGACTGTTCCATGCTATATTATATTCTGTTTTGGACATTAATGGGCTTTATTATACATTTTTATATTATTTTTGGGACTAATCAACAGCCCAGAATTGCTGTTTTTTTGCCTATTTCAGAGTTTCACAGAAAAAGAATATCAAACGGAGTCCAAATGGAATGAAACTTTTGGGAACATGATTTTCGGAACGAACGTGATCCAGAGGACTTGGACCCTATGTCAAGACATCAACCAGGAGGGCACGAGGTAGGGGGGTGCGCCTACCCCCCTGGGTGCGCCCTCCACCCTCGTGGGCCCCATGTTGCTCCACTGACGTACTTCTTCCTCCTCCTATGTACCCCCAAACTACCAGATACGGAGCCAAAAACCTAATTCCACCGCCGCAACCTTCTGTACCCGTGAGATCCCATCTTGGGGCCTTTTCCGGAGCTCACGGAGGGGCATCGATCATGGAGGGCTTGTACATCAACACCATAGCCTCTCCGATGATGTGTGACAAGTTTACCTCGGACCTTGGGTCCATAGTTATTAGCTAGATGGCTTCTTCTCTCTTTTGGATCTCAATACAATGTTCTCCCCTCTCTTGTGGAGATCTATTCGATGTAATCTTCTTTTGCGGTGTGTTTGTTGAGACCGATGAATTGTGGGTTTATGATCTATGAACAATATTTGAATCTTACAGAATTCTTTTATGTATGATTGGTTATCTTTGCAAGTCTCTTGAATTATCAGTTTGGTTTGGCCTACTAGATTGATCTTTCTTGTAATGGTAGAAGTGCTTAGCTTTGGGTTCAATCTTGCGGTGTCCTTTCCAGTGTGATGAGGGGCAGCAAGGCACATATTGTATTGTTGCCATCGAGGATAACAAGATGGGGTTTATATCATATTGGATGAGTTTATCCCTCTACATCATGTCATCTTACTTAAAGCGTTACTCTGTTCTTATGAACTTAATACTCTAGATGCATGCTGGATAGCGGTCGATGTGTGGAGTAATAGTAGTAGATGCAGGCAGGAATCGGTCTACTTGTCTTGGACGTGATGCCTATATACATGATCATACCTAGATATTCTCATAACTATGCTCAATTACACAATTGCTCAACAGTAATTTGTTCACCCACCGTAATACTTATGCTCTTGAGAGAAGCCACTAGTGAAACCTATGGCCCCCGGGTCTATTTGCCATCATATTAATCTCCCGTCAACAAGTTATTTCTAGCGTCGTATTTATTTTGCTTTCTTTACTTTGCATCTTTATCATAAAAATACCAAAAATATTATCTTATCATATCTATCATATCTCACTCTCATAAGTGACCGTGAAGGGATTGACAACCCCTTTATGCGTTGGTTGCGAGGATTTATTTGTTTGTGTAGGTGCAAGGGACTCGTGCGTGGCCTCCTACTGGATTGATACCTTGGTTCTCAAAAATGAGGGAAATACTTACTCTACTTTGCTGCATCACCCTTTCCTCTTCAAGGGGAAACCAACGCAGTGCTCAAGAGGTAGCAAGAAGGATTTCTGGCGCCGTTTCCAGGGAGTCTACGCAAAAGTCAACATACCAAGTACCCATCACACACACTTATCTCCCGCATTATGTTATTTGCCATTTGCCTCTCGTTTTCCTCTCCCCCACTTCACCCTTGCCGTATTATTCGCCCTCTCTTTTCCGCTCGCCTTCCTTTTGCCATGTCAGAATCAAAAAGGGTTGGGGTTTCTCTCCCGAGTTTTAGCACTTTAGACAATCCTGCTATTTTATCTAAACTCATAAATAGAGATACTATGGAAAAACCTGCCAGAGTTATACATGAGAATCTTAATAATTTTTATGAAGATGATTCTGGAATTTTTCATTATTTACTCGATGAATCTTTGAAGATGCTTGGGATAGGCTGTTAAGGATCCGGGCTAGCTATGTACCCCAATATCCAATTGAGGTTTACTTAAAAAGCTTTTATGTTGGGTTGCCCGCTTCGTTCAAACAAATTTTAGATTCTATTTTTGAAGAGGGTTTTCTTGAAGGGGACCCCATAGATACCTATGAAAAGATGAAAACTATATTTGGGCACCCCATGAATGAGAAAGTTGAATCCACATCTCTTTTTCTCTCTTACCAAAACAAATCTATCAAAGAAATAAAAGCTAGCCTAGATGATAATTTCCGCAACGTGCTTAATCTTTCTTCTACCATTAATAGCCACGTGCTTTATCAAAATAGAAAGATTAATTCCATAGATAACAAGTTTGCTATTTTCTTCCCTAAAACCAAATATGGCAATACCTAGATCTATCCTTGCTATTATGCCTAGCTTGGGGCGTTAAACGATAGCGCTTGTTGGGAGGCAACCCAGTTTTATTTTAATTTTTTTGCTTTTTGCTTCTGCTTAGGAATAAATATTTGATCTATCCTCTGGTTAGATGTGTTTTTATGTTTTAATTAGTGTTTGTGCCAAGTTAAACCTATAGGATCTTCTTGGATGATAGTTATTTGATCTTGCTGAAAATTGCAGAAACTTTCTGTTCACAAAAGTAATTGTTAAAAATCACCAGAACGGTATAAAATATTGATTCCAATTGATGTTGATCAATAAACAAATTTTCTAGGTCGTCCTATTTTGGCTGAATTTTTGGAGTTCCATAAGTTTTCGTTAGTTACAGATTACTTCAGACTGTTCTGTTTTTGACAGATTTTGTTTTTCGTGTGTTGTTTGCTTATTTTGATGAATCTATAGCTAGTAAAATAGTTTATAAACCATAGAGAAGTTGGAATAAATTAGGTTTAACACCAATATAAATAAAGAATGAGTTCATTACAGTACCTTGAAGTGGTGTTTTCTTTTCTTTCGCTAACGGAGCTCATGAGATTTTTACATTAAGTTACGTGTTGTGAAGTTTTCAAGTTTTGGGTAAAAGATTTGATGGATTATGGAACAAGGAGTGGCAAGAGCCTAAGCATGAGGATGCCCATGGCACACCAAGATAACCTAAGGACACAAAAAATCCAAAGCTTGGGGATGCCCCGGAAGGCATCCCCTCTTTCGTCTACTTCCATCGGTAACTTTACTTGGAGCTATATTTTTATTCACCACATGATATGTGTTTTGCTTGGAGCGTCTTGTATTATTTGAGTATTTGTTTGTTAGTTTTCCACAATCATCCTTGTTGTACACACCTTTTGAGAGAGACACACATGATTCAGAAATTGTTAGAATACTCTATGTGCTCCCCTTATATCTTTTAGAGCACGGTGGGGGTTTTGTTTTATAGAAACTATTGTTCTCTCATGCTTCACTTAGATTATTTTGAGAGTCCTACAAAACATCATGCTAATTTTCTTTAATTATGATAGGCATTCAATATTACTAAAAAAAGATCTTATGAGTGTGTTGAATACTATGAGAAGTTAGATGCTTGATAATTGTTTTGAGATATGAAGATGATGATATTAGAGTCATGCTAGTTGAGTAGTTGTGAATTTGAGAAATACTTGTGTTAAAGTTTGTGATTCCCGTAGCATGCACGTATGGTGAACCGTTATGTGATGAAGTCGGAGCATGATTTATTTCTTGATTGTCTTCCTTATGAGTGGCGGTCGGGGATGAGCGATGGTCTTTTCCTACCAATCTATCCCCCTAGGAGCATGCGCGTAATACTTTGCTTTGATAACTTGTAGATTTTTGCAAAAAGTATATGAGTTCTTTATGACTAATGTTGAGTCCATGGATTATACGCACTTTTCTTCCTTCCACCATTGCTAGCATCTCTAGTACCGCACACTTTTTGCCGGTATCATACACCCACCATATACCTTCCTCAAAAAAACCACCATACCTACCTACCATAGTATTTCCATAGCCATTCCGAGATATATTGCCATGCAACTTTCCACCGTTCCGTTTACTATGACACGCTCCATCATTGTCATATTGCTTCGCATGATCATGTAGTTGACATCATATTTGTGGCAAAGCCACCGTTCATAATTCTTTCATACATGTCACTCTTGATTCATTGCATATCCCGGTACACCGCCGGAGGCATTCACATAGAGTCATATCTTGTTCTAAGTATTGAGTTGTAGTTGTTGAGTTGTAAGTAAATAAAAGTGCGATGATCATCATTTTTAGAGCATTGTCCCAAGTGAGGAAAGGATGATGGAGACTATGATTCCCCCACAAGTCTGGATGAGACTTCGGACTAAAAAAAAGAGGCCATAAAAAAGAGAGAAAGGGCCCAAATAAAAAAACTAAAAAAATAAAAAAATGAGAGAAAAAGAGAGAAGGGACAATGTTACTATCCTTTTACCACACTTGTGCTTCAAAGTAGCACCATGATCTTCATGATAAAGAATCTCCTATGATATCACTTTCATATACTAGTGGGAAATTTTCATTATAGAACATGGCTTGTATATTCCAATGATGGGCTTCCTCAAAATGCCCTAGGTCTTCGTGAGCAAGCGAGTTGGATGCAAACCCACTTAGTTCCTTTTGTTGGGCTTTCATATACTTATAACTCTAGTGCATCCGTTGGATGGCAATCCCTACTCACTCACATTGATATATATTAATGGACATCTCCACAGCCCGTTGATACGCCTAGTTGATGTGAGACTATCTTCTCCTTTTTTGTCTTCTCCACAACCACCATTCTATTCCACATATAGTGTTATGTCCATGGCTCACGCTCATGTATTGCGTGAAGATTGAAAAAGTTTGAGAACATCAAAAGTACGAAACAATTGCTTTGCTTGTCATCGGGGTTGTGCATGATTTAAATCCTTTGTGTGGTGAAGATAGAGCATAGCCAGACTATATGATTTTGTAGGGATAAGTTTTTTTGGCCATGTTATTTTGAGAAGACATAATTGCTTAGTTAGTATGCTTGAAGTATTATTATTTTTATGTCAGTATTAAACTTTTGTCTTGAATATTTCGGATCTGAATATTCATACCACAATTAAGAGAATTACATTGAAATTATGCCAAGTAGCATTCCACATCAAAAATTCTGTTTTTATCATTTATCTACTCGAGGACGAGCAGGAATTAAGCTTGGGGATGCTTGATACGTCTCCAACGTATCTATAATTTTTTATTGTTCCATATTATATTATATTCTGTTTTGGACATTAATGGACTTTATTATACACTTTTATATTATTTTTGGGACTAACCTATTAACCGGGGGCCTAGCCCAGAATTGCTGTTTTTTGCCAATTTCAGAGTTCCGCAGAAAAAGAATATCAAACGGAGTCCAAACGGAAGGAAAACTTCGGGGACGTGATTTTCGGAACGTACGTGATCCAGAGGACTTTGACCCTACTTCAAGACATCAAACAGGAGGGCATGAGGTAGGGGGCACGCCCTCCACCCTCATGGGCCCCATGTTGCTCCACCAATGTACTTCTTCCTCCTATATATACCTACGTACCCCCAAACTACCAGATACGGAGCCAAAAACCTAATTCAACCGCCGCAACCTTCTATACCCATGAGATCCCATCTTGGGGCCTTTTCCGTAGCTCCGCGGAGGGGGCATCGATCATGGAGGGCTTCTACATCAACACCATAGCCTCTCCGATGATGTGTGAGTAGTTTACCTCAGACCTCCGGGTCCATAGTTATTAGCTAGATGGCTTCTTCTCTCTTTTTGGATCTCAATACAATGTTCTCCCCTCTCTTGTGGAGATCTATTCGATGTAATCTTCTTTTGCGGTGTGTTTGTTGAGACCGATGAATTGTGGGTTTATGATCAAGTTTATCTATGAACAATATTTGAATCTTCTCTGAATTCTTTTATGTATGATTGGTTATCTTTGCAAGTCTCTTCGAATTATCAGTTTGGTTTGGCCTACTAGATTGATCTTTCTTGCAATGGGAGAAGTGCTTAGGTTTGGGTTCAATCTTGCGGAGTCCTTTCCAAGTGACTGTAGGGGCAGCAAGGCACGTATTGTATTGTTGCCATCGAGGATAACAAGACGGGGTTTATATCATATTGCATGAGTTTATCCCTCCACATCATGTCATCTTACTTAAAGCGTTACTCTGTTCTTATGAACTTAATACTCTAGATGCATGTTGGAGAGCGGTCGATGTGTGGAGTAATAGTAGTAGATGCAGGCAGGAGTCGGTCTACTTGTCTCGGACGTGATGCCTATATACATGATCATACCTAGATATTCTCATAACTATTCTCAATTCTGTCAATTGCTCAACAGTAATTTGTTCACCCACCGTAATACGTATGCTCTCGAGAGAAGCCACTAGTGAAACCTATGGCCCCTGGGTCTATTTTCCATCATATTAATCTCCCGTCAACAAGTTATTTCTAGCGTCGTCTTTATTTTGCTATCTTTACTTTGCATCTTTATCATAAAAATACCAAAAATATTATCTTATCATATCTATCATATCACACTCTCGTAAGTGACCGTGAAGGGATTGACAACCCCTTTATTGCGTTGGTTGCGAGGATTTATTTGTTTGTGTAGGTGCAAGGGACTCGTGCGTGGCCTCCTACTGGATTGATACCTTGGTTCTCAAAAACTGAGGGAAATACTTACGCTACTTTGCTGCATCACCCTTTCCTCTTCAAGGGAAAACCAACACGATCAAGAGGTAGCAAGAAGGATTTCGGCACCGCTGTCGGGAGTCTACGCAAAAGTCAACATACCAAGTACCCATCACAAACCCTTATCTCCCGCATTACATTATTTTCCATTTGCCTCTCGTTTTCCTCTCCCTCACTTCACCCTTGCCATTTTATTCGCCCTCTCTTTTCCGCTCGCCTTCCTTTCGCCATGTCAGAATCAAAAAGGGTTGGGGTTTATCTCCCGAGTTTTAGCACTTTAGACAATCCTGCTATTTTATCTAAACTCATAAATAGAGATACTATGGAAAAACCTGCGGAAGTTATCAATGAGAATCTTAATAATTTTGATGAAGATGATTCTGGAATTTTTCATTATTTACTCGTTGAATCTTTGAAAGGTGCTTGGGATAGGCTGTTAAGGATCCGGGCTAGCTATGTACCCCAATATCAAATTGAGGTTTACTTAAAAAGCTTTTATGTTGGGTTGCCTGCTTCGTTCAAACAAGTTTTAGATTCTATTTTTGAAGAGGGTTTTCTTGAAGGGGACCCCATAGATACCTATGAAAAGATGAAAACTATATTTGGGCACCCCATGAATGAGAAAGTTGAATCCACATCTATTTTGCTCTCTTACCAAAACGAATCTATCAAAGAAATAAAAGGTAGCCTAGATGCAAATTTCCGCAACGTGCGTAATCTTTCTTCTACCATTAATAGCCACGTGTTTTATCAAAATAGAAATATTAATTCCATAGATAACAAGTTTGCTCTTTTCTTCCCTAAAGTTTGCTTGTGAGAAAAGTTTAGTCAACGGTCTGCCACATTCAGATCCGTATGTATTTTGCAAATTTGTGTGTCTACAATGCTCTGCACGGAGCTACTCTAGCTAATTGCTCCCACTTTCAATATGTATCCAGATTGAGACTTAGAGTCATCTGGATCAGTGTCAAAGCTTGCATCGATGTAACCCTTTACGATGAACTTTTTTTCACCTCCATAACCGAGAAATATATGGAAGTCTTCATAACACGGGGGCTTTGAAGAAAAACAGTAGAAATGGACCTATTGATATGCAGCAGAAGGTAGACTACACTAGACAAGCCATAGTCAAGTAAGCAAAGAAGTGAAAGCACGAAGACTATTAGAAGCTAGGTAGTATGGATCAGGATGGAAGATAGTATGAAGCCCAACAACAATAGTCTTCACACAGTGAAGCCAATCAGATCATGCAAGTAGGCAATGACTTCACGAAGACATGCTGTAAGTAAAGAGAGGTAAGAGATAGAACCAGTTGCTTGGTGAGGACAAGGATTTGTTGGACCAGTTCCAGTTGCTGTGACAACTGCACGTCTGGTTAGGGAGGCTGAGATTTAACTCAAAAGACCGCGTCTTCACCTTATTCCCCTTTGAGCTAAGAACACTTAGTCCTCGCCCAATACTCTGGTAAGTCTTCAAGGTAGACTTCCAAACCTTCACAGACTTCGTTCATGCCTACCACGTGTTTCTTCTTCTCGAGTGTGTACAAGTTCCTCATGCCAGCATGCCCTAGCCTCTGATGCCAGAGCCAGCACTCTGAAGCTTTTGCTAGAAGACATACGACCAACTGTGGTCCTGCTGAGAAATCTAACATATACAGATCATCTTTCTGATACCCTTCAAAGACTAAAGACTTGTCAGATTCCATAAGGACAAGGCAACGATATTTTCCAAATATCACAATCATGTTCAAGTCACAAAGCATTGGGACAGACATTAAGTTGAAACCAATGGATTCAACAAGCATCACTTTATCCATGTGCTGATCCTTTGAGATTGCAACTCTACCTAGACCCAGTACCTTGCTTTTACCAGTGTCGGCAAATGTGATGTGACTTTTGCCAGATGGATGTAAGGTTGAGTCCATGAGAAGACTTCGATCACCAGTCATGTGGTTATTGCATCCACTGTCCATAATCCACTCAGAAGCCTTTGGTATCATACCCTACAGTGCAGTTAGGGGGATAGGCTTCACCAAGGGAAATGTGAAGCATAAACATTTGACAAACAAGCATATTATCAAAGTTCAGATCCTGGTTAGGGCAGATAGGATGACTGTCAAGGAATCCAGGAACAAAATACATAGTAACACTATTTGGGCATTTTATCTTGTGTCCCACAAGATGTTTTAGGTCCCTAGCATAAGCATCAGACACCTTCGATTTCCGGCTGGAGACCTTTCCCTACAAAAGAGAGTTAATTTTTCTTAACCACCCAAATCTTCAGGGGTGGCTTAGAAGAAATGAGTCTAGGTGCAGTATCTGAGAACTTCGGCTTTGGAGCCCTAGCAAATAGCCTTGCAGGAGGTGAATAATACTCATAAGAATAAGCAGAATAGTTCTTGGCCTTATGAACATAGTGGTTTGAAGAAACACGCTCCTATTCACAAGTCTGAGTATGGTTTCCCTGCAAAACATTGGTGTTAGGGTGACTCTGGCGAGTCCTCTGTCTGTACGTAGCCTTTGGACCATATGAAGCCTTTGGTCTGGGATTTGTCTTCTTCCCAGGTTGTGTCATGATGACATTCACAGGAAGATTTGCAAGGCAACTTTTGGGTACCCAAATCTTCTTCATAGGAGGTCCATTCCTGCAGTTAGTACTAATATACCTAGCAAACACTTCACCATTCTGATTCTTAAACAGTTTATAGTTTGCATCAAAGGATTCATCAATGATAATCGGGTTAGGACAAGTGAAGCCAGACAAGGTAGATGGATCCACTGAAGGTCCCTTTGCAGCAACCCATGTGGTTTTGGGGTACTACTCAGGCTTCCAGTAAGAACCATCAACATTCATTTTCCTCTCGAACCCAACACCCTCTTTCCTAGGGTTTCGGTTCAGAATTTGCTTTTTGAAGACATCACATAGTGTTTGATGCCCTTTGAGACTTTTGTACATTCCTGTCTCAAGCAATGTCTTCAACCTGGCGTTTTCATCAGCAATAGTAGTGGTATCCTCAGTAGAGGTGTTAGTTACCACATCAGCAGTTGAAGATATTGCAACAAGATGGCAGAGAACATTCAGCAATAGAGACAGCGTTATCACACTCAAGACATTTTATACATGGTGGTTCAAATCCTTCCTGAGCGGAACTGATCTGTTGAGCGCGAAGTGAGTCGTTCTCTTTTGAAGATCTTCATGAGCCTCTCTCAAGCTCTCAAGTTCTTGCTTCCTTTGAAGATAATCGTAGGAAAGCTTTTCATGAGTTGTTAGAGATTTTCATGACGACTTTCAAGTTCTTCGTACTTAACATGAAGATTTTTGATGTCTTCAATTAAGGACTGAGATCGGGTCATTTCCGCGTCCAACATGTCATCGCTTTTGTCTAACAATTTTTGAATATGTTCCATGGCATTCTGTTGTTCAGTTGCAATTTTAGCAAGTGTTTTGTAGCTAGGTTTAGATTCACATTCAGAGTCATCTTCACTTGATGTTTGAAAGTAAGCATCGCGTGAGTTTACCTTAGCACCGCGTGCCATGAAGAAGTAGGTGGGTGCAGAGTCATCCTCATCATTAGCATCAGCGTTGGTGATGGGGCCATTGTCTTCAGTGTTGAAGATGGACTTGGCAACATAAGCAGTAGCTAGAGCCAGGCTGGCCACGCCTGAATCGGACTCCTTCTCAGACTCCACCTCTACCTCCTCAGAAGCAGACTCCTCCTCTGAATCCATATCCTTGCCAACAAATGCACGAGCCTTGCCAGATGAGCTCTTCTTGTATGATGAAGACTTTGATGACGACTTTGAAGAATACTTTGAGGATTTCTTATTCTTCTTGTCATCAGAATCATATTCCTTGCTCTTCTTCTTCTTCTTGGTCTCATTGTCCCACTGTGGACACTCAGAGATATAGTGACCAGGTTTCTTGCACTTGTGGCATGTTCTCTTTTTGTGATCACGAGGGGAAGCTTCATCATTTCTTGAGCCGGATCTTGAAGACTTTCCGAAGACTTTCTTCTTGGTGAACTTCTGGAACTTCTTCACAAGCATAGAAGAGGAAACAACCTTTGCCTTCAAAGCCCGAGTGCGGCCATAGTTGGGACCATAGGTATCTCTTTTCTCAGATAACTGCAACTCATGTGTGTTGAGCCTCTCAAGTATGTCAGACGGATCGAGAGTCTTGAAGTCAGGGAATTCTTGAATCATCAGGGCCAGGGTAACAAATGAGTTGTCAAGTGATCTTAAGAGTGTCTTGACGATTTCATGCTTGGAGATCTCTGTGGCCCCGAGAGCGTGAAGCTCATTTGTGATATCCGTGAGGCAATCAAATGTGAGCTGGACATTCTCATTGTCATTTCTCTTGAAGCGGTTGAAGAGGTTGCGAAGAACACTGACCCTTGAGTCTCTTTGGGTTGAGACGTCTTCGTTGACCTTGGAGAGCCAGTCCCAGACTAGCTTCGTAGTTTCCAGAGCACTCACACGACCATACTGTCCTTTGGTCAGATGACCACAGATGATGTTCTTGGCAGTCGAATCCAGTAGAATGAACCTCTTGACATCAGCAGGGGTGACACCTTCACCGGCGTTAGGAACGGTGTTCTTGACGACATACTAGAGGTCGACATCAATGGCTTCAAGATGCATACGCATCTTATTCTTCCAGTAGGGGTAATCAGTGCCATCGAAGACGGGGCACGCAGTGGGGACTTTGATTATCCCTGCAGTCGACATAGCTAAAACTCCAGGTGGTTAAACTGAATCACACAGAACAAGGGAGTACCTTGCTGTGATACAAATTGAAAGTGCTAGTTATCGACTAGAGGGGGGTGAATAGGCAATTTTTATGGAAGTCTTCAAAACACGGGGGCTTTGAAGACAAACAGTAGAAATGGACCTATTGATATGCAGCAGAAGGTAGACTACACTAGACAAGTGATACGTCTCCAACGTATCTTTAATTTATGAAGTATTCGTGCTATTATATTATTCTTCTAGGATGTTTTATATGCATTTATATGCTATTTTATATGATTTTTGGGACTAACCTATTAACCTAGAGCCCAGTGCCAGTTTCTGTATTTTCCTTGTTTTTGAGTTTCGCAGAAAAGGAAAACCAAACGGAGTCCAATTGAGCTGAAATTTTACGGAGATCATTTTTGGACCAGAAGAAGCCCACGGAGTAACAGAAGTGGGACAGAAGAGCCCCGAGGCCACCATGAGGGTGGGGGCACGCCCCCTGCCTCGTGGCCGCCTCGGGGACCCTCCTGGCTTGTTCCCGACTCCAACACCTCTTATATAACCCCAAACTTCCAGAAAGAAACCTAGATCGGGAGTTCCGCTGCCGCAAGCCTCTGTAGCCACCAAGAACCAATCTAGACCCGTTCCGGCACCCTGCCGGAGGGGGGGTCCCTCACCGGTGGCCATCTTCATCATCCCAGCGCTCTCCATGACGAGGAGGGAGTAGTTCACCCTTGGGGCTGAGGGTATGTACCAGTAGCTATGTGTTTGATCTCTCTCTCTCTCTCTCTCTCTCTCGTGTTCTTGAGGTGGTACGATCTTCATGTATCACGAGCTTTGCTATTATAGTTGGATCTTATGATGTTTCTCCCCCTCTACTCTCTTGTAATGTATTGAGTTTTCCCTTTGAAGTTATCTTATCGGATTGAGTCTTCAAGGATTTGAGAACACTTAATGTATGTCTTGCATGTGCTTATCTGTGGTGACAATGGGATATTCACGTGATCTACTTGATGTATGTTTTGGTGATCAACTTGCGGGTTCCGTAACATTGTGAAATTATGCATAGGGGACAAGGATTTGTTGGACCATTTCTAGTTGCTGTGACAACTGTATGTCTGGTTAGGGAGGCCGAAATTTAACTCAGAAGATCGCGCCTTCACCTTATTCCCCTTGAGCTAAGAACACTTAGTCCTCGCCCAATCACTCTGGTAAGTCTTCAAGGTAGACTTCCAAACCTTCACAGACTATGTTCACCGTCAATCCACAATGACTCTTTTTTGCTCAGAATGCGACGCCTAACCGGCTGGAGAATTCACAGTCCTCAAGTGTAACAAGTCTTCAGATCACGCAGACAGAAAGACATCAGTGATGCCTAACACTCTTTGGCTCTGGGTGTTTTGGGATTTGTCCTCGCAAGGATCTCTCACTCAAACACTTAAGAGGTGGGTTTCTCTCAAACGACAAAAGCCGTGCACTAACTCTGAGCAGCCACCAATTTATGGTGTAGGGGTGGGCTATTTTTACACAGGAGGCAACCCGACCTGATTTGTCCGAAATGACCCTGGGTCACTATGGAACTGACACATTTCCAACGGTAAGATTTCAAACACATGCGGCAGCTTGACTTGGGCTACAAGTAAAGCTGACTCATCCAGCTCTGGATAAGATTTGCACTCATTGTCTTTGCTCGAAGACATAGGATTTGGTTGAGCATCACATCACCACTCGACTTTGTTCACTTGGACCCCACTTAACAAAGGTGGTGGTTCCTATGACTCAACAAAGAAGAAAAGGAAACTATGAAACAACTATGTCTTCGTACTCCATAGTCTTCACGTGAATGTCTTCTCAAGTCATAATCTTTGTTGTGAATATCTTCACAGACCACCATCGTCTTCAATGTCTTCATACATTTTTAGGGGTCATCTCTGGTAGGTAAACTGAATCAATGTGGGACTACTACCTGTGTTATCCTGCAATTCTCACAAACACATTAGTCCCTCAACCAAGTTTGTCGTCCATACTCCAGAACCAACTAGGGGTGGCACTAGATGCACTTACAATATCCTTATTCTACTAAGGATAATTTTTTACCGTTGTCCAGTGATCCTCTCCTGGATCACTATTGTACCCTCTTGGCAAACTCAAGGTGCGGTACACAATAGGTCTGGTACACAGCATAGCATACTTTATAGGACCTATGACAGAGGCATAGGGAATGACTTTTCATTCTCTTTCTATTTTTCGCTGTGGTCGGGTTTTGAGTCTTTACTCAACTTCACACCATGCAACACAGGCAAGAACTCATTCATTGACTGTTCCATTTTGAACTAATTCAAAATCTTGTCAAGGTATGTACTCATTTAAAAAAAACTTATCAAGCATCTTGATCTAACTCTATATATCTTGATGCTCAATATTTAAGCAACTTCACTAAGGTCTTCCTTTGAAAAACTCTTTTCAAAAACTCCTTTATGCTTTCCAGAAAATTCTACATTATTTTCGATCAACAATATGTCATTCACATAAGAAATGTTGTAGTGCTCCCACTCACTTTCTTGTAAATACAGGCTTCTCCCAAAAGTCTGTATAAAAAACATATGCTTTGATCACACTATCAAAGCGTATATTCCAACTTCGAGAGGCTTGCACCAGTCCATAATGAAGGAAATATGCCCTAGAGGCAATAATAAAGTTGTTATTTTATATTTCCTTATATCATGATAAATGTTTATTATTCATGCTAGAATTGTATTAACCGGAAACTTGATACATGTGTGAATACATAGACAAACATAGTGTCACTAGTATGCCTCTACTTGACTAGCTCGTTGAATCAAAGATGGTTAAGTTTCCTAGCCATAGACATGAGTTGTCATTTGATTAACGGGATCACATCATTAGAGAATGATGTGATTGACTTGACCCATTCCGTTAGCTTAGCACTTGATCATTTAGTATGTTGCTATTGCTTTCATGACTTATACATGTTCCTATACCTATGAGATTATGCAACTCCCGTATACCGAAGGAACACTTTGTGTGCTACCAAACGTCACAACGTAACTGAGTGATTATAAAGGTCCTCTATAGGTGTCTCCGATGGTGTTTGTTTAGTTGGCATAGATCGAGATTAGGATTTGTCACTCTGATTGTCGGAGAGGTATCTCTGGGCCCTCTCGGTAATGCACATCACTATAAGCCTTGCAAGCAATGTGACTAATGAGTTCGTTGTGGGATGATGCATTACGGAACGAGTAAAGAGACTTTCCTGTAACGAGATTGAACTAGGTATTGAGATACCGACGATCGAATCTCGGGCAAGTAACATACCGATGACAAAGGGAACAACGTATGTTGTTATGCGGTTTGACCGATAAAGATCTTCGTAGAATATGTAGGAGCCAATATGAGCATCCAAGTTCCGCTATTGGTTATTGACCGGAGATGTGTCTCGGTCATGTCTACATAGTTCTCGAACCCGTAGGGTCCGCACGCTTAACGTTCGACGACGATTTGTATTATGAGTTACGTGATTTTATGTACTGAAGGTTGTTCGGAGTCCCGGATGAGATCGGGGACATGACGAGGAGTCTTGAAATGGTCGAGAGGTAAAGATCGATATATTGGAAGGCTATATTCGGACATCGGAAAGGTTCCGAGTGAATATGTGTATTACTACAATCGAGATTCAATAAACCCTTTACATTGGGTGTATGACCATAGAAGGTTTTATTCATGTAAACAGAACAACAATTATTCTCGGACTTAAATGAATAACCGTATTTTAATAAACATGATCCAATCATATTCATGCTCAACGCAAACACCAAATAACATTTATTTTAGGTTCAGCACTAATCCCGAAGGTAAAGGGAGTGTGCGATGGTGATCTTACCAACCTTGGAATCACTTCCAACACACATCGTCACCTTGCCCTCAACTAGTCTCTCTTCATTTTATAACTCCTGTTTCAAGTTACTAATCATAGCAACTGAACTAGTATCAAATACCCAGGGGCTACTATGAATACTAGTAAAGTACACATCAATAACATGTATATATATATACTTTTGTTCACTTTGCCATCCTTCTTATCCGCCAAGTATTTAGGGCAGTTCCGCTTCTAGTGACCATTTCCTTTGCAGTAGAAGCACTCAGTTTCAGGATTGGGTCTAGCTTTAGGCTTCTTCATGGGAGTGGCAACTTGCTTGTCATTCTTCTTGAAGTTCCCTTTCTTTCCCTTGCCCTTTTTAGTTGAAACTAGTGGTCTTGTGAACCATCAACACTTGATGCTTTTCTTGATTTCTACCTTCGCTGATTTCAGCATCGCGAAGAGCTCGGGAAATCGTTTTCGTCATCCCTTGCATATTATAGTTCATCATGAAGTTTTAGTAACTTGGTGATAGTGACTAGAGAACTCTGTCAATCACTATCTCATCTGGAAGTTTAACTCCCACTTGATTCAAGCGATTGTAGTACTCAGACATTCTGAGCACATGCTCACTGGTTGATCTATTCTCCTCCATCTTGTAGGCAAAAATACTTGTCAGAGGTCTCATACCTCTTGACTCGGGCATGAGTCTGAAATACTAATTTCAACTCTTGGAACATCTCATATGCTCCATGGCGTTTCAAAACATTTTTAAGCCCCGGTTCTAAGCCTTAAAGCATGGTGCACTAAACTATCAAGTAGTCATCATACCAAGCTTATCAAACGTTCATAACGTCTGCATTTGCTCCTGCAATAGGTCCCTCACCTATCGGTGCATCAAGGACATAATACTTCTATGCAGCAATGAGGATAATCCTCATATCACGGAGATAGTCCGCATCATTGCTACTAACATCTTTCAACTTATTTTCCTCTAGGAAGATATCAAAAATAAAACAAGGGAGCTATACGCGAGCTATTGACCTACAACATAGATATGCAAATACTATCAGGACTAAGTTCAAGATAAATTAAAGTTCTATTAATCATATAACTTAAGAACTCCCACTTAGATAGACATCCCTCTAATCATCTAAGTGATCACGTGATCCATATCAACTAAACCATGTCCGATCATCACGTGAGATGGAGTAGTTTTCAATGGTGAACATCACTATGTTGATCATATCTACTATATGATTCACGCTCGACCTTTTGGTCTCAGTGTTCCGAGGCCATATCTGCATATCCTAGGCTCGTCAGGTTTAACCCGAGTATTCTGCGTGTGCAAAACTGTCTTGCACCCGTTGTATGTGAACGTAGAGCTTATCACACCCAATCATCACGTGGTGTCTCTAAGACGATTTAACCGTAGCAACGGTGCATACTCAGGGAAAACACTTGTACCTTGAAATATAGTGAGAGATCATCTTATAATGCTACCACCGTATTAAGCAAAATAAGATGCATAAAGGATAAACATCACATGCAATCAAATAAGTGATATGATATGGCCATCATCATCTTGTGCCTTTGATCTCCATCTCCAAAGCACCATCATGATCACCATCGTCACCAACTTGACACCTTGATCTCCATCATAGCATCGTTGTCGTCTCGCCAACTATTGCTTCTACGACCATCGGTACCGCTTAGTGATAAAGTAAAGCAATTATATGGCGATTACATTTCATACAATAAAGCGACAACCATATGGCTCCTGCCAGTTGTCGCTAACTGTTACAAAACATGATCATCTCATACAACAATTTATATATCATCACGTCTTGACCATATCACATCACAGCAAGCCCTGCAAAACAAGTTAGACATCCTCTACTTTGTTGTTGCAAGTTTTACATGGCTACTACCACTGGTACAGCGACGTGCTAAACAAATGATTTTTAACCCCTTTCCGCGACGGCATTTGGAACCGTCGCCAAGTGAGTGCGGGCGATAGGGGGTCCTTCTCACACGACCCTAAAATCGTCGGGGATAGGCCCTCCTGGGACCGAGGCTGGGGTCGTGTGCGATCGGGCGAGGCATCGAAGCCAATCATTTTCGTATGTACTTTCTCTTCTTGGATCATATGCACTTATGATTGGAACTCTAGCAAGCATCTGCAACTACTAAAGATCATTAAGGTAAAACCCAACCATAGCATTAAAGCATCAAGTCCCCTTTATCCCATACGCAACAACCTCCTTACTCGGGTTTATGCTTCTGTCACTCAAGCAACCCACTATAAGGGAATCATAAACGTATTGCAACACCCTACAGTGGGAATCCCTCACGCTTGCGCGACACATAGGGCACAATAGGACAACACCAAAATAAAACATACAAATCAAACAAATCTATATCATCAATCAACCCAAAGACAAAGGATATCTACTCAAAACATCATAGGATGGCAACACATCATTGGATCATAATATGTGGCATAAAGCACCATGTTCAAGTAGGGATTACAGCGGCGTGCGGGAGAGTGAACCGCATAAAAGAGATGAGGATGGTGATGATGGTGGTGATGTTGATGAAGACGATCACCGCGGCGATGATTCCCCTCCCGATGGCACTCTAGCGCCACCGAGAGAGAGGAGGAGAGGTTCTCCCCCTTGTTCTTCCTCCTCCATGGCCTCCCCCCTAGATGGGGAGAGGTTCTCCCTCTGGTCCTTGGCCTTCACGGCGATGATGGCCCCTCCGGGATCCTCCTCCATGGCCTTCGGTGATGATGGTCCCCTCCAGCAGGGTGCCAGAGAGGGCCTATATTGATTTCTCGTGGCTACAGAGGCTTGCGGCAGTGGAACTTCCGATCTAGGTCTTTTCCCGAAGGTTTCTGTATTTATAGGAGAGGATGGCGTCGAAAACAAGTCGGGAGGGGGTCCCCGAGGTGGCCACGAGATAGGGGGCACGCCCCCCACCCTCGTGGGGCCCACGGGACTCCCCTCCGGTAGATTTTTGTTCTAGTATTTTTTATATTTTCCATAAAAATTCTCCGTTGATTTTCATCGCGTTCCGAGAACTTTTATTTCTGCACAAAAACAACACCACGGTAGTTCTGCTGAAAAAAGCGTCAGTCCAGGTTAGTTCTAATCAAATCATACCAAAATCATATTAAACTACTGTAAACCTGGCATGAATACTTCATAAATTATAGATACGTTGGAGACATATCAGTGAATCCTAGAAATCGTTTCCGTAGTTATGTACATCCCACACGGTGAATCCCAGAAATCATTTCCGTAGGTATGTACATCCCACACGATGAATCCCAGAAAATCATTTCCTTAAGTATGTACATCCCACACAGTTCTTTGTGTGGAAACATTTGTGCAAGGTGGCCTAACTCAAACAGTTCGCTGCCGGAAGCCGTGTGTGATTGTTAGTTGATCAAACACGCCTACTTTCTAGAAACCGTGCGGGTTGTTTGAGTTCATCACCCACGGTGTTGTCTGGGTAACCGTTTGCAATAGAAAACCCCAATAAGCAGGGTAATTAGCCTATTATTGATAATCCATGTACTAATCAAACTGATATTTCTTATAAAACACGCCAGATATTTCATATCCGTATAAAAGCCACCAGGATTTCATAATCGAATTACATCAGATAGCTTCGGCACTCAGTTACGCCATTACACAACAACACCAAGTTTCACATGCAGCATCAAAAACCTTTGGAAAGTAGCATCATACACGGTAAATAGACAGATGAATCTCATCTGGGAAGCTATGACGGAAGGCAAATGTTGAGCCTTCAAAGGATGTTGAATGTCCTTGCAACTTTAGGCCAGTGGCTATGGATAATTGCCCGCCCAACCTTCGTCCTCTTCAGCAAGATTTCAATATTGTACCGTGGGTGTTGAATGAATACATTCCTCGCCTCTTGACCTTGCATGTGATTTGAGAGGTAATCATCGGTGAACTGCTTTGAAAAGTACTGAAAACAAAGCTATGCATAAATCGCTGTTGTAAATTATGAAATGGCGCAAGGGGTAAGAACAAGGTAAAATAGTTGGTACCATCCTATAGTTGACTGATGTCTTCTTCATTGTGCAAACAAAGATCTTGCTGTTATTTGTCGCAAGTTTCTTCATCCTAACAATCTTTCTGAGTTTCTTGACTTGACTGATATTCATTGACATCTCATCTCCCCATATGCAAAATGGGTCGAATAAAGGTCTAAGCTTACGGACAGGACCTACATGTGCAAGACCAAATTGTAAGAAACCTAAATATTAGAATGATTCCTTCAACTGCACAATAATGTGCTATTAGCCAAAGGACCCTGCTTTAACAAACCTTGATGGTAAACCGCAGTGTCTCCCATTGTTTCCCTGCAACACACATAAGGAAGATCTTGACCAGGTTAAGTGGGAGTTTCCATACTATCAGTAGAATATGCATTGAGTACAGCCAAATTAGATTGGTGTCACATGCATAACAATACAAAATTGTTCCCGCAGCAAATGAAAATCAAATTGCAGAACTAAACCAAACAGTTAAATGGACAGCAGACCAAATGAACCAAAATAGTTAATCGAGTACGACATTGCGTAATAGAAACATGTACTAGAAGATAGACAGTTAACAAAACAAAGAATGCTTGAGAACAAGATTACTACGAAATGTAGCAATTGTTGGACCAAAGTGTTAACTGAACATCACATTTCAGAGGACCAAACTGTTAACTGAACATCAGATTGCATATTAACATTACAGAGGACAAATCACTAGAAGGCACTCGCGGTGGCCTCGAGAAAACATCATGAACTATATTTTAAAGTAGAGAACCGCGTGGCGGTGTCGACGGTGGCCTCGAAGACGAGGTGCTCCTCCATGATCTGGCGGTCGACACGCATGGCAGCCATAGCGACCTCGTCGCGCGTGCGGCTGCATGCTACTCAGCTCCACGTTATACTGCATGTAAAATGGCTGTGGGCGGTGCTTAATTGGAGGAGGGGCGGTGATTTCGGTGCAAGGTGTTGTTCTGTCGGTCGGGGCATGTGGGACGGGAAAGGAGGAGGATGGTGTGGGTGGGGTGTGGATTACCTGACCATATCGACGAGGCCGTGCAGGAAGAAGAAGGGTCGGCGGCGAGGAGGCCGCACACCAAGAAGAAGGGTCGGCGACGAGGAGGCGGCGCTGCAACAAGAAGGGTCACCGGCAAGGAGGCGGCGCTGCAAGAAGAAGGGTAGCCGGTGAGGAGGCGGTGCTGCAAGAAAAAGGGTCGCCGTCGAGGAGGCTGAGCAGCCAGTAAGCAACAGTGAAGGTTTGAACTTGGAAAGCAAGGAGGAACAGTGGATATGTGGCTTTTGGTAGGAGGGAGGGGGCGGGGATATAGATATTTCCGGGGTGGCCAAAAAATTTCGCTCGGTGCCGCGAGAAACTGCCGCGCAAGTGTGGTTCAAGCGGGGGCGATGGACTGTAGACGACTAAGCTTCCTGCTTAAGCCAGACAAGACGGTGCGCCAAGATATTTTATATTGCATCCCACACGATTCTTTCTAGTAAACTGTTTGTGGTATACCTGATTTTTTTTCATTATGTTTTGAAAGACAAAATGGTGTTACGTAGGGAAAGGATGGTGTTTGAATTGCTAGAACATTTACGTACAGTGAACATGCAACTAGTACATGAGTGTCGTGTTTAATTTGGAATTATTCCGGGTTCGTTTGGCATTTTTATGCACTAATTGAGTTTCCGGGCATTTAATGTGCATAATTCCAATTTGAACTGCAAGCACATGCTCCAATGCACCAAAGTTGTCTGAAAAATCACATGTGTGTCCTTGGGTGAATTTCTAGGTCCATGAAAGAGATTGGAGTGAAATTCAAACATGTGGGCGTCGTGGCTAGGCCGGAAAGATTGAGAAACTTGGTTTTTAAATTCTAGTAAATCCAAAACGAGCCTAAAAATCATGAAACTTGGCATGGTGTCATGACATGGCACCAACATGCTGCGGTAATTTTTTTGGCCGAATTGGGACAAGCTTTTGTGTAAGCTTCTTGCAAACCGGAGCTTCCATGTTCCGAGAGGGAACATGTCACCTCCGTGTGCGAAATGACATACGTACACTGCCTTCTCCCGCGTTAATTTTTTTACACATGCAGATTAGACCAAATAGAAGTACCGTGCTAAATTTTGGAACTATTCCGGGTTCGTTTGGCCTTTTTTATGCATTAATTGAGTTTCTGCGCATTTAATGTGCATAATTCAAATTTGAACTACAAGCACAGGCTCCAGTGCACCAAAGTTGTTTGAAAAATCACATGTGTGTCCTTGGGTGAATTTCTAGGTCCCATGAAAGAGATGGGAGTGAAATTCAAATATCTGGGCGTCGTGGCTCGGCCGGAAAGATTGAGAAACTTGGTTTTTTAATTCTTGTAATTCCAAAACACGCCTGAAAATCATGAAACTTGGCATGGTGTCATGACATGGCACCAACATGTTGCGCTAATTTTTTGGCCGAATTGGGACAAGCTTTGTTGTAAGCTTCTTGCAAACCGCAGTTTCCCTCAAGAAGGCTCGTGGTTCCGAGAGGGAACGTGTCAGCTCCGTGTGCGAAACGACATGAGTACACTACCTTATCCCGCCTTATATTTTTTACACAAGCATATTAGAACAAATAGAAGTACCATGCTAAATTTTGGAATTATTCTGTGTTTGTTTGACCTTTTTATGCAATAATTGAGTTTCTGGGCATTTAATGTGCATAATTCAAATTTGAACTACAGGCATAGGCTCCAGTGCACCAAAGTTGTTTGAAAAATCACATGTGTGTCCTTGGATGAATTTCTAGGTCCCATGCAAGAGATGGGACTGAAATTCAAACATCGTAAGTATCGTGGCTCGGCCGGAAAGATTGAGAAACTTGGTTTTTTAATTCCTGCAATTCCAAAACACGCCTGAAAATCATGAAACTTGGCACGGTGTCATGACATGGCACCAACATGGTGCGGTAATTTTTTTGGCCGAATTGGGACAAGCTTTGGTGTAAGCTTCTTGCAAACCGGAGCTTCCCTCAAGAAGGCTCGTAGTTCCGAGAGGGAACGTGTCACTTCCGTGTGTGAAACGACATACGTACACTGCCTTCTCCCGCCTTAATTTTTTTACACAGGCAGATTAGACCAAATAGAAGTATCGTGCTAAATTCTGTAATTATTCAGGGTTCATTTGGCCTTTTTATGCATTACTTGAGTTTCTGCGCATTTAATGTGCATAATTCAAATTTGAACTACAAGTATAGGCTCCAATGCACCAAAATTATTTGAAAAATCATGTGTGTCCTTGGGTGAATTTCTAGGTCCCATGCAAGAGATGGGAGTGAAATTCAAACATCTGGGCATCGTGGCTCGGCCGGAAAGATTGAGAAACTTGGTTTTTTAATTCCTGTAATTCCAAAACACGCCTTAAAATCATGAAACTTGGAATGGTGTCATAACATGGCACCAACATGCTGCGGTAATTTTTTGGCCGAATTGGGACAAGCTTTGGTGTAAGCTAGTTGCAAACCGCAGCTTCCCTCAAGAAGGCTCGTGGTTCCGAGAGGGAACGTGTCACCTCCGTGTGCGAAACGTCATACATACACTGCCTTCTCCCGCCTTCAGTTTTTTTACACACGCATATTAGACCAAATAGAAGTACCGTGCTAAATTTTGCAATTATTCCGGGTTCGTTTGGCCTTTTTTATGCATTAATTGAGTTTCTGCGCATTTAATGTGCATAATTCAAATTTGAACTACAAGCACAGGCTCTAGTGCATGAAAGTTGTTTGAAAAATCACATGTGTGTCCTAGGGTGAATTTCTAGGTCCCATGAAAGAGATGGGAGTGAAAATTCAAACATCTGGGCATCGTCGCTGGGCCGGAGAGATTGAGAAACTTGGTTTTTTAATTCTTGTAAATCCAAAACACGCCTGAAAATCATGAAACTTGGCATGGTGTCATGACATGGCACCAACATGTTGTGGTACTTTTTTTGGTCGAATTGGGACAAGCTTTGGTTTAAGCTTCTTGCAAACCGGAGCTTACCTCAAGAAGGCTCGTGGTTCCGAGAGGAAACGTGTCACCTGCAGCGTAAACGACATACATACACCGCCTTCTCCGCCTTTAATTTTTTTTACACACGATATTAGTCCAAATAGAAGTTTCGTGCTAAATTTTGGAATTATTCCGGGTTCGTTTGGCCTTTTTATGCATTAATTGAGTTTCTGCGCATTTAATGTGCATAATTCAAATTTGAACTACAAGCATAGGCTCCAGTGCACCAAAGTTGTTTGAAAAATCACATGTGTGTCCTTGGGTGAATTTCTAGGTCCCATGCAAGAGATGGGACTGAAATTCAAACATCTGGGCGTCGTGGCTCGGCCGGAAAGATTGAGAAACTTGGTTTTTTAATTCCTGTAATTCCAAAACAGCCTGGAAATCATGAAACTTGGCATGGTGTCATGACATGGCAGCAACACGCTACGGTAATTTTTTTGGCCGAATTGAGACAAGCTTTGGTGTAAGCTTCTTGAAAACGGCAGCTTCCCTCAAGAAGGCTCGTGGTTCCGAGAGGGAACGTGTCACATCCGTGTGCGAAACGACATACGTACAGTGCCTTCTCCCGCCTTAATTTTTTTACACAGGCATATTAGACCAAATAGAAGTACCGTGCTAAATTTTGGAATTATTACGTGGTTTTTTTGGGCTTTTTTATGCATTAATTGAGTTTCCGCGCATTTAATGTGCATAATTCAAATTTGAAATACAAGCACAAGCTCCAATGCACCAAAGTTGTTTGAAAAATCACATGTGTTTCCTTGGGTGAATTTCTAGGTCCCATGCAAGAGATGGGAGTGAAATTCATACATCTGGGCATCGTGGCTCGGCCAGAAAGATTGAGAAACTTGGTTTTTTGATTCCTGTTAATCCAAAACAAGCCTGAAAATGATGAAACTTGGCATGGTGTCATGACATGGCACCAACATGCTGTGGTAATTTTTTTGGCCGAATAGGGACAAGCTTTTGTGTAAGCTTTTTGCAAACCGCAACTTCCCTCAAGAAGGCTCGTGGTTCCGAGAGGAAACGTGTCACCTCCGTGTGCGAAATGACATACGTACACTGCCTTCTCCCGCCTTAATTTTTTTACACAGGCTTTAGACCAAATAGAAGTACCGTGCTAAATTTTGGAATTATTCCGGGTTCGTTTGGACTTTTTTATGTATTAATTGAGTTTCTGCGCATTTAATGTGCATAATTCAAATTTGAAATACAAGCACAGGCTCCAGTGCACCAAAGTTGTTTGAAAAGTCACATGTGTGTCCTTGGGTGAATTTCTAGGTCCCATGCAAGAGATGGAACTGAAATTCAAACATCTGGGCGTCGTGGCTCGGCCAGAAAGATTGAGAAACTTGGTTTTTTAATTCTTGTAATTCCAAAACACGCCTGAAAATCATGAAACTTGGCATGGTGTCATGACATGGCACCAACATGCTGCAGTAACTTTTGGCCGAATTGGGACAAGCTTTGCTGTTAGCTTCTTGAGAACCGGAGCTTCCCTCAAGAAGGCTCGTGGTTCCGAGAGGGAACGTGTCAGCTCCGTGTGCGAAACGACATGAGTACACTACCTTATCCCACCTTATATTTTTTACACAAGCATATTAGAACAATAGAAGTACCATGCTAAATTTTGGAATTATTCTGTGTTTGTTTGACCTTTTTATGCAATAATTGAGTTTCTGGGCATTTAATGTGCATAATTCAAATTTGAACTACAAGCATAGGCTCCAGTGCACCAAAGTTGTTTGAAAAATCACATGTGTGTCCTTGGGTGAATTTCTAGGTCCCATGCAAGAGATGGGACTGAAATTCAAACATCAGGGCATCGTGGCTCGGCCGGAAAGATTGAGAAACTTGGTTTTTTAATTCCTGCAATTCCAAAACACGCCTGAAAATCATGAAACTTGGCACGGTGTCATGACATGGCACCAACATGGTGCGGTAATTTTTTGGCGAATTGGGACAAGCTTTGGTGTAAGCTTCTTGCAAATCGGAGCTTCCCTCAAGAAGGCTCGTAGTTCCGAGAGGGAACGTGTCACTTCCGTGTGTGAAACGACATACGTACACTGCCTTCTCCCGCCTTAATTTTTTTACACAGGCAGATTAGACCAAATATAAGTATCGTGCTAAATTCTGTAATTATTCAGGGTTCATTTGGCCTTTTTATGCATTAATTGAGTTTCTGCGCATTTAATGTGCATAATTCAAATTTGAACTACAAGTATAGGCTCCAATGCACCAAAATTATTTGAAAAATCATGTGTGTCCTTGGGTGAATTTCTAGGTCCCATGCAAGAGATGGGAGTGAAATTCAAACATCTGGGCATCGTGGCTCGGCGGAAAGATTGAGAAACTTGGTTTTTTAATTCCTGTAATTCCAAAACACGCCTTAAAATCATGAAACTTGGAATGGTGTCATAACATGGCACCAACATGCTGCGGTAATTTTTTTGGCCGAATTGGGACAAGCTTTGGTGTAAGCTAGTTGCAAACCGCAGCTTCCCTCAAGAAGGCTCGTGGTTCCGAGAGGGAACGTGTCACCTCCGTGTGCGAAACGTCATACATACACTGCCTTCTCCCGCCTTAAGTTTGTTTACACACGCATATTAGACCAAATAGAAGTACCGTGCTAAATTTTGCAATTATTCCGGGTTCGTTTGGCCTTTTTTATGCATTAATTGAGTTTCTGCGCATTTAATGTGCATAATTCAAATTTGAACTACAAGCACAGGCTCTAGTGCATGAAAGTTGTTTGAAAAATCACATGTGTGTCCTAGGGTGAATTTCTAGGTCCCATGCAAGAGATGGGAGTGAAAATTCAAACATCTGGGCATCGTCGCTGGGCCGGAGAGATTGAGAAACTTGGTTTTTTAATTCTTGTAAATCCAAAACACGCCTGAATATCATGAAACTTGGCATGTTGTCATGACATGGCACCAACATGTTGTGGTACTTTTTTTGGTCGAATTGGGACAAGCTTTGGTTTAAGCTTCTTGCAAACCGGAGCTTACCTCAAGAAGGCTCGTGGTTCCGAGAGGAAACGTGTCACTTCCGTGTGCGAAACGACATACATACACTGCCTTCTCCCGCCTTAATTTTTTTACACACGCATATTAGACCAAATAGAAGTACCGTGCTAAATTTTGGAATTATTCCGGGTTCGTTTGGCCTTTTTATGCATTAATTGAGTTTCTGCGCATTTAATGTGCATAATTCAAATTTGAACTACAAGCATAGGCTCCAGTGCACCAAAGTTGTTTGAAAAATCACATGTGTGTCCTTGGGTGAATTTCTAGGTCCCATGCAAGAGATGGGACTGAAATTCAAACATCTGGGCGTCGTGGCTCGGCCGGAAAGATTGAGAAACTTGGTTTTTTTAATTCCTGTAATTCCAAAACAGCCTGGAAATCATGAAACTTGGCATGGTGTCATGACATGGCAGCAACACGCTACGGTAATTTTTTTGGCCGAATTGGGACAAGCTTTGGTGTAAGCTTCTTGAAAACGGCAGCTTCCCTCAAGAAGGCTCGTGGTTCCGAGAGGGAACGTGTCACTTCCATCTGCGAAACGACATACGTACAGTGCCTTCTCCCGCCTTAATTTTTTTACACAGGCATATTAGACCAAATAGAAGTACCGTGCTAAATTTTGGAATTATTCCGGGTTCGTTTGGCCTTTTTTATGCATTAATTGAGTTTCTACGCATTTAATGTGCATAATTCAAATTTGAAATACAAGCACAAGCTCCAATGCACCAAAGTTGTTTGAAAAATCACATGTGTTTCCTTGGGTGAATTTCTAGGTCCCATGCAAGAGATGGGAGTGAAATTCATACATCTGGGCATCGTGGCTCGGCCAGAAAGATTGAGAAACTTGGTTTTTTAATTCCTGTTAATCCAAAACAAGCCTGAAAATCATGAAACTTGGCATGGTGTCATGACATGGCACCAACATGATGCGGTAATTTTTTTGGCCGAATTGGGACAAGATTTTGTGTAAGCTTTTTGCAAACCGCAACTTCCCTCAAGAAGGCTCGTGGTTCCGAGAGGAAACGTGTCACCTCCGTGTGCGAAATGACATACGTACACTGCCTTCTCCCGCCTTAATTTTTTTACACAGGCTTTAGACCAAATAGAAGTACCGTGCTAAATTTTGGAATTATTCCGGGTTCGTTTGGACTTTTTTATGTATTAATTGAGTTTCTGCGCATTTAATGTGCATAATTCAAATTTGAAATACAAGCACAGGCTCCAAAGGCACCAAAGTTGTTTGAAAAGTCACATGTGTGTCCTTGGGTGAATTTCTAGGTCCCATGCAAGAGATGGAACTGAAATTCAAACATCTGGGCGTCGTGGCTCGGCCAGAAAGATTGAGAAACTTGGTTTTTTAATTCTTGTAATTCCAAAACACGCCTGAAAATCATGAAACTTGGAATGGTGTGATGACATGGCACCAACATGCTGCAGTAAATTTTGGCCGAATTGGGACAAGCTTTGGTGTAAGCTTCTTTAGAACCGGAGCTTCCCTCAAGAAGGCTCGTGGTTCCGAGAGGGAATGTGTCACCTCCGTGTGCGAAATCACATACGTACAGTGCCTTCTCCCGCCTTAATTTTTTTACACATGCAGATTAGACCAAATAGAAGTATCGTGCTAACTTTTGGAATTACTTCGGGTTCGTTTGGCCTTTTTTATACATTAATAGAGTTTTTGTGCATTAAATATGCATAATTCAAATTTGAACTACAAGCACAGGCTCCAGTGCACCAAAGTTGTTTGAAAAATCACATGTGTGTCCTTGGGTGAATTTCTAGGTCCCATTAAAGAGATGGGAGTGAAATTCAAATATCTGGGCGTCGTGGCTCGGCCGGAAAGATTGAGAAACTTGGTTTTTTAATTCCTGTAATTCCAAAACACGCCTGAAAATCATGAAACTTGGCATGGTGTCATGACATGGCACCAACATGCTGCGGAATTTTTTTGGCCGAATTCGGACAAGCTTGGTGTAAGCTTCTTGCAAACCGCAGCTTCCCTCAAGAAGGCTCATGGTTCCTAGAGGGAACGTGTCAGATCCGTGTGCGAAACGACATACGCACACTGCCTTCTTCCGCCTTATTTTTTTTACACATGCATATTAGACCAAATAAAAGTATTGTGCTAAATTTAGGAATTATTCCGGGTTTGTTTGGCCTTTTTATGCAATAATTGAGTTTCTGGGCAATTAATGTGCATAATCCAAATTTGAACTACAAACACGGGCTCCAGTGCACCAAAGTTGTTTGAAAAATCACATGTGTGTCCTTGGGTGAATTTCTAGGTCCCATGCAAGAGATGGGACTGAAATTCAAACATCTGGGCGTCGTGGCTCGGCCGAAAAGGTTGAGAAACTTGGTTTTTTAATTCCTGTAATTCCAAAACAGCCTGAAAATTATGAAACTTGGCATGGTGTCATGACATGGCACCAACATGCTGCGGTAATTTTTTTGGCCGAATTGGGACAAGCTTTGGTGTAAGCTTCTTGCAAACCGGAGCTTCCCTCAAGAAGGCTCGTGGTTTCGAGAGGGAACGTGTCACTTCCGTGTGTGAAATGACATATGTACACTGCCTTCTCCTGCCTTAAATTTTTTACACACGCAGATTAGACCAAATAGAAGTATCGTGCAAAATTCTAGAATTATTCCGGGTTCGTTTGGCCTTTTTATGCATTAATTGAGTTTTTGCGCAAATAATGTGCACAACTCAAATATGAACTACAAGTATAGCCTCCAGTGGACCAAAATTATTTTAAAAATCATGTGATTCTAGGTTCCATGCAAAAGATGGGAGTGAAATTCAAACATCTGGGCGTCGTGGCTCGGCCGGAAAGATTGAGAAACTTGGTTTTTTAATTCCTGTAATTCCAAAACACGCCTGAAAATCATGAAACTTGGCATGGTGTTATGACATGGCACCAACATGCTGCGGCTATTTTTTCGCCGAATTGGGACAAGCTTTGGTGTAAGCTTCTTGCAAACCGGAGCTTCCCTCAAGAAGGCTCGTGGTTCCGAGAGGGAACGTGTCACTTCCGTGTGTGAAACGACATACGTACACTGCCTTCTCCCGCCTTAATTTTTTTACACAGGCATATTAGACCAAATAGAAGTACCATGCTAAATTTTGGAATTATTCCGGGTTCGTTTGGCCTTTTTATGAATTAATTGAGTTTCTGCGCATTTAATGTGCACAATTCAAATTTGAAATACAAGCATAGGCTCTAGTGCACCAAAGTTGTTTGAAAAATCACATGTGTGTCCTTGGGTGAATTTGTAGGTCCCATGCAAGAGATGGGACTGAAATTTAAACATCTGGGCGTCGTGGCTCGGCCGGAAAGATTGAGAAACTTGGTTTTTTAATTCATGTAAATCCAAAAAAGCCTGAAAATCATGAAACTTGGCATGGTGTCATGACATGGCACCAACATGCTGCGGTAATTTTTTTGGTCGAATTGGGACAAGCTTTGGTGTAAGCTTCTTGCAAACCGGAGCTTCCCTCAAGAAGGCTCGTGGTTCCGAGAGGGAACGTGTCACTTCCGTGTGCGAAACGACATACGTACACTGCCTTCTCCGGCCTTATTTTTTTTACACATGCATATTAGGCCAAATAGAAGGAACGTGCTAAATTTTGGAATTATTCCGGGTTTGTTTGGCCTTTTTATGCATTAATTGAGTTTCTGCACATTTAATGTGCATAATTCAAATTTGAACTACAAGCACAGGCTCCAGTGCACCAAAGTTGTTTGAAAAATCACATGTGTGTCCTTGGATGAATTTCTAGGTCCCATGCTAGAGATGGAAGTGAAATTCAAACATCTGGGCGTCGTGGCTCGGCCGGAAAGATTGAGAAACTTGGTTTTCTAATTCTGTAATTCCAAAACACGCCTGAAAATCATGAAACTTGGCATGGTGTCATCACATGGCACCAACATGTTGTGGTACTTTTTTTGGTCGAATTGGGACAAGCTTTGGTTTAAGCTTCTTGCAAACCGGAGCTTCCCTCAAGAAGGCTCGTGGTTCCGAGAGGGAATGTGTCACCTTCGTGTGCGAAACGACATACGTACACTGCCTTCTCCCGCCTTAATTTTTTTTACACAGGCAGATTAGACCAACTAGAAGTATCGTGCTAAGATTTAGAATTATTCTGGGTTCGTTTGGCCTTTTTATACATTAATTGAGTTTCTGCGTATTTAATATGCATAATTCAAATTTGAACTACAAGCACAGGCTCCAGTGGACCAAAGTTGTTTTAAAAATCATATGTGTGTTCTTTGGTGAATTTCTAGGTCCCATGCAAGAGATGAGAGTGAAATTAGAACATTTGGGCGTCGTGGCTCAGCCGAAAAGATTGAGAAACATTGTTTTTTAAATCCTGTAATTCCAAAACACGTCTGAAAATCATGAAACTTGGCATGGTGTCATGACATGGCACCAACATGCTGTGGTAATTTTTCTGTCCGATTTGCGAAGGCGCACACATTAACAATCAACAAAGTCATTTTGGAACAAGTGTTGTCACGTTACAAATCGGAAACACAAGTATTATTGAAACCGTGGGCTTTCTACTTACCAATTACATGCGGCCACGCGTCCCCTTTTTTTATTCGCTAGGAGGTGCCGTGTGGGGTAGCTATTTGAGTATGGGAGGCGTGTGATCAGACCCCTGCGCGTGCTCATCGGGAGGAGAGCCCTTTGACCGCTACCCATCGCGCACCTCCCTACCAACGTCTCCATTAATGGCGCCCGAGCACCTGTTCTATGGCGTGTCTATATGTCTCACTGGACTGAGATTTAAGAGAGAAAAATGAAAATCTGAAAAGAAAGTTTTGCACGGATCTTGATGTAAGATCCGACGGACCTATATAGCATCGACTGCGACTTATAGCAAGCATGATGAATATAAGGACAATGACAGTGGATAATAATTGTCTTACATATTTAGAAACGTAACTAAAAAAGCCACATGCGGCAACGCCCGAAATACACAAGGGCAAAAGAAGAAGGAAGACAACGATCTGGCTTGCTGATCTCTACTTTGATGATGTGTTGCTGCAGGCCGCGGGAACTAGTCTCCGCGGCGAGCGGCGACGAGCTCTTTCTTGTCCTCCATATGCTGCTTGAGAGCATCTACGTAAACCTCCACCAGCCTTCTGCGCTCGATGTGTAGCATGGCATTCTCATCCATAAGTTTCTGGACGATGACGCCGGTCCTCTTCAACAAGGAAGTGGTATGATCCTGCTGCTCCACACTTCCGACGTTCTTCACCCTCAGCAGGTCGCGCTCGGCCAGGAGCTTCGCATTGCTCTCATTTAGTTGCCGTATGACACCGGTAGACTGTTCAAACGAGGCGTTTAGGTCATCCTGCAACCTCGCCCACCTGCAGCTCTGATCCATCTAACTAAGGACGAGGGCATGCATGCGCCTGTAAGAGTCCTCGCCTGCCCGCGAGACATTTTCCCAGGCTGCCACAGCGTGGGAGGACATCTCTGCTGCATTCGCGACGCGGCGGGACATCTCTTCTGCTTCCGTGCCGCGGCCGGCCAAGTCTGTTGCATCGACGACGCGGCGGGACCTCCGTGCTGCTTCGGCGGCGCAGCGGGACCTTTGTGCTGCTACGGCCGTGCAGCGGGACATGTTGGCTGCTTTCGCGGCGAGGCGAGACATCTCTCATGCTTCCGCTTCCAGGCTCGCCTCTCCCTGGTGGCAATCTCTCGACCCAGAACTCACACTGGCCATGGCGGACGCAAGGGAACAATGATGAATGACTTGTTTGTTTTTGACTTTTTGTGGATGAGGAGTTGAGGAGGAATGTGCAGTCATCTTGGAGTAGTAGTAGTTATAACCGCATAGTAATACGCTCCTAAGTGGGAAATCGTTTAGGTTTTGATCAGTGTGAACAGGTTTGCAATTTGGAATGTGACGGGACGCATGCTCAAAATTTACTGACGGTTATAAGTGCGGCACTATTTCCGGAAGGCGTAACGTGGGCACGTACGCCTTCTCGGCCGCGTACGTGGCGTTTGCACCATAGGGTGCACCGCAATAGGTAATGTCAGCACACGTCTTGGTCCAAAAACCGTGCACGCTCGTTATTACCATCACGCACGCTTCTTTTAATTAGAATGTATGTGCCCGTATAGCGCACACACGTTGATCTATCTAACAGTTTCAGTTTGTTGTGGCTAAGCACGAATAGTTCATCCATGTGAAGTGTATGCCATCAATCGCAGACACTTTGATCTGGCTGACCTGTTTCTATTCTGTTTCCTAATCGCAAACAATTAATCCTTCTGAAGCATATGCCCTCAATCACACACACCTTGATCTGGCTGACCATTTCTTTTGTGTTGCCTAATCACAAACAGTTCATCCAAGTGAACCGTATGCTCTATATCGCACACGCCTTCATCAGGCTGCCCGTTTCTTTTGTTCCACCTCATCGCAAAGAGTTCATTGGACTAAACCGTATGCCCTGGATCACACACGCAACTAAAATCTGAACCGTGTTTGATGGCTCCGCAATCGCAAATGTTTTGCACCTTTTTATGGTTCTTTTACACAGTCGTTTGCGATTATTGCATTGTACACAGTTTCGTCGAAGGTCTACGATCATAGTGTCGTGTTAGCAGCATCCTGCAGTAGTGTACGGCCTTCAAGCAAGAACCGTGATACGTCTCCAACGTATCTATAATTTTTGATTGCTCCATGCTACTTTATCTACTGTTTTGGGCTTTATTTTCCACTTTTATATTACTTTTGGGACTAACCTATTAACCGGAGGCCCAGCCCAGAATAGCTGTTTTTTTTGCCTTTTTCGTTTCAAGAAAGCAGAATATCAAACGGAGTCCAAACGGAATGAAACCTTGTAAACGTTATTTTCTCACCGAACGTGATCCAGAGACTTGGACCCTACGCCAAGGCACAAGAGAGGCGGTCACGAGGGTGGGGGCGCCCCTAGGGCGCTACCGCCTCGTGGGGCCCCTGTTGCTCCACCGACGTACTCCTTCCTCCTATATATACCTACGCACTTCAAACGATCGTAACAGGAGCCAAAACCTAATTCCATCGCCGCAACTTCCTCAGATCCACGAGATCCCATCTTGGGGCTGTTAGGAGCTCCGCGGGAGGGGGCATCCACCACGGAGGGCTTCTACATCAACACCATAGCCTCTCCGATGAAGTGTGAGTAGTTTACTTCAGACCTTCGGGTCCATAGCTAGTAGCTAGATGGCTTCTTCTCTCTTTTTGCATCTCAATACAATGTTCTCCCCCTCTCTCGTAGAGATCTATTCGATGTAATCTTCTTTTTGCGGTGTGTTTATTGAGACCGATGAATTGTGGGTTTATGATCCAGCTTATCTATGAATAATATTTGAATCTTCTCTGAATTCTTTTATGTATGGTTGAGTTATCTTTGCAAGTCTCTTCGAATTATCCGTTTGGTTTGGCCAACTAGATTGGTAGTTCTTGCAATGGGAGATGTGCATGGCTTTGGGTTCAATCTTATGTGTCCTTACCAAAGGATGTAAAGGGTTGCAAGGCACGTATTGTATTGTTGCCATCGAGGATAACAAGATGGGGTATTTATCATATTGCATGAATTTATTCCTCTACATCATGTCATCTTGCTTAAGGCGTTACTGCTTTTTAACTTAATACTCTAGATGCATGCTGAATAGCGGTCGATGAGTGGAGTAATAGTAGTAGATGCGTAATCGTTTCGATCTACTTGTCTCGGACGTGATGCCTATATACATGATCATACCTAGATATACTCATAACTATGCTCAATTCTGTAAATTGCTCAACAGTAATTTGTTCACCTACCGTAGAATACTTATGCTCTTGAGAGAAGCCACTAGTGAAACCTATGGCCCCCGGGTCTATTCTCATCATATCAATCTCCATCACTTTTATACTTGCTTTGTTTTACTTTGCTTTTACTTTTTGCTTTGCATCTATATATCAAAAATACCAAAAATATTATCTCTATCAGATCTCACTCTCGTAAGTGACCGTGAAGGGATTGACAACCCCTAATCGCGTTGGTTGCGAGTAGCTATCGTTTTTGTGCAGGTACGAGGGACTTGTGTGTGGCCTCCTACTGGATTGATACCTTGGTTCTCAAAACTGAGGGAAATACTTACGCCATCAGGCTGCATCATCCTCTCCTCTTCGGGAAAACCAACGCAAGCTCAAGACGTAGCAAGAAGGATTTCTGGCGCCGTTCTGTCGGGAGTCTACGCAAAGTCAACATACCAAGTACCCATCACAATCCCTATCTCTCGCATTACATTATTTGCCATTTGCCTCTCGCTTTTCCTCTCCCCACTTCACCCTTGCCGCTTTATTCGCCTCTCTTTCCCAATCTCCTCCTCTTTTTCCCGTTGCCTTTTGTTTGCTCGTGTGTTGGATTGCTTATTTGTCGTGATGGCTCAAGATGCTACCAAATTGTGTGACTTCACCAATACCAATAATAATGATTTCCTTAGCACTCCGATTGCTCCTCTTGCCAATACGAATCTTGTGAAATCAATACCGCTTTGTTGAATCTTGTTATGAAAGATCAATTCACGGCCTTCCTAGTGAAGATGCCGCTACTCATCTAAATAGCTTCGTTGATTTATGTGATATGCAAAAGAAAAAAGATGTCGATAATGATGTCGTTAAATTGAAGCTATTTCCTTTCTCACTTAGAGATCATGCTAAAGCGTGGTTCTCATCTTTGCCTAAAAATAGTATTGATTCTTGGAACAAGTGCAAAGATGCTTTTATCTCTAAGTATTTTCCTCCCGCTAAGATTATCTCACTTAGGAACGATATTATGAATTTTAAGCAACTTGATCATGAACATGTTGCACAAGCTTGGGAGAGAATGAAATTAATGATACGTAATTGTCCTACTCATGGTTTGAACTTGTGGATGATTATACAAAAAATTATGCTGGATTGAATTTTGCTTCTAGAAATCTTTTAGATTCGGCCGCGGGAGCCACTTTTACGGAAATCACTTTAGGAGATGCTACTAAACTCCTAGATAATATTATGGTTAATTATTCTCAATGGCATACCGAAAGATCTACTAATAAAAAAGTGCATGCGATAGAAGAAATTAATGTTTTGAGTGGAAAGATGGATGAACTTATGAAATTATTTGCTACTAAGAGTGTTTCTTCCGATCCTAATGATATGCCTTTGTCTACTTTGATTGAGAATAATAATGAATCTATGGATGTGAATTTTGTTGGTAGGAATAATTTTGGTAACAACGCGTATAGAGGGAATTTTAATCCTAGGCCTTATCCTAGTAATCCTTCTAATAATTATGGAAATTCCTTCAACAACTCTTATGGAAATTTTAATAAGATGCCCTCTGAATTTGAGAGTAGTGTTAAAGAGTTTATGAATTCACAAAATAATTTTAATGCTTTGCTTGAATAGAAATTGCTAAAAGTTGATGATTTGGCTAGGAACGTTGATAGAATTTCTCTTGAGGTTGATTCTTTAAAGCTTAGATCTATACCTCCTAAGCATGATATCAATGAGTCTCTCAAAGCTATGAGAATTTCCATTAATGAGTGCAAAGAAAGAACTGCTAGGATGCGTGCTTCCAAAGATGCCTTTATTGAAGCGTGTTCTTCTAATTCCTATGATAATCAAGATGAAGATCTAAAAGTTATTGATGTGTCCCCTATTAAACTTTGTTTTGCAATATGAATCTTGATGAAACTGAATATGATCTTCCGTTACCTAGAAGGCGTTCTAAGAATTCAGAGTTTTTAGATCTTGACGATGAAATTGATAAAAGTGGGATTGATAGAAATAAAAATCTAGATGTTGCTAAACCCACTATATTGGATCTCAAGGAATTTAATTATGAAAATTGCTCTTTAATTGATTGCATTTCCTTGTTGCAAACCGTGCTAAATTCTCCTCATGCTTATAGTCAAAATAAGGCCTTTACCGAACACATTGTTGATGCCTTGATGCAATCTTATGAAGAAAAGCTTGAGTTGAAAGTTTCTATCCCTAGGAAACTCTATTATGAGTGGGAACCTACTATCAAAATTAAAATTAAAGATTATGAGTTTCATGCTTTGTGTGATTTGGGTGCTAGATTTCCAAAACTTTGTGTGATTTGCTAGATTTCCGTGACTTTGATGATTGCTCCCTAAACTTGCATCTTGCGGATTCCACTATTAAAAAGCCTATGGGAAGGATTAATGATGTTCTTATTGTTGAAAATAGGAATTATTTGCCCGTAGATTTTATCGTTCTTGATATAGATCGCAATCCTTCATGTCCTATTATTCTTGGTAGACCTTTCCTTAGAACGATTGGTGCAATTATTGATATGAAGGAAGGAAATATTAGATTCCAATTTCCATTAAGTAAAGGCACGGAACACTTTCCTAGAAAGAAAATAAAATTACCATATGAATCTATTATGAGAGCCACTTATGGATTGCCTACCAAAGATGGCAATACCTAGATCTATCCTTGCTTTTATGCCTAGCTAGGGAGTTAAACGATAGCGCTTGTTGGGAGGCAACCCAATTTTATTTTTTAGTTTTTTGTTTTTGCTTCTGTTTAGGAATAAATAATCCATCTAGCCTCTGTTTAGATGTGGTTTTATCTTTTAATTAGTGTTTGTGCCAAGTTGAACCTATTGGATCTTCTTGGATGATAGTTATTTGATCTTGCTGTAATTTCCAGAAACTTTGCGCTCAGTGCCCGAATTGTTAAAAATCACCAGGACGTGATAAAATATTGATTCCAATTGATTCTGATCAACAAATAAATTTTCCAGGTCGTCTAAATTTGGTAGATTTTTTTGAGTTCCAGAGTTTGCGTTAGTTACAGATTACTACAGACTGTTCTGTTTTTGACAGATTCTGTTTTGCGTGTCTTGTTTGCTTATTTTGATGAATCTATGGCTAGTAAAATAGTTTATGATCCATATAGAAGTTGGAATACAGTAGCTTTAACACCAATATAAATAAAGAATGATTTCATTACAGTACCTTAAAGTAGTCTTTTGTTTTCTTTCTCTAACGGAGCTCACGAGATTTCTATTGAGTTTTGTGTTGTGAAGTTTTCAAGTTTTGGGTGAATCCTTTTGATGGATTATGGAACAAGGAGTGGCAAGAGCCTAAGCTTGGGGATTCCCATGGCACCCCCAAGATAATCCAAAGACACCAAAAAGTCAAAGCTTGGGGATGCCCTGGAAGGCATCCCCTCTTTCGTCCACTTCCATCGGTAATTTACTTGGAGCTATATTTTTATTCACCACATGATAAGTGTTTTGCTTGGAGCGTCTTGTATTATTTTATGATTTGCTTGTTAGTTTACCACAATCATCCTTGTTGTACACACCTTTTGAGAGAGCCATACATGAATTAGAATTTGATAGAATACTCTATGTGCTTCACTTATATCTTTTGAGCTTGATAGTTTTGCTCATAGTGCTTCACTTATATCTTTTGAGCGTGATAATTTTTGCTCTAGTACTTCACTTAGATCTTTTAGAGCACGGTGGTGGATTCGTTTTAAAGAAACTTGATCTCTCATGCTTCACTTAGATTATTTTGAGAGTCATTAATAGCATGGTAATTTGCTTAATATTAATATACTTGGTATTCAAGATATGTGAAACTTTCTTTTGAGGGCGTTGAATACTAAGATAAGTTTCATGCTTGATAATTGTTTTGAGATATGGAGGTGATAATATCAAAGTCATGCTAGTTGAGTAGTTGTGAATTTGAGAAATGCTTGTGTTGAAGTTTGCAAATCCCGTAGCATGCACGTATGGTTAAAGTTGTGTAACAAATTTGAAACATGAAGTGTACCTGGCTTGTGCATCCTTATGAGTGGTGGTCGGGGACGAGCGATGGTCTTTTCCTACCAATCTATCGCCCTAGGAGCATGCGCGTAGTACTTGATTTTTGATGACTTCTAAACTTTTGCAATAAGTATATGAGTTCTTTTGACTAATGTTGAGTCCATGGATTATACGCACTTTTACCTTTCCACCTTTGCTAGCCTCTTGATGCATGCATTGCCCTTTCTCACCTTGAGAGTTGGTGCAAACTTTGTCGGTGCATCCAAACCCCGTGATATGATACGCCCTATCACACATAAACCTCCTTATATCTTCCTCAAAACAGCCACCATACCTACCTATTATGGCATTTCCATAGCCATTCCGAGATATATTGCCATGCAACTTTCCACCGTTCCGTTCATCATCATCGTGACATACTTTACTTTTGTCATATTGCCATTGCATGATCATGTAGTTGACATCGTATTTGTGGCAAAGCCACCATGCATTATTTTTCATACATGTCACTCTTGATGCACTGCACCATCCCGGTACATCACGGAGGCATTCATATAGAGTCATACCTTGTTCTAGTTTTGAGTTGTAATCCTTATGTTGTAATCAATAGAAGTGTGATGATCATCATTATTAGAGCATTGCCCAAAAAAGAGAAAGGCCAAAAAGAAAAAAAGAAAGGCCCAAAAAAAGAAAATAAATAAAAAGGGCAATGCTACTATCTCTTTTTCCACACTTGTGCTTCAAAGTAGCACCATGTTTTTCATATAGTGAGTCTCATAAGTTGTCTTTTTATACTAGTGGGAATTTTTCGTTATAGAACTTGGCTTGTATATTCCTACGATGGGCTTCCTCAAAATGCCCCAGGTCTTCATGAGCAAGAAAATTGGATGCACACCCACTAGTTTTCTTTTGTTGAGCATTCATAGCTCTAGTGCATCCGTTGCATGGCAATCCCTACTCCTCATGTTGACATCAATTGATGGGCTTCTCCATAGCCCGTTGATTATCCTCGTCAATGTGAGACTTTCTCCTTTTTTGTCTTCTCCACACAATCCCCATCATCATATTCTATTCCACCCATAGTGCTATATCCATGGCTCACGCTCATGTATTGCGTGAAGGTTGAAAAAGTTTGAGATTATTTAAGTATGAAACAATTGCTTGGCTTGTCATCGGGGGTATAGAAGTTGGGAACATCTTTGTGTGATGAAAATGAAACATAGCCTAACTATATGATTTTGTAGGGATGAACTTTCTTTGGCCATGTTATTTTTAGAAGACATAATTGCTTAGTTAGTATGCTTGCAGTATTATTTTTTTATGTCAATATGAACTTTTGTCTTGAATCTTTCGGATCTGAATATTCATACCACAATTAAGAAGATTTACATTGAAATTATGCCAAAGTATCACTCCGCATCAAAAATTCTCTTGTTATCATTTACCTACTCGAGGACGAAAGGTGAATTAAGCTTAGATGCCTGATACGTCTCCAACGTATCTATAATTTTTTATTGCTCCATGCTACTTTATCTACTGTTTTGGACTATAATGGGCTTTATTTTCCACTTTTATATTACTTTTGGGACTAACCTATTAACCGGAGGCCCAGCCCAGAATTGTTGTTTTTGCCTTTTTCAGTGTTTCGAAGAAACAGAATATCAAACGGAGTCCAAACGGAATGAAACCTTCGGAAACATGATTTTCTCACCGAACGTGATCCAGGAGACTTGGACCCTACGCCAAGGCACAAGAGAGGCGGTCACGAGGGTGGGGGCGCCCCCTGCCTTGTGGGCCCCCTGTTTCTCCACCGACGTACTCCTTCCTCCTATATATACCTACGTACCCCCAAACGATCATAACAGAGCCAAAACCTAATTCCACCGCCGCAACTTCCTGTATCCATGAGATCCCATCTTGGGGCCTGTCTTTAGCTCCACGGAGGGGACATCCACCACGGAGGGCTTCTACATCAACACCATAGCCTCTCCGATGAAGTGTGAGTAGTTTACTTCAGACCTTCGGGTCCATAGCTAGTAGCTAGATGGCTTCTTCTCTCTTTTTGGATCTCAATACAATGTTCTCCCCTTCTCTCGTGGAGATCTATTCGATGTAATCTTCTTTTTTTGCGGTGTGTTTGTTGAGACCGATGAATTGTGGGTTTATGATCCAGCTTATCTATGAATAATATTTGAATCTTCTCTGAATTCTTTTATGTATGATTGAGTTATCTTTGCAAGTATCTTCGAATTATCCGTTTGGTTTGGCCAACTAGATTGGTAGTTCTTGCAATAGGAGAAGTGCATGGCTTTGGGTTCAATCTTGCGGTGTCCTTACCCAATGACAGAAAGGGTTGCAAGGCATGTATTGTATTGTTGCCATCGAGGATAACAAGGTGGGGTATTTATCATATTGCATGAATTTATTCCTCTACATCATGTCATCTTGCTTAAGGCATTACTCTATTTTTAACTTAATACTCTAGATGCATGCTGAATAGCGGTCGATGAGTGGAGTAATAGTAGTAGATGCAGAATCGTTTCGATCTACTTGTCTCGGACGTGATGCCTATATACATGATCATACCTAGATATACTCATAACTATGCTCAATTCTGTCAATTGCTCAACAGTAATTTGTTCACCCACCATAGAATACTTATGCTCTTAAGAGAAGCCACTAGTGAAACCTATGGCCCCCGGGTCTATTCTCATCATATCAATCTCCATCACTTTTATACTTGCTTTGTTTTACTTTGCTTTTACTTTTTGATTTGCATCTATATATCAAAAATACCAAAAATATTATCTCTATCAGATCTCACTCGTAAGTGACCGTGAAGGGATTGACAACCCCTAATCGCGTTGGTTGCGAGTAGCTATCGTTTTTGTGCAGGTACGAGGGACTTGTGTGTGGCCTCCTACTGGATTGATACCTTGGTTCTCAAAAACTGAGGGAAATACTTACGCTACTGTGCTGCATCATCCTCTCCTCTTCGGGGAAAACCAACGCAAGCTCAAGACGTAGAAAACCGTTCTTACCTACGCATCAAAACCACAATGATTTTTCGTCAAGTGTGTTGTTTTAACCTTCAACAAGGACCGGGCGTAGTCAAAATCGATTCAACTAAAGCTGAAGAAACAGACACCCACTAGCCACTTGTGTGCGAAGTACGTCGGTAGAACCAGCCTCATGAACGCGGTCATGTAATGTCGGTCTGTGCCGCTTCATCCAACAATACCGCCGAATCAAAGTAAGACATGCTGGTAAGCAGTATGCCTATTATCGCCCACAACTCATTGTGTTCTACTCGTGTATATAACATCTACGCATAGACCTCTCTCTAATAATACTGTTGGGGAATGTAGTATTTCAAAAAAATTCCCACGGTCACGCAAGATCTATCTAGGAGAAGCATAGCAACGAGCGGGGAGAGTGTGTCCACGTACCCTTGTAGACCGAAAGCAGAAGCGTTTAGTAACGCGGTTGATGTAGTCAAACGTCTTCGCGATCCAACCGATCCAAGTACCGAACGTACGACACCTCCGCGATCAGCACATGTTCAGCTCGGTGACATCCCTCGAACTCTTGATCCAGTTGAGGCCGAGGGAGTGTTGCGTCAGCACGACGGCGTGGTGACGGTGATGATGAAGTTACCGGCGCAGGGCTTCGCCTAACCACTACGACAATATGACCGAGGTGTGTAACTGTGGAGGGGGGCACTGCACATGGCTAAAAGATTAACTTGTGTGTTCTAGGGTGCCCCCCTGCCCCTGTATAAAAAGGAGGGAGGGCGAGGCCGGCCGGCCAAGCTAGGGCGCGCAGGGACAAGGGGAATCCTACTAGGACTCCAAGTCCTGGTATGTTTCCACCTAAAGGAGAAGTGGGAAGGAAGGGAGAGGGGGGCCGCGCCCCCAACCCCTTGTCCAATTTGGACTGGGCTTGGGGGGGGGGGTGCCACCTCCTCGTTGCCGCCTCTCCTTCCCATTAAGGCGCACTAAGGCCCATCAACTCCAAGGGGGGTTCCGGTAACCTCCCGGTACTCCGGAAAATACCCGAACTTCTTCGGAACCATTCCGATGTCCGAATATAGCCTTCCAATATGTCAATCTTTATGTCTCGACGGGACTCCGAACAAACTTCGGTTCATCAAATCACATAACTCATAATACAAATCATCATCGAACGTCAAGCGTGCGGACCCTACTGGTTCGAGAACTACGTAGACATGACCGAGACACATCTCCGGTCAATAACCAATAGCGGAACCTGGATGCTCATATTGGCTCCTACATATTCTACGAAGATCTTTATAGGTCAAACCGCATAACAAAATACATTGTTCCCTTTGCCATCGGTATGTTATTTGCCCAAGATTCGATCGTCGGTGTCATCATACCTAGTTCAATCTCGTTACCGGCAAGTCTCTTTACTCGTTCCGTAATGCATCATCCCGTGACTAACTCATTAGTCACATTGTTTGCAAGGCTTATATTGATGATCATTACCGAGAGGGCCCGGAGATACCCCTCCGGCATTCGGAGTGACAAATCCTAATCTCGATCTATGCCAACTCAACAAACACCATCGCAGACACCTGTAGAGCATCTTTATAATCACCCAGTTATGTTGTGACGTTTGATAGCACACTAAGTGTTCCTCCAGTATTCGGGAGTTGCATAATCTCATAGTAATAGGAACATGTATAAGTCATGAAGAAAGCAATAGCAATAAACTAAAGGATCATAGTGCTAAGCTAACGGATGGGTCTTGTCCATCACATCATTCTCTAATGATGTTATTTCGTTCATCAAATGACAACACATGTCTATGGCTAGGAAATAACCATCTTTGATTAACGAGCTACTCAAGTATAGGCATACTAGGGACACTTTGTTTGTATATGTATTCACGCATGTACTAAGTTTCCAGTTAATACAATTTTAGCATGAATAATGAACATTTATCATGATATAAGGAAATATAAATAACAATTTTATTATTGCCTCTAGGGCATATTTTCTTCATTCCGATCAACAATATGTCATCCACATATAATATCAGAAATGCTACAGAGCTCCCACTCACTTTCTTGTAAATACAGGCTTCTCCAAACGTCTGTATAAAACCATATGCTTTGGTCACGCTATCAAAACTTATATTCCAACTCCGAGAGGCTTGCACCAGTCCATAAATGGATCGCTGGAGCTTGCACACTTTATTAGCACCTTTTGGATCGACAAAACCTTCTGGTTGCATCATATACAACTCTTCTTTAAGATATCCATTAAGGAATGCAGTTTTGACATCCATTTGCCAAATTTCATAATCATAAAATGTGGCAATTGCTAACATGATTCGGATAGACTTAAGCATCGCTACGGGTGAGAAGGTCTCATCGTAGTCAACTCCTTGAACTTGTGGAAAACCTTTCGCAACAAGTCGAGTTTGTAGACAGTAACATTACCGTAAGCGTCAGTCTTCTTCTTGAAGATTCATTTATTCTCTATGGCTTGCCGATCATCGGGCAAGTCAACCAAAGTCCACACTTTGTTCTCATACATGGATCCCATCTCAGATTTCATGGCCTCAAGCCATTTTGCGGAATCTGGGCTCATCATCGCTTCCTCGTAGTTCGTAGGTTCGTCATGCTCAAGTAACATGACCTCCAGAACAGGATTACCATACCACTCTGGTGCGGATCTTACTCTGGTTGACCTATGAGGTTCGGTAGTAACTTGATCAGAAGTTTCATGATCATTATCATTAGCTTCCTCACTAATTGGTGTAGGAATCACTGGAACTGATTTCTATGATGAACTAGTTTCCAATATGGGAGCAAGTACAATTACCTTATCAAGTTCTACTTTCCTCCCACTCACTTCTTTCGAGAGAAACTCCTTCTCTAGAAAGGATCCATTCTTAGCAACGAATATCTCGCCTTCGGATCTGTGATAGAAGGTGTACCCACCAGTCTCCTTTGGGTATCCTATGAAGACACATTTCTCCGATTTGGGTTCGAGCTTATCAGGTTGAAGCTTTTTCACATAAGCATCGCAGCCCCAAACTTTAAGAAACGACAACTTGGGTTTTCTTGCCAAATCACAGTTCGTATGGTGTCATCTCAACGGATTTAGATGGTGCCCTATTTAACGTGAATGCAACTGTCTCTAAAGAATAACCCCAAAACGATAGCGGTAAATCAATAAGAGACATCATAGATCGCACCATATCTAATAAAGTACGATTACGACGTTCGGACACACCATTACGCTGTGGTGTTCCAGGTGGCGTGAGTTGCGAAACTATTCCACATTGTTTCATATGAAGACCAAACTCGTAACTCAAATATTCACCTCCACGATCAGATCGTAGAAACTTTATTTTCTTGTTACGATGATTTTCCACTTCACTATGAAATTCTTTGAACTTTTCAAATGTTTCAGACTTATGTTTCATCAAGTAGATATACCCATATCTGCTCAAATCATCTGTGAAGGTCAAAAAATAACAATACCCGCTGCGAGCCTCAACACTCATCGGACCACATACATCAGTATGTATTATTTCCAACAAGTCTGTTGCTCGCTCCACTGTTCCAGAGAACGGAGTCTTAGCCATCTTGCCTATGAGGCATGGTTCGCAAGAATCAAGTGATTCATAATCAAGTGATTCCAAAAGCCCATCAGCATGGAGTTTCTTCATGCGCTTTACAACAATATGAGCTAAACGGCAGTGCCACAAATAAGTTGCACTATCATTATTAAACTTATATCTTTTGGCTTCAATACTATGAATATGTGTATCACTACTATCGAGATTCAACAAAAATAGACAACTCATCAAGGGTGCATGACCATAAAAGATATTACTCATATAAATAGAACAACCATTATTCTCTTATTTAAATAAATAACCGTCTCGCATCAAACAAGATCCAGATATAATGTTCATGCTTAACGCTGGCACCAAATAACAATTATTTAGGTCTAAAACTAATCCCGAAGGTAGATGTAGAGGTAGCGTGCCGGCGGCGATCACGTCGACTTTGGAACCATTTCCCATGCGCATCGTCACCTCGTCCTTAGCCAATCTTCGCTTAATTCGTAGCCCCTGTTTATAGTTGCAAATATGAGCAACAGAACCAGTATCAAATACCCAGGCGCTACTATGAGCATTAGTAATGTACACATCAATAACATGTATATCAAATATACCTTTCACTTTGCCATCCTTCTTATCCGCCAAATACTTGGGGAAGTTCTGCTTCCAATGACTAGTCCCTTTGCAGTAGAAGCACTCAGTCTCAGGCTTAGGTTCCGAATTGGGCTTCTTCACTTGAGCAGCAACTTGCTTGACGTTCTTCTTGATGTTCCCCTTCTTCCCTTTGCCCTTTTTCTTGAAACTAGTGGTCTTGTTAACCATCAACACTTGATGCTCCTTCTTGATTTCTAGCTCCGCAGTCTTTAGCATCACGAAGAGCTCAGGAATTGTCTTATCCATCCCTTGCATATTATAGTTCATCACGAAGCTTTTGTAGCTTGGTGGCAGCGATTGAAGAACTCTGTCAATGACACTATCAACTGAAAGATTAACTCGCAGTTGAGTCAACTGATTGTGGTACCCAGACATTTGAGTATATGTTCACTGACAGAACTATTCTCCTCCACTTTGCAGGTGTAGAAGTTATTGGAGACTTCATATCTCACAATCCGGGCATTTGCTTGAAATATTAACTTCAACTCCTGGAACATCTCATATGCTCCATGACATTCAAAACAACGTTGAAGTCCCGGTTCTAAGCCGTAAAGCATGGCACACTGAACTATCGAGTAGTCATCGCCTTTGCTCGCCAGCGTTCATAACGTCCGGCGTTGTTCTCAAGAATGGTCTTGCACCTAGCGGTGCTTCCAGGACGTAATTCTTCTATGCAGCAATGAGGATAATCCTCAAGTTACGGACCCAGTCCATGTAGTTGCTACCATCATCTTTCAACTTAGCTTTCTCTAGGAACGCATTAAAATTCAAAGGAACAGTAGCACGGGCCATTGATCTACAACAACATAGACATGCAAAACACTATCAGGTACTAAGTTCAATTAATCATATTACTTAAGAACTCCCACTTAGATAGGCATCCCTCTAATTACCTAAGCGATCACGTGATCCATATCAACTAAACCATGTCCGATCATCACGTGAGATGGAGTAGTTTTCAGTGGTGAACATCACTATGTTGATCAAATCTACTATATGATTCACGCTCGACCTTTCGGTCTCAGTGTTCCGAGGCCATATCTACATATGCTAGGCTCGTCAAGTTTAACCTGAGTATTCTGCATGTGCAAAACTAGCTTCCACCCGCTGCATGTGAATGTAGACCTTATCACACCCGATCATCATGTGGTCACTCGGTACGACGAACTGTAGCAACGGTGCATACTCAGGGAGAACACTTATACCTTAAAATTTAGTGAGAGATCATCTTATAATGCTACCGCCGTACTAAGCAAAATAAGATGCATAAAAGATAAACATCGCATGCAATCAAAATAAGTAATATTATATGGCCATCATCATCTTGTTCTTTGATCTCCATCTCCAAAGCACCATCAAGATCACCATCGTCACCGGCTTGACACCTTGATCTCCATCGTAGCATCGTTGTCGTCTTGCCAACTATTGCTTCTACGACTATCACTACCGCTTAGTGATAAAGTAAAGCAATTACATGGTGATTGCATTTTATACAATAAAGCGACAACCATATGGCTCCTGCCAGTTGCCGATAACTATTACAAAACATGATCATCTCATACAACAATTTATATATCATCACGTCTTGACCATATCACATCACGAAGCCTCGCAAAAACAAGTTAGACGCGTCTTCTACTTTGTTGTTGCAAGTTCTACGTGGCTGCTATGGGCTTCTAGCAAGAACCGTTCTTACCTACGCATCAAAACCACAACGATTTTTCGTCAAGTGTGCTGTTTTAACCTTCAACAAGGACCGGGCGTAGTAAAACTCGATTCAACTAAAGTTGGAGAAACAGACACCCGCTAGCCACCTGTGTGCGACGCACGTCAGTAGAACCAGTCTCATGAACACGGTCATCCAATGTCAGCCCGGGCCACTTCATCCGACAATACCGCCGAATCAAAGTAAGACATTCCTGGTAAGCAGTATGACTATTATCGCCCACAACTCATTGTGTTCTACTCGTGCATATAACATCTATGCATAGACCTGGCTCGGATGCCACTGTCGGGGAATGTAGTATTTCAAAAAAAATTCCTATGATCACGCAAGATCTATCTAGGAGAACCATAGCAACGAGCGGGGAGAGTGTGTCCACGTACCCTCGTAGATCGAAAGCGGAAGCGTTTAGTAACACGGTTGATGTAGTTGAACGTCTTCATGATCCAACCGATCCAAGTACCGAATGTACGGCTCCTCCGTGATTAGCACACGTTCAGCTCGGTGACGTCCCTTGAACTCTTGATCCAGTTGAGGCCGAGGGACAGTTCCGTCAGCATGACGACGTGGTGACGGTGATGATGAAGTTACCGGCACTGGGCTTCGCCTAAGCACTACGACGATATGACCGAGGTGTGTAACTGTGGAGGGGCGCACCGCACACGGCTAAAAGATCAACTTGTGTGTCTATGGGGTGCTCCATGGCCACGTATATAAAGGAGGGGAGGGAAGAGGTGGCCGGCCCAAGGGGGGCGCGCCAGGTGTGGGGAATCCTCTCCTCTTTCCTATTCCTAGTAGGAGACAGAGGGAAGTAGGAGGAGGAGAGAAGGAAAGCCCCCGCCAAACCCTAGTCCAATTTGGTTTGGGCTAGGGGGGCACGCGCCACTCCCTGGCCGGCCTCCTTTCTTCCACCACTAGGCCCATGAGGCCCAATAACTTCCCCGGGGGGGGGGGGTTCCGGTAACCCCCGGTACTCCGAAACTCATCCGAAACGACCCGAACCATTTTGGTGTCCGAATGTAACCTTCCAATATATGAATCTTTATGTCTCGACCATTTTGAGACTCCTCGTCATGTCCGTGATCTCATCCGGGACTCCAAGCAAAATTCGGTTCATCAAATCACATAACTCATAATACAAATCGTCATCGAACGTTAAGCGTGCGGACCCTATGGGTTCGAGAACTATGTAGACATGACTGAGACACATCTCCGGTGAATAAGCAATAGCGGAACCTGGATGCTCATATTAGCTCCTACATATTCTACGAAGATCTTTATCGGTCAAACCGCATAACAACATACGTTGTTCCCTTTGTCATCGGTATGTTACTTGCCCGAGATTTGATCGTCGGTATCATCATACCTAGTTCAATCTCGTTACCGGTAAGTCTCTTTACTCGTTCCGTAATGCATCATCCCGTGACTAACTCATTAGTCACATTGCTTGCAAGGCTTATAGTGATGATCATTACCGAGAGGGCCCAGAGATACCTCTCTGATACACGGAGTGACAAATCCTAATCTCGATCTATGCCAACTCAACAAACACCATCGGAGACACCTGTAGAGCATCTTTATAATCACCCAGTTACGTTGTGACGTTTGATAGCACACTAAGTGTTCCCCCGGTATTCGGGAGTTACATAATCTCATAGTCATAGGAACATGTCTAAGTAATGAAGAAAGCAATAGTAATAAACTAAACGTTCATAGTGCTAAGCTAACGGATGGGTCTTGTCCATCACATCATTCTCTAATGATGTGATCTCGTTCATTAAATGACAACACATGTCTATGGCTAGGAAACTTAACCATCTTTGATTAACGAGCTAGTCAAGTAGAGGCATACTAGGGACACTCTGTTTGTCTATGTTTTTACACATGTACTAAGTTTCTAGTTAATACAATTCTAGCATGAATAGTAAACATTTATCATGATATAAGGAAATATAAATAACAACTTTATTATTGCCTCTAGGGATGTTTCCTTCAACCTCTACTTTGCTGCATCACCCTTTCTTCTTCAAGGGAAAAACCAACGCAAGCTCAAGAAGTAGCAATCATCCACGACGAAGGCGAGGGAGGAGGAGGGGATATGAGGACGGGCAGGTGGAAGACTCGGATCCCACCCAGTCCAGCAACTACCGGCAGCAGCAGTCCTACACCCAGACAGCCACGCAATAGTCCTACACCCAGATAGTACGCAACAGTCCTACACCGATACCGGCGATGGCACACAGCAACAGCCGCATTAGGCCGCCGGAGCATCCGGAGGGGGAGGAGGAGGACGGCGAAGACGATGATTCGGATGATATAGCCGGCGATCCGAAGAAGAAGGGTAGAGGATAAGGCTTCAACATGCGGGAGGACGAGCTGTTGTGTGATGCATGGCCGGCCACTAGCCTCGATCCTGTCCATGGCATGGAGCAAAAGGCACAACCTTCTGGAGGAACATTCACATATGGTTCCATGATCACAAGCCTTCCGTGCCCTACTGCGACGTGTTGATCCGCAACCATGAGTGGAAGTCCCTCAACCATCGCTAGTACACCATCAAAGAGGCCGTCTCCAAGTATTGCGGGCACTTGAAGCATCTCATTGCATAGTGGCCTGGCGGTGCACAAATCACCGAGCAATTAAGTTGAGCACTAGCACTAGCCGGATATGCTATAGTTTTTTGCTCACTAGACGGATATGTGTTGTTTCACTTTCTAGCCTACTTGTGCTTGTGCGATGTACAAGAAGTTGGAGAAGAAGTCCTTCACCGTCATGCATTGTTGGTTGAAGTTTAATGGGCAACCTAAGTGCAACCTTTTCATTGCCAAGGCCGCCGCCCAAGCCAAAGAGGAAGAAACCGTTGACCCTACTGACCCAACCCAAGAACCGCCAAAGAAGGTTAGAAGAAATTTACGGGGCAAGAAGTGGGAGGAGGAGAGGTTAAAACAAGAAGGTGCGGCGGCCAAGCTGACGGAGAGGTTCGAGGAGATCTTGGCGAAGAAGGAGGAGGCATGTGTGAGACGCTCGGACATCAAGGAGGAGAGGAAGGCGGAGAGGTTCAAGTAGTTGATGGAGGCGACGGAGAAGAAGATAAGCTCGAAGAGAGGAGGACCATGATCGAAGAGAGAAAGACGGTGCTCGAGGAGAAGAAGGTCGCGCTCAAGGAAAAGAAGGTCGCGCTCGAGAAAAAGAGGGTGAAGATCGCTGCCAATGCGGAGGACGCCAAGATGTTGGCATTGAATATCGACTCTTTGGATGCCGATGCTAGAATTATCATGCAATCCGTCCACTACCACATGTTGGAGCGGCAGAAAGATGAGTTGGCGGCGGCAGAAGATGAGGACGCGACGGAGGCGGACGCAAACACAGAGGTGGCTTACGCGGTGGCGGCGGCACCTCCTTGATCGAGGAGCAGCTTACTGGGATTGCCGGTTCGGCAGGGCAGAAACGCATGGACTGTTGGACTAATATTCTTTTGGATTGGGGCATGTAAAAACTAAACATATTTGCCTCTTTTTGGTTGTGATTGGAGATGTGATCCGACGCGTTGTGTGGATCAACGTACATTTGAATTTCAATTTGCTGATGGACATATACAGACTACGGTCAGATGATGTCCTCCCGTATCCGTGTCCACAAACTGGTCCCTCTTTCTACATACGGATGCCGAGAAAAAATTATGGATTACCATTGAAGATTCCCTAAGTATGCACTGAGAGCATCTACGACCGCAACTTGATGGAGTGAGTATGCGCTCACTGAGAGCGTCTACGGCCGCAACTTGATGGAGTAAGTATGTGCTCACTGGGAGCGTCTACGGACGCAACTTGTTAATTAGGACACCTAAACATCCACAGACATGTCCAGACACTTCTGCATGCACCGATCAGTCACACCTTAAATCTTTCTCCATATAACCGGACTCCTCAGTTAGCAAACCTTAAATTTATACAACGACATGCAACGTAAACATAAACAATGCAATAACCGACTAATACATCAAGACATGTCATCGTACTACCAAAATTTGTCATGTTCTATTTACATACTAGCTATGGAGAATATCATCCGCAGCTGCCCTTGCCGTTTTGGCGGCCTTGCCATCCTTCTCGCAAAAGTAGCGCTCAAAAACGAAAAATGGATATAGTCGGATCTGTTCGTCGCCGGAGCTGAGTAGTGTATCAATGTCCTCCTCCTCCTTTTGGGGGGGGAGGGGTCCATGCATGGCACAAAGCGCCCAATTTTTCTCTCGGCCGAGGGCGTGCGTGTGCCTTCGGTACCGCTTCGTTAGGATGTGGGCACGGATGACCTCCTCCTCTGTGGCAGCTAGCATCGCCGCATCTGCCGCCTCCATGTCGGCATCAAGGTGTGCCTCAGCTACCCTTATCTTCTCCTTCCCATGGTGGGCACACATGTCCTTGTAGCACTCATACTCCAGTGGACCGGAGATGGGGAGGCTACGGGACCGTGAGGATCCAGCCCCGACGGAACCGAGCTACCGCTATACCGATGCAATGGATTCACGCCGATGTATCCCGCCGCTGCTCAGCGCGATCCCACGGGAGTGCCGGAGGGCAATGCGGATGGGCATAGCCTCCTTCATCCTGCACGGGACGACACCCCGGTCAACGGATCCTGACTGGTCGGAGTCGGATTTGCTTTCCGCCATGCCGGAGAAGGTCGGAGATCGCCGAACGGTAGCTTGGGGAATAGAATGGACTGGAGGAGAGTGGCTAGGGTTTGGTCCGAAAAGCGAAGGTAGACGAATATATGTGGGGTCGGATGGGCCAGTTTGGACCGGCTCCGATGTGACGGACACACCTGTTGTGCCCGGGCCACCCAATATCCGACCTAGATTTGTGCTGGATATGAAAGGTGCCGGTCAGTCCAAGCATTTGAGACCGTTTTGAGGCGTCCGTATGGATCATTCTTTTTCTTTTTTGCGGTTGGAGGTCATATTTTTTTTAGAGGAGTTTTGAGGCGTCCCGTTGTAGATGCTTTGATAGATCTCTCATTGTTACACGAATTCTGGAGAAAAATGTAGCATGCATTGTTATATACAATGATGGATGAGGAATTCAAGATTGTATCAGTTAGAAGGGATAGAGAGAGATGGTCGGTCTATGGACTCTACTGTTGCCGAATTGTCGGTCTTTTATCTTTCTATTTATCAAACTATTGGTGTTTAGCTGTGTGCATCCTAGTTATGCAGAGGTCGGGTGATACTCTTAATGCTTTGTATCAATTTGATGCTACATTTTAAGATAATAAAATCGCCATTTATCGAAAAAGAAGGGATAAAGAGAGATTGGTGGAAGTGATGATGTTGTATTGTTTAAGCTTCATTGACGTATATATAGGAATACATGATCATATTATAAAGTACAAAACAAACTAGAACAAATCGTCGTCTATCCTATCATTTCTAAATAATCACGATTCTCTACGGTATCCATCTGATGCACGTACACTATCATCCATATATACGCATGTCGTACAAGCAGCGGTGCATGTATGGAAGTATGTACATACGCTTGATTGCTTCGGATGCCGTGTATGCAGTACGCACAATTCGCATTTTCTAACGTACAGTATCATCCATATATACGCATGTCGTACAAGCAGCAGTGCAGGTATGAAAGTACGTACACGCGCTTGATTGCTTCGGATGCCGCGTATGCAGTACACACAATTCGCATTTTCTACTTTGCGGTGAAAACTCCGGTAATATTACTTCTTGAGTCTAAGGGCATCTTCAACGGCAATTCGTAAAAACAAATGTATTTTATTTTTCTTCTATCTTTTGTTTCCGCATTGTAAGTTTGTAACCAAAAATTACCCACGATATAAGTGTGCTTTGTAGTAGTTCCATATACAATGGTTTGTTTGTATCAAAGTTGTCACTTTGTAGATGAGACATTGTAGATATTTATTCCATAAACCTTTTATATGTGTTCTCTCATATTTTGTGAGTGCGTCATCTCAAACCATACATAATGTATTTTTATAGGAGTTTTAATTTGAAATTCTTTTTGTGATTTTTGTAGTTTAACAATGAGTTTCTTCATCCATTTTCCCTAGTACCGGGCCCTTTTTCTGAGAGAGAGGGGGAGGGAGAGAGAGAGCTGTTGGAAGCTGGGAGGATGGAAACCTCAAGAAAATCTGTCGTGTCGAAGCACGAGGGGCCAGGGAGGAGTGCTCGGATTTCCACGACAAAATGAGAAGATTCTCTCGGCGGCCTCGTCGCCGGTACGACTCAGGTGTGACCTGTGCGCGACAAGTGACCACACACGCAACGTCACGCGCCTGAACTCCTCGCAGGATAGCAACAGTAGGAGCGCACTCGCGGTCACAGTCCCTGCATGCGCTGCAGCGCCGATCAGTTCCGACCGACTACGTGCTGAGTCCAAGCCCATCACTCGCGGCCGGGGCACGCCGTACCACCACCACTAACACGCACGGCACGCTCAAGAGAATACTGCATGCTAACTCCATCACCGTCGATTCAGCCCTTGCCTGCCTTGTAAGTATACTGACTCCCCGACAGTTTTTACAGTGTTACACAGACTGGCTCGGTTTCGCGAGCTCTGCGGCGTGGCGCAGGCTGCTGGAAAGTCATGCGAAACGAGCGCCGTGCCTTGTGCAAGAAAAGACACGCTCCGAGACACGGCGGCCAGGCCAGGCCAGAACAGTGCAGCTAAGGCAACATCTTTCTAACCCGACACAAGTGTGCCGTGCGAGCGCGTAGATGCCAGCAGCAGCATGGCCCGGGTGCGTCTGACGCCTGCGAAGGAAACCAGGCATGCACTGCACTGTGGAGACGAGATGAAATGACGGTTCACGTGCACGCGCCAATTTCACTTGGCCGCAAGCCCGCAACCCATGCATGCTACAGGAGGGCGACGGCCGGCCGGATCGAGCGAGCGAGCGTGCGCGTCCTCTCCTGCCCGAACCCTTGACGTGGGCGCGCCACTGCGCCTGCGTTGCGCTGTGCATGCATGTCACCCAAGCACGCGTTCGAGCAAACAGAGTCACAGACATCCAAGCGTGCACGGGCTGCCTCCGGCCTCCTCTTTTCGTGTGATTTTAGAAACAAGTCACTTCGATTCAATTGGAGAGACGAGGCCCGCTAACCGCTTTGTACAAGACAGTACCACTACTACAACAGAGATTACACCGGTCTAATTAATCCACAACATATCATCATCATACCACTAATCTACCACATGCCTGCCTCCTCCTGCACACGCATCCGGACACGCCACCACATTCCGAAGAGTACACCACAAGGTACAGGGGCCGCGACAAGGGTACAGCCACTAAATGCTGAGGAGATCCTGCTGAGCCGGGGACTCCTGTGGCCCGTCCTGATGCTCCTCCTCCTCTCCTTCGCCGGTGCCTTCCGACCGCGTCGTGCCGGTGGTCATCGACGTCGCGCCCGGCATGTCCGCCAGGATCTGCACCACCTCCCGCATCGTGGGCCGCTCGACGCTTTGCTCCGCGACGCAGAGCATGGCCACGTAGAAGACGTGCGTCAGCTCCTGGATGGGCACCGTCGAGAGGCGCGGGTCGGCGATCTTCATCACGCCTTCCTTGGTCGATCCGGTGGCCATCCGCACCCACTGCACGATGTCCACGCCGTCGCCGAACTCGCCCACCGGCTTGCGTCCGGTGACCAGCTCCAGCAGCACCACGCCGAAACTGTACACGTCGCTCTTCTCGTCCACCTTCAGTGTGTAGGCATACTCTGAAAAAGGCACAAACAACGCAGAATGCTGCCACATAAGATCACATGCCAACAATTCCCAAAGATGATCCATTTAAACGACAAAGCGATGAGAGGCTGGCTTCAGTTCCAGGGCATGTGCAGCACGGTTGGTGCCGCACAGTAAAAACAATCAGAGCATACTAAAACTGAAAATACTCCCCGATGATTTGCATCCAAATTTATGTGAAAACTGAAAACGGAGGAGGACCGTAATGCGTACCCGGAGCGATGTATCCATAGGAACCGGCGATCGCGGACATGCACTCGGAGCCGCCGGCGTTGTCGTTGAGGAACTTGGCGAGGCCAAAGTCGGCGACGTGCGCCTCGAAGTCGGTGTCGAGGAGGATGTTGTTGGACTTGACGTCGCGGTGCAGTATCGGCGGCGAGCAGTCGTGGTGCAGGTAGCAGAGGCCTTGGCCGCCTCCACGGCGATCTTGTACCGCGTCGCCCACTGCAGGTGGCCGCCCTTCTTGCCGTGGAGCACCTCGCCGAGGCTGCCGTTGGGCATGTACTCGTACACCAGCAGGTTCGTCTCGCGGTTGGCCGCGAACCCGAGCAGCCGCACGATGTGGCGGTGCCGGATCCGCCCCAGCGTCTGTATCTCGGCGGAGAAGCCGTAGTCGTCGTGAGCTGAGCCGGAGCGCCCGATGGCGGACAGCCGCTTCACGGCCACCACCGCGCCGCCCGGCACCGCGCCCTTGTACACGATCCCGGACCCGCCCTTGCCGATCACGTTCTCCTCCTTGAGGCAGTCCAGCACGTCGTCCACGGCGAAGTCCAGCCGCTGGAACGCCGTGATCCGCCACGCACGCGCCTCCGCCGACCGCTTCAGCGACCGCGCCTTCAGCACGGCCGCCGCGGCGAAGATGATGGACAGCGCGAGGAGGCCGAGCACCAGGAGAAGCATCGTGGTTGAGGAGAGGGACCCGAAGGTCGAAGTGGCGACGCCGTGACCGCCACACGGAGACAGGAAGGCCCCGCAGAGACCAGGGTTGCCGGCGAAGGAGGTGGAGTTGAAGTAAGCGAACTGCCCGGTGACTGGGACCTCGCCGGACAGGCGGTTGTACGAGAAGTCGACGGCTGTTAGGCTCTGCATTCCGGCGATGGAGGGCGGGATCTCCCCGTCGAGCGCGTTACTGGATAGGTTGAGGTAGTTGAGGATCCGTAGGCTGGAGACCGCGGCCGGTATGCTGCCGGAGAGCTTGTTGCCGGATAGGTCGAGGAAGGTGAGCAGCCTGCAACCCGCGATCGCCGGCGGCAGCTCCCCGGATATCAGGTTGCCAGACATGTCCACCTTTGAAAGCTGCTGCAACTTCCCAATAGCCGGCGGGAGCTCGCCGGACAGCTTGTTGTCGGCCAACAGAAGCTTCTGCAGCCCCACGAGCCCACCAATCCCCGCCGGCACCGGGCCAGATAATCGGTTGTTATACAGGCTCAGCTCCCCTATCGATGGCGACACCTCGCCGGCGTCCAGCCGGAGCCCGCCGGACAGCAAATTGTTGTGCAGCTCTACCTGTGTCAGGTTCTGCAACGTGAACAGCTTGGCCGGAATCGTCCCATTGAGATAATTCTCTCCCAGTCGAATCCTCGTCAATGACGGGCACCCGGCGAGCCCGTCCGGAATGCCGCCAAACAACGAATTTCCTAGCGCGATGAACGTCTCCAGCCGACCGCCGGTGCATAGCTCGGTCGGCAGAACACCGGTGAGCTTATTTGTGCTCACGTCGACAATCCTCAGCCTGGTTGCCGCCACACCAAGCTGCGCCGGCACTCCGCCGGTGAAGTTGTTCTCCCACAACTGCAGCACTTCGAGGTTCGGCAGGTCGCCGATAAATTCGGGAATCTCGCCGGCGAGGCGGTTCCGAAAGAGGTTCAGCAGCGTCATGTTCTTGAGGGCCGCGAAGCTCGCTGGGATCTCCCCGGCGAACAGGTTGTTAGACAGGTCGAGCGACTTCAGCGCGCCCATCGCACCTATCTCCGACGGCAGCCGGCCGGAGAGGGCGTTAATCTGTAGAAACAGAGTGTCTAGCGCCGTCAGGTTCGCCAGCTCCGGCGGGACCTTGCCGGAGATACCGCAGCTCGCCATGTCGAGCCGCACGAGCTGCCGCAGCCTCCCGAGCTCAGGCGGTATGCCGCCGGTGAAGCTGTTGAAGTACCCGAGGTACAGCTCCCTCAGCGTCGACAGGTTGCCGAGCTCGGGCGGTATCTCCCCGGTGAGCTCATTGCCGGAGAGGGCCAGGTACCGGATGCGGCTCCATTGGCCGTACGACGTGGGAATGCTGCCGGAGAAGAAATTGCCGCCGAGGTGGAGGTGGACAAGGTTCGTGAGATTGGGGAGCGCGGCAGGGAGCGGGCCGGTGAGGTTGTTATTGTACAGGTCGAGAACGCGGATGTCGGTGAGGCTGGCGATGAGGCCGTCGGGGAAGGTGGAATTGAAGAGGTTATTGGAGAGGTTGAGGGACCGGAGGTGCGGGACGGAGGAGAGGGCGGCGGCGGGGATGGGGCCGGTGAGGTTGAGGGCGGAGAGGTCGAGGGAGATGACGCGCGAGCCGGCGGCGTCGCAGGAGAGGCGCGGCCACGAGCAGAGCGGCGTGGCCGGCGTCCAGTGCGCGGAAAGGTAGCCCGAGGGATCGGCGAGCGCCACGGAGAGGTTGAGGAGGGCGGCGGCTTCCGGGGAGGCCGCGGAGGTGGGTGAGCCGGAGGCGATGGAGCGGGTGGCGGTGGCCAGGAGGAGGAGGAGGACGGCGAGGAGAAAGGTGTGAGTGGCGGCCATGGAGCGTGCCATGGATGAGGGCTGTGCTGGAGTGGCGCTCGAGTTCAGGCGGACAGCGTGGGATTATATGCGCGTGTGCAGATCTTCCGTTTCAATTTATTTCCTTTTCATTTCTGCTTTTTGCTTGGGTGGAAAATGAAGCATGTTTCAGGGGTATACCGTGCGAGCATGCTGATTTCCATTGGTCTCCTTTTAGGTCTAGCATTTTCGCTCCCCCTCCTTTAGTTCGTTTTTGGTCAGAAGGTAAAAGCTTCAAAAAGAAAAGAAAAAAGGTAAAAGGTAAAGCTTCAAATTTACCTAGAACACCGGAGCAATCGTCGCTGGACAACTGTGGTACAATCTTTGAATCATCACAAAAAAAAAGAAAAAAATTGGCATCTTCAATCATCACAAGATATTTCAGCGGTTTATGTAGCAAAAAGGGGTCATCTATCAGATTAAAGGAAAGTTCGCTTGCCAATATTACATGGATACTTTTTTTAAGGACACTGGATATTTAGATATACGGATTTTTTAACTCCCAAACATGCCGTGTTTCTGCTCCTCGTCCCGAACGCCTCCTATACCATTGGTTTTTCAGCACAAATCTTAAAGCACAAAAAATCGCCACGTCACCACAAACTTGTTCGGGATGAACCCAACCTGTCGCGAACGCCGCCCCACGAGTCACTCCTCTGTCTCACCCGTTCTTCCCCGGCTCCTCTACCTCACCCATTTACCCTCCCGATTGGCGAGACCAGTTGTTCCCAGCAAAAAGGGGTCATATCAGATTACGGAAAGTTCTCTTGCCAATACTACTGGATAGTACTTTTTTTCATGGATGCCGGATACTTTGATATCATATATGCCACCATGACGGTAGCACATATCAGATTAACCATTTCTTGCAGTGGTTTTCTATGTATGATATTTACAATGGTATCTTTCAAAACATGAAATTGGTTGTAGCACCGAAAATGCTAAATTGAGGACGAGCTACATGGAGCTGCTCATTTTTTGAAAAAAAATCAAGAATCACGTTTTTAAGTTTCAGAAATTTCTAAAAGAATACACACATTCCATACAGATGTATACCTCATGTTTTGTAAAATTTCGAGATGATATACGTTATGATGGGAGCTACATTAAAAATATTACTAAATAAAGTCTTGATACAACATGTATAATAAAGTCTTGATAAAAATGATGATTATAGTATACATGTACTCCAAGGTACATAATTACTGGAAAAAAATTGGTGTCGTGAGGGGGAGAGGGGCCAGAGCCCTTGCCCTAACATGACGTAGGGGAAGGGCACAATCCTCCCTAACTCTAATTCAACCGGGTATTTGAGATGATTCGAATATACTTTAAGTGTTTGTTGGTGACATATATGGATTTATCATATTGATGTTTCTATTAAGTAACCATGGATTTTAGTTTAGGCCCGAGAATTGTCAGGACCCGCCTTGTTGAGAAAGGAGCTAACTTATAGAGATACATGACATGTTTGGTTCATGACTAATTTTGTCACAACTAACCATAGGTAAATTGTGGTGGTCACAAAAAGTGTGGCGTATAAAATGACCACCACAAGTGTGACAAAATGTGGCAAAAAAATCTAGCCATTGACATTGAACCATATAGCTAGGGAAGTGTGGCAAACCAAAGGTGTGACAATTGACCAAACAGATGCCTGAGATATTGTTGCATGACTAAGGTTAGGTGTGACAAACTTAGGCTGCAAAGCAAACATGCCCAAAATGTATTATTAAATACCTATGTATACTGAAGGAAATATGCCCTAGAGGCAATAATAAAGTTGTTATTTATATTTCCTTATATCATGATAAATGTTTATTATTCATGATAGAATTGTATTAACCGGAAACTTAGTGCATGTGTGAATACATAGACAAACAGAGTGTCCCTAGTATATGCCTCTACTTGACTAGCTTGTTAATCAAAGATGGTTAAGTTTCCTGACCATAAACATATGTTGTCATTTGATGAACGGGATCACACCATTAGAGAATGATGTGATGGACAAGACCCATCCGTTAGCTTAGCATAAATGATCGTTAAGTTTTATTGCTATTGCTATCTTCATGACTTATACATGTTCCTCTGACTATGAGATTATGCAACTCCCGAATACCGGAGGAACACCTTGTGTGCTATCAAACGTCACAACGTAACTGGGTGATTATAAGGATGCTCTACAGGTGTCTCCGATGGTATTTGTTGAGTTGGCATAGATCGAGATTAGGATTTGTCACTCCGTGTATCGGAGAGGTATCTTTGGGCCCTCTCAGTAATGATCATCACTATAAGCCTTGCAAGCAATGTGACTAATGAGTTAGTTACGGGATGATGCATTATGGAACGAGTAAATAGACTTGCCGGTAATGAGATTGAACTAGGTATAATGATACCGATGATCGAATCTCTGGCAAGTAACATACCGATGATAAAGGGAACAACGTATGTTGTTATGCGGTTTGACCGATAAAGATCTTCGTAGAATATGTAGGAACCAATACGAGCATCCAGGTTCCGCTATTGGTTATTGACCGGAGATGTGTCTCGGTCATGTCTACATAGTTCTCGAACCCGTAGGGTCCGCACGCTTAACGTTCGATGCCGATGTGTATTATGAGTTATGTGATTTGATGACCGAAGTTTGTTCAGAGTCCCAGATGAGATCAAGGACATGACGAGGACTCTCAAAATGGTCGAGAGGTAAAGATTGATATATTGGAAGGTAGTATTCGGACACCGGAAGGCTTCCGGAGTGTATCGGGTACATACCGGAGTACCGGAGGGGTTACCGGAACCCCCCGGGGAAAAATATGGCCCTTATGGGCCATAGGAGGGAGGCTAACCAGCCCACAAGGGGCTGGTGAGCCCCCACAAGGGAGGAGGCCGAATTAGACTTGGGAAGGGGGCGCCACCCCCCTTTCCTTCTCCTACTCCCTCTCCTTCCCCTTTTCCACCTCCGGTAGAAGGAAAAAAGGGTGGGTTTCGGTGTCAAAACGGGCGGATCTCGGGTAGGGGGTCCCGAACTGTGCGTCTAGGATCGATGGTAACAGGAGACGGGGGACACGATGTTTACCCAGGTTTGGGCCCTCTCTATGGAGGTAATACCCTACTTCCTGCTTGATTGGTCTTGATGAATATGAGTATTACAAGAGTTGATCTACCACGATATCGTAATGGCTAAAACCCTAGAAGCCTAGCCTGTATGACTATGGTAATGAATGTGTCCTATCCGGACTACGCCCTCCGGTTTATATAGACACCGGAGGGATTTAGGGTTTCATAGAGTCGGTTACATAGGAAGGAATCTTCATAGTTGTTCGCCAAGCTTGCCCTCCACGCCAAGGAGAGTCCAATCCGGACACGGGTATAGTCTTCGGTCTTCATGTCTTCTCAGCCCATCACCGCCTAAGGATAACAGTAGGACGCTCGAGGACCCCTTTAGTCCAGACTCCTCAAGAGTCTCTGAACCTGGCTTCAATGACGAGGAGTCCGGCACGCAGATTGTCTTCAGCATTGCAAGGCGGGTTCCCCCTTCCGAACTCCAAGATAGTATTCGGATGCGATGATAGAATCTGGACCTGTCACACACACCATACACAACCGCAGAGAGAATATATTTTTACACGAGTTCTATCCGCTGACAACTTTTTACAACATGACATCTCGTCTGCCTGGTCATAATTTCGAACCATTTTTCGTCTGCCGCTCCACGTTTTGAGACGCGGTTACCATTGGCACGTCTTGTCAAAGCAGATATCGTGTCCCCTTATCACGGGATTCTCATCAATGCGGGCATGGGTAACCCAACCGTGCCGTTTATACAGCCCTTGGGAATAGGCAATTTTTAGGGCGAGTGGGGAGGCGCTTGATATTCGCGGCCTTTATAAGGGGATAAGGATTCTCTTCCTTCACCCACACCCTTTCTCTCCTTTAGTTCTTCCGTCCTTGAGCTCCAGCGCCCAAGCTTTAGCTTTTCCTCGTTCGAGAAAGCACTCCAAACATGTCCGGATCCGGAGCTGGAGGCAACTGGATGGCCTCCTCCGTCAAGAAGAAGGACATCACGGAGGTCCGGGAGGCCGGATATTTAGCCAAGGAGATTGCTCACCGACTCCCGGCAAAAGGGCAAATCATCCCTACCCCCGAGCCCCATGAGAGGGTTGTGTTTCTCACACACTTTGTCCACGGGCTGGGATTTCCTCTCCATCCATTTGTTCGCGGATTGATGTTTTACTATGGGTTGGACTTCCACGATCTGTCCCCCAATTTTATCCTCAATATCTTGGCATTTATTGTCGTGTGCGAGGCCTTTCTCCGCATCCCACCTCACTTCGGCCTATGGCTGAAGACCTTCAATGTGAAACCGAAGGTGGTGAGCGGTCAATAAGCAGAGTGCGGAGGCGCCATGGTGGGCAAGATGCCCAATGTCACCTGGCCCAAGGCTCCTTTTGCGGAGACGGTGAAGGATGGCAATCGGGTGGTTTTACATCACCGAGCCGCGTGATAATTAATCGGGTAGCGGCCCTCAATTCGATCCGGAGTTCCGATGTGGCTTACTTCCTGGCAAGACAAGGGCCTGACCTTGGGATCTTTGAATGAGATAACTGGGCTCCAGACGTGCGTCCAGAACATGATAACCAAGAAGATCAAGCTTGTCAATGTGATCCAGGTTATGCTCATTCGCCGGACCCTTCCGTGCTAACGTCGGACTTATCACTACAAAAAAATACACTTCCGTGATGATACGTGTTTGTCACAGTAGGTTGCGTTTTTTGTCATGCATGTACATCCATGACAAATTTATGACAGAATCAAGATAGTCATACATGTCTTTGTCGTAGAAGTGTTCCATGACATTACCAAAATTATCATCACGGAAGTGTCCACTTCCATGACGATAAATCGCGTCACGTAAGTGCTTTTCGTCAAGGGTGACCGACACGCGGCATCCACCGTAATCGAACGCCGTTAAGCTATCGGGTCGGATTTTGGATCCGATAACCCGTTAATGTACCACGACCAATGCCGATTTTCCACGTGTAAAATTCTCATTGGCTGACGGATCCACGTGTCAGCTCCGCGTTAGCACAAGTGTCTCTCATCCAACGGTCGAGATGGGCCTATGATATGTTGACACGTGGACCGGCCCAAAAGTGGCCCACAAAGTTTAAATGGGTCGGCCCAACCGAAGGCCCATAAGATTTAGCGGACCATAATGGGCCGGCCCAGCTAAAGGCCCACAAAATTTAGCGGACCATAATGGGCCGGCCCAGTTAAAGGCCCACAAGATTTTATGACCACAATGGGTCGGCCCAAATAAAGGCCCACAAGATTCTCATGGACCACAATGGGCCGCCTAGCTAAAGGCCCACAAGATTCTGCAGACCATAATGGGTCGACCCAAATTTAAAGGCCCAACATTCTCTGTCAAATCGGCCCGTCACAACTACCGGTCTAAACTTGTCATCAATGCGCGCCCATGGTCACTTCGCCCGTTAACAATTCGCTAAGTAATTGGGGCGAATTACGGCCCGGTATTTCCGACCTGTTAAAGGTCCGGCTTCATTTGGGCCCATTTACAGGCCATCAAAACTTTTGGCCCATAAACGACCGTGAAGGATTTGGGTCATATTCGGCCATGTCTGTCATTCGGCCTGTTAGAGGCCCACTATAGATTGGGCCCACTTTCGACCTGTTGTCATTTTCGACCCGTTAACGCCGGACATAAACCATGGGCCATATGTGGCCCAACGTCATATCGGGCCCATTAACGGCCCATATAAAAATGACGATAATCTAGCCCGACCAAAGTTCTGGCCTGTTAAAGGCCCATGTATTAGGTCGGCGCATTTACGGCCCGTCCGAATTTCGGCCTGTCAAATATCCGCATCGTAAATGGGCCACCATTTCGGCCTGCTAAGTCCAAAGGTTACTTGGCACAATCAGGCCCAATCTCACTTTCGGTCTATTAAAGGCCCATGTTTTTATGGGCTCGACATATTTACACCAGAACGGCCTAATTTTACTAAGGGCCCAAATTATGTTTAGGCCTCAAAAGGCCCACTATGGGCATAGGCCTACCAGAAAAATTTGAAAGCTTATGCTAATTTAAGCCCAGATATTTTTAGTGGGCTACATGCCAATTTCGGCCCGTAATCGTTGCCCAATTGGAATGGGCCAGGCGAATGTTGGCATGTTGGGCTCCTACGAAACTTTCGTCCGAATACATTACTAAGATAAACCTACATTATACAAAAATAGCGTCATAATTACTGCAGCCTATGGCAGCATCATAAATGTTGTATCACAACAAAATAAATTCCAATCATACAACAAAAGGCCTGTTGGCATAAAGTTTACAGTCGTTCCAGATAAAAGCACCATCGGATGTATAGAAGCACATATCATTTGACCTAAGTGCTAATGTTTCAGGCTGTAGAATTTGATGGAGCAAAGACGATCTCCACCTTTTTTCCGCCATTGCACTTCAACAACGGTTAATGTCCGATAGTCCGGTTTCAAAACCATTCATATCTTGACGGCATTTCTCAACCATCGTTCTTGTTTCCAAACAACGTCCATTAGGGATTGGACTTGTGTCCGGAGCACGTATATATCACTCTGTCTAGCGTGAAGATTTTGTTCAAGAGGGCGATTTGGACGAGGTTACCTTGACAACCAACCCGTAATTACGCAGAAGGTGCTTTTTGCACCGTTAGTGGAGAGATACCGACGATCGCAACAAGAGGTGACATTGTGCCTGTAATAGCCTCGCCACCTTCGTGGTTGTGGTTGTTCAATCATTTGTTCCGTAGCTTCCGAAAGTTTGAACTTGTAGATTAGTGTACCAAAGTGAGTTACTAATGAGACAAAAACAAACAAAGTAGGTTAAACGTTTATACATAACTTATTTTGGTGAACTACTAATACATTAGCATGTATTGTAGGGCCAACTACATAATAAAATCACTTTCGAACATATGTCCATGTAGCATGCCTACTATATTGTCTATTTCCTCACATTCGCTGACATCTAAGGATAAAGAGACATGGTTTAAAGTAGGATGAACATAGTATGACATCATTCATATCATGGGCAAACAGATATAAAACAAACAAAGCTATTTTATCATTGTAAAGCGCACGTGAACATAACAACTAGATTACAGATCAAGACCAAAAGAATATCCTTCATCTCTTTTAAACCATGTAAGGTGAAATGATACGTTAAGACAACTGTGTATAAAAGTGAACAGAGTAATCGACATTGGCTGCAAACCAAGTAGTTAAATGAACACATCACACTACCAATTAGTTCAAGGCAGGAGGAGTAAGGACTTACAACAAATACCTTTGAACTGTGTGCTCATGCCCTTCATCTTGCCGGGTGTGGCAATCCTTGAAGATTTGCAATCGCATTTGGTTCAGTTCTTTTTGGTCCGCACGGGCTTTCCAACAGTATTTGGAACAAGTCAATATAGATACGATAATATGGCACAAAAAAAGAAGGAAGTAGCAGCTATTTACAAGAGCCTCGCAGCAGTGCAATATAGCTACGAGATCCCGTTGTCTGCTGCAATTTCACTTTAGAAGGTTGGTTTTGTTCTTCAAACAGTTAGCCTAGAAGAAGATACACTTGTAAGGCACATACATAAATACAAGTTCAATATGTGGTCCGATCAAATACATATAGCCTACCCGATACTTTGGATCGCACTGTTGTTTAACAAGGGCTATCCGGTCTTCATCTGTAATATATTCCATCGAGATGTTTGGGCGATTTCATTGTTAGCCTTGCCTTCAAAGTGAGATTTTCTAAGGTGGTACCGACATCGTCAGCAGAAAGCGGTATCGAAAAACATGAGTGCATGCTTGTTTAGTTGCATCATCTTTCGGATCCAAATTGAACCTCATCTGTTGAAAAAAGAATGTGAGTCTTATTAGGAGGAAGCTAGAAAGTATGGGATGAGCAAGACAATATTACTAATTGCGATGAATAACATTACTTGCAAATAAATGGTCAAGGAAGGTGTTAAACTGGGTATTGTCTTTTCTCATTCTGTCATCGATCCACGTTGGGAGGATACGCGCATGACACCTAACGGCAACGGCTGCCTCTGATACTAACTTGGCTGACTCCGTAGCATCACGTGGCCTTTTTAAACCTGCCTCAAAATGGATCTCCATTCTTCCTCCTTTAGATTTTGTTAATCTGTCAAGCATTATCCCTGATGTCTGCTTTCGCCATGCCCGTGGTGCTAGTTCAACAACGAATATGGAAAGTGTTAGTGTACATCAAACCGTGAGAGTACATATAAAGGAGCATGCAATCGCAACTTGACTCGGTCAGTACCGCCTTGGTGTTGATGCTCATGAGGTTCATCTGATCTTGCCAAGTCCTGTTGTGTCAACGTTTCTAAGTAGTGTTATGTGTGAAGGCAGCTTGGGAACCGCCGCCCAGAGCAAACGAACGAGTAATCTGGTTGAGATACTAGTACAGTTGAAGTGGATGCTGCGGTGGTGGAGCAGTGATACCGTGTTTGTAGATTTAGCCAGTAGACTTGGACCTTCTAATCGCACTATAAGTACCAAGAGAATCTCGACTACAGAGCCTTTTCCATTTCACCCGATGAGTAACAAAGACTCCCTACTATATTATTTTCCTTGCTCCTTTTGACTTTGCCATGTCAAGTCGTACTCCACAACACAAAAGAATAAAATCACTCTTCGTAACTCATTGATGCATGATATGCATAAGCAATACTTTGATGTAAGACAACTGTATGAGGATGGAATATGTAAGAAAACAGGACGACATGACATATTCACAGCTATGATGTGCAAACTAAGGTATGATTTTCAAGAAAATAGAAGTAATGCAAGATAGACACCATATGAAAGATGCAACCAATATTACTCGCCAAGTTAAAAGTGTCTTGTCATAAGTGGCAATTCAAAAATTAGAAGCAAGACAACATAGAAATCAATGCAAGATGCAACCACTATCAAACTGCCATGTTAAAAGCGTCCAATCATGAGTTACCGATGCGGGATACGCAACAACAAGATTTTGATGTAAGAACATGGTATGATAGATAGATGCAAAGGTATTCTAGACACGTAAAGCCATGTCATATGCACATGTATAATGTATAAACTCAGCAGTGCAATTTAATCAAAATAGAAGAAATTCAGGCTAGACAACATATGCAACATGAAACCAATTATCACAATGTCAACTTAGAGCAAGCACTGCGATGGTGGAGTGCGTGAGATGAACTCATCATGTAGACTTGGGACTTCAACTTCATTAGCGATAGCGATGGCAAATCTAGAGAGTCTCTTATGCGTTGGTGCGGAGTACCACCAACATCCCCTAACTTACTCTTTTCCTTCCTATTTTCTCGATATTGCCTTATGAAGTCAAAACCACAAGAAGATGAATAAAATTAGCTATGCATAACTGGTTGATGCATGATACGATTTAACACTACTTTGATGTAAGGCAAGTTTACGAGGATGGAATATATACAAAAAGACAACGCTTCATATTCACACGCATTTATAGGAGGATGGAATATGTATGAAAAACAAGAAGCGGAAGGCATTTCAACAAAGTTAGAAGAAATGAAAGCTAGGCACCATATGAACATGCAACCAATATCACTCTATCAGGTAAAAAGTGTCTCGTCGTAAGTGTCATTTCAAGAAATTAGAAGCAGTACAAGCTAGAAGACAATGCAAGATGCAACCTACATCACAATCCCAAGTTAAATGTGTCTTGTGGGTAAGTGATCGTTGCAGGTATAATTTGTAAGCTACGCAGATGC